>CM077029.1:33414016-34664016 GCA_039090855.1 Macrothele yani
CAAGAAATAGAGGCGAAATTTTGACAAGAGTGAAAGATTTCTACTCCAAATTATATGAAAGGGATGATACATGTACTCCAGACATCATGAAAGGTACCAGTACCAGAGTTCTTCCAGTCCTTCCAGCAGAAGTTGCACATGCAATCAAGAACCTGAAGCGGGGAAAAGCTCCAGAAGGAGATGGAATTACTATAGACATCATACAAGAAGCAAGTGGAGAAATCGAAACAGTACTCGCCCAAATTTTCACTCGATGCCTTAATGAAGGGAAAATTCCTGAGGATTGGAACAATGCTACAATGATCTTGCTACATAAAAAAGGTGACATTGAGGATCTCAGGAACTACAGACCTATCAGCCTCCTATCAGTGGTTTATAAAATCTTCACTAAAGTTCTTTCACACCGCTTGAAGGTGACACTGGACATGGCTCAACCGAGAGAACAAGCTGGATTCAGGAGTGGCTACAGCACAATAGATCATATCCACGTACTGAGAGAACTAATTGAAAGAGCGAGGGAATATGAGCTTCCATTGTGCATGGCTTTTATCGATTATGAAAAAGCCTTTGATTCGGTGAAACCATCAGCAGTTGCAATGGCTCTGAAATCCTGCGGTATTGAAGATGCATACATTAATATTATTAATAACATCTATGAAAATGCAAGTGCAAAGATTCGGCTGTTTGAAAATACAACACACATAAAAATTGGAAAAGGAGAGACAAGGTGACACCATATCTCCGAAGCTCTTTAATGCCACATTGGAAAATGTCTTTCAATCACTGAACTGGGAAAACAAACGGATAAAGATTAATGGAGATTACCTAACCCACCTTCGTTTTGCTGATGACATAGTCATTTTTGCAACTACCCCATCAGAGCTACAGAGTATGATCCAGGAACTTGCTGACAAGAGTAAAGAAGTGGGATTAAAAATGAACTTTCAGAAGACAAAAGTGATGCTCAATGCTTTTACAAGAAATGAAGATTTATCGATTGATGGAGAAAAGCTGGAGATAACAGACACGTACGTTTATCTTGGACAGCAGATATCAAGTGAGGGTCACATTGGTGAAGAAATTAATCGGCGTACAAAACTTGCCTGGAGAGCTTTTGGAAGAAACAGCATAATTTTTAAGAGCAATATGCCATTATGTCTTAAAAGAAAAGTGTTTGATCAATGCATCCTTCTAGTGCTTACGTATGGTGCAGAGACGTGGACCTTAGCTAAAAGTGACATACAAAGGCTGCAGACAACTCAAAGCGGCATGGAGAGGTGCATGCTTGGTGTAACCAGGAGAGATAAGAAGAAGAACACGTGGATCCGAAAAATGACAAGAGTGGAAGACATCATGATCAGAGTTAAATCCCTGAAATGGCAATGGGCTGGACATACTGCCAGAAGAACAGACCATCGATGGACAGCCGAAATTTTAGATTGGATTCCAAGGGACAGGAAAAGACCCAGAAGAAGACCACATGGAAGATGGGTGGATGAAATTTGAAAGTATGCGGGAGTGACATGGAGGAGACTGGCACAAGACAGACCGTTGTGGAGGAAACTTGGGGAGACCTTCGTCCAGCAGTGGATTGATAATGGTTGACAATGATGATGATGATGATATTAAATATACATAATATCAAAGGTATTATTTACCTGATATTGGCAAAGTATTTCGCACGTTGTTGCTCTGTGAGGCACGTGCTCCCAGCCCGAGAGGTCAATTATGTTACGGGGGTTTTTTTTGGCTAGTTAATTTTTTTTTATAAATAAAACAATTAGGTTATATTATTATCAGTTCAACATTCATTCATTGAAAGACGTCTCCCGACCCGATGAATATAACTTTCTCTAATACAACCTTTTAATAGTAAATTTTAAACATTTGATTGTGTGAATGAATGAATGTTAAACTGATAAAATTCTATTATTATCAGTTTAACATTCATACGCCAAGAATTTTTGGATTTTTATTATATAGTTATACTATTTTGAATATAACCTAATTGTTTTATTTATAAAAAAAATTAACCAAAAAAAAAAACTTGTTACAAAATCGACCTCTGGGCTGGGAGCATGTGCCTCACGGAGCAACAATGTGTGAAATACTTTGCCACTATCAGGTAAATAATACCTTTGATATTATGTATATTTAATTTATCCATATTGACATCCATGAAACTTCTAGTTTTTAAAAATTACTACTAACTACATACTTAAAAATACTGTTAGCCCTACTAAGAACATTTTACTCCATATTTTTGATGTGATCATTCAGGGTTTCCATGCGAATAATAATAATAATAATAAAGAAATCCCCGTCTTTTCTCAGAGCAGCAACCCAAATCATGTTGCAATGAATTGTTACATTTCCTTCTGTTCCTGCATTTTCTCAAAGTAAATAAATACATACATATCATTAGCTGTTCTGTGGGATTCAAAGGTTAGCTTCTCAAAGAAAGACCATCTGCCAAGTAAACACATTTAAGTGATAGAACTTGAATTTACTTACTGTTGGTGTATCATATGTCTCCATTTACAACTATCTTAGCACAAAACTCGAGCTTCATTAACATCCATCACACACAAGACCTTTTGTACTTCATACTCAATCTTTTTCTTAAGCAGACATTTCTGAATCTGGTCCTCCCATGATTTCCTTGGCACTCCTCTACCTCTCTTTCCTGCCACTTGGGCTGAAAAAATTCTTAGTCAGCACCTCATCACTCATTCTTTCAACAACATGGCCAAACCACCTAAGAATATTAGTCTCCTAAAGATCCAGACTAACAAATTTTGCTAGTAGACATTGGCCACTAAGACCAAAATTGTTAGTGGTCATAAAAAAAAAAAAAAAAAAAAAACTCAGTGGCCAAACTTTAATAAAAAAAAAAAATCAACTTGTATATTTCATACTAAATTATTTTTATAAAATTGCATAGTATAATATAAGTATGTTTTATTTTGCATATTTCAGTTATAGTATTTTTAAAAGTTGAAACTAAAGTAATAAAACAATGCAGGAGAGTGGGAACATCGTGTGGGAAGGGGAGTGTGGCTTACGGGAGAAATCTTTGCACCGTCCGACTTCCGGTTTTGGAAATTTTCCCGCTATTTTCAAGCTGAAATACAAATATTTATGCAGTTAAATATTACTTAAGAATAATACTAGGCAGAGGCAACATCGCGAGAAAAAAAGGAATTACGATTGCGGAAAAAAATCTGAACTCCGTCGACCTACCGTTTTCAAAATTTTCTTAAAGATGGAATTCCGTCCTCCGACGAACATCCGCTGTCACCCCCACCCCATTGTGTTCACTGGTTCATTGATCTCGCAAATAACCAAAATAATAACGAAAAAGGCAGAGTTCCTTGATTTCGCGGAAGAATCTGATGTCTGAGATTACGGGGAAATTTTGCGACGTCTAACCTCCGTTTTCGCACATTGTTACCTACAGTTTTAAGCTGAAATACTTTTATGCAATAAAATCATATTTAACAATAGAACTTTACACTAAGGCAACATCGGGAGAAAAAAAAATTATGATTACTCTAACTCCATTCAAATACCGTTTTCGAAAGTTCTGAGACACGAAATACTGTCTCCAGACGGAACTCCTCACACCCACAAATTGTCTTCAGTTTTACGCTGATCCTGAGAATAATCTAAATGATGACAAATAAATAAATAAATAAATAAACCACGGAATTCTGCGAGTCCGCTTAATGATCTCGTGCATATCATAAAACAATAAAAAAAATGAAAATTCGTAGAATCCGTAGTTTCGACAGCGAGGTCCGTAGTCAGCCAACTAAATCCGTAGAAACTACGGACATTCCGTAGTAGTTCGCAGGTACGGAAATATTATTACAGTACAACCTTGAAAATCCAGAATCGTCCGGAGATCCGGACTATGCCAATTCCGAATTCTCCTATGGAATATGCAAGCTTTCAGCGAACATTCATTAAAAATAATAAAAAGAAAATTCCTAACTTCTAACGTTTTCATCAGATTTTGACGAAATTTCACATGGGAGTTTATTTTGACGTGTCTTGGTTACTGTTAAATTTGCATTCAGTTATTAAAAAATTGTAGAATTTTTTTTAAATAAAAATTTCTCCCAGTTGGACTTTTCCGACGCAGACAGTTGAGCTGTCCACCACCGGTTTTCATCCCGACCGCAACTTCGTTCCCCTACGATGAACCATCAGCCTTCGCGCATTCTTTGTGATCAAAAACAGACGCCCTCATCTTTTTTATAAACTTTTTTTTTTCTTTTCTGCTGTTCAAGCAGAATGAAAAAGGTGATGGCCGACTTCCGTACATTTGGAGTAAAATTTTTCAAAAACGTGCGATTTCCGTACAAGTTAAAAAAAAATTCCGTACAATACAAGTTAAATAAAATAAATATTTTCCCCGTACAGGTCGCGAGAATGGGCGACTTAATAAAACATTTTTAGTCGCCACGACGAAGCTTATCGCCAGTGGCGACCGTGAGTCTGGATCTTTATAGTCTCCACCTTACTTCCAAACTTTTGCCTCACATTACACAACTGCAACGCATCTTCATTCCTCACATGATCAGAGGTGTCTTGCCACTAACTCGCTGTAAATAACGCATCCCTCCAACACACAAACAACTACTATGTCTCTTTTGCAAAACCCAGATTTCATTGCCATACATCAGAGTATGAACAATTACACTTTCGTATACAGCCGTTCGGGACTTTCTTAAGAACCCATCATTCCTGTGAAATCCTAAGGCAAGTTAGCTACAAAATTTAAAGAAGAATTAACTTTTCACCCCGTTTAATCTGTTTGTTCTCAGTGAAACATACTTCCTAAATATACAAACTCATTCCCCTGGTCAATGTGCACCATGAACACTTATTTTGCATTCAGTACTAACAATTCCTTGATTAAAAACCATAACTTTGGGTTTTCCCTTATTTATACTCAGTTTAAATTTCATACAAACTTCGTACATCCGAGACAACTAGGGCCTGACAAATATCATGGGTGCCAGGTCGCCCAGGCGCCTAAAATTCGGGTCGTGGAGCCTAATTTGTTTCTTACGCGAGATTTCATAATTTGCTGTAAGTACCGTGATTTCTGTTGTATGTTATAAATATTAAAAAGTTATATAGGTACTGCGGATACCAGTAAAGAGATAAAACATACAAAATTAGAAAGAAAAAACAACAACATTGGTGCAGCGTTTAAAAAAATCTGTGCAGTATTGGCAGGAGAGGTGTTTATTGAAAAAGTACCAAAAACGCAGTAACAGAAAAATTGTAATGTAACGAGAGAAGATTGCAATACATTTTTTTTTTACTTAGAAGCATTCTGACAGAAAATACAACGCAAGGAATGCGTTACTACACTGCTGGCCACCCAAAATGCAACACCACGAAGGAAGCATCCGATTGGCCTGAAATTCGCAGCACGCGTCGCCCACGAGAGGACATGCAAACGATTAGCATTGCAGGGCATATGCAAATCATGTGCACCAGGCACGCCACCGAGAAGCACTATATAAGAAGGATGCACAGAAGGCGGGGTGTAAATAGTGGAAGTGTGTTATGCTGCCGGACCTGTGCTTGGCAAACTTCCTGATGCCTCGTCGCAGAATACAGCAGTTATTCCAGCAAGTTTTGGAGTTCGACAGAGGACGAATAGTGGCTTATCGTACAGAGACATCGCCACCCATGTGGGACGACATCCAGCCACAGTGAGACGAGTATGGATTCAGTGGATGCAGGAGGGACGGACGGACGGACCGACGTGAGCGATTACCGCAGCCGCGGCATACCACCGAAAGAGAGGACCGGCATGTTGTACGGCGGGCATTGACGGCTAGTACCGCCACATCACGAACGTTAGCGCAGGAATAAGCGTGTGTTGCGCAACAACCTGTGTCAGCACATACCGTTCGACATTGTCTGCAGGAGCGGAGACTTGTCGCACGGTGGCCATTGCTCCGATTACCACTGACGTTACACCATCGGCGAGTGCGGCAGCAGTGGGCCGTTGAACGCCACACCTGGACTACGGAATGTCACGACATTGTCTTCTCCAACTAATCCCGTGTATGCCTGCAACACCACGATGGTCGGATCCACGTGTGGCGGCACCGTGGCGAAAGAATGTATGACGCCTGCATTATGCATCGTCATACCGGTCCGTCGCCTGGCATTATGGTTTGGGGGCAATTGGATATGACACCCGCTCTCTGCTAGTACGCATCGCCGGTACACTCAACAGCCACCGCTACATCTCCGACGTTTTGGAGCCTGTAGTCCTCCCTTACCTGCAGGACCTGCTAGCGGCTACTTTTCAACAGCACAATGCGCGCCCTCACGTGGCACGCATCGTGCAACAATTTTTCATGGTCCACCAGGTGTCACTGCTGCCGTGACCCACCTGTTCTCCCGAGATGTCGCCCATCGAACACGTCTGATCGCTGATCAGCAACCGATTAGCCCGGCAAGCACCACCCGCGGCTACGCCTGATGAACTGTGGCAATGTGTGGAAGCAGCCTGGACCGATATACCCCAAGCCCACATCCACCAAAGCCTCTTTCGTTTGATGCCGCGGCGTGTGGCGGCCGTTATTGCCAGCCATGGGGGCCACACGAACTATTGATGTCTGTGTGTTCCGCAAGTCGCACGGGCCTGTAAGCTCAATCGTTTCATCTTTGTATCTGTTGTTATGTGTCCAGTAAATCTGCCTTTTTGGTGTTACATTTTGGGTGGCCAGCAGTGTATTTGCGCATGAAGAAGACTACGTGGTCTGAGAATTGTGACTCTGGAATGCTGCAGAGCTATTCTGTAGCACATAACGATTCTGCAAATCGCATTGCATAGTTTTGGGTGTGCTAATGGTACTGGTTAAGGATTTTTTTTTCTACAGTTCAAACGTATTCAGAAAAGAGACAATGCCATGGATTGTCTGCAGTTTCAATGGATTTTTTAATCTAATCATGCTCAGAAAGTGAGTAAGTTTTGACTAGTAATTTGTGTTTTCCTGCAGGAATGAAACAATGGAGTTTCTGAATACCACTTATTGTCTTAGCAGAAGCTATTCTACTTTTAAGGATAATTTCCTCCTCTTTGTAATTTTCTGTTGTTGCAAACCGAAAGTGAATGGAAGCAATATTAGCAGTGGCCCATTCAAAGAGTTGGCGTGGGGTCATAATTTGATTATTATAAACAAGTTGTAAGCTTGCCTTTGCAGCTAATTGCTTCACAGTACCCCCTCTATCCTATCACATGCATTTTTGCCATGTGCTGTTGCAAAAAAATTCCATTCTGCTTTTATATTAAAGTCAGTCTCGTGGTAGCACAAGCTGAGGAAGTTTGACTTGTTTTTGTATTGTGAAGCTGCTCCATCCGAAAAATAAAATATCTTTTCAGGTTTTTGAAAAAACTGACTGCACGAAATTAATTAGGTAACGCTGAAACAGATGGACAGCTATACTGTCATGAATTAGGCAGTTGGATATAATCACAAAACTTACATGTCCTAGGTTCTGAGTTTTCTCATCTCGATAGTATATAACTATAGGATGCAGGGTTGCTTGGGATGCAGGGTTCCAGTGAAAACCCTGAGCTGCATCTTGCAATACAAAAGAATAATTTTCAGCAAAGTCACAAATTACTATGTATTGATTTTCTGTTGTTGTGTCTTTAAGATGTCCATGGGTGCAAGTTCTGAGATGTGGCCACGACTGAAAATATTTTGAATACCCCCCCCCCAACCATGCACACTCAAACATAAACACAATATACATTAAATATTATATGTGATTAAAATTCATTATTAAATCAAAAGAACATAAAACAACCGAACATTAATGCATATACATATAAACAAAATTTGATGTCCATGCAAATTGTAATCGGAAAGTTAAATTTGATTATTAGGTAGGAACTACCAGTTGAAATTTAACAACTCTCCAAAATTCCTTATCTTGTAAAAGAAAAAAAAAAAAAGATCTTGCATATTATTCAAATCCAATCTACCTATTTGCTGCTTATATAGCATTTTAAGCCCATAATTGTAATAATTAATACATAACATACCATGGAAGATGTTTCAAATAATCTTTGGTAAATTCTGTTGAATCAAATAAGTGTTGCACACTTTTAAAAGTCATTTAAATTGTAAAATTACGTAAGGATAAAAATATATATATATAATCAAGATTATGCATGTCCAACTGTAGTGGTGTACACAGAGAGCTCGTTTCATTAATTCACTTCACCACGATCACAGTTTTATAGTAACCATCACAAATTTTCATAGGTGAATTATTTCTTTGAACAGGATCGACTCCAGGCAATGTTTGTGTATGCTGCTGTGATTGCACACACTTTTGATGATCAGCATCCTTACTGTGTCTGAACAGCACTTTTTACCATTGCTTCCATAGTTTAACTTTCTGCTGCAGAAAACACAAAAGCTAAATCCTGGTTCCTTAATTTTCCGGCACCAAGAACCAAATTTGACGTCATGGGCAGAGATCATGCTAGGATTTTTTCAAAAGAGTAAAAATACTCCTTCACAATTTTTGAAGGAGTATTTTTCTTTTCAAAGGAGTAATTTTAGGGAACGAACAATTATCGCATTAAATTTTTAACTAAATAATATTTTATAATAAAACAACTAATTATATCTATATATAAATATGTAAACATGAATTAGCATGTAATTGATTTTCTTTTATATAAAATTAAGTCATAATTTATCAAAATCTTACCTACTTGTCTTGTTTTTTATCCATGAAGCTGCAAAAAATTTTGTTTTGCTTTCGAAAGACTGTACCAAAACTTGTGTGTGTGTTGCTTCACAGATTCAGATTCTACACACTCAAACTTCAGAAAGAGTTCTATTGCGGAGGAAGGAAATCTACAGTCTATCTCAATCACAAAAGATAAAATAAACCTTCACTGGACATTGTGATGTGAAGTTTAGCATTGCAAAGGTCAACTAATTTATTATTTTTGAACATGTTTTCCTTCAGCTCTGAAAAAAAAAATATCTTGAATACTATGTATGAGATGTTTACAGTTAACATAATTGAGTTGATTGATTCAACCATTCTTCTGATATGAGGAATGTCCAGTTTCTCCCTTTGCAACTATTTATAGAGGGAAAATAACATTAACAATAATTCAGGACAGTGGAAACATCGCAAAAAAAAAAAAATTACGATTACGAAAAAATCTTCGCTTTGTCCGACTTCCGTTTTCGGAAATTTTCCCTCAGTTTTCAAGCTGAAACACAATCGGTTATCAAACAAAGTTATATTTCACAAAAAAATTAGCAGAAGAAATATTGCGATGACAGAATAAATCTGCAGTTCGTCTAACTTCCGTTTTTCGAAAGTTCTGAAAGACGAAATTCCATCCCCAGCCGGACACCCCCCTTCCACCGCCAACGCACACACCACTCCCAAAAAAATTATCTTCAGTTTTGATGACAACAAAGAGTTACTCTTCGAATCCGCGAAAGAAACTCTTGCCTGAAGTTTACAAGGAAATTTTTGCTCCGTTGAACTTCCGTTATCAGAAACTATTGTCTACACTTTCAAGCTGAAATGCAAACATTTATGCAATAAATTGATATTTAATAACAATACTGGACAGAGGAAACTTCGCGAGAAAAAGAAATTACGTTCGCGGGAAAATTTTTCACTCCGTTTAGCTTTCGTTAGTTCTGAAAAACGGAATACCGTTCCCCAGGCAGAAAACGAGCCATGCCTGATTTTATATTTATATTTTCTTAAAATTTCGCAAGGCAGGAGAATCCCGCCCTGAAATGGCAATTAAACGAACTTCAAAACAAGTCGCTTTTCACTTCCTCCACGCCAATGTTTAACGGCACCACGATGCACCGATACACTAGCGTCTCAATCCATCACCCCCTAATAGCTTAGCAGGCCCGCGCACCGAACGCCGGAAGCTGCGTGACGTAGGGGAGAGTAGGCTGATGTCCGTGGTGGGTGGTCGAGCATGCATGAGCTTGCTCACTCTGTGCAAGCGTGACTGTCGATGTGCGTGGTTGTTGTCAAATTGTCTACTAAATTTATTTTCATAGAGGAATATTAAAAGTATTCAAATTCCCTACTAATGGGGAGGTTCTCAGAAAATGGATTACAGCAATAAAGCGTGAAAATTTTTAACTCTAAAGTACGTGGAAACCTTTTGTTAACCTTATTTTAAACTACTCGTAAAATAAAAAATTTGAACTAGAAAATTTAAATTTGGCTAATTTTATAATCTAATGCATCTCACAGCGGGAAGTTAAAGCACTGAAAAGATTTTTGAAAAATGAAATTTATGTTTGTAATGGAAAGAATAGATTACTTGTGTTGTTATAGTAACCCATAACATGTTTTTGCCAATGTATCAAATAAGTTCAAAGTAAAATATGTATATTTAGGAAGGGATTTTAAAACTTTATTATGGACACAGAATAATAAGGGTTGCATGTTTTTGATCCCAAGAGTAATATGTTGATACATTCGTACTTAGTTATTTAAGTGTTTAGGCAGCGCCAGATTAACTTTTTTGGGGTCCCTATTTTTGGGCACAAATGCTTGTAAAATACTTATATCCTTTACGAAATATATGTATGTCATGTACACATCTAACATGACTATGTCCTTTATATAAATGCTAAGGCCTTGTTGCCATGTGAAATACATCTTTTGTGTTTGCAGACAGAGAATTGCATTGAATTATCATTTTTAATATTTATTACTAAAGGAACACAAACACTGAATCAAGTATAGACAGCAAAAATTAGATATGAATGCACAAAAACAGAAGTTCACACATAGTTCAGGAGTAAGTTTGCCTTTAAAATGTCCGTTTAAAGATTTTGAAGCATTTTTCTACAAACCAACACATTGAAGAACTCTCGTGTGAGCAGTGTGTATGCTCTATCTGTGGTAGGATGGGAATTTATCAGAACCATTCAATTTTTTAAAAATTAGGTGAAATATATCAGTACTACCTGGGCAAGAAATTATTTACTTGCCCAAGTAGCAAAAGCTGGATGTGCAGGAAAATGTATCTTTTAAGATAACAAACCAGAACCCTATTTTTTTTAAGTTAAAAATATGAACTGTTTTAACTTGTCTCCACTTCCATTTTAAGGGTCTGTATTACAAATGTTCAATGCACAAACGTGTGTATATCAATTTTTAAGATGCTGATGCTAAAATTGGTATGAAATGGTACGAGGATGAAACTGGTGTTTCGGAAATTTAGTGATTATGCCATGTTCCTTTTATTAAAGTTTTCTCCCTTTGTCACTAAACATGAGAGGCCAGTTACATCAGAGGCATGCATACTGTTGTTGATTATAAACAAAATTTGGAGCAAAGCTAGGTTTCCGATTTCTGGGCGTAGAGCATAGCATAATTAAAGATGTGA
This sequence comes from Macrothele yani, assembly GCA_039090855.1. Taxonomy (NCBI): domain Eukaryota; kingdom Metazoa; phylum Arthropoda; class Arachnida; order Araneae; family Macrothelidae; genus Macrothele; species Macrothele yani. The sequence goes on from CM077029.1 coordinate 33,425,466, forward strand.
TATTACTCTTTCCTTGGTACGTCGTAACAATAATACAACTTCCATTAATTAACAATGACATGAAACACGACATGTGATGACTGTCTTTTTTTCTTGTGTAGTAGGAAATTTTATTACAAACTTTTTTATTTTAAAACTTAGTAACCATGCACAGGCAATTAGATGTTTTATTTACCTGCTCTGGGCATCTCGGGCATGGTATTTTTAAGCCTTGGATATTGTTATTTTTAAGAGAAAAAAAGTATGAGGATCGACATGAATCCACATATTGTGGAAACTATGTTCTAAACAAACAAGCTTTTTAAAATACAAATACAAATTTATACTCGCTTTTTTTTTTTTTTTTTTAAACATTTGCTTAAAATGAGAGATCAACTTTTTATTCATTTATCTAGACTTATCTGTTTCCAGACTTCCTGCACTGTCTTCACAAGCTACAGCAATAATAACTGGAACTAATATATCTCATATTATCCGATATCTACTGGAAAGTGTGCTTTCAAACGTGAGGGTGGGTGTCAATTTTTGTATGGGGAAAAACTTCTTCAATCCTTCATAGAATTTATTTTGAAACCAAAATCATAAAAAAAGGAAAAACAATCTTTTTAAATAGCTTTAGCAATGACAAAACATTTGTGCAAAATTTTATACCATTGCTTTTTATAGTTTCTGAGAAAATGGTACATCAAGTTAATCAATTTATAATGAAACATGTACATATTTTAAAATACATCCTATAGTACCAAAACAATCGCTTAGATTTATTAAGTACAATAACTGCATGTGCATTTGTCAGGTTCTCAAAAAATATAATTATCTGAAAAAATACTTAAAGAAATTATTGGAACAAATTTCAGATTTTCTTAGAAACGTGTCTTTGAAATTCTTCAAGGAACAGCTAACGGACACATAATCAAATTGTGCTTGTGATACACAAAGAACTACAATACACAACCATAATTATATGTACATTGGCAGTTTTCCTGAATACTTCTTGAAAATCAAATTTCAGGAAATTTCTGCCAATAAGTTACTTGTATTTTTCCAGATAAAAAGAAATGCTTGTATTGTGGATCCAAATAGTTTTGCTTAATGCTACTAATATACTTAATACAGATGTGTTGAACTTTGACAAGGTAACTTTTTTGAAATAGTGCTCTAGAAGACAAAAATTATAAACTTTATATTTGCTTATCAAAATGAAGTTGTCCAAACACGTAACTAGATGGTACTAAAATTAGGAAAACTTATGTCATTATTGTACGTTTAATAATGTAGCAATTGCATAATTTTCTTGAAATCTTAATTTATTTGATGCAATCAGTGGATCAAGCAGCAATTCACTGTATGTATGTTAAAACGTGTTTTATTGAGCCTTTGGTAATAATTAAAAAACACAGAAAAAAATTCAGATTTTCTTGACCTTTTTTTATATACACTGCTGGACAATTGCTAAGGATGGATCATAAACGGCTATATAGCGCATAAAAAAGTAAATGTGGTTGGATGCCAAGTAAAATAAAATAATGTCAGAATGCCAGGACATTACAAGAAAGACAATTTATTGTGCTCTGAAATCCAGAAGGCTTTGGAACGTGTTCAAGGGACAAACAAGCCATTTTGTGCAGAATACGTAAACGTGAAAAAAATGCAATTACCGTCCGCAGGCGTTCCGGCGTAAGATGTTAATACGGGATATGGCCACCATGGAGGGCGATGCAAGATTCCACATGTTGTGTCATGCTTTGCACAACATTATCAAGCAGCTGTTGGGATAATTTATCCCATTCCTCTGTCAGTGCACGGATGAGGGTGTCCTTGTTTATTGGAGGGCATTGGCGACCAGCAAGACTCCTCTCCAAAGCATCCCACACATTTTCAATGGGATTCAGATCTGGAAAACGTGCTGGCCATACGAGGCGTTGAATATCCTCGCTCTCAAGACACTCCTGGACAGCGACTGTTCGATGACATGTTGCGTTGTCGTCCATGAAAATGAATCTATCACCGACAGCACCACGGAACATGCAAACATGAGGTAGCAGAACATCATTAATGTATCGTTGGCCAGTCATAGTCCCAGTTGGAAGCACATAGAGGGACGTACGGCCATTGATCATGATGCCAACCCATACCATGACACGACATGTCGGATATCGGTCCCTTTCCTGTATGTTTGCTGGACAATATCCAGTACCACTATCACGCCAGATCAGTTGTCGTCGACAATCAGACGATAGACTGTGTCTACTCTCATCTGAGAAGAGGACAGCAGACCAGTCGTTATCAGTCCAATTGCGATGTTGATGGCACCATTGCAAACGGGCGGTACGGTGATGTCTGGACAATGGGATGCACACAACAGGACGGCGGGCGTATAGTCCTCCTTCATGCAAACGTTTGGCGACAGTTTTTCGGGAGATCTGCTTGCCAGTAGCAGCCATAAACTGATTTGCTACCTCACTAGCTGTGCTGCGCCGGTGTCTTTTTGTTGATAGCGCTATGTACCGATCTTCGGCAGGTGTCGTACTGCGAACACGACCTCCCCCGTGACGTTTGCTACACTCTCCATTTGTTTGAAATGATTTCCAAAGCCTTGAAACAACACTGTGGCTGACGTCGAACTCCCTGGCAACATCTGTTATTTTTCGCCCTTCTTCAATCTTGCCAATAATACGGCCACACGTAAAATCATCTAGGTGATGTCGGGAAGACATACTGAAAATTGCAAGTTCGTCAATTGATTCTTTCCCTTTCAACTTTGCGTTTGAACAACAACGTTCAATACGCGTCAAATCCTTTTTATCTCTTATCAGCGCTATGACGTCATGAACAAGTTCGGCAATCCAAAATTTTCATACGCACAACACGTCTTACTGTATCCCGCACTTATGCTAATTTCCACATTTTCCTGCCTTCCATTTTATGGTTGCTATCGTTGCTATTGTCATCCGTCCTTAGCAATTGTCCGGCAGTGTATTAGTGATCACGGATTGCATATAAAATACATTTTCACTAAAGGAATTATTTCATTACTAAAATTTTCATAGTCATAAGTTTGCAATGAATGAAAAATATTATTCCTTAAACATGTCAACCGACATCTTTTGAAACGACGGTGATACTTCGTAATGGACCCTCAAACTAATCTTTCAAGTACAAGAACGATTTGTTCACAAGTACAGGAACCGTTCGGCTAAGTATAAAGACACTATAACTTCAAGTGAAACTACGACAACAGTTTATAATTTCGATTATATGAATGGTTTATCACTTCCAGTGAAATGACAGGGATGCTTTCATTAAGTTGACGAATCTGTGTTGCTTACCCTTTCAAGTCGAAATTATTGCTACGCTAAATTTTACGCTGTAATTTCTTTTTCTTCTGTATTTTAAAAGATTATTAAACAAACTTGTTAACTCTGCAGTTATTTGAAAACTAACACACAAGTTCTTATTTAAATGCAGTGAAACTCTAAAAGAACGCACAACCTGGTTAGTTGGTGTACGTAAAGACGCGTTCGTTCGCACATCGCCGTAATGCTCCTTTCCGCGACTACGGACTACTCTAGTGACGTCACAAATCGGTGCGTGGGCCTGTTAAGCTATTAGGGGGTGATGCTCAATCCCGACGCGGCTGAAATGCGCATGCCCATCGGTTGAGCTGCTCTTTCCTACACTGCCTGAAGGTTCTTCCGAATGATTGCCAAAAGCCGATCCCTAGCTGAACAGCTCGGCAATGGGAACCAAATCATGATTTTTTCATAAACTGTGACATAAAAGTTAAGATATAATTTCTTGATAAAAAAAGTCATTTTTATGCCATAATCGCGGTGTAATCACCGATTATAAAAGGAAATTTCATATGGAAAACAACGCGTAAAAATACGTATTTCTAAATTTTAAAGCATATTCGGCGTTTTTAAGGCATGAAATACGCGTGTAAAGGCGTTATCGTGATCTCTGGTCATGGGAATCAGTCTCATCTAACCATTCCCATCACCACTTATTTTTAACACTGCTATCGTTCAAAGCAGACATTTTTTGAATCTATGAATTCGATAGCTGACTGCATGTTGGAAAAAGGAATCACAAATTTACCAATACTTGGTTAATTTCGCATACGTAAATTAATATAGAAATGCGTACGCATACATGCGTAAATTACGGCAAGATCGACTGGTACTACTCACTCCAAAGATTAGCTGTGACCTACGACGGCAGAACCAGTGGTCGATGGGTAAACCGGTTATAGTGCGTGACATACCCGTAGCGAAGAGAAAGCCAGGGACGGGCGAGGTTGGGGGTTATGATGTAGGAGAGGATCAGCGTAGAACCAAAGACGTTTATATTCTTTGGTAGAACCTCCAAGGTAGCTGCTCCTCGATTCCTCTTCAACCAGAATGCATCAGGCGCCGCTGCTACTCCGAGTTTACGATAAACAAGGTACTAAGGTACGAGCGTGGTTGCCGATGGCGTACTTACTTTCCGGAGTAGAGCGTATGGATAGAAAGGGGGAAAAAAAGAAAAATACATATTTGGAAATTTTATTTTTACTGATATTTTCTTCCATCCCGCTTTTGTCTTCGGATATTTTCAAAAGACGGAATTCCGTCCTCTGGACGGAAAACTTGCACCCACGAAGATGTCTTAAGTAACTTGACTGTTGAGTTGCTATAAAAGAATGGTGAAGCAGGGCTGGAAGTTTTCCAAACAACAGGTCCAAAAACTCCTGTGTGGATTTTGAAAATGTTTCAAGTACTGTCCTCTTCTCTAATTGCATCCATTGCTTGAATGTCACATTTTCTGTACTATTTAGATCAAAACAATCTTCAAATCGTTGCTTGAGCTGTTCTAATCCTGGACAGTTGTTGCACTGACTGAAGTAACATGCAGGTGTAGGGTTTCCACAAATTATGTTTGCAAGGACATCTTTATAGGAGTTTATTGGCTGAACAGTGTCTCCTGTTAATTCAGGTAACTTGCATTGTGTCATAATCAGTGTAACATTCTGATGCATTGTACAAACACAAACAGAATACGTGCCACTTGCTCCTGCAAGAACGCAGTGCTTAGGGCGAAGTTCACAGAACTTGGAGAACCCCACCTACCTTTTTCTCTTGAAATCTCTCTTTAAAAAGATTATACAATTCACACAAATTACTCAGAAGCAATTTTTTTTTTTTTAACCTGTTGACGCTTAATATCTATTTTAATGGAAACAAAGTATTTTTTTCCTGGCATTTGGCGGCTTACATAGTCACTCTCATAAAATTCTTGTACACAATTTGCTGTGTCTTTGTCTAAAGTCTTTCCTGGCTTTGGATCAGGAGAAGACATACCTTTTTCTTTTACTAGCTTTTTAGCTTTTCTGGCCATAAAATTTGAAACTCTAAATTCTGTTTCAATTCGTTTCAATGACCAAGATTTAGGCAGTGCACTCAATATCTGCATTCTTACGCTTTTATTTTCTGTGGAATGAAATTTTTCTTTCAACTGTCTTATAATTTCTGGTTCAGGAGATGAAATATCCTTTGGTTCCGACGCAGGACTTAACTTTATTAATTTTGCTCAAAATGCTTCTTGGGCTTTTTTATATTTCTCTTCAGGGTATTTTTTTTTTCTTGCAGGAATTTTTTCTTGATTGGTGTTTCATCCAGACATTGTACTCTTCTGTTAAATGCTTCTATAGCATGCTCTTTTTCAGGAGTTGATACTTCAATGTTTTCAGATGGAACAGCATGGCCTTCGGCTTCTTGTTCATTATAGCTGTCAGAAGGTGAAGAGGAATGTTTAGCAGCTTCAGAGTGAAATTTATGGATTGCTTTACAAGAACTGTCACAGATCTGTCTCCAGTTTTGAGCAACTTGTTCTTTAGCAATAGATTCTTGGAAACAGGTCTTTTTTTTTTTTTTTTTTTTTTGTTATATTTATGGTTTGGTTTCCCAAGGGGGTTGTGCAACACAGTAAACCACACTTGAAACTTTTGATGTGGATGGTCTGCTGGCATCCATCTTTTACTTTGCTTTTACTTTAAAACCTAGGAAAGAAACACAATTTGTTACCCTTATGGATATATATTAACCTTTTAACTAATTATAATTAAATTCATTAACATTTCCAGTGTTTGTAAGACCAGGGATAACATTTTAGACAGACAAAATAAACAATTCCCCAGTCACTGATGGTGCGTTTAGTAACGTCCTTCTGTTGTTGTTTTTATAGTGATCCCATAGCGATCCCATTATGAAACTTTCAGGATATGTAGAAAAATAATGTTCGTTAAACATATTTTTTTTTCAGATTTTTGAAAAAACTTTAATATTTAAATTTCAAAATTTTAAAATGGACATTAAATTTTTTAATGGTGTTATGTGGCATATCAAATGAAAGCCCATTGAAGATCTTTAAAATGAGCCATAATTCATGACCCTAGCTCTACTAGAACCCGAGTAATTGGTAGCTAAAGTTTGCTCAGATGATGAAATTTCAGGGTTTTTTTGAAATTTCAAAAATCAATAACTTAAAAACGCATGCATTAAAAATTCTGAAAAATTCATATATGCTTATATTGATGAATTCTATAAATATACCAAGTTTAATAAAAATAAAAAAGGATCAGGTTGGAAATGCTATTTTTGTTGGTTGATTTCACATGGAATGACCCACATCAAGAATCACATCAACAAGTTTGAATCTGCTAGCAGTGGACCATGTGCTTTTCCAGTGTGACAGGACAACGGCAATTTTTGCCAAAAGTTTCCTACTACAGCTGAAGCACAGGGCTCTTCACACAGGATCATGTGTGAATTACACAAGGTGAAGTAGCTCAAAGTCACTTCTTTGAGCACTATTTAAAGTGGAACGGAACAATGCACAACTCCTTTCAACTCAGAGTTCCATGACATGTTTTTCTTACGTACCAGAGAGAGGAATGAAATGTGGCATTTTCCTGCTAGAACTCCTCCTCTCCAACACCTACACAATCATAAGACTCTAAATTCATGCAGTTCATGAAGAAAATTTTATTAAGTTTGATTTCAATATTTGCAAATGTGCTTTTGCTAAGGTGCAGGATATTTAATTTCATCAGACAAGAATGAACAAAATACAGGATTACACCATTGTACAATACAAATTTTGAAGTTGGGAATCCGTTTAGTGGTGTAAATATGACATGAATGGTAAGTCATAATATCCGAAAACTTGAAAATTTTGTCGTTTTGGAGCGGGAATCAAATCTGTGTCTCCCGGCCAGGGGTTGCCGAAATTTTTTTTAAAGGAGTATTTTTAATCCTTTGAAAAAATTTAGGGAGTAATTTTCAAAAGTCAGGAGTATTTTAGAAAAATTAACAGATGAAATAAAATAATTTCAAAAATGGCTAGGCAATCATGAAAAATCAATCCAGATTTTTTCATATAAAAATTTTTCAGTACTGCTTCATGTATTTAGAATTTGGATCCGTTTTGTTGATTGTTTTAGAAATAAGCATAATATTCATATTTTAAAACAATAACATTAAATTTATCATGTTTTGTAATAACCACATGGAACAGCAATGCGTCCAAGAAGTGAAAACATTGCACTTTTGAGGTTCTTATAGGCATCTAAAAATATCTAGTAAACTTCTCAGCAAGTTCCACAGCCACATTTGTTTTTCTGCAGCTGCACAGCATCCAGTGCTTAAATTTTCATTTTGATGATATCTTTGTTTCCCTTCCCATTTCTTTATTGTCCTATTTTTTTTTAATGCCCTTGGATGACAATTTTATCCATCATGAATGCTTTCACTATTTCTGATAAAAAATGAATAGTGTAACTTTGAAAATATAAATACTAACACCATTCATCAATTTTTACAAATTTTTCAGCTTCGTCACTTTTGTTTTCGGACCCCCCCCCCCTTATCAAGCTGAAAGGCAAAACTTTTTTGGGGGAAATATTTAAGAACACAGGATACATGTTCTGATCATCGTTGGGGGAAAAAATTACAGTTACGGAGGAAATCTTTGCTACGTCCAATTTCTGTTTTCAGGCATTTTCCCCCTCCATTTTCAAGTTGAAATACAAATATTTATGAAATAAAGTGATATTCAACAACAATACTAGGCAGAGGAAACATCACGCGAAAAATAAAATTATTACGGGAGAAAACTTCACTGCGTCTAACTTCCGTTTTCGAAAGTTTTGAAAGACGAAACTTCCGCTTTCGAAAGTTTAGGAAGTTTCAGGCGGAAAACATCCTCCATCACTACTAATTGCCCCAAAATTTCTGTCCAGTTATGCATCGATCTCGGGGATAACCCAAATTATGATGGAAAAGGAGAAATTCCTCGAAGCCGTAGCACTCTCATGCCTAAAAGATTACAGAAAATTTTTTTTGCTGTCGAATTTCCGTTTTTGGCAATTTTCCCTCCATTTTCAAACTGAAATACGAAATTTATGGAATAAAATGATATGCTAATATAACAATACTGGACACAGGCAACATCACAGGAAAAAGAAATTACGATTATGGAAAAAATCTTTGTTTCGTTTAGTTCCGTTTTGAAAGACTAAATACCGTCCCGATGCGTATTTTTATGAATTGGTAAAATTTCAATGCGTACTAGACACGTATGCATTTTGGCGAACTTCTGCTCCCGGCTAGCGCCCAAGTATGCTAACCACTACACCACCCAGAACAACCAAGTCTCAAGTTTCTGATTATTTTGAATATAACAAGCACAGGATTCGCTAGTCGAAGCAACTGGCATTCATAGATAGCGAATCTGGATTATTAGAATTATTTCCCATGACTGCCAGGAGCAGATCGGGACAGTATTTCGTCTTTCAAAACGGAACATTCAAATTAATCGGAAACTTGAGACTTGGTCATTCTGGATGGTGTACTGGTTAGCATACTCGGTCGCTAGCCGAGAGACACAGGTTCGATTCCCGCACCAGAAAAACAAAATTTTCAAGTTTTTGGATATTATCTGACTTACCATTCATGCCGATAAATGGATTCACAACTTCAAAATTTGTATTGTTCATCAAATAATTTGACATGGCTATATGTAGTCAGAGTGACAGCGAAATTTCACCAAATGGCACTTTTGAATCATCTGAGAGTAATGCTATGCAACACTATGTGAAGTATGCTGCAGTCTTGTCCTGTGCTGTGTTTCCATATTAGGAAAACTCTGCTTTAGAATAACATCAAACTTTGAGGTTATGTTTAAAATTAAAAGGGGTATTTATTCTTTCTTACAGAGGAAATCAGTCTGAAAACTTGCTTTGAATCTGCAGTTTTTATTGGGGGAGGGGGGATTTCAGAAAAGTTATTTTGTTTAGCAAATTAATTTCACTGAATGTACATAAAATTAATAGGACCTTATAAAGTTCAGAATGAAAACTGAAGACCAAAATATTAAAATTTATGGGAGTGCATTTTACTCTGAAGCATGCAATTTCAATGGAAACAGCATAGTACCTTTTACATACACAATCACACATGTAACACAAAATGTGTTAAAAGCAAATAAATAAAACAAATTACCGAAAATGAAGGCCTTCAGCATAAATGTCGTCTTTAACACCACCTATACGGCTGAATATAATGGAACGATGACCACCATCAACTAAATAAAGAAAACAATTAAGCATAACTTTAGAGCTTGTGCACATCATTAAGACAAACCACAGAAAGAAAAAAAAAAGAAAAAAAAACATTTAAAATACTACTTGAAAACAAAGTGCAACTAACATGGGGGTGGGGTGGGGTGGGGGTGTTGGTTATTTTTAAAATATTAAATTTTGAAAACTTTTGTTTTTAGTACAACTAGCACTAATTAATGCCAAAATAGTTATATCCTCACAGGAATTTGCTTTAAACCAAGAGAGTAACCTGAGAGATGTTGACTTCCATGAATGGACGAAATATCTAAATAAAAGCTTTTAAAAGAATTAAAACATTCTACCAATATCCACTCAGTGAGAACTTGGATAAGCAATTAATTTTATAATTGTATTGCTTAGCTACTTACTGATAAAATCTTCACCAAAACCACCACATAAGGCATTTGTTGAAAAAACAGCCAGTTCCTTTATTTTTGCTCAGCGAACTAACTATATGACAGTTTATATCAGGGCTGGAAAATTGCCAGGGGCATATATAAATTTGTTCCTGGCGCCCAACTTTTTTTACTTCAAATTTCGTAATTTACAGTACTTTGAGTTCATTCCTGGAAACAAATTGTAATTTAATAAAATCAAACTCTGAAATTTTCTGATTTCATCGCATTTATAAATTCTGTTAGCTTTTATCCTGAACCATGTGCTTCAAGCGGAGAAACGCAACAACACACTCCGGGTCATGTGACTAACCTGTCAGATCACGGAAACATTGAACGCTTCGTTTTAGCTGCTGGCCCAGGAGCGGAAATAGCGTGACGCGGCGACTGCATCGCAGATTCTCGGAAAGGTGCAGACTGTTTTTCTATTTTCTTAACATTAATAGTTTTTAAGATTTCTTTAAATTTTAAAACAAAGGAAGGGAAATTTTTAACGTTGGCTCCCGTTTAAGATGTAATCGATAGATGTCCCCTTTCCCTCATTTTATTTTAGCTTTCATTCTTCCATATTTTTCAAACAGGTAACTTCAGCTTGATAAGATATAATTGCTTTTCTTGAGTTTTGAATCTTGGAAGCGGTATTTTTATGCACTTTTAATGTACAACACACGTTTGTTGTGTGTGGTGGTTAAAAGGGCATAAAAACATTTCGGAAGCTAAGGGTCACAATCCCTTTTTTTTTTTTTTTTTTTTTGGCATGGAGGCCTAAATTTTAATCTAACTGAAAGTTAAATTAAGGCGATTTCTTCTTTTTTACGAGAGCCATACCATATTTTTAGTGTTATATGTTTCTGCGGCCGTCTGCTTTCCGTAAGTTGAAATCACAACTTTTTTCCCTCTTTGCTTCCAGATAGCTTCACTTCAGTATTCAGTTAGATTGATAAGGTGTCTTTTTTTTTTTTTGTCCTTCCTCTTTATTTTTTTAAAACCATATTTTTACACATTTTTATCGTTTGTCTTCAGTTTTTCATGGTCGCATTACGAGACATTCCGGAAGTTGATCACAGTTTTTGCGTTTTTTGGCTTCAGATAGCTTCATTTCAGTTACATTGTTGCTGGTTTTTTTTTTTTTTTAATACAAAATCCAGATTTGTTAAGCGTTGCAACATTCCCTTTCGTTTCTGCGGCATTTTGGAAGTTGATGGTCGCATTTTATTTTAACTTTTAACTTCCAGATGGGTCATTCCACGTCAAATCAAAAAAAAAAAAAAAAAAAGTTTTGACACCCATGGTCTCCGATTTTGATGAAACTTGGTATATAGCCAATCCCTTCAAGGGGATAAGTAACCCCATAAAAATTTTCCCTCTAGCACTTCTGGTTTTAGTTTTACAGCCCTTGAAACTTTTGGGGAATTCTCGTTGTTTACCATTTTCGAGGAAACTCGAGCTACACTTGCTTACCAAAAAAATTCCATCTCACTCAGAAATTGTTCAATCTCTTTGAAATTTTACAGCCTTGTCAATGAAAGCATGAAGATTTTAAAAAAAATATGTTAACACTCTAAATATCTGCTGTACTCCACTAAAAAATTAATAAACTATTTTTAGCCTAATTTTTTCTGTGGAAAACATGGTTTTACTAAAAACGGAATTATCAACATGAGGGATAGGTATTATAACCCTAACATATAAATTTTTTTATTGAACCTAGAGACATGTTCCATCATACCCAGCAATAAAACTGATGGCTTTTTCATTCCTTCGGCACTTTTTTTGGCCATTTTGAAAAAAAAATGGCTGCTGGATAACCATTTTTTTTCAATTTCACCCAAACTCTAAGATTCTTATCTTAAAAAATTATAACATCTTTGTTTTTTCCCCTTGAAAAACATCACTTCCAAGAAGCTGATTTTGACTTCCTTCATCACTTCCGATAAGAAGCCAAGTCAAAACCTGTGAGTGTGACCTCTTTGTTCACAACATGCAGCAGCTTGTTAGCACAGCTGTCAGTCAGTCTGCTTCAGTTCCTAAACTCAAACCTTCTTCCAGTGTATAATTTAGTACTTTATTGATGTTATAAGTGTGCATGGGCAAAGTATAGTAGTGTCCTAATATTAGTGTATTTCTTTGTTACAGAGAAAATGGAAGATTCTAAGTACAGTGTTGGGCAATTAACTTTGACAGTGTCACAAATATACCTATGTCTCAAAGAAAGGTATTGAAAATGTAGATCTAACTGAAGAAAATAGAATTATTTTGAAGTTAACAAAAGCTGCTGAAGATTTACAGACCATTTGTCTGCATCATAAAAGTTTATTTTTGAAAAAGTTTGCATTTCTTCAAAAAGTGTGTTGTGATCCCCTAAGAAAGCATAAGAGATGTGTGAGAAAATCACTACGTATGGTGACTGTACAGCAATGTAAATACTTATTAATGAAGGAAATTAAAGTGAAACCAGGGCAAAAACTGTGTTCTCAATGTAGAGGTACTTTAATTAAAAGTGATGCACAGAGTGCTGACGAAAGTACTGATACCCATACTGAACCTGAGGACATTGGTTTAACTCCAGAAGAAGTAACCTGTTTGGAGAAGAAAGGAACGATAAAAAAACTCAATTCATCTTTCACTGGGATGGGTTGCTCTCCTTTAAAATTACATTCCCTTGGTGAACATAGCAAGGCATTTTATGGAAGGGAAAAGTTTGAAAAATTCCAGGCAAATGTACGAAGCAAATTTCATAAAATACTAGATGTTGACATTCCAACAAAAGAAGCCAAAACAGATGAGCTTGTGGAACAGAAAGCAGATGATATGGACAAGCTTGTAGAAATCATGAAAGAGCAATTGAAATCCATTTCAAGGAAAAAACAAATTCAACTATTAACCGAGTATCCTGATGTTAAGGTGGGGTTCTCAAAATTTTGCACTTTGCGACCAAAGTGGTGCATTTTAGCTGGTGCCAGTGGAACCCACTCGGTATGCGTATGCACACTTCACCAAAATGTCATACTACTCCTTCATGCTGCACAAATTGAAGAGAGCTATAAGGATGTTATGAAGTTCTTAGTGTGTGAAGAAGCAAAGAGGGGTATGCTCAGGCACTGCAGTAAATGCCCCTCCAAACCACATCTACTGAGCTACTTAAAGAGTCCAAATTTAAAGATTATGAAGAAAGTGACACTATTGAATTTTCTCAATGGGTGTCAACTGACAAGACACAGATGATAAAAAGTTCAACACCACTTGATGATTTCATTGATGATTTAGCCAACAAGATTGAAAAACTGATTCCACACTCTTTCATAGCCAAGTCACAGTCTTTGTTCCTAAAAATCTCAAAGAAAATGTACCATCAGACAGCAATAATTTTGATGGACTTCAGTGAGAACTACTCTTTTACAATCCAGGATGAGGCCCAGGGGTACCACTGGACTTCTGATTCATGTACAGTTCATCCTGTTGTAGTACATTGCAGGAACCCTGAAGGAGAAAAGATTGTTTCATCACACTGTGTCATATCTGATGACCTCAAGCATGATGTGAATATGGTTTACAAAATCCAGGAAACAGTTAATTTTCTCAAAGAAATTTTTTCACACATTACGGCAATACATTACTACAGTGACGGGAGTGCTGCACAGTATAAAAACAAGTACAATTTCCTTAACCTGTGTCTGCATGAAGAAGACTTCCAGTTGAAGGCACAGTGGACATTTTTTGCTACAAGCCATGGAAAATCAGAATGTGAAGGGATTGGCGGCACAGCAAAACGCTTAGCTCGAAGGGAGAGTCTCCAGAGACCATTTGAGAGGCACATCACAACAGCAGCTACATTTTTCAATTTTTGTGAAACAAACATCACCAAGGTGAGTTTCCACTTTATTGACAAAGACACAGTAGATACAACTCGTTCTGCTCTTGAAAACAAGTTCAAAGATGTGCACACACTTCCTGGTACTAGAAGTTTTCACAACTTTAAGCCTCTGGATTTCATAGGTACTATTGCGGCTAGAAGGAACAGCACCGACGAGGAACCATCTCTCACATTTAACCTGAAAAGCTGTCACCCATCAGTTGTAACTGCAGATGAGTTGTTCCCTGGGTGTTACATTGCATGTAAATATGACCACTTGTGGTATTTTGGAATGGTGTCTACAGTGGATAAAGATGAAGACAATGTAAAGTTTCTTCATCCTAATGGACCTTCACCATCATTCTGCTGGCCAAGCCATGAAGATTCCTGCACACTACCAGTTCCTCATGTGCTTGCTATTGTTGATATCCCACAGACAACATCTGGAAAAACCTATCACTTCTCAAAGGACTGCATGAGGTCGATGGAGAAAAAATCTGCACATTTAGATGTTATGCTACGCAAAAGAAAATGAGTGTTATGGACTAGAAGTTCAGGAATTGTACCTAACTTATTTTTTACAGGTAAATAACTTATGTACATGTTACCAATTTTCAATAGTTTAATTATGTTTATAAATTAAACTATTGTTTTTTTTTCAAAATGGCCCTAGCCATTTTTTTCAAAATGGCCGAAAAAAAGTGCCGAAGGAATAAAAAAGCCATCAGTTTTATTGCTGGGTATGATGGAACATGTCTCTAGGTTCATTAAAAAAATATGTAAGGGTTATACCTATCCCTCATGTTGATAATTCCGTTTTTGGTAAACCATGTTTTCCACAGAAAAAATTAGGCTAAAAACAGTTTATTAATTTTTTAGTGGAGTACAGCAGATATTTAGAGTGTTAACATTTTTTTTTTTTTAAAAATCTTCATGCTTTCATTGACAAGGCTGTAAAATTTCAAAGAGATTGAACAATTTCTGAGTGAGATGGAATTTTTTTGGTAAGCAAGTGTAGCTCGAGTTTCCTCGAAAATGGTAAACAACGAGAATTCCCCAAAAGTTTCAAGGGCTGTAAAACTAAAACCAGAAGTGCTAGAGGGAAAATTTTTTATGGGGTTACTTATCCCCTTGGAGGGATTGGTTATACCAAGCTTCATCAAAATCGGAGACCATGGGTGTCATGGCCTCGTTGAACTGATGTGGAATGACCCAGACTGCTTTATCTCGGATTTTTTTTTTCTAAAACCACATCGTTACATATTTTTAACGCCCCCCCCCCCCACTTCATTTCCAAAGCCGTATTACGCAGTACTCCGGAAGCTGACGGTAAAGATCCAGACTCACGGTCGCCACTGGCGATAAACATCGTCGTGGCGACTAAAAATGTTTGATTAAAGCGCTAATTCTGGCGACTGTACCGGAACGGAAAAAAAAATACTTAATTTTATTCAACTTGTGCTGTACGGAAAACAACATTTTTAACTTGTACGAAACTCTCACGTTTTTGAAAATTTTTACTCCAAATGTGCGGAAATCTCATGTACAGAAGCTATTCTGCTTGAACAGCAGAAAAGAAAAAGAAAAGTTATAAGAAAAAGGCGAGGACGGCGCGTCAGTTTTTGATCACAAAGAATCCGCCAAGCAAGGACGATGGGTCATCGTGGGAGAAAGAGTTCGCAAGGTTGCGGAGGCGTGGGGGAATGAAAGCTTCTTCCCTTTTGGGAATTCGTACTGGGAGAATTTTTTATAAAACAAAAATTCTCCAATCTTTTATATAACCGAATGCAAATTTTACAGTAACCAAGACACGTCAAAATAAACTTCCATGTGAAATTTTGTTTTTTGTCATTATTTTTACCAAATATAGTGTTTTATAGAGTATTCAGTTAATACTAAGTTTGAATTTTAACCAAACTCTCTATAATCCAGAAATTTCTAAATTCTGGAATCGGCAAAGTCCGGACGATTTCGGATTTTCGAGATTGTACTGTAAGAGTATTATCATACCTGCCAACTACTACAGAATGTCCGTAGTTTCTACGGATTTAGTTGTCTGACTATGGAACTTCACTATCGAAATTACGGATTCCACGAATTTTCATTTTGCTTTTTTTTTTTCATTTTGCTATTGTTTTATGATATACATGAGATTCTAAAGAGGATTCGCTGAATTCTGCGGGGTTTTTTTTTTATCATCATTTAGATCGTTCTCAGGATCAGCGTAAAACTGAAGACAATTCGCGGGGGGGGTTCCGTCTGGAGACGGTATTTCGTGTTTCAAAACTTTCCAAGACTGTAGTTGAACGGTGTAAAAACATTACCGTAATAGTAATTCTTTTTCTCCCGATGTTGCCTTTCTGTACAGTTTTCTTGTTAAATATTATTTTATTGCATATATGTTTGTATTTCAGCGTGAAACTGTAGGCAAAAATTTGCGAAAACGGAGGTTAGACGCAGCAGAAATTTCGCAGTAATGTTCAGGCATCAGGTTCTTCCGCGAAATCGAGGAATCACACTTTTTTCGTTATTATTTTTGACATTCGCGAGATCAATGCACAAGTGATGAACATAATGTTTTGTGTGTGTGTGGTGGGGGGGATAAGGACAGAATTCCGTCTTTACAAAAACGGAAGGTCCACGGAGTTCAGATTTTCCCCGCAATCTTAATTCCTTTTTTATCGCGATGTTATCTCTGCGCAGTATTATTGTCAAATAACATTTTACTGCATAAATATTTGTCTTTCAGCTTGAAAATAGCGGGAAAATTTTTAAAACCGGAAGTCGGACGGTGCAAGGATTTCTTCTGTAATGGCAACCCCCTTCCCCCGCGATGTTCCCACTCTCCCGCATTGTTAAACAAGCTCTCCCCCCCCCCCCCCGTTCCGTCCCATAAGTTTTTGCATTTTGCATTTAAGCTTGATAAGGGAGGGAGAAATTCATGAAAATGGAAGTGACAAAGTTGAAAAATTTGTAAAAATTGAGGCATGATGTTCAAAAGTACTGACATTATCAAAGTTACACCATTTATATAAAATAGTTAAAGCTTTGATATCACACACTCATGGTCTCCAGGCTGAAAGTTCTTTCAGCATGATGGATGAAGTTATTGTTATCAGAGGGCATAAAAAAGAAAGAAAAGCGTCAATGAAAAAATAGGGAGAGAAAGATACCAGGAAGAAAAATTAAGCAATGGATGCTGTGCAGCTGCAGATTCAACAAAAGACAAACTGACAGCAGTCCACATTCTTGCTGTGTATTTTGATTTTTCACCCAGTTAAAACGTTCAGCATTTTTTTTTTTTTTCCTTCTTTGGTCTCATCTTAACATAAACTACAATTTTAGAGACAGTATGATCATACAGTAAGTGAAGGTTCACGCACTGCGGGTTCACTTGCTTGGATTTTCTGTCTGTCAAGCGTTGTGGGATTTAGAACACATCTGACTGATTTTTACTGGTGGAAGTTTTGAACTTAAATCTCGCAATGTTACCTATCATGCCCTTGCCAGGGAAATCAACTTTGTGTTTCATACGTGTTAGTTTCACGAGTGTGAGTGTCCTTGTTTGTTGTAACGTTTTGTTGTGGCACATATCTCTTTTTCGCAAAGAGATGCATAGTTTCGTAAAAAAAGGCAACTATGTGTGCCGCACAATAATGCTGTTTAACACTGACAAGCCTCTTGTCAATGTTGGCAGGTATAGTATTCTTGTGCTAAGTACTTTTTCTTTTTACGCTCAGTTTTGATGTTTACAAAATCAGCGAAGATTTTTTTTTTTTTTCGTGTGTTAGACTGCTTGTTTTTCACCTTACCGTCAGCAGATGATTTATTTCAAGTTTTGTCTGTTAGTGTTGTTTCTGTAATATTGTTCATCCAATTCAAATACAGTCTGTGTGGCTTTTAAAAACACTATTGTCTGCAGATGGGAAAACTCAGAGAATTTAATTTGGCAAAATGAGTGGTAACCCCAAATAACCGATAATCTGGATATCATTTCCTGATTTATATCTATGACTTATCACGGTCAGCAAAAAGCAAAGACACTTTTTTTTTTTTCACATTATCTGCCTTCCCAAGCACTTTTTATTGTAATCAGTGTGTTTTTAATAGTACCTCAAGAAAAACAACCCACTTCCTAATTTCCGTGAAAGATAAAGTTTCTATGTTGGAACATAATATTCAGTTTTTTAACATTCTTCATGTTTTTCAAACTCCTTTTTGAAAAATGTGAAACAAATTCACATTAAGCTACACGAATTTACCAAAATACATACTTGTGGTAAAAATAATTGAATTTGATAGTTTCTTAGACATGGTTAAAAACTCCTAAATTGCAAAAACAGGTGGTATCACAGTTAAAAAAACATGAATGAAACCCATAAAACTTCTTACATGATCATCTTTTGGAATTCCAATTTCTAGCTCAGTTTTCTTAAATCAACTTTTGGTTATACATATCCATTCAGAGGATCAATGGATTTTTGACATAATCTCATGTGTTGCTGAATGTTCTAGAAAGCTGGTGTGGCCGCCAGCCAGCAGATGGCGCTTGGATCTGTCCACCTACGTCTTCTGCAAGGTAGGTGTAAAATGTAAACAGCTCTCGCGTTCAGCAGCAGAGAGAAGAGACTTGCACTTTGTGATGTTGAGTCTATGATCTGTTAGCTATTCGAAGAAGTTCGTTACTGTAGACGCAGTGATGTGAGATGTATATATCAATTTAGATTCTTATTATTAAAGAGAGATATGGAATATATTTGGGGCTCATTCTAAATTCATTTAATTACCCCAAAGTGGTGACCCGGACTGCGTACGAAGCACAGAAGTCAACTGGAAGTGATCTCGAACGCCGAACGTTGCTCAGAGTATGTTCGGTTTTCTATTTTGACCTGCAAGTTGTTTAGTGGATCGTTTTTTTTTCAACATGGCTGCTTTCCACTATTTCGCTTCATCTTTCGTTCTAGCGTAATGGCTCCCGCCTGTTTCTGAACTGCACACAGCGCAGCGATACACAATGTGGATTCTGCTATTTTTCTGGCGAAGGTAGGAAATTAATTATTTCTAAAGCGTTGCATGCCTGATTCAGCGGTTTTCGAATCGTTTCATAATGCCGGATTCTGAAAATGCCGAGGCCTCAGTGGCGCGTGTGACGTTGAAATGTCCTCCAGTTTGGAAGAGTAACCTTGCTCTGTGGTTCGCTCAGATTGAGTCACAGTTTTCCACGGCAGAATTTCCAACGATGATACTAAGTTTCATCATGTAGTAGCATCAATCGAAAGTTATATTCTTGAGCAAATTAGTGACATAATATTGCAACCCCCACCTGCAGATAAATGTTACTTTGAAAAAGCGTCTTATTGCTCAGTTTGCTGACTCTGAGGATCGGACACTCAGACTTTTATTGCAAGAATTAGAATTGTGCGATTCTAAACCACCGCAGTTATTACATAGAATGAAAGATCTTGCTCATAAGCAATTAGATGCAGGGATACTTAAGTCCCTATGGCTTCAGCGCTTGCCTAAGCGAATGCAACAGATCTTAACCGTCAGTGGTGACGATTTAACACAATTAGCAGTAATAGCTGACAAAATTCATGAAATTGCTGATGTATCTTCTGAAGTGAACGTTGTTGATACCTCACAGCATATTTGTCATGCTCCTATGCTTCAGAAACAAATCGAACACCTCACATCACAAGTAGCAAAACTTTCTGCACAGTTAGAATCTTCTACTCGAACACGTTCGACATCATGTGAGAGTCGTAGATATTCTCCCGCAGTTCGAAGACAGAATCATGACAAGCCAACATCAAGTTTGCTGGTATCACAGAACCTTTAAGGACGCTGCTGCCAAGTGTAAATCACCTTGTTTTTTTCAGTCAGGAAACTAGAAGGGCTGCCCCTTATGGCTGCAAGTGGCGAAGGCCTAAAACAGCACAGACTCATGTTGGCCGATAGATCTACTGGTCTAAAATTTTTGATCGATACTGGGGCAGATGTCTCAGTTATTCCAGTCTCTTCACCCAAACCGAAACAGCCGGAGAAGTTGAAATTATTTTCTGCAAATCGTTCTGTTATTAACACGTACGGCTCACGTCTACTGTCCTTAGATCTCAATTTGCGTCAAAAATTTTCCTGGCCATTTGTTATTGCGTCAGTTTCTCTTCCCATTATCGAAGCTGATTTTCTTCAGCACTTTGGTTTGTTGGTAGATATGAAACATCATCGTCTGATCGATACGTTAACCACGCTAAAATCTTTCAGGCCACGCTACTTCGCAATCCGCTACTGGAATTACTGCTGTCTCTGGCACTTCAGATTTCCACAAATTATTAAAAACCTTTCCACAACTCGTAAGTACAGATGGTATGCCTAAACATAAAGATCACGGCATTTTTCACCACATCGAGACTACCGGAACCTCAGTCTTTTCTAAGCCTAGGCGGTTACCTCCTGGAAAACTTGCATGCGCCAAGAAGGAATTTCAATTCTTGCTCTCGCAAGGCATTTGTCGTCCCTCTAAAAGCTGTTGGGCCAGTCCCTTACACATTGTTCCTAAAAATTCCGGAGACTGGAGACCCTGTGGAGACTACAGGCTTCTGAATGCGTTTACTGTACCAGACAGATACCCTGTGCCACATATACAAGATGTTACTCAATTTCTAGCATCTAAGACAACATTCTCCAAACTTGATTTAATCAGGGCATATCATCAGATCCCTGTAAAGACAGAGGATGTTCCGAAGACGGCTGTCATTACGCCATTTGGCTTGTTCGAGTTCCTTTACATGCCATTCGGACTCAGAAATGCAGGCCAAACCTTTCAACGTTTCATCAACACTGTCCTACAGGATCTGGATTTTTGTACCACATATCTTGACGATATTCTTATCGCTTTGACTAATGCAGAAGAACATCAACATCATTTGAGCTTAGTTTTCCAAAGACTTGCTGACTACGGTATTCAACTCCAAATGCGTGTTGGGTCAGTCCACTATAGTATTCCTTGGTCATACTATCTCACCTGAAGGTATCGTGCCCCTTCAAGAGCGAGTGGACACTATTAGCTTACCCTGAACCTACCACCGTTCATGACCTTCGTCGGTTTCTTGGTATCATGAACTTTTATCGCAGATTTGTTCCGCACGCAGCTCAGGTGCAGGAACCACTGCACGAGTATCTTAAAGGTTCAAATAAAAAAACCAACAGATCAATCACCTTTTCTGATGACGCACGTTGTTCCTTCACAAAATGTAAGCAAGCTCTGGCACAGGTGGCTCTTCTAGCACATCCGATGCCTGATGCTAGGTTAGGTCTAATGGTCGACGCCTCGGATACTGCACTTGGTGCTGTTTTACAACAACACACTCAAGAAGGTTGGCAACCACTTGCATTCTTCTCCAAAAAGTTAAATACAGCACAGCAAAACTACAGTGCCTATGATCGTGAACTCTTGGGCGCATACTCGGCAGTGAAGCATTTTCGTCACATGCTGGAAGGCGCACACTTCACCATTTTCACTGATCACAAGCCACTAATTTATGCCTCTCAGCAGAAATTGGATAAAACTTCACCTAGACAGATGCGTCATCTGGATTACATTGCACAATTCACCACAGATATTCAGTACATTCCTGGTTCTGCAAACCTGATTGCTGATTCTTTCTCCAGGATCAACACAATTGCTTTACCATCTCCAGTTAACTTCATCGACATGGCTATAGCACAAAACAGTGATCCTGAACTGCAGTCCATACTTTCAGGCAAAATCACATCAAGCTTAGTCCTTAAGCACATGCAGGTCACCGACTCATCCACTCAGCTTTATTGTGATGTCTCGACAGCTGTAGTTTGCCCTTTTGAGCCGAAGAGTTTCCGTCGATCTATCTTTGACAGCATGCATAACCTAGCACATCCCAGCATACGATCAACTATCAAAGCTATCCAGCAACGTTTTGTATGGTCGTCCATGAAATCAGAAATTTCCTCCTGGGGTAGATCATGTCAGAAATCTAAGGTGACACGACATACCTTTTCTCCACCTGGTACTTTCGTTACACCGTCAGCACGCTTTGAACATGTTCACCTTGACATTGTTGGTCCACTACCTGTATCACAAGGTTTTTCTTACTGTCACACCATGATAGACATTCCAGATGGCCTGAAGCCATTCCCATTCCTGACATCACAGCAGACACGGTCGCTAAAGCTTTCTACAGTGGTTGGATTTCACGCTTTGGCACTCCGCTTACTATTACTACAGATCAAGGACGACAATTCGAATCTCAACTTTTTCGCTCATTTTCCAACTTACTAGGAGCACAGAGAATTCGCACAACACTGTATAATCCCTCAGCAAATGGCATGGTAGAGCGTTTTCATTGCGTTCTTAAAGCTGCCATTAAATATCATGCTACGCCCCAGTGGGTCGATATTCTTCTGACCGTTCTTCTGAGCTTACGCACTACCTTGAAGCCAGACCTGCAAGCTACCTGTGCTGAACTTTTATATGGCTCTACCCTTCGCTTGCCAGGACAGTTCCTGCAAGAAACCACGGAGTCTATGGATCCTGCAACATTTGTCGGGCAGCATCGGCAGTCTATGGCCAGTGTCACCCCAGTGCCTGTTAAGCATCACTGCAAACCACAAATTTTTGCTCATCGGGACCTGCACAATTGTTCACAAGTGTTCGTACGCCGTGACGCCGTCAAGAAACCACTTCAGTCACCGTACGATGGTCCATTTTCAGTGCTTTCCCGCAACGAGAAAACCTTTCGTCTCCTTATTAACAACAAACCAAGGGTGATCAATATTGATCGGCTTAAACCAGCATTTATGTTCTTTGATGAACACGCCTCAACTGTTTCTCGACAGTCTACCATCGCATCACAACAATCTCCAACTACAGAAGTGTCTTCACCTTTTGTGTCTCCTCCAGAAGTTCCTTTGAACTCTGCCGATCGAGAACCGACTTCTCCAAATTCAGTGATACCACGAAATTCTCTGGACTCCAGACTCCCCTCACAACACATTATACCATACCGAACTCTATCTGGTCGCCAGGTAAGATTTAACAAACATGTATAAACACCTGGAGTTTTTTTTATATATATATATATCGTTGTCACTGGTGGGGAGTCCTGTGGCCGCCGGCCAGCAGATGGCGCTTGGATCTGTCCACCTATGTCACCTGCAAGGTAGGTGTAAAATGTAAACAGCTCTCGCGCTCAGCAGCAGAGAGAAGAGACTTGCACTTTGTAATGTTCAGTTCATGATCTGTTAGCTCTTCGAAGAAGTTCTTTACTGTAGACGCACTGATGTGAGATGTATATATCGATTTTGATTCTTATTATTAAAGAGATGTGGAATATATTTGGGGCTCATTCTAAATTCATTTAATAACCCCAAAATGGAAAAAACTGATGTGGACATCAGTAGTGTTTTGCACTATGCTACTGAACTAGAGTTGGCTGTTTTAAAATCTGCAGATGGAGCAAATTGGTCCTTTTTTAAGGAATCTGTCTCAAAAGGAAGACATGAAATCAACATTTCAAGGTCACCAAATCAGCACAGCATGTAATCAACGAAGATGTGTTGCAGATGATGAAGATATAGGACTAAGTTCTACAGAAAACAGCATTGATTTATTGAAAAAGAATTGCACAAAAACTTGCATTTTTTTTTTAATAATGTCCAAACATCTGTTTTCTGCAAATATATGTCCACTCTTTAGATAAGGTGTTATTTCCCAAATCTTCTGAAGGCCTAAACAATCATGGTGATGATGCAACTGATCGTGCTTTGGAATAGTGGCTTCAAATCAAGAAGATTCTTGTTAGTTTGAATCCTAACAGAATTTTATGTATTTCAAATGCTTTGTTGCACAAATTGGAGAATTCAGATAATCATGAGAGATCCAGTAACTGTGCTTTTAACTGCACTGCTGTTAAATGCTCATGTAGAAGGTCTTTGGTCAGCAATTAAAAACACAATTAGGTGAAAGAAGCCTTCTAATGAAAAAGAAAATACTTGAAAGTCGCATTAAGTGTCAAAACATTAGGAATAAAAATGAGTAATGTTGACCCTGAAAATGGGATAAAACACTATGGTGGGAGGATAGCGTGAAATCTTGTTGACCAAACTACAAAGATTAATTTATGTATTTTATTACTTCAGTTTCATTTTTAAGCATACTACAATTGAAATATGCAAAATAAAACATTGATATTATAGTAAGCAATTTTATAAAAATAATAGTATGAAACATACAATTTGATTTTCTCAAAGTTTGTCCACTGATTTTTTTTTTTATGGCCACTAACAATGTCTTGGTGGCGAATGTCTACTAGAAAAATTTCTAAGTCTGGATCTTTAGCTGACGTTCACAATTTTTTTTTAGCTATTATTTTCTTCTAAATAGTTTCATCTCAGATTGACGAGGTTAAAATTTTTTTTTTACATTCTTTATGTTTAGATTTTTATCAAAACATAGAACCCTGAGATTTATAGACCAAATTTGAATTTCATTTAGAAGTAAGTAGTTTGACAGTGCTTAATACACTTATATTATTCTCTTTGTTCCGACATCATCCCCATGCATTACGTTTGTGCACGATACTTTGAAATTTGCTTTTGTTTCACCAGGCTCTTAGATCTGGAACTCATTTCTCCAACCCTGGTTTATATCACAGCTACTCCCCATGCACACTGCCACACAAAACAGTTGCCTTTGCCACTTGACAGCCAGTGACTTCAAGAGCTGCACAAACTAGACATCGGCTTTCTTGCTGATCACATTGCAATTTAATACACACAACAAATCTATGACAAAAAAAAAAAAATGAAATGGGGGAGAGCATTGCTGGTACTATAAGAAGGCATTCTTATGTGAAAAAGACATAACACAAATGTCCCTAATTTATAAGCAGTTACTAAAGTTTCTAAAATCTGTCCATCCTATGTTTAAAACCACTGATCACACAGGATTTGAACCTGGACCCAGCAGACGAGAACTCAGAGGTCTTTCTGTGCTGTACATTACTATCCATAATGGGATTCAAAAGCAAAGTTTTACTAACATTTAAAATGACGGTAGGATCATTGAAAAATACTTACGGCAAGAAACACTGATATTATCTTAAATGCCTAAAAGTATATCTTTCACTTTTCTACTTAGCATTATCGGCTTGCTGACAACACCCTCTGCATGAACTTAGAGTTACAAAAATTATACCAAAATTGAATTCTCATACAAAATGTTACAAAAGATCAATGACAATGAGGTTTGTGAACCCTTAAGACTACAGCAGCCTCACCATTACTCTACTAGTCTTTCATGTCATTATCTACTAACAGACAAGTGCAGCATGTACAGAGAATTAGCAGCAAAGGGATCACAGATAAAGTTTTTTTTTTTTTTTTTTTTTTTTTTATATAATGAATTGTTCAGCATATGGATTTCTACATGAAGGAAGTGGATTTGGGTGAACTTCTGAATCTTGATGCTTTAAAATATACCAATTGCTCATGCCCCCCCCCACGGGGGGGGGGGCAAAACAGTTGTCTTTGCCACTTGATAGCCAGTGACTTCAAGAGCTGCACAAACTAGACACTGGCTTTCTTGCTGATCACATTGCAATTTAATACACACAACAAATCTATGAAAAAAAATGAAATTTGGGGGGGGGATTGCTGGTACTACAAGAAGGCATTCTTATGTGAAAAATACATAACACAAATGTCCTTAATTTAAAAGCAGTTAATGAAGTTTCTAAAATCTGTCCATCCTATGTTTAAAACCACAGATCACACAGGATTCCCCCCTCCCACCCAGGGAGGGGCAAAAGGGCCAGCTGTCACTTTCATGTAAAATTTTAAGACATGAAATGCAAGAAATGGAGAGCAAATTAATGAGATGCAAAACAGAAATTTGCATATTAAAAGACATGAAGAGCAAGCATTTGTTGCACAGATGGTTATTTATTTCAGAATTGGTTATGTTCTCGAACCACTTCTCCCTTTCTGTTGATTGAATTACTGAATGGGATTTGATTGCTTGCTACACTCTGCAACATGTTGAAACAAAAATTCCAAGAGAATGTTGTGAACACAGAATGGTCATTCCATGTCAGATCACCCAGAGCAGGTTCACACACCCATCTCAGTTTTTTGTGAAAATTGGTAGAAAGTATTGTACTGGTGAGATATGAAACCTGTTAAAATTTTAGGTCTGTTGGTCCAGTAAGTAGATTTTGAGTAATGCCACCTCAAAAAAAATAATAACTTCACAACTAACTGTTGCATTCATAATATTTTTTTCTTAAATGATCTGCATGATCCATACATTTGGGAACAACTTGTTTCTGCACATGTATGGAATTAAAAGAACACTTTTTTAAAAAATTAATGACAAAAGACATGGAAAAATGAGGACACATTTTTATTAAACAAAACTTTTTTTTTCAAAATGAGCCCCCACTCCAAATTTGCTAAAATTATTTTCATGTGTGTATGATAGCGTAACCTTTCAGCAGGAGAAAAACTACTTTGGGCAATTCGCAATTTTGGTGAGGGGAAAAAAAAAAAAAAAAATTGTGTGTTTTATAAATGAAACATTTCGACATACCAACTTTTTTAATTATGTGGTTGCTTAACCATTTTATACACCCCCCCCAATAGTTTAAACCTATCGGTGAATAGCTCAAAACAATTTTATTTTATATTTATGTGCCACAATCTTGAATATACATTAATTTTTCTTTTCTGCGGCACGCCAAAATAGGGCCTCACAAATGGTTTTGAAAAAAGGCAATTGCTTTCCTCTTTTTGCAAGATCGAAAGTTTTGATTTTCACTACTTTAAAGAGGACATTTTTGGCTTACAAAATATGTATAGAAATGAGAGAAAATATGTTTTTTAACCTTGCTTAAAATGGCGTTGAAATCTGCAATACTCACAAGCATAATGATGGACTGACTGTTAAGGTGCAATACTCGCAAGCCATTTTTGATGGGCTGTTAAGGTGACTGGGAGTTGGAACCCAAAGTTTTGAATTTTTGTACAATAACTATGGCTAATAGTTTTCAGCTATGGAGAACTTAAGTCTGGGTTTGGTCCCCTTCCCACCCCCTCAAAGTTGCAAAATAATTTTCAACTTTTGCAGATTTCAAGGTTACATATCTCAAAAGAGGGACCAGATATATTTCCTCCCCCCACCACCACCACCAAAAATGATCTTACTGGTACTCAACAAAACATATGAGTTTCATTTTGTGGTTCAAACTGGTTTAGGAGTTACACACTGTGAAATATTTGTGAATAAATGGTAACATTTCAGCACTCTGAAATGCACAGAAACATGAATATTTATGCTTATTTCTGTGTTCAAAATATTTTTTAAGTCTTATGGAATTATATTTTAAACACCTTTAACTACCAAATACTATATGCACAATTTATACATAAGGTTAAAAATAAAAAAAACTTTACCAGAGCATATTGTACAGATTGCGATTCACAAACTTCAGCAACAACACTTGTCTAGATGTATAGCCTTACTTCTGTGAGTGCTCTTGCAACTCACTATATTTGTTGTTGAATTTAATATTTTGACCAATTTCAATTTGTAACTAATCAAAACGCTACCCTGCAAAGCAGTGCTTAAAAATAACAGCCAATTACGAAAAATGCAACCGACAGGGCCACCTATGCTATCCCAAGCTGTTTCTTTTGCTTTCTGTTTTGTTTTGTGTTTTTAAGAATATAAGCAACTGCAAAGATTAGGTGTCTATAATTGGTTACATAAGAGAGAAATGAATTCTTTTGTCAGTTTGAATTCAAACTAAACACAATTACTAATTTTCATATGAAAAAAAAACTGAACCAGGTGTTTAGCCTGTTTGGATAGGCTGTATGTTCTTCCTATTGCAGGGGTTACCTCAACCAAACATAATATATGTGTCAGAGGACTTCACAATCATTATTAGGCCAATAAAAAGATGGAGAAGGCCCACGAGGGTGCATGAATTGAACAGTCACATCACCATCATAGTTAATCTTTACAACAAATCCCACATACCAACGGGAATCATATACACATGCTATGCAGAGTTAGCATGTAACTCCTCTTGAAAATTGGTTACACTGATTTTGGAAATAATATTGTAATCAGGGCAAGATTTCATCTTTTTTGCTCACTAGCAATAAAACTAAATCACGTAACTTATTTTCTAATAAAGTTACACAGAAATTTAAATATGTGTATAAATATTTTGACTTACCTTTCTGAATAATGAATAGAATCTTAGATAAGTTTAGTGACTATCTTTATTAATTTCTAACAAATTCTCATACCACATGAATATATTTCACTGACATTCTAATTCAGATTTCTTCCCATATGGTTTACGCTCAGGGTGTCTGACTTTGTCATACCACTTTATAACTGCTGACCGTGGATTAAAAATCTCTTCTTGTGGCACTTCTACAGTATTTCAATTGTCATCAGAGCATTTAAAGTTTCAACAGACAAATTGTTCATCCAATCCCCTGTATTCTTTTTAAAAAACTGAATCCCACCTCACAACATGCAGTACTAAGTGGAAGTATCACACAAATTTCTGCTAAACTTCTACACACTTCATATCTGCCAACTACCACACAATGCCATAGTTTCTACGGAATTAGTTGTCTGACTACGGAACTCACTATCAAAACTACGGATTCTACAAATTTTCATTTTGCTATTATTTTTATGATATACACGAGATTCTTACATGGATTCGCGGAATACCAGTTTTTTTTTTTTTTTTTGTCATCAGTTAGATCATTCTGAAAATCGATATTTGGGAGAGGGGGTCGTTTTCCATCTGGAGACGAAATTTCGTGTTTAAAAACTTTCAAACACAGTAGTGAAACGGAGTACGAAAATTTTGCCATAATCGCAAATTTTTCTCCCAATGTTGTCTTTGTGTTCGCTTTTCTTATTAAATATAATTTTATTGCATAAATGTTTGCATTTTAGCTTGAAACTGTGGAGAACAATTTGCAAAAACAGAAGTTGGCTGCTGCAAAATTTTTCTGTAATCTTCAGGCATGAGATTCTTCCGCGAATTCAAGGAATTCTGGCTTTTTTCGTTATTATTGGAATTCCATCTTTACGAAACTAGAAAACGAAAGGTCGACGGAATTCGGAGCAAGTGCATCTCGATGGCGTCATTTTCCCTCCCTTCAGCAGCACAGCATATAGGTTGTGTTTCTACAATAACAGGTCTTTTTTACCTTACCGTAATGGTAAATTTATTGGCATTAATAACGGTTGTGTTTTTAATAAATAAGCTTACGAAAATTTTAGGATGAATAGCAAATTTTAGGTATAATTTTAGGAATTTAAGGAGGGTCACAAAATATTAGGAATTTTAGGAGGAATGCGATCCCTGAAATTTAGAAAAATCTAACCAGCAAAAGAATTTTATCTACTGCTTCTATTTCTAATCATTTAACGTTCTTGTATTGTAGCATTACTAGTAACTGGATAAGAATAAATGTACAAAAGTCAACCTCCTTTAATTGTTATGGCTCCTATTGATCCCAGTAAATTTAGGGGTGTCACCCCCACCTTGGGACATTTCTGGATGCGCTACTAGGCTATGGGTAGCATGGGAATAATTTTGGTACTTCTAATTAAATGCTAGCAGCCAAGTGAGTGGCTTCCATGGACAAACTTTTGATTTTACTAATTAACTTTAAAATTTCAAATGCTAGATTAAAAATCTGTGGAACTTTTTTTTTAAAGAAATAGGTTCATAATCATTTAGTGCTGAACTTATTTGATTGTTCCCAAATTAAAAACTTATTTTCCAATTCCAGCAACTAGAAAAGGTTAATGGGTGGTACTACCTAAAGGCAAAAAGGCTTTCATGTTGTTTTTTAAACACCATGCATAGGGGCGTATATATTTGGGGGGAGGAGGGGGGGCAAATGTTAATTAAAAATAAATGAAAAAAAGCATTAACTAATGCACATTTTTACAAAATTAAAGCATTTGTTTTCTAATGTAAGTCGCATTTTAACTAAAGGCATAAAAAACGAAACTTTTATGCCCCTGTCCAGTAACTGCCTGCTCGCACACCTGCAGCCCTACTCTAAGAAACGGGATAAGAAAACAGAACATTTTTCCTGCTGCGAAAACCCAATCCACACCCCTTCACGACTTGGTAAAGAATTTCGTGCATTTTCTCGTATTCTAATGATCCGCACTGTTTTTCTATGCCAGTACCTTACTTTTTTTGATAACTAGAACACAGTTAAACTCATGAATCATTAAAATTATCCGCAATATATTTTGTTTTTCTATGCCTGTACCTTACTTTTGATAACTAGAACAGTTAAACTCATGAATCATTGAAATTCTCAGCAATATATTTTAAATATATACATGTACAAATACAGAGAATTGCTTTTCTTTCTTTACCTGTATAAATTGACTGGCTAACACCGTACGCTAAGCCGCCTGCTGCAACCAGCAATTTGAGACCAATACCAATTCCACCACCACCTTTGGGAAGTTTGCTAGCAAAATCTTTTAGTTGCTGGGCCATGATTTATGTACCTAAATACAAGAAGTATTAACTAACTAGAACTAACACCAAGGTCAATGAAAGCACATGCACATCACACCAAGCACGAACACAATCAAATTCCGGTAAGGATGAAACGTTGAAATCACTGTTGCCAACTTTGCGTCACATATTTCCCAACAACAAAATTTCCCCTATCACACTATCAATTCTGGCGTGGCGCCACTTTATCAGCTGACTACGCCATTGCGCCCAATCTAAGAATCTCCTGTATATCTCTATGGGGAAATCGCGATTTTGAAAAGGTTTTTCGGGCCCTTACTCTACCCATACGGACATGGAAAAATTTGAGGCTGAAATATTCATTCCCATAATAAAAAAATTCCAGAAAAAACAGGAAAATATGTGTTGGTATTTCCTTAAAAAATTGAACAAAATAATGATTTTTTGAGCGGAAGTGCATAGTGCGCATGGTTACTTACTGCCCATGTGCAAGTAACCATATTTAAAATATAACCAAAAGCCTAATGTTAAGGAATAAGAAGTCCGAAATATTCCTTCTTTCCATCCTTGGTTTGCATGCGCTAAGCAAAACTGCTTAAGCCACATGAAGTGACGTCACGTTCCCGAACTCTCACAGCGCAGACTCCCACCACCTCAGAGAGAGGAGAGAAACAGCCGATCTGTTTTGGCTTTCCTCAAAACGGGTCCCTTCACCTCCTCTTTGCCGCCCCGGTGGCGCAGTGGTTTAAGCGATGGCCTCTGATCATTCGTCCGAAAGGGGTCCGGGTTCGAATCCTGGTGAGGCATGGATGTTGTGTTTGTCTTACAGCACTGGCTCTCTGCCTTCCTTGGAACCAGTGACCCTAAATTAGGGACGGGCGACTGCTTATAGCCCGTTGAGTTGCTCACGGTGCTCGTTAAACCTCCAATCAAAAAAAAAAAAAAAGACACCTCCTCTTCTTCTAACCTCCTTAGTTTGCTCACTATCACACCCAAAGAACCTCCATGATGACACCAATGTTCCTCAAACTTCATTCATCAGTAAAGAACCTTTTTGCTTGTAGTTGTTAAAAATTTCTTTCTGTTCAGTAGTTGTTAAAAACATTTCTTTAAAAAAGATGAAGCAAAATGCCTAAAACATCTTTTCTATCGTCATTTGTTAAAGGTCACGATGACCAAGTAGGCCCATACTTTGTGAGTAGGCCTCCCAGGTCACGCAGTGGTCTAAGCGCTGGCTTCTGAATATTCTTCGGCAGCCCCGGTGGCGCAGTGGTCTAAGGCGTTGGCCTCTGATCATTCGTCCGAAGGGGTCCGGGTTCGAATCCCGGTGAGGCATGGATGTTGTGTTTGTCTTACGGCACTGGCTCTCTCCCTTCCCTGGAACCAGTGACCCTAAATTAGGGACGGGCGACTGCTTATAGCCCATTGAGTTGCTCACGGTGGTCGTTAAACCTCCAATAAAAAAAAAAAAAAAAAAAAGAATATTCTTCGACATGAGTTCGGGTTGGAATCCCGGCAAGGCATGGATGTTGTGTTTATCTTACGGAAAAGGTTATCTTCCTTCTTCGGATCGAGGGAGCCCTAAATTAGAAACATGCGACTTTCTTTTTTTTATTGAAGGTTTAACGACCACCGTTAGCAACTCAATGGGCTATAAGCAGTCGCCCGTCCCTAATTTAGGGTCACTGGTTCCAGGGAAGGGAGAGAGTCAGTGCCGTAAGACAAACACAACATCCATGCCTCACCGGAATTCGAACCCGGACCCCGTTCGGACGAATGATCAGAGGCCATCGCTTAGACCACTGCGCCACCGGGGCGGCACATGCGACGTCTTGTAGCTCATTGAGTTGCTCACGGTGGTCGTAAAACCCTCAGACAAACAAACAGACTCCCAGTGGGCTTTAAACATCATATAATTTAGCCACCCCGGTGGCGTAGGGGTCTAAGCCGCTGGCTTAGATCATTCGTCCGTAAGGGGTCCAGGTTCGAATCCCAGTCAGGCATGGATGTTGTGTTTGTCTTACGGCACTGGCTCTCTCCCTTCCCTGGAACCAATAACCCTAAATTAGGGACGTGCGACTACTTATAGCCCATTGAGTTGCTCACGGTGGTCGTTAAACCTCCAATAAAAAAATCATATAATTTAGATAGCCATTTCTTGGACCAGCATAAGACCCAATGAGGATGTAGCACGTGACGTCATCTAGAAATTTTAGTGAAGTGGCAACAGTCCCTGCATGTTACTGAAGGACAAGCATAGCTGGCTCTCCTGCACTTATTTTTTTTTTTTTTTTTGATTGGAGGTTTAACGACCACCGTGAGCAACTCAATGGGCTATAAGCAGTCGCCCATCCCTAATTTAGGGTCACTGGTTCCAGGGAAGGGAGAGAGCCAGTGCCGTAAGACAAACACAACATCCATGCCTGACCGGGATTCGAACCCGGACCCCTTACGGACGAATGATCAGAGGCCAGCGCCTTAGACCACTGCGCCACCGGGGCGGCCTCCTGCACTTAGTATGTAAAGTGCAATAATTAGCAGTCGTGTTTATAAAAATGTGAAGCCAAAATGCCTAGATTTTTCGGCATTATGAATTGCGGTAATCGCGACCGTAAGTCTTTTTTAGGCTACCAGCTGCTGTCTCTAAAGGCAGTACCAAGGGGGTTATAATACTGGAAACACCACCCCTATCCACGCAGCATTGGACGTCATAAGTCACCGTCTGTGTTGCAAATGACGTCATGAGCAGGCACGCAGAAGAAAAGCTGATTGGAAACCAATAGAACAAAAGCTTCTAGCGTATAAACCGACAAAATGAGTAATTCAATAATATTTATGAATAATACACAAGCGTACTGTTTCATCAACGGTATAATTTAGTTAATTTTTGCCTACTTGTGACGTCACACCACAGATTAGCTGTGACCTATGGCGGCAGAGTCAAAGGTGTCTCCTGTAATATAACCACCTTGGGCAGTTCGAAAAAATTCGCTTATATGTAAGGTGACCAGATATCGGGACACCGATTTGAGGACAAAAAGGCGTGGCGTCCCCAAATCGGTAGTTCATTTGGGGACACATACTCACTCAAAATAAATATGCAAACTTTTTGTCACAAAACTGCATTGCTTCAATAAGTGTGATATTACACATTAAAATCTGTGTCTTAAAAGGATATATCTGGTAGAATGTTGATAATTTGTATTGACAAAGCAGAACTATGATGGCGAGAACATATTAACAAAAGTGATGCTTTACCTTAGGTACATGCGCTGAATTAAAATTAGGCTGGACACCATAGTAATTGCATGGCAAATTTTTCATTTCGCCAAAGTTTTTGGGTAAACTCAGAACAAGTACAGTCGAAATTTGACCGCGCCAGTAGTGCATTGACCTAGTGCTAGCTACTAACCATTCGTACAAGTTGGTACGGATTCGAGTCCCGAATGAGGCACGGGGGTGTGTTTGTCTTGCAGCACTTGGTATCTCCCTTCCCTAGAACGAATGTCTCCAAATTGGAGACAGGTGACCGCTTATGGTCCTTAGAGTTGCTCGTAATGATCGTTAAACCCAGAAAGATGAGAAGAAAAAGTCAAAGTTTGTTTTCACAAGAAGCATGTTGGAAAATTAGTACAACGGAAACTACTTTTAAAAACATTTTTCATTGGAAATCTAAAAAGTTAACGAGGAAGTGTAAATTCAAGGAAATTTGGGGACAAACATTAAAATTTGAGGACAATTTGCGTCTCCAAAGGCTTCAGACGTTTTTGGGGACAGTAAGCTCAATTCGAGGAGTGTCCTCAAGAATTGGGGACGTCTGATCAGCTTACTTATGTGCCAAACGAAGGGAAATCGCTTCCCACAGATCAGAAAACACTTTCTTTTTTTTTTTTTTTAAGTTAGACTCTTCAAAGACAGAGAACCTCTTTAATGTTAGTTTTATCTAGAAATCAGTGATTTTTGTTAAAGCAGAGAATCCATCTTTTACTTGTTCAAACGCTATTGGAGTGCAGTGCTTGCACTTATTGGGCCAGGAGTTTCATTCGTTGATTCGAAGTTTTCAAGTTGAATTTAAAAGATGCTGGCTGGGTTTTTTTTGCGTACAGTCCCTCAAATATATATCCGAACAAAAAATAAAAAATCTGGATATCACGTGATACGTATTTTGACTTTGTAAGGTGAAGACAACCCGTCAGAACTGGTTAAAGTCCTTTTATTCACATGGGACCGGCAACCCGTTTGATAGGGGTAGCACAAAATATTGAAAGATTTGTGGTGAAGGCAACTTGTTTGACAGGGATTGCACAAAGTATTTAAAGATTTGTGGTGAAGGCAACTCGTTTGACAGGGGTTGCACAAAATATTGAAAGATTTGTGGTGAAGGCAACCCGTCTAACAGATATTATGGTGAAGGCAACCCGTCTAACAGATATTATGGTGAAGGCAACCCGTCTAACAGATATTATGGTGAAGGCAACCCGTCTAACAGATATTATGGTGAAGGCAACCCGTCTAACAGATATTATGGTGAAGGCAACCCGTCTAACAGATATTATGGTGAAGGCAACCCGTCTAACAGATATTATGGTGAAG
Organism: Macrothele yani; assembly: GCA_039090855.1. Lineage (NCBI taxonomy): Eukaryota > Metazoa > Arthropoda > Arachnida > Araneae > Macrothelidae > Macrothele > Macrothele yani. The sequence continues at coordinate 33,460,548 of CM077029.1, forward strand.
GCAACCCGTTTGATAGGGGTCCCGTTAAGGCAACCCGTGTAACAGATATTGTGGTGAAGGCAACCCGTTTGATGTGCACAATATCTAACAGATATTGTGGTGAAGGCAACCCGTTTGATGCACACAATATCTAACAGATATTGTGGTGAAGGCAACCTATCTGATGTACACAATAACTGACAGAAATTAGGGTGAAGGGAACCCATCTGATGTACACAATATCTAACAGAGGCCATTTGTTTCTTCATTCCAATGGATATGTTTTTTTCAATCCGGAAATGACGTCACTTTTTACAACGTTCTGATTGGTTGTCGTGTTTACACAGCTGTGATTTGATTGGTTGTTTATTTACACAGTTGTGATTTGATTGGCTATTCATTTAGTAATGCAGTGATTTGGTTGGTTGTTCATACTGTAGTGGACGAGCTCAATTATTTTTCTGGGAGGTATTGCCTATATAAGTAAGTTATTATTTCTGGGGTTGGGTGGTCGGGTAACAGTATTATATAATAATTCAGAGACTAAAGACGTACTTACAATGCTCCTAATTATTACTAATAAATAATATATAATTCAAGATTACTAATAAATATTACTAATAAATATATATATATATATATATATTGGTATCATTTTCGATAAATGATATATTTATAACATAAGCAAAGGTATAATATACATGCATAAAAAATCTCCCATCTTGTAACATATAATGACCCCATGAAAGGGTGAACTCATGGATAACTTTTAGAAAACCTAGATACCGTGACATGTTGACTTTTTCAACAACGGGTCATCGTTCGCAGCGTACTATGAACCAGTTGGTCCTTTCTAGCACTTTGGAAACACTCACCCTACTTGCAAGCTTGTGCACCCCGAATTGTTCTATGACCATAGGATTGTTTAGCGAGCGTTTGAGTGAGTGTACACTAGCTGCTACCGTCTTACGACATGAAAAATATTCAACATCGGTATCTTTCTCTGAATGGGTTCAGAGTCTTGCGCGAATTAACTAAACGCACAAGATGTTCTAAAAGGAATCCACGAGAGGTTATTACAGATTATGTCACAAGAAAAGGAAACTTCACATCATTCTTTAAATATTTTTAAAATAAAATAAACAAATGTCGCATATCCCAAGAATGAAAATTAGATTTCCAATACACGTTTAGATTGTATCTTAAAATATGACATCATAAAACAACCTTGTTGAAATTTTGAAAACAACATATCAATCTGATAACTTTAAATAATACAATACAAAACATTACACTTACCCAGTCTCACGAAACGTAGCGTATGAAGTATATTTCCATGGCATGTTAACCGATGCTTCTCACCAAAGAGAATACTTGATACCATATTATGGAATACCTTTTCGTATTATTATAATATACCATAGATTACATTCTATACTATTATAGATAACGTTTTCCCAGAGACAAATCATCTCATTTTACTTATGGGAAAAAATTCTCTCCTAATATTTATTTCTTAAAAAAAAAAAAAAAAAAAAAATTTTTTTTTTTTTTTTACAGGAACATTAAACTTGAAATTTAATTTATCAAGTTAATAATATAATAATGATTAAAATGAAACAAACGCATGTCGCATATCTAGTTCCAAATGGATATAAAATATAATTCAAGTTATGTAATCATGTTATCTTAGAATAAAATAAACAAGTTACGTCACAAGAATCTTACATCCTTTAAAATAAAAACACTATCCTAATGGATATAAAATGTAGTTCAAGTTATGTAATCATGTTATCTTAGAATAAAATAAACAAGTTACGTCACAAGAATCTTACATCCTTTAAAATAAAAACACTATCCACATGGATATAAAATATAGTTCAAGTTATGTAATCACCATATCGTTTAAAATAAAAACAAACACATATTTCATATATCGTAGAATTTATGTCACGTTACCTATCCAACATATCGTTATTCCCAAAATGTGTCATCGGTGTTCAAAAATGATAAACAATCACCTGGTAAAGCTAAAAAATATGAAACGTAATACTTACCCAATCTTAAGAAACGAATCAAATGATACAGGCCAACCAATAGTTTTCACCAGTCTGAACGATATTACCTTTCCCCGATCTTTAAAAAAAAAAAAAAAAAAAATTTTTTTTTTTTTTTTTTTTTTAAGGAATAAATATTAAGAGATAATTCTTTCCCTGTAGTATTAATTAAAAGATCCATCTTTGGGGAAAAGGTAATACCGTCCAGACTGGTGAAAACTATTGACCTGTATCATTCGATTCCTGAGATTGGGTAAGTATTACGTTTCATAAAAAAAAAAAAATTTTTTTTTTTTTTTTTTTTTTTTTTTTTTTTTTTTTGTTGATCGGCTATCACAAAATAGATGGTAATGTATTCTGGAAATTTCTTTTTGTTCTTTGATGTAATCGAACGAGAAATTTATTCGTTCCGAGAGGCCGTTTTAAGATGCTTCCTCACCCTCATTTTGAAATTTATATGGTTTTAGAATTAAATTGTAAAAGAATTTTCTGTGTTTTTATCATTAATAATCTTTTTTTTTTAAATCTTCAAATTGGTTCTATCTTTGAAAGACTGACGAAATAATATTTTTGCATATCGTTATGCAATCAGTTTGCGACTATCGTTATCGAATTAAAAAATTATACATCTTCTGTTTTACTGAGATCAGCAGGAAGGAATACTCAAATACTGTACCAAATATAATAAAAAACACACAACACAAACATAAAAACATAAATAAATAAACATAATATATAACGGTAAGTGGAAAGGTAAGTGTTTTTTTTAATTTTGTAGCGATTATTTCATATCTTAGCTAAATTTCATGTCTTAGGTAGCGATAGGAAGAAATGTAGATTGATCTATCAAGTCTCTAATTATTTCAAAATATCGGGTAGCTTTGTTCGTTGAGGTGATGTGTATTTCTTCTATTTATAATCGACTCTTAATACTTATAATCGACTCGTAATACAGGAAGAATGATGCTAGTGTACGTGTGTTTGTCCGTAACAAGATAGAGAAAATTGTGTTTTGGGGGGAATAAATGCTCTGTCTTCCGAAACACATAATTTTAAGGCAGACGAACGTACAAAATTCCCAATTGAGTGTCATCATTGTTAATCCGCTGCTAGATCTCCCCCACGTTTCTTATACAGCGGACTCTTGTCAGCATATTCCTAGATCTGCAGCTTTGATGATGTAGTCATTTGTTTGCCCACCCATCAGAGCTGCAGAATGTAATCTAAGATCCATTAATATACTTGCCCCAGTTCAGTGATTGAAACAGTTTTTTCTAATGTGTGATATTAAAGAGTTGTTGGAAGAGAATAGTGTCATCTTGTCTCACTCCCCCTTTCAATTTTGTGTATTGGATGCCGTATTCTCAAATCAACCAATTTTGAGCATGGAATTGAAGTATAAAATCACTTAACAGTCTGTTCTTAGTGTCAATATACACTAACCGTTCCCAGAATTAACTTTACTTATCATTATCTTACAATTTTTTGTTAAAATGCTTTCTCTGAAAATCTGCATCCTTGCCGTTATATGAAATTTACCAGAATTCAACCATTTTTTTTAATTTAAAGTATTTCTGAGATCACAAATGGCTTTATTATCATTATTATAAATTGTTAAATCTAACAAACCACCTCCTTGTAAAGTATTTTTATTTTTTATGCATTTTTTCTATTGTGACGATGTTTACAAGTGAAGTAAACCAATATTGAGTTGCATTTTTAATTTAAGCATTGAATTAAAGTTTAAAATCACTTAACAGTTTGTTCTTAGTGTCAATATACACTAACCGTTCCCAGAATTAACTTTACTTATCATTATCTTACAATTTTTAGTTAAAATGCTTTCTCGGAAAATCTGCATCCCTGCCGTTATATGAAATTCACCAGAATTCAACCATTTTTTTTAATTTAAAGTATTTCTGAGATCACAAATGGCTTTATTATCATTATTATAAATAGTTAAATCTAACAAACTACCTCCTTGTAAAGTATTTTTATTTTTTATGCATTTTTTCTATTGTGACGTTAATGTTTACAAGTGAAATAAACCAATATTGAGTTGCATTTTTAATTTAAGCATAGAATTGAAGTATAAAATCACTTAACAGTTTGTTCTTAGTGTCAATATACACTAACCGTTCCCAGAATTAACTTTACTTATCATTATCTTACAATTTTTTGTTAAAATGCTTTCTCTGAAAATCTGCATCCTTGCCGTTATATGAAATTTACCAGAATTCAACCATTTTTTTTAATTTAAAGTATTTCTGAGATCACAAATGGCTTTATTATCATTATTATAAATTGTTAAATCTAACAAACCACCTCCTTGTAAAGTATTTTTATTTTTTATGCATTTTTTCTATTGTGACGTTGATGTTTACAAGTGAAGTAAACCAATATTGAGTTGCATTTGTAATTTAAGCATTGAATTAAAGTTTAAAATCACTTAACAGTTTGTTCTTAGTGTCAATATACACTAACCGTTCCCAGAATTAACTTTACTTATCATTATCTTACAATTTTTTGTTAAAATGCTTTCTCTGAAAATCTGCATCCTTGCCGTTATATGAAATTTACCAGAATTCAACCATTTTTTTTAATTTAAAGTATTTCTGAGATCACAAATGGCTTTATTATCATTATTATAAATTGTTAAATCTAACAAACCACCTCCTTGTAAAGTATTTTTATTTTTTATGCATTTTTTCTATTGTGGCGTTAATGTTTACAAGTGAAATAAACCAATATTGAGTTGCATTTTTAATTTAAGCATTGAATTGAAGTATAAAATCACTTAACAGTTTGTTCTTAGTGTCAATATACACTAACCATTCCCAGAATTAACTATACTTATCATTATCTTACAATTTTTAGTTAAAATGCTTTCTCGGAAAATCTGCATCCCTGCCGTTATATGAAATTCACCAGAATTCAACCATTTTTTTTTAATTTAAAGTATTTCTGAGATCACAAATGGCTTTATTATCATTATTTTAAATAGTTAAATCTAACAAACTACCTCCTTGTAAAGTATTTTTATTTTTTATGCATTTTTTCTATTGTGACGTTAATGTTTACAAGTGAAATAAACCAATATTGAGTTGCATTTTTAATTTAAGCATAGAATTGAAGTATAAAATCACTTAACAGTTTGTTCTTAGTGTCAATATATCACAAGACTTGTGGCAACTATAGGCTTGGCATCTTAAAACATAACACCGTCACCATTTGTGACAAGACTTGTGGCAACTATAGGCTTGGCATCTTAACACCGTCACCATTTGTGACAAGACTTGTGGCAACTATAGGCTTGGCATCTTAAAACATAACACCGTCACCATTTGTGACAAGACTTGTGGCAACTATAGGCTTGGCATCTTAACACCATCGCTTCTCACACTCCAGGCATCTTAAAACATAACACCGTCACCATTTGTGACAAGACTTGTGGCAACTATAGGCTTGGCATCTTAAAACCGTCGCTTCTCACACTCCAGGCAACTTATAATACAGCACCGTCACCATTTGTGACAAGACTTGTGGCAACTTAAAACCGTCGCTTCTCACACTCCAGGCAACTTATAATACAGCACCATCGCCATTTGTAGCATTCCAGGCAACTACAACATGCCACTCGTCTCAAATCTTGTCCCAGGCTTGGGAACTTTAATAAGTTAAACTTTCCAGGCAATGTAACATCTTCTCCATTCAGGCCGTTTGGTATCTTACGGCGTCGCACTTTATGTATCGTGTTGTGTTTTTCTTTCAATGCGTGGTGTTATCTTTCTCCCTGCTTCCTCCTTTTAGTAGTTAAGAAATAATGAGGGTGGCCATTTGTTTTAAAACGGTATACGATACGAAGAAAACGTGACATAACATGTAAAAAATGAAAACATAACCAGCAAAACAAAGATGAATAGTCACAACAAGTATTTATTTTACAAGAGATTACGTTTACAAATGTGTAAAATATTGAATGATAATATTAACAAGAGTTTTTGTATATTGTACATATAAATTGTTCATGATTACAAATGCATGTGTTGGAACCTCTAACGAATAATATATTTCAAATGTTTCTAATCAACAGTCAGTTATGAGTGACATCGCAATCATGTTTCAAGTCTTTCAAGCATCTTACCACATTGTCCACTGAGACAACTCCTATGCAATATTCTTTAAAGAATTCAGGAAAAAGGCATCTCACAGTATATTCCACCAGTAGGTATCTGCCAGTTAACACTCCATTGATAGCATCCTCTCTACAAATCGTGGTTTCGTTAATCAAATTAACAGTCTCATCTTTGTAATTGTTTGGACAAATATCGTTCAATATCATATAATGCACATAATCATATTCAAAAAGAGATTCCAGGTACTCGTGATCATTTTCTCCTTGATGAATCACGAAAACTTTGCTTGGTGTCATACGATACTTTAAAATCATATGGTCTCCCTCATAACTGCAATGAAATGTAGTTGTTACGCCACATAGATTGATTAAAGTGAGGCACATTATCTCCAAGCCAAGTTTTTTTTAGCCAAAAAGACGTCTGCTTTGAAGGATGAGTGAGTGGAATGTGTCAAGCGATGATATTCTGTTTCCAGTTTTTATACTTCTCCGATTACACAACACATTTTGTTTTTAATATCCTGTTTATAACAATAACATCCTGTTTATGAATTGAGTTTCATAACTTGTGTAATATGAATACCGTTCCTAATCTCTAAGAACAACCATACACCACGCATTGAAAGAAAAACACAACACGATACATAAAGTGCGACGCCGTAAGATACCAAACGGCCTGAATGGAGAAGATGTTACATTGCCTGGAAAGTTTAACTTATTAAAGTTCCCAAGCCTGGGACAAGATTTGAGACGAGTGGCATGTTGTAGTTGCCTGGAATGCTACAAATGGCGATGGTGCTGTATTATAAGTTGCCTGGAGTGTGAGAAGCGACGGTTTTAAGTTGCCACAAGTCTTGTCACAAATGGTGACGGTGCTGTATTATAAGTTGCCTGGAGTGTGAGAAGCGACGGTTTTAAGATGCCAAGCCTATAGTTGCCACAAGTCTTGTCACAAATGGTGACGGTGTTATGTTTTAAGATGCCTGGAGTGTGAGAAGCGATGGTGTTAAGATGCCAAGCCTATAGTTGCCACAAGTCTTGTCACAAATGGTGACGGTGTTATGTTTTAAGATGCCAAGCCTATAGTTGCCACAAGTCTTGTGATATATTGACACTAAGAACAAACTGTTAAGTGATTTTATACTTCAATTCTATGCTTAAATTAAAAATGCAACTCAATATTGGTTTATTTCACTTGTAAACATTAACGTCACAATAGAAAAAATGCATAAAAAATAAAAATACTTTACAAGGAGGTAGTTTGTTAGATTTAACTATTTAAAATAATGATAATAAAGCCATTTGTGATCTCAGAAATACTTTAAATTAAAAAAAAATGGTTGAATTCTGGTGAATTTCATATAACGGCAGGGATGCAGATTTTCCGAGAAAGCATTTTAACTAAAAATTGTAAGATAATGATAAGTATAGTTAATTCTGGGAATGGTTAGTGTATATTGACACTAAGAACAAACTGTTAAGTGATTTTATACTTCAATTCAATGCTTAAATTAAAAATGCAACTCAATATTGGTTTATTTCACTTGTAAACATTAACGCCACAATAGAAAAAATGCATAAAAAATAAAAATACTTTACAAGGAGGTGGTTTGTTAGATTTAACAATTTATAATAATGATAATAAAGCCATTTGTGATCTCAGAAATACTTTAAATTAAAAAAAATGGTTGAATTCTGGTAAATTTCATATAACGGCAAGGATGCAGATTTTCAGAGAAAGCATTTTAACAAAAAATTGTAAGATAATGATAAGTAAAGTTAATTCTGGGAACGGTTAGTGTATATTGACACTAAGAACAAACTGTTAAGTGATTTTAAACTTTAATTCAATGCTTAAATTACAAATGCAACTCAATATTGGTTTACTTCACTTGTAAACATCAACGTCACAATAGAAAAAATGCATAAAAAATAAAAATACTTTACAAGGAGGTGGTTTGTTAGATTTAACAATTTATAATAATGATAATAAAGCCATTTGTGATCTCAGAAATACTTTAAATTAAAAAAAATGGTTGAATTCTGGTAAATTTCATATAACGGCAAGGATGCAGATTTTCAGAGAAAGCATTTTAACAAAAAATTGTAAGATAATGATAAGTAAAGTTAATTCTGGGAACGGTTAGTGTATATTGACACTAAGAACAAACTGTTAAGTGATTTTATACTTCAATTCTATGCTTAAATTAAAAATGCAACTCAATATTGGTTTATTTCACTTGTAAACATTAACGTCACAATAGAAAAAATGCATAAAAAATAAAAATACTTTACAAGGAGGTAGTTTGTTAGATTTAACTATTTATAATAATGATAATAAAGCCATTTGTGATCTCAGAAATACTTTAAATTAAAAAAAATGGTTGAATTCTGGTGAATTTCATATAACGGCAGGGATGCAGATTTTCTGAGAAAGCATTTTAACTAAAAATTGTAAGATAATGATAAGTATAGTTAATTCTGGGAATGGTTAGTGTATATTGACACAAAGAACAAACTGTTAAGTGATTTTATACTTCAATTCAATGCTTAAATTAAAAATGCAACTCAATATTGGTTTATTTCACTTGTAAACATTAACGCCACAATAGAAAAAATGCATAAAAAATAAAAATACTTTACAAGGTGGTTTGTTAGATTTAACAATTTATAATAATGATAATAAAGCCATTTGTGATCTCAGAAATACTTTAAATTAAAAAAAATGGTTGAATTCTGGTAAATTTCATATAACGGCAAGGATGCAGATTTTCAGAGAAAGCATTTTAACAAAAAATTGTAAGATAATGATAAGTAAAGTTAATTCTGGGAACGGTTAGTGTATATTGACACTAAGAACAAACTGTTAAGTGATTTTAAACTTTAATTCAATGCTTAAATTAAAAATGCAACTCAATATTGGTTTACTTCACTTGTAAACATCGTCACAATAGAAAAAATGCATAAAAAATAAAAATACTTTACAAGGAGGTGGTTTGTTAGATTTAACAATTTATAATAATGATAATAAAGCCATTTGTGATCTCAGAAATACTTTAAATTAAAAAAAATGGTTGAATTCTGGTAAATTTCATATAACGGCAAGGATGCAGATTTTCAGAGAAAGCATTTTAACAAAAAATTGTAAGATAATGATAAGTAAAGTTAATTCTGGGAACGGTTAGTGTATATTGACATTAAGAACAGACTGTTAAGTGATTTTATACTTCAATTCCATGCTCAAAATTGGTTGATTTGAGAATACGGCATCCAATACACAAAATTGAAAGGGGGAGTGAGACAAGATGACACTATTCTCTTCCAACAACTCTTTAATATCACACATTAGAAAAAACTGTTTCAATCACTGAACTGGGGCAAGTATATTAATGGATCTTAGATTACATTCTGCAGCTCTGATGGGTGGGCAAACAAATGACTACATCATCAAAGCTGCAGATCTAGGAATATGCTGACAAGAGTCCGCTGTATAAGAAACGTGGGGGAGATCTAGCAGCGGATTAACAATGATGACACTCAATTGGGAATTTTGTACGTTCGTCTGCCTTAAAATTATGGTTGTGGAATAACTTTTTTTACGGGTCTTTTAGAGGTTATTTTTAATGAAAGTTGGTTGTCAAATTTTCGAACTAAAGCCTAGTTCGTCATCAGGACTATGTCACTGGAGTAGTTGCTGCCACTCAATTGGAAGAGACCATCCGCAATTATCGTTAATTGTGGTACTTCTTCTTCTTGCTATTTCGATCCCTTCTTCTAGTTTTCTCTTTACTAAGTTTGACTGGTGGGCGATTATTTTCACTGAGTCCCAATTTATGGAGTGTCCACTTGCTTGTACATGTCTGTCTAGCCCTGTTTTGTTCCCAATGTTCCTAATAGCTGCTTGGTGTTCTTTCATTCGGACCTTAATACTTCTCCCTGTTTCTCCTATATAGCTGAGTCCGCAGTTACAGTCGATGCAGTAAATTACTCCTTCTTGCAATTGGATGTCCAATTCTTTCTGCTTTAAAGCTGGCAGGAATTTCTTTATTTTGTTATTAAGATCTGGAGCTAGCCTGATATTATATTTTGCTCCGATCCTTTTCAGTTTCTCGAAAAGTCCCTTGTGGTACGTAATTTTGCTGGTGAATTTGAAGTTGGTTTTTTCCTGCTTCTTTTTTGGCACTTGTTTAAATATTTTCTCAACATATGGGGAGGGGTAATTGTTTTCTGCCAACATTTCCTTTAATTCTTCTTTGTGAAGATCTTTTTGAGAAGCTGAAGAGACCAGGATTTCAATTTTTTCCAAAAATTGTCTCGCTGTATTCGATTTAATATAATCAGGGTGGAATGAGCAGAAGTCTAACATCTTCCCTGTGTTGGTGGGTTTTCTAAAAGCTGAGTGAATATTTTCCCTTCTCTTGAGGTCAAGGTTAAATCCAGGTAATTGATGCTATGGTCTTTTTCATTCTGGAAGAATTTAACTTACTAGAGAATACCTTGAAGTACACCCTGGAACAGGAAAAAGACCATAGCATCAATTACCTGGATTTAACCTTGACCTCAAGAGAAGGGAAAATATTCACTCAGCTTTTTAGAAAACCCACCAACACAGGGAAGATGGTAGACTTCTGCTCATTCCACCCTGATTATATTAAATCGAATACAGCGAGACAATTTTTGGAAAAAATTGAAATCCTGGTCTCTTCAGCTTCTCAAAAAGATCTTCACAAAGAAGAATTAAAGGAAATGTTGGCAGAAAACAATTACCCCTCCCCATATGTTGAGAAAATATTTAAACAAGTGCCAAAAAAGAAGCAGGAAAAACCAACTTCAAATTCACCAGCAAAATTACGTACCACAAGGGACTTTTCGAGAAACTGAAAAGGATCGGAGCAAAATATAATATCAGGCTAGCTCCAGATCTTAATAACAAAATAAAGAAATTCCTGCCAGCTTTAAAGCAGAAAGAATTGGACATCCAATTGCAAGAAGGAGTAATTTACTGCATCGACTGTAACTGCGGACTCAGCTATATAGGAGAAACAGGGAGAAGTATTAAGGTCCGAATGAAAGAACACCAAGCAGCTATTAGGAACATTGGGAACAAAACAGGGCTAGACAGACATGTACAAGCAAGTGGACACTCCATAAATTGGGACTCAGTGAAAATAATCGCCCACCAGTCAAACTTAGTAAAGAGAAAACTAGAAGAAGGGATCGAAATAGCAAGAAGAAGAAGTACCACAATTAACGATAATTGCGGATGGTCTCTTCCAATTGAGTGGCAGCAACTACTCCAGTGACATAGTCCTGATGACGAACTAGGCTTTAGTTCGAAAATTTGACAACCAACTTTCATTAAAAATAACCTCTAAAAGACCCGTAAAAAAAGTTATTCCACAATCACTATGAATAGAGGTGCCATAAATGCATTTACAACTAGGATTAAAATTATGTGTTTCGGAAGACAGAGCATTTATTCCCCCCAAAACACAATTTTCTCTATCTTGTTACGGACAAACACACGTACACTAGCATCATTCTTCCTGTATTACGAGTCGATTATAAGTATTAAGAGTCGATTATAAATAGAAGAAATACACATCACCTCAACGAACAAAGCTACCCGATATTTTGAAATAATTAGAGACTTGATAGATCAATCTACATTTCTTCCTATCGCTAATTAAGACATGAAATTTAGCTAAGATATGAAATAATCGCTACAAAATTAAAAAAAACACTTACCTTTCCACTTACCGTTATATATTATGTTTATTTATTTATGTTTTTATGTTTGTGTTGTGTGTTTTTTATTATATTTGGTACAGTATTTGTGTATTCCTTCCTGCTGATCTCAGTAAAACAGAAGATGTATAATTTTTTAATTCGATAACGATAGTCGCAAACTGATTGCATAACGACATGCAAAAATATTATTTCGTCAGTCTTTCAAAGATAGAACCAATTTGAAGATTTAAAAAAAAAAAGATTATTAATGATAAAAACACAGAAAATTCTTTTACAATTTAATTCTAAAACCATATAAATTTCAAAATGAGGGTGAGGAAGCATCTTAAAACGGCCTCTCGGAACGAATAAATTTCTCGTTCGATTACATCAAAGAACAAAAAGAAATTTCCAGAATACATTACCATCTATTTTGTGATAGACGATAAAAAAAAAAAAAAAAAAAAAAAAAAAATTTTTATGAAACGTAATACTTACCCAATCTCACGAATCGAATGATACAGGCCAATAGTTTTCACCAGTCTGGACGGTATTACCTTTTCCCCAAAGATGGATCTTTTAATTAATACTACAGGGAAAGAATTATCTCTTAATATTTATTCCTTAAAAAAAAAAAAATTTTTTTTTTTTTTTTTTTTTTTTTTTTTTTTAAAGATCGGGGAAAGGTAATATTGTTCAGACTGGTGAAAACTATTGGTTGGCCTGTATCATTTGATTCGTTTCTTAAGATTGGGTAAGTATTACGTTTCATATTTTTTAGCTTTACCAGGTGATTGTTTATCATTTTTGAACACCGATGAAACATTTTGGGAATAACGATATGTTGGATAGGTAACGTGACATAAATTCTACGATATATGAAATATGTGTTTGTTTTTATTTTAAACGATATGGTGATTACATAACTTGAACTATATTTTATATCCATGTGGATAGTGTTTTTATTTTAAAGGATGTAAGATTCTTGTGACGTAACTTGTTTATTTTATTCTAAGATAACATGATTACATAACTTGAACTACATTTTATATCCATTAGGATAGTGTTTTTATTTTAAAGGATGTAAGATTCTTGTGACGTAACTTGTTTATTTTATTCTAAGATAACATGATTACATAACTTGAATTATATTTTATATCCATTTGGAACTAGATATGCGACATGCGTTTGTTTCATTTTAATCATTATTATATTATTAACTTGATAAATTAAATTTCAAGTTTAATGTTCCTGTAAAAAAAAAAAAAAAAAAAAATTTTTTTTTTTTTTTTTTTTTTTAAGAAATAAATATTAGGAGAGAATTTTTTCCCATAAGTAAAATGAGATGATTTGTCTCTGGGAAAACGTTATCTATAATAGTATAGAATGTAATCTATGGTATATTATAATACGAAAAGGTATTCCATAATATGGTATCAAGTATTCTCTTTGGTGAGAAGCATCGGTTAACATGCCATGGAAATATACTTCATACGCTACGTTTCGTGAGACTGGGTAAGTGTAATGTTTTGTATTGTATTATTTAAAGTTATCAGATTGATATGTTGTTTTCAAAATTTCAACAAGGTTGTTTTATGATGTCATATTTTAAGATACAATCTAAACGTGTATTGGAAATCTAATTTTCATTCTTGGGATATGCGACATTTGTTTATTTTATTTTAAAAATATTTAAAGAATGATGTGAAGTTTCCTTTTCTTGTGACATAATCTGTAATAACCTCTCGTGGATTCCTTTTAGAACATCTTGTGCGTTTAGTTAATTCGCGCAAGACTCTGAACCCATTCAGAGAAAGATACCGATGTTGAATATTTTTCATGTCGTAAGACGGTAGCAGCTAGTGTACACTCACTCAAACGCTCGCTAAACAATCCTATGGTCATAGAACAATTCGGGGTGCACAAGCTTGCAAGTAGGGTGAGTGTTTCCAAAGTGCTAGAAAGGACCAACTGGTTCATAGTACGCTGCGAACGATGACCCGTTGTTGAAAAAGTCAACATGTCACGGTATCTAGGTTTTCTAAAAGTTATCCATGAGTTCACCCTTTCATGGGGTCATTATATGTTACAAGATGGGAGATTTTTTATGCATGTATATTATACCTTTGCTTATGTTATAAATATATCATTTATCGAAAATGACACCAATATATATATATATATATATATATATATATATATATATATTTATTAGTAATATTTATTGGTAATCTTGAATTATATATTATTTATTAGTAATAATTAGGAGCATTGTAAGTACGTCTTTAGTCTCTGAATTATTATATAATACTGTTACCCGACCACCCAACCCCAGAAATAATAACTTACTTATATAGGCAATACCTCCCAGAAAAATAATTGAGCTCGTCCACTACAGTATGAACAACCAACCAAATCACTGCATTACTAAATGAATAGCCAATCAAATCACAACTGTGTAAATAAACAACCAATCAAATCACAGCTGTGTAAACACGACAACCAATCAGAACGTTGTAAAAAGTGACGTCATTTCCGGATTGAAAGAAACATATCCATTGGAATGAAGAAACAAATGGCCTCTGTTAGATATTGTGTACATCAGATGGGTTCCCTTCACCCTAATTTCTGTCAGTTATTGTGTACATCAGATAGGTTGCCTTCACCACAATATCTGTTAGATATTGTGTGCATCAAACGGGTTTGCCTTCACCACAATATCTGTTAGATATTGTGCACATCAAACGGGTTGCCTTCACCACAATATCTGTTACACGGGTTGCCTTAACGGGACCCCTATCAAACGGGTTGCCTTCACCATAATATCTGTTAGACGGGTTGCCTTCACCATAATATCTGTTAGACGGGTTGCCTTCACCATAATATCTGTTAGACGGGTTGCCTTCACCACAAATCTTTCAATATTTTGTGCAACCCCTGTCAAACGAGTTGCCTTCACCACAAACCTTTAAATACTTTGTGCAACCCCTGTCAAACAAGTTGCCTTCACCACAAATCTTTCAATATTTTGTGCTACCCCTATCAAACGGGTTGCCGGTCCCATGTGAATAAAAGGACTTTAACCAGTTCTGACGGGTTGTCTTCACCTTACAAAGTCAAAATACGTATCACGTGATATCCAGATTTTTTATTTTTTGTTCGGATATATATTTGAGGGACTGTAGGTTTTATTACTACTGACTGTTTTCTTTTTCTTTTTTTTTTTTTTTTTTTTGATTGGAGGTTTAACGACCACCGTGAGCAACTCAATGGGCTATAAGCAGTCGCCCGTCCCTAATTTAGGGTCACTGGTTCCAGGGAAGGGAGAGAACCAGTGCCGTAAGACAAACACAACATCCATGCCTCACCGGGATTCGAACCCAGACCCCTTGACTGTTTTCTTATAGAACATCTTTTAGAGTTTGTCTCCTAGTCAAAATATTTCTAAAATAAAAGCTTCGGTCCCCAATCGAAACTTCTGTTCACGTGTTTTGTTTTGTTTTCTCCGGAGACTTCTTTTCAGAAGGTTCCTGGTTGATTTAGGGGTGTTAAAACTTTTTATAGGGCTAAAAGTTGATTTTTTAGCAAACCTGATTTTTAGTCAGAATCAAATCTCTAACTCTTCTTTATTCCTCAGAGCTCGAGTACACTGTTCCTCTGACTCACTTTTTTTTGCGGATTTTCGACTTTTCACTTTTAAGGTTATTTGGCTGTCGGTGTTTGGGTTCTTTAGTTTACTACTTTTTTCTATATGATATCCCCCCCCTCAAACTACCGTTGATTTTTTTAGTGTACCTGGATATTTACCTGGAGCTAAAGCACACTTTTGCAGAAAAATGCAACTAATGGTTAATATTATTGTTCAAAGAAAATCCTTTTTGGTAGCCTAGGTCTGTTTACAGGTTGGTGTTATGCTGCTAAATTTATATACGCATAAATAAATTATAGGGCACAAATCCCAGCAAAATTATTTTATTTTTTTCCCACAAATTTACCTAAAAAAAAAAAAAAAAAGATTTTGCTCATTTTTCTAAGGCTTGAAAATCGCTTCGCAGAGCTTAGAAAGACACTTTTGTTGATCTCTCAAAAAGGCATAGAACCTTTCAAGGGTGAGTTTTATCCAAAATCAGCGATTCATGGAAAGAAAGAAAACCTATCTTTTTTTACTTATATCTCCGCACCTGGGAGGAAAGAGAACCTTACTTATTAAGGCAGCGTACCTATTTTCTCCATAAATTACTGATTACTCACGAATTTGTGATCGTTCTGAATTTCCCTGTAAAAAAATACCGACGAGAAAAATTGTTATATGCTTCGAAACTTTTATATGCCTCGAACTGTTCTGCAGTAAAGGCACTTCGACCAAAGACGAAGTAATCGAAAATATTTACTATTAGCACTTTCGGAAAACTTTTCTCATCACTTTCGAAGATACTTGCATTCAGCACTTAAGGATCTTTTCCTTCAATCTCTTTAATTTTTTCCAAATACCGCATTTTAAACTCGGAAGTTAAAGTGTCAAAGTAAGAAGCCATCATTTCAACGAGGCTGGTTGTCCTTCAGTTACGTTACCAAGGCTCGTTGCCATTCTGAGAGTCACGTGTCTGCTACATCCGCATTCCGACACTTTGGCAGAACTCTATGACCACTCAGATCACAGACAGAAGTACAGTGCCTAGAAGAATTAGTGTGTCGTGCTCGCTGAAAAAATTGCTGCCCGCAATCATGAAAGCGGTAGATGGCGCTGCCATCGGATGTCACGTCGCTTTTCAGGGATGAAGGACGACGAAAACGCACATCTTTCTATGACACACAATCAGCTCGCCAGTATCATGTGTACTCCTTGAACGACGTTTTATAAGCAGATAACTTAAGTATATACGAAATAATTGACACATCTCTTTCACCCCCCACACCCCCAAAAAAAGAACGAACGCGGTGCTCAAGATTCATTAATAAGGGTATCGTAGTTTAAGTTATGCTTTGCATTGTGCTATCGTCAACATTAATGTTAGATATTTCGGAAGCTTTAGAGTCATACATGGGTTGCATTATGCAAAAACACTGGACACCAATATGCAGTGTACAATCACTGAAACATCAACTGTAAGTTGATGTTTCAGTGATTGTAAACTGCATTAAAAAAAAAAAAGATGTTTTGCCACTCAAAACCTCACCGGAAAAGAAGGGGGAAAATATTTTCTCAATGAGACATCGGCTTTATAATTTTCATTCTAATAATCCAATTACGTCTTGAAATTCAGCAACCGATTTCTATTTTTTAAGTTGGTCTATTTTCTGATAATATACCAGCTGTAATCCATTTATAAAAATCATTCCTAAAAAACTTTGCCTGTGATACGATAAACAAAATGAATCATACTGGACAGAAGTAAATATACAAAAACTGAATGTATATGATGACATTCTTTTAAAGAAAAATTATCATAACATTTTTCTTTACTTTTCTTCACCTTATAATAATTATGTGATTAAATTTGCTTTTCAAATTGGTTTGCAGTGAAGAGAGGAAAATTCTTTTGCACCTTAAGTAAAAAGTTTAATAAGGTAAAAATTAAAAAGTGGGTGTTCATGGAGATTGTCTAAATGGGATAATTTTATGCAGATCCTGTAAACTATTTTTACCCTTAAAAAAAAAAATTATTAATGTAGCATACACACAGGCATAACGTGGAGAAGGCACAGTCGGGCATGTGCCCCCCCCCTACTTAAAAATTGGAAAAACTAATTAGTCATTCGCCTTTTAAATTTTGGAAAATAGTAGGTATGTCGTCAGGCTTGAGTAATGGTTTGTATCGGCATGTTAGAACTTCCTTACCTTGAATAGTGGAACGATAATGCATCTCCATGAATTTAGATTCAAAGTGCAAGGCACGTACAACACAACTTTCATCAAGTTTCTTATCAGCTCTGGGAACTGCCTTATCCCATTTGCTCAACATATTAGGAATTTGGGGGACAGCAAAGAGTGATATTTTATTTTTGCAGGATTTATAGCCAGTATTAAATCCTGGCACAAAACAGCTGCTTTGCCTTTTCCGTTTTCTATGTTTTTTAATATTTGCTAATGCAGAATTTCCCAGTCCTTTCACAGCTGACATTATTTCCTAATGATCTTATAACTAACTGTTGCAGTCGATTTCAGTACTGCACTTAAGTTTAACCACACAGTAGGTTTAACGCGTGACAGCCAATACTTGATCAACTTCTACATCTTCACGAATAAAAAGTTACTAATTTCGGAAATAAATTTCGTTATAAACAATCCACGGTTCACAATTGAATAAAACTAACACCGGAATAAGCCTATTGCGTTTCAGTGATCAACTGTTGAATTACCTAGTGTATTACTGTTATGATCGAGCTACAACGAGTTAGCAAAGATACTGCCAAAAAGATTTCCCTCCACTAACCTTTGTTTTGTGAAAATTTGAAGTCTTGTAAGGCAGCAAATCCTTGGTAAACAAACTTCCCACCATTGAATAACATGAAGCCGATGAAGCATCCTAACGTAACTTCCGATGCCAGCGCTCTCTGTCATTTCATGACGATTGGTCACAAAACCGTGAGGGACATCTTAGGGGCACATCACACTAATTCTTCTAGGCACTGTAACAGAAGCAAAGAATATGAACTTTCTTAGTTTTCTATTTAATTAACAAAACTCAAAACTTCCAGTTAGAATTTTCACATTTTTGTCTTCATATTCATATTTACATAATAACGGACACGTTATTACATTAGGTGAAAAATGCTTTATTTATTTATTTTTGTTCCAAATGTTAACCTTTGAGACTTTTTGTAGTCTGCTTTACATACATTTTCAGAAACCGTAACCTGGTACACATGTTTACGTTTGAGTGGATGGAAATGTGTGATTGTGTTACGTGATTTATATATTGATAAATTGTGATAATTTTGTGTGTGCATTTTTTACAAAGAAATTAATCAGTTGTCATGCAGACTACATGTTTTAATAGGTTAATTTCACTATGCTGGCATTCTTCTGTTAGACTGAAAATGAACTACCTTCCTACAGGATCACATGCTTGTAGGAAGTTATACCACACAGACGAGATGGCCAGTATAGGATCAGAACCTGACAGAAATTCTGCTGATTTTAAAGTAAGAATCTCAATGAATTGCTCCTACAGTTTTACTTAATTATAAAACTTACGTACTGATTAGTTTCTCTGCTCCATTTTTGCACCGTCGTATAGATGTTTCGTATTTATATGCTGGGACGGCATTTTCCTAACAGGTAGCCTGGACATGGATTGATATCCATAAAGAAGACTCATTCCATTTTTTTTTTGCCTTATTAGGTGATAACTAAAGGCAAGCCCTCTAGTGCCTGGCATAATGACTAATTTTTTATGGGAATTTTTCGAAATTTTTGTGAGTAACTGAAAATATCCCTAATGGAAAGTTTTACTGGTAAGGAATATTAAGGTTTTATGTGTAAGGAGTAAATTCTCAAGGAAGTTTGTGTAACACTTAATAAGCTTCACAGCAACATATATATATATATATATATATATATATATATCATCATTGTCAACCATTATCAGTCCACTGCTGAGTGAAGGTCTCCCCAAGTTTCTTCCACAATTGTCTGTCTCCATATCACTCCGGCGTGCTTTCAAATTTCATCCATCCATCTCCCATGGGGTCTTCTGAGTCTCTTTCTGTCCCTCTGAATCCCGTCTAAAATTTTGGTTGTCCATCGCTGGTCTGTTCTTCTGGCAACATGTCCAGCCCATTGTCATTTCAGTGATTTCACTCTGGTCATGATGCTATTTGCTCCTGTCATTTTCCTTATCCACAAGTTCCTCTTCTTATCTTTCCTGGTTACACCAAGCATGCATCTCTCCATGCTTCTTTGAGTTATCTGCAGTCTTTGTATACCTTTTTTAATTAAGGTCTATGTCTCTGCTCCATACTAAGCACTGGCAGGATGCATTGATTAAACACTTTTCTTTTAAAACATAATGGCATACTGCTCTTAAAAGTTGTACTGTTTCTTTCAAAAGCTCTCCATCCAAGGTTTATACAGCAATTAATTTCTTCATCAAATGTGACCCTCACTTACTATCTGCTGCCCAAGAAAAATGTAGGTATCAGTTGTCTCAAGCTTTTCTCCATCAATCGATAAATCTTCATGTCTCGTAAAAGCATTGTACATCACTTTTGTCTTCTGAAAGTTCATTTTTAATCCCACTTTTTTACTCTTGTCAGCAAGCATTTGGATCATACTCTGAAGGGGTAAGCAAAAATGACTATGTCATCAGCAAAACAAAAGTGAGTTGAATAATCTGCATTAATCTTTATCCCCCCCCCCCCTTTTTTTTTTTTTTGAAATTGTGGAAAATACTTTAAAAAAGAAAAAACGTAGCCAAGTAGTAAAAAATAAAATAAAATACAATGATCATGTCAAGAAAAATCATCTGTTATAAGGGACTTTTTGAGGGCCGTGCATAATGGGAGTTCATATACCCTCATTCTTTCAATTAGGTAAGAGATGATACACCTATCCCAGTCATTAAGAAAGGCACCAGTGCTAAAGTTCCTTCTGTCCTCCCGGCAGAAGTTGCACAAGTGCAATTAAGAACATGAAATGGGAAAGAGCTCCAGGAGAAGATGGAATTACAGTGGCCACTGTACAAGAAGCAAGCGGAGAAATAGAAATTACACTCGCCCAAGTTTTCACTAGATATCTCAATGAAGGAAAGATTCCTGAGGATTGGAACAATGCTACAATGATCCTGCTACATAGAAAAAAGGTGACATTGAGGATCTCAAAAACTACAGGCTCATCAGCTTCCTTTCAATGGTTTATAAAATCTTCACTAAGGTTCTTTCACATTGCTTGAAGGTAACACTGGACATGGCTTAACCAAAAAAATGACAGACATATAATTTTGTGTAGAAATCTTTCACTCTTGTCAAAATTTCACCTCTATTTTTTATTACAGAGCATTATTTTCAATTGCTTTTCTTACTAGTTCGCTATTAAATTTCCTTATGTCTTCAGTGATATTTTTCTGCTCGAGTTGTCTTGCATAACTCTACATTGTCCCACGATGTCCCACTTTATCCTTTGCAGTTCTTCCTCCAATTCAAGGAGTTAAATTCGGAAGTTAAATGATCTTTATTTGTCCTCATCTCTCTTTTCTTTTGCATTAGCATTTTTGTTTTTCCTGATATTTTCTTCATAGGCAACTTGTTCTTAGTACCACTTATTTTTGTTGCTGTTTCCATAAGAGCCTTGATTAGTTTCTTCTTAACTTCAGAAATGTCCAGTTCTTCCAATGATAGACCTTCCAGAGCAGAGAAACAATTCTTCAGTTCCAACTTGAAGGTATTATGAGGATTTTTAAGGTTGTCCATGTCAATACATTTTATTTGATTTAAGAGCTTGCCACATTCCAGTTTAGTGTTGAGGTACATCTCACCATTCTATGGTCACTACCTGTGTTGAACTTGTTAAGAACACTACAGTCTTCAATGATAAATTTCTTGTTACACATAATAAAATCAATTTCACATGTTGTCCCATTGGGATGTCTCCATGTCCATTTCCTATGTAGATTTTTCTTGAAAAAGGAGTTCATGATGAAAAACCTTTCTGCCTCTGCAAACTCTACGAGAGTATTTCCATGCTGGTTTCTGTTATGATGACCGAATTTGCCTACCGAAGTTTCATTCTGATACTGTTACTCTATTTTTTGTTGAAGTCTCCCATAATGATCTTCAAGTGCTGTTTGCCCTTGTTATTTAGATTCCGAATTTCCTCATAAAATTCTTCAATTTCTTCCTCAGGATGACTTGTGGGTGCATAAGCTTGAATAATCTGAGTCTGGTATCTTTTTGAAAGTTGGATAACGAATCGCCCAGCTCTGCCTGAGGGATTTTTAACTTCTAGAACTTTGTCCTTCAGTTTCTTGTTTATTATAAATCCAACACTACTAGTTCTGCCAGTATCTGTTCCACGATAGTAGAAGAGATGTCCACTTTTCAGTACAATGAGATCTCCTTTCCTTCTTACCTCACTTTGCTCGATGATGTCCCACTTGATCCTTTGTAGATCTACCTCCAATTCAGGGAGTCTTAAATTAGAAGATAGGGAATGTCCATTATATATAGAAAGCCAGCATCAGATGGCAGCCTAATCCGGTCCTCCGGTAATTTTTAGTACCCTCTGCCTTCATGTCACACTGGCCGCTGCCTTGGCCAGGTACATTCCAGCTGCTGGGAACTGAGGACCAAGTTTTCAGTTTTGAAATCATTTGGGGGTTGGTCATAACTTATCATGATGGCCATAACTCATCATGTTGGCCAAGCGGGTTAGTTAGTGTGAGATAGCATTTCCTCTAATATAGGTGGTATAATTATACCGCTATGTGTCGATCGTCAGAACCTTTTTAGTGGGAACAGGATGCACCACGAGAAGGCGGGGTTGACATTTGTCAAGGAGAGGGTATGTTATGTTACACAACACCTGACCTTGCATCCCAAATATATACATATACTTGTATCATCATCATCATCATCATTGTCAACCTTTATCAATCCACTGCTGGCCGAAGGTCTCCCCAAGTTTCCTCCACAACGGTCTGTCTTGTGCCAGTCTCCTCCATGTCACCCCTGCATACTTTCGAATTTCATCCACCCATCTCCCATGTGGTCTTCTTCTGGGTCTTTTCCTGTCCCTTGGAATCCAATCTAAAATTCCGGCTGTCCATCGATGGTCTGTCCTTCTGGCAGTATGTCCAGCCCATTGCCATTTCAGGGATTTTACTCTGATCATGATGTCTTCCACTCTTGTAATTTTTCTGATCCATGAGTTCCTCTTCTTATCTCTCCTGGTTATACCAAGCATGCACCTCTCCATGCTACTTTGAGTTGTCTGCAGCCTTTGTATGTCTCTTTTAGTTAAGGTCCACGCCTCTGCACCATACATAAGCACTGGAAAGATGCATTGATCAAACACTTTTCTTTTAAGACATAATGGCATATTGCTCTTGAAAATTATGCTCTTTCTTCCAAAAGCTCTCCAGGCAAGTTTTGTACGCCGATTAATTTCTTCATCAATGTGACCCTCACTTGATATCTGCTGTCCAAGATAAACGTACGTGTCTGTTATCTCCAGCTTTTCTCCATCAATCGATAAATCTTCATTTCTTGTAAAAGCATTGAGCATCACTTTTGTCTTCTAAAAGTTCATTTTTAATCCCACTTCTTTACTCTTGTCAGCAAGTTCCTGGATCATACTCTGCAGCTCTAATGGGGTAGTTGCAAAAATGACTATGTCATCAGCAAAACGAAGGTGGGTTAGGTAATCTCCATTAATCTGTATCCCTTTGTTTTCCCAGCTCAGTGACTGAAAGACACACTCCAATGTGGCATTAAAGAGCTTTGGAGATATGGTGTCACCTTGTCTCACTCCCTTTCCAATTTTTATGTGTGTTGTATTTTCAAACAGCCGAATCTTTGCACTTGCATTTTCATAGATGTTATTAATAATATTAATGTATGCATTTGCTGATGACTTGCATTTTCATAGATGTTATTAATAATATTAATGTATGCATTTGCTGATAACTTGCATTTTCATAGATGTTATTAATAATATTAATGTATGCATTTGCTGATGACTTGTATTTTCATAGATGTTATTAATAATATTAATGTATGCATCTTCAATACCGCAGGATTTCAGAGCCATTGTAACTGCTGATGTTTTCACCGAATCAAAGGCTTTTTCTTAATCGATAAAAGCCATGCACAATGGAAGTTCATATTCCCTCGCTCTTTCAATTAGTTCTCTCAGTACATGGATATGATCTATTGTGCAGTAGCCACTCCTGAATCCAGCTTGTTCTCTCGGTTGCGCCATGTCCAGTGTTACCTTCAAGCGGTGTGAAAGTACTTTAGTGAAGATTTTATAAACCATTGATAGGAGGCTGATAGGTCTGTAGTTCCTGAGATCCTCAATGTCACCTTTTTTATGTAGCAGGATCATTGTAGCATTGTTCCAATCCTCAGGAATCTCCCCTTCATTAAGGCATCCAGTGAAAATTTGGGCGAGTACTGTTTCGATTTCTCCACTTGCTTCTTGTATGATGTCTACAGTAATTCCATCTTCTCCTGGAGCTTTTCCCCGCTTCATGTTCTTGATTGCATGTGCAACTTCTGTGGAGGACTGGGAGAACTCTGGTACTGGTACCTTTCATGATGTCTGGAGAACATGTATCATCCCTTTCATATAATTTGGAGTAGAAATCTTTCACTCTTGTCAAAATTTCGCCTCTATTTCTTGTTACAGAACCATCTTCTTTTCTCAGTGCCATAATCTGTTTTCTTCCCTTACTAAGATGTCCCTTTGCTATCTTTAGGCTTTGGTTGTTTTCAATTGCTTTCCTCACTAGTTCACAGTTGAATTTCCTTACATCTTCAGTGATACTCTTTCGTACTGTCTTGCATAGCTCTATATATTCCACTTTGGAAGTCACATCTTCTTTAGTTGTCCTCATCTCTCTTCTTTAGTTGTCCTCATCTCTCTTCTTTTTTGCATCAACATTTTGGTTTTTCCTGATAATTTGTTCACATGCAACTTGTTCTTAGACCCAGCTAGTTTTGTTGCTGTTTCCATAAGAGCTTTGGTTACTTTTCTGTTAACTTCAGAAATATCCACTTCTTCCGATGTTAGGCCTTCCAAAGCAGAGAATCTGTTCTTCAGTTCCAACTTGAAGATATTATGGTGTTTTTTAAGGTTTGTTATGTCAATACATTTTGTTTGTCTTATGAGCTTGCTACGTTCAAGTTTAGTGTTGAGGTGCATCTTACCAATCTATGGTCACTACCTGTGTTGAACTTGTTTAGCACACTGCAGTCTTCTATGATGAATTTTTTGTTACACATAATAAAATCAATTTCACTTGTCATCCCATTTGGATGTCTCCATGTACATTTCCTGTGTGGCTTTTTCTTGAAAAAGGAGTTCAAGATGAAAAACCCTTCTGCCTCTGCAAACTCAACGAGAGTATTTCCACGCTGGTTTCTGACCGAAAACACTGTTGCAGTGACCGAATTTACCTACTGAAGTTTCATTCTGTTGCTGCTGCCCTATTTTCGCATTGAAATCTCCCATAATTATCTTCAAGTGCTGCTTACCTTTGTTATTTAGATGACAAATTTCCTCATAAAATTGTTCAATTTCTTCTTCAGGATGACTTGTGGTGGGTGCATATGTTTGAATAATCTGAGCCTGGTATCTTCTCAAGAGTTGGATAACGAGTCGTGCAGCTCTGTCAGAGGAACTTTCAACTTCTACAACTTTATCCTTCAGTTTCTTGTTTATTATAAATTCAACACCACTAGTTCTGCCAGTATCTGTCCCACGATAGTAGAAGAGATGTCCACTTTTCAGTTCAATGAGATCTTCTCCTTTTCTCCTTACCTCACTTAGCCCGACGATGTCCCACTTGATCCTTTGTAGTTCCTCTTCCAATTCAAGAAGCCTTGAATCAGAAGATAGGGAGCGTCCATTATACGTAGCCAAGGTCAGCATCAGATGGCAGCCTAGTCTGGTCCTCCAGGGATTCTTAGCACCCTCTGCCTTCATGTCGCACTGGCCGCTGCCTTGGCCAGGTACATTCCAGCTGCCAGAGACTGAGGGCCAAGATTTAAGTTGTGGAGTCATTTTGGAGGGGTTTGGCCATAACTCACCACGCTGGCCAAGCGGGTTGGTGAGTGTGGGATAGCATTTCCTCTAATCCTGATGGTATAGTTATACCGCTATTGGCGGTCGTCAGAGCCCCTTTAGTGGGAACAGGATGTACCACGAGAAGGCGGGGTTGACATTTGTCAAGGAGAGGCTGTGATGTTACGCATCCCCTGACCTTACATCCTATATATATATATATATATATACAAGAATCCCTGGAGGTCCAGACTAGGCTGACATCTGATGCTGACCTTGGCTACGTATAATGGACGCTCCCTATCTTCTGATTCAAGGCTTCTTGAATTGGAAGAGGAACTACAAAGGATCAAGTGGGACATCGTCGGGCTAAGTGAGGTAAGGAGAAAAGGAGAAGATCTCATTGAACTGAAAAGTGGACATCTCTTCTACTATCGTGGGACAGATACTGGCAGAACTAGTAGTGTCGAATTTATAATAAACAAGAAACTGAAGGATAAAGTTGTAGAAGTTGAAAGTTCCTCTGACAGAACTGCACGACTCATTATCCAACTCTCGAGAAGATACCAGGCTCAGATTATTCAAACATATGCACCCACCACAAGTCATCCTGAAGAAGAAATTGAAGAATTTTATGAGGAAATTTGTCATCTAAATAATAAAGTTAAGCAGCACTTGAAGATAATTATGGGAGATTTCAATGCGAAAATAGGGCAACAGCAACAGAATGAAACTTCAGTAGGTAAATTCGGTCACTGCAACAGAAACCAGCGTGGAAATACTCTCGTTGATTTTGCAGAGGCAGAAGGGTTTTTCATCTTGAACTCCTTTTTCAAGAAAAAGCCACACAGGAAATGTACATGGAGACATCCAAATGGGATGACAAGTGAAATTGATTTTATTATGTGTAACAAAAAATTCATCATAGAAGACTGCAGTGTGCTAAACAAGTTCAACACAGATAGTGACCATAGATTGGTAAGATGCACCTCAACACTAAACTTGAACGTAGCAAGCTCATAAGACAGACAATATGTATTGACATAACAAACCTTAAAAAACACCATAATACCTTCAAGTTGGAACTGAAGAACAGATTCTCTGCTTTAGAAGGCCTAACATCGGAAGAAGTGGATATTTCTGAAGTTAACAGAAAAGTAACCAAAGCTCTTATGGAAACAGCAACAAAACTAGCTGTTTCTAAGAACAAGTTGCATGTGAACAAATTATCAGGAAAAACCAAAATGTTGATGCAAAAAAGAAGAGAGATGAGGACAACTAAAGAAGATGTGACTTTCAAAGTGGAATATATAGAGCTATGCAAGACAGTACGAAAGAGTATCACTGAAGACGTAAGGAAATTCAACTGTGAACTAGTGAGGAAAGCAATTGAAAACAACCAAAGCCTAAAGATAGCAAAGGGACATCTCAGTAAGGGAAGAAAACAGATTATGGCACTGAGAAGAGAAGATGGTTCTGTAACAAGAAATAGAGGCGAAATTTTGACAAGAGTGAAAGATTTCTACTTCAAATTATATGAAAGGGATGATACATGTTCTCCAGACATCATGAAAGGTACCAGTACCAGAGTTCTCCCAGTCCTCCACAGAAGTTGCACATGCAATCAAGAACATGAAGCGGGGAAAAGCTCCAGGAGAAGATGGAATTACTGTAGACATTATACAAGAAGCAAGTGGAGAAATCGAAACAGTACTCGCCCAAATTTTCACTCGATGCCTTAATGAAGGGAAGATTCCTGAGGATTGGAACAACGCTACAATGATCTTGCTACATAAAAAAGGTGACATTGAGGATCTCAGGAACTACAGACCTATCAGCCTCCTATCAGTGGTTTATAAAATCTTCACTAAAGTTCTTTCACACCGCTTTAAGGTGACACCAGACATGGCTCAACCGAGAGAACAAGCTGGATTCAGGAGTGGCTACAGCACAATAGATCATATCCATGTACTGAGAGAACTAATTGAAAGAGCGAGGGAATATGAACTTCCATTGTGCATGGCTTTTATCGATTATGAAAAAGCCTTTGATTCGGTGAAACCATCAGCAGTTACAATGGCTCTGAAATCCTGCGGTATTGAATATGCGTTCATTAATATTATTAATACCATCTATGAAAATACAAGTGCAAAGATTCGGCTGTTTGAAAATACAACACACATAAATTGGAAAGGGAGTGAGACAAGGTGACACCATATCTCCGAAGCTCTTTAATGCCACATTGGAAAATGTCTTTCAATCACTGAACTGGGAAAACAAAGGGATAAAGATTAATGGAGATTATCTAACCCACCTTTGTTTTGCTGATGACATAGTCATTTTTGCAACTACCCCATCAGAGCTGCAGAGTATGATCCAGGAACTTGCTGACAAGAGTAAAGAAGTGGGATTAAAAATGAACTTTCAGAAGACAAAAGGGATGTTCAATGCTTTTACAAGAATGAGAGATTTATCGATTGATGGAGAAAAGCTGGAGATAACAGACACGTACGTTTATCTTGGACAGTAGATATCAAGTGAGGGTCACATTGGTGAAGAAATTAATCGGCGTACAAAGCTTGCCTGGAGAGCTTTTGGAAGAAACAGCATAATTTTCAACAGCATTATGTCTTAAAAGAAAAGTGTTTGATCAATGCATCCTTCCAGTGCTTACGTATGGTGCAGAGACGTGGACCTTAACTAAAAGAGACATACAAAGGCTGCAGACAACTCAAAGTAGCATGGAGAGGTGCATACTTGGTGTAACCAGGAGAGATAAGAAGAGGAACTCGTGGATCTGAAAAATGACAAGAGTGGAAGACATCATGATCAGAGTTAAATCCCTGAAATGGCAATGGGCTGGACATACTGCCAGAAGGACAGACCATCGATGGACATCCAAAATTTTAGATTGGATTCCAAGGGACAGGAAAAGACCCAGAAGAAGACCACATGGAAGATGGGTGGATGAAATTCGAAAGTATGCGGGAGTGACATGGAGGAGACTGGCACAAGACAGACCGTTGTGGAGGAAACTTGGGGAGACCTTCGTCCAGCAGTGGATTGATAATGGTTGACAATGATGAAGATGATGATGATATATATATATATGATATATATATGATATATATATATATATATATACTGAAGAGCAAAACTGAAAACTAAGGAAAAACTTTAGAATTTAAAACGAAAGTTGCAAAATAACCTGAAGATCAAAACGCGCAACGCAGCAGTTTTGAAAATTCAGAATTCACATTCTATTAAGAAGAGACCTAAGCAAAAAAAATACATATATATTTTTGACTCATACCAAGTACAACATAGAAAAGGTTATGTATCTACCGGTGTGAGTAAAAGGAGAAAAGATAAAAAAATAAAATAAAACAACTGAATGTAGAAGGTGTCGAGAATACTAAGCCTTGGCTTTATCAAGGACCAGCAAAAACTCTGCATTTTCTCACTTCCACAAAGACCTAGTTGGAAATGGGTTTCTGCAAGGCCATAGATGCAAGTAACATGCCCACCAAAAATTGTTTTAAAAAATATATATATGTCATGTCCTCCGCAGAGTTGTATGACCTAGCACTAGTTAACAATTTCGCTTGCATCCATAACCCTCCTGGCCCGACCCATGCTCTTCATCTGTTACTATTAAACAGAGAGAAGAAGATTAAAGAGAACTCAAGCTGTGAGAGTGACATAATAATTAGAAATAATTTTCAGCTATAACGAAATGCCAAGTTCGCCTGATAGAGAATTTAAACCTGAAAAACAATGCAAAAGAAATCCAAATTTTTACATTGCAATTAAAAAAGGAAATATTAATTTTTTTTAAAATCAGATTTTTGAAAGAAAACTTGATTCTAAAACCCCCTACTCTACAACTTCTGACAACACAAAAACGAGAATAAGTTAAAGACAATAATTAACTAAAGAAAAGCTTTGTGAAAGTTATATGACTTAAACAATTAGTTGCAATATGTACAAAGTATTTCAGCAGTGCTTTAAGTGGATAAATAAGTAGTTATTAAGAACTTAACTACTTTGAAAATACAGCGCAAAGAAAAGGAACTATGCTTAGCCATCTGCTGTGCCTAAGTTCCCCAAAAGACGCGCAAAGTTACCAAGAAAAGAAAGAGTTAAAACCCGCAAAAATGTTAACAGACAAGCCAGTGCCTAAAAGCTGAAAAGCAAAAAATCAACAGAGAAAAAGTACATGAAGTACAAACATTGAACTTATAAAACCTAAAACCCAAATACAAGGAAGAGAGCTTACCTCTTGTGCAACTAAACTTTCTCCTCACAAGAGTAAAACATGGCTGACCTCTTCCTCATGCGTCCTAACACTTCTGCCACTCCCTAGTCGCTGGGGGGCAGTGTGGATGGGGCTGATAGCCTCCTCATACTGAAAGAAGCCAACTCGCGGAGATTTTAACCAGAGAAAAAAAATATATATATACTTAAGACTGTGGATCTGTATGAGCAGAAAGAGCAGAATTAACTCTCCAGAATACATGAGAAATATTATAAAATACACGAGTGGTGTATTTAATAATCTTTGCATGTATTAAAACACCTTAGTGAGCTTCTATAGATTAATCAGAATCTTATTAATTTTAATGTTAGTTTTACTATTTTTAGTATAGCTATCCTAGTGATGAATAACTAGTTTTCTTTTTTATTTGTTTTTATTTTCTTTTATAAACAGATTTTTAAGCTTTTTTGTGATTTTGTCTATATTATTTAATTTTTTGTTTTAATAGGACCTTCATATCCATAGCACTAAGGTTCCTTTTAGTAGTTAATAGGCATCCTCTAGCCAACTTCCTTACGGCTTTGATTGGTCAGAATCATATTATTGACTGTGTAGAAAATTAAAGCAGATCTGCCAACCTTACTCTATTATTCAGAATAATTTTTCTTAAAGTTCTTTTGATGAAAGAAGAAGGAATTTCGTTCTCTAGAAAACTATCTAATAGTATATTAATGTGGTAATTGAAGTCCAAATTGTTGCTGCAAATTCTTGAAATTCTTAGGACCTAAAAAATTAGTACATTCTCAATTACTTTGGTTGATATGTTATTATTCCAGTGTAGATATTTAATTACTTTGAAAGGAAAATTAACTCTTTTATCAAAGAGGCTAATAGATGGGTTACCTCTGTTGAGCTTAATGCTTAAGTCTAGGAACTCAAGTTCCTGATTACTGTGGTTGGTTTTACATAAGTTAAGAGAGCTAGGATAGATATTATCAAAATCACTCTCTATAACTTCTGAATTATTGATACACAGCAGATCCTCAATATATCTAAATGTGTAAAGGTATTTATCTGAGCAGGTGGGGTGATTTTTAATGAATTTATATTCCTTAAAGAACAGGAATAGATTAGCGATATTCGTGGAGGTTGATGTTCCCATGGGAATACTGTTCACTTGCTTATAGAGAGTATTATTATATAAGATATGGTAATTTTTTATGCAGCAGTTGAGATAAGAGTTCCAAGTTCCTACATTAACAAATTGGTTAAGTTTAAATTCTGCATACAGCTCTTTAAAGGTAGTGATTATATCTGATAGAGGCAGATTAGTATATAGGTTCTCAAAATCATAACTATTAATATCTAAGGGACAAACTTTGAGTATAGTAGAAATTACTTCTGCATTATTATTAATTATCCAAAAATCTCTGTACATCAAATTAGTACAGTTTCTAATGTGTTTCAAAACCTTCTTTAAGACGTCTTCAAAAGCAAGATTTATTTTCTTTTTATGACTCCTTACTCCACTAGCTATGAACCTGAACTTCACAGGATCTTTATGAAACTTAACCATTGCAAAAAGAAATGGAAATTCAGGCTCATATCTTCTAGTTTGTGGAATTTTAAGTTTCTTGAAGAATGCCTTAAACCGATTTTCTAACTGCTTGGTAGAATAACTTACGGGCTCGTACGTTACTCTATTATTGAGTTCCATAGTTAACAATTCAAAATAGAACTTCTTACAGATAATTGCAAAATTATTGCTAGCTTTATCCGTAGTGGTAAAAATAAATAGGTCCTGTAGTTTGGAGAGTGACCTTTTAGCTTCTCCAGAGAAAAAGAGATTTCTATCGAAACAAAATTCCAGACCTGCCAACTCACAGGTGAAGCTATTGATTACATTATATTTCCATTCTGCGAAGGCCTCAATAGGCTGATTGTACGTTAAACTGGTTTTTACGATGTACCTATTAACATCTTGAGTGAAGCTCTCAAGAATCCTTTCCTTGGAGATTGTGAAGGAAGGTCTAAATTTAGAACCATACTCTAATAAATTCCTAAGCTTTTCATTTTCAACAAAACTCAAGTTTCCGGTGATAATATGGTTGTAATTCTTATCATAGTGAACTGTTTCTTTATGTTCATCACAAGAACATGTAGTAATTACAGGAATGTAACTCGAAGAGTTAAGTTTGTAGTTTTTAACTATTGACCCTAAGGTCTTAACATATTTAAAACTTACAATAGACTGGTGCCTGTGGATGGGAAAAAAATTGCATTATTGTAGAACAGCTTCCTTACATTGAGATGATCATAGGCTTTATTTAGAAACCTGATGGTTACAAAATTACTGGAAAATTCTTTAAGAGAAATTTTATCTTTAAGAATATGTTTAAGAATGTCTAGAACCAAAGCAAAAACATGCTTATCAACATGGTCAGCAGTTTCTTTCCAGAATTTGAAAAAACTTTTAAGGACAGAGTGCTTGAAGGACTTGAGTATTTTGTAAGTATTTTTAACAAAATTAGTGCCAGTTTTAAAGCTTTCGAGAGTTATTAGCAAGTTAGCAAAATCAACTTTGCTTGATGTGCGAAATAACCTCTGTCCTCTATTACCTCTAGTGCAGCTCTTATTATTAACAAGAAAGAAGAGTTCACGTATTGAAAATTTATGCTGATTATGCTTATTGTCAGATAGAGTGGAATTTAGACCATAGGGATAAAGAGACTGATGCTGCAAAATTTCAAGGGACTCAGTTTCTAGCCGAGCATAGAGGTCAGCAATAATATGTAGTACCTCTATTTTCACTTTGTCAAAACCATGAGTATGGAAATGCTCTAATTCAAAGGTAGAGTACTGGTTAGCATTTGTGGAGGGGTTCACTCCTGAATTAGAGAAAAATAGATCTTGCTTTTGAAGACGTCTTAAAGAAGGTTTTGAAACACATTAGAAACTGTACTAATTTGATGTACAGAGATTTTTGGATAATTAATAATAATGCAGAAGTAATTTCTACTATACTCAAAGTTTGTCCCTTAGATATTAATAGTTATGATTTTGAGAACCTATATACTAATCTGCCTCTATCAGATATAATCACTACCTTTAAAGAGCTGTATGCAGAATTTAAACTTAACCAATTTGTTAATGTAGGAACTTGGAACTCTTATCTCAACTGCTGCATAAAAAATTACCATATCTTATATAATAATACTCTCTATAAGCAAGTGAACGGTATTCCCATGGGAACATCAACCTCCACGAATATCGCTAATCTATTCCTGTTCTTTAAGGAATATAAATTCATTAAAAATCACCCCACCTGCTCAGATAAATACCTTTACACATTTAGATATATTGATGATCTGCTGTGTATCAATAATTCAGAAGTTATAGAGAGTGATTTTGATAATATCTATCCTAGCTCTCTTAACTTATGTAAAACCAACCACAGTAATCAGGAACTTGAGTTCCTAGACTTAAGCATTAAGCTCAACAGAGGTAACCCATCTATTAGTCTCTTTGATAAAAGAGTTAATTTTCCTTTCAAAGTAATTAAATATCTACACTGGAATAATAACATATCAACCAAAGTAATTGAGAATGTACTAATTTTTTAGGTCCTAAGAATTTCAAGAATTTGCAGCAACAATTTGGACTTCAATTACCACATTAATATACTATTAGATAGTTTTCTAGAGAACGAAATTCCTTCTTCTTTCATCAAAAGAACTTTAAGAAAAATTATTCTGAATAATAGAGTAAGGTTGGCAGATCTGCTTTAATTTTCTACACAGTCAATAATATGATTCTGACCAATCAAAGCCGTAAGGAAGTTGGCTAGAGGATGCCTATTAACTACTAAAAGGAACCTTAGTGCTATGGATATGAAGGTCCTATTAAAACAAAAAATTAAATAATATAGACAAAATCACAAAAAGCTTAAAAATCTGTTTATAAAAGAAAATAAAAACAAATAAAAAAGAAAACTAGTTATTCATCACTAGGATAGCTATACTAAAAATAGTAAAACTAACATTAAAATTAATAAGATTCTGATTAATCTATAGAAGCTCACTAAGGTGTTTTAATACATGCAAAGATTATTAAATACACCACTCGTGTATCTTATAATATTTCTCATGTATTCTGGAGAGTTAATTCTGCTCTTTCTGCTCATACAGATCCACAGTCTTAAGTATATATATATATATTTTTCTCTGGTTAAAATCTCCGCGAGTTGGCTTCTTTCAGTATGAGGAGGCCATCAGCCCCATCCACACTGCCCCCAGCGACTAGGGAGTGGCAGAAGTGTTAGGACGCATGAGGAAGAGGTCAGCCATGTTTTACTCTTGTGAGGAGAAAGTTTAGTTGCACAAGAGGTAAGCTCTCTTCCTTGTATTTGGGTTTTAGGTTTTATAAGTTCAATGTTTGTACTTCATGTACTTTTTCTCTGTTGATTTTTTTCTTTTCAGCTTTTAGGCACTGGCTTGTCTGTTAACATTTTTGCGGGTTTTAACTCTTTCTTTTCTTGGTAACTTTGCGCGTCTTTTGGGGAACTTAGGCACAGCAGATGGCTAAGCATAGTTCCTTTTCTTTGCGCTGTATTTTCAAAGTAGTTAAGTTCTCAATAACTACTTATTTATGCACTTAAAGCACTGCTGAAATACTTTGTACATATTGCAACTAATTGTTTAAGTCATATAACTTTCACAAAGCTTTTCTTTAGTTAACTATTGTCTTTAACTTATTCTCGTTTTTGTGTTGTCAGAAGTTGTAGAGTAGGGGTTTTAGAATCAAGTTTTCTTTCAAAAATCTGATTTTTAAAAAAAATAATATTTCCTTTTTTAATTGCAATGTAAAAATTTGGATTTCTTTTGCATTGTTTTTCAGGTTTAAATTCTCTATCAGGCGAACTTGGCATTTCGTTATAGCTGAAAATTATTTCTAATTATTATGTCACTCTCACAGCTTGAGTTCTCTTTAATCTTCTTCTCTCTGTTTAATAGTAACAGATGAAGAGCATGGGTCGGGCCAGGAGGGTTATGGATGCAAGCGAAATTGTTAACTAGTGCTAGGTCATACAACTCTGCGGAGGACATGACATATATATATTTTTTAAAACAATTTTTGGTGGGCATGTTACTTGCATCTATGGCCTTGCAGAAACCCATTTCCAACTAGGTCTTTGTGGAAGTGAGAAAATGCAGAGTTTTTGCTGGTCCTTGATAAAGCCAAGGCTCAGTATTCTCGACACCTTCTACATTCAGTTGTTTTATTTTATTTTTTTATCTTTTCTCCTTTTACTCACACCGGTAGATACATAACCTTTTCTATGTTGTACTTGGTATGAGTCAAAAATATATATGTATTTTTTTTGCTTAGGTCTCTTCTTAATAGAATATATATATATATATATATATATCATCATCATCGTCAACCATTATCAATCCACTGCTGGACGAAGGTCTCCCCAAGTTTCCTCCACAACGGTCTGTCTTGTGCCAGTCTCCTCCATGTCACCCCTGCATACTTTCGAATTTCATCCACCCATCTCCCATGTGGTCTTCTTCTGGGTCTTTTCCTGTCCCTTGGAATCCAATCTAAAATTTCGGCTGTCCATCGATGATCTGTCCTTCTGGCAGTATGTCCAGCCCATTGCCATTTCAGGGATTTAACTCTGATCATGATGTCTTCCACTCTTGTCATTTTTCGGATCCACGAGTTCCTCTTCTTATCTCTCCTGGTTACACCAAGTATGCACCTCTCCATGCTACTTTGAGTTGTCTGCAGCCTTTGTATGTCTCTTTTAGTTAAGGTCCACGTCTCTGCACCATACGTAAGCACTGGAAGGATGCATTGATCAAACACTTTTCTTTTAAGACATAATGGCATATTGCTGTTGAAAATTATGCTGTTTCTTCTAAAAGCTCTCCAGGCAAGTTTTGTACGCCGATTAATTTCTTCATCAATGTGACCCTCACTTGATATCTGCTGTCCAAGATAAACGTACGTGTCTGTTATCTCCAGCTTTTCTCCATCAATCGATAAATCTCTCATTCTTGTAAAAGCATTGAACATCACTTTTGTCTTCTGAAAGTTCATTTTTAATCCCACTTCTTTACTCTTGTCAGCAAGTTCCTGGGTCATACTCTGCAGCTCTGATGGGGTAGTTGCAAAAATGACTATGTCATCAGCAAAACGAAGGTGGGTTAGATAATCTCCATTAATCTTTATCCCCTTGTTTTCCCAGCTCAGTGACTGAAAAACACCCTCCAATGTGGAATTAAAGAGCTTCGGAGATATGGTATTTTCAAACAGCCGAATCTTTGCACTTGCATTTTCATAGATGTTATTAATAATATTAATGTATGCATCTTCAATACCGCAGGTTTTCATAGCCATTGTAACTGCTGATGGTTTCACCGAATCAAAGGCTTTTTCATAATCGATAAAAGCCATGCACAATGGAAGTTCATATTCCCTCACTCTTTCAATTAGTTCTCTCAGCACGTGGATATGCGGGCATGGATGTTGTGTTTGTCTTACGGCACTGGCTCTCTCCCTTCCCTGGAACCAGTGACCCTAAATTAGGGACGGGCGACTGCTTATAGCCCATTGAGTTGCTCACGGTGGTCGTTAAACCTCCAATCACAGAAAATCACACACACACGTGGATATGATCTATTGTGCTGTAGCCACTCCTGAATCCAGCTTGTTCTCTGGGTTGAGCCATGTCGAGTGTTACCTTCAAGCAGTGTGAAAGAACTTTAGTGAAGATTTTATAAACTACTGATAGGAGGCTGATAGGTCTGTAGTTTCCGAGATCCTCAATGTCACCTTTCTTATGTAGCAGGATCATTGTAGTGGTGTTCCAATCCTCAGGAATCTTTCCTTCATTAAGGCATCGAGTGAAAATTTGGGCGAGTATTGTTTCGATTTCTCCACTTGCTTCTTGTATGATGTCTACAGTAATTCCATCTTCTCCTGGAGCTTTTCCCCGCTTCATGTTCTTGATTGCATGTGCAACTTCTTCTGGAAGGACTGGAGGAACTCTGGTACTGGTATCTTTCATGGTGTCTTGAGTACATGCATCATCCCTTTCATATAACTTGGAGTAGAAATCTTTCACTCTTGTCAAAATTTCGCCTCTATTTCTTGTTACAGAACCATCTTCTTTTCTCAGTGCCATAATCTGTTTTTTTCCCTTACTGAGATGTCCCTTTGCTATCTTTAGGCTTTGGTTGTTTTCAATTGCTTTCCTCACTAGTTCACAGTTGAATTTTCTTACGTTTTCAGTGATACTTTTTCTTACTGCCTTGCATAGTTCTATATATTCCACTTTGGAAGTCACATCTTCTTTAGTTGTCCTCATCTCTCTTCTTTTTTGCATCAACATTTTCGTTTTTCCTGATAATTTATTTACATGCAACTTGTTCTTAGACCCAGCTAATTTTGTTGCTGTTTCCATAAGAGCTTTGGTTACTTTTCTGTTAACTTCAGAGATGTCCACTTCTTCTGATGTTAGGCCTTCTAAAGCAGAGAACCTGTTCTTCAGTTCCAACTTGAAGGTATTATGGTGTTTTTTAAGGTTGGTTATGTCAATAGATTTTGTTTGTCTTTTGAGCTTGCCACGTTCAAGTTTAGTGTTGAGGTGCATCTTACATCTCACCAATCTATGGTCACTACCTGTGTTGAACTTGTTTAGCACACTGCAGTCTTCTATGACGAATTTTTTGTTACACATAATAAAATCAATTTCACTTGTCCCATTTGGATGTCTCCATGTCCATTTCCTGTGTGGCTTTTTCTTGAAGAAGGAGTTCAAGATGAAAAACCCTTCTGCCTCTGCAAACTCTACGAGAGTATTTCCACGCTGGTTTCTGTTGCCGTGGCCGAATTTACCTACTGAAGTTTCATTCTGTTGCCGTTGCCCTATTTTTGCATTGAAATCTCCCATAATTATTTTCAAGTGCTGCTTACCTTTATTATTTAGATGACAAATTTCCTCATAAAATTCTTCAATTTCTTCTTCAGGATGACTTGTGGTGGGTGCATAAGTTTGAATAATCTGAGCCTGGTATCTTTTCGAGAGTTGGATAACAAGTCGTGCAGTTCTGTCAGAGGAACTTTCAACTTCTACAACTTTATCCTTCAGTTTCTTGTTTATTATAAATCCAACACCACTAGTTCTGCCAGTATCTGTCCCACGATAGTAGAAGAGATGTCCACTTTTCAGTTCGATGAGATCTTCTCCTTTTCTGCTTACCTCACTTAGCCCCACGATGTCCCACTTGATCCTTTGTAGTTCCTCTTCCAATTCAAGAAGCCTTGAATCAGAAGATAGGGAGCGTCCATTATACGTAGCCAAGGTCAGCATCAGATGGCAGCCTAGTCCGGTCCTCCGGGGATTCTTAGCACCCTCTGCCTTCATGTCGCACTGGCCGCAGCCTTGGCCAGGTACATTCCAGCTGCCGGAGACTGAGGGCCAAGATTTAAGTTGTGGAATCATTTTGGAGGGTTTGGCCATAACTCACTACGCTGGCCAAGCGGGTTGGTGAGTGTGGGATAGAATTTCCTCTAATCCCGATGGTATAGTTATTTACCGCTATTGGCGGTCGTCAGAGCCCCTTTAGTGGGAACAGGATGCACCACGAGAAGGCGGGGTTGACATTTGTCAAGGAGAGGCTGTGTTGTTACGCATCACCTGACCTTACATCCCTATATGTATATATATATTTTTTTTTTTTCCAAGGTTTTTTTCTATGAGCCTCTAAAGAGGCACCCACCTCTAGTTTAAGAGCAGTGATTTTATGAGAGGAAAAAGAACCAACACCACACAGAACAAACAACATACTATCTATGTCCATGGATGTGATCCGAGGTGCAGCTTAGGCAATTTGCCAGGTGCCCACTCCTGTGATGGCCAGTATTGATATTATCAATATCATCTGCAGTAGCCCAGCTTCTTTTACTCTTGAATACAAGAATATTAAAACAATTGCTGCTCACCATCAATTTCCTTGTCGGCTGTTGGACAAACTCATAAAAAGTTTGAAGTTAAGTATAAGCACTCCACCTCTCTCTGCATTCTTCTGAGGTCAGCAGACCTCTTCAATTAGCTGGATGTATCTCATTTTTTGACCAGTGTTCCTACCAGCTGTGACAGATTTTCAAATCCTATGGATATTTGATTGGCAGCAAATCCAATCCTACCATGATGAAACTTATATTAAGGAACAGAGATAAAGTCAAACACCTCAATGTCCGTGGTGTGTACAAAATTCCTGTTTCCATGTCAGCTGATACCACAGTTTATATCGCAGGACATTTCAGAGCATTAATAAACATTTGGCTGAGCAATGAATGAACATTACCCAAGGTAGACCTAATTCTTCCTTGGCTTTACTCATGCTCACTGATACTTCTGCAGTGCCTCTCTGTAAGAATTCCAAGAAAATTACTCCTTTCGTCAATAAAAGGGCTTCACGTTTTCAGAAAAGCATTGAAATATCCACCTCTTCAAATTGCAATACTGATAGTCTTTGTTTTTTCTCCATCATATGGAAATCCCTCCTATCATTTGGTAGCAACCATAATCAAGAACTTGAAAACAAAATCTGGCATCCAGTCCAACTCCACTGCTACAGGTGATCAAGTCCTGAGCTGGGTGGGTCGAAAGCTTCTGTGTATCTGTAGTTTTCTTTCAACACATTTGATCTTTCACAATCTATTTTTATCTTATAAGTTTATTGCATCATGTCGATTTCTAATTCAGTGTTTTTTATTTCAGAAAAACTATGCTGAAATGAAAGCTCTGGTAGATGAATTGAAACATAAAGTATCTGCTATTGTTAAAGGTAAGACATGGTTAATTTCCCATGTGATAATTTCAAAAATAGCATTGTAAATATTTGTCTGTGTTTAAATTTAGTGATATAAAATTACTGCTGTGTAACATATACAGTAGAATAATTGATTATCTGAATCACTAATCTTTACCTTCTTTAACAACATGTATCTTGGATGAATATCAGAGCTTTTCTGGAATGTTGTAATTTTTATTCTCAGTGTGAGAAAATACAAAAAGTGCAAAAGATCAAAAATTATATGACTAAGTAATTAAACACGGTTATAAAGGATGTTCCTGAATACTTAAAATGTGAACCTGATAAAGTAAAATAGCAGCTGGTTATTATTTTCAAGTCAAATGTACTTGTTTTATGCAGTTTGCTTTGCATTATGAATGCATTTTTGTGTGTGTGGCTGTTGAAACTTCATTTCATATGGTATAAATAATATTTCCTTTTGGGGTTTTCTTTTTTTTTTAATTTGTATGGATTTATTATATATACATACAAGGTCTGTTCAAAATGTTTCCTTCCGAACTTCCGGTTGTAGGCGGAAGTTTGAAGTCGCATCAAAATCCTGTCATGTGAGAGAGGGGTTCTTGTTCTAAAAACAGACACTAAGCATGATGCTCTGTTTTGTTAACTTTTTGTTCAGTAAGGCTTTGTCTGTGAGTGTGTGAGGTGTGGTTCACAATTTTTCACAAAATGACCAGGGCTGGCCCGTGATATTGTTCATGCGTGGGCAAGGTGGAGGTCTGGCTGCCTTTAGATGAAATTAAGATGTTTTGTTACACACATACCCACCCCTCCCCCTCCTCACACACACACACACACACACACACACACACACACACACACACACACACACACTTTTCTTTAGGCATGCAGTCCACATAGTGATAGCATTATTTATGGAATTATCTTTCAAAAATTCAATGAAAACCTGCACAAGTTGCCAGTTTGTACTTTGAGGGAGAACACTGTAAGAATACACATCAGGAAAAAATATTTCCTATGGAAATACTTCCAACAACTTTCAGAACAGGCAACAGAAAAATGAAATATTGAAAAGCGACTGTGGAATGTATATCATAAGTGACGACGGGGTATAATTCTTTCACAGAGCTGGGGGAGGGGGAGTCAAACTAACTTACATGGAAAATTCCCAAATGCTGATTTTACAGTTTAAAGTTCTCAGGAAATTTCTTTTTCCTTTTGATTAAAACATTAAGTTGGAGTCCCTTGATTAATGCGAGGCTCGAGACTATGTACGAAGGTATCTAAAGAAAAACAGAGATTGAAGAGTTACCTGAATTTTGCAGTGTATGCATTTTTTATTTAGTTTCTCTTTTTGTTATATTAGCAATCTGGATTTCATTGGCAATTAGGTTAAAACAAATAATATAAAATCCTTTGAAAATGAAATTAAAACAGGAAAAAATATATATATTTTCTTCCCCACTGAAATCCCAATTTTCTTTTCCCCTCTAAATGATTAGAGTATTTTTCTTGTATTCAGTCTCTTCACCTCATACGGGTAAAATGAGAATTGCCAAATCACATGTTGTACCAACCAAACATGCCGATTTTCTACTCGGTCCTAGGAACACTGGTACCCAAAAAATTAGTACCCAATCAACTTGTATACGAATCTTAAAAGAGCTATTATACCTGGTTGAACCCAATGACAATGAGGTTAAGGGTTAATTAAAATAAATATCTAGAATAACCAGTAATAAATGATAAATATTTCTATGTCCTAATAAAAATCTAGAGAATTTTGCCGAGATTTAAATTTTCAGTAGAGCTGCACGACTTCCTTATATTCATTACTAATATCTTAGTCCAACCCTTATTTTAAATCTCATATTTTTGCGCATTAGTTTCTTATTACTAAAGGCAGACAGATGTTGTAAAGATCTCGCGCATATGCCTTGGAACAAGGTAAACATCTCTATAGTGTTTAGATCTACGAGTTCCAAATGTCAGAATATTTTTCACGGGTATGTTTAAACTAGCCGAAAAAATGGTTAAAACATTCTGATTCACATTCGCTAACAGTTTTTTTTTCTTTCATTAAATTTTTTCAGTACATTTTGTTAAAAGAAAAAAAAGTTTTCATGTATCTTTAGAAAGTATTGTAATCGTAAAAATTTGACTTCAAGATTTCAACGGAAATGCACGGTTGGAGACATTATCCACACAGAATACCATTTCATTGTTTTTGCTATGTTGTTAGTCTGTCTGTGTTTTGCGTCCACAATATCAACACGAAATTTAATTTTTGAGGGTTTTTGTGATTCCTTCATGTACTGATTAGATTTTGGCAGAAATCGGATAAAAGGAAGTGGGCGTTCCCCATACCAATTTGTGATGTTTACTATACAGTTTTGCATCTCAGTTTACGAATAAGAAAAGTTCAGTGGAGGCTAGTGCATATTTTTAGTTTTTAAGAAGCGCAAAAATGCAATACACTTCAATTACAAGTGCTCTTTCACATTACTTTAGCTATGCAAAATTAAAGCCCTTCTTTCTGGGGAGCATATGACTATAGGCCCACTCATAATTTTTCAATTTCTTACCTACTTCAGACACAGATATGTGAACAGTGTGTATTAACACTTTAGGGGTCCCTGGGCAATCACATTTTTCGTGGCCTCGAATCTTTGAAATAACAGTATACATACAGTATATAAAACTGGTGTTTAAAATGTATGTGTAAAATCTATGGAAGATGGACGCCATAACAAGCAATGTACACTGTTAAAATTTTTGTAGTAGGTTGCACCAAAAAGTGGTGCTACCCCAGCTGCACCACTTTCTTAGAAAAGATACATCATTCTGTGGTGCAAAATAAACCCAACAACATGCTGCAACCTTGTACCATGACGTGGTAAAAAGTTGAAACACGTTGGGTTTTGTTTGCAAAACATGATGGTGTATCTTTTCTCAGAAAGTGGTGCACTGGCATAGCACCACTTTTTGGTACAACCTACCGTAAATTTTTTATACTTTTGTCTGAAAACAAATATTCCCATCGGAGCGGTCATACCGTCCTCCCTTGTATGGTGTAATTAGTTTAAATTGCGGATGCAGTCACTTTGAAAATGATACAGTGCTATAGTGGTAAGGTAAAGGGGAGAGCACCTAGGGTTGTTTCAGTCCTGCTCCTGCTTTGCAAAACAGGGGTTGGTCAAGAAGCGAATGACAATCATACTTTGGAGACAGTTTCATGACTATAGCCTCAAGGCGAGTAATGGTGTCTCAGGTCCAGGAAGAGACACAAAGATACAGACTTCAAAAATAGAAAGGTTAAATATACTGGCTTAGAAGAACGGCAGAGAATGGGAACTTCTATAAAATATTGCAATTAGGAATTCAATTTTATGTAATGATACGGACGAAACAAATGTCATTAATTCACAAAGAAAAAAGGGCAAATAATATGTATTTTATGAAACAGTATATT
Organism: Macrothele yani; assembly: GCA_039090855.1. NCBI lineage: Eukaryota > Metazoa > Arthropoda > Arachnida > Araneae > Macrothelidae > Macrothele > Macrothele yani. Next base: position 33,503,756 of record CM077029.1, read on the forward strand.
TCAGATTATTATTATACAAACATAATATATGTATATATTTATATAAAAAAGGTAAAGCAAAATAAGGGCAGTCTACCAGTCAGCTGCCCTCCATATGACCACCAACGTGGGCTTGTGGGCATGTTGCCCACGCCTAGGGCCGGCCCTGAAAATGACTGATCATCGTGAGCAGCGTGTGAATGTTAAATTTTATTTTAGGCTCAGAAAATCATTCACTGAAACTTATGAAATGTTAAAGTGAGTTTATAGTGATAAGTGTATGAGTTGTACCCAGTGTTATGATTGGTGCCAATGCTTTAAAAGTGGCCACCAGTCAATAGACTAGAGGATGATCCACAATCAGGTTGGTTGTCAACATCAACAGATGATGATCATGTCACCTTAGTGCATCAGACTATTCATTCTAATCATCATCTTACTGTCAGAGAGATTGCGTAGGATTACAACTTCTTTATTGGTTCATATCATCAAATTTTAACAGGAAAATTGAACATGCATCACATAGTGCCAAAATTCATACCACAGCTACTTACTGATGAGCAGAAATAACAATGCATCACCACCAGTCAAGAACTTTAAGATTACGCTAATGCTGATGACAATTTTTAAAATGACGTAATAACTGGTATTGAAACCTGGATATACAGATACAATGTGGAAACTAAGTCCCGATCTTTTCAGTGGGTTTTCGCTAAGCTTGCCGAAACCGAAAAAGGCGTGACTAGTCATGTCAAAGTGATGTTGATCATGTTTTTTACTCTAATGCTGTGATACACCATGAGTTTGTCCCTCAAGGACAAATAGCGAACAAATAATTTTACTGGGATATTCAGAGGAACCACCTTGAGGCTTGGAGAAAGAAGCCATAGTTGCTCCACCACAACAATGTACCTGCTCAATCATCACTATGGATTCTTCACTTTTTGGCAAAACATAACACAATCAGTCCTCAGTCACCCTATTCCCCTGATCTTGCATTTGCAGACTTCTTTCTCTTCCCTAAGTTGAAAATTCTGCTGAAAGTAAGCATTTTGCCACATTAGATGACATAAAAGAAAATTTGCTGATGGAGGTAATTGCGATCTTCAAATAAGCCTTCAAGCAGTGTGTGCTGAACTTGAAAAAATGCTGGGAGCAATGTGCAGGGGAACATACTTTGAAGGAAACAAGAGTAAATAGCATATAGGTAAGCCAGAAATAATTTTAAAAAAGTTTGGAAACTTTTTGAATAGACCTTGTATATATATATATATCATCATCATCATCATTGTCAACCATTATCAATCCACTGCTGGACGAAGGTCTCCCCAAGTTTCCTCCACAACGGTCTGTCTTGTGCCAGTCTCCTCCATGTCACTCCCGCATACTTTCAAATTTCATCCACCCATCTTCCATGTGGTCTTCTTCTGGGTCTTTTCCTGTCCCTTGGAATCCAATCTAAAATTTCGGCTGTCCATCGATGGTCTGTTCTTCTGGCAGTATGTCCAGCCCATTGCCATTTCAGGGATTTAACTCTGATCATGATGTCTTCCACTCTTGTCATTTTTCGGATCCACGTGTTCCTCTTCTTATCTCTCCTGGTTACACCAAGCATGCACCTCTCCATGCTACTTTGAGTTGTCTGCAGCCTTTGTATGTCTCTTTTAGCTAAGGTCCATGTCTCTGCACCATACGTAAGCACTGGAAGGATGCATTGATCAAACACTTTTCTTTTATGACATAATGGCATATTGCTCTTGAAAATTATGCTGTTTCTTCCAAAAGCTCTCCAGGCAAGTTTTGTACGCCGATTAATTTCTTCACCAATGTGACCCTCACTTGATATCTGCTGTCCAAGATAAACCTACGTGTCTGTTATCTCCAGCTTTTCTCCATCAATCGATAAATCTTCATTTCTTGTAAAAGCATTGTACATCACTTTTGTCTTCTGAAAGTTCATTTTTAATCCCACTTCTTTACTCTTGTCAGCAAGTTCCTGGATCATACTCTGTAGCTCTGATGGGGTAGTAGCAAAAATGACTATGTCATCAGCAAAACGAAGGTGGGTTAGATAATCTCCATTAATCTTTATCCCTTTGTTTTCCCAGTTCAGTGATTGAAAGACATTTTCCAATGTGGCATTAAAGAGCTTCGGAGATATGGTGTCACCTTGTCTCACTCCTTTTCCAATTTTTATGTGTGTTGTATTTTCAAACAGCCGAATCTTTGCACTTGCATTTTCATAGATGTTATTAATAATATTAATGTATGCATCTTCAATACCGCAGGATTTCAGAGCCATTGCAACTGCTGATGGTTTCACCGAATCAAAGGCTTTTTCATAATCGATAAAAGCCATGCACAATGGAAGCTCATATTCCCTCGCTCTTTCAATTAGTTCTCTCAGTACGTGGATATGATCTATTGTGCTGTAGCCACTCCTGAATCCAGCTTGTTCTCTCGGTTGAGCCATGCCCAGTGTCACCTTCAAGCGGTGTGAAAGAACTTTAGTGAAGATTTTATAAACCACTGATAGGAGGCTGATAGGTCTGTAGTTCCTGAGATCCTCAATGTCACCTTTTTTATGTAGCAAGATCATTGTAGCGTTGTTCGAATCCTCAGGAATCTTCCCTTCATTAAGGCATCGAGTGAAAATTTGGGCGAGTACTGTTTCGATTTCTCCACTTGCTTCTTGTATGATGTCTATAGTAATTCCATCTTCTCCTGGAGCTTTTCCCCGCTTCATGTTCTTGATTGCATGTGCAACTTCTGCTGGAAGGACTGGAATAACTCTGGTACTGGTACCTTTCATGATGTCTGGAGTATATGTATCATCCCTTTCATATAATTTGGAGTAGAAATCTTTCACTCTTGTCAAAATTTCGCCTCTATTTCTTGTTACAGAACCATCTTCTTTTCTTAGTGCCATAATCTGTTTTTTCCCCTTACTGAGATGTCCCTTTGCTATCTTTAGGCTTTGATTGTTTTCAATTGCTTTCCTTACTAGTTCACAGTTGAATTTCCTTACGTCTTCAGTGATACTTTTTTGTACTGTCTTGCATAGCTCTATATATTCCACTTTGGAAGTCACATCTTCTTTAGTTGTCCTCATCACTCTTCTTTTTTGCATCAACATTTTGGTTTTTCCTGATAATTTGTTCACATGCAATTTGTTCTTAGACCCAGCTAATTTTGTTGCTGTTTCCATAAGAGCTTTGGTTACTTTTCTGTTAACTTCAGAAATATCCACTTCTTCCGATGTTAGGCCTTCTAAAGCAGAGAATCTGTTCTTCAGTTCCAATTTGAAGGTATTATGTGGTGTTTTTTAAGGTTGGTTATGTCAATACATTTTGTTTGTCTTATGAGCTTGCTACGTTCGAGTTTAGTGTTGAGGTGCATCTTACATCTCACCAATCTATGGTCACTGCCTGTGTTGAACTTGTTTAGCACACTGCAGTCTTCTATGACGAATATTTTGTTACACATAATAAAATCAATTTCACTTGTCGTCCCATTTGGATGTCTCCATGTCCATTTCCTGTGTGGCTTTTTCTTGAAAAAAGGAGTTCAAGACGAAAAACCCTTCTGCCTCTGCAAACTCTACGAGAGTATTTCCACGCTGGTTTCTGTTGCCGTGACCGAATTTACCTACTGAAGTTTCATTCTGTTGCCGTTGCCCTATTTTTGCATTGAAATCTCCCATAATTATCTTCAAGTGCTGTTTTCCTTTATTATTTAGATCACGAATTTCCTCATAAAATTCTTCAATTTCTTCTTCAGCATGACTTGTGGTGGGTGCATAAGTTTGAATAATCTGAGCCTGGTATCTTCTCGAGAGTTGGATAACGAGTCGTGCAGCTCTGTCAGAGGAACTTTCAACTTCTACAACTTTATCCTTCAGTTTCTTGTTTATTATAAATCCAACACCACTAGTTTGCCAGTATCTGTCCCACGACAGGACAAGAGATGTCCACTTTTCAGTTCAATGAGATCTTCTCCTTTTCTCCTTACCTCACTTAGCCCGACGATATCCCACTTGATCCTTTGTAGTTCCTCTTCCAATTCAAGAAGCCTTGAATCAGAAGATAGAAATCGTCCGTTATACGTCGCCAAGGTCAGCATCAGATGGCAGCCTAGTCCGGTCCTCCGGGGATTCTTAGCACCCTCTGCCTTCATGTCGCACTGGCCGCTGCCTTGGCCAGGTACATTCCAGCTGCCGGAGACTGAGGGCCAAGATTTAAGTTGTGGAGTCATTTTGGAGGGGTTTGGCCATAACTCACCACACTGGCCAAGCGGGTTGGTGAGTGTGGGATAGCATTTCCTCTGATCCCGATGGTATAGTTATACCGTTATTGGCGGTCGTCAGAGCCCCTTTAGTGGGAACAGGATGTACCACGAGAAGGCGGGGTTGACATTTGTCAAGGAGAGGCTGTGATGTTACGCATCACCTGACCTTACATCCCTATATATATATATATATATATATATATATGCCATTATGCCTTAAAAGGAAAGCGTTTAATCAATGCATCCTTCCAGGCCTTACGTATAGAGCAGAGATGTGGACCTTAACTAAAAAGGATATACAAAGACTGCAGACAGCTGAAAGAAGCAGGGAGAGATGTATGCTTGGTGTAACCAGGAAAGATAAGAAGAGGAACTCTTGGATAAGGAAAATGGCAAGAGTGGAAGACATCATGATTAGAGTAAAATATCTGAAATGGCAATGGGCTTGAGATATCTCCAGAAGGACAGACCACAGATGGACAACTGAAATTTTAAACTGGATTCCAAGGGACAGGAAAAGACCCAGAAGAAGACCACATGGAAGTTGGATGGATGAAATTCAAAAGCATGCAGGAGTGACATGGAGACTGGCTCAAGGCAGACTGTTGTGAAAAAAACTTGAAGGGACCTTCATCCAGTAGTGGATTGGTAGTGATTGGTGGTGATGATGATGAGATGATATATACTTGACACAGTTCTAAACCAAGGAGTTAGCAATTACATGGGTATTTTTTGTGTAAATGGAAAATAATATTTTTACTGGGGATCCTTAATTATAAATTCTCAATTCCTTAAACTTATCAATTTATTTTAATTCTACAAAAACTTATAGTTTCTCCATTTATCATAACTTTTGTTTCATTTAAATGCAGAAGCTACATTTTCTCTTCATTTGTTTTGCATAATCTGTTTTTCTCACTCATGTCTCATTGTATTATTTTTGTCTTTTTGACATCCACTGATATGTTTGGTGCCTGAAGGCATTCTTGATTTGTAGTATGCAAACATTACCATCCCAAAGTATTAGCTAGGCATAGTTTAATTGTAATCAGAAGTACTGATTAGTGACAGCAGTTAATTTTAACAAGAGGATGGAGCTGGACAGACTAAATCCAAGCACAATTTGATCAACACTTCTAAAGCACTTCGTAGTGAGAAATCTCAAACTGTCTCGCCAATGCCACTGTACTAACAGCTATTCAAAACATTCACTATGAGTAACTGTCTCGATAGCTGTTCATTTTATAGCCTTTGTTTATGATTGAGTGGAAAGCATACAAGATAAAAATCAAGTGTCCTAACTGGCGGACAATATGATCCATAAAAATCAAATCAAATCAGAGAACTTCGAATGAGATATATACAGGGTCCAAAGGAAAATCGACATCCACCCCTGTCATGGCTGAAGGAATGATCCCCGACTATAAACGTTAGGTCTGTCTCTAGTGGAGTGGACATGCCCGATCGATTAAAAGTGATTGCAGCACCCCTAGTGGCAAAGTGTGGAAGTTGGCAAATCTAACTCGGCAGCGAAGCAGACGCAAAAGGTCAATTACGAAGTTGTAGAGAATCATCAAATTACGAAGAATCAACACAAAGAAATGTAAAAACGCACAAGAATAACCAGTTAGACATCATAGGATATGAATGGTTACAGATGCATTTAATCGACACAAAAATGGATACGACAAGTAGCTGACATACATATGATGCAAAACAACACGTCGAAGTTCCAAAAGCTATCGGAGATATTGTTCAAAATGTCCGCCATTGGCAGTGATGCATATCTGAATGTGAGACAGTACATTACTGTGTACTGGAACGAGCATTGCTGGTGTCAGAGTGTTACAAGCACTGATGATACACTGTTTCAAATCATCCAAACTTGTAGACACTGTAATATACACCTGATCATTTAAGTGTCCTCAGAAAAAGAAATCCGTAGGGGTCAAGTCTGGTGAATGCTGTGGCCATTCTACAGGACCACCCTACCTGATCTGTTGTCTGAACTTGTTGGCAAGTTGCGCACAGACATTTCCAGCTTCATGCGGAGATGCTCCATCGTGTTGGAACCAAACACAGCATGCATCGCTGATAGGCAGATCATTGTACCAGTCACATACGGTGTCACGTAACAGGTGCAGGTACCGTTGGCCCATTAAAGGTCCATCATAGAAGATGGGTCCGACAATTGATGTTCCCCATGACCCTCACCAGACGTTGGTCGACCAGCGTACTTGGTGTTGTGTGGTGCGTTCAATACTAGGGTTGTACAGGACCCAGTAATGCATATTCTGAGTATTGATGATTACATCACGTGTAAACAGTAACTCTTCAGTCCAAAGTATGTCGCCAGAAAGGAGGGATTCCCCTGCAAGCTGTTCATCATAAAATTACAAAAATGGTACTTCCATGCTTTGTCACCAGGCATAAACGCATGCACAAATAACGGACAGTACGGATTAGCCCCATGCTCGTTTAACAGTTGCCACACATGTTGAGGGGTGTATTCGCATGCCTTGCTGATCTCCACTGTGCTCAGGCATGGATTGGAAAGAGAGTATTCCAGGACTGCCTCTGGTGTCATTCGAATACCCAACCTTCTCGTTCGGACTGCAATGCTGCCCATCTCTCTGAGGGGGTGCACTGTGTCGGATATCATCTTATGCATTGGGCGTCAACCAGATAGAAAACACTGGGCATACCGCCTAGCTGCCTCTCTGGCATTCCGTTGACATTCGCCATACATAATGACCAGGGGTCGAAAAATACGGTCGCCTTGTCGCCGAGGGCGACCAAAAATTTTGTCCGGGCCACCACAGGAAATGTCACTGATAAACATGTACCATAATTTTTGTCATATAATATGTGGCTAAACGCCGGTTAAATATATATATAAAAAACATTTTTGCGGCCGTTTGATTAAAAAAAAAATCCGCAGGGTGATAGTGCACAAGAGGGGCTATAATTGGAAAAGGAACTCTCTCGGAAAAATTCTCCTCAGTTCTTTTCTCAGTTCATGAGTTTGTACAAAGCGAAGAAGAGGGGCGGGGGGGGGGTTCATAATGAAAGATCGTGAAAGTTTTAGGGAGGGACGGCGGGAGTTATTTTGTCTTTGTATTGTTGGGAAAGACAAAACACTTGCTTGTGTCCTCTCTTCGGCAATCGGCCAATAAAAACGTACGCAAAGCGCTCGCTTCATGAACCTTCACATGCATGCTTCATTTTAAAGTTCCATGTTCTGGATCGCGTGTGCGCTGTGCTTTGTATTTTAGTTCGTCCTTCACCATTTTGACCAAAGGCTTTGCTGCTGATATTTTCTTTCATTGCTATTTATGATGTCTTCGAAAAGGAAACGTTTCAGTTACACTGCCAAATTTAAACGTAAAACAGGAGCACAGCTGAGGATATGATCGTGTCACTATGCGATAGTTTTCAAAAGTTCAGAAAACTAAGGTGCAGTGACACGCGAAAAGCCATGGTCTAAAACGTAAACAAACCCGCCGGTAAACTTTGCAGGAGAAATCACGGAAATCCAGCGCCATTTTTTTTTTTTTTTTTTGGACCTGTGTGTAAGCCGACTCTCCTACTTTCCTACTTTAAAAGCAGGATTTCTTCCAAAAACTTTCAACTTATATGCGAGTATATACGGTATTTCTATGAATTGCTCGGTATCAGCGTTTCATCATTGTCAGTGTGTCATGCAATTGGAGCTGCTGCATTGGTGTAATTAAACTTTGTGCTCTTTGGATGCCATGCCACTAAGCTTTGTGCCCGAAGATAAAAATGTATTAAAAAAAGTTTCCTTTAAAAATGAATTTCTTTATTTAATAAGATTTTTTTTTTTTTATTTTTATTTCTTCGGACTCCGGGGTCTTTATGTGACCGACACTTCTGTCGAAAATTAAGCTTTTGGATCAGCATTTGGGATGTGCAGATTATGCATCGATTTTTTTCCCTGAATGTCACAATCTGCGAATTACATGCCGGCGCAGATTATATGAAGGTAAAAAAAAAATTGTGCGAATTCCAAAATTTGCGAGCCCCAGATAAAAAAAGAGTGAGTACCATCTTTGTTTTTTTTTTATTATTTGCGAGGTAGAGATAAGCTGAGGGTAGAAAATTTTTTTGGACAGAAGTGTAGTACATGACTTTGATATATATATATACACCCACCCCCGTGGGTCCAGTGTCTGGCCACTAAAAAATTTAGCTGGAGACCAGATTTTCAGAATATTTTTCTACCCTTGATAATGACTAATTCACAGTACTACTTGGACGTGTAGCATGCCATCAGAAACTCTGCGATGAAGAGCTTATCACCTCCAGTACAGGCTGCCTTTTATCCCCAGCGGGATCGTATGTCTCTATTGCATTTGCATCCTCTCGTGCGTCATTCACCACCATTCCACTGGATGGGGCATGGTTGGGCCTCTAGCTTTTGCCGACGTCTAACTGGTTATTCTTGTGCATTCTTCCATTTCTTTGTGTCGATTCTTTGTAACTGATGATGCTCTACAACTTTGTAATTGACCTTCTGTGTCTATCTTGCTTCATTGCTGAGTTAGATTTGCTAACTTCCACACCTTGCCACTAGTGGTGCTGCAATCACTTTTAATCGATCGGGCATGTCCACTTTACTAGAGACAGACCTTAAGTTTATAGTCGGGGACCGTTCCTTCAGCTATGGCAGGGGTGGATATCGACTTTCCTTTGGACTCTGTATACATACATATCATTCATACATTTGCATTATTAATAACATCTATGAAAATGCAAATGCAAAGGTTCGGATATTTGAGGATACAGCACAAATAAGAATTGGAAAGGGAGTGAGACAAGGTGACATCATATCTCCCAAGCTCTTTAATGCCACATTGGAAAATGTCTTTCAATCACTGAACTGGGAAAACAAAGGGATAAAGATTAATGGAGATTATCTAACCCAGTTTCGTTTTGCTGATGACATAGTCATTTTTGCAACTACCCCATCAGAGCTGCAGAGTATGATCCAGGAACTTGCTGACAAGAGTAAAGAAGTGGGATTAAAAATGAACTTTCAGAAGACAAAAGTGATGTTCAATGCTTTTACAAGAAATGAAGATTTATCGATTGATGGAGAAAAGCTGGAGATAACAGACACATATGTTTATCTTGGACAGCAGATATCAAGTGAGGGTCACATTGATGAAGAAATTAATCAGCGTACAAAACTTGCCTGGAGAGCTTTTGGAAGAAACAGCATAATTTTGAAGAGCAATATGCCATTATGTCTTAAAAGAAAAGTGTTTGATCAATGCATCCTTCCAGTGCTTATGTATGGAGCAGAGACATGGGCCTTAAGTAAAAGACATACAAAAACTGCAGACAACTTGAAGAAGCATGGAGAGATACATGCTTCCTAGATATAACCAGGAAAGATAAGAAGAGGAACTTGTGAATAAGAAAAATGACAGGAGTGGACGACATCATGACCATAGTGAAATCACTGAAATGGCAATGGGCTGGAACATGTTGTCAGAAGAACGGACTGCCGATGGACAACCGAAATTTTAGACTGGATGCTGAGGGACAGCAAAAGACCCAGAAGAAGACTGGATGCTGAGGGACAGCAAAAGACCCAGAAGAAGACCCCATGGGAGATGGATGGATGAAAATTGAAAGTATGCTGGAGTGACATGGAGGAGTCAGGTTCGAGACAGACAATTGTGGAAGAAACTTGGAGAGGCCTTCATCCAGAAGTGGATAGATAATGGTTGACAATGATGAATGATTTTATATATATATAAGCTGTTAATTATTAGTGTAGTGGCATGCCTTCTGGGCCCTTTGTGATGGTGGCCCCTCAGATATAACCACATTAGCCCCCACCCCCAAATGCAGCTCTGGTGGTGCGAAATCCAAGGCTGCATTGATGCTATAACATTAAGCTGTTCTTTGAGATTCAGAGGTTAGCTCCTCAAAGAACGATCAACTGCCAAATCAAAGTTACTGATGGTGTTATGTTTTATTTACTGTTGATGTATCAAACATCTTCATTTACAGTGATTTTGGCACACACTTTTAGCTTGACTGACATTCATCACACATCTAGCACAAAACCTTTTTTACGCTTTCCAACCGTAGGTTGAAGAAGCGTATATGCTTCAGCTTTGTCCATCTGTCTGACTGTCCATACGATAACTCGCGTAACAATGGTTTGATTTCAATGAAATTTTAGTATGTGGTAGGGGGCAACCTGGGGACGAAGCCTATTGAAAATGGGCAAAATGGTGTCAAAGGTCAGGACATAGGAGCGGGATCCATTCCATAGCCCTTATGTGTCATGACTTACGTAAAAATGCTTCGATTGTGACAAAACTTTATCATGTTGTTCTGGAGGTATACTGAACCGGTTCTGTTGAATATAATTGAAATGGGGTCAAAGGTCAGGGCACAGGAGCAAGATTTGTTCCACAGCCACTATCCTCATAAATTGACTAAAAATGCTTCTATTGTGACAAAACTTTAGTATGTTGTTCCAGAGGTATACTGAACCAATTCTGTTGAATATCATCGAAATTGGGTCAAAGGTCATTGCACAGGAACGAAATTTATTCCGCAGCCATTATCCTCATATAACTTGAGTAATGATTTCTGGTATGTTGGAAAGCGTATCATGACAATGCATTGCATGATTTTACTAACTTGTTTACTTCATACTCATTAACTTTTTTCCTTGCAAGAATTCCTGAATCTGGTTCTCCCATGATTTCCTTGGCCTTTCCACTAACTGTTTTTCCTTACTCAAGCTGAATAAATTCTATATATAAGGCTGTATAAATTCTCTTAGTACCTCATCACTCATTCTTTCAGTGTGGTCATACCACCTCAAAATATTTTTTTCTACCTTACTAACAACATTTTGCATCACATTACACACCAGTAACATATCCTAGTTACATGATCAGCACACATCTTACCACAACCCCCTTAAGTAATGCATTGCTCCATGCCTAAAAGTCTGCAAGAGAAAAAGTTAATGTGTTCTGCAGCACACAATCAACACATGTGTCTTTTGCAGTACCCAGGTGTCACTGCCCTACATCAGATCAGGAACAATTACACTTTCATGCACTACCATTCAGGACATTTTTGTGAATCCATCAGTCCTATGAGAAATCCTCCTAAAACACTTATTACTTTCAAAGCTAAATTCACTTTACTTCTGATTTCACTCTCTAAACTGCTTTCTCTGTCAAACATGCTTTCTAAATACTCAGACTCATTGCCCTGATCTAACCCTGTACCATTTAGACTGGCTTTGCATTCAGTATCAACAGCTCCTGGCACAAAAGCCATAGCTTTTGTTTTTCCCTTATGTGTACTTAGTTTGGATTTTATACAAATTTCATACATCCCGGGCAACACACTTTGCAACTCATCTTTGCTCTCAGCCAATAGAACTATGTCATCAGCACACATCAACCTGCATTCATGGGAATTTTTTAAGACATATCTACCAGTACTGTCTGTTTTGGCATCACATGTGCATAGATCCATACATATACTGAACAACCTTGTTTGACTCCTTCACATAAAAAAACTAAGTAAAAAATACCATTTACATATAACATGCACTACTGCCAGCATACATAGCTTTCACCCATTCCAGCAGATTCCCAGTTATACCATAATTATTCAAGGCCTACAGAAGCACCCAGTCATAGAATTGTCCAAATCTACAGAGGCAGCAAAAACTTTGCTACCAACAGGCAGATACTTTTCATCAATGCAAAAATTTGATTAGTGCTTATTGGGCATTAAACCCCTCTGTACATTCCACTCCTTCTCTGATGTGAAGCCTCAATAATTTCCTTTTCCTTGGTGCACTCAGCACGTTGATACCATGATAGCAAGCTAAAACTTATAACTGAAAGGCAAACCAAAGGGGTTGGTCATGACCAGGGTACTAGTGAAACAAACCAAAACAAAAGAAGATCAAACTAAAACCTCATTGACTTGTTAGCTGAAATCAAAACCAAAACTAAACTTTGATTGGTAGTTGGAAAAACCTAACCAAAACTAAGCATTTATTAGCAGTTGGAAACCAAACTAAAACTAAACATTGATTGGCAGTTGAAAACCAAACCAAAAATAAAAAATGCCTGTCAGTTTAAAACCCTACTGTCACTGACTCAAAGTTTAAAACCCAAAATAAAACTCCATTCCCTGAAACATATTTCAGAAAGTTCTTATCTTTCAACATTTTCTCTACCCACAATTCTTTGTAATGATTAAATCAGCTGATAATGCAAACTTGTGATATGTTGAAATGTGTTCTATGCAATGCTAAAATTGGTTACTCTTGTTGATGCTTTGTGCACTGATACTCTGAAAAATTTACTTCACATGTTTCAAAGTAATTAAAATTAGTCAGTGCTTAAAAATTTCAATTTGATTTTGTTTCACTTTGTCAATTGTAAAAAATGGAGCAAAAAAACCCCTGCAGATTATTAGTTATTAAGAATATAGGAATATATTTTTTCAACAATAAGGAATACATTTAAAAATAGTTAGCCTCTAAATTTGATTTGGAAATTTACCAAAACTGGAAAAAATCCTTGTAATCATGGTATCTAAGAAATACCTTTTTTTTTTTTGGATCTTGTTGCTACCTAGCTAGCAATTTGTTGACAGAATTACATGTTTGATTATTCTCAAGGTATGCTACAGGGTAGCAAATTGGAAAGTTGAAATTTTATGTAAAAAGTGAACAAACTATTTCTTTTCATTTTTGCATCTTGTGTTCACAAGATATAGTTACCCCTCAACATGTGAGAGTAACTATATCTTGTGAAGACACACACATATTCTCTCTCTCTCACACACATGCACAAACATTTAAGTGGGAAAGCTGCCACATGATATGCTTCATCATTTGCAACAGGATCAGTTTGCTGTAGAACGAGGGGTTAGTCCTAACTTTCCAGTGCTGTATTTCGGAAACTATGGAATGTAGAAGATAAAAAATTTGCAGTGTTTTGCAGCTTTGTTAGGTAAACCTACATGCTAATTTTCAGCAAAATCCAAAACGGTGGGTCAGGTTTGTAGAACAAAATGGCTGAACTGTCAAAGGAGAGCCCTCTATGAAATTCAGATAATTTTAGCTATCTGAGAAAAAATGCTGATAACCACCATTTTTTTTAAATATGTTATAGGATGTGCTAAACATCAATATAAAAAAAAATATCTCCCTCATGCCAGAGCAATATTCTACAGAGCATCCCATAAAATGTCTAAATTTTATGGGAGGCTCTGTAGACACCACTAGGTGGCGCTCACTTAACTGGTGTTTCAGGTAAAATGAAAAGTGTTTTCAATATGAAGGGACCCTTTTCCATGTGATTTGAAAGTTTCATTCTTCTAAATTCAGTAGCACACAAACTACAGCATGTTGTGTAAAAAGTGGCATGCTACTGCACAGCTGCAAAAGTGGGTGTTCAGCAAAATTTTGGAGCACTGTATTTTAAAAACTATGAGGTTTAAAAAACTGAAACTTTGGATTTTCCCATATCTTTATCGGGTATATCTACCTGCCAAGTTTCATTAAAATCCAAGTCGGTGGGTGACATGGCCTTGGGGATCTGGCATGGAATGACCCCTCCCCATGTATGGTTCTGTTTTTCTCTTTACTGCTTCTTTAATCTCACTATTTCACCAAGCATCAAATTCAATGCTACCCCCTGTTGCCGTACCACAGACCTCTTCAGTAACAGTCAACAAGGAAAACACAGTTCTTAAAACATGTGCCACTTCTTTTTCACATCCCTCTCACATAATTTCAACTCATTCAGATGTTCACTAAGCATTTCAGAGTCACACTGATGCTCTTAAGGAAGCCTTTCAAACTTTATTCTTTTCATCACAGGCATTTTCTTATTTTTCTTTCTCCAACCAGCATCCAGTTTCACCTGTGACACTGACAAGTAATGATCAGAGCCAACATCTGCACCACTCATCACATGATTGTCAAAAACTGTTTCTGATGCTGAGTATAAACAATAAAATTCATTACACCCTTTTTACCCAGAGGATGATTCTCCCAAATATAGGTGTGGATATACTTGTGGTAGAAAGATATATTAGGTGCACACTATTTATTCTCAGTGCAAAGTTGAATTAATCTTTCACTGTTATTATTCCTAGTGCGATCATTAAACTTACCCAAAACATTGCCAGGTGCAAAGATCTCATTCTGAACTCGTATTCTAGCATTGAAATTCCTTGCTAGAATAACTTTCTCTTTAGCACCAAACTGAAACTAAATGGTTTTTACCTCATATCAGAAGGTTCAAAATCACAAGGAGCATATACAGCTATAATTACTGTTCTGTGAATTTCACTTTCAAATATGCCCTTAGAATTCACTCACTCGTGCAGCTATGTAGAATGAAATTGTTCTCCTTTTCACTTAAAACCACCTACACTGGCCATTCCATTTGCTTGTTCTGTCCCATTTGTTTTCTTTTAGTTTCACTTACGTGCACAGCACATTCAATCCATACTTATTCATTTCTTCAACCACCTCATTCATCTTCCCATTTATTCTTCTAGTATTCCATAAACCAATCTTACATTCACTCATTTGAGATCTCTTGTCAAGCGTGTTAGGACCGCCATGTTTCACACTTAAGTCCTTCAGTATTTTTCTTTGAGTTTTGAAAAATCATGAAAAGCATATCAGTAATAACCAGCCCACAGTTAACAGTTCCACTTGGGCATTCCACCTAAGAGATCTGGAACAAAACCCTGTGAGTTGGAGTCTTTTGATCAATGTCACATGGAACTAGCTGGTACTTCAACAATATTTATACTGAAGCATAATTTTGTGTTAGATTCATAGAGATTTGTGTTGTTATTATCTGAGGTATTGTTGCTCAGTGCAACTCTCTTTGGATGGAGGCAAACTTCCCCTAAGATTGCCCACCTAAAAACCAATTGTGTTTGTAAATACTGCTTTTTTATGCTATTATTTCCCTTTACTTACATCAAGCTTTGAAATTTGTTACATCAATCAGTTTTACATATACAGAAATGAAATGCACTTCCTGTTTTTTTAAAGGTGGTGGTGATAAAGCTATTCAGCGCCACACATCCAAAGGAAAAATGCTGCCTAGAGAAAGGATTAGAAATCTTTTGGATCATGGGTAAGAGAATGTACTGTATTACACCTTTAAAGGAACAGTAAACTCATTTCGGACATTTTTTTTTTCTCTGCGTGAAAATGTAATGTCGAAAAAGACATGAAAACTGACGCAATCAGAAATGCTTTATCGTAAGTATTTTTCCCACTAGAACATTTTTTAAAATCAGCAGTGACGTCACGCTAGACAAGAGACCAGACGCTCAGCGTACGTAGGGCTCCAGTCGGTGCTGTTTATCGTTCTGTGCAGCGTAGTCGATCCCATCGATCTCTAAAATGCCTAGTGTGAACCCTTATTCATTTGAACCACGATGTTCTGCCAGTACAGTACGAATGTTTAACAAGAAATGTGAAAACAAATTCGAGGGTAGAAAAGGTAATCTTGACTGCTGCCAATGTGATAACTGCGAGAGAATGTCAATAGACGCTGAGTGTTTGTGTTGAAACAAGAGTGATCAGATGATGAAAATAAAAGGTAGTGCCCAATGTATAATAAGCCATGAATCATTCACCAGTGTTGTTTTAAATATCCACACCGTACAGGCAAGTCGTTAGCAAATGATTCTTCAGGCAGAAAAAAACAATAAAAAAAATATGAACTTGTATGTAACAAACTATGGTGACACATTGCATACAAACAATTCGTATATTGGGTGAATGCCTGGATACCTGTAGGGCGAAAAATCAGAAAAGTAATCCCTGTGTTGTGAGTAAAATTAGATAATGTTTTGCTGAATCTAATGAACAACAGTATTCAGGTTTTGTTTGTTGCCCTGGAAATGACACTATTTCGATTACCTCCCACTGTCACTAAAGATTTGTCAGCTACTGTCTATATACGAGTATATAAAGGTATTTTTCATTGAACTAAGTGCATATATATTTTTTAAGTTTCTCCTATTGTTGTAGCCCAAGTGCAAAGTCATTAACAACCCCCGCTCCACGAAAATAAAAATACTGCAATAGTTGAGCATGATATGAAAAACAAGAAAAAAATATGAACTAGAAATAACAGTTAGATAAAAAGGCAGTTTATCTAACTGTTATTTCTACTGCTATTACTGTATGGCAGGTTAGTCAGAGATAGAAATTTTTCTGCCAGCAGTTCAGCATCTCCATTACACGTTTGAGCTGACCACCATAAATGGTTGGTTATACTGGACCGCCATGCTACTAGTAAAGGAGCTTTCCTTTCAGCAGCCTTTAGATTTTTAGTCAAACTTTTGGCCATGTGATGATCAATTTGGGATATTTTTTCATCATGAGGTCACGAATGCTTCTATATCTATCTGATAAAAAAAAACTGATATCTTTATTTCTTCATAGAGGCCTGAGAGTAATAAATTGCACGCATTATTTTCTAAGTCTCAGTCAAAAACACCTTTTTAGATGACAATAAAATCTATAATATTTCCCTTGCGAATATCCATAATGGAATACGTACAATATCTGGCGCAAAAACCTGGCGAATCAAACTGACCATCTCCGCTTCCCCAAATTTCAGAATCGCATAATTTTAAATCATCAGTAATTTGTTTTTTCATACTGTGCCATGTAAATTTGATTATTGGCCCAATTAAAAATTTCACCACTTTGTAAAAAGTAGTTACTGATTACTGAGTGCTTGTAAACCAAGGGTTTCAGCGAAATCCGTAAACTGCTTAAAATTCATTCTAGTTGTGTAAATTGCAGCAGAAAGTTTGATGACTAATGAACAGGACATGTGCAACACAAGGAGAGAAATTCCTGACACTAATTACCTCGTACTTTCCCTCACACCTACCGCGCCGAGTACACAGATGCCGCTGGTGAGAGAAGTGGTCTGACTGACAGCTTGTCTAGTGTGGCGTCATCATCAGATACTTTGTCAGCTGTTTACTCAGCTCGCAATGGCCATAGGGAAACAAATTTCGGCTCTATGAGCATCATATTGTCACCCGCATAACATGACAGCAAACATTCGTCTTTTCGAGGACCTTATTTTTAAGTTTACTGTTCCTTTAAGTGATTTTTTTAAATCAAATAGATGCATTTAAAGAAATTTCTTATGGTAATTAATATCTCTGTGAAATATCAAATGTTGAAAACATAAAAATTTTGCATTTTATAGTAGCAGTATACAGCTAATAAATAATTGCTCAGTGCTGTAATTTTTTACATTGTGGGTTTTGGCACCTCATGGGGCTGTACCAGGGCTTCAATTGTGGGTAAAATAGATAATTTTATATTTAGTATATTAGGTATTAGGCCTAGGGTTAATATGCTCAAATAGCTAAAATGCGTGGCATTTTTCATTGAAGATTGTAGTATGCATTTCATACTATTTTATTCTGTCCTCCACATTATATTTTATTTGAAAAAAAGAAACATTTTTTTTGTTTATGTAAAAATTTTATTGAATTTTATTATTATTAAATTATGTTCTATTTTATTATGGAAGCATACGATATGAAGTCTATAAAACCCACTTGCATACTTACCATTATTCCAGATGATTCCAATAATCCATATAAGTATAAAATAGCAGCTTTCAGTGCCTATGTAAATAGGGTATACACAAACACTCATTGGACATCAATAAATTTAATAAAGAGATAACTTGGATTAAATCCTTAGCAAACAGTATGGTTATAAGAACACAAGAGTAATCAATGAACTAGAGAAGAACCTTAAGCCAAATACTAGAAACAATAAGCTCTTGCATGAAAAAAAAAAAAATGAAACTAAATTTTGTGCATCAGTTTTCTCTACCTCCCCAAAATTGCAAAAAAACCATGCAAAGCATCTGCAAGAAAGCTAACAAATATTAGAACTAGAATGAAAGATATAAAAAGAACTCTTGTAATGAACTCAGAAAATACTAGCATACTGAAAAAAAAAAGGAAAAAAAAAAAAGAAGTGTGCAAAATACCTCTCAAGGAGCAAAGCAATATTATAGAAAAATCATATATAGGAAGTACCAAAAGCAGTCTAGAGGTGTGATTTAGAACACCTAAGGAATTAGAACAAAAAACAAATAAAACTGCAGTGATGGATTACGATATCAATAATTATGCTATACCCAATACGGAAAGTGTAACTATAACTGTGCAACATAATAAATGGAGCAAAATATTAATGGCCAAAGCAGTCTGTATTGAAAAAAAAAAATTCCAACTTTAATATTAATATGCCTATTGACCTATCTTATGCATAGAAGCATATTATTGAAGAAGAAAAGAAACTTCAAAGAATAAGTGAAACAAAAAGAACCCAAAATCAGGGCTTGAAAAATATTGTGTCCGAGATGCCCAGAGCATGTGAATTATTAGCCTGGGTGGGTGAAAAGGTAATCTAGTTGCCGAGTCTTGGCAACTAAATCTAAAAAAGAAAAAGTTCGGAATATAATTTCCTATTACAAGAAAAGAGACACTCATTGTATGTTGTGTTTCATTTCACTGCTAATCACCAGAAGTTGTATTATTGTTATGGAATGCCAAGGACAGAAAAATTTCATTTCTTTAATGATATCATGCTCTAGTTCCAGATATTGGAACCATATGTAATTTTTCTCTCAATGTTGTTTATAGTCAATGACAGGATGCATGCCTCTGATGGAACTAGCTTCCGGTGTTTAGTGACAAAAGGAGAAAATTTCAATAAAAAGAACATGGCAGAATCTAATCACTAAATTTTTTAAATATCAATTTCATCATCATACCATTACATACCAATTTCAGCATTATTATATTAAAACTTGAGATACACACGTTTGTGCATTGAACATTTTGAATACAACCCCTTAAAATGAAAATGCTAAACATGTAAAAACAGTTCATATTTTTTAACTAAAAAAAATGAGGTTTCTGATTTGTTACTTAAAAGATAAATTTTCCTGTGCATCCAGTTTTCACTACCTGGACAAGTAAATAATTTTTGCACATGACCAGCTGGGCATGTAACTTTTCAGATATTTTTCAAGCCTTGAAAATAAAACAGACAATATAATGAACACAGACAACAAAAGATCATAGGAGGTGCTACTTGTCATATTTTATGGTCCACTGTGTACCAGCACTATACTTCAAGAAGATAGACACACTAAATAAGATTTACTAATTTTACTATATTTAGAATTCGATCCTACAGACAGGATAATGAGCACCTTGTTCTATATAGCTCCACGACACAACAACAACTGACTCACTGGAACTATGAATGAGCTCTGCTAGACTGAGCTTCTAAACAGAGAACAACTGTCGGTCACGGTTATCACACCAAAGTCACTGAATTATGTGACACCAATGACCAGGGTTTGAAAAAACCCAGTTCACTTGTTTTTTTTGTTTTTTTTTCGGGTTTTTTCGGTTTTTTGGGGGGGCTTTTTTTGAGTTTTTTCGGGCTTTTTCGAGAAAACCAATGAAGCGACAATCAATGAGTAAATTCTGTCTTAAAAGCATAAAAGGGCAAAATGAATCGCTTGATGAAATAGTGGCTTTTTTTTTTGTATGCTGCTAACATACCATTCAATGCAGCAGAATTGGATCAGTTTAAAATTATGATTGAAACACTTGAGACCTGGTGGTTCAATTCCACAGCGGCGGCTGAAAAACAATTTTTCGGTTGCTGTGTGCTTCTGGAACGTGGAAAGAGCGATGTATTTATTTATTTACTGTCGCCACGTATTTGGAGGATTTTCACCCCAAAGACTGTTTTAAAGCAGATTGTGGCGGTGCAAAAATATTTTCGTAACGTAGGCCTACATCAACCACATGGATGGTTCAAAGAAAAGCCTGGCTTAATGCCACAACTGCCTAACGAAACAAGGTGCAACTTTCATCTTGATTGTGTTAAAACATTTGTGGGGAATTATCACAAATACAGAGAAATATCTTAAGAGCATATTGAGGAATTTGATCTATTTAAAAAATCTTGGATAAAATGGGCATTTATTTTTAAACTATGAATCTGGAAAAGCAGTTATCCATTGTTGCTAGCACGCTGGACACACTTCAGAGAGAGAGACACGTCTGTTTCAGTTGCTGCTGAAATATAGCTGGATTTACTACGAGAAGAAATCCTGGAGACCTACCATCTAGATTTTAAGAAAAGGTTTGAACAAGCAATTCTTACACCACATTTTCTAGCAAACCTCATGGATCCGAAATACAGAGGTAAGAAACGTTGCCAAGAACAGGAGAGTACTGCTGAAGAGTGGATATCCAAATTTCCTCCTGATTACACAGTCAAATAATATCACCATCCCCAGAATCACAGTGTACTCACCCTGGTGTGTCACAGAGTGCATGTGACAAGGTCAACCACACAGAGATATAAGCGGCTGGCCAGGACAGATGAGCCATAGTGCACAGCATGAGCACAATGGGCAGATATAGTGATTTGATGGAAGTTCAAAAAAGAAAGATCATTGGTTACCACGCCAAGGGTGGAAGCATCTCAGAAACAGCAGACTTTGGGGGCTGCTCGCAAGGTGCTGTAGTAAGGGTGTACCAAGATTGAACCGATGGCACACCGAGTACCTCCCAACATCATAATTGTGGAGCCCCAAAGACCATCAACCCCAGAGGAGAATGCCACCTCCGTCAACTTGTAAAGGGCAATCTACATGCAACAGCGCAGCAATTGACCATGCAACTGAATGCTGGGGTACCCAAATAAGTGTCCCAGATAATAGTAGAGCAAACCCTGTTACGCATGGATCTCCAGAGCTGACACTGCGCACCCATGTTAACCCAGGGCCATTGGCAATGATGTCTGCAGTTCACACGGGACTACCATCATTGGACAGTGAAAAAAGATTGCCTTTACTGAAGAATATAGGTTTCTACTCCACAGAAGTGACAGGCGGTGGTGAACACTGCGTCAGACACATGAGAGCCAACACTCAGACATGCTTGTCGGTCAAGTACAGGCCAGCGGTGGCAGTGCGCATGTCTGGGGAATGTTTTCCTTGTATGCCCTGAAACTGCTGGTACCACCGGATGGGTCCCTGAATGCCAATGGCTACCTGTCCATTCTTGCAGACCACATGCATTCCTTCACATTGGATGTTTACCCTGGTGGTGATGGCATCTAAAGGACAATGCACCCTGTCACGTCGCTAAGGCGGTGCATGAGTGTTTCCAGGAACATGACAGCGATGTCTCTGTTTTCCCTTGGCTGGCAATATCGCCCGACCTCAATCCCCCAGAGCACTTATGGGACTATTTAGATCGACAAGTTCGGCGTGCCGACCCACAACCACGTCATCTCCAGGACCTCCATGTTCTGCTGCAGTCCGAATGGGCACATGTGCCTCAGGCAACCTTCCAGGGCCTCAATGAGTCCATACCACGCCATCTCACCACTTTCATCTCATTATTAGGTAGGTGGTCATATTATTCTGATACGACCATGTATTTGCCTGGTGTAATGGCTTTTAAAATTAATGACACGGACTGTTACCTAACATCAGTGATGAAAGAAAGTGTCATCAGCCAGTTTTCTTCCATAAAAGGATGGCAAGTCATGGCAAGAAAGTCTGAAAAGGATTCAAATTCAAAATTGCCTGCAGGATTTTGTAACTTTTTTTGTATGCCTACATTCAGCACCAGCTTCATCTGCGTCCATTGAGAGAATTTTCTCTATGTTTCAACTAGTTTGGAATAAGTTATGAAATAGGCTTGGGATAGAGAAAGCCACAAAACTTGTTCAGTTTATACCTTTTAGGATCAAAATTTCCTATAGATTGGTAGTTTTGTTTCTGGCTAAAACCCCGGAGATTACATTAATTATTTAAATGTGGCTGTTTTACAGAAAAACTCTTAGGTTTGAAAATTGTGTGTGTCACGAAACTATGATAATTTCAGACTGCTTTTGAGGTTCTAGTAAAACACAAAGCAAAAATATTTTTTTATTTGTACTATTGTTTAATTTTTAGGCTATCTTTGCAAATAGTCAAAAACTATTGCAGTTTGCATGCTGCACACAAATAATATCTCAGGCAAATTTTATTTAAAGATAATATTTTAGTTAGAAGCAAGTATGTTATATTCTGTTTCTCTATTTTTCTTTCTATAGTATGAATAGATAATATCGGTCTATTCTATACTTATTCTTTATAGGTAGAAAGCTATTTATATGCAACCATTTATTATTTTTAGGATTATTGTTTAATTTTCTTATTTCAGATCAGTTGCTTTGTCAGCTGATCTGAAAGGATTGTTTTGTGTTGCTAAATAATAAAATCAGTCAACTATCACCTTTGAGAAGGCAAGAAAGAGAATCTAGTCATTATTCCTCTTGTTATTAATTGTAAAAGAAAATATTTTATTGGGTGCTGATTAAATTTGGAATAGTGTAGAAGAAAAAAATGGAATCTAATTTTGAAAAAAAACCCAGGTGGGTTTTTTGGTGGGTTTTTTCAACTGGGCCCAGCCCGAAAAAAACCGGCAGGTTTTTTCAAACTGGGCCTACCCTGGTGAACCCTGCTACTGACTCGATGACGACAAACGGCATTACAATGAAGAAACATAATCTACGCTCTAGCAGATATTACACCTTAGTCCTCAAAAAACTGTTGAAAGTGCCTGCGAAGTGCTGAACGAAATGCATCCTGAGTAAAGGGAAAAGGATGTCTGTGAAGTGCGTACAACAATCCACACATGAATATTTTCAAAGAGGATTCAAGAGTTGGATTAAACGATGGCGCAAATGCATCGCTTGTGATAGAGACTATGTTGAGTAGTACCTTTGTATAGATAAAGAGTTAACTCTACCAACATGTGCAGTTTGAACGATCTCTGTCAGTTAAAAAGAAAGTTATTACACTATCTACCAACAAGTAATTGGACACCCCTGCAATCGACGATATCTGTGGTCCTGATACACGTCACGGCCGCTGCCGTTAAATATCGTGTGGGAAACAACAACGCAACCAGTCGCATGCAAGATGCCACGCAGTTCGGAGCTCTTTGATTTCGAGAAAGGTGTAATCGTCGGGTATCACAGAAATGGCCGATCCATACATGACATATCCAGCAAGTTGAAGTACCCAAAATCGACAGTGGCCTACATGATTGGCAAGTGGAAGATGAGTGGTGACTGTCGGAATGTGCCCCGACTCGGCAGACCCACAAAACTGGGAGTTAGAGACCGACAGGTGCTGGCCAGAGAAATTCGGAAGAACCGCACCAAATCGATGAGCCACATCTGTGAGGAGTTTCAACAGGCATCCGGGAGTGTTCTTTCGATGAATACTATCCGTAAGAAAGCCCATCTGCTTGGTTAGCATAGACGTGCTGCCGCCCACAAGCTTTTGATCACCAAGTCCAATAGCGCTGCTCGGCTAACGTGGTGCAAAGAACATCGACAGTGGACCGTTGAACAGTGCAAACAGGTTCTCTGGAGCGGCAAATCAAGGTTCACCCTCTACCGTTCGAATGGCAGGGTCTGGGTTTGGTGTCTGCCTGGAGAATGCCTCCTTCCGGAATGTATTGTGCCAACTGTGAAGTTCGGCGGCGGTGGAATTATGCTATGGGGGTGTTTCTCCTGGTATGGTACGGAACCCTTGGTCGCAATTCCTGGTAGACTCAACGCTGAGACCTACTGCACCATTTTGGATGACCATGCGCTTTCTACGTTGTGGCAGTTTTACGGGATGGACCCATGTTACTTTCAGGATGACAATGCCACCTGTCATGTTGCGAGGTCCACCATGGCTTGGTATGGTGACAATGGGGTTAATCGAATGGACTGGCCTGCGCAGAGCCCGGACCTTAACCCTATCGAGCACAGCACCTCTGGGACGAGTTGAAGCTTCGACTTATGTGGTGCGCCCACCGTCCGAAATCGGTGAAGGAACTGACCTGTCTTCTCCAAGCCGGGTGGAAGAAAATACCGCTAGCCATCGTACAACACCTGGCTGAGAGTATGCCCTGGAGGGTCGCAGCTATAATCGCTGCTCTTGGAGGCTCCACCAACTATTGAAG
Source organism: Macrothele yani (assembly GCA_039090855.1). NCBI lineage: Eukaryota > Metazoa > Arthropoda > Arachnida > Araneae > Macrothelidae > Macrothele > Macrothele yani. The sequence goes on from CM077029.1 coordinate 33,528,176, forward strand.
GTGAATAAACTTCGTTTTCTTTTGCCATCACAGGCGTCCAATTACTTGTTGGTAGATAGTGTATATCATCAAATGTTAATGTTTCTACAATGTTCGAATTAAGTGACAAAGTTGCCAATGCACTCGTTCTTTCACGAGAACTAGATGTCCTCAAATAATTGTGGATGATTTTCAAAAGAGAAAAACTTCTTTCTCCAGAGGCATTGATGATGGGTGCATAGGGAAATCCTTAGGATAACATCAATGTTTGGAAAAGTTGAATCAATTCTTTTTTCCCTAATCAGGTTCAACATATCCTCAACAGGAACACTAACACTTGAATCTGTCACTGCTTGTCTATCTAAATTATTCCAAAATTTCTGGAAATGAAGACATTCTTGTTCAAATTCTGGGTCTAAATCTTGGGAGTAAACTGTCCGTAGACTTTTTGCCTTTTGAGATACTGTTGCCTCATCAACATCTGATAATTACGTTAGAAACCCAAACACGCTCTCCACATTGGAATACGCATCTCGTCGATGTTTCAACTGCTGCACCATGTTATCAATGATTGTTTGGAAAACGCATATTCACATATGTTCCTTTCCAGTGAAAACAGTTTCTTTATTGCCATTCATCTCTTGAAATTGTAGTTTTCTCGGACAGGTTCTAGTAACATATTTCTTATATTCGTCGCACTGAGACATAAGTTTTCCATCTTCCTCGTACTTATCAAATTTATTCCCGAAATCACTTAAATATTTAATAAGTAAATCATACAGTTCTACAGCAACTGAAAGGTCAATATTCACTTTCTGCAGTGTTTTATTGCAGCTATCAATTCTTTGTAAAATATCAGTCCAAAGCTCTAAGAGAATGCCCATTTCTAACAAATTCATCTTACTTAATAATCTCTGCTTCTACTCTTGCTTCTAATTTTTCACCGGTGCTTTCTGTGAAGTCTGGAAGTGCATCTCTAATGCAGGAATAACTAGAGCGTAAGGCCTTGCATGCATCAACCCTTGCTGACCATCGGGTTTCACATAACGTTTTGGGTACAAGAAGTGGCGATTACGATCCAGATTCACTGTGGAGCTTATAACTATCTTGAACATTTGCAACCTATGTGATGAAGATGACCAAAAGTTTTATATTTCCTGTACGAACATAAAAAAAGATGTAGCTTCAAGGCAGCATCCCACTGCGGATTTCCCAACCAAATTAAGAGATTGTGTTGCAAATGGAATATAGTAGGCTAAACTGTTATGACTTTTTATCAAGCTTGTAGACCTGAATATTCACCAGACATATTTCTCGCATTGTCATAACTTTGGCCTCTGCAGTCTTTAACATATATTTTTAAACCTTGTAACAGCTTCAATAAAGCCTTCTCCATGTCTTCTGCTTTATGACCAGTGTTGGGCAAGAAACAAATAAATCGTTCCACTGGTTGTCCATTTTTCAGAACACAACGAAACATAGCAGGGAACTGGTCAACTTTTGACAAATCTGGAGTGGAGTCTATAATAATAGAGTAATATTTGCTCCACTTCAACTCTTTAACTATTGTGTCAGTGACTGATGAGGCCATTAATGAAATGAATTCTTCACATACATCCTTTGCAAGGTATGAAACATTTCAACTTCCCATATTTCCAAAAATTTTCAAATGCTGCTCCAGAAAAAAAGCCAAATTTTCCTATGAGTTCAAAGATACCTAGATAATTGCCATTATTATTATTCCCTAACTTGTTGTTTGCTCCATTTCCACGAAATGCTAATTCACGGGAAGACAGAAATTTAATGACTTTGATAATTCGTAAAAGTACTGCTTTCCAATAATTTTTCTCATTCATCAGATTTAAATTACAGTAGAATCAATTTTTCCAATATTCTCTGCATGTGTTATGAAATACTTTACACACTCTACATGCTCAAATGAAGCACTATGTGCTCGTATAAGGTTTTCATGTTTCCAATCATTGAAACCTATACTTGAGAAAGAACTCCCTCACTTTGCAAACAATTTACATTGTAAACAAAAAACGCGTCCAGTTGACTCAGAATACAATAGCCATTCTCTGCTTTTAATTTCACCATTTTGAAGATGGTTATGAAATAATCCTTTTGAGGCAGATCTAAATCGATCACTATAAGATCTTTTGAAACTGTAAAATCTATGTCATTTAAATTTTGATTCGGAGGAATTTTTGTAATATAATCAACAAATGAATCATCTACTTTCCATTTAGCAGGATCTAATATCATATGATGTAACAAAAGTTCATTTCCTTCAACAGCTTGAAAATTTCCTCCAAGATTTGTGTTAGACTAACCTTCCTCATCCTCACCATCGGAAGACTCACAAATTTGATCTTCGCCCCGAGCCCTTAGTTCTTGTTCAGTTGGCTCCTTCAGTTCTTCATCAGTAGATCCTGCAACCAAACGCTGAATTTTCTTTTCACTTGCTGTGTCATCTTCTGCCGGTATAAAAAAGTTTTTTAATTTTGGTATTTTTTTTAAAAGTTGCCCTTCTTTGTCCATCTTTTTAAGCTTTTTTTTTTTTTTTTGCATCCAGAAAACTTTGTAGTCGACATTTTCGCTGATGGTGATGATTAATAGTAATGATTTCCCCCAAAAGAACAAAACAAAGCGAGAATGAAAACACACATGCAAACTGATGGGAGGATGGAGGGGGAATCCCAAAGCAGGCAGCTGGTGTCATAATCTGAATTGGAATGCATTCTAACCAGTACTGTGTCCTCTCTTGTCACCCACAATACCCTGGGGCCTTGACCTTGAATTCATGGAGTCCGATTCTGGTCTTTCAACCCACATCCTAGGGCTGTCCTCATGCTCAAATTTTTCAGTGCCTTGTAAAAACTAGGTGCCAGTGCAATGCCCCTCCCCTAGACCCCCACTCTTGTTCCCTGTAGTTTGCGAGCTCTGTAAAAGAAATGCTCCTGTTCTCCGCCCTCTTCTGAGTTTTGACCTTGCCAGGAAGCAGGAAGAAATAACTTCCTTGGGGGCTTCTGAGTCTTACTGAACTTACTTTCAAAATGAATTAATATTTTTAATAATTAAACACATCGAATGTACTAACACCATTTAATATTTTCTTAAGTACTAAAAGTATTATACAGCTCAGTTTATAATTTGTAGAAATGAAAAATCCCATTTCATTCTCTTTTTTTGGGGGAGGGGGGAAGATGAGATAAAACATCTTGTGTCACATGTATTCTTAAAATTTTGGTGCCCCTCTATGTGCAGTGCCCTGGGCCATGGCCCAGGTTGGCTCAATGGTAAACCCATCCCTGCATCTGATCATTCGTCCAAGATGGGTCCGTACTTGAAACTCAGTGAGGCATGGATATTGTGTTTGTCTTATGGCACTGGCTCTCTCCCTTCCCTGGAACCAGATGCCCTAAATTAGGAACAGACGACTCCTTATAGCCCACGGAGTTTGTCATGGTAGTCCTTAACCCCAATCAAAGAGAGAAAAAAAAAAAATGGGGGCTGAGAGATGATGTATATACGCTGAAGAGCAATTGAATTAGAGATACCTGTCTAGTGTAGCACCACCTTTTGCCCTGATGACGGCGGCGTTCGTCTCGGCACGGACTCTACAAGACACCGGAAGTGTTGGGAAGCCATACGGATCCACGACCCCTGAACAAGCTTCCACAGTTCACGAAGATTTGATAGAGGGAGGTCAGAGCCTCAAACATCTCTCTCGGTGGCATCCCAGATGTGCTCGATGGGATTGAGGTCAGGTGACCTAGCTGGCCAAGGAAGTGAGGTCACGTCGGTGGAGTGTTCATCCAACTATTCGGATACAATTCGGGGGTGATGGCATGGTGCATTGTCTTGTTGCAGGATGAGGTCCCCAGTGGGATGTTGAAGACATACAAATGGGAGCAAACGGTCGTCCAAGATATCCCAGTAACGTTGACCTGTGAGGGACGATGTAACACGTACCAGCGGTCCCATTCCAGTCCACGTAAACAGTCTCCAGATGAGAATGCTACCCCCACCAGCTTGAAGAGTACCCTGCTGGCAAGAAGGATCCATCACTTCATGTCGTTTGTGCCGTACTCGTATTCTGCCATCCACATGTACCAACATGAATCTCGACTCATCAGTCCAGGCAACATTTTCCCTCATGTCTAGGGTCCAGAGGCGATCTTCCTGTGCCCATGCTAATCTTTGCACCCTGTGATGTGCGGTCAGCAGCAGTACCCTCGTGGGATGATGGCTTCTGTACCCCATAGCGAGGATATGGTTCTGGATGGTGTGGCTGCTTACACGTTTTTGTGCACCAGCGTTAAATTGCCGAGTGATTTCTTGCACTGTGGCCTGACTATCCGCTGTTACAATGTAAGCTCGCCCACGATGACCTTGTTCATCCACATGCTGTTGTCCATGGCAGTTAGCCCTTATAGGGATGGTTTTACCGGATTCGATGTACTCACGGTGCACCCGTAACACAGTTGCTCGTGAAAATCCCAGTGCCTGCACGACTTCCGAGATGGAGTGACCCATTCGTCGGGCTCCGACAATTTGCCCACGATCAAAGGCGCTTAGATCCTTCGTCTTACCCATACTGCATCCGACTCTTACTGATTCCCGTCGCATCACTCCTTATATTGTTGGATCGCTGCATACGCCATGTCGTTTCTGTTTACAGGGCTGCCCACAGCGCCACATTTGCAGAACGCCATCTGTCTCTAATTCAATTGCTCTTCAGTCTATATTCCTTGGTACCTTGACCAATAAAGCCCAACTCCTCACGGTGAGCGTTATTCAATTTTCAGTCTTGGCTTGAACACTTTCGTGGCACCCATGTATACACGGGAATGATTAGCAAAACAGACAGTGAGTGACAGTTGTCATATTTGCTGATGGAATATATGGCACAGTGTAGTTATACGAAACTGAATGTATCATATAATACATATGCACTATTTTGACAAAAGTCATCAGACACCCCTCACTGCATTGTTAAGATGCATGGTACAGCTGCAAATGGTATAAAAATAAGCCTGCAACTGACCGCAATCATATCGCACTGTGAGGTTGAGTGAAAATGTTGCGGCAGGAGAGAACTGACTTTGAGAAAGGAAAGATTGTTGGATGTTATACTAGTTGGTAGTCCATAAAAGAAACCAAGAGGTGTTTAAACATACCCAAGTCAACTGTTTTGGATGTACTGAATAAGTGGAAGACACATGGCATGCCTGAAGCAGCAAAACGTACCGGCAGACCAAAGAAAATCAGTGATAGAGGACGTCGAAGCCTCAGAAGAGTCATTGCAGCTAATCAATAGAGTACTACTGCACAATATCTCATTGTACAGGTGAGTAAAAATGCTGGAACCTCAGTATGTACATGTACCATTCACAGAGAACTTCATTCCACGGATTACCGTGGTCGTGCGGCTGCTCATAAGCCTTTCATCTCCATTCGGAATGCTACTCGTCATTTAACATGGTGTGAAGAACATTTATCATGGACCGTAGAGCAATGGAAAAGGGTCCTATGGACTGATGAATCCAGATACACGAACCATCAGTGTGATGGCCCTGTGTGAGTATGGCGGCAGCTTGGGGAACGCTATTTACCTCAGTGTACTGTTCCTATGGTCAAGTTTGGAGCTGGCAGTGTACTAATGTGGGGGTGTTTTTCGTGGTATGGTCCTGGCCCATTGGTTATCATGGACAAACCTGCTAACCAGTATGTCTACCTCAATATTCTAGACAATTATGCCCTACCAACTCTGTGGCAATGCTTTGGAACCTAGCCTTGTTGGTACCAGCAGGATAATGCACCGAGCCATAAAGCAAGGACTGTTACAGCATGGTTTGACGATAATTCCATATCGTGTGTGGACTGGCCAGTACAGAGCTCTGACTTAATCCCATAGAGCACCTATGGGATGAATTAGAGCGCCACATAAGAAGTTTGGAACCAAGGCCTACTACTAAGCAACAGTTAGCAGCAGCGTTATGTACTGAATGGAAGCGCATACCTATCGATGTGTTCCAAAACCTTGTTGAAAGCTTGTCTCGAAGGGTCAGTGCATGCATTAAGGCCAAAGGGGGACCAACACCGTACTAATGTATGTGAATAAATGATATGTTGTGCTTCTCTTCTAGGTGTCTGGTGACTTTTGTCAATGTATTGTATATGTGTGTGTGTGCACACACACACACACACAAAACAAGGTTAAGAGCAGTCATCTATGTTTAGTGAAATGGCATTAGCTTTTTATTTTGTGTTTTCTTTGGAACACTAGTGATATAAGAATAAGAAACTCTGATGTGGGACAAGGATGCCAAATTTTTAAAAATTCTGTAACTAACATAACATAACCTTCACCTTTTCTCAGTTTCTTCAGGAGAACTTTTCTGTTTTGTTTTGCTTTTAGTTTGTTTTAATTGAGAGGAGGGTGGTCATCAGCTAAATGTATACTTCAGTGATTTGTATTGAGTGCTTTTACATCATGTCCTGTTACTGAAACAGCTGATATTCAGAACTTTAAAGCTGGTGTCTTCAATTGAAGTATTGTTATTTATTGTCATATGTAGAGGATGAAGGAAATTTTCAAGTGCCAAAGCTACCATATTTTCCAAGAATAATGCCATATGAAATATAATGCTGCTGTTCCATGTATCTCTTTGGCTTGTTATTGGGATTAATAATGCACGCTGTTTAAAGCTGCAAGTAAACAAATAGCAAAATAATTTTTATTTGACAACCTTTCCACCCCCTCTCCACTGATATGGTAGCAGAGTACATTGTGTGACTTTCTTTGAAAACAAATTATGCAATGAAGGTGGTGGTAGGAAAACTACATTTTTTTTTTTTAAATACACTTTGAATCTCCTGTGCAACTTCCATAAAATAACATCAGAGGTGAATAAGATCTAGATACACTGAAAGTTATGCTCTAAATGGCAGTTGTCCCTACTGCTTCATTTCTGTGCTTATGTAACTCTTCCTCCTGATGGGTAAAAAAAAGACCTTCCAGTTTAGGGAGAGGGAAAGAATGTGAACGACCATATTTCATCGCGGGGCATTTGTAATCAGTCCTGCACAGTGGGAGGTAAATGTCATTTATCCTGTGGGTGACACCTACTGTGGTTTGTGTGTTCAGAAAGAGGGAGACAAAAACTGTTCACATGTGAAGAAGTGTGCAGCAGTGAAAGATCACACAACATTCTGGTTTTCCCTGTGGTGGGTTTGCCAAATGTACTACATCCAAGTCTGAAAAGAAATCCTCATTTTACCCTCTCTAGTGCTAAATTAGAAAAGAAAAAACTTGTTAAAATGAAAAAGAAATGGCACTAAAACATAATTTAGTAACCCTAAATAAAGATTTTCAAACAGTAAATTGTAGGCCTCTTTCATACAAAACAAAAGGTCAGACTGAATCCTTGCCATTCTGCAAATTATCTATTCACATAAAAATCATCCAAGTTTCAAGACTTTCATTCGTGTGCATGCTAGGTCCCTATACTAATAATCAATTAAGAGTTACCTCTGTAAATTCTTTATAGGTCAATGTCTGCCATAAGAGATTCATGAAACGACCTGTTCTAATATTGTGAACAATGGTGGAACTTTATAATGTTCCTGAAAATGGTTAAAATCCACACCTAGATAAATGCGGCATTTCAGAGTTGCATGTTTGTAAAATTGGGTTTAACTCTATTTCATTATTATTGGAAAATATGGTTCATTAGATTAAAAAAAAAATCCAGTAAATAACAACAATGAAGAAATAAACACAATTTGCCAAGCACTTATTAAATTCATTTATGCTGTTTGTAATAGTGTATTTGCAAACAGCATTCACACTGTTTAAAATATAAAAAACCTTTGTGTCTTGAAAGCTATGTAGACAGAAGAAAATTATCAAACAAACAGTAACAAGTGGTAAAAAATATATCCTTTATGGAGTGAATTTGAGCAAAAGTACTTTTTCACTGATAAGTAAGTTGCTTACATAGTAAACAAAGTTGTCTTCCCTGATTTGTTTCCTGTGAAATTGGTTTTTTTTTTCTAGTTTATTTTTTTATATTTTAAGTACTATAAGTGAAATGTTATTGCTTAAGAGTTGTAAATGCGCAAAATATTCATTTAGAATATTTGCTACCATACTTTTGGTATTCCTGAGTATTGAATAATGAATGAGTTAGTATGTTTTGAATTCAGTCATATCATGAAGTTGAAGTAAAAATCTTTTAGGTAGAAATATGAGTTAATTTTTAGAATGGACTCCTTACTTGAGTCTGTTAGAGATGACACTTGACGTCACCACTTCCATTTGTTCCCATTATGTGATGGCATATCCTGAGATGTGTATTATTATTTAATTTTAGTTTTGCTATTAAAAGGACATTTTTTGTGCTGAAGGAGCAGAAGGTTATGTCTTTTGAAGAAAAACCAACTTAAAAACATGATAGCCCATTTTATAGGAAATGAAGGGAACTTACCTTCAGGTAAAGAATGATGATTATCGTGGCTTTACCGATCTCAATAGCTGTCCCTGACTCTCCAGTCTTCCCTTGTTAGCCCAGATCCTTTGTGCTTCTGGCATTGAGCCCTCAGTGATTTGTGTGTGGGGCCATATTTGTGTTTCAATAAAATTGGTAGGGTGGCTTACTGTTAGGTGGATGTATCCATTCTGCCACAGTGTCCAATATGCAGCCCATTGATCCATTGTTATCACAGACATGGAGGATGCATGCTTCTGAATGATACGAATGAGGGTGGCAGATGACTATAAATTCCCTGGGCAAGCCTCCAGGTAGAACTTCTCTATATCTTGTTCATACATGTATACAGTCCAGGAGAATTAAAATTTATGAAATCATAATATTCACCATTTCTTACCTGGGAGATATGAACACCTGCATTCCTTACCAGAAAGGTTACCAGCCATTTTTTTTTTCAGAAGAACTCTTTGTTTCTCCAACATATCAAATGTCTTTTTAACAGCTGCACTTCAAAAAAGGAAACTGTAAAAAGATGTACATAGGAGATTACATAGGAGTTGAAATGGATTTATATTTCTTGAAGCCAACTTTTTTAAGGTGAGGTGAGGTGAGGTGAGGCGCGCGCGCGCGCATGTGTGTGTGTGTGTGTGTGTGTGTGTGTGTGTGTGTATATATAATCTTGTTTCGTAGAGTAAGAAACCTTGAAACTGATAGAACTTTTAGTCAATTTCTTTAAGGGGAAATTTTTTTGTGAAACTTTGTTTCACAGAGTAAGAAACCTAGAAACTGATAGAATTTTTAGGCTATGTAATAACATAATCACTAGCGGATCCAGCAGGGGTGACTGGGGTGACCAACTCCTTAAAACAGACTTTAACTTTTTAAATGGCTAAGATTGTAAATTAATGTGTTTATTTCTGTAAAATGATAGTAATAAATGCATATTTTCATAAAAAAATAATTAAAATTTGCTATGAATTTGGAGATGAAATGTCCTGTTCTAGCTTCAGAGAGAGAGAGAGAGAGAGAGAGAGAGAGAGAAAGAGAGAGATAGAACAGAAAGGAAAATCAAACTGGAGTTTCAGAAACAGAGGAAGCTGAGAGCAGAAGAGAAAAGAGATTTTGGTTGATCATGAAAAGCAATGGGGTATGCTTTGTTTATTGGAATATTTCCACATACTTATGAGAGGAAATCTCCAGTAAGACAGTGAGTGGCACAAGAATGACTTCATGAAGTGAAATAAATGGAAGTTCAATTCTAAAGAGGTGGGGATCCTTCATAGAATAAATTAATATTTTGAAGTGGAATTACCAGTCATATTGCTCAGGAATGATTCAACGATTCAGACTGAAAATGTTTATACTAAATTAAGCCACCCCAATAGAAGGGCTCAAATTTGTTTTAAAATATTCTATGCAGACTCATTATTTAAAAAGCATGGTACTCGTTTCCTCATAAACGAGGCTGTTGAATGCCAGGAACATAGTGCTGATTTTTCAGTTGTTTTTCCCACCGTGATTTAAAAATTTTGCAAAAATGTTTTGATGGAGAATTTTTAAAAAGCCATGCAATGCCAAAAGGTAAGCTCTGCCACTGCATGTGAGCGTGAGAGTATGAGTGAGTGAGTGAATGAAAGAGTGACCCAACTACAAAATCTCTATCTTCCATTTTCTTTAGACCAGAGCAACTGCCTCCACTGAAGTAAGCTTCTGCATTGGCCCCTGTGCACATAATGTTAGCAAGCATATATAATGACATCTGGTGTCATCTCTGATAGATTCAAGTTCTGGGGTCTATTTTATAAATGATCCAAAATGTGATGAAAATATTTTGTTTCTTATTTATTTTATTTTTGCGTGTAGTTCTCCTTTCCTTGAAATAGGGCAACTGGCAGCCTACGAAGTGTATGGTGATGAAGAAGTTCCTGCTGCAGGCATCATCACAGGAATTGGCAGGATATCTGGGTAAGTTTATTTTCTACTAAAGTTTTACTCAGTTTCAAGTATATAATTATTGAGTAAGTGTTGAAAATTTGTAAAATTTATTCATTTAGGTTCAAATGCCAAAGTTTAACCATTTCAGCAAGTCTACTGTGTAACTTCATTTTACGAGTGTGAACAAAAAGCCCATGTGGGAGCATACGAGGCCATTACTTTAGCCATTTTGATGCCAAGAATAAGGAACTTAGAATGTCTTTTGAAAGACTTGGATTTTTGCTTGGCAGACTTATTTGACAAAATGTATGCTATATAGGAAGGCAAGGAAAAAAACATTTGATCTTCTATATGCTAGGTACTTGTTTTGATTCATATCCTTAAGTAGCCTGAAAATATATTAGCTTCAGTATTCAGCATGTACTGAAATGGAATCATACATGAGATTCCTCAATGGATTTGTGGAGTTCCGCTGCTTTTGTCATCAAGTGGGTCATTCTCGAGATCAATGCAAAAGTCAGGAGAATTTTTTTCGGGAGTAGTAGTGGTAGGGAGGCGTTTTCTGTCAGGGCACAGCATTTTGTCTTTCAAAACTTCTGAAAACAGAAGTTAAACGGAATGAAGATTTTCCCATAATCACAATTTCTTTTTTTTGGTTATGTTACTTCTGTCCATTATTGTTGTTAAATATCATTTTATTGCACAAATGTTTGTATTCCAGAAAGAAACTGTAGGTTACAATTTCCAAAAATGGAAGTTAAGATGGCGCAAAAATATCCCTGTAATCATAGTGAGAACAATTGGCAGTGAAACACTTAACACACAAAACATTATAGTAATTCTTGATGTTGACATATCATATCATGCTTAAGGTACGTAGAAAACTTACACCTAACATTTGGAAAGCTATTTTGAAATGTGGCAACAACTGATGCTAATACTATGTGTTTCATTCCATGGCTGATGAAGGTAGAATTCACTATCGAAATGTCCACCACTTGTAATTTTTACGTAACTTAAGCATTATATGTCAACACCAAGAATTATTCTGATCCCTGTAATCTTTATTTCCCTGTGGATTCAAGGATTTTCGCCTTTTCCATTATCATTTTGGTTATTCTCTAGATCAATGCACAACTGAACAGAATTTTTTGACTATTGGTGGGGGGAGGGGGTCATTTTTCGTGTTTCAGGACTGAATCCTGTCTTTTTTAACTTTCGAAAATAAAAGTTGGACGGAGTGAGGATTTCTCCTGTAAGCGTTTTTTTCTCGTGATGTTCCTTTCGCCCCATATTGTTCAGTAACCGCTTAGTTCACAAATATCCGTATTTCAGCATAAAAATGGGAGGGGGGGGCTTCCAGAAATGCAAATTGGATGGAGTGAAGATTTCTTCTGTAATTGTAACTTTTTTTCCCTGCAATATTCCCACTATCCTGCATTGTTGTTAAATGTTACTTCTCCTCATAAATGTTTGCATTTAAGCTTGATAAGGGAGAGGAAGCTTTCCAAAAACAGAGGTGACCAAGTTAGAAAAATATTGTAAGAATTGATGCATGGTGTTCAAAAATACTCATATCCTTAGAGTTACGCCATTTATCTAAAATAATGAAACTTTGATATCATGCATTCATAGTCCTCAGGCTGAGAGTTCTTTCTACGTGATAGGTAAAATTGTCATCTGTGGGATTAAACAAAAGAAAGAAAAGTGACAATAAAGAAATGGGAAGAGAAAGATATCATCAGAAAGAGAAATTAAGCAGTAAATGCTGTGCAGCTGGAGAGCCAGCTGCTGAGAAGAAAGAAAGGCTTGTGCTCGTGGGAGGAAACTTGAGCTGATGTTCTATAAGTGCAACAACAAAACAAAACAAGAAAAAAAAACTATTTGAAGTAATGGCTTTTAAAACCCTTTCATTTTGTTTTGAACTCAGTAAATTTATGTAGTGAATGCAGTGATGTGCTCCAGTTTAATATGTGCATAAATAAATTACAGTGAACAATTCCATTTCATCTTGCTCATGCTGTATTATATTCATACTTTCTCACTGTGCATTCTGACCTTTCACCTGGTTAAAAAATTCAGATTTTTTTTTGTTGGTTTCATGAATATATGGAATGCAGGTTCAAATGTAATATATAATGATGCAGTTTTAAAGTTTATGAAGAGTCCTCATATATGGCTGTGTCAAGGGGAATCTGAAAGGAAAATCTATCCTATATGTGCAAATGTTAATTCATTCATACACATTTTCTCAAAGATTTTAGTGTTCTGGTTTTCAAAATTTTAGGAACAAATAAATGAAGTTCGTGGCTAATAGATATATGCCCCAGCTTTAATTTTGAAAAATAAAAATTTGTCAGATTTTTTTTTAATTCGTTTTATCTCAATTGGGAAGTATTCTGATTTGGCACTGATTAAGATAAATTAAATTAAAAAAATAACCTGAGAAAAAAAAATTCTGTCTCAGCTAGGACCCATATGAACTAAAGACTTTATTTACTGGTCTCAAAATTTTGAAGACCTTGAGCCTTTAAGAAAATGTGTATAGAACAAATTAGCATTGCAGGTATAGAATAGATTTATCCTTGAGGTCCCCCATAATGGTGGCAATTTTTCTTCCATAAAAATGAGGACCTTACAAATGACTGCTTTTCTCTCTAATAGAAGTTCATAGCCCTCAAAATTTTAATGTACATACTATTTAAAAATTCCTTCATCACATGTTATAGTGTAATAGTTCAGCTATTATGGGTTTCAGATAGAATGCAAAAATGTGCAACTTTCTTAGCTTTATAATGCTACAAATTTCTCAAAAATTATGGGATTTTTTTACTAAGGGATAAATCACAATTTTTGGTAGGACCAAATAAATTTGTATATCAAATTTTTGGGTAATACATCTACCCTTCCTCAGGACTACAGCTATAGTAGGTGCTGCCATTCATGAGGTAAATTTTGACCTTTCAAATCATTTAATGTACTTCTCTCTATTTCCAGTCCTTCTGCCAATTTTCTTTTGAAAATGTGCTGTTGGTATGTCAGAACTTCTAGTGTGTCCCAAAGTACTTTATGTCCTGTATTTTGTATGTGCTTGTCCAAACCTGTTTTGTTTGTCATATTTTTAATTGCAGTTTCTGTTCTGTTCTTTTAAGCTGTCTGCCTGTCTCTCCCGCATAGCTGAGGCCACACTAAATTCTATGTTGTATAAAATAATCTTTGATTGGAAAATTAAAAGGAGCATATAGCTTTGCTTTTATTCACCTCACACGCAGCAGGCAAGTGAATATCAAGTTCCAAAAGAAGCATAAACATGTATCTGAATCTATTCTGTAATTTGTGATAGTGTCAATCATCAAGATTTTGAAAAATAACATACCTGAGCTCCAGTACCAATACCCAATACATATATTTCAATAATATATTGTATGTTACATTTTAATACCAATAAAAAACTGTAGAACATGGAGTTCAAATATATGTACATTGAACAGCCGGTAGATGGATCTCAATTCATGACGAACAAATATGTTGCACTCCTCTTACATTATAATTTATATTTACAGTCATTCTGTTTCACATCATTCCATTTTTCACTTCATCTCATCTCATGGCATTCTTCATTCCACTCGACTTTACGGAACAGTACAGAGAAGAACACTTGAGTATTCCAGTTCACAGCACAATGACAACTCCTTTTTACAGTCACGGTTAGCAGCAGTTTCATGCACTTGACTTAGGAAACTTCAGAGCAGTGAGAAAAATGGCTAACATTGTAGACCAGCCCTTCATGTAATAGGATGTTTTCTTCTTTTTGCTTTAATTTGGAATATAGTTACTAATTTTATTCTGTAATTCTGGAGCCAGTCTGACCAGAAACCTCTCACTAATCCTCTGAAGTTTTTCAAACAGTCCTTTATAGTAAATAATTTTTCTAGTTAATTGAAACCTGTTTTTGACTTCTGATTCTTTTCTTCTATACCAAGGATTTTAGTGACTTGTAGAGATGGGTAATTATTTTCTTCCAAAACTTTTTTCAATTCCACTTTTTGAGCATTTTTTTAAATTTCTAAATAATTTAGAACATTTATTTTTTCTAAAAATTGAATGGCAATATTTGTTTTGATCTAATTTGGATGATTTGTTTGATAGTCTAAGATTTTATTATTGTTGTTAAGTTTTTTATATAATAACATTTCAATATCCCCTCTTTTACTAATAACGACAAGTCCAAAAAGTTGAGCTGATTATCTGTTTGCATTTCCAGGGTGAATTTCACATTTTTGTCTAGAGAGTTGAACAAATTTAGTACACTAGTGTGCAAAAATTAAGGACAAAGAGGAGAAATTAGCATAACAGCGGAACGAGCAGGCAGAACGGACCCCGAAAGACCGCTCAGGAGATAGATTAGGGTCCGGTACGGTAGGGCATGCACATATATGCAGTATGACGGGGGGGGGGTCTCGGAAGGATATAAAGCACGCGGGTAGTGTATGCTCAGCAATTCGGTTAAAGCTATTGCATGGTGTACATCGGTTTGAACGACGTTGAGTTGCTGTCACCGTGTGATGTGGCCAACAGGCAATCCAGTAGACGACATCTGGATGACTTTACCCGAGGTCACGTCATTGGGAAGTTAGAAGAAGGTCGAAGTGTGAGACTAGTATGGCCAAAGAGTTCGGGATCGCTCACAGCATCATTTCACGAGCTTGGAGAGCATTTCAAACAACAGGAACAGCTGTCCGAGAGTTTAGCAGTGGTCGTCCACAAGCAACCACGGCGGCGGATGACCAGTATATTTTCCTACAGGCGAGAAGAGACAGATGGCAGACAGTGGGAGAAATCGCAAGGCACATGCAGCAGACAACTGGACGTCCGTTATCGCATTTTGCCATGGCCAGGAGGCTGCACAAAGGTGGTCTATTTGCACGACGACCAGTATGGTGTGTGCCAGGAACACAAGAACTGGACACATCAGCAATGGGGTAGAGTTCTCTTTACGGATGAGAGCCAATTTAATCTGACAAGCGATTCTGGACGTATACACATCTGGAGAGAGCAGGGAACACGCAATCACACCTCAAACATCATCGAAAGGGACCAGTTTGGAGGTGGCGGAGTCCTCGTTTGGAGCGGTATCATGCTTGGCAGCTGTACTGACCTCCACATCTTCCAAGGAGGTTCAGTCACTGGTGTCCGCTATTGTACCGAGGTTCTCCTGCCTCACGTGCGTCTTTTTAGAGGTGCTGTGGGTCCTGAGTTCCTCTTCATGGATGACAACGCTTCACCTCATCGTACAGTGGCTGTCATAGAGCTGTTGGAGAGTGAAGATATTTAACACCTGGATTGGCCCGCAAGGTCCCCGGACCTAAATCCAATCGAACACGTGTGGGACCTTCTCAGGAGAAGCTTGGCAGCACGTCACCAGCTGCCATCAACGATTCCGCAGCTGCGATTGGCGCTACAAGAGGAATGGGCCGTGATGCCTCAACAGCTCCTTGACAACCTCATCCTCAGCATGGACAGACGTAAATCCTGCAATGCAGTCAGGGGCGATCATATCCCCTACTAAAGACTGGATTTTTCTTGGCAGCCGCCTGTCACATGGACGTTTCTGTCTTCTGTCCAGTTGTGCTCGAAGCTACCTTTTCAATAAAGTGCCTTTGTATCTTTTGGATTCCTTGTTTGGACGGTTTTGCTCACTTGTCCTGTATTCTTACATCTTGGGAATCTTATGGTATGATTTGAGTCGACGTGGAGCACTTCTGTACGACGTTACATTCGAAAAACCGTCTCGTCCTTAATTTTTGAACGCCAGTGTATGTCTAATGGAAGAGAGACATTTATGTTGTCTAAAACAAAAATAATATCATCCATATGTCTTGCATAAAGACAGAAAATTGATGATGCTACAGGTTAGCCCATTGCTAATCCAGAAGTGTTTGCCTGTAGAATTTGCTACCAAATTGAAAATAGTTGCTCCTTAAAGTGAAAATCAATATTCCATAAATTCCTGTAAGTTCTTCTGTGCTGTGGTTATGAAAGACTACTTTATTAGCCAAATCTTCTGTGCGAAACTCTAAAAGATGATCTGTACTTATGTTGGTATACATACACGGTTGTATCAGAATAATATGACCACCTACCTAATAATGGGAATAACCACCCTTGGCTCGGATGACAGTTACGAGATGGTGTTGCATGGACGCAGTGAGGCCCTTGAAGGTTGCTTGAGGTACACGTGCCCATTCATGGGACTGCAGCAGAGTCTGGAGGTCCTGGAGATGATGTAGTTGTGGGTCGACACGTCGAACCTGTTGATCCAAATAGTCCCACAAGGGCTCTGTGGGATTGAGGTTGGGCATTTTCGCTGGCCAAGGGAGAACGGAGAAATCACTGTCATGTTCCTAAAACCAGTCATACACCCCCTTAGTGACATGGGAGGGCACATTGTCCTGTTGGGAGACACCATAACCACCAGGGTAATTGTCCAACATGAAGGGATGCATGTGGTCATTGGGACAGGTAGCCATTGGCATTCAGAGACCCATCCAGTTGTACCAGTGGTCCTGGGCCATACCAGGAAAACATCCCCAGACATGCACGCTGCCACCGCTGGCCTGTACTTGACCGACAAGCATGTCTGGGTGTTGGTTCTCATGTGTCTGACACCGCATCCACCACTACCTGTCACTTCTGTGGAGTAGAAACCTCAATTCATCGGAGAAGGCAGCCTTTTTTCCGCTCTTCCACTGTCCAATGACGGTAGTCCCATGTGAACTGCAGGCGTCATTGCCAGTGGACCTGGGTTAACGTGGGCGCCTTGATGTAGCATTGACTTCGGAGACCCATGCGTAACAGGGTTCGCTCTACTGTTATCAGGGACACATACCTGGGTGCCCCAACATTCATTTGCATGGTCAGTTGCTGCACTGTTGCGCGTCGATTGCCCTTTACCAGTCCATGGAGGCAACTTTCTCCTCTGGGGTCGATGGCCTTTTAGGGCTCCACAATTATGACATTCTTGGTACATCAGTCCATTCTTGGTACGCACTTACTACAGCACCCCGCAGACATCCCATGAAGTGTACTATTTCTGAGATGCTTCCACCCTTGGTGCAGTAGCTGATAATCATTCCTTTTTGAACATCTGTCAAATCACTACCTCTGCCCATTGTGCTCACATTATGCACTATGGCTTATCTGTCCTGGCCGGCCACTTATATCTCTGCATGGTTGACCTTGTCACATGCACTCTGTGACACATGGGCAGGTACACTGTGATTCTGGAGGTGGTCATATTATTCTGATATGACTGTGTAGATATTATATGTAGGTAGAGTAGCTATAATTGGATGTTCAAGTTTATAAAGCCTTTCTAACTTAACTATGAGATCTTTTGAGGTTTTTAGTTAGGCAGGAGAATCTCTAAAAATTTTCTTGCAGTTGGCTAAGGAGATAAAATTGAAGATTTAACTAGGGAAAGTTTTTTGAGTCCACAAAATAGGCCTTAATGGTTTATCTTGTTTTTAAAGCTTAATTGTGCTTTTTTTTTTTTTTTTTTTTTTTTTTTTGGTTTGAAGATTTAACGACCACCGTGAGCAACTCGATGGGCTATAATCAGTCGCCCGTCCCTAATTTAGGGTCACTGGTTCCAGGGAAGAGAAGGAGCAAGTGCCGTAAGACAAACGCAACGTCCATGCCTCACCGGGATTCGAACCCGGACCCCTTACGGACGAATGATCAGAGGCCATCGCTTAGACCACTGCGCCACCGGGACGGCTAATTGTGCTATACAGTTGAGGTATTCTGTAATGTAATTTGAAAACTTTTTGAAATCTGAACTTAGTTGGTTATTTCTTCTTAAAGATTTTATCAATTTATCATAGGTTTTTTTTTTTTATTGTCAATTCTAGAAGGTTGCCTCCAATTTATTCATAAATAGGTTTGCTAAGTTCTTCCATTTTTCTAATGTATTTTTCTTTTTCCAAAAGTCCTGAGGAAGGGTAAGGGGACTATGTGAAAATTTGACACATAAATAATAATAATAATAATAATAATAATAATAATAATAATAATATCATTTTTTTATCAATTTAGCTTGGATTCTTCTGAGGTTCTGGGGAAGTGAAACTGTTGTATCAAAAATACTGATTTTTTTCCTGACACCCCATTATTTAAAATAAAGGAGTCAAGAATGCTCTGGGTGTAAGGATGTGTATTTATGTCCTATTAATTATTTATATCTTTCTTCATTAATTTTTGTTTGGTTTGTATTTTCCAGTGTTGAATGTATGGTGATTTGCAATGATGCTACAGTTAAGGGTGGAACATATTACCCACTGACTGTCAAGAAACACTTAAGAGCCCAGGAAATAGCTCAGGATAATATGCTGCCATGTGTTTACCTGGGCAAGTATTGTTAAATATTATTATGATGATACTTTTGTGGAAATGTATTTTTTTCATAATATAAAGTATTTTATGGCCCTTTGTTCAGCTGTAATGATTATCTTTTGTAATTGCGTCTAGGTTAATAAAATAGGCTTTCCACCTTGCCCTTTATATATGAACACAGTAAATGTATGCTTTATTTCATGTTTGTATTTAGTATTCATTTAAGTGTAAAAACTGATATTCAGTTGTGCATGTGTTTCATTGGCTGACTGGTGTTATAGTGGACACATATCTCTTCCTTTATGTAGATTTAAATTCTAGCTAAGTTTTGCTTCTTGGGTTTGAAAGGATTCAAATTTTACTCAAACAGCAATTTCTAATGCATGGGAGGGTCTCCCTGTAACACTGAAACAATACCAAATCTTTTATTCAATTGTTAGCACTGTACGCAGTGCATAAGTTATGACTATTTATAAGATTTTTGTCTGAGCATTAGGCTTGACCACGCTAAATAAGAAATAGAAAGTTACTAGAATTTGAATCAGTTGACTTTGAATCAGTTGATTATTGTTTTTAGTTTCATTGCCAAAAGAGATTTTTAAATTATTTGGAAATTGCAAGGTACACCTTCTTTACAAATGCTAATGTGAATTAAAATGTCAAGGGTTTTTTTACTTATTTAAAATCAAACCAAACATAAATGGTATGTATGTTGTATACAGTAAAAACACCCAAAGGGCAATTAGATTTCAGAGCAGTGTCCAGTTGCAGCAATGGCAGTGACACTACAATTATCCTGTGTATATAAATTTATGGAGTGTCCAGTCTTCAGTAGACAAGAAGATTAAAAATGACTCGAGGTGCTCCAGACAAGAAATAAGAAAAACTACTGTATGACACACGTTGTGCATTGCCACAGTGAGAAATTGCAGCTTTATATTCAAAAGTGAAGTGAAAAAGAAAGGCTCTGTGGCATACATTTGCATTATCACGTGTGGAGCTTCAGAAATGTATTCGAGAGTGAAGAACTGAGATGAAAGTGAAAGAGAAAAATTTCTGTTCTGACAAGTTTTATGCCCTTTAATTCTGTTTCCATCTTATTTGCAGACTAGCCTATCCAAAAGTTCTTAAAATATGAATTACTTGCATTTATATAATATACTAAAAATTATAAAACAATTGTTATCGTAGAAAATTTATGAAAATTAACTTATATTTAACATAGTAATTCAAACAGCACTGCTTTTGGCATCAAAATGCAGTTAGCATCTGACATCCATGTAACACTTGCTGACAACATTCAAGTGCAAAAAGAAAAAAAAATGTTTTTTAATTATTATTTTGTAAACTTAACTAATTAACAGTTAAATATTCACACTGACTGTATTATATGAACATTATCAGTGCGAGTAAGCTGGCATATTTTTAATACAGTAAACCATTTTATTGAGAGTTGAAACTGTTTTCTAATTTTATAATGATATTATGATAAGTACTGACAATGTAAACAACAGACATGTGATAATCTATGTGTAATATTTTAAATGTCTACAACAGATTCTTACACTTTTGTTACTTGATATATCATATGCAGCTTTTAATATATGCTGGATCAGTTCTACACAGTATTGTTACAAAGTTCAAATCTTTTGAAAAGCTTTAGTGTAAAAACTTTTGATTATTAAAATAATATGTCAGTTTAATTAATTTACATGTTTTAAATACTTTTTTTAATCTGTCTGGATTTGCGGATTACACAGTTGCTTATCTGTGATTCTACTTGTAATATAAATTTTTACTATCACAGTGAATTGTGGTAATACTATGAACACAGAGGTTACAAAAGTCATGCCTTTTACAAAATATGCTGCACTATGTGGTTATTTGTTATGTTATTTTGGAACAAATAATAATAATAATAATAACAATAATAATACTACTAATAATAATAATACTAATAATAATAATAATAATAATAATGGAAGATCAATCTGACACATTGGCTTTGTTTTGCTGCACCAAGAAGAAAATTCAGATGATCTCAAAGTCAGTCTATTAGACTCAAATAGGAGGAAGTGCAGTGTTAATTCTATTAGACTTTTACTGTAGCAATGTTTGCAACATTTGTTCAATTTTGAAGGTAGCTGATAATTTATAGCTTTCTCTTTTAAACCCATCTAATTGTGTAGCTGTAGATGTGGCCCTTTTGCTGTCTTAACTGTTCTATGACTGGAGAAGTGTTACTGTAAATTATTTAAATTATATTTGATGGCTCAGTATGATCTTAAATTCTTATGGATGTAAACCAACCCCAAACTGTTACACCTCATCCACATGCCAATGTAAACCAACCCCAAACTGTTGCACCTCAACCACCTGCCTGTGTGACCCCAACTTGGAAAGCTGGGTCTATCCCTTCCTGCGGTTCACGCCTCACACACACACACGCTTCTGCCCATAGACGTGATAGAATGAAAACTGTGATTCGTCAGACCAAATAACATGCTTCCAGTCCCCTACAGTCTAATTGCAATATGCCTTTCCAAATTGCAGCCTAATCTTTCAGTGCCTTGCAATCAACAAGGAGACACAATATGGACATTGACTGCCATAGCCTATTTTTTCTATGGTACAACTGATAGTCTTTGTGCATAAGTTTGTGGATGTGCCTTTATTAAATTCCATCATTATGTGTTTCACTGTAGCAGTGCAATTACTTGTAATGATGTGAGACAGTCTGCACTCACCTCAAGACTCAATCGCACATTTACAACCACATTTCTCCCATTGTTTGGTTTGGAAGTTCTGCTGTATTTCATGTAGTCTTGGTGTAACATGCAATGATTTGACATAGAAATTCCAACAGTTCTGCAGTTGCTGTGAATGAACCACCAGCCTTCCTTGCATCTACTGTCTGGCCACAGTCAAACTTACATTGCTGCCATTACCCATGATTACTTTTCCATGACTGGTTTCCAATGTGTAAAGACCTACTGTATTTATAGGCATTGCCGATTTCAATGTCCCATGCAACTGGATGTGATACTTCTGCTTTGCATATTGTTATTGGGATGTATATAATGATTTGCCCATTCAGCATACACCATTCATACTGAGTAGAAAGAGCTTTGCCAGCAAAATAGACTGATTAAAATGTCTAAGCGCCCAGATAAAAAAAAAGGTCCTGAATGGTAGTGGTTCATCGATTGGGATACACTGTTGGGAAGCTCTGCTGTCTGTCTATTTATCACCTTCATTTGTCTTTGGGTCTGTTCCATTCTGTGCAGGGGACACCCATGTCAACTGCCCATCACCCCTATCTCTAATGTTTTGCCTACTGAGTGGCCACTTTATTATGACCACCTGACAGTTTTAAGCAAATGAGCTATGGCTGCACACTGTTGCCGCCAGAGGGCGAGGCTGGTATAAAAAGGGAAAGCTTAGTGTTTGCAACAGTAGTAGAAGTGATTTTTGGGTGATGAGATAGGTAAAAAATGCGATTTTATGAACTTTCATTGTGGGATGATTGTAGGAGCTTGGAGCCATGGAGCGAGTATCACTGAAACCGCCACATTCGTGAAATGTTCCAGAGCAGCTGTTGTTAAAGTGTTTAAAGAATGGACTGTCAGCAAAAAAACTGGGTCTCTACGTGCAACGTGTGGTCGTCATCGACTAGTTACTGCTCGGGCGGAAGGGAGAGTGTCCAGACTGGTAACAGACAACAGAAAGGCAACAGTGCAGCAAATTACATACCATCTTAATCAAGGATCCCCTCAAATGATCTCTGCACGCACTGTTCACCGAACACTGCATCGGATGGGATATGGCAGCCGAAGGCCTGTTCGAACACCTTTGCTGTCTGCAGTTAACAAGAGAAAACATCTCCAGTTTGCACAGGAGCAGCAGGATTGGACAGTCAAAAATTGGAAACAAATTATGTGGTCCAATGAATCACGTTTTCAGTTGCACCATGCCGATGGCCGAGTGAGAATTTGGCGGAAACAGCACGAAAGCATGGACCCCAAATGCATTGCTACAACCCTTCAAGCTGGTGGAGGCAACGTTATGGTCTAGGGAATGTTTTCCTGGCATGCTTTGGGCTCTTTAATTCCTGTTGATCAACGTCTGACTGGTACATCATATTTAAACATCGTTGCGGACCAAGTGCATCCTGTCATGTGGATGGTTTATCCCAATGGCGATGGCTACTTTCAACAAGATAATGCATCCTGCCATAGTGCTTGTATTGTACAGGATTGGTTTCAGGAACATGCCAGGAGTTTACTTTGCTTAGGTGGCCCCTACAGTCTCCAGATCACAACCCCATTGAGAATTTGTGGGATGAAGTTGAACGAGCCGTCATACAGCTGGATCCACAACCCTGCAATCTCACACTCCTGGAAAGTGCTATTCATCAAGCATGGACTTAGATTCCCCAAACCACCTATCAACATCTCGTGGAGTCCATGCAACAAAGAATCGATGCGGTGTTAAAGGCAAAAGGTGGCCCAACGAAGTACTGAGGTGGTGGTCATAATAAAGTGGCCACTCAGTGTATATATATATACCCTATTTATTGGTGTATAACACACACTTTTTTTTCCTAAAATTTAGGACTGAAATTCTACCTCTGTGTTATATGTGCATAGTGCATACTACTTTTTTTAATTTAAACTTCAGAGCTCTAGAGTATGATCCAAGAGCTTGCTGACAAGATTAAAGAAGTGGGATTAAAAATGAATTTTCTGAAGACAAAAGTAATGTACAATGCTTTTACAAGAAACGAAGATTTATCGATTGATGGAGGAAAGCTTGAGACAACCGATTCCTACATTTATCTTGGGCAGCAGATATCAAGTGAGGGTCACATTGATGAAGAAATTAATCAGTGTATAAAACTTGGATGGGGAGCTTTTGGAAGAAACTACAATTTTCAAGTGCAGTATGACATTAGGTCTAAAAAGAAAAGTGTTTAATCAACACATCCTGCTGGTGCTTATGTATGGAGCAGAGACATGGACCTTAACTAAAAAAGGCATACAAAGACTTCAGGCAACTCAAAGAAGCATGGAGAGATGCATGCTTGATGCAACCAGGAAAGATAAGAACTCCGTGCATGGTGTAACCAGGAAAGATAAGAAGAGGAATTTGTGGATAAGGAAAATGACAGGAGTGGGCAACATCATGACCAGAGTGAAATCACTGAAATGGCAATGGGCTGGACATGTTGCCAGAAGAACGGACCACCGATGACAACCAAAATTTTAGACTCGATTCTGAGGGACAGGAAAAGACCCAGAAGAAGACCCCATGGGAGATGGAAGGATGAAATTCGAAAGTATGCTGGAGTGGCATGGAGGAGACAAGCCCAAGACAGACAATTCTGGAAGAAATTTGAGACCTTCAGGATGAAGGTGACAGTTGACCAAGTTAATGAAAGTTTCCAACGAAGCCCCAGGAAATCCGTTCGTAAAGCAAGCAGAGAACTGTGCATTCCAAAATTGACAGTTCACGATATCTTGCACAAGAAATTAAAGTTTCATGCTTATAAAATTCAAATAGTGCAAAAAATGCATGTAAATGATCACACTCTGTGATACGATTTTGCTGTGGATATGCTGAATCAAATGGAAAATGACGAAAACTTTCTCAGTACTGTTAGTTTTAGTGATGAATCCACATTTCATGTATCAAGTGTTGTGAATCATCACAACTGTAGGATATGGGGCAGTGAACCGCCCCATGCTGCTATTGAACTGGAACGTGATTCTCCAAAAGTTAATGTGTGGTGCGCCCTATCAAAATGAGAATTGATTGGCCCTTTCTTCTTCTACGAAAAAACCATAAATGTTGACATTTACTTAGATATGCCAGGAAATTTCGCTATACCCCAGATCAAAAGATATGACAACATCGTTTTCCAACAAGGCAGCACGCCTCCACATTGGTCAACGTGTGTACGTAAGTGCCTAAATGAGCATTTCCCCAACAGATGGATTGGGCGTGGTGGTCCCATTCCGTGGCCTCCTTGCTCTCCAGATCTAACGTCATTGGATTATTTCATGTGGGGTTATGTGAAGGATCGTGCCTATCAGACGCCTTGTACTGATTTGTAGGAACTGAAGCAGCATATCACAGCTGCTATTAATTCCACAACTCCTCAGATGCTTGCCAATACATGGCATGAAATTGAGTATCGCTTGGACGTACTACGAGCAACCAAGGGATCTCACATCGAAATTTATTAGCTTGTGTAGTTACATTGTAAGTTAGTACAGTTAGTTTCTTTCTATCTGTTTAATGTTTTGTTTTATATAATTTTGTAATGTGTCCAATAATTCTCGGACACCCTGTATATCAGGAACACAAGGGATTTCAAATGTGCAGTATCAGTTAAGCAGATGCTGAATGTATATTAATCAGCAGAATTAACTGTGATGTATAGTGATCAATACACTACAAAAAAGTATTTTTAGTGATAATTTATAATGCTAACTTGCTAGATGTATGTACGTGTTTCTTCAACAACATTTTTTATTATCTAACCTAACAACCTTTCCAAGTGGAAATTGTAATAACAAATGCAGTCCTATGGAGAATGAGTGTAGTTATGTTTAATTTATACTGTCAAAGGTAACTTCAATTGTTTAATCTTTTCTCATAAATAATCTTGTTTTAGACATAGTTTCAATATAGAATTTGATTATTTCTTCTTCCTTTGACTTGATATAGCGGTTTGTGGATTTCTAGTGATATGCTCATGCCTAGGTGGTGATGAACTAGCAATATTTTGACTTTGGTATAAATTTTGTTTGAAGATTGACCCCCCACCCCATCTAGTGAATTGAGGTTCCAGTTGAAAATTGCATGATACTATACCGTGATTGAAGTATGTTGATTGACAAAAATCCTAACATAGTGATGGTCAGAGTATTTTGGGTAGACACAAAATATTAGTGATAGTCAATGTTTTTTAGTTGATGCAAAACTCCATCAACACACTTTTTGACCAGTGCTTACACAAGACACATGGACTGTGAATTAAATGCACAAGTCAAATCTGTAGTGGGGTGGCATCCTTTGTTAATGCCCCCTCTCCCCTCTCTTGTGCAGTGTGATTCGAAACCAAAATAGGAAGATCATAGAAATCAGTTGAAATAATCGTATGCAGAAGATTTAGGTAAATTGCATATACATTATAATAGTTAAAACAGACAGCATATTCAAAAGATTAGTATTCAGTTAAATCAGGTTTGCATTGTATTTGATTTCTGCTGTAAGTGCACTCCTTTCATTGTCAGCATATTATGAATTATTTTCTTTTCCTGTACTTTTATTTAACAACACTTACTTTTTCAAGTTCTAATAAAAAAGTTAAGTTGAATAATGGCATCTTGTGCTTTTAAAATGGTTTTAAACTAACTTTCTGTGTCCTTTGGCAAGATTTATCACTGAATTTTGGAAACGTTTTTGGTTAATCAGCATATTTACAGTAGTTCTTTCTTCTTATTCTTTTTGTCGATTTTAGAATAAAATGAAGGTTAAATTTAAGTATTTGCGAGATGACTTTACTTTCAATGTCCTTAGTTCCAGTTTATATAAACATGCTGATTTTCATAGAGTATGTTTTAAAACTTTATGTCTGTTGTTTAGTTGATTCTGGTGGTGCAAACTTACCAAGACAGGCTGAAGTCTTTCCTGATATTACTGATTTTGGTCGAATTTTTTACAATCAAGCTACTATGTCTTCTATGGGAATTCCTCAGGTAAGAATTGTGTTTGTGAGTAAAATATAGATTAGTTAAAATTATTTTCTTTGGCTCATAGTTTCTTGATAATACATAAATGAAGTGGATGAAAATATACAACAATAATTTTGTATGGTACTGAAACTGAAAGGCATATATATGACATGCAAGGTATAAATAATTAATTTAATTCCATTGTCTCAGTTATAAGCTATTATGAAAGAGAAGCAAAAAGTAGTAAAATTCTTTAATGCTAACACTATAAATTTAAAAAAATGGGGGGGGGGGAGAAAGGAGAAGGTAACCCCCGCCTCTAAATGGTAACTATTATCTCTGCATATTACTCTGTAGCTCTGTATACACTTTCTAATTTTCATTAAATTTTGATTTGAAACATTCGTGATTTATTTAGGTGAAGTTTTTTTGTATAACTTTCAGTTTCTTATGTTTTCTGATTTACTTGCAGCTTGTTTTGATGAAATCCACTGTCTTTCATTGTGTTTCATTATCTTGTATCCTGCATACTTTCATTTCATTTAAAGCAAATGAAAGAGCTTTCAAATTCAAATTTTGACACACATACATGCATGCACACACACACAGTTCAGATATTAAAAAAAAAAGGAATGGCTTTGAAAAATGTGTATTATTGGCGTAGAGTTAGAGCCAATATGTTCCCCCTTCTGAGGTATTTACTATGAACGATGAGTGATTTTGGATTTGCATAAATTTCAGTTTCTTATGATTTTTGATTTACTTGCAGCTTGTTCATAATTACCATGATGAAATCCACTACCTTCTGATTGTGTTTCAGTATCATGTATCCGGCACACTTTTGTTTCATTTAAAGCCAACCAAAGAGTTTTAAATTTTAAATTTTGGAAAGAATAGTAGAAAGTTCAGAAATTAGTAAAAAAGTAGCAAATGGCATTGAAGAATGAATAGTATCAACATAAAGTTAGAACCAATATATTTCCCCTCCCAGGGTGTTTACTATAGATAGACTTTGGATGTCTTGTTTCATGCATGGTTTATGAAGGAAGCCATTTCATTCAGTTCAGGAGATCATGAATATGTTTTGGTAGGTAGAGGCATAAAATATCCTGTTTTCACATCCTGTGTATTCATGTCAGAGTGGCAGAAAATGAGATATTCCCCTTCATTTATTTTTTGTCCTTGACCTGAATATTAATCATCTGTGAGAGAAACTTCACTTCCCTACAAATCTCTCAAAAGGCGCAGACTATACTTCAAGACCTGATAATAACCAAACACCACATCAGAACTGTCCATTACAAAAATGGGTATAAATGGAAATGGCTAAAGCATCAAAACGTAAGAAATTTGCATGAAACTGTTTTGGTTCTGTAAGAATGAAGTGGTAAGATTGGCCATTTCACACATCATAACACCAAAATAAATATTTCAAACTAGACAATTTACTTTCATAAAGCAGATGTTTTTATAAAAATATTTACATGATTTATGGTATACTTGTATTAAACATATTTTTATGTGAAAATAAGTAAGAGAACTTCCTTCCCTGATGGTACAACTTCTCAGCTGTGAATGACTGAATTAAAGTGATAGCTGTTTATCTTTGTATGTCAAGTTTAGCACAAGTTATTTCCCCATACAGACTTTTTACTGAGATTTAAGTGTTGACATAGAATTTGAGTAAAAAGTTTATTCATTATTATCACCCCACTTTTTTTCGGTAATCTGTAGGATTGTCCTTCTGTCAATATGGACAAGAAGTTAGATGCTGACATCTAATCATTGCTCAAAATAATGAGAGGATATCATTATTTCAGCATGAAATGATGGAAAAATCAATGTGCTGCAAATCCGTTATGATAAAAAGTCAAATTCTGAGCAGTGCATGTCAACAACAAGAAGTGGATCAGGCAAAAGTGTTAGGAGTGTCTTAAAATGTAATCACTATATTGTGGAGGCATTTTCATGAGACTGGAGCAGTATGAAGACAAGGGCAGGGTTGGCCAATATCAGCAACAGCACAAGAATTTGAGTCTACTGGCTCATCCTAAGTGCCATTGATATGTAGCTTAACTACTACACATATTTATTATAGCCACAGGATGACACATATCCACACAGACCTAATACAATCAGCTCAGCCAAAGATTATTCTATGTCTGGTGATCACTGGTGTATGTGTGCCCCTCCCTGCACATCACCAAAGAGCCCATGTGAAGTATGCTGAAGACATCACAGTTGAGACCATAAACAGTAGCCCCCTGTTCTTCATGGATGAGTCGTGGTTTAGCTGCAGTATGATAATCATCATGTCTTTCTCTGGCATGAATGAGAAACACAGAAAACTCATGCAAGGAAGGGATACCTTCAGTAGTGGTGGAATCCTTGGGTGGGTGGACAACAGCATTGGCAGTCATATAGAGCTCTATGTCATCTGGAATAGACCTGATGACAATAAGATATCAAGATGAGACCCTATGGCTTACACAGGGTGTGCCATATAAAAGAGGCCCGAGTATAATGAACAACAACAGTCAGGCAATGTTACTATACATGGTACAGAATAGTTGAAATGACAGAAAACAGAGTAATTTACCTGCATTTACAACAATTGCTGAAAGTGCTGTCCTCCGACATCAAGACACAGCTGAAAAAAATCAGACACGTCATACCAAACACCTCTCTTTTGGTCGTACAGAGGAGTCTCCATTGCCCGTCTGGGATTCGTGTTAATCCAAGTCCTGCTGTTTTGCGCATTGACATGCCCAGACAGATGAAACCATGCTTCATCTGTCATGTAATAAAGTGTGGGCCAATTTCACCGCTGACAATGGTCTCCTGAAACCACTTACAATTTTGCATCCGTTTTGCATAATCAGGAGTTTTAAGTTCTTTGGGTGCCATAACTTTGGATGGCCAAAAATGCAAATCCACCTTAAGTATGAAGACCAGGGCAGGGTTGCCCAATATCAGCAACAGCACAAGAATTTGAGTCTACTGGCTCATCCTAACTGACATTGATATGTAGCTTAACTACTACACATATTTATTATAGTATGCATTGGCATGATGTGGCAAATATTCCCGTTGCAGATGATAATCGGTGAATCGACTTCCCAGGGCTTTTTGACATCATTGTGCACACATCCTTGATATTGTCTTCAGTATGAATTGTCTTGGGTTTGTTTCTTTTCCTGTTGCACACCGTGCCGGTTTCACGAAACTTCTGCACTAACTTCTGTACTACTGATTTTGCCGGTGCTGCACAATGTAGAATTTTTTCTGTAAAGAACTCATTTAAAGCCTTGTATGAGTTATTTCTGAAATACTGTTCCACAATAAAAATCCGCTGTTCCGTACTTAAAACCATTTCCATTGCCTTCGTTCTCTCTTCACTTACACTTATGACCGCGTACCTACACTGCCCTGGCTGTGACTAACCACTCCGGAGAATTCCTTTGCAGCTGTACACGCAGAAACCGGTTCGAAGTTGAACAAAGCGGTTTTAACTGGAAACCCGCCTAACAACATCTGGCCACAGGGTCTCTTTTATATGGTGAACCCAGTAGTTTGGGGATACATTCTTCTTAAGGCTATCTTTAAATGAGTGTTAGGGTTCATCTTCTATCTTACATCTGCAATGTAAATTCTTCTGTACACATTTTCTCAAGGACTATTACTTTATAGTGTTTGAAATTTTGAGCACAAATGAAAACAATTCATAGCTAATATATGCAACAGTGATTATTCCGAAAAATTTGCTAAAATTTTTTTTTAAAATTCAATGTATCTGACTCGAAAGTATTCCAATTTGGTGCTAGAAGGGCCGATAAGTTAGCTTAGCAGTGTTTCTGTCTGGAAGAAACGAAAACTCTGATTTCTGTCTGATTTTTCTAATTATCTGAGCCAAATGGAAATAAATGAATGGGGACAAAAGGGAGACTGGAATCTTTTCTTCTGTAAATCATCTTAAATCCTATTGTACGTTAATTTTTTTGAAGAGATCCGCCTACTTACTGAACTCCACCCCCAAAGAATGTCATTGGTCAAAACGTAACAGCGCATATTTTGTCTTTTCCTTGTGGAGCCAGTGAGAGACTGCTTCCATTCTGATTATGGTGAGGTCTGCAGTGATTCGCTGATGCCTACTTCTGGGACAGTCACTCAAGACGTAAAAAGCCATGCCCAAGAAGTGATTTTTTGTGCCATCTATTGCAGAAGATGAACCCTAACACTCATTCAAAGCCTTAATGAATGGTAACTCATACTCACATTGAGCCCAGATGATGGAAAGCCTGCTTCAGACAGAGGGAATTGAGTGTATGGGCTGGCCTTCTCACTCTCAGGACCTCAACCCCATTGAACATGCATGGAACACACTGAGAAGACATGTTGCAATTTGTCTATTTCCTTGCATGGACTTTCAGTTGCTGGAGCATGCTCTCGACAAGGGGTGGTGGAGAATCCACTGCTGGATAATCTCGTCCTTTGATACCTCCCTGATTTGCCAGGGTTTGGGCAGTTACTGATAGCCATACACCCTACTAGAAGTCAGTTTGTACCACTTTTCTCTACTTATTCTTGTGTAACTTCACTAACAGATGCGTGCTGCCACTGCATGAATATGCGTGCTTGCCTCTCTCTCTCTCTCTCTCGCGCGCGCTCATATACATACATACATACATACATACATACATACATACATACATATCACTAAGCTGTTCTCTGAGATTCAGAGGTTAGCTCCAAAAATAAATGCAAACTACCAGATACTTTTACTTACTGTTGTCATATCAAACTTCTCCATTTACAGCAATCTTGACATACAACTCGGGCTTTACTGATATCCATTACACGCCGTACACAAGATCTTTTATACTTCATACTCATAATCTTTTTCTCATGCAGACACTCCTGAATTTGATCCACCCATGTCTTCCTTCTCTCTTGCTCCTATGGTTTTATTTTGTTGTCTTTCAGGTAATTGAACTTCAGTGTTTCTGATAAATACTAAACTTCACTTTCTGTTCACTTGTACACCTCTGGTTCAACATGAACAAGTTTTCAACATTTTGTAACCCCAGTGATTATAATTCACCCTGTTCTTAAGAGACTATTGTCATATAGCTCTTGCATCTGCTCTGGTCTGAGTAATGGATGGAGAATATAATTAATGAGCAACTAATTTCAATTAGTTGCTCACTTGTTAGAGGCTTAATCTCACTGATGTATTCAATGTAATTTCAATTGAAATTACTCAGTAGGTAATATTCAAGCACATGGTACACATATTTATAATATGGATAAAAACTGTTACCAGATTTTAGAAGATTCTGATTAAAAATCTATTTCTCAAATTTGTTAATTAAGTTTTTAATATGGTTTTATTGTGCCCTATCGCCTTTCAACTGAGTTTGTGCTGGCTTCTTTGCTTTCATTAAATCATGTATGATGATAGCATGATAAATTATTATTAATAAATTCTTATAAGGAATTAATATACGATTTAAAGTGAAAGAGGAACCAACCTATATTTCAGTTTGAAAGAGTTTTGATAAATGGGGAAATCTCCAGAGAAAAATATGTAAAATGTTCTGAACCCAAGTAAGAAATAATTTTTGAAGTAAAGCGAAGAAGAATTTTGATGAACAAGTTGTGGTATTTGATGTTCCAGTGCCTGTGCTGCAGTCTGACACCAATGTTTCCTAGGCAAAATCTTGTCATGTAGTCGAGATCCTGTGAGGGTGCAGGTGTGACATTGACAGCATGAGGCCATGTCCCTGTCGTGCCAGGTCTGCTCTGTTCAAGGCGGTGGTGGCTCTGTGATGGTTTGGGGAGCCTTCTCATGGGGCGCATTAAGTCCCTTTGTGTGTCTGAAGAGATCCTGAACCACTGCATGCTACCTGCAATTTGCTGGCTGATCACTTCCTTCCATGGGCTTTGCACAATCTGCAGCTGATGGTCTGTTTTAGCAGAACAATGCACCACCAGCCCACTGGGCCACAACCACCCACTCAAGGAGCACTCACCTACGTTTGGAACCATCCATTGGTCCCCACCCAGATTTAAACCCTATGGAAGCTCTCTGGTATGCCGTGGAGTTGAACATCAAATCCATGGATCCTGCACCATCGTCTCAGGCAGAGTTGTAGACAATGCTGCAACAAGCATGGCTGGCATTACCTCTAGAAACCCTCCATCATCTGGTGGACTCAATGCTTCAGCATGTACACGCTGTTATTCATGCTAGAGGAGGACCAACTTGCTATTAGGTAAGTATCTCTGTAAAGTTTTGTTCATTGAGTGTATTTTTTTCATTAAAATGTTTTTGTACTAGAAGCTGCATGATGAAGCCTTTGCACCGCAGAATGTAGTGCACACACAAAAGAATGTACATATGTGGTTTGTGATATTTCTTGAATTGCTTCAACTAGTTCACATCAGGAAATTTGTTCCAACTTGTAAGCTACATCTGCTTAGCTTCAGTTGCTTGAAACTTCGTTTCTCGGGGTGTTGTAACAGTAGCATGCTTGAAAGTAAATCAGGAGGTGTAGGTTCCATTCCTATTCAAGCATGATGTAATTTTCAAGTTTTCTGAAGGATGGCTATGTGGGGAAACAATAAAATGTACGTCATCTATAAATCGGCAATCATGTTTTTTTTTAATTAATTTTTTTTATTTATGTTTCTATTTTTTATATTTTTGTCTGTGTTTTTTGAAGAATTGTACCGTAATTTCAGGTAAATAAGCCGCACTGATGTATACGCCGCAGTGATAAAAAAAGGGGCGGAATGAAAAAAAAAATCACCAAGAACGCCGCACCTCTGTATACACCGCACCTTTGCAGTAAGGTGGGGAGTACCACAGCGGAATCTTGAAAACATTTCGTAGTTAAAAATATAGTACCTGATCTTTCAAATAATAAATAAAATTACCAGTTAAACAAGATTCAATCTTAAGTATAACACTCACTGTACTACCTATTTTATAAAAATTTACTCAAAAAATTCGTAAGGCGCTTAAACCAGTTATAAAACATTTATACCTCAAGAATTTAAAAAATACACGCACAACATTCTGAAAATATATGGTACACATATTTTTTCAATCAAATCCATCAAAATCGGAAACTTCACTGTCCGAATTAAGAAGTTTTAAAAGCTCATCATCTAAAAAAACTTCGGGGTCATCCTCATCACTTACGCTAACTTCTGGAGCTTCACCGCAGTTTATAGAAATAATGTTTGCTTCAGTGAAGCCCGAAATAATCGTCGAAGTTCTGATGTTTTTCCAGGATTCGGAAAAACATATTTATTTACCATTAACTTAAAACTGGAAGTATAACTTCTGCGTTGAGTCATTTTACTTTCTGTGATAACATAGAACTATGCAAACTCGAGAAAAGGCGATTTGGCGAACTGAATGCAACGAACGCAGACATCACTCAGAGCTGCATGTCACTGATAAATTTTGCACGTGCTGTCCTTGCGTTAGCCTCGGAGCGAAGCTCACGACGTCATGAGTTCAAAGAGAGTTAATTGCTCGGAGCATGAAACAAGGGCGATTCCCTGCGAAGTTTCCCTCCCGCCACGGATTTTTTCCGAGTTTTATCGGAGTCACCTCTCTCTTACCTATCCGACTTCAATCCTATAACCTATTATTGTCATGTCTTGTTTTAAGAGGGGGTGGGTGGAATTTATTGCACGTGGCTGTAACATCGTTATTCTATTCCCTCTCTATTGATATATCTTCCCATGGGAAAAAAAATGGAACAAACCAAAACGTTTTTTGTTACATAATTTTGCTCTGCCAAAATAAAAAAGAAAAAAGCTGTATATGCGGCCATGGTGCATCAGCCGCGCGGGCCGAAAATTTAATTTTGAACTCGTATATGCAGCGACTTATCTACCCGAAATTACGGTAATAGAATAACATTCAGATGATGTTATGTGGCAGAGAGTAAACATGTGGTTTTTTTTTTTTTTATGTGGCAGAGAGTAAACATGTGGTTTTTTTTTTTCAGGGTCCCTAAATACAAGTGTCTGTTTAACAGAGGATGATTTTTTATGTAAACATAGCCTATTAACAAGTAACTGAATTTCTTATTATCTGCAACTTTTCAATTTTCAGTACGTTTTTTATTTTATTTTTATTTATAAAAAACTGAATGTTAGTTTCAAGACTCAATGTAACATCCTGGGCAATGGGGTTCAGTAAAAGAAAAATTCAAGGCAGTTCTATTGAGAATCTCTGATCAGATTTCAGACCACTTGTCTGAGTTAAATGACATCTTTAACTTCACAACATTTCCCCAATAAAATTAATTCAAGTTAGATGATGCCCAGCTGGTGCTATTACTTTGTTAAAGTTATTCACCCCACTGAAAGCATAACATGAAAAATCTAAAAACTTTAGTATTGTACTTCTGATTGTAATGCCATTTCTATTTTCTGATATTTCATAAAAACTTAAAAATTTGTTGTTTTTAGATAGCAGTGGTTATGGGTAGTTGTACTGCAGGTGGCGCATATGTTCCAGCCATGGCAGATGAAAGTGTCATTGTAAGAAAGCAAGGAACTATATTTCTTGCTGGGCCACCTTTAGTAAGTTTCTGGTTTACTAAATTTTACAATGTATATGTATAAACTTTATTCAATATTCATTGCATGTTTTATTATGCTAATTCTTAGGTTTAAAAATAATTTATATTTCAGTGGCTAATAATATGTAATCCAAAGTTATGAACTCATTCTTTATTGAATATGTATAATTTGATACAAATAGTCTGATTATAGAAACATTTAGTTTTCTTTCTGTTTGTTCTTATGATTGTGCTATTTTGTCAGGAAACATGCATGTTAAGTGCAAACAAGATTTTCTTTCTATTTTGCATACTTGGGTGACCCATGTCTCACAACTATTGGGTTGTCGGAAAAGTCATGACGTATTTTGGCACCTGATGGCGGTTGGCCAGGTAGAGGCATGTGCAGCTCTGTTATCGCTATGACATACGACAGGTGCCAGTTCTAGCTGCAGTCTAAAAGGAATAGTGAGCAATTTGGTTTATTTGCAGAGATTTGACATCAAGTTGAAGATGGAAGACCAAACTGTGCAGTTTCGCCATATTTCACTGTTTTACTTCCGTAAAGGGAAGAACGCGCGTCAAGCTTCCGAAAAGTTGTGTAAAGTGTACGGTGATAATGCTCTACAAGAACGTCAGTGCCAGCGGTGGTTAGCAAAATCCCGTGCTGGTGATTTTGACCTCAATGATGCTCCTCGGTCCGGGAAGCCAACCGAGGTTGATGATGACTAAATCAAGGCATTGATTGAATCAAACCCACGTTACACGACACAAGAGATTGCAGACACATTGCACATACATCATTCAAGCATTCACGACCACCTGAAGAAGCTGAGATACGTAAGCAAGCTCGATGTGTGGGTTCCTTATGAACTCAAAGAAGCTCAATTGACAGCGCGTATAAACATCTGCGATATGCTCATTAAACGTGAGGAAAACGATCCTTTTTGGAAGCGACTTATAACTGGTGGCGAAAAGTGGATTGTGTACAACAATGTGCTGCATGAACAGTCTTGGTTCCAACGTGCTGCTTCGCCTCAAATGACATTAAAAGCAGACGTTCGTCAGCGGAAGGTTCTGGTTTCAGTGTGGTGGGATTTTAAAGGTGTCGTGTTTTTCGAGCTCCTACCACAGGACCAAACAATCAATTCGAATGTGTACTGTCGGCAATTGGACAGTTTGAACGAATCCATCATCCAGAAATGTCCAGAGCTTGTTCATCGTAAAGGTGTTGTGTTCCATCACAACAACGCAAGACCACACACAAGTTTGATCACCCGCCAAAAATTATTGGAGCTTGTGTGGGATGTGTTGCCCCACCCAGCATACTTGCCTAACCTTGCACCATCAGACTTCCACTTGTTTCGCTCTCTTCAACAGTCCTTGCGTGGTATAACGTTCAATTCAGATGAAGCTGTAAATCAAAACCTTGTACAGTTTTTCGCCACGAAAGACAGGTCCTTCTATGAACGAGTCATTCTGCAGGTCACTGAAAGATGGCAAAAGATTATTAAACAAAACGGGCATTATATCATTGATTGATCTTTGTTTTGTCTATCAATAAATGACCTTTGCAAAATATGGCTAAAATACGTCATGACTTTTCCGACAACCCAATATTTAACATATAGTCAGAAAGAATATGTGCACTAATTTAGTTTACTCCACTAAAAGCTCCACATCCTGCTGTGCCTGAAACGTAATATAAATTCACTTTTGTACAAGTAACTAGATATTTTCATTTTGCTTGATTTTTCTTTCAACATTTATGAAGTGTCAAGAAATTATTTGTTATGATTTCTAACATACCATCTGTCTACATCATAATTAATACAAGAAATTCTTCCCATTTGTAAAACTGTGTTGTAAGAGAATATATTAGTAACCAGACTTGTTTGGTTCTAGTTTCTGAGAACAGGCCTTGACTAAAATCAAGAGGCCAGAAATGTTTGTAAGAAACCAAAGGATCTCAGAGAAAAGGAAGATTAGATAAAAATTCTTCAACTGGAACTAGAATTAAATAAATTTATCTGGGTAAAGCCTTGAGTAAATGATTTAAAACCAAACTTGTTAAATGGGGATGAGAATTTGGGTCTTGAGATGAGAGCTCTGTAACTGTTTTTAAGTAAGATCATATTTCATTTTGCATTGTAAGGTTTCCAATCTTTGTACAATTTCAAAAAACCTTCGAAGCAAACCTAAATAAATTGAACCATGTAATTTATTCCTTATGATGGGAAAC
This sequence comes from Macrothele yani, assembly GCA_039090855.1. Lineage (NCBI taxonomy): Eukaryota > Metazoa > Arthropoda > Arachnida > Araneae > Macrothelidae > Macrothele > Macrothele yani. The sequence goes on from CM077029.1 coordinate 33,565,554, forward strand.
AAATTTGAATTAAACGTGTTGCTTATAAAGATATCGATTATCTTCAATTATTTGAAAATTCTTAGCGTTCGCTTTTACCACGTTATATTCTGGACGTCGGAAGTTAAAAGTTCCTTGTATCTGAAACATGATATTACTATAAAATAGAATAAAAAGGCTTTACTCACAATGTTTTTTGGTGGTCCTCTTCCTTTTATTGCTTTCAATTTTTGAAGTTAAAATATTATGCCATTAATATTCATGCCAAAAATTTGGTAACATGTTCACGCTTGCAGGTACCCTGTTGGTGAGTATGGCTTAAAAATGAAGTCTTGGTTCTTCTAAGGTGAGTATGGCTTAAAAATGAAGTCTTGGTTAAAACTCAATGAACAAACAAAGTCTTAGTTAAAACCTAATGACCAAGTGAAAATATTAAAAAAAAACCTGGCTCTATATTGACTTTAAGTATTTTTTAAAAATGAAATCTTGGTTCTTCTAAGGTGAGTATGGCATAAAAACGAAGTCTTGATTAAAACCCAATGAACAAACGAAGTCTTGGTTAAAACCTAATGACCAAATGAAATAATATTCGAAATTGACTTTAAGTATTTTTCATAGAATAATCCCGAAGAATTCCAACCACCCATGGGCACATAAAACAGCTGCAATCAGAAACTTAATAAAAAGAGCATTCACTCATTCCAGCAGCAATAAATACAAAGAGGAAGAGCTAATATGGATTAACAGAATGATAAAAAACTTTGGATATAACAGAAAATTATATATGACAGCAAGCATAAAGTACAAAGACCAAAAAAGGAAGAAAATAAATATTGTGGAAGCTTCCCATATATTAAAGGATTATTTGTAAAAATCACAAAAAAAAAAAAAAAAAAAAACATTGGAATATCCGTAAAGACACAAAGAGATATGGTAATAAAAAATAAAGATCAAGTACAAATATTGGAAAAATCAGGTGTATATTGCATACCAGTAAAAATAACTAACAGTAATGATAAAAAAATAAACTATATAGGAAGTACTAAAAATCAATTAAAAACTAGGTTGAACCAACATATAACGAACTGGAATAAAAGGGAGGAAAAAACTGCATTGGTGCAATATTGCATAGAAAATAATATGAAACCAGAATTTGAAAACATCAAACACCTAAAATCACACAGAACGGAGAAAGAGATTAGAATCACAGAATCGGTAATTATTGAAAAAACTGAAAGTACTAATTGCAACATTAATCAACCTAACGAAATACATGTACAATGGAAAAAATTTATTACCGACGAGAAAAAGAGAAAAAAATAGAACAGAATGTAATTCCCAATAATGACACCAGAGGACACCACCAAAGATATAAACGAACTACAATACGTAACACCACCAACGAATCAACACTGAGAGAGGAGGAGGGACTGAGTGAAGAAAACTCCAAAGAACTGCAGGTGACAGCCATTTGCAATCTTTCCTAACTCTGAAGATGGGCGTATGACTGAAACACGTGTAAGTTTTACCCCAGTGGGAGTGTCCTTTACGACACAGCATGAAGAGCGAGGAGGACGGCCGGAAGTTTGAGAGACAGCGGTTCCAAGATTTTTAAGATTTTTTAACTTTTTATCTGTTTCATTAGGATTTCTGACCAGAATTTCTTTGCTTCTCAGGGCTTGAATACTCACCTTTGTGATTTTCTATGAAAAATACTTAAAGTCAATTTCAAATATTATTTCATTTGGTCATTGGGTTTTAACCAAGACTTCGTTTTTATGCCATACTCACCTTAGAAGAACCAAGACTTCATTTTTTAAAAATACTTAAAGTAAATATAGGGCCAGGTTTTTTTCAATATTTAAATTTGGTCATTAGGTTTTAACTAAGACTTTGTTTGTTCATTGAGTTTTAACCAAGGCATCGTTTTTAAGGAATACTCACCTTAGAAGAACCAAGACTTCATTTTTTAAGCGATACTCACTAACAGGGTACCTGCAAGCGTGAACATGTTACCAAATTTTGGCATGAATATTAATGGCATAATATTTTAACTTCAAAAATTGAAAGCAAAAAAAAAAAAGAGGACCACCAAAAAACATTGTGAGTAAAGCCTTTTTATTCTATTTTATAGTAATATCATGTTTCAAATACAAGGAACTTTTAACTTCCGACGTCCAGAATATAACGTGGCAAATGCGAACGCTAAGAATTTTCAAATAATTGAAGATAATTGATATATCTAAATAAATTGGTTTTATGTCTTTGTTTGATATGCTTCTACACACAAGTTAAAACATAATCACAAATGTATTTTGTAATTAAAGTTTTGGCCAAATTTGCTTTTGAAAAGTTGGGCATGATGAAATGAAATTCATGCTGCCCTTCTCTTTCTGTTTCACTGAAATTTTCTGAGAGATTCTACTTTGTCATGGTGTGATAATTAAATGTTTACAACCACATTGATGTAATTCACATTTTTCACTTTATTTTACATTATATAAAAATTTTAGTACGCTCTTCAGTTGTGCGTCAGCCACAGCCATCCTGTGGACTGAGGAATTAATGTGGTAGAACTTTTTCTCACATTTCTTGACAGAAATGATTTTTGAAATAACTGTAATAGTATATGATGCATCCAAACTGCAAGTGTCAGCATTTATATATGTTTCCGTTAATTCCTTCACAGTGTACTGCAAATTTTCTTGTGAATATAGAATACTATGTACACTTTCTAGTTGAGCACAGCACAAATGTCTTCTGGAGTACATCTGAACAGGAAGGTGCATTTTTTTTACTTAACACCAGTTTTTGTTCTGTTGTTTTATGTGTGGAGTGTAAAGTGCTGCAATTATGACATTCATTCTGGGAAGTTGAAGAGATGGAAACAGAGTATAACTCCTAGGAGATCCAAGAAGTTAGAGATTACCTTTGTTCCTGTAATATTTTACTTACTATACAATTATTTCCATCACTCAAAAGATCTATCCATCACATTGCCACTCTTTCTCCTCCTCACTGAAATCTTTATGCAATGTAGGTAATTCAAATTTAGGGAACACTTCCACAGATTTGCACATCTTTTAGTTGAGCATATTCATGCAGTAGACAACACACTATCACTATACACTCCCTAAATTCATGTGCAAAAAGCAGGGAAGGGGTGTGGACTTTATTTTCAGACATAAAGTAAAATTAATCGCAATTCCATAGAAAGTAAGAATGTTCAGATGTTTTAAAGTAAATCACAATGACAAGTAAGTAAATGAGCATTTTTAGATGTGAAGTAAAATTAACCTTAGTCACAGAAAATGATCTTTTTCAGGTGTGAAGCAAAATTGATCACAAGACATAGCAAATAAGTATTTTCTGGGGTAATGTTAATGAGTGAAACTATATTATATTATATCAAACAAAGGTCTTCGCTCTTTCCACGTTTATAAGTGAGTCATGGAAAAATTCTCATTGGCCGCCACCAGGAATCGAACCCAGGGTCTTCCAGTTATGCGCCGGATATGCTTCCACTACACCACAGTGGCCTCAAATTCCTCCAGACTCACATACGCTAACTGCCAAGCCAATTTGGCAGGTTACTTCTTGAAGCCCCGCACAATTCTGGGGATTCACCAAAAATGGTAAGCAGCAACAGAAGAAATGATTAGACGGCAAACCATCTTTGGTAAATCTCCAGCATTGTTCTGGTCTCCAAGAAGCAACCTGCCAAATTGGCTTGGCAGTTAGCATGTGTGAGTCTGGAGGAATTCGAGGCCGCTGTGGTGTAGTGGAAGCATATCTGGCGCATAACTGGAAGACCCTGGGTTCGATTCCCCAGTGGCGGCCAATGAGAATTTTTCCATGACTCACTTATAAATGTGGAAAGACCAAAGACCTTTGTTTGATGTTCCTGGTCCACGTCAAATGTCTGCATTAATTATATTATATTATATTGTATTTTAATCTATATTATATCTGTATATAATATAGATTAACAGGGAATTCTCTCAACATTTAAGCTTTCAAAACACACACATGAAACTCAGACAGAGGCTGAAGTACATAAAATATATTAGGAAATACCAAAACAAGATTCTGTGCAATTGCATGCTAGTATAGTCATACTTTGTAACCTCATAGATGAGTATATCAATCATAAGGAAATTCTGTTTCACACTTTATAAGTGCTTCTAAGACAGGAGTATATGCTTTATATGTTGTTATATAGCTAAGCTTGATCATAAGAAACAACACTGATAAAAGTTTTGATTCACCATATTAACTTGGATATTGTGCAGTCACCCATTTATCGTGGTTGTTGCTGTATTCACAATAGATATACTGAAACAAAATGCAAAAAAGTAGAATTTAGAGCCATTTAAACAAAACAAAAAGGCAAAAATCGTGAAAAAACTTGAAATGGAATTGCTGAAAAGTTGCATTAAACATCTTAAAAAACTTTGATTCTTGCAATAACTGATCATAAGCCATATTCCTGCTGTCCCATCCAGATGCGGTTTTTTTTATATAAAATTTTATTGATTGTTTCACCCATGTTATCATGGCCTTCCTCAGCGATAGACGATGTTGTTGTCAGTTCTGCTGATTCATCACTGCCTTGTGAATTCACTGTCAGCTCATCACATCAGGCAACGTCATGGTCTGCATTGCATATGTCACATTCTGCTCCATCAGGTGGACGTTTGTAACATGATTTCATCTGTCACATATTTTATTCCTTATCATACATACACACACACACGCACACACGCACGCACACACGCACACACGCACACACGCACACACGCACACACACACACACACACACACATATATATATATATATATACCACATTGGTGACATTGAGGATCTCAGAAACTACAGACCTATCAGCCTCCTATCAGTAGTTTATAAAATCTTCACTAAAGTTCTTTCACACCGCTTGAAGGTAACACTGGACATGGCTCAACCGAGAGAACAAGCTGGATTCAGGAGTGGCTACAGCACAATAGATCATATCCATGTGCTGAGAGAACTAATTGAAAGAGCGAGGGAATATGAACTTCCATTGTGCATGGCTTTTATCGATTATGAAAAAGCCTTTGATTCGGTGAAACCATCAGCAGTTACAATGGCTCTGAAAACCTGCGGTATTGAAGATGCATACATTAATATTATTAATAACATCTATGAAAATGCAAGTGCAAAGATTAGGCTGTTTGAAAATACAACACACATAAAAATTGGAAAGGGGGTGAGACAAGGTGACACCATATCTCCGAAGCTCTTTAATGCCACATTGGAGGGTGTTTTTCAGTCACTGAGCTGGGAAAACAAGGGGATAAAGATTAATGGAGATTATCTAACCCACCTTCGTTTTGCTGATGACGTAGTCATTTTTGCAACTAGCCCATCAGAGCTGCAGAGTATGATCCAGGAACTTGCTGACAAGAGTAAAGAAGTGGGATTAAAAATGAACTTTCAGAAGACAAAAGTGATGTTCAATGCTTTTACAAGAAATGAAGATTTATCGATTGATGGAGAAAAGCTGGAGATAACAGACACGTACGTTTATCTTGGACAGCAGATATCAAGTGAGGGTCACATTGATGAAGAAATTAATCGGCGTACAAAACTTGCCTGGAGAGCTTTTGGAAGAAACAGCATAATTTTCAAGAGCAATATGCCATTATGTCTTAAAAGAAAAGTGTTTGATCAATGCATCCTTCCAGTGCTTACATATGGTGCAGAGACGTGGACCTTAACTAAAAGAGACATACAAAGGCTGCAGACAACTCAAAGAAGCATGGAGAGGTGCATACTTGGTGTAACCAGGAGAGATAAGAAGAGGAACTCGTGGATCCGAAAAATGACAAGAGTGGAAGACATCATGATCAGAGTTAAATCCCTGAAATGGCAATGGGCTGGACATACTGCCAGAAGGACAGATCATCGATGGACAGCCGAAATTTTAGATTGGATTCCAAGGGACAGGAAAAGACCCAGAAGAAGACCACATGGGAGATGGGTAGATGAAATTCGAAAGTATGCAGGGGTGACATGGAGGAGACTGGCACAAGACAGATCGTTGTGGAGGAAACTTGGGGAGACCTTCGTCCAGCAGTGGATTGATAATGGTTGACAATGATGATGATGATGATATATACCACTAAGCTGTTCTCTGAGATTCAGAGGTTAGCTCCAAAAAGAAATACAAACTTCCAGATATTTTTACTTATTGTTGTCCTATCAAACTTTTCCATTTACAGCGATCTTGACATACAATTCGTGCTTCACTGATATCCATTACACGCCGTACACAAGATCTTTTATATTTCATACTCATAATCTTTTTCTCATGCAGACACTCTTGAATCTGATCCACCCATGTCTTCCTTGGCCTTCCTCTGCCTTTCCTTCCTGCCACTTGGTCTGAAAAGGTTTTCTTAGTAAGCATTTCATCACTCATTCTTTCAACATGGCCAAACCACCGAAGCATATTGGTCTCCACCTTGCTAACAACATTTTGCTTCACATCACACAACTGCAATACATCTTCATTCCTTACACAATCAGATCGAGTCTTGCCACAAACCCCCCGTAAGTAATGCATTACTCCAGCACACAAACGACTCCTAGGTTTCTTCTGCAGTACCCAGGTTTCACTGCCATACATCAGAGTAGGAACAATTACAGTTTCATACACAGCCATGCGGGACTCTCTAGAGAACCCATCATTCCTGTGAAAACCTCCCAGAGCAGCTATGACTTTCAATGAAGAATTCACTCGCCTACTAATTTCACCATCCAATTTCTTCTCTCTGTCAAACATGCTTCCTAAATACCCAAACTCATTTACCTGGCCAATCACAGTGCCATTTAGACTTATGCTACATTCAGTACTCCCAGTTCCCCACTCAAAAATCGTAACTTTGGTTTTTCCCTTATTAATACTCAGTTTGAATTTCATGCAAACTTCGTACATCCGGGACAACATACTCTGCAAATCACTTTTGCTCTCTGCCAACAGGACAGTGTCATCAGCATACAGCAATCTGCACACATGCATATCACCAAGACACAAACCAGTATTATCTATTTTGGCATCATGCATGCATGCATCCATAAATATATTAAACAGCCATGGTGACATTACACAACCTTGTCTAACTCCTGCACCAATGGAAAACCATTTTGATAAAGCACCATTCACTCGTACACAAGCTCTACTACCAGCATACATGGCTTTTACACTATTAAATAGATTCCCAGTAACACCATATTCATTCAATACCTTCCACAAAAGTGTCCTATTCACTTGGTCGTAAGCTTTCTCTAAATCTATGAAGGCAGTAAAAACTTTCTTCCCAACAGCCAGATACTTTTCAATCATCGTGCGTAAGGCAAAAATCTGGTTAGTGCAGCCTTTACCAGGCATAAAACCACTCTGAACATCCCACACTTTCAATGATGTAAGACCTCATACTTTTTCAATAACAACCTTACCAAACACTTTCCCTGGCACACTCAGTAGGCAAAATACCACGATAGTTCTTACATTCAGTCTGAACACCATTTCCCTTATACAAGGGAACAATAATAGCATCCTTCCAATCCCGAGGGACCATTCCTAACTCCCAGCACAACTGGCGAATTTCAGTTAACCAGTCAATTATAGAGTCACCACCATATTTCAACGTCTCTGCAGTTATGCCATCAACTCCCAGAGCCTTACCATTCTGAAGAGATTTTAGAGCTTTACACACTTCTTCTCTTGAGATCCCTCCTGTGCTTTCATCCCTCATTGTGACATCATCTGCATCTGTCTCAGAATCATCTTTGCTTTCCTGATCTAATAACTCACAGAAGTATTCGCCCCATCTGTCACTTAACTCATTGGGCTCCCATATCATTTCCCCAATCTCATTCTTCACACAGCTTACAACTTTGTTTCCCCTATTTTTCCTGTCTCATGTACTTCCAGAAGGACTTCTTATCTTTCCAAAAAGCCAGTTCATGCCTTTCCACTTTCTCCTTCCTATCTTTTTCCTTACTGTGGCGAACCAGATTAGCAGCTTCACGCTTCTTACAGCGATATTCATCCACAGAGACTCTACCTTGCAACATCCCCAAATAGGCTTCCTTCTTTCTCTTTACTGCCTCTTCAATCTCACTATTCCACCAAACATCACTCACCTCTATTGTTACCCACTATTGTGGTGCCACAGACCTGTTTAGCAGCAGTGACAACACAGTTCTTAAAACATTCCCACTTCTTTTCTACATCCCTCTCACCAGACTTCAGATCCTTCAGTAGTTCTCTGAGTAAGTCAGAATATCACTGATGATCTTCAAGGAGCCTATCAACCTTTATTCTTTCTATCCTGGGTCTCTTCCTATTCCTTTTCCTCCAACCAACATTAAGTTTCACTCGTGACACTACCAAGTAATGATCAGAACCAACATCCGCACCTCTCATCACACGGGTGTCAACAACTAAGTGTTTCAAACGCTGATCGTAAACAACAAAATCTATCACACTCTTTTGACCAAAAGTACGATTTTCCCAAGTATATGTGTGGATATACTTGTGGTTGAAAAATGTGTTAGATACACACAAACCATTCTCAATGCAGAGTTCAATTAATCTTTCACCATTATCATTCACACAGTGGTCATTAAACTTACCCAGAACATTGTCAGAAATTGCATTCTGCACACCTACTCTAACATTGAAATCCCTTGCTATTATAACTTTTTCTTTAGCACCAAACTGCTCAGCTTTTAGCTCATTCCAGAAATCTTCCTTCTTATCAGAAGGTTCCGAGTCACAAGGAGCATACACTACAACAATTACAATTCTCTGAACTTTCATTTTCAAACGAATCCAGAGAATTATCTCACTTACGCAACTACACTGCTGGACAATTGCTAAGGACGGATCATAAACGGCTATATAGCGCATAAAAAAGTAAGTGTGGTTGGATGCCAAGTGAAATAAAATAATGTCAGAATGCCAGGACATTACAAGAAGGACAATTTATTGTGCTCGGAAATCCAGAACGCTTTGGAACGTGTTAAAGGGACAAACAGGCCATTTTGTGCAGAATACGTAAACGTGAAAAAAATGAAATTACCGTCCGCAGGCGTTCCGGCGTACGATGTCAATACGGGATATGGCCACCATGGAGGGCGATGCAAGATTCCACACGTCGTGTCATGCTTTGCACAACATTATCAAGCAGCTGTTGGGGTAATTTATCCCATTCCTCTGTCAGTGCACGGATGAGGGTGTCCTTGTTTATTGGAGGGCATTGGCGACCAGCAAGACTCCTCCCCAAAGTATCTCACACATTTTCAATGGGATTTAGATCTGGAGAACGTGCTGGCCATACGAGGCTTTGAATATCCTCGCTCTCAAGACACTCCTGGACAGCGACTGTTCGATGAAATGTTGCGTTGTCGTCCATGAAAATGAATCTATCACCGACAGCACCACGGAACATGCGAACATGAGGTAGCAGAACATCATTAATGTATCGTTGGCCAGTCATAGTCCCAGTTGGAAGCACATAGAGGGACGTACGGCCATTGATCATGATGCCAGCCCATACCATGACACTACTGGTCGGATATCGGTCCCTTTCCTGTATGTTTGCTGAACAATATGCAGTACCACTATCACGCCAGATCAGTTGTCGTCGACAATCAGACGATAGACTGTATCTACTCTCATCTGAGAAGAGGACAGCAGACCAGTCGTTGTCAGTCCAATTGCGATGTTGATGGCACCATTGCAAACGGGCAGTACGGTGACGTCTGGATAATGGGATGCACACAACAGGACGGCGGGCGTATAGTCCTCCTTCATGCAAACGTCTGGCAACAGTTTTTCGGGAGATCCGCTTGCCAGTAGCAGCCATAAACTGATTTGCTACCTCACTAGCTGTGCTGCGCCGGTGTCTTTTTGTTGATAGCACTATGTACCGATCTTCTGCAGGTGTCGTACTGCGAACACGACCTCCCCCGTGACGTTTGCTACACTCTCCATTTGTTTGAAATGATTTCCAAAGAATTGAAACAACACTGTGGCTGACGTCGAACTCCCTGGCAACATCTGTTATTTTTCGCCCTTCTTCAATCTTGCCAATAATACGGCCACGCGTAAAATCATCTAGGTGATGTCTGGAAGACATACTGAAAATTGCAAGTTCGTCAATTGATTCTTTCCCTTTCAACTTTGCGTTTGAACAACAATGTTCAATACGCATCAAATCCTTTATATCTCTTATCAGCGCTATGACGTCACGAACAAGTTCGGCAATCCAAAATTTGCATACGCACAACACGTCTTACTGTATCCCGCACTTATGCTAATTTCCACATTTTCCTGCCTTCCATTTTATGGTTGCTATCGTTGCTATTGTCATCCGTCCTTAGCAATTGTCCGGCAGTGTATAATGAATCAAGTTGTTCTTCATCTTTTCACCTAAAATCACACCTACACCAGCCTGTCCTCTCATATTATCCAATACTCCAGACCACACACTCACCATGCCATTCATTTCTTCTACCCCAATTTCCTTCCTTTTGGTTTCACTTACACACAGCACATCTAGTCTATATTTATTCATCTCCTCAATCACCTCACTCATCTTGCCATTTATACCTCTAGTATTCCATACACCAATCTTACATTCACTCAGCCGATATCTCTTTCTCATACGCCGTTTAGAAAGTCCAGGTGGATTCTGTGGTGGACCATCATTCTCAAGTGTGGTAGGTCCACCATATCCCACACTTGTTCCTTATTATGGGAATAATTTAAATTCAACGTGTTGCTCATAACCTATATTGATTATCTTCAACCAGTGAAAGATTTGCACTAGCTTTTTACCGCGTTATGTTCTGGACATCGGAAGCAAAAATATCTTTTATTTAGAAATGATACTATTGTAAAATAGAATAAAAAGACTACTCACAAAGTTTTGATGGTCTTCTTCCTTTATTGCTTTCACTTTAAAGTTAATGTAACATGTCATTTTCAGTCAGGAAAAATTTTGTTGACATATTCTCGACTGCAGGTACCTTGAAGACTTTTTTTGTCTTCTAAGATGAGTGTGTATGGTTTAAAAATGAAGTCTTGGTTAAAAACCCGATAAAAAACGAAAAAGTCTGAAACTATGAAACAATGCTAACTTTAAAACCTTTTAGTTAAAAACATCTAGAAACTTCTTGCATTCCTGCAGGCTTTTGTAGAAGACCACAAGGTGAGTATGCAAGGCTTAAGAAGGAAGTCCTTGGTTATAATCTCAATGAATCTAATAAGACCAAAAACTATAAATTTGCAAACTTTTAAAACATCTAAAAAATTCCGGCTGTCCTCCGTGCTCTCCGTGTTGTGTCAAAGGACACTCCCAAAGGCGGAACTAACATGTGTTTTGGGCTCACGCCCATCTTCCGAGTTAGGAATGACTGCAAATGGCTGTCACCTGTAGTTCTTTGGAGTTTTTTTCTTCAATCAACTCCTCCTCCCCTCTTGGTGTAGATTTGTTGTCGTTGTTATTTCTAAATACAATAGATTTTTGCTTCCAACGTCCAGAACATAACGTGGTAAAAAGTGAGTGCACATCTTTCACTACTTGAAGATAATCGATGTAGATTTCATCTGTGTTAAAGTTTGAATTCTTTTCTTTTTAGATCTTTTTCTTGTTTGATTAGTAACTTCTATGCATATGATAGTTCTATTGGAGTGTTAGTATTTCAATTATATTCTTTGTCTTCTCGGTAGTTACAACTTCAGATATTTAAAATCTGTATGGTTGTGATGCAAAGTTATCATCCAGTCAGGTTCAGAAATATTATCTAGGCAGTATTGTATTAATGAGTTTTTAATTTGCTTTTGTTTTACAATTGTGTAGATGTTCAATTAGGCTGATATTCAAGTTCTTTTTTTTGTACTTCCTATGTAAATGGTATTATTACTGGTATTTTTATCTTGCAGTAATATGTGTATTTGTTAAACACTAGCTTTATTAAAAATAGAGATGGGGTCATTATCCTGGATTAATAATTTGGCAGTATCATTGGCCTTTTCTGCTATCTGAAGGCTTGCTTTACACTCTGTCTTTATACCAGCAATTGGTTGGATATGAGGAATCTTGCCACAAATTTTGGAGATTCTTTATCTCTGTAGAGTGCAATATTATTTACAGATTTTATCGTAAAGTTTTTATTTAATCTATCTACAGTTTTTATATTGTATACAGCTATTAAATTTGAATACTATATAAAAACTGGGTTGATTGTACAAAAACTTTTAAATACAATCTGCAAATAATATTGCACCCTGTCGAGATAAAGATGACAACAAAATATAATTGTAATACTAACACTCCAATAGAACTACCATATAAGTGTGGAAGTACTTAATCAAACAAGAAAAAGATCTAAATATCAAAAATAAAAATAAATGAATTCAACTTTAACACAGGTGAAAACATATTACAAACATCCACCAGATGGAGCAGAATGTGACATGTGCAATGCAGAGCGTGATGTTGCCTGATATGATAAGCTGGCAGTGAATTCACGAGGCAGTGATGAATCAGCAGTACCAACTGCAGCAATATTGTCCACCACTGAGGAAGATCCTGATAATGTGGTTGAAACTGTCTAGATGGGACAGTAAGGATATGGCTTATGATGAATTATGGCTTATATGGCAAGAATTTTATAAGTTTTTTATCTCCCTGTGTTTCATAGTCCAATATTTTATTTTTATGCCATGAAGGTTTACATTTATATGATTTGATGTGATTTACTGAAACACTATTCTGTTGTTAATAGCTGTTGAATGTTCCTTAATTCTTAGTTCCACTTTTTGAACCATTTGACCTATGTAATAATTTTTATCAAGTGGGATTTGATATATTTCATTTTTTTTTTGTATTTTGTCTTGTGTAATATTTGAAAGGTTTTTATTTGTCAAATTGGCAATATTGTTTTGGATTGTAGTTGCTATTTTTACATTGTTCTTAATAAATGCTTGTTAATGTTTTTAAGCAATTTTCCATAATTTGCCATTGCTGTTGTACCTAATTGGTAGGCCACTCTTTGTAGTCTTTGTGATGTGCTTTTGAGTGCAATTATCATTCATTGAGAATAGGCCTTGAAAGCCATCAAGAGGCTAAAAACGTGTAAAAAATGACTGAAAAGAGCTTAGGAAAAAAAGGAGAATACTTCAAATTCTTCTACTGAAAACTGTTTATATTCAATTTTTAGTTGAAGAATTTGAAGTATTATTGCTATATTCATGAATAAGTTTGAAGTCAGAAATGACGTTAATTATCTTTTGCCTATACCCTTCCTTCTGAAGAATGTAGTTCAAAATTAATAAAAAATTTCATATACTATCTAACATTTGCCTGCAAACTTACAAAAGCCTAAAATTTTAGACGCAAAGTTCATCAGTCTTCTTCTAGCTACCATTTCCAAAGATAGATTGTGTCAATCCTTTGGGTTGTTAGCTGTGTACTCAGTCCCAATATCTCCAAGGTAATGGAATGTGTGCAATCTGGGCAGCATCAATTTCATCCATTCAAGAATCATAGAACACCAAAGCAGTGTCAAGAAAAGAATTTCAGCACACTCTCATATTCATAGTTGCTCATGAAGACAGAGAAACTATGTTATATTGACACAGTGTAAAAAATTTGCTGCATTCATAACAAATTAGCATGTATTTGGGGAAAGTCCATAAGTCTCTTTGAACCCTAATACTCACAGTAAGTGCAATCTATAGCATTCCAGTTGTTTGAGATTCTTACTGGGCAGCAGGCATGAGAACAAGTTTGGTTGCATGAATTCTTGAACAACAGTTTGACCAATGCTGTTGTGCAGCTGTTAGTACTAAAAGTTTCAATTTTCATGTAATAAAATTTTTAAAAAATGAATCAAAGTAATTAGTTAGCCTATTTTATTATGTGAATAAAGCTCTTCTGTGTTATATAATGTTATGGAAAATTCTAAATTTAAGTCTGTTTTTTTTAAATTCAAATTAGTGCACAAAACTAAGCTGAAATGTGACCACAAAAGTGAATGAGTCATTAATGACTTGCACGTAAATATGCACACTTTGTTTGTACTTAATGCCTTTAAAGATGCAAATAATATAATTTTAAAAGATGTGATGATTACTTCCACAGGGTGTCCCACTTGCTACTTTACCCAAGTTTTTATTAATAATATCATGAATAATTACAGTAATTGAATGATATTTGGTAAGAACATACCTTCATCCATCAAAAACAGAACCATATCATGAGAGTTGTTGAAAATGTCTACCCTGTGCATCGAGACAAGCTTAAACACAAGACTCCATATTTCGAAAGTTCATGCTAGTTGCTCTGGCATAATCGCTGCCACTGCCTCACAGATGTTGGTCTTCAATGGCTGTTTTGCATGCTTGTTGTGACTTTGGACATTGCACATGTCAGATTCACGAGTCTCTGGGGTTAGTTCAGTTGTTTGTTTGTCGTGAGGCTCCCTTCCTTCTTTCTCCCGGTTAACCATACCCTAGCATGTGTTTCTTGTCTGTATTTATCGGGAGAGTAAGTTGATGAAGAAGTGTCGGTGTGAATTTCATAGGAAATTCGGATGTCGGCCAGCACCAAGCAAACTGTGCAGTCTACAACTGATTAAGAAGCTGGAGACCCGTGAAACATTACATGATTTGCATGAAAGGGGATGTCCCAAAATGTCAGAAACAGTAGTGCAGGACATTCAGCAAAGTCTTCTTGCTTCGCTGTGGAAATCTTTGCATAGACTTGCCCAGGAAACCAGTAGGTCGAAGAGCATGTGTCATAGAGCATCAAAGAAGGCTGCAATTTATCTGTACCATTTTTATGCTGTTCATGAACTGTAAGTGCCAGAGCAAGAGAAAAGAATGAGGTACTGTCAGTGGTTTCAGGCGTTTGTTGCGTGATGAATCCACGCTTCATCGGTAAAAAGGTGTAGTCCGGACATCTTGGACTACACCTTTTTTACAGATGAAGCGTGGATTCATTTATCGGGATACATAAATGCATAAAAAACACTTGTATGTAGGCTAGGCAGCAGCAAATCTGCATGCATTTATCAAGAAACCATTTCATGCACAAAAAAATTGGAGTGTGGTGCGCACTGTCACGCCAGTGAATCATTAGGCCCATCCTCTTTCAGGATACGGTCACAACAGCTGTCTATTATGCATGGAAAATTTTCAGACATTTGTTAACCAACTGCACCCAGAATAGCTGACCACTGGATATTTTCAACAAGATGGGACAACTAGCCATACATCTCATGCGAGTATGACTGAAATTGAGTCTTTCTTTGGAGATCGTGTGATTTCTAAAGGAATGTGGCCACTTCAGTCTCCTGACCTAACACCCCCGATTTCTTTTTCTGGGGGTATCTCAAATCAGTGATGTTTCAAAACATGCCAACAACCCTTGAAGAACAACATCAGTGAAGCAGTGGCAGCAATTACGCAAGAGCAGCTGGTGCGAACTTTCCAAAATATGGAGTCTTGTGTTCAAGCCTGTCCCAATGCACAGGGCTGATACTTTTGACATCTCTTATGATATGGTTCTGTTTGCCAGGGATGAATGTATGTTCTTACCAAATATCATTCAATTACTGTAATTATTTGTGATGTTAATTATAAAAACTTGGGTAAAGTAATGAGTTCGACAATCTGTATTGTACGTACAGTTCACAATAATAAAAAGTATCATGCACTTGCAACTTGCATGCTTATGTTTGTTTGGGTGTGAATATGATTGCTCAAAACACAAGAACACATCTTGACCAGAAGGAAGTCACTGAATTTTTGTACATAATGTGTACATCTTTTGAAGAAACCAAAGCTAGTGTGCCAGAGGCATTTTAAATCAGTTTAAAATGTGAAGTTAGCAGTTTTATAAAAGCCAAAGTTTGCCCGACAACAAAACAATGAAAGATTAGTCATGTTCTGTGATGACTTATCCATATTTTTGCTTCTCTGAGAATCTTAACTATGTATGTGTGCCTAATAAAATTTTAATTTGATATATGCATATATGCTTCATCTTTAGGTAAAAGCTGCCACAGGTGAAGAAATTTCTGCTGAAGATCTTGGTGGGGCTGACTTACATTGTAGGTAGGTATTTCAAATTCTGCTTCAGTTTTGGAATGAATTTCTTTCAAATCCAAAAATTTGCATGTGAAATTTTTTTCTCCAGTTGCTAAAATATGATACTTTTTTCAGCTCCAGAAGACAAAAAAAAATCTGTCTTTCAACATCTTATTGTTTTTTTCACATTGGTAAATAACCTTTGTTGCTTATAATTCCTAATTTCTGTCTATCTATTTGTGGGGTTATTACTAATAAAACATATTATAAAACTGTCTTCTTAAAAAAATAACTACAAAAGTTGCTAAAAAAAAGCTGTGTTTTTTTTTATTCTTTGATTTTCATTATAACAAAATTGTCTTTGATTTTTTTTTAAGAATAAGAGTGTCTATTATTTTTATGTGAAATAATAGTGTCAAGACATGTGGCAGAAACTGAATAAGATATAGGATAAAGAAGTAAAACAACAAATATTATTTACTGAAGCTGGAAGCTCAAAATATATTTGAACACTTCCTGATTTAAAAAAAAAGCAATTAAAAAGACAAAGATCTTTACCATATTTTAGATTTAAAACTATGATAAAGATCATATAATTCATAAATAGCACTGTAGTAGAAAGGAGTACAGTACAAAAACTGTGTGGCCAAAAAGTACTGGCACATTCAACAGAGACCATACAGATGATGTATGTAACATTCTAGAAAGTAAGCAGTACCTTTAGTTTCAACCAAAATGCTATTATATAGTTGATATACTAATATACTGCAACATCTGCTAGCAGAAAATAGTGTGTGTGAAAAATCAAATATGTGAATTATATTTGTCATGGTTAAAGCTAGTGAGAGATGGGTTTGCCTCCTCAGGGCACTCCGTACGCAATGGTGCTCCGAACAGCAACAAGGGCCTCTGTGAATCTTGGAGAGGTGCCAGCTAGTTCTGTGTGACATTGGCGAAAAGACCCCAACTCACTGGGTTTTGTTCCAGAATTCCTTAGGTTGAATGACCAACTGGAACCGTCAGCTGTGGGCTAATCCCCCACACTGATGTTCTTACCTGATTAAAAAGACACAAAGAAATGAAAAAAAATGATTCAAGTGTGAGATACTTTGGACCTACCACACTTGAGAAGGATGGTCCACCACGGAATAGACTTGGAAATTCTAAAAGGTGCATGAGAAAGAGATCACGGTTGAGGGAGTGTAAGATTGGTGTATGGAATACTAGAGGTATAAATGGCAAGATGAATGAGATGATTGAAGAAATGAATAAGCATAAATTGGATGTGCTGTGTGTAAGTGAAACCAAAAGGAAGGAAATTGGGGTAGAAAAAGTGAATGGCACAGTGAGTGTGTGGTCTGGAGTATTGGATAATGTTAGGGGACAAGCTGGTGTAGGTGTGATTTTAAGTGAAAAGATGAAGAACAACTTGATCTATTACAGCTGCATTAGTGAGATAATTCTTTGGATACGTCTGAAAGTGAAACTTCAGAGAATAGTAATTGTTGTAGTGTATGCTCCTTGTGACTAAGAACCTTCTGATAGGAAGGAGGATTTCTGGAATGAACTAAAAGCTGTTTTGATCCAGTTTGGTGCTAAAGAGAAAGTTATAATAGCAGGGGATTTCAATGCTCAAGTAGGTGTGAAGAATGCAATTTCTGACAATGTTCTGGGTAAGTTTAATGATCCTTGTGTAAATGATAATGGTGAAAGATTAATTGAACTTTGCATTGAGAATGGTTTGTGTGTATCGAATACGTTTTTCAACCATAAGTATATCCACACATATACTTGGGAAAATCGTACTTTTGGTCAAAAGAGTGTGATAGATTTTGTTGTTTACGATCAGCGTCTGAAACACTTTGTTGTTGACACTCGTGTGATGAGAGGTGCAGATGTTGGTTCTGATTATTACTGGGTAGTGTCGCGAATGAAACTGAATGTTGGTTGGAAGAAAAGGAATAGGAAGAGGCCTAGGGTGGAAAGAATAAAGATTAAAAAGCTTCCTGAGGATCATCATCATTATGCTAACTTACTCAGAGAATGACTGAAGGAACTGAAGTCATGTGAGAGGGATGTAGAAAAGAAGTGGGAATGTTTTAAGAACTGTGTCGTTACTGCTGCTGAGGAGGTCTGTGGTAGCACAATAGTGGGTAACAACAGAGGTGTTGGTTGGGGGAATAGTGAGATTAAAGAGGCAGTAAAGAGAAAGAAGGATGCCTATTTGGGGATGTTGCAAGGTTGAGTTTCTGTGGATGAATACCACTGTAAGAAGCGTGAAGCAGCTAAGCTGGTTCGTCAGAGTAAGGCAAAAGATAGGAAAGAGAAGATGGAAAAGTATGAATTGGCTTTTTGGAAAGATATAAAGACTTTCTGGAAGTTTGTGAGACTCAGAAAAAATAGGGGAACAAAGTTGTAAGTTGTGTGAAGAATAGGGTTGTGGAAATGATATGTGAGCCCAGTGAGTTAAGTGAAAGATGGGGTGAATACTTCTGTGAGTTATTAGATCAAGAAAGCAAAGGTGATTCTGGGGCAGAAGGAGATGATGTCACAGTGAAGGAGGGAAGCACAGGAGGGATCTCAAGAGAAGAAGTGTATAAAGCTCTAAAATCTCTTCAGAATGGTAAGGCTCTGGGAGTTGATGGCATAACTGCTGAAATGTTGAAATATGGTGGTGACTGTGTAATTTACTGGTTAACTGAAATTTGCCAGTTGTCCTGGGAGCTAGGAATGGTTCTTTGGGATTTCAAGGATGCTATCATTGTTCCCTTGTATAAGGGAAAAGGTGATCAGTCTGACTGCAAGGACTATCGTGGTATTAGCCTACTGAGTGTGCCGGGAAAAGTGCTTGGTAAGGTCATTATTGAAAAAGTATGAAGTCTTACATCAGTGAAAGTACAGATAGATGTTCAGAGTGGTTTCATGCCTAGTAAAGGCTGCACTAACCAAATTTTTGCATTACGCATGATGATTGAAAAGTATCTGGCTGTTGGTAAGAAAGTTTTTACTGCCTTCATAGATTTAGAGAAAGCTTACGACCGAGTAAATAAGACACTTCTGTGGAAGTGATGCTTGGTGGAATAGTGAGATTGAAGAGGCAGTAAAGAGAAAGAAGGAAGCCTATTTGGGGATGTTGCAAGGTAGAGTCTCTGTGGATGAATATCGCTGTAAGAAGCGTGAAGCTGCTAATCTGGTTCGCCACAGTAAGGAAAAAGATAGGAAGGAGAAAGTAGAAAGGCATGAACTGGCTTTTTGGACAGATAGAAAGTCCTTTTGGAAGTACATGAGACTCAGGAAAAATAGGGGAAACAAAGTTCTAAGTTGTGTGAAGAATGAGATTGGGGAAATGATATGGGAGCCCAATGAGTTAAGTGACAGATGGGGCGAATACTTCTGTGAGTTATTAGATCAGGAAAGCAAAGATGATTTTGAGACAGATGCAGATGATGTCACAATGAGGGATGAAAGCACAGGAGGGATCTCAAGAGAAGAAGTGTGTAAAGCTCTAAAATCTCTTCAGAATGGTAAGGCTCTGGGAGTTGATGGCATAACTGCAGAGACGTTGAAATATGGTGGTGACTCTATAATTGACTGGTTAACTGAAATTCGCCAGTTGTGCTGGGAGTTAGGAAGGGTCCCTCGGGATTGGAAGGATGCTATTATTGTTTCCTTGTATAAGGGAAACGGTGTTCAGACTGAATGCAAGAACTATCGTGGTATTTTGCCTACTGAGTGTGCCAGGGAAAGTGTTTGGTAAGGTTGTTATTGAAAAAGTATGGGGTCTTACATCATTGAAAGTGTGGGATGTTCAGAGTGGTTTTATGCCTGGTAAAGGCTGCACTAACCAGATTTTTGCCTTACGCACGATGATTGAAAAGTATCTGGCTGTTGGGAAGAAAGTTTTTACTGCCTTCATAGATTTAGAGAAAGCTTACGACCAAGTGAATAGGACACTTTTGTGGAAGGTATTGAATGAATATGGTGTTACTGGGAATCTATTTAATAGTGTAAAAGCCATGTATGCTGGTAGTAGAGCTTGTGTACGAGTGAATGGTGCTTTATCAAAATGGTTTTCCATTGGTGCAGGAGTTAGACAAGGTTGTGTAATGTCACCATGGCTGTTTAATATATTTATGGATGCATGCATGCATGATGCCAAAATAGATAATACTGGTTTGTGTCTTGGTGATATGCATGTGTGCAGATTGCTGTATGCTGATGACACTGTCCTGTTGGCAGAGAGCAAAAGTGATTTGCAGAGTATGTTGTCCCGGATGTACGAAGTTTGCATGAAATTCAAACTGAGTATTAATAAGGGAAAAACCAAAGTTATGATTTTTGAGTGGGGAACTGGGAGTACTGAATGTAGCATAAGTCTAAATGGCACTGTGATTGGCCAGGTAAATGAGTTTGGGTATTTAGGAAGCATGTTTGACAGAGAGAAGAAATTGGATGGTAAAATCAGCAGGAGAGTGAATTTTTCATTGAAAGTCATAGCTGCCTTGGGAGGTTTTCACAGGAATGATGGATTCTCAAGGGAGTCCCGCATGGGTGTTTATGAAAGTGCAATTGTTCCCACTCTGATGTGTGGCAGTAAAACCTGGGTACTACAGAAGAAACAGAGGAGTCGTTTGTGTGCTGGAGTAATGCATTACTTACGGGGGGTTTGTGGTAAGACACGTTCTGATCGTGTGAGGAATGAAGATATGTTGGAGTTGTGTAATGTGAAGCAAAATGTTGTTTGCAGAGTGGAGACTAATATGCTTTGGTGGTTTGGGCATGTTGAAAGAATGAGTGATGAGATGCATACTAAGAAAACATTTTCAGCCCAATAGGCAGAAAGGAAAAGCAGAGGAAGGCCATGGAAGTCATGGGAGGATGAGATTCAGGAATGTCTGCATGAGAAAAAGTTCATGAGTACGAAGTATAGAAGATCTTGTGTGCGTCGTGTGATGGATGTCAGTGAAGCTCGAATTGTGTGCCAAGATCGCTGTAAGTGGAGGAGTTTGATATGGCAACAGTAAGTAAATAATCAGATAAAAATTATCTGGTAGCTTGTCTTTTCTTTGTGGAGCTAACCTCTGAATCTCAGAGAACAGCTTAGTGATATGTATATGTATGTAAAGCTAGTCAATGTTGAAAAAAAAAATTCTGATCTAATAATTAGATATGGTGTGATGGTGTTGAACTAAGAATCTAAATTTATGCCTTTTGGAAGGAACATTTTACATCACAGAACAATCGCAAATGCACGAAAAAAATTGTTTGGATTTACAGCTCTTACGTGTAAAGAAATTTTTAAGTAGGGCCTTTGGAAGAAGAGATACAGTGCCAAAGGTAAATTACATTTACCTAAGCAGATTTACATGTTTGTATCGTTTAGTGGGGAAACTTTGCATCATAGAAATTTGAAAATGCATGACTCCTCATCCACATGGTTGACATTATCTGGTGCAAAAAAAAAAAAAAAAAAAGAATTTATTGATCTGACCTAAAAGTACTAAAAAATTACATCCCTGAGATCAACATCTTATAATAATTTATTTCTTTGTCACCTTTATGATAATTTCAAATTGTATTATTTTTATTATTAGTATCAATGATTATTTTTATCTGAGCAGCATACCTTCTGGTAGAAAAATTTCTGTGTTTGTTTCTACAAACTTTAAATGTCTTGGAACTTAAATCTTCACCCAAGTAGTATGCAGATTTTGAGTAAACACCTGGCCCAGTATTACATAAATAGAGTTTCTGTTGCATGATAACCTCTGGCCAACAAATTGCTTTTGAGATTTTCTCTCAGTTATGATTCATTGTTTTTTGCCTATTGTAGCAAAGTTTTTAAAAATGATTAGAACAAAGACATGCTGCATTATGAAAACATGTAAAAGAATCATCACTTTGCCTCTGGGTTTAAACCGAATGCATAAAAATGAAAATTGATTATGAAGTTTGCAACCCAATGGCTATAACATTGTGCTGTCTGTTAGCACAAGTAAAATATATTGTCCATTGAAACACTGTATTGCTTAAGTGATGGTGTTATATTGATTTGTTATATGTATGTTATGGGAGCATTATATATGATTCATTATAGAAAAAATTAAAAATGCTAAATTTATGGATTTCATAGAGGTAATTTGTTTTATATTTGATAGCTAACTTATTTGGTTTAAATTTGCATAATAAAATCAAAATGACATCATTCTTTGAAGAAAATAAATAATTAAAATCAGAATTTTCTGATATTGCAGAAAATCTGGAGTAACAGATTATTATGCTCATGATGACCAACATGCTTTACATATGACAAGGCGCATAGTAAAGAATCTGAATAAAGTGAAAAAACCTGAAGTAAGTCTCAAGTACTTTTTCTTGAAATTTGTTAATTACTATCTGAACAAATAAAATTGATTCATACAGAGGTTGCAATTAATTGCTTTTTGAGTTTTTAAAGAAATCTGTATAATGTCTTTCCTTTTTTATCATTGTTGTTGTTGTTGTTAAAATCTGATAAGAGAAAGGCAGGTGATCATTTTGAGCAGAAGGAGAGATATTCACCTTTTTCTAAATTTGAAACAATTAATATTCTGAATTTTCTTTCTTTGTGACTGTTCCTTTCATAGAAAAAGGCATCTTATTTTTGACTCTAATACCATGTTTTCACTGTATAAATAGAAAAGGGATCCAGCTACATACTTATGTCCCTTATGTATTGGGTTGATGCATAAGCTCATGCTGTTTTATTTTACGAGTGTTTCCCAGGTGAGTACCGATGGTGCAGATGGCCAGTTGTATATCAAAATGTAGCCAGTAATATTGTGTATCTAAATCATATTGCGTTGTATGATTGTGGCTAATGGTGTTTTGGGTTTCAAGTCCGGAAGTATGGAGTGCCAAGTAGAGAGGAATGAACATTTCCGACATCTGCTCCTCTATAAGTTTAACAAGAGATCCACAGCCGCGAAGGCCACTTGACAAATTTGTCCTGTGTATGGAGAGGATGCTATTGCTCTCTGAGGACAGCCCGCAAATGGTTTGAGCCGTTCTGAGGTGGCAATTTTAACCTCAATGACTCTCCACGCTTAGGCCACCCATCTCACTTTGATGAGGATTTTTTTAACCATCTCATCCACCTGGATCCAAGTCAAACCACACGCAAATTGGCCACTGAGATAGACTGTGATCAAGCCACAGTGATGCAACACCTGGAACGCATGGGAAAGGTCCAGAAATTGTGGTCTTGAGTGCCTCCCAATCTCTGTTGCCATATGTGGTTCTTGTTCGCTCATTATCTCAAATTTTCTCAAGCAACACAAATCCTTTCTGTCATGTATTGTTACTGAAGATGAAAGTGGTGCCTGTACATGAATTTCAGGCATCGGAGGGAATGGTTAAGCCCAAACAAGACGCCCACATTATGTCTGGTGGGACATAGAAGGCATTATTCACTGGGAAAGGCTGCCAAGGAAGCGGACCATCAATGCTGCACTCTATTATGAGCAACTCTGCCCTATGGAGGGAGCAATTCAGCAGAAATGGCCACATCTGCGCTATGGTGTCCTTCTCCAACATGATAACTCACACCCTCACAATGCAAACATGATCAAAATGGCCATTCAGGACATAAAATGGGAGATCCTTCCACATCCAGCTTATTCACCAGATGTCGCCCCTTCAGACTATCACCTGTTTTGATCTCTGTCGAATGCACTCTGTGGCAGAACGTTCAACAATGATGTTGATCTCCAGAATTTCCTTGACGATTTCTTTGCAGCAGAACCTGCATGCTTTTTCAAGAATGGCATTGCAAACCTATCCAGATGTTGGGGCACCATCATAAACAGTGGGGGGGGTACATAGTTAATTGATTCCATTTTCCCTTCTGATGTAATACATTCCTGTAGTGCAGTGAAAAGAATGGCATGAACTTATGCATCAACCCAATATTATCTTCATGGAAAAGTTACGTCACTCATAAAATTCCTACATTTTCAGCTTTATGGCCTTTTATGGCCTTTTTCTTTGAGCAGTTGCTAATATAATTGATGTCTACTTGGAGTTCAGGGAAAAAATGCTCGCCCAGGATTGTCTTCATAAGACAATGATTTACATCTTCATTTTGAGCATCTACAGAAAACTTGGGAGAACAAAATATTATGAATAGGAATACAATATGTAACAAAAGTTCCGGGACCCTGAGGTTATTATTTTATTGTGGTGGACAGAAGACAGCAAGTGTATGCATTATACAGGAAAGCTTTATACTCTCATAATTTGGCAACACTGTGGAGTGATGCCGCAACTTCAACTGCTCGCCTGACCTTGAGAAGAGGGAGAACAAATGAGGTCAATCTGTCGTGTCTTATTGTGAGGACAGAAGGGCCCCCCTTGTTTTTTTTCAAATCTTAAAAAAAAAAGTATTAAAATGTTTCGAGCACAATTTCCTGACAGTGTAAGGCCTTAAAAAAGTGCAATGCATGATCTTATCAGATGTTTTCATGAAACTGGAGGAGGCGGTGATAGGAAAAGAAGCGGAAGACCCAGAACAGTGACCCCAGTATTCGAAGCAAATGTTAAAGAACATTTACTGTGATCACCACATAAGTTACTCTGGCTGTTGTCCCAGCTGCTTGGCACACCACATATGTTTATCCAATGAGCAACTAAAGTTTTCAAGTTTTGAGCAAAGAGAGTAAGAATTGTGCAAGAATTAAAGCCATTAGACAATGAAAAGCGTGTCCGCCAGGGCCAGATTTCCCATTAGATGCAATAAGTGCTAGCTGGGAGCCTCGAGCTGAATTTCAAATGTGTACTTTGTGAGTCCCCTATTCAGAATGTTGGTGGTTGGCTCCTGGCTTATGAAAGAAAGGTTACTTCTGGATTACAGCAATCCATACTGCACGGCTAGTATGGGAGAAAACCCGCCATTTTGATTAGCTACCATGTTATGCCGTCAACTGCCTTCCCTCCCTATGCCATGAAAGCCTTCCTTAATCGACTCGACATTGGGATCCCAGCATCCGAGTGTGTGTTCATTGCATATGTAGTTTGTGTTTTGTTTTTGCTTGGTGATGTTGACATTTTGTAACCAAAATGATGAAAAGAAAATTTGAATCCGGTATGTCAAAACATAAACATAAACAATTTTAAGTAAAAGCTCACCAAGCCAAAGCAAATTCTATTGACATTCACCAGACTTCTTGAGAAATGCATTAACATTATCTCAAGTTACTTAAGTACTATAATGTGTGAAGCAAATACATTGTAGTATAGTTTTTAACCAAAACTCGCCTCTGCTTATAACTTTTCAGTTGGTACATATTTTACACATGTAACACTTCCAACATATGTAGATAGGGACAACCTCAAGTGAAGTACGAAGGCAATGGTAAGAACTAAGTTAAAAAGATTTCCAACCATCACTTCAACTACTTCTCATTATTAAATAATAGCACTTTCACACACAACTAAAGATAAAATTTGAAAAAAACTAAGCTAAAAACTTACACATAATTTTCATAGTATTTAGGTTTACCACCATACACTAGAAATATGTATTTCTATACTTTAAAGGTACTGCACCTAACTATTACAATTGCAAGTGCTAAAACATACTAACCATTTAAAATTTTTTCACTTCCAAAAAAAAAAAAAAAAAAGAAAAGAAAGAAAAAAAGACACAAAATGAACTTAAAACACACCTTCACAATCCACCAGTGGTCCACTACCCTTGCTGGCTAATCTTACGTTTAGTTTGGTTTAAGTCTTTTCGCTCCCTCTCGGAGCATCCTCAGAACCATTCTCAGTAATGTCTGCCCCCTGACAACTAGATGACAAAGGAGCTTGCTCACCCTTCTGTAGTGTGACATGCTATTGTGTTTTATTGGTTTGTAAAGAAGAAGTGCTCCCTACACTACAGAGGGTGAGCAAGCTCCTTTGTCATCTGGTTGTCAACGGCAGACATTACTGAGAATGGTTCTGAGGTCGTTCCGGAAGGGAGCAAACAGACTTAAACCAAACCAAATGTGAGATAGGCAAGCATCTGAGTACTTTTGATCAGATAGTGTATCTTTCATATCTTTTCAATACATGTTGATACCAGTTCAGTCTTTCTTCTTGGGCTTCCTTTGAAATCTCCATCTCTTTAATTTCTCTTTCCATCCTGTCATTTGTAATTTTGTCCTTTCCTATGTTATTTCTGATTCACTTTAGCAATCTTCTATAGTAACTTTCTGATTCATAGTTTTGTTGTAGCTTGAACCAGATAGGCAGTACAGAATGACAAGTACATTTGCTATACTGTCCATTGAAGAAGGCCATTTAGTAGGAGCTTTGGCAAAAGCTTAAATACAATATCAATATGGAACTAACACAAGGTGTCCCACCCGCTACCAAACCCGGAATTTCTTTAATAATATTAACACCAGTGAAGATATATTGCAACAAAATTTGAAGTGGACTTACCTCATTTCGTAAGAAATGTGATGACATCACGACATGTGCTGGAAGTGGCCACCATTTGCGTCCAGACAGCATTGAACGTGGTGCACCATATTGTGGAAAGTTCTTTGCCAGTACATCCGTCGTCACTGCCTGAATTTCTTTGGTGATGTTTGCTTTCAATGCATCTAAGGTTCGCGGTTTCTTTTGATAAACTTACCCTTTTAGATATCCCCATAAAAAGTAATCAGGAGGCGTCAGATCAGGTGAGGTGGCCATAGACCTTTGGAAATGACGTGGTTGCCGAAAAAGGACTGAATTTCGGCCATACTGGTGTGTGATGTTGCTCCATCATGCTGGTTATATCCAATTGAGAGTTCTTTGTCGTCCGGTTGATTTACAAAGGTGTTGAAGATTTCCATATATGCAGCTGTTGTGATGGTTGTATCGAAGAAGGTTTGACCAATTTTGCGGCACCGGGTCATCCCACACCAAACACCAATTTTCTGTGAATGAAGGGGTTCTTCATATATCATGTTGGGATTTTCACTGGCCCAAATACGGGAATTTTGAGAATCAATGTATCTGGACAGGTGAAACCACACCCCGTCCAGTGGTTCCACACTTAGGAATGTATCCGTCACTAAGGAGCACTCCAGCTGGCTGGCGGACAGTGCCAGATTCAATGCTGTCTGGAAGCAAATGGTGGCCACTTCCAGCACATGTTGTAATGTCATTACATTTTGCATGAAATGAGGTAAGTCCACTTCAAATTTTGTTGCAATATCTTTATTGGTGTTAATATTATTAAAAAAATGTCAGGTTTGGTAGCTAGTGGGACACCCTGTATAAGAAAATATCCATCAAAATTTAATCTATATCTTAGAGCTCAATAGCTGTATCTACCACATCAGTGGAAAACAAATGGACTTCAAAGGAAAGTTTACGCCAGCAAACATTTTCACAATTATGGTCCAACAGTGAACTGTTGCAATAGAATTACGACCAGCTGGTTTCCCACAACATAGAGAAAAGTTCAGTCACATTGAAATAAGTTGTAACATTCAAAGCAAGAATGCATTTTCTGCATGGTAATAGAGTAATACACATACACACGCAGAGAGAGAGAGAGAGAGAGAGAGAGAGAAAGAGAGAAAGAGAGAAATAGGATTTTAGTAACTAGCTTGGCATCTTTCTAATTATTGTTCTTTACAAAGTTTACCCTAGTAAATATTGTGCAAAAGTGTAAAATTTGCTAAGACAAGAACAGCAGAGGATATCTGGATATTTTTGTATTTTCAGATAGCTATCTCAGAAGTTTCATGAAATAAATCAGGATTTATGTATAATGTTCATTGGTTTTGAAAAGGTTTTTGACCAGATGCATGTGAACAGGTTATTGAAGGTGTTATAATGTATGGACTGAAAGGCAAACTTTTGGATTAAGCCACAATCTCTTATGCCAAGTCTTACATCAGTCAGTTTGAGAAGAAATACCAGTAAGTAGTTTATGGGGTATGAAAGAAATACAGTTTATATCCACTATGATTCATTTTTTCTACGGTGACAATAATTCATTTTCATTATGTCCTAACCTCTTACGAGGAACAGAAAAATAAAAACTTATAAACAGAAATAAAATGCATATATATATATAACAAAGCTGTTCTCTGAGATTCAGGGGGATTAAAGTTTAAAATCGATGGAACTAGATTTTACTTATAGTTGATGTTATCAAACGTTTGCATTTACAGGGATCTTGGAACACAACCCAAGCTTCACTGATAACTCCTCTTTTTTTTTTTTTTTTGTTATTTATATTCAGTTTGAATTTCATAAAAAGTTGGTACATGTGGGACAACATACACTGCAACTCACTTTTCTCTCTGCCAGGAGGACTGTGTTTTCAGCATGCAGCAATCTGTGCACATGAATATTACAAACACATAAACCAATATTGTCTATTTTGGCATCACGCATGCGTGAATATACACTGGTGTGCAAAAATTAAGGACAAGATGGTTTTTCGAATGTAACGTCGTGCAGAAGTGCTCCACATCGACTCAAATCATTACCATAAGATCCCCAAGATGTAAGAATATGGGACAAGTGAGCAAAACCATCCAAACAACGAATCCAAAGGATACAAAGACACTTTATTGAAAAGGTAGCTTCGAGCACAACTGGACAGAAGACAGAAATGTCCATGTGACAGGCGGCTGCCAAGAAAAATCCAGTCTTTAGTAGGGGATATGATTACCTCTGACTGCGGTGCAAGATTTACAATGTCTGTCCATGCTGAGGATGATGTTGTCAAGGAGCTGTTGAGGCGTCGCTGCCCATTCCTCTTGTAGCGCCAATTGCAGCTGCGGAATCGTTGTTGGCGGCTGGTGACGTGCTGCCAAGCGTCTCCCAAGAAGGTTCCACACGTGTTCGATTGGATTTAGGTCCGGGGACCTTGTAGGCCAATCCATGCGTTGAATATCTTCACTCTCCAACATCTCTGTGGCAGCCACTGTACGATGAGGTGTAGCGTTGTTGTTCATGAAGAGGAACTCAGGACCAACAGCACCTCTAAACAGATGCATGTGAGGCAGGAGAACCTCGCTACAATAGCGGACACCAGTGACTGAACCTTCTTGGAAGATGTGGAGGTCAGTACGGCCACCAAGCATGATACCGCCCCAAACGAGAACTCCACCACCTCCAAACCAGTCCCTTTTGATGATGTTGGAGGTGTGATTGCATGTTCCCTACTCTCTCCAGATGTGTATACATCCAGAATCGCTCATCAGACTAAATCGGCTCTCATCCGTAAAGAGAACTCGACCCCATTGCTAACGTGTCCAGTTCTTGTGTTCCTGGCACCACAGAAACCGCCTTCTCCGATTATCAGGCGTTAATGGTACACACCGTACTGGCCGTCGTGCAAATAGACCACCTTTTTGCAGCCTCCTGGCCACGGTAAAATGCGATAATGGACGTGCAGTTGTCTGTTGCATGTGCCTTGCGATTTCTCCCGCTGTCTGCCGTCTGTCTCTTCTCGCCTGTAGGACAACATACTGGTCGTCCGCCACCATGGTTGCTCGTGGACGACCACTGCTAAACTCTCGGACAGCTGTTCCTGTCATTTGAAATGCTCTCCAAACTCGTGAAACGATGCTGTGAGCGATCCCGAACTCCTCGGCCACACTAGTCATACTTCGACCTTCTTCCAACTTCCCAATGACATGACCTCGGGTAAAGTCATCCAGATGTCGTCTACTGGGTTACCTGTTGGCCATATCACACGGTGGCAGCAACTCGACGTCATTCAAACCGATGTACACTGTGCAATAGCTTTCACTGAATTGCTGAGCGTACACAGCCCGTGTGCTTTATACCCTTCCGACACTCCCCCTCCCTATGTCATGCTGCACATATGCACATGCCCTACCGTACCGGACCCTAGTCTATTTCCTGAGTGATCTTTCGGTACGTTCTGCCTGCTTGTTCTGCTGTTATGCTAATTTCTCCTCTTCGTCCTTAATTTTTGTACACCAGTGTATTAAAGTATTAAACAGCCATGGTGACATTACCCAGCCTTGTCTGACTTCTGCACCAAAAGAAAATCATTTCGATAAACCATTCACTCGTACATAAGCTATATTGACAGCATACATACACCAATGAGCCATTACATTATGACCACCCACCTAATCAGCTGTAGGACCCCCTTTAGCCCACAAAACAGAGGCCACCTGGCGAGGCATCGATTCGATGAGGTGGCAATAGGTATCCTGGGGTATCTGCTACCATAATGTCAATAGCAGGTCCTCCAGTTCCTGTGCATTTCGTGGTGGTGGTGATTTAGCTCGAACCCACTTTTTTGAGTCGAACCACAAATGTTCGATTGGGTTCATGTCAGGTGAATTTGGAGGCCAGGGCATTAACAGAATGTCACCAGCATGTTCCTCGAACCACTCCTTGATGATTCTGGTGGTGTGGCATCGCACATTATCTTGTTGGTAATGGCCATCACCTGCAGGGAACACAGTTGCCATGAATGAGTGAACTTGGTCCGCAATGCTATTCAGATACCTGACAGAAGTCAGGAATTGTGCTATTGGAATAATGGGCCCTAAAGTGCCCCAAGAACACATCGCCCACAGCATAACACTGCCGCCGCCCTGTTTCCACCCAACAGTGCATTCAAATACCATAGCTCCATTGGTAATCAGTGTATCCACACTCCGCCATCTACGTGATGCACCAGGAATCTTGGTTTGTCAGTCCAGGCCACTTTCTTCCAATCATTCACGGTCCAATCTCATTGATCTTGGGCTCATTTCATGCATTGTTGGTGATGACGTGCAGTGAGCATTGGGACCCATCTGGGTCTTTGGCTATACAGGCCCATACGTAGAAGGCTGCGATGAACTGTGTGCTGTGACACATTGTCCTGATCACCACTGTTGTAGCTGCTGGTGATTTGTTGCTCTCTGGCACCATGGTCACTGTGAACAATGCTGGACAGTCTCCACTTCCCTCTGGCATCAATGAGCTATGGACGACACACGGTTTGACCGTTCGTCCTTTGGCCATCTGTGCACTGCTTTTGATATTATTCACTACAGTGGCATGTGAACAACTCTCAAGCCATGCCGTTTCTGAGTTCGTGGTTCCAAGGCCCCATGCCATCACAATTTGTCCTTTATCAAATTCCAAGAAATTGGCAGCTCTTCCCATTCTGACTCTGAACACTCTACTAACCACTACTCCCAAAGCCTTACTATCATTTTGACGAGATTTTAGAGCTTTACAAATCTCTTGTCTTGCGATCCCTCCTAAGCTCCCTTCTCTCACTGTGGCTTCATTTGCTTCTGCCTCAAAATTTCCTATGCTCTCATGTTCTATGTGTAATTACTTGCAGAAATATTTCCCTCATCTTTCACTTAAATCATTAGGTTCCCATATCATTTCTCTGATCTTATTCTTCACACAATTTAGAACTTTACTTCCCATATTTTTCTTATGCCCTGTGTATGTCCAGAATGTTTTTCTGTCTTTCCAGAAAGTCAATTCATGCCTTTCCACCTTGTCCTTCCTATCTTTTCTTGCTACATACTCTGATGAACCAACTGTACTGCTTCATGCTTTGTACAGCAATATTCATCATCAAAAACTGTACCTTGCAGCATCCTCAAATATGCTGCCTTCTTTCTCTTTATGCTTTCAGTTATTAATGATTTCTGTTACTGTCATTGTGTATCAAAATGTTATAATAAATATTTTACTAAATTCTTGCTTTTCAGTGCTGTCAAATAAATTTTTTGAATATTTTCAGTCTAACAATATTTTTATCAATATTTTGTCTTATTTGTACATGCATGATATGCAAGTTATGTACATACATAGTTTGCCAGAAAAACCACAATTAACACTAAATATGCAGTTTTTTTAACTAAGCAGATCTATAAACAGCACCAGAGAGGAAGGCTATTTTGTTATTGACCCTTCTGATTTCATGAAAAACAAAATTGTTTGGGAGGGAAAAGAAAATGAAAATTAGTAAGTAAGATTTGAATTTTAAAGTATTTGCACACTTTCTTTATTCTGTTCTTCATATATATTTGCTTTTGAAAGGGAATATACGACCAGATGAAAGCAAATATACGTGAAGAACAGAATAAAGAAAGTATGCAAACACTTCAAAACTTAAATAAAGCCATGTAATTACTGCATAACAGGTAAAAAAACTTAAATGCAAAATTTGCATCATAGTAAGTAGGAAATTATGCTTTTCAACAAAGTAACCTAGTCACAATAGCCCAGAATTTGAAAAGCAAATTTTTCAGTGAGTTCCCAAATTAAAACAGGAAGTACATGAAACCAATATCAGTCTGTAAAATTGTAAAATACTGAAAACTGTCATTTGTGTCCAAATTAAATGTTGTATTGATGATTACTAACTGCCAAAGTACTTTTATCTTAATTTAATAGCTTCTTTGGTGTGTGTGTTGGTTTTCAGTACATTTTGGTGTTTTGCTTAGGTGGGTTTTTTTAATAACAATCATGAGAAATTTTAATTGCTTATAAGCATGCCCCCCCCTTCAATTTTTAAACCTATGTTTCTTACCACTTAGTCACTGGTGTGACAGTGTTTTGGTATAAATTATAAATTTGTATTACTTGCATAAATTTTATGTACTTTGTTTACTTTATATATCTTTATTTTATGAATATTTGTTTCAATTATCATCCATTTTCCAGGTAACAATAATTAAACCAGAAGAACCAAAACTTCCCTTAGATGATTTGTATGGCATTGTGGGCACTAATTTGAAGAGAAGTTATGATGTTAAAGAGGTTCGTAGAAGTTTCTTTTCTTTCTTTTTTCTTTCACAGCATTAATCTGCAATTCAGTACTTGCTGTACTAGAAAACATTTTTTGCTGCTTTTTATGTCTTACGGAATTGCTTCTCCTTCTCTTCTTATTATTCAATCTTGAATTATGGTACTTCTTGAATAATTCATTCTTTCACAATTTAGTTTCCCTTCAAACATTTCCAATGCAATAGCTTTGGGGCATGATGATTTTTTCTCAGTCTTGACTAAATTGAATTATCATAATATTAAAATGTTACTGTGATTTTCACTGAACTGCTGCTACAAGTGATTGGCTGGATCATTGATTATCTCAGGGGTGGATCCCCATTGCCTAAGCTGTCACTTTTTGTAATGCTTCTTGTTCATAGAGCTGTATGGAATAACACTTATGCTTTGCCCAACAAAGCTTCAAAAGCCAAACAAGCAATGAGTTGCAGCAATGCTGAATATTTTGCATTGAAAGCAAGTGTTGAAATCTGATGCCAGACTGGTTTTATATCATGTAAATTCTTAATGTGGTGGGGGATGGGGGTAGAACTGTCATGCTAGCTGAAAATTAGCTATTTGTGCTGAGATCATGTCATTTCATGTATTTAATAGTAACAAACATCATTAGTGAGCCCATTCTGCAGTTTTTGCATGTAGCAATGGCTTCCTTCGCATCCTAGTTTATTGCAACTAAATCCAGTGTGGATCAGTGTCAGAGCTTGAAAAATATCTGAAAAGTTACATGCCCAGCTGGGCATATGCAAACAGTATTTATCTGCCCAGGTAGTAAAAGCTGGATGTCCAGGAAAATTTATCTTTTAAAATATTAATATAACTTATAAATCAGGATCCTCATTTTTTTAAGTAAAAAATATTAACGTTTTTACATGTTTTGCATTTCCATTTTAAGTTTCTGTATTGAAAATGTTCAATGCACAAAATCATGTTACAATGATTATGCTGAATTGGTATGAAATGGTATGAAGATTAAATTGGCATTTGAGAAATTTAGTGATTCTACCATGTTCTTTTTGTTGAGGTTTTCGCCCTTTGTCACTATACATCGAAGGCTAGTTCCATCAGAGGCATTCCTCTCATCGCTGACTATAAACAACATTTAGAGCAAAATTATATATGGTTCCAATATATGGACCTAGAGCATAATATAATTAAAGAAGTGATATTCTTTTCTTCTTGGCACTCCGTAATAATAATACAATTTCTGGTGATTAGCAGTGAAATAAAACACGACATGTAATGACTTCTTGTAGTAAGAAATTCTATTCCAAACTTTTTCATTTTTAAATTTAGTTGTACAGTCTGGGCAACTAGACTGTCTATTTACCTGCCCAGAACAATAATTTACATGCCCCTGGCATCTCGTGCATGGTATTTTTCAAGCCCTGAATGTTCTGTAATATATTTACTAAGGTGAGATTTTCAGAAGTTGGTGAAGGAAATTATGAAACTTATCTCACATTTGCATGTGTATATAAATGAAGTCATAAGTATATGATAAATGCATTCATCTCATATGATTTTGTGCCACTAAAATTTCATGATGAACAACAGTTGTGATGTGCCATCTAACATAGAACTAACTTCTTGTTTGTTTTCATCACATTTTGCAGACTGTACTTTGACATAAAAAAATATGTAGCCAGCTTTATTGTTGTATGCTGGTCGTCATGAATATTGAACTACTATATTGCATGGTTTGTAGTTGTACTGGAAATCCTGCAAAAATCCTAGAATTCCATCTTGTTCTGGAAATTTCTGTTACATGTCTTGGAATTTTAAACATTCCCATTTTTTGTTCCATGCAATTTTTGTAGTTCAGGATTTTTGTAATGTTTTGTTTTTGGATTTTTCTAGTGTTTTGTTTTGTTCCTGATTCTTCTCTTTTATGTTTATTTATGCATTTAACTATGCATAGTTTTACTTATTAATTATACATAGCTGCTAAGTATCCTGGCTTAATAGAATTATTTCTGGGTTTTGAACTGGCTTCTGGGATTCTGATGGGTTTTTTTCTTGGAAATGTCTATTTCTGTGGGATTTTAATAATTTGTAGTTTTTTTGTTCACGTTTTGTTGTAATATGTTTCCTGTTTATTACCATTACAGACACTCTAAGTGCTATGGATTCCTTGTAGTCACTACAAGAATTGGTGATCCACTACAAAGTTTGGAAAAGATGAAATATACTACAGAAATCAAAAATCTCAATAAAGTGATGTTATTCGACATCTGTGCGAAGGTTTTCATGTTTTCAAGATTCTAACATTTATTAAATATTTTTGAGACTGTTTTGAACTGCACTGGAAAGTATTTTTCCAGAACAGATGAGAATGTTCCATGATTTTCGGAATTTTTAATTTTTCTGACCAAACAGGGGTTTACCTCTCATTTCTCTTCCTGAATATACTCTTAATTTTTATATTTTTCTTATATTCCTCATTCTTAATATCTTCAGAAATAGTGAAAAAGATAAACTTCATATTTTTTAAGCATTTTTTCTAATGAAATATGTGCTTCCCTATTTCTAAGTCTCTTCTTCAAAACCAGTCAGTAATAGAACAAGCAGTTTTGCCCCTCCCCCTTTCCCCCTTTTCTTTATAGCGAAATTTGTTCTTAATATGCCTGTGATGGAATCTAAGCCATTTCTATGACCTGTAAAATTGTTCTCCTGGTTGAGTGAACAATACAGTATCGATTTTTGATATATAATTTCATTTAAAATGTGCAGGCAAGAATGTTTTGTTTGTTTGTTTAAAACAAAATTGTGTTCAAAAATGCTAATACTTGCTCACTCTGTGGAAAAAAACAGTTTTCGGAAACTAAAGGCAATGACAAAGGGTTACAGTTCCAATTTTGAACTTCCTTTTTTTTTTTTTTTTTTTTTTTTTTCCCCTTTTTTTTTAACAAAAGAAAAAAATGTTCTTTTTTTTAATTTTATGTCTCATGCCCAACTTTAATGAAAGCCAACCACGAGGGATTCATAAAGAATTGTTAAGAATATTTTTTTCTTGGATCACATTTAGACACATCTTTTACTCACTTTCCTACCATTTACTTAGTCTAAAGATTTATTTAAAAATGCAGAATTTGTTTAAGCTACTATTTTGCAGAATAGAAAGGTAAGGAGCACTATAAATAAGTTCCTGGGTTAAAAAAACATGCATACATACATACATACATACATACATACATACATACATACATACATACATACATACATATGTATGTATGTATAAGCTGTTCTCTGAGATTCAGATGTTAGCTCCACAAAGAAAAAACAAACTACCAGATTATTTTTAACTGATTATTTACTTACTGTTGCCGTATCAGACTTCTCCATTTACAGCGATTTTGACATACAACTCAGGCTTCACTGACATCCATCACATGACGCACACAAGATCTATACTTCATACTCATGATCTTTTTGTCAGGCAGACACTCCTGAATCTTATCCTCCCATGACTTCCTTGGCCTTCCTCTGCCTTTCCTTCCTGCTACTTGGGCTAAATTTTTTCTTAGAAGTGACCATCTCCTCACTCATTCTTTCAACATGCCCAAACCACCAAAGCATATTAGTCTCCACCTTGCTAACAACATTTTGCTTCACATTACACAACTGCAACACATCTTCATTCCTCACACAATCAGAATATGTCTTCCCACAAACCCCCGTAAGTAACGCATTTCTCCAGCACACAAACGACTCCTATGTTTCTTCTGAAATACCCAGGTTTCACTGCCATACATCAGAGTAGGAACAATTACACTTTCATACACAGCCATGCTTACTGTTGCCGTATCAGACTATGAACTTTAAAAGCCGTACTCTCTTGAGAATCCATCATTCCTGTGAAAACCTGCCAAAGCAGCTATGACTCAAAGAAGAATTCACTCGCCTACTGATTTCACCATCCAACTTGTTCTCTCTTTCAAACATGCTTCCTAAATACACAAACACACTCACCTGGTCAATAAATGTGCCATTTAGACTTATATTACATTCAGTACTACCAGTTCCTTGCTCAAAAATCATAACTTTGAAGAACACCAAATTAAAATATTTCTCACAGATATAGAAAAAAATGTTCTTTTTATCTGTCAATATAGCAAAAAGCTACCAAGCTATAGAAAAATATGCATTTTAAGTGAAATTGAACTTTAAAAAGCTATATTGTCACTCCACACTGCAAAATCAACTGGGTCACAGAAATAGTGCAATTTCTAACAAGAGCAAATGAAGTAATGACTTTCACTTTGAATTTTTATTTAATACAAAAAAATACTTCATATTACACCTTTCTTTACCCTGAATTTTCAGTGTATTATTTCAAATTATTTAAATGTGAACAATATTCAGTTTATTTGGGTATATAAAAGCATTTCAAAAGTAATGGCACATTTTTGGTCTAACTATAGATTTTATATGTACTATATATACTCATGCATAAGCTGAAAGTTTTTTTAGAAATCCTGATTTCAGAGTGTGGGTTTGCTTATATGTTGGTCAGTAAAAAATAGGACTGGACTTTCGACATGTTATGTGAATTCTTCCTCAGCAGTTACTGGCAGGTTTGTTTACATTTTAGAATGCAACTTTTACGTACCACTGCACAATAGTTTTCTGGCCTTCTGTCAGTTATGTCCTCAGCTGTGCGCCCACTTTGTGTGTGGGGTATAACTATGGATAACTATGGATAACTATGGATAATAACTGACAGGTATAGTTTTTCTGCTCTCAGGACATAATGGAAAAACAACACTCCTTCCATCTACCAATGAGACATTTCCATCTACCAATGGAGACATTGATTTCACACTGACGTAAAAAGAAAATTACAATTACAGGTTTTTTCACATTCCATTGTACATATTTTACTTGTGTTCATTGAAATATGTATTTACATATTCTTTAAAAAAATCTAACCCTGTTTTGCATTTCAGTATTTGTCACGTGGTGGCATATGAAAAGCTATGATATCATATCACTCACTAAGCTGTTCTCTGAGATTCAGAGGTTAGTTCCAAAAAGAAATACAAACTACCAGATATTTTTACTTACTGTTGTCGTATCAAACTTCTCAATTTACAGCGATCTTTACATACAACTCGTGCTTCACTGATATCCATTACACGCCATACACAAGATCTTTTATACTTCATACTCATAATCTTTTTCTCATGCAGACACTCCTGAATCTGATCCACCCATGTCTGCCTTGGCCTTCCTCTGCCTTGGCCTTCCTCTGCCTTTCCTTCCTGCCACTTGGGCTAAAAAGATTTTCTTAGTAAGCATCTCATATCTCATTCTTTCAACATGGCCAAACCACCGAAGCATATTGGTCTCCACCTTGCTAACAACATTTTGCTTCACATCACACAACTGCAACACATCTTCATTCCTCACACAATCAGACCACAAACCCCACGTAAGTAACACATTTCTCCAGCTCACAAATGACTCCTATGTTTCTTCTGCAGTACCCAGGTTTCACTGCCATACATCAGAGTAGGAACAATTACAGTTTCATACACAGCCATGCGGGACTCTCTAGAGAACCCATCATTCCTGTGAAAACCTCCCAGAGCAGCAGTGACTTTCAAAGAAGAATTCACTCGCCTGCTGATTTCACCATCCAATTTGTTCTCTCTGTCAAACATGCTTCCTAAATACACAAACTCACTCACCTGGTCAATCACAGTGCCATTTATACTTACATTACATTCAGTGCTACCCGTTCCTCTTTCAAACACCATAACTTTGGTTTTCTCTTATTTATACTCAGCTTGAATTTCATGCAAACTTCTGTCCATCTGAGTCAACATACTCTGCAACTCACTTGTGCTCTCTGCCAACAGGATAGTATCATCAGCATACAGCAATCTGCACACATGAATATCACCAAGACATAAACCACTATTATCTATTTTGGCATCACGCATGCATGCATCCATAAATATATTAAACAGCCATGATGACATTACACAACCCTGTCTAACTCCTGCACCAATAGGAAACCATTTTGATGAAACACCATTCACTCGTACACAAGCTCTACTACCCACATACATGGCTTTCACACTATTAAGTAGATTCCCAGTAACACCATATTCATTAAATACCTTCCACAAAAGTGTCCTATTCACTCGGTCGTAAGCTTTCTCTAAATTTATGAAGGCAGTAAAAACTTTCTTCCCAACAGTTAGATACTTTTCAATCATTGTGCGTAATGCAAAAATCTGGTTAGTGCAGCCTTTACCAGGCATAAAACCACTCTGAACATCCCACACTTCCTCTGATGTAAGACCCTATACTTTTTTAATAAGAACCTTGCCAAACACTTTCCCTGGCACACTTAGTATGCTAATACCACGATAGTTCTTGCATTCAGTCTGATCACCTTTTCCCTTATACAAAGGAACAATAATAGCATCCTTCCAATCCTGAGGGACCATTCCTAACTCCCAGCACAACTGGCAAAATTCAGTTAACCAATCAATTACAGAGTCACCACCATATTTCAACGTCTCTGCAGTTATGCCATCAACTCCCAGAGCCTTGCCATTCTGAAGAGATTTTAGAGCTTTACACACTTCTTCTCTTGAGATCCCTCCTGTGCTTCCATCCCTCATTGTGACATCGTCTGTATCTGTCTCAGAATCATCTTTGCTTTCCTGATCTAATAACTCACAGAAGTATTCACCCCATCTTTCACTTAACTCATTGAGCTCCCATATCATTTCCCTGATCTCATTCTTCACACAACTTACAACTTTGTTTCCCCTATTTTTCCTGAGTATCACGCACTTCCAGAAGGACTTTCTATCTGTCCAAAAAGCCAGTTCATGCCTTTCCACTTTCTCCTTCCAATCTTTTGCCTTACTGTGGCGAACCAGCTTAGCAGCTTCATGCTTCTTACAGCGATATTCATCCACAGAGACTCTACCTTGCAGCATCGCCAAATAGGCTTCCTTCTCTTTCTTTACTACTTCTTCAATCTCACTATTCCACCAAGCATCACTCACCTGTATTGTTACCCACTATTGTGGTGCCACAGACCTCTTTAGCAGCAGTAACAACACAGTTCTTAAAACATTCCCACTTCTTTTCTACATCCCTCTCACCAGACTTCAGATCCTTCAGTAGTTCTCTGAGTAAGTCAGCATAACGCTGATGGTCTTCAAGGAGCCTATCAACCTTTATTCTTTCTATCCTGGGTCTCTTCGTATTCCCTTTCCTCCAACCAACATTAATTTTCACTCGTGGACACTACCAAATAATGATCACAACCAACATCCGCACCTCTCATCACATAGGTGTCAACAACTAAGTGTTTCAGACGCTGATCGTAGACAACAAAATCTATCACACTCTTCTGACCAAGAGTACGATTTTCTTAAGTATATGTGTGGATATACTTGTGGTTGAAAAATATATTAGATACACACAAACCATTCTCAATGCAGAGTTCAATTAATCTTTCACCATTATCATTCACACAAGGATCATTAAACTTACCCAGAACATTGTCAGAAATTGCATTCTGCACTCCTACTCTAGCATTGAAATCCCCTGCTATTATAACTTTTTCTTTAGCACCAAACTGGCTCAAAACAGCTTTTAGCTCATTCCAGAAATCTTCTTTCTTATCAGAAGGTTCAGAGTCACAAGGAGCATACACTACAACAATTACTATTTTCTGAAGTTTCATTTTCAGACGTATCCAAAGAATTCTCTCACTAATGCAGCTGTAATAGATCAAGTTGTTCTTCATCTTTTCATTTAAAATCATACCTACACCAGCCTGTCCCTTCATATTATCCAATACTCCAGACCACACACTCACCATGCATTCACTTCTTCTACCCCGATTTTCTTTTTTTTTTGGCTTCACTTACACACAGCACATCCAGTCTATACTTATCCATCTCCTCAATCACCTTATTCATCTTGCCATTTATACCTCTAGTATTCCATACACCAATCTTACATTCACTCAGCCGAGATCTCTTTCTCATACGCCAGTTAGAAAATCCAGGTTGATTCCGTGGTGGACCGTCCTTCTCAAGTGTGGTAGGTCCACCGTATCCCACACTTGAGTCCGGATATTGTTTTTTTAATCAGGTAAGTACATCAGTGTGGGGGATTAGCCCACAGCTGAGGGTTCCAGTTGGTCATTCAACCTAAGGATTCTGGAACAAAACCCATTGAGTTGGGGTCTTTTTGCCTATGTCACACAAAACTAGCTGGCACCTCTCCAAGATTCACAGAGGCCCTAGTTGCTGTTGTGTGTGCCATTGTTACCACGGAGTGCCCTGAGGAGGCAAATGTAAAAAAAATACTGTATGGAATGTTTTTCCACCCAGAGTAGGATTCCTATGGGAATAAGTGCCCCTAATATGACAAGTGGAAAACCTAATCCTATTTTAAATTGAGACCATAAAATTTCTTGCTTCCAAACATGGAATACCTCATTAATTCCCATGTGGAATAAACATGGAATACCTCATTAATTCCCATGTGGAATAAACATGGAATACCTCATTAATTCCCATGTGGAATAAACATGGAATACCTCATTAATTCCCATGTGGAATAAACATGGAATACCTCATTAATTCCAGGACGTCTTTCGAACTGGGCATGCAGTAAGTTAGACACCAAATAAATCACTTAGGTGATGGGATGGGCCACAGCGTAATGAATCATCTCTTCTCTCCTGAGTTTTCACAGCAAGCATGAGTGAAGCCATCAGCACTATGGAAGAGCAAAAATACACTGTTTTATAAAAGGTGGTAACTTGAAAACAGCTAACATGGCCTTATTACTTGGGTGAAAGAAATGTGGAATGCAATTTCATCAGAAATGGTTATAAAGTATCTCAAAAAATGCTGCGTAAGTACTGCAATCGATGTCAATGGAGTTACTTGTAAACTCCGATAGTGAACTGTACGTTGAAGGTTTTTACAGAAGGTAATCTTAGAAATTTGCATTATTCATTTCAATAAATATATTTTCCAAATTCTTGAAATTTAAAATCGTCTCATATGCGGGCCAAGGTTTTTCACAAATGTTTAGCTATTGAAGTTAGGCCGGTGGCTGGGGGGTCAGCTTATATGCAAGATTGGCTAATATGCGAGTATGTACAGTGCATATTTTTGAGTTTTGTATTTTGTAATTTCTTCAGTAATTTGTGTCAAAATCATTTCAAAGTAGAAACAAATTTGTTTCAAAATCATTTCAAAGTAGAAACAAATTTGTTTCAAAATAATTTCAATACATAAATGTTTTTTTTTTGAAATTAAGTGTAGTTACAGCTTCATTGGCAGTTTTGGTACTTCAGTTTTATCTGAAATTTTAAGTTTCATATTAGGCAAAGCGAACATCATTTTCAAAATACTGTGTTCTATATTAAGTTTGCACAGCCCTGTAGACTTTGTTTGTTGTAGATTTCAATTTGAACAAATCTATGGTTTTGTTATATTTTAAGTAGGAGTATTTGGATCATGTGTCCTTGAAAAAAATTCGAAAGTCCTGGAGAAGTCCTGAAATTCTGCTATTAAATAAGTGTACAAAACATGTAATTTATCACATTAACTTGATCTCTCACATTCGACAATACAGTCATTTCAGAATAATATGACCATTCCTGGAATCACAATGTACCCACCCAGGCGCATAACAAAATGTGATATAAGCGGCCGGCCAGGACAGATGAGCCATAGTGTGTAATGTCAGCACAATGGGTAGAAGTAGTGATTTGATGGGCATGCAAAAACGAATGATCATTGGCCACCGGGCCAAGGGTGGAAGCATCTCAGAAACAACAGACTTTGTGGGTTGTTCTCAAGGTGCTGTAGTGAGGGTGTATCAAGAATGGATCACTGGCACACCGAGTACTTATGATGTCATAACTGTGGAGCCCCAGAGGAGAACGTCGCTTCCATCAGCTGGCAAAAGGCAATCGATGCACAACAGTGCAGCAATTGATCATGTACATGAATGCTGGGGCACCCAGGTACATGTCCCCGATAACCGTAGAGCGAACCCTGTTCTGCATGGGTCTCTAGAGTCGACGCTGCGTCAAGGCACCCATGTTAACCCAGGTCCATTGGCAACGATGCCTGCAGTTCGCATGGGACTACAGTCATTGGACAATGGTGGCATCAGACACATGAGAACCAACACCCGGACATGCTTGTCGGTCAAATACAGGCCGGCGGTGGCAGTGTGCATGTCTGGGGGATGTTTTCCTAGTATAACCTGGGACCGCTGGTACCACTGAATAGGTCCTGAATGCCAATGGCTACCTTTCCATCCTCGCTGACCACA
Source organism: Macrothele yani (assembly GCA_039090855.1). NCBI lineage: Eukaryota > Metazoa > Arthropoda > Arachnida > Araneae > Macrothelidae > Macrothele > Macrothele yani. The sequence goes on from CM077029.1 coordinate 33,608,837, forward strand.
TGCATCCCTTCATGTTCGACATTTTCTCTGGTGGTGATGGTGTCTACCAACAGGACAGTGCACCCTGCCATGTCACTAAGGTAGTGCATGACTGGTTCCAGGAACACAGCAGCGATGTTTCCATTCTCCCTTGGCGGGCGAAATTGCCTGACCTCAGTCCCATAGAGAACTTGTGGGCTGTTTGAATTGACACGTTCAATGTTCCAACCCACAACCACATCATCTCCAGGACCTCTGTGCTCTGCTGCAGTTTGAATGAGCACGTATGCCTCGGGCAACCTTTTAGGGCCTTATTGTGTTCATGCCACGCCTTCTTGCCACTGTCATCCGGGCCAGGGGTGGTAATTCCCATTATTAGGTAGGTGGTCATATTATTCTGATACGACTGTATATTATTTTCTTTGGGCATTCATTCTGTCTGATTTTGAAGCCTGTTTGTTAACTAAGAAGCTCTTTTTATACATTTTCTTTGAGTAGAAATTAGAATACTCAAGATCACTCAATGTTTTTTTTTTAAACAGTCATTTTCAAATAGAGGATGGGAGAAAGTTTTGATGGCCACTCACTTCTTGATTTCTGCTATCTGGCTTGTGGCAATTATCCTCTCACTAATAACCCATATCTGGATTCTTTCCTTCCTCTCCCCCACTGTTTTGCTCTAAGCACTTTTTGGAAAAGTTCTCTCTTATAGGAAGTATACATGCCCAACAGAAAATTTTAGAAATGCCATCCTCATCAGTATTTTTTCTGCTGTTCAGAAGTGCATTCATTTAAAGAAATAAGGTGAGAACATTTTGCCAGATGTCATTATAAACAATTTGGTTATTCCATATATGTCTTTGTGTATAAGAGATGCATAAAAGCACATTTCATGAAAATTTAATTAATACTCTTCTATATATGACATTTAAGTTGTAGAGTAGAGTCAACGGGAGTGACATGGAGGAGACTGGCACAAGACAGATCGTTGTGGAGGAAACTTGGGGAGACCTTCGTCCAGTAGTGTATTGATAATGGTTGACAATGATGATGATATGACATTATAGCTGTAGCATCACTACAATCAAGGTCATTGTAATTGAGTGACTGTGCGTTGTGCTGAATTATTGTTTAGTCATAATTTGTTTTTTGTTTTTTCCATGAAAATGAATAGATGATCACTTGTACTAAAGTAAGTGATTTGCCTTTTAGGTAATTGCGCGTATTTTGGATGGAAGTAAATTTGATGAATTTAAAGCTCTCTATGGGGACACACTTGTTACTGGTAAGTAATACTTTGTGAATTCTCATGAAATGTGAAAAGTAAAGAAAAAAAAAGCAATTTTAAATTACTTTGAACTGATGTGCTATTATCTTAGAAGTTTTCTTTTTTTAAAAGCTGATTGAATAATATTATTATAAGAGAGAAACCAGATAAAACATTCTTGGTTTCTCTGTCTTGACAAACCCGGGCAGTGCAGGTGATAGGTGTACTTTTTAACTGTATGTATTGCAAGTAATAACACTATACAAAAGGAACAAACAGTGAGAGTGGGTGGGAATGTCAGATTAAAATGAGAAAGGAAACAGCTGTCATTCATGTGGCTGAAAGGATTTGTTGGTGTATGTGTGTTTGGCATATATAATTCCAACAGTGCGTCATAATTATAAGCCTTTTTTGCACTTGTTTTGAAATAAGTTTGTGCTTATAATATCACTATGTCTATCTGTAGGTACGGTATCTCTGCACTTACTAGATCAGTTTGGAAAATTCTTTTTGCTTTGGGAAGCCTGAATGTAAAAAAGAACAACAATTCTTGTCTTTTGAACTTTTTTCCAATGCATAACTGTGCCACTAGAGGAAATAAATGAAATGCTGTTGAATTAAAAATGCGTTTTTTCCCATATCACGGATTCTAAAAATCAGATTGAAATAATCGTAATCTCTGTTTCTAAAGGTGCAATTTGGAAAAGTCTTTCTGCTTCTGATAGCACTTAAGGTGGAAAATATTTTGCACATAATATCTGATTTTTTACGGTATACAGTTTTTCCACTAGGAGCTTAAGTATATATTGCTGTTGGCAATATGTTCTCAGCCATAACCTATGTTTCTAAAAACCTGACTAAAAAGATTCTGTTTTGGTCAGACAGCAGTCCATGTAAAACATGTTATGCATATTTTCTGCTCAAAATAATAAAAGGTTTTCCCACTAGGCAGTGGCAGCTCGTGCTCCTGAGAGTGTACGTGCTGCGACTTACCAATTTACACGCGGTCTGCGACCCCGCCCCTACTACTGCTTTCACTAAAGGCCTTAAGAATTGGGCAATGGGATCATCTTGATCACCGGGGAAAATACCAGAAAGCAGATTTTTGTAATTACATATAAATTAATATGATTATTCATTTTGTTCACCTCTTTAGCGTTAATGGTTAAATTTGTAATTGTATATTCGACAGAGTATTAAGCCTAATATTTTCTGGAATATACGGCATGATTAACCTGCCCCGACTTCAGTTGCCTAGAAAACATTATCAGATCTTAATCATCGTGGAAAACAGCCGATAACGAAATCAAAGTTCTGTAAAAAGAACGAAAGTTTACTTATTTACTCAATTATTTTTATTTTTAACTTTTTTTTAAATAGGTTTTTATTCAGTTTCATATTTTTAATACGAAAATTTTTTACAGTGTGCTTCAATATACAATTCAGTCAATCACTCTTGCAACTTTATTATTTGTGATTTTTAATGCACTTTGAAGAGCTTAAATATGAATTAATTATGTATGAATAACGAAATTACTCAACGTATTGCACAAGTAAAAAGTTTATGAAATGCAAAAGAAAAAAAAAAAAAAAGAACGTAGATAATAAATTGCACATGGATCAAGCTTTAGTTTCAGCCCCTCCCAAAAAACATTACGAAAACCGCAGAATAAAGAACAAAAAATTAGGAGCACAGATAGATTTTAACTGACTGATCAAGCAAATGTTATGAGAGCACAGAAACAAACAAACAGTCAGATAAGTTTTCATTGGTCAACTGCCCTGCTCCCAGTTCCTATGGGAGAAACAGGGGGTGGGGGTTTTTGGTTTCAACGCTGTTTGCTGCCGGCGATTTTATATCGTGCTGAGAGAAATACAGCACACTGGAAACCCTTGTGGCCGGTTTGACAAGAGGACCCCCAAGAGGTGTGTGGTGTAGGAAGCAGGAATGACACGCTGTTGTTGCCGTGCTACTTGGTTTGTAGCACGAAAGACCGATCGCGTAGGACGCAGCAGAACCAAGCTGTTATTTCCGCGTGCTAACCGACACCACAAACCGAATGACGAACAGGAGCCTTGATTACGGCCTGTCTAAAAATCAGATTTTGGGCTGGCAGCAAATCATATGCATGCACTTTCAGACTTTCAGCTACAATAAACAGTAAAAATCTGAATTCAAATTTTTTTAGCGTGCTGCAGCACGGCAGCACGTAGTCATTGGCCGCCACTGCCGCTAGGGGATCTAAATGTTGATTTTTCTGGTATCTGTTCTCCTGAAAGTCTGATTAGAAAAATAATTTTTGTGCACAGTATCATTTTTACTGTAAAATATACACTGAATTAGCTTTGCATTAAGAATATATATATATAGGTTTTACATATTCAGAGTGATAATGAAGTACCACACACGATATCAATGCCATGTGTGGTTACTATAAATTGTGCATACCTATCCTCTGTACATAATGAGTAAATGTTTGCCATTAATGGGGAAGCATGGCAACTTAAGCCAGTTTGATGGCAGCCACACAGTTGGAGCACACAGGGCAGGTGCCAGTATTTTGAAAAGAGCCACACTTATTGGTTGACCCCATACTACTGTATGAAGGGTGTACCAGGACTGGATTAACCATGCACAGACATCCAGCAGAAGTGCTCACATTGGTCAGCTGCACTTGTTGGCTGCTCCAATACTACTGTATCAAGAGTGTACCAGGACTGTATTAACCATGCACAGACATCCAGCAGAAGGACTCACATTGGTCAGCCACACACAGTTGATCCGAGAGGTGAGCGTCAGTGTCACAACTGGTATCTCAGCAGTGACAAACAACAGGCACTTAGCTCACTCGGCAGTACAATAGCAGTGTATATAGCTTGTGGGACGCCAACACCAGAAAACTAATTATAAATATAATGATCCGATTTATTGGTGTCTAAATGTCTAAAGTAAGAAATCACACAAATTTCACTCCGCAAGCTTTCTCCGTCAACGGACGGCTTCATCAGGCGGTTACATAGAGAATATAGAATCAAAATTGTAGACAGAACGTTAATTCTAATATGACAAATGAAATCATGCGTGAAGACCGCGCGCATAAATACCCCTCTGTTCCAATACCAGAAGCAACGTAAAACATCAAACGAACCCTGGCTGGAGCTAACCTTTATGATAAAGAAGCTCTGAAAGATATCTTTGCTGTTCTTGACTTAGCTGTAGATTCCAACTTCTTTACCTATGGCTCCCATGTCTACAAGCAATCAAAAGGAGTCCCGATGGGTTCAGCCTTGTCTCCAATACTCGCTGAAGCCATCATGAGACCTATTGAAGAGATCATACTCAACACTCTTCCCAGGACACCAAGAGTATGGCTACGCTATGCAGATGATATCTTTTTTGTCTGGGAGCACGGAGAAGCCTACTTGCAAGACTTTTTATGGTAGACATAAACAACATACATGAAGACATTAAATTTGCGATTGAAATAGAAAATCAAGGAGAGTTACCATATTTAGATGTACTTGTGAAGAAATCGATTTCAGGTACACTCACTACCAAAGTCTACTATAAGCCCATGCACGTACCTAACCCTATTCCACCAGGATCAGCCAACCCAACAACACACAAGTATGCTCTATTCAAATACCGGGCTAAAAAAGCCAAAGATTTTTGCACCTTGAAATCTGACTATGATGCCGAAATTAAGTCTTTGAAAGATCTTGCCTTTGCAGGAGGGTTTGACGTCTCCCGTGTAGAGGACACAATAGCGAAAGTTGAAGCCAACACACTTGCTATACCGAACAGAAGAGCACCTTTAAAATTTGTTGGTTCGATCCCGTACATCCCAAAAATATCTTATTTTATTAAAAATCACTTTCAGAAGAAAGGATTGAATGTTGGCCTTAAAGCTTCTAAACACATGGCAACCATCCTCGGCACAGCAAGAAGTAATAGTACCTTGAAGCTCACAGATGCGGGCATCTATTGCATCCCATTGTTATACCCAGACTCCTCAACTAAATTTTACGTAGGTCTCACAAAAAGGTCATTTGAGGAGAGAATGAATGAGCATAAGAGGGATGTTGCACAAAAGAAACTTTCTACGTCACTTGCCAAAGAAGTAGCTAACCATCAAGCTCAACCCCAATGGCAGAATATCTCGAAGATCGCACCATATGGAGACGCAAGAACAGCTGCCATAAGGGAAACAGTTGAGATATTAACGAAACAGGATGTATGCAACACCGATGTCTCTTTCGAACTACCGGTGGCTTGGAACCATTTGCTAGGCATCGCAAGATGGTCTTCATGATTCTAGTTTCTTCCTAAAGTTTCATTGTTTGCTTTTGCATTAGCTTTTAAGATATTGTATTCACCACGTTCGTGGTTATTTATGCGCGCGGTCTTCACGCATGATTTCATTTGTCATATTAGAATTAACGTTCTGTCTACAATTTTGATTCTATATTCTCTATGTAACCGCCCGATGAAGCCGTCCGTTGACGGAGAAAGCTTGCGGAGTGAAATTTGTGTGATTTCTTACTTTAGACACCAATAAATCGGATCATTATATTTATAATTAATAGCAGTGTAGTTTGACCAATTTCCTTGTGCACCATTCACCATATCTTGTTTTGCCGGGGGTTCCACATCTGGAGACCAACAAGTGTACCCATGATGATGCCAAGTTATTGCAAGCAACGCCTTACATGGGCCAAGGAACGTTGGCGATGGACACTTGACAGATGGAAGAAGGTCATCTGGAGCGATGAGTCCCATTTCCTGCTGCACCATGCTGATGGCCAAGTTCGCATATGGCGTAAACAGCATGAAGCCCTATCCGCTGGCTGCACAGTTGAGGTTCAACAGGCCAGTGGAGGTAGTGGTTTGTTCTGGGGAGCTTTTTATTGCCAAACCCTAGGTCCATTGGTTATCATCCCACAAACACTGAATGGTGGACATTATGGGGACCTGTTAGCCACCATCTTCATCCATATCTGCAAGAGGTTTACCCAGACCACAGCGCCATCTTTCAAAGAGACAACACACTGTGTCATTGGGTTCGTATAACTACTGAGTGGTTGGAGGAATATGACAAAAAATTCACCACACTGCCTTGGCCTCCAAACTCTCCTGACTGTAACCCAATTAAGCATTTGTGGGTTATGCTAGAATGGGGTGTAAGAACAGTTGATTCTCCTTCCTGGAATGAGTGTGAACTGACGAAGCTGCTTCAGTGGATATGGATCAAGTTACGCATGGTCTTATAGAAAGTGTACCTAGGTATCTGCGAGCCATGATTGCACAAAAAGGTGGACTAATGCTTTATTAGGTAGATGTTCCTAATGCAAAGATGATTTAGTGTACATGTTTGTTAGAATGTAATCTGATTTATTCCATGCATTTGATATGAACCATGCCATCCTTGCAATTTGCACTCCTTCCACTCATTAATCCCTTTCCATATTGCCCAGTCAGGAGCAGTAATAGGATTCATCTAATTTTTTTTTAATTACCACTTTTCTAAAAATATGTATATGCTATTCTCGATATGACAGGATAAAAACGTGTTAAAATGTATTAAGACGTTTGTCAAGTTTCATTTTTTAATAATGCCTTAACAGTTAAAACTTTTTTCCATGTTATTTTCTTTGGCAACCAATGCACTTCTCAACTTTTAAATATAAAAAATATTTAGAAAAACTTAAACATGAAATTGCAATGTGGCATTAAGCTGTAACAAAAATCGAATTGTCCACTGATGGGATAATTTTACTTTGTTCACAAAGTCGAAAGTATCAGCAATAATGGAATTATAAATGTCGCATTATGAATTATTGTACTAAAAGGATTACAGGAATCCCTCCATCTGCAACAACAACGAAATCACTACTAGGCCATTCCGCAGTCGGCAGAATAATTTCTCACTATGTTGTACAATGAATATTCACAGAGTTGAAAGTACTAGCCAAAAACCAAGTCGAAAATATCATCTCCATATGAACAAGAAGTTAAATAGTCAAAGATATCATCTGGAGCTGATGTCTTTGACTTGTTTTTTTGGCTAGTACTTTCATTCTGCGAATATTCATTGTACAACATAGCGAGAAATTATCCTACCAACCGTGGAATGCCCTAGTAGTGATTTCGTTGTCACTGCAGATAGAGCAGTTCCTGTAATCCTTTTAGTATAATAATTCATAGTGACATTATTGCTGATACTTTTGACTTTGTGAACAAAGTGAAATTATCCTGTCAGTGGACAATTCGACTTTTGTTACAGCCTAAAGATAGTTGCAATTTCATGTTTTAAGTTTATCTAAATATTTTTGATTTTTAAAATTTGAGAAGTGCATTGGTCACCAAAGAAAATAACATGGAAAAAGTTTTAACTGCTAAGTCATTATTACAAAATGGAACTTGACAAACATCTTAATTCACCTTCTTTCTCTACAAATAAATTAGGTGCTCGATTCATGGTTTTTGAGTAGCCTTGTGTATGTAAAATTCATTACTGCATGAATTTGTATGTATTAAACCCGATATATCCATTAAAGAAAAGTAACATTTTAATTTTGTATTTGTGAAGGGATTCATATTGTGTATCTCTGTCTCAGGATTTGGACGTCTTTATGGTTATCCAGTTGGCGTTATTGGTAATAATGGAGTTCTCTTTTCTGAGTCTGCACTAAAGGTAAATATATCAAAGAAAATTATCAAAATTTATGTACTCTTTTTACTATCAGTTTTTCCAGTATGTATACAAAAGCATAAGAACTTCCTTTAACTGCAGTGCTTAAAATGCAAACTATTAAAAGATGTATAATCTACATTGCTTTGAATCATGAACAGAAATGTCATTGATGTGACACATTTTACATGTGTTTATGACATGTCATGAATTACAAATATTTGACAGAAAGTGAAAAAGTGATCTTTTAAACATAAAGGTAAAAGTTGCAAATGTAAATTTGAAGCTATATGACATATAAATCTTAACATGCACAGCATTACATTTTAATTCTAGCAAGAAACTTCATTTATTCTCATTTCTCATATGATGTCCATTTGAAATGACTTTGATGTGTCGCTGAATTTGCTACAGGAATTAGGGAAATTGGCCACTTCTCCTAATGACTGAAAATTAAATGCAACGCATCCATGATTCCCTTTGGGAATGACTGATAGGGGAATGTATGCAAATTCTCCTGTTTGTCATCCCAGAAATCCGGTTGTCACAATAATTGTTTAAAATTTCCATCACCTCGATAACATTTCTTTTCTTCTCTCTTATTTATTCCGTGTGTGGGAGTGAATGATTGTGCATTTGAATTGAGCTGGGAAGCAAAACTAAGTAGAGGCATATTTTCAGGAAAAGGTGCTAATATTAATAATTAGTAATTTTATAGTTGATAAGTGTGTGTGTCTGTTAGATAAAAAGCTGCGTAGCTGATAGTAAAAAAATTAAATAAAATGAAATAGTTTTCTTTTTGCAAAAGATAAAGGAATTGAAATAACTGGAAAACCAAATAACAAAGTAATTAAATTTAACTTTCACATCAGTGAACTGATTTACGCTCAATCTGGTCCTAAGATATGAAGCCTTGTAAAAATATGAATAATTAGTGAATATAATGTTAAACTGTGTAATGTATGTATAGAGTATGCTATTGAGTGATGATATAATGAAATGCAGAGAAAAAAATTTAAAAAAAATTAAAAAAAATATAAATTTCAGTATTCTTTTGTTAATTACTCCTTGCCCAGGTCAGCAAAATTCTAGGAATTTAGTTTGCATTCGCAGCATCGTACTCCCACTGCGAGTTCCTCGAATTTGCTTAGGTCACACTGAGGTCACGACCTGTGCATGTGAAGTGGTCGTGCCCCAGCCAATGGAAGTTGAAGGTCTATGGGGTTAAGCGAAGAGCTTAAAAGGGGAAGCCAGGTATGAAAGCTCTCTCTCATTCGCTTGTTATCACACCCTATTGTGAGGGTTGTCATCCCGTATTATTACCCCCTTCCTGGGTTTCAAGGGGAAAATATGCTGCTGCGGTTATTCGGCACGCCGCCGGAGACGATCTCTTCAATGGAAAGTCCCACTTGCCTCACAGAAGGTGAAAGAACATCCATGCAAAACCATCAGAACATTTGAGGACCCTCAGAAAGTTTTCCCGACATAGTCCGCCATGTTGGAAAATCACTGAACTTCTTCGAAAAAAAAAAAAAAAAAAAAAAAAAAGGGAAAACCCTAAGCTTGACATTGGAACACGATGCCGTGTCTGAAGCCACCGTAAGTGTGCACATTTAAGGAAAATTATATTATATTGTAAGACCCTGATAAAGAGGTAAGACATTTTGGTTATGAATGTGAAACAGACACCGGTGTAAATAATAGCGAAGCTGATGTAGTTGAAAGACTGATCATTGAATCATGCAGAACTATAAGCTAGGCTCAAGATAAATGAGCAGTTGTAGTACCTAAGTCTGGGAGGGAGGAATTTTGACCAGGCTGAAATATATGGTCTAATAATGAGAGATTTTTCTTGATAAAGAGTAATTCCATAATTTCCAGATATTCAGCAACTAGATAAATTTTGCATTTCATTGTACCGTCACCTTAGCAAGCGGAGATTATGATTTCCGAAAGTAATGTACTTTTAATTTTTTTTTAAAGGTGCCATATGTTCTTGTATTAAACCTGTCATTATATATACCGTCTAGAAAATTGAAAGAGTTGCACACACAGCCAAGTAGCTGGAAACCTTTTTTTTTTTTTTTTTTTTTTTTTTTTGCATTGATTAGTGTCTGTCCAAACTATTAAAGCTGTTCTGAAAATATCACAAGAACTGTAAATGAAATGCATTCCCTTAGTATTTCAAAGGAGAAAAAAAAAAATCTGCTTTGGACTGTAGATTTTGCAGATTCATTTTGCATAAAAATTAAGTGGAACATTTTGCATAGAATTAAATTTTCATTTTGCATGAAAATTAAGTGGCCCAATAGGGTGGAAAATTTCATGTAGTACAATAAATACAGGCAAAGCTGCCTTTCAAAAAAAAAAAAAAAACACCTTAAAACTTGTGTGTGTATGCAGTTAGGTTTAAGGTTGAATGTCGTCATTAGCTATCAACTAGTGCATGTGACCCACCTCAGCCTGACTAAGGGTGGACCTGAGCTTGGGGAGGGGGGGGGTGGTTATTGAAGAATACTTTTCACACAACCACACATGCATGATCACACAGCTATAATTACTCACAGAAGTTGTTTTTTTTGTGTGTGTTTTATGATGTGTTACATGGAATTCAATCTTGATTGCTATTGATTACATATCTGAAACCTCAAAATTACACCATTATTGTGAACACAATATCTATCTGCCATTATTGTTCCACAATAACACTTGCTTGACACATGTTTCACAGATATATGCTCTTGCCTATGCAGAGTGTAACATAAATATATATTTTCAATTGTTACCCATTTATATTCACATCACTTATAACACCTATTCAAGCAGTTCAAAAGATCTGTTTGAAATGAAAAGAATTTTGCTGTGGTGATGATGAACATTATTGAATTTTTTTATGGGAAACAAAAAACCCTTTTAGACAAATAGGTGATACATTTGTACATAATTTTTCCTCCTTAATGCTAAAGAACATTATTGCTTAAGTATGCTTCTAAGTTTTTCAGTGAGCTCATTCAATGCTCTCAGAAGAATAATGATCATACTAATAGATGATGAAATGTGGTAAAATGCTACAACTGGTATAATATTACATATGATGCTACAGCATTTTGATTCACATTGTCCCACATATTTTAATGTGTACTGAAACCTCTAAGTAACAGTCATTACTTGGACTAGAAAAAAGTGACCTGCTGTTCGTAGGTTAGGCATAAATTAATATTGTTTGTCAGTTGCATTTGTGCAGGGCATATCTGGATGTCAATGTGGAATTAGAGAGAGATGTGGTCAGTGATTGTAACGATATGCAGATCAGAATACAGACTGCATGTTAGCCTACAGAAACCTAAGCTTAGTTCAAGAGCAAAAATGTCTTAATTTAAAACAGTAAATACAACTTATCTGATTGTTTACAGCTAAATTTTTGAACCAGCAATATCAGTTTAAATGTAAGAGTTTTTCTTGTTATCTCTACCTATTGTTTACTGGAATTGAATGAATTACAACTGAACCTTAACAATTAATCATGATTTAGAGGATTTCTGAAAGACAGTGTCTGACCCTTTGTATCAGCTCTTTGAAATAGAAGGCTGTGGTTAGGGGACCATACAGGAGATAAAAACGGAACAATTTTAGAGACAGTGAAGTGTAACTGCACACAGTGGCGGCTCGTAGCTGTAGCTAAAATTATTAGGGGTGCTGCTTCAGAAAAATTTTATCCATTGTTTTAATATTGTGTAAAACAAAACAAACACATATAAAAAGAAAATGTATACATAATTTTTTTTTCTTACTAATAGCCAAAATTGTTACAGTTCAAGCTTGATCCATTCATTTAAAAACGAAATCTATTCTCCTTGTTTTAATTTGCGCGAAAATATTAATAATTTTCTCCATCTCTGGATGACTTTTGAGGAAATTTTTCTACATTGAAAGCACTGCAAGTGCATTTAGTCTTTCAGGATTCATATTGCTCCTTAGAAAAGTTTTTATTCTTTTCAGTGTTGAAAAGCAGCGTTCTGGTTCTGCTGTTGTCATGGGAATTGTCAAAAGGATTTTTATCAGTTTCGTAATTTCACTAAGAATATCATCTAGATTATTTTCCAAGGTAAATTTCAGAAGGTCAATTAATTTGCAATATTCATGCATATCAGATCTACAATAGAATACTTTTAGTTCAGTTTCAAGCTTTCGTTTGTCAATCATGGGATATGCTTCAGTGGTCAGTACTATCTCTTCTGTAGGCAGTTCATTCTTAAAACTAGTAAAGCTTTTCTTGTTGAACAATTTAGCAGCTACTAAGTGTTTAGTGGAAGAATATCTGTCCATTATATCAACACATATACAGTCACACACTTCCTTAGCTTCTGCCATGGGTGCCTTTGAAGAATTCTCACAGTACTTCGAGTTTCTTATTTCTAAAATAGCAGTTTTGCTGTTGTATATTCATTGACTTTAAACCCACTAATTTCTCGAGATTGCATTTGGTTGTAAATTACTTCAACATGAGGCATAATCTGATGAAAAAACTCTAACCAAAACATGAAATTTTCATCATTCAGGTATTTTAAAATTCCTGTTGCTTCTGCAATGGTTCCATCTGCATTTGATGTTGACTGAATTTCAGTAAGGCAGCTTTTTTAAAGGTTGCAAATTTTCATGAACTCTGTTTACAGTCTTATGTTAAAGTTCCACCTTCTAGAGGATGGATGTGAAATTTTGACGTCCATATGCTTCTTGAGAATGGATACACATTGCGGTGATCTTGAGAAGAATGTTGGAATAGCCAAAATGTTAGAGAAAAATATTCTTGCATTCTGTGTAATAGTTGCTGCATTTCTCATTATTAAATTAAGTTGATGTGCATAGCAGTGAATGAAATGTGCATTACTATAAACTGCTTTTATTTTTGCTTGAACTCCTGCTTTTTGCCTTTCATGACATTTGCACCATCAAATGTCTGAGCTATCAGTATTTGTCCATTTCCTTGAAGGGTTATGTCTAATTGTTCTAGAATACATTTCGATATGCCATCTGCAGTTTGATTTTCTTGAATAAAGAATCCCCCAAAACGGTCAAATATTTCTCCACTTAACATGTAACATAGAACAAGGACCATTCGAGTGTGTTCCGATACATCTGTAGTGTCATCAGCCATGGCAGCTACAAAAGAAGCTTCTCAAATTTATGCCCTTATCTCCTCGTGGTATATTTGTAGCAGCAGTCAAGTATCTCATTCTGAATGGTCTTAGAAACACCTTTGAAGACCGTACTAGTTTCTAAGTGATTCTTCAAATCTGGATCTAATTTAGATGCACATACATACATACATATCACTAAGCTGTTCTCTGAGATTCACAGGTTAGCTCCAAAAAGAAATACAAACTTCCAGATATTTTTACTTATTGTTGTCGTATCAAACTTCGCCATTTACAGCGATCTTGACATACAACTCGTGCTTCACTGATATCCATTACACGCCTTACACAAGATCTTTTATACTTCATACTCATAATCTTTTTCTCATGCAGACACTCCTGAATCTGATCCACCCATGTCTTCTTTGTCTTCCTTGGCCTGCCTCTGCCTTTCCTTCCTGCCACTTGGGTTGAAAATATTTTCTTAGTAAGCATTTCATCACTCATTCTTTCAACATGGCCAAACCACCGAAGCATATTGGTCTCCACCTTGCTAACAACATTTTGCTTTACATCACACAACTGCAATACATCTTCATTCCTCACACAATCAGATTGTGTCTTGCCACAAACCCCACGTAAGTAACGCATTTCTTCAGCACACAAACTACTCCTATGCTTCTTCTGCAGTACCCAGGTTTCACTGCCATACATCAGAGTAGGAACAATTGCACTTTCATACACAGCCATGCGGGACTCTCTAGAGAACCCATAATTCCTGTGAAAACCTCCCAGAGCAGCTATGACTTTCAAAGAAGAATTCACTCGCCTACTGATTTCACCATCCAACTTGTTCTCTCTGTCAAACATGCTTCCTAAATACACAAACTCACTCACCTGGTCAATCACAGTGCCATTTATACTTACATTACATTCAGTGCTACCCGTTCCTCTCTCAAACACCATAACTTTGGTTTTACCCTTATTTATACTCAGTTGGAATTTCATGCAAACTTCGTGCATCCGAGTCAACATACTCTGCAACTCACTTTTGCTCTCTGCCAACAGGACAGTGTCATCAGCATACAGCAATCTGCACACACGGATATCACCAAGACATAAACCACTATTATCTATTTTGGCCTCACGCATGCATGCGTCCATAAATATATTAAACAGCCATGGTGACATTACACAACCTTGTCTAACTCCTGCACCAAAGGAAAACCATTTTGATAAAACACCATTCACTCGTACACAAGCTCTACTACCAGCATACATGGCTTTTACACTATTAAGTAGATTCCCAGTAACACCATATTCATTCAATACCTTCCACAAAAGTGGCCTATTGACTCGGTTGTAAGCTGTCTCTAAATCTATGAAGGCAGTAAAAACTTTCTTCCCAACAGTTAGATACTTTTCAATCATCGTGCGTAATGCAAAAATCTGGTTAGTGCAGCCTTTACCAGGCATAAAACCACTCTGAACATCCCACACTTTCAATGATGTAAGACCCCGTACTTTTTCAATAACAACCTTACCAAACACTTTTCCTGGCACACTCAGTAGGCTAATACCACGATAGTTCTTGCATTCAGTCTGATCACCTTTTCCCTTATACAAAGGAACAATAATAGCATCCTTCCAATCCCGAGGGACCATTCCTAACTCCCAGCACAACCGGCAAATTTCAGTTAACCAGTCAATTATAGAGTCACCACCATACTTCAACATCTCTGCAGTTATGCCATTAACTCCTGGAGCCTTACCATTCTGAAGAGATTTTAGAGCTTTACACACTTTTTCTCTTGAGATCCCTCCTGTGCTTTCATCCCTCATTGTGACATCATCTGCATCTGTCTCAGAATCATTTTTGCTCTCCTGATCAAATAACTCACAGAAGTATTCACCCATCTTTCACTTAACTCATTGGGCTCCCATATCATTTCCCTGATCTCATTCTTCACACAACTTACAACTTTGTTTCCCCTATTTTTCCTGTCTCATTTACTTCCAGAAGGACTTTCTATCTTTCCAAAAGCCAGTTCATGCCTTTCCACTTTCTCCTTCCTATCTTTTGCCTTACTGTGGCGAACCAGCTTAGCAGCTTCACGCTTCTTACAGCGATATTCATCCACAGAGACTCTACCTTGCAACATCTCCAAATAGGCTTCCTTCTTTTTCTTTACTGCCTCATCAATCTCACTATTCCACCAAGCATCACCTCTATTGTTACCCACTATTGTGGTGCCACATACCTTTTTAGCAGCAGTGACAACACAGTTCTTAAAACATTCCCACTTCTTTTCTACATCCCTCTCACAAGATTTCAGATCCTTCAGCCGTTCTCTGAGTAAATCAGAGTACCGCTGATGATCTTCAAGGAGCCTATCAACCTTTATTCTTTCTATCCTGGGTCTCTTTACCCCTTGGTTTACTGAATCATCTTTTT
The DNA here is from genome assembly GCA_039090855.1 of Macrothele yani. Lineage (NCBI taxonomy): Eukaryota > Metazoa > Arthropoda > Arachnida > Araneae > Macrothelidae > Macrothele > Macrothele yani. The sequence continues at coordinate 33,624,365 of CM077029.1, forward strand.
CATCATGTCCATGTAAGGGAGTTTCAAAGTATCCACAAAAGAAAATAAATTCCATTATTTTGGATAAAATTTCACGGTTCTTTTTAACCTTTCTGTTATGCTCATTGATTGAAAGTCTGTATGCCTCACTAAGTTTCTCTTTAATATTTATGTTCCCTAAAAGTGACAGTGAAACCACATTTTTAACATGCTTCTTTGACTTCTCATGCTTTTCAGTTTTTTTCTTCCATTTTGTTTATATTTCTAAAACCGTCTTTTGTCCACGGTACATCACCTCCAAACAACAAACATAGGAAGCAAAACAATGTATTTTTTATTTCACAGCCGCAAAGCCAACTTTTCCGTTGGTACCATTCAGAATTAAAGCTACAAATGTACTTCTTGTTGTTGCTTATTCCTGGCTGAGATATTTGAATATCTGGTGTTAAACGGACTCTTCTCTTCACTGCAACTTTCTCATGGAGAGTTCACTTACAGTCACAGAACTTATTTCTTGGGGATGCAAGGAGGCCATGGTTAAATTATTTAAATTTTCTGTAAAATATAAGAACCGAAAAAAACAACTATGAATTAAATAGAATAGCTGGAAGCATCACAAATTCACAATAATCTAATTCTACACTTTATCACATTCAAGAAAGAATATGGTACGACGGTTTTTAAGAGCAACACATGTGGAGCCAAAAGAAACACTACCTTACGCTTGCGCAATAGGGTCGGCACTGCGTGATCGAAAGTGCTCTCTCTACCTAGCGTGGTGCCTCTTATCTCGGAGTTTGGACATGTGCGCATGCCCACAACAGCCAAACACTGCGTGCGTCGACTGTGAAACGCACCGTTCCATGCAAGGATGTTTGTAATTTTTTCATGAACTGTGGGATAGCTACTGACATTAAGCTTAAGGATTTATGTACAAGCATAAAGAAAGAATTAAAGAAAAAAAACTCATTATATTGAATGTTATTGATAATATCGAGTGAAAATAGGGGTGCTGCAGTTCCGCAGTGCCTATACAGGAGCCACGCCTGACTGAACAATTAGGGACCTGCATGTGAGACCCACAGTAGTTAACCAAGAGATATTGCCATAAACAGGCAATGTTCTTGGTAGCCTCAGTGGGGGATTGAGATGTACACTGGAGCTGGAGTTCGCCTCAAGTAATTACCATCACACATGAAACTAAACTTCATCTCCTATTTTTTCACTGAAGCCTGCTATTGTGCCCACCGTAATGCAACCCATCTTGTTTGATGCATAGTTCCTTTAGCAACATTCTTTATATCCATTTTCCTTGCCCACCATCACACCAAAGGAGCTAAGCCAAAACCCCAAGGGACAGGGTGTTCATTAAATGTCCTCTTTCCAGACTGACTAGGGGTGTCAGTTGACTGCTGTTAAGAGGTACCATTATTTAGAGGTTATTGCTAATGCATACCTACCAACTACTACAGAATTTCCGTAGTTTCTACAGATTTAGTTGTCTAGCTATGGAACTCACTGTTAAAACTATGGATTCCACGAATTTTCATTTTGTTTAATTTTTTTTATTTTGCTATTATTTTATGATATACATGATATTTTAAAGTGGAATCATGGTATTCCGATCCCCCTCCGTTCCCCCATCGTTTAGATCATTCTCAAAGTCGATGTAAAACTGAAGAAAATTTTGGGGGAAGGGGTGACTTCCTATCTGGGGAGCATATTTGGCATTTCAAAACTTTCGAAAGTGGTAGTTAAAGGAGTAAAAAATTTTGCCGTAATCGTAACTTTTTTTGCCTGATGTTGCCATTGTGTCCAGTATTCTTCTTAAGTGTCAGTTTAAATCTGTGTAAAACTGAAAAGAATTGGGGAGAGAGGCTCGTTTTCTGTCTTGGGATGGCATTTCGTGTTTCAAAACTTCCGAAAACGGTTGTTAAAGGGAGTAAAATTTTTTTGCCGTAATTGTAATTTTTTTCTCCTGATGTTGCCTTTGCGTCCAGTATTCTTGTTAAATATCATTTTATTTGATAAATGTTTGTATTTCATTTTGAAACTGTAGGAAACAATTTGCGAAAGCAGAAGTTAGATGCTACGAAAATTTCATTGTGATCTGTGAGTTCGAGGAATTCCATCTTTTTCATTATTATTTTGGTCTTTTATGAGATTGATGCACAAGTAAACAGAAATTGACGAGCGCTGGGGGGGGGAGTTCGTCGGACAGAATTCATTTTTATGAAACTTTCGAGAAAAGGAAAGGTCAATGGAGTTCAGACTTTTCTGTAATCATAATTTCTTTCTTCTCGCGATGTTGCCCCTGTCCAATATTATTGTTAAATAACATTTTACTGCATGAATATTTGTATTTCAGCTTGAAAATAGGGGGAAATTTTTGAAACCGGATAGAGTAAAGGTTTCTCCCATAATTGCAACCCCACCCCGCGCCGTGCGATGTTCTCGCCCTCCTGCATTGTTAAATATCTCCTGTCCCATAAGTTTTTGCATTCAAGCTTTTTTAAGGGAGGGGGGATTATTCAAAATGGAAGTAACAAAGTTAGAATATTTGTAAAAATTGATGCATGGTGTTCAGAAGTATTAATTTTCTCAAAGTTACACCATTTATCTAGAATAGTTAAAGCTTTGATATCATGCACTCAGGGTCCTCAGGCTAAAAGTTCTTTCAGTGTGATAGATGAAATTATTGTTATCAGAGGGCATAAAGAAAGAAAGAAAGAAAGAAAAGTGACGATGGAGAAATAGGGAGTGAAAAATATCAGCAGAAAGAAAAATTAAGCAATGGATGCTGTGCAGCTGCAGAGTCAATGAAAGACAAACTGACAGTAGTCCGCATTCTTGCTGTGTGTTTTAATTTTTCACCCAATTAAAACATTGAGCTTTTTTTCCCTTCTTTGGTCTCATCGTGTCATAAACTGCAATGGTAGAGGCAGTATGATCATATGGTAAGTGGAGGTTTGTGCACTGCCCTTTCACTTGCTTGGATTTTCCATCTGTCAAGTGTTGTAGAATTTTTAACGCATCTGACTGATTTTTACAGGTGGAAGTTTCAAAATGAAATCTCACAATGTTACCTATCATGCCCTCGTCGGGGGAATCAACTTTGTATTTACACACGTGTTAAATTTCATTAGTATCCTTGTTCGTTGTAATGTTTTGTTGTGGTGTATATTTCTTTTTCACAAAGAGATGGATCGTTTCATAAAAAAATGTCTATGTATGCAGCATGATAATACTATTAGGGGTATGCAAAAGTTTCCGCCACACCCGCTAGCGGGCACTGTGGGGGTTTAACCTGCCGGCAACCCGTGCTGTCAGTTCGTACATGAATCCAAGCATGGCGGTCGATAAAGTTCATTTGCGGCACTGTTTGTTATTCATTTTAATTTAGGGAAAAGTGTGAGTGAAGCATACAGTTCAATATGTCAGGCGTATGGCGAAACAGTTAAGGGTGAGCGGACATGTCAAGAATGGTTTGCCAGGTTTAAGAAAGATGATCTAAGCTTGGAAGACAAGCCACATGCAGGTAGACTGCAGGAACTCGCAGACAAGTAGCTGGAATCGCTGTTGTAAGAGGATGCCACACAATCGACCATGCAACTGGCAAAATGTTTGAAAGTGGCTCAATCGACAGTGGTACAGTGTCTACAGGCCTTGGGGAAGATCCAGAAGATTGGTAAGTGGGTTCCGCATACTTTAACGGAGCTTAATATTGGCCAATGATTAGGCATCTGCATGTCGTTCGTACTGAAGAGGTTTCGAGGGAAGAATTTCTTGTGAAAGGTTGTCACCAGGGATGAAAAATGGGTTTATTGCATATTATGGGACATTCATTTGTTGCCAGCCATCAACATCCACGGCAAAACAGGATAACCACGGGAAAAAGGTGCTGTTGTGTGTGTGGTGGGATATGCACTGAGTGCTGTATTTCGAACTGTTGAAACTGGGAGAAACAATCACTGCACAACAATATAGCGATCAGTTGATGAAAGTGAACACCGCAATCGAGCAAAAATGCAGCATCCTGTGACATGAGAACGCCAGACCACATGTCGGTGCCACCACGAAATCAACCCTTGAACAGTTACACTGGGAGGTTTTACCGCACCCAGCTTACTCCCCAGACATTGCACCCTCAGACTTTCATCTGTTTGAGGTTCACCACAGTTCCAGAGGTGGAAAATTTCATCACTGTGTTTTTCAGCTCAAAACCTGACTCCTTCTATCACAGGGGCATTCATTTGTTTCCTGAAAAATGACAAAAGGTCATTGATACTAATGACCAACATTTCATTCAATAAATGTGTACTGGTTTCCTGATTGTTCCTGTCTCCTTTCTCCTTAAAGCGGCGGAAACTTTTTCATACCCCTAATAGTTACTACTGATAAGGCTCTAGCTAATGTTGGCAGGTATGCTAATGCTAATCATACTGCAGCTGTTCTGTCTGTACCAACCAAAACTTGCCATTATTTGGAGGTTACCATTGTTTGAAACTGTCTGTTAACGGAGATTACACTGTATTTTGTTTTGCATTCCATTTTGTATGAAAGTAGAATTCTTAAAGAGTTAAGAGAACCACTAAAATCCTCATATCACTCATTGGTTACATTATGGAAAAGTAATTAGTGGAATGTTTCATTAGTTGACTTCTAACTTCCTTAGCCATGGAACACATATGCATCGTTTCAGATCCCTATCATTTGAAAAGCTATTTTGAAATCTGGCAACAACTGATTGATGTTTCATTCCATGGCTGAGGAAGGTGCAAGTCAACTACTAAAATGTTCCACCATTTGCTTTTTCATAACATAACCATGGCAGATATGAGGATTTTAGTGATTCTCTTAATTTTTATCGTGTTACATGCTTTACTGCCAATCTTTCTCATTATGACTCCTAAAGAGCTGAACAATACTGAAAAAAAATCAGTGATTTTTTTCATAGAGTTAATACAGCCATTAGCAGATAAATGTGCGAAATTATTATAAAATCAATGTCATTTCCTCGTAATAGAATATTCCTTTGTTCATTCGTACTTATTCTGTTTGTAGGCCACTCATTTTATTCAACTGTGTTGCAAGAGAAAAACTCCTCTGATATTTTTACAAAATATTACTGGTAAGAGATTACTAGAATTTCCTTTCAATGCTTTAAAAAAGTTGTATCACCCTTTGAAACTTCATAAATGTTATTATTTTTTTTTAATTATTTACCCAGTGTTACAAAATATGTCATTTTCTTGTTTAAAATGAAATGAAACCACATTCAATAATTAAATGAATGCCTTGCTTTTGTAGTTAGCATATTGTAGGTTGAGGCTTGTTATGCAACTGTGCATGCAAAATACCCACAAAGTTATTAATGATGGGCTACGGCACTTTCACTTTTTGGTTTTTCATGACTATATGTTTTTATTCCAGAGTGAGCCTTAAAATTTCATTTTGTTTGGAGGTACACATAATGGGCTTCCACACCTGTGGGAAACACATGGCAGCATTGACTGGGTACTGCCGTGATGTGAAACCAAGAGGATCATGACGTGCAGTTGGCATGGAGCCACATGGTGTTATCAGGTGAGCAGAGGGTGAAGGTTGATAAATGTGCTGTTTTGGTGCTTGTACACCATTATTGGAAAATACTGTTCTATGTGGCAGCAGCAGTGAGAGAAATTTATGCAGTTGAAGACGAGAATTCAGTGGACAGAAGCACTGCATGAAAATGGCTTCATCATTTTTAACACCAGTCTCAAAGACAAATCGAGGTCAGGACATCCAACAACCACTAACATTGACACCCTCATCGAAGCTGTGAGAGTTAACCCCAGTACCAATACACAACAATTAGTAGCTGAGGTGGGTTCCTCCCATCCACTATTGTTCATCACCTGCACCAGCTTGATTTTTCTCTTGGTGCCATCTAAATAATTCCGCATGTGTTGAAACCCCCAGAAGACAAAACATTGTGTCACTCTCTGTCATAGAAATCCACAGGAGGATAGGCTTTGGTGTCATGTCATCACAGGTTTTCAATTTTACCAAATCAGCCTGATTTTAAACACTATACCACGTTTTTAATCCTTTTTGTTTGATTATTTTGTATCTGGTGCTCTTTAGCCAAACATGGCCCTTGCGCCATAAAAATCCACCAACCAACCAACCAACCATATCATCACAGGTTATGAAAAGTGGCTATTTCTGCAATACCCAACCAGTATGTCAGGCCAGGCCCAGAAATACAGCCAGTGGTGTAAAGAAGGCAGTTTAAGGGGAAATTCATGCTGTGTATTTGATATAATTGTGAGTGTCTCATGCACTGGGAACATATGCCAGTTTGTCAAGTGTGGAAGGGAACCTCTATGCAGAACCACAGCTGGTCCATGATGCTTTGCACCAATGCTGCCTAGCACTCATGAATAGGAAGCGGGTGTTTCTGCAAGTGGATAATGCTCCAGAATGGTTTGCTGAGAACTGCAGGAATGGAAAGAGGTTGGAATTCTACCCTATTTTCCATATAGTCCTGACCTTGCCCCATCTGACTACTACCTTTTTCTCTCCATGGCCCATTTCCTACAAGGGCAGAACTTTGCTTCAGTGGTGGATGTGAAATCTGGCATCAGAGAGTTTCTGACACCTTGAAACCTGCCAAGTGGAATCCCCATGGAATCATGGCTCTGATGGAACTTTGATAAAGGACTATAGAAAAAAAAATAGCTTGTACTTTGCAGAATGAAGTGAGCCTGTATGGCTTTCTTGAATCATTAAATGTTTCAGCTGCAAATGAAACAACTTTTGACTCACCCGGGTAAGCAGTTGATCCTTCAAAAACTGCATAAAAAACAAAACAAAAGGAAAACTCGAAAAGTGTATCTTCTATGGGCATGAATCCAATTTGTATATCACAGTTTGCATTCAAGCATGTTCACTGGTATACCATCCAGGAAATCATCTCATGTAAATGATGTATTTGATCTGATTTTATAATTCACAGGGCCAAGAAAAAGTTGTGATTTTTATGTTTATATTCATTTTCATTTCCTTTATTTTCTGAAACATCTATTTGTATCTAAAAGAAGTACATCTTTATGTATCTTGAAAATGTATAATTCCCAATCATTTTTGAAGCTCAGGAATTTTCTGTGTGAAGTCATAAAAATCCAGGCAATTCCATTTCTCATCAACTAGTTACAGCCTGAACGTCTCACAGTTGTTGACCATTGACTAGTCATGGCCATCTAGCATCAACAGATGTTCTATAGCTGATTTTCCCTGTTGGCTACAAAACAGGCATTGGATTTAATTTGCTTTGTAGACAGCTTGCTCATTCTGCATCATAGGGTTGGGCTGTTACCTGTTAGTTTCCTCTTGCAAATCAAGATTTTGATAAAGTACTGCTGTACATATCAATACTTCTAACACTTTTAAGGAAGGGCGTGTTGGGACTACGCCGATAGGGGGCACAGCGGAGGATGTCAACGCCAGATGTGAGTAAAGTGTGGACATGTGAAGACGTGTGGGAACTGATGGCTGAGCTGATATGAGAACTGATGTGAAGACTTATGACGAAAGACAGAATGATGAAATTTCATATTAATTCAACATTTGTCGAAAACATTACGTGGTTTCAGAAATTATTAACTATATGTCAACAAAATAGTTTCCATATCATCTACTGTTTCGCACGTTATTAGAAATTCGAGCACGGGAAAAACGTCCATATAATAAGAAAATTTTTATTTCAACTTGTCACTAATATTCCTTTTTTTCTTTTTGATGTTCTTTATAATAGTTTAGAATTTTATTATGAAGATTACAAATTTATATGAAAAAATGTTTTTATATGTGCAGTCAAATGCATCATAAGTTGTCAAAGTCCTCCAATACGTAGAGACAATATGTATTAAAAGATTAATATTATTCCAGTTTTTTAAGTCATGATTTACGAAATTAATACAATAGAAAAGAACTTTCGAACCTTTTGATTATGATGCGTTGAATCAGTAATAAGCCATCTTGTTATCGATGGCTTATTACTGATTCAACGCATCATAATCAAAAGGTTCGAAAGTTCTTTTCTATTGTATTAATTTCGTAAATCATGACTTAAAAAACTGGAATAATATTAATCTTTTAATACATATTGTCTCTACGTATTGGAGGACTTTGACAACTTATGATGCATTTGACTGCACATATAAAAACATTTTTTCATATAAATTTGTAATCTTCATAATAAAATTCTAAACTATTATAAAGAACATCAAAAAGAAAAAAAGGAATATTAGTGACAAGTTGAAATAAAAATTTTCTTATTATATGGACGTTTTTCCCGTGCTCGAATTTCTAATAACGTGCGAAACAGTAGATGATATGGAAACTATTTTGTTGACATATAGTTAATAATGATGAAATTTCTGTGTGTGTGTGTGTATTGTTATCTAATTCCACATAAAATGATTTTTAATAAATTATGCTCATCCAGTACCTTGGATGTGTGCAACCCTCATTGGAATATGTGAATTTTATTGTGTATCTGACCCTGTGAACAGGAGCAAAAGAAGATGCTGAAGAGCCCTCACATGGACTCATGAAAGAGGTAAGAAGTCAAATTTTACTACCTCTAATTACTTAAATTGAACTGAAATACCGCAGTGGTCTAAGGCGTTGGCCTCTGATCGTTCGTCCGTAAGGGGTCCGGGTTCGAATCCCGGTCAGGCATGGATGTTGTGTTTGTCTTACGGCACTGGTTCTCTCCCTTCCCTGGAACCAGTGACCCTAAATTAGGGACGGGTGACTGCTTATAGCCCATTGAGTTGCTCACGGTGGTCGTTAAACCTCCAATCAAAAAAACAAAAAAACAACTGAAATACAAAAAGTAAGAACAGGGAGTATTACATGTGAGAGTAATTGAGTGTAAGTGACTTAAAACTAAATACAAGAAAACTACACTGTGTTTTAGACTTCAAATTAAATAAAGAAAATGTTTTCCTATTTAATTTTGTTTGTTGTTTGTGCCTTCCATACTTCTGCTGAATATGTAACTAATAAAGCGATCCTCAAGATACACCTTGTGAGGAATTTAGGAAATGTTTAAGCAGTACAAATCTAATAATGACAATATAGCAATATATGTTTTTAAAAGGCACAAGAATTATGTAGCTTAATGTTTGGGAAACCCACTCTAAAATGATTGCTGATTGCGAGATCCACCTATAAGGTTGTACATTTTGATTAGTATGTTTTTAATGAATAGCATATATGCTCTATACCAGTCACAGCTTACCTTTATTGAGATGTTTTAAGTATACAATACATCTTAAGTAAAAGCTTCCCATAAGCTGAGCTATAATGATATAATGATCATAACAGTATGAAACCCTAGTTTAAGGAAGCATTTAAGTACCACTACACACATGAAGTGAAGGCCATATCAAGAAGAAATTAGCAGGCATGTAAAACCTGGGTGGAATGCATTTGGAAGAAACAGTAAAATTTTCAATGTACCATTATATCTTAAAAGAAAAGTGTTTAATCAATGCATCTTTCTAGTTCTTACTAATGGATTGGAGACATGAAAACTCAACTAAAATAGATATACCGAGACTACAGACAACTCAAAGAAGTGTAGGGAGGTGCATGCTTGGTTTTACTAAGAAAGATAGGCAATGAATGCATAGATTAGGAAGATGACAATAAATGGTGACATTATGATCAAAGTATAGACCTTTAAGTGTGAATGGGCTAATCATATTGGTAGAAGAACTTATCACTGATTGACAACTGAAGTACTAGACTGGATATCAAGAGACTGGAAAAGACACAATAGCACACAATGTGAGAGATGAGTGGATGTGATTCAAAAGCATGTCAGAGTGACATGGAAGAGAATTGCTCAAGGCAGTAGTTGTGAAAGAGACTTGGGGAGGCTTGCATCCTGCAGTGTATTGAGAATGATTAACAATGATGACATATGCTCTGTACTTCCTATGTCTGTAACATCCATACCACTGTGAATTTAACAAGAACTTGTACCTTTTGCGTAAATGTCATTACTTTCACAGTATTTTTACGTATACTGTTTTCATAACTTGATTTTATTTCTGTACCATGGGTACAACATTTAATAAACAAGGACATCACTCTTTCCATGTTTTAGCAACACACAGCAACCGAAAAATTGTTATTTCGTTACCGCTGGGGAATCGAATCCCAGATCTCTTGATATCTAGCCGAGCTCGTTAGCCTTACACCACGGTGGCCAACAATCCATGGCACTATGTGTATTTTTCTGTCAGCTTCTGACAACATAAATTCACAAAATGGGCTCAGCTACTGAGACGTCTTCATCTGGTGGGCATTAATGGCACTGGCTATATGTTAATTATAGCAGTTAAATCCAAAGGGTGAGATCCAAAGTGAAAATCCTCCAAATATGTGGCGTCAGTGAATAATCAAAGACATCGCTCTTTCCACGTTTTAGCAATACACAGCAACCGAAAAATTGTTATTCAGTCACCCCTGGGGAATTGAATCCCAGATCACTCGATATTCAGAAGCTGACATAAAAAAAAAAAAAAAAACACACATCGCAGTAAATTGTTGGCCACTGTGGTGTAAGGCTAACGCGCTCGGCTAGATATCGAGAGATCTAGGGTTCAATTACCTAGCAGTGGCCGGCTAACAATATTTGGGTTGCTGTGGGCTAAAATGTGGAAAGAGCAATGTCTTTGTTTATTCACTGACACCATGTATTTGGAGGATTTTCACTTTGGTACAACATTTAAAAACAGTGTTCAATTTCACAAAAAGTTGCTTTCTGAACAATAATGCATGGACTGATGTGGTGCAGCACAAGATAATTAGATGCCGGGGTTTCTGTCATAAAACCTCCAAAAAGATTTAGTGATAACCTGTTGTTTTTGAAATGTTGATCAAAAACAAGAGAAACTGGTAATGCAGAAGAATTGTATTGTCTAATCCTACCACAATTAGCTCAAAGACAGTAGCACTTGTGAATGGCCTGTGTACTGTATTACATGACACTTTTTCCTAAACCCCATGTATGAAGGTATAAAGGTGCACAGTGAATTTTTGTGTATTTATTTCCTAGGATTTATGGTTGGCAGAGAAGCAGAAGCTGGAGGTATAGCTAAAAATGGTGCCAAAATGGTAACTGCTGTTGCTTGTGCTGAGGTTCCAAAGCTCACCGTAATCATTGGAGGATCATACGGTGCAGGGAATTACGGAATGTGTGGACGAGCTTACTCGTGAGTTCAAAATGGCCTCTTCCATAGTGTATCTTTATCTGTTATTTTTCATTAATTTATGCTGGATTTTGCATTTACAGTAGAATCTCATGTATTTTTGACATACTTGGGACCAAGAAGATGTCAGATAATAAAGAATGTCAGACAATATTTCAAAGTATATCTATACAGCATTGTGAATGTATATATTCAATTAGCAGCTTCAAAATTAGCATGCTTGTTAGTAATCAAAAACACTTGGAGGTTACTCATCTTTTCACATAAAGTTCGAAGGTTTTTCATCGCTTCCAAATTAACATTTCTAACACGTCTTCTGTTTGCTTGCTGTTGTTCGAAAATCTGACATTTCTTGTAAAGAACATTTTTTCGTATTGTCTATTGGAATACATCGGCCCCCTATCATAATTTTGTTTTTATACTTTAAGACTATAAAACCCTTATTTCCACATGCAAAAAGGTGCCAAAAAACAACATATGTAAAATCTTCACAAAAGATGAACACATCTACCTTAAAAATGTGCAACACTTAAAGAAACTATAATACAAAAATTTAAAAACCTTGACATCCAGTTAAAAATCTATTTAGCTACATATTTACAAAAAAAAAAAAAAAAAGTCCTTGATTAACTCAGAAAATCCAAAAACAAGCAAAACTTCCAAAAAGAATGAACTATATGTACAAACTTCCATCAATATCCATTCTCTTCCCACACTGCAACAACACTCTCTCCGAGTACTTTCAGCCTTAACCAAGGCTGTTTTCAAGGCTTTGCAGCAACCAACCGCACCCACTGCCTTCCAGCTAGCGAATGTTTTAGTCTTCGTGTCATGTCATCTTATCACGTTCTTTTCAATCTGCTTCGGTGGCACCATCTATTAGATGATTCAGCTGTAACTTTTTTCTGTTTTGGTTTAAATTTTATGGTTAAATTCTATTATCTTTCTTTGAATAAAGCTCATGTTGAGAAATGGCTTCCTAGTTTCTTAATTGAATTACTAATCTAAAGCAACTATTATGGAAATTTTACTAGGCTGTCTTGTTTTCAGGCTGTCTTGTTGTTGTCACTTTTTTCTAAAAAAGTGACAACAACAAGACAGCCTGAAGAAGGAGAAGAGTTTTCTCCGAAAATTTGCTATTAATGAAAAAATTCCCTAGTAAAATTCCCATAATAGTTGCTTAAGATTAGTAATTCTATTATCTTTTGTATTATTTTATATTCTTTTAATTTATCATGCTTAATGTTTCATATTTTTCCTATCTTTTTTTTTTTTTTTTGCTTTCTATTCTTATTAGTTCTTTCCAGTATATGTTTAAACTGCTAGGATCATTAAAATTACATAACCTGTGCCTATTTTTTTCTATTTATGCTGTTTCTGCTAATCGTAAATGCCTTTCTGTGTGACAACTCTCGATAATTTTTATGTCTTCAAACTTCAGATATTGTTTATTTTTAATACAGTACTGGATTAATGCAGTTTTTGCTTTTTTTTTTTTTTTGCCAATTTTTAAGATGCTGCTGTAGACGATGTTTTAGTTATTTTTAATGCTTAGATAGGGCAGGAGTTTACGAAATTACAATAAGTAAAAATCATACATAGGCAGCACATCTCTGACTGAACAAAATTTGTTAACAATACTTGTCATTAATCACATGTGATGTAAAAATCGTTGACTCAACCAAACATTTATCTTTGTAAGCTTTTTACATTAAATCAACTGTTTCTGGAGCCATTTTACACAAACGATAGCAAAATTTTATTGCACAACACATTTCACTTCTTAACTCTGAATCACTCACCTCAATAGCTGTATGGCAAAATGCAGACATACCTTAAACAACTGTGCAATAACAAAACCAGAATCGTCTGCCATGGCTAATAACTGTTGCCATAGATACTTCCTTAATTCAGTTAGTCATGTGCATGGTTATTTTTCCCCTTTACACTGTTGCCAACTCAAAAGAAATTACTCTGAGTTTTTATGGAATGGCCTTTGCACAAACTCGTTTACCTGGTCAATCACTGTACCATTTTCACTTATCTTGCATTCAGTGCTAACAGTTCCTTGCTCAAAAACCATAACTTTGGTTTTTCTCTTATTTATACTTGGTTTGAATTGCACACAAACTCCATACATAATATGCAGCTGACACAACTTTAATCTTCAGTATAAATATTGTTGAGGTTCCAGCTAGTTTTGTGTGACATTGGCCAAAAGACTCCAACTCACTGGTTATGTTCCAGAACTCTTAGGTGGAATGACCAACTAGAACCATCAGCTGTGGGCTAATCCCTGCACTGGTGTATTTTTATAATTAAAAAGATACAAACAAATACTTAAATATGCAGCTGAATTTTTTGCAGGTTTTGTATATCATTATATTATCATTTGTTTATGTTAATTACTGCCTTCATTCCTAAGTTACGAGTTTTTAAATCAGTGGCTAATTTTGGTCCTACCTATACATGCATATATATAGTATATGTAGGAAGATCAAAATTTCAGTGTGATTTAATTGCTGTATATTTTTAGCCCACGATTCCTGTACATGTGGCCCAGTGCTAGGATATCTGTGATGGGAGGAGAACAAGCAGCAAATGTTTTGGCCCAAATTACTCGTGACCAGAGGCAGCGGGAAGGCAAGCCTGTGAGTTTTTCATTCTTTTTTGGAAAATTAAGAAGAGCGTAGTGCTTTGTGCAAGTGATCTAAAAATTTAGCACTTTTCATGTTTGATATCAATAACTAATATGTCACTGGTATTTGTTGATTGTACTCATATAAACGTGAAAATGTGTGGGGATGACTGGGGTGACCCCCCCCCCAAGCAGGTTTGTTTCTTTTAAATGGTCAATATCGAAAATAATTAATGTATTAATTTTTGTGAAATTATAGTAATAAATGTACAGATTTTCGTAAAAGTGTTCATAAAAACAAAACTTTTTTGTAAATATGGAGATAAAATGTTACATTCTAGCATCAGCAGAAAAAAAAAGCTAGAGGTTCAAAGACAGAGAAGAAGAAAGCTTAAAGTGAAATTGAAAAGAGATTAAATTTTGTCTCTGATAATGAGAAGCAATGGGTGTGCTTTGTTCTGTTCTTTAGCATTGTCTGGTATCATTAATAATTGGAAGCAGGGAAAGTCTCCATGCAGAGTATACTTTGGAGTGTGTGTGAGATAGTGTGGGTGATAGAGCAAAGTGTGTACCTCATTTGGGCCATACACAAAAACTCGTAAGAAATTTCCAAGCTGGAAAATTTTCTATTAAATTAATCCATCTGAATAGAAAGGATTAAACTTTATTTTGAAAGATTTTATTCAGATACAAAATTTACAGATCACTAAGCTGGTTTCCTGGAAAAGCAGGCCATTGAACGCCATAAAAATACTGCTGATTTTTCAGTTCTTGATCATAGCTTGTGATTTAAAAATTTAGAATAATTATTTTAATGAAAGATGTTTAAAAAGCCTTGAAATGCTAGGAAGGGGCAGAGCTGTAAGTTTATAATGTGTGTGTGTGTGTGTGTGTGTGTGTGTGTGCGTCCGTCCGTCCGTCCGTCCGTCCGTCTGTCCCCCCTCTCCACAAAGTTTCCCACTTTATTTTTAGACCAGAGCAACCGCCTTTCCCCAGGTAAACTTTTGGATCCACCCATGCATTTTAGTATAAACAATGTTTAATGGAACTTGGCTTTGCTGCCACGACAAGTGAACCTTCCTTTGTTGTCATCCTTCTGTTGGGTGATGTGAGAGTGAAGTTTTCTCCACCATTGTTTTTGTTTATATATATATATATATATATCTATATCAACCATGATTAATCCACTGCTGGATGAAGGTCTACCCAAGTTTCTGCCCACAATTGTCTGATTTCAGTCTGCCCAAGATAAATATAGGTATCGGTTGTTTGAAGCTCTTCTCCATCTGTCAATAACTCTTAATAACTGAGATCTCTGAAACATTTGAGCTATATTAAAATTGTGTATGCTTACTATAATTCCTATGTTTAGTGAAATTATGTTGTTTTCTTTTCTCTTTAAGCTATATTAAGATTATTAAATTATCCATTTATTCAGATTTAACGCTCTCTAGGAAATATTGGTATAACACTGTCTTCTTCATAGCTGTCTGATCCAGAGTACAAACCTGACCTTTCCGGTCTTACCTTGTGTGTGGCCTCACCAAATTGAATTGTGACAGTGACCCACAAGTTATGTAACAGTATTTTAAAACTCTTTAAAATAAGTTGCATTCTATAAAGTTTTCTGTTACTGTAGGAGCCCTTTGAGGTAGCAACATTTCCAATATTTCTTTTCCTTGCATTTCTGATAACAGTGGTTAATATTCCTTTGCATGTTTTCATCATAAGTGGGTATGTAAAGTGGAATCTGGAATACAACAGTGATTCAATAATTCGGAAAATGTTGTTTTGACTATGAGCAGTTTTTTTCTAAACTTAAGATTAACAGGAATCACATAGAAAAGAAGAAATGAATAAAATTTATATGTATATGCAATGTGTTATGCAAATTTGTCACAGCAAAACTGAAGATAGCGAAATTTTAATTTTTATTAACATGCTCATTACAGCTTCATAGTTGTATGCCAGAAGGCATTTTTTATGATTACACAATGTAATACAGTATGAATGACATTTCAGCTAAATTGTATGAAACAGAAATATCTGATTATTAATAACAGTGCAACAAAACCTTGTGAGTCATTTCTTAAAAATCCTAGTGGCTTTTTTTATAAAGATTTTATTTAGTAAATCTAAATAAATTCTTAGAAGAAAAGCAAAGTCAGATTCCCAGCCCAATGCAGATGAGCCAAATTACAATTGCTGTAGACACCTATAATGAAGCAGAATCCAGCACATAAACCTAGTTATAATACAGCAGTTCTTGTTCTAGAGTGTAAGCATTATTTTTAAAAGCTTTTTATTAACATCAATTTCCTAAAAAACTAATGTGGATTCTATTATAGTTATTGCTGTATATATATATATATATATATATATATATATATATATATATATATATATATATATATATATATATCAACCATTATTAATCCACTGCTGGATGAAGGTCTACCCAAGTTTCTGCCCACAATTGTCTGATTTCAGTCTGCCCAAGATAAATATAGGTATCGGTTGTTTGAAGCTCTTCTCCATCTGTCAATAACTCTTAATAACTGAGATCTCTGAAACATTTGAGCTATATTAAAATTGTGTATGCTTACTATAATTCCTATGTTTAGTGAAATTATGTTGTTTTCTTTTCTCTTTAAGCTATATTAAGATTATTAAATTATCCATTTATTCAGATTTAACGCTCTCTAGGAAATATTGGTATAACACTGTCTTCTTCACAGCTGTCTGATCCAGAGTACAAACCTGACCTTTCCGGTCTTACCTTGTGTGTGGCCTCGCCAAATTGAATTGTGACAGTGACCCACAAGTGGGTATGTAAAATGGAATCTGGAATACAACAGTGATTCAATAATTCGGAAAATGTTGTTTTGACTATGAGCAGTTTTTTTCTAAACTTAAGATTAACAGGAATCACATAGAAAAGAAGAAATGAATAAAATTTATATGTATATGCAATGTGTTATGCAAATTTGTCACAGCAAAACTGAAGATAGCGAAATTTTAATTTTTATTAACGTGCTCATTACAGCTTCATAGTTGTATGCCAGAAGGCATTTTTTATGATTACACAATGTAATACAGTATGAATGACATTTCAGCTAAATTGTATGAAACAGAAATATCGAGAGACCCAAGTCTCATCTCCCATAACTATATACAGCTTAAAAAATCACCGCCTTCCTCCGCGCACTGCCCCAAAAATTCCAAAGCAGATCCCATGCACTTTGCGTTGTGCTCTTCCATCGACATCTTTGGCACCCATCATGCACACTCTTTGCAGTACAGAAGCTTTTCTTTAATGATTTCGAAACTTCACAGAAATGTTCTGAAAGATTAGAAATTGTGAAGCGTCGGTTCTCTCTAATGCTTTTATTAACTCTTTCCACCAAATTTGCGGTGACCAGAGAAGGGCTACCACTGCACAATTTATCATGAATGCTCTATTGACCTTCATTAAACATTCGAACCCACTTCCACACCATTCCTGCGGTCATTGCATTTTGTCTGTAAATTTTGCACATTTGCCAATGAATCTCACTTGGTCAGACATTTCTCACATTCAGAAACCGAATCACAGACCGGACTATACTGTACAGTTGGCAGGCCATTCTATTAACTTAAACATTATTAACGCACAGCACAAACCTTTAACATAAGCACAACCTCACAAAATAGCATCGTGGTATAGCTAATGGACAATGCAACACAACGGCGCATGCACGACTCTGAAACAAATACTTGCACTGGAGTGATGCACGAACTGTACTTACTTTCTGGATGTCCCTCGTACTTTAGATTTTTTTCCTTAGTGTTTGCATGTAAGTTTGTGAAGGAAAGATTTTACCAGTAAATCTAAACTCCTTTGACTATTTAATCTTGTTAATATGCTAATATAGGCTGGCAATGACATCATTTAAAACAACAAAATAGTTATTGAAGTTCAGTTAATTGATTTCTGTAACACTTTTTTCAGTGGACAGAAGAAGAAGAAAAGGCTTTAAAAGAACCAATCATTGAAAGATTTGAAGAGGAAGGAAATCCTTACTTTTCAAGTGCTAGGTAATTTTTTTTTCTTTATTAGATCTCGGTAGAAAATGTTTATTTTTCTTCTTTTTCACACTTTTCTTGAGAAAATTCCCTGACTTACAGTGATAAAAAGAATTTGAAATTTTAACTAGAGTGCTAACCTAAATCAATGTTTTAATACCTGTGTCTACTGTCACTGTCAGTGAATGCCTCTTTCTATGGTACATAGTAGAATTGACAAAATTAAAAATATCTGAAAACCTTTTTAAAAAGGAGGCCATTACGAAAGTTTTAAGATGCAGAAAAACGGAGGCAGACGAGCTGGAAAGGAATGTTGCATGACATAGTCCTATCCATTGTATGTAAACCAGAAGCAGATGGAGATCACACTCATTCCTCTACTTCGAGCACTAAGAGTAGCAATATTTCAAGGCATGCATCTTTAATGATCATGGAGCTGGAACGAGGGCATTTTTGTGTAATGACTGTACAATTTCAGAATAGGTTTAAACTAATTCCAGTAGCTGGAATGCTTCGCACAGCTTTCAGTGACCTTGCCTTTTCATGTAAACAGTTTTTCATTGGTTTGCTGAATGTAAGAAAGGTCTGACATTAGTGAAAGATGAAGAGTGAAGCGAAAGACGATTGACAACAGAGACTCAGGATGATATTGCAGTCATGAAGACATGATCAAAGGAGAGCAGCGACTGACCCACAAGGGCATTGAAGCTTCCCTACAGGACTTGCTAAGTGTTTACACCATCCTTCACAGTAATCTTACAGTGAAAAAAAATTTCAAATTTCATCTTGCTGGGGACCCCATGTTTTGACTGAAGCTCAAAAACAGTGATGGATCTTGTCGGGTTTCAGACATTGTTACAAGAAATAACACATGAATCTATTAATTGATTCCAAAACAAAGTGAAAAATCATAAAATGCATAAGTGACAGAATTCTGTGGATTCATTTGAAAGTGAAACTTCAGAGAATGGTAATTGTGTAGTGTATGCTCCTTGCGACTCAGAACCTTCTGATAGGACGAATAATTTCTGAAATGAGCTAAAAACTGTTTTGAGCCAGTTTGGTGTAAAGAGAAAGTTATTTTATCCTAGATTTCAGTGCTAGAGTAGGTGTTCAGAATGAGATTTCTGATAACGTTCTGGGTAAGTTCAATGATCCTGGTGTGAATGATAATAGTGAAAGATTAATTGAAAATGGATTGTGTGTATCTAATAAGTTTTTCAACTACAAGTATATCCAGACATACACTTGGAAAAATCGTACTCTGGGACAAAAGTGTGTAATAGATTTTGTTGTTCATGATCAGAAATGATATGGGAGCCCATTGAGTTCAGTGAAAGATGGGGTGAATACTTTTGTGAGTTATTAGAGCATGAAAGCAAAGGTGATTCTGAGGCAAAAGCAAATAATGTCACAGTGTGAGATGGAAGTATAGGAGTGGTCACAGAAGAGGTGTGATCCCTCCTGTACTTCCATCAGTGTCACAGAAGAGGTGTGTAAAGCTCTAAAATCTCTTCAGAATGGTAAGGCTCCAGGAGTGGATGGCACAACTGCTAGATGCTAAAATATTGTGGTGACTCTGTAATTGACAGGTTTACTGAAATTTGCCAGTTGTGCTGGGAGTTAGGAATGGTACTTCAATATTGGAGGGATGCTATCATTGTTCCCCTATATAAGGGCAATCAGACTGAATGCAAGAACTAAAGAACTATTGTGGTATCAATTTGCTGAGTGTGCCAGGAAAAGTATTTAGGAAAGTCATTATTAATAAGGTACGAGGTCTTATGTCAGAGAAAGTGAGGGATGTGCAGAATGGTTTTATTCCTGGTAAGGGCTGCACTAACCAAATTTTTGCATTATGTTGGATGACTGAAAAGTATCTGGCTGTTGGTAAGAAAGTTTTTGCTGCCTTCATAGATTTAGAGAAAGCTTATGATCGAGTAAATAGGATTTTTCTGTGGAAGGTACTGAATAAATATAGTATTTCTGGGAATCTACTCAATAGTGTGAAAGCCATGTATGCTGGCAGTAGGGCATGTATACAAGTAGTAAATGGTGTTATATCAAAATGGTTTTCTATTGGAGCAGGAGTCAGACAGGGTTGTGTAATGTCACCCTGGCTGTTTAATATATTTATGGATGTGTCAAAATGGATACTGATTTATGTCTTGGTAATATCTGTGTTTGTAGACTGCTATATGCTGACGCATTCCTGTTGGCAGAGAGCCAAAGTGAGTTACAGAGTGTGCTGGCCTGGATGTACCAAGTTTGTATGAATTTCAAACTGACAATGAGTATAAATAAGGGAAAAACCAAAGTTATGGTTTTTGAGTGAGGAACTGTTAGCACTGTATGCAGGATAAGTCTAAATGGCACCATTATTAACGAGGTATAAATTAGTTTGTATATTTGGGAAGCCTGCTTGAGAGAGAGAGAGAGAACAAATCAGACATCGAAATTAGTAGGCGAGTGAACTCATTAATAGTCATAGCTGCTTTAGGAGGATTTCACAGGAATGATGGGTTCTGAAGAAAGTCCCGAACGGCTGTATATAAAAGTGTAATTGTTCCTACTCTGATGTACGGCAGTGAAACCTGGGTTCTACAGAAACGACATAGGAGTTGTTTGTGTGCTGGGAAGATGTTACTTTTGGGAGGTTTGTGGTAAGACACGCTGTGATCATGTGAAGAATAAAGATGTGTAATGTGAGGCAAAATGTTGTTAGTAAGGTGGAGACTAATATTCTTAGGTGGTTTGGCCATGTTGAAAGAATGAGTGATGAGATGTTTACTAAGAGAATTTCTTCAGCCCAAGTGGGAGGACCAGATTCAGAAATATCTGCATGAGAAAAAGATAATGAGTGTAAAGTACAAAAGGTCTTGTGTGCGGCGCGTGATGGATGTTAATGAAGCACGAGCTGTGTGCCAAAATCACTGTAAGTGGAGACATTTGATATAGCAACAGTGAGTTCTTTCTGTGAGTAGCTAACCTCTGAATATCAGAGAAGAGCTTAGTGATATATATATATATGTATGATCAACGTCTGAAACACTGAGTTGTTGACACTCGCGTGATGAAAGGTGCAATGTCTCTGATCATTACCTATTAGTGTCAAGAGTAAAACTGAATATTGGTTGAAGAAAGAGGAATAGGAAAAGGCTTGTGATGAATGGAGTAAAGATTGAAAGGCTTCCTGAAGAACGTCAGTGTTACTCTGATTTACTCAGTGAGTTACTGAATGAGATGTAGTCATATGAGAGGGATGTAGAAATGGACATGCTTTAAGAACTGTGTTGTCACTGTTGCTGAAGAGGTCTGTGGTGCTGCAAGGGTGGGTAACTTTAAAGGTGATGCTTGGTAGAACTGGGTGATTAAAACAGCAGTAGAGGGAAAGAAAGAAGCATATTTAGGGTTGTTGCAAGGTAGAGTTTCAGAGGATGAATATCGCTATAAGAAGCACGAGGCAACAAAGCTGATTTGCCAGAGTAGGACAAAAGATAGGAAGGAAATGGAAAGGTATGAATTGTTTTTTTTTTTTTTGAAAGATAGAAAAATTTTTTGGAAGTATTTAAAATGTAAGAAAAATAGGGGAATTTTTGATCTTGATGAACAGTAAATACAGGCAATTCAGAGATGTCTGGTTGGTGTTAATAATTCTGGTATAAATAACAGCTGATACTGTTCTGTTCATCAATGTTATTCTTGTTCTTCAGATAGAAAAGGTAGTGGCTTTTAAGCGAGTTCGACAAAGGACAAATTTTAATGGCCAGACGACTGGGTCCCAGACAGCAAGGCTTGTGGGATGCTCACAGTCAGCCGTGGTTAGTACCTTCAAAGAGTGGTCTGAGGAGGAAAAAACCACAAACCACCAGCTAAGTGTAGGCCAACCATGATTCATCAATACCAGAGGTGAGCAAAGGCTAGCCCAAATGGTACAAGCCAACCAAAGGGATACTGAGGAGCAACTCGCTGGTAACTTGGATGCTGGTGATGGGAGTGATGTACCACAACACACAGTGCAATAAACTCTGCTGAAAATGAGGCTGTATAGCCACAGGCCGCTCCAAACACCCATGCTAATCTCGGTTCACTGTCAAAAGTGCTTACAAAGGCACGCGAGCATCAAAACTGGACCTTGAATGATTGGAAGAATGTCATCTGGTTCAACGAATTTTGTTTCCTGATGCACCATGTGGATGCCCTAGTACGTGTGCATCATTTATCTGGGAAAGTCTTGGCAGCAGGATGTACCATGGGATGAAAACAAGCCATTGGAGGAAATGCAACACTTTGGGCAATATTCTGCTGGGAAATGCTGGGTCTAGTCATTCATATTCAAGAAACTATGATGTCTATCAGACACCTAAACATCTTTACAGACCAAGTATTTCACAACAGTGGTATTCTCCTCCAATAGTGTCATCTTTCAGTAGGATAGTGTGCCATGCCATGCTGCCTAGACTGTTCAAGAATGGTTCATGTATCATGAGGAAGACTTCCAGGTATTGCCTCGGACTCCAAATTTCTCTGACGTCAATCCAATCAAGCACCTGTTGTTTGTGTTGGCAGAGCAAATCGGATTTGTGGCAGCTCAGTCATGTAACTTACAAGAGCTCACCTGATATGATGAGACACCTTCAGAAATCTTATAGCGTCCATGTTTTGCTGAGTAAGAAGTTGATTTGGTGACACGTGGAGGACCAACGTCACATTACGCAGGTGGTTTTAAAGTTTTGGCTCTTCAGTGTATATAGCACAGTATTTGGAATATATGACATTTTCCCCCAAGCAAAATTGGAAAAGATAGTATGAGACATATACTGCAGTCTTCAATTAAAAATACCAAATATGTTAGCTTTAGGCCTAATGCCAAATGCATTGAATGAAATGGAACTGTTTGTTAAGTGTTTGCTGGAAAATGTTATATCTCTGAAGGCAGAAACAGCTCATGGTGGGAGACAAAGCAGATTCTGTAATGTTACTTTTAGCAGCTAACATGAATGGATCTGAAAAACTTAAGTCATTAATGATAAACAAATCTAAAAATCCTAGGTCTTTTTCTGGAGTAAATTGCCTAGTTATTGACTATCAATCAGTAAAAAGGCCTGAGTAATCAATGAAATTTTTTAAAACTGATGTTTGATAAAAAAAAATGACTCCACAGAGATGTAAATTGATTCTCTTCATTAATAACTGTACTGACCACGGATGCATTCCTGAAATAAAATCCATAGAAGTTCAGGTTTTATTAGCCAATAATACATCAAAATCTCAATCTTTAGACCAATGAATTACCCGAAACTTCAACATCCTTTATCTAAAATAAGTCATGTAAAAATGTATTGCTGATATTGAAGAAGATCGTAAAATATCTGTTGACTTAAACACACGTGAAGGAAAGTAACAGAAAATACAATTAAAACTGTTTTAGGAAAGCTAGCTTTTTAGCTGATTACAGTGAAAAAGAAAACTCTTATGAAGATCTGGTGGAACATGAACCTGACAAAGAATAGATTGTAGTTTTGCAAAATTTGAAATTAGATGAAAAAGAAACATTTCAAGCATATGTACATGTCAGTGCTGAAGTAGAGGTCTCTGTATCTTAAAGGGATGAAAATATCATAGCCCAATTAAATCCTCAATCAGGCAACGAAGCTGAATGAGAAGAGAATGCTTCAACCTCTACTGTTGTGGGGAAAGGAGCCCAAGAAGCAATAAACATTTTAGGAAATTTTACTAAAGCCATACCTGGAACAAATGATAAAACTTTTAAGGTGATTGCACACCTAGAAACTTGCTGAACATGAAAGGAAAATAATAAAATGGCAGATTCTATTAATGTATTTCTTAAAACAGTAACCAGGTAATTCGGTATTAATTCATTTTTATCCTATTGTATTGCGATGAGTTGAGCAACATTTTGAATACACTTAGAAATATTTTTACTTTTGAAAGAATAGAACAAATGTGCATTTAAGAATGTGGTCAAATATGTAATTAAATTTTGATATTCTTGACAACTCGAATTTTTGATATCTTACATTCCTTTTGCTCACCCTTCAGATTGGTCTTTTATTCACAGCAAACTATATGAGATGGAAACATTAAGAAAAGCTTTTTTTACATTTGGATTGTAGCATAATAGAACTTTTTAAGTTTGTGATCATGTCCTATAAACTGAGTTGGTGATCATGTGCAAGAGCTTAAGTTTATAATTCCCAAGTTTGGTTTATTTTCTATGTGATTATCATCATTTATGAACATAAATGCAGTGCATCATCTTCAGTAAAAAAAAAAAAAAAGTATTTTGTGTATATTTTCTGTGACTAGACAATTTTATGTATTCTGTACTGATCTTCCTGTTTAGATTGTGGGATGATGGCATCATTGATCCAGTTGACACACGAAGAATTTTAGGACTAAGTCTGAGTGCATCTCTCAATGCTCCAATAAATGAGACACATTATGGTGTTTTTAGAATGTGAATATCATAGCAAAATTTTACTAGATCTGTAAATATATATAACAAACGCTACCTTTTGACATGTGTTAAAGTTTTGCAATCATGTTTTGAATAAAAGATTTTTACTACTTTAAAAAAAAAAAAAAAACTTTTTCGAAAAACTGAAGAGGATCGGAGCAAAATATAATATCAGGCTTGCTCCAGATCTAAATAACAAATTAAAAAAATTCCTGCCAGCTTTAAAGCAGAAAGAAGTGGACATCCAATTGCAAGAAGGAGTAATATATTGCATCGACTGTAACTGCGGACTCAGCTATATAGGAGAAACAGGGAGAAGTATTAAGGTCCGAATGAAAGAACACCAAGCAGCTATTAGGAACATTAGTAACAAAACAGGGCTAGACAGACATATACAAGCAAGTGGACACTCCATAAATTGGGACTCAGTAAGAATAATCGCCCACCAGTCAAATTTAGTAAAGAGGAAACTAGAAGACAATTAACGATAATTGTGGTTGGACTCTTCCAACTGAGTGGCAGCAACTACTCCAGTGACGTAGTCCTGATGACTAACTAGGCTTTAGTTCAAAAATTTGACCACCAACTTTTATGAATAATAACATCTATAAGACCTGTAAAAAAGTTAATTCCACAGTACACTATGAATAGAGGTGCCATAAATTCATTTACAACTAGGATAAAAACCTCATGTTTTTAAGCAAAAACAATCCCAGTTATTTAAATCCCAAACAGATAAGAAATTAATACAGTGTAGGGCTTAGCACATTTTGTCTGCTTTGCACATAAGCAGGGGTCAAAAAATGCAGTCACCTGATTGCCCGGGGTAACCAAAACAATTGCCCAGGCCACCATGGAAACCATCACTGAAGAACATGTAATTCAAGATTTTGCAGCCCCCCCCTAAATAAGGACCTTTTCTTTCTTTTTTTTTTTTTTTCCCAAGAAGAGATAATCTAATGACTGAGGGTAAAACATTATTTTTTGGACAGAAGTATACATGACTTTGAAATTATATACCTCTCCCCCTCCCCCTGTTGGTCTAATGACTAAAGTTAACTGGGCCACCATATTTAAGAGTATTTTTCTACCCCTGCACATAAGGTAATTTAGGTTATGTGGTATTCTTCCCACTTTGGTGATAATTACAACAAATCTAGAAATTAAAGTATCTATCTTCATAAAAATTCTGTCTGGGAGATCTATATTGTTACATTTGAAAATTATGAAGAAGTATGATTTCAAGAATAGAAATATCAGTGAAATTGTTTCTAAAGTATATATGATATTTTATAGTGTACTGTAGTGTCTATTAATAAAGGCTGTTTTCCAAATGGAGAACATCCCAGAAAACCTGAATATCATGCCATTCTTAAAAACCTTTACATATTTACTTCAGGTTATTTCTCTTCATAAAGTTCAACACATCATAAAGGACATACCTGAAAATTTGAGGATCAACATATTTGGTTTGTGTGTATCTAATACGTTTTTCAATCACAAGTATATCAACACACATATACTTGGGGAAATCATACTCTTGGTCAAAAGAGTGTTATAGATTTTGTTGTTTATGATCAGCGTCTGAAACTCTTAGTTGTTGAAACTCGTGTGATGAGAGGTGTGGATGTTGGCTGTGATCATTACTTGGTAGTGTCACGATTGAAACTAAATATTGGTTGGAGGAAAAGGAATAGGACTAGGATGGAAAGAATAAAGGTTTCTGAAAAGCCCCTGAAGATCATCAGCGTTACTCTAACTTACTCAGAGAACGACTGAAGGAGATGAAGTTGTGAGAGGTATGTAGAAAAAAGTGGGAATGTTTTAAGAATTTTGTTGTCACTGCTGCTGAAGAGGTCTGTGGCACCACAATAAAAGGTAACAATGGAGGTGATACTTGGTGGAATAAAGAGATTGAAGAGGCAGTAGAGGGATAGAAGGAAGCCTATTTAGGGATGTTGCAAGGTAGAGTTTCTATGGATGAATATTGCTGTAAGAAGCATGAAGCAGCTAAGCTGGTTTGTTGGAGCAAGGCAAAACATAGGAATTGGAAATGCATGAATTGGATTTTTGGAAAGATTGAAAAACTTTCTGGAAGTGCACGAGACAGGAAAAATAGGGGAAGCAAAGTTGTAAGTTGTATAAAGAATAGGATTGGGGAAATGATATGGGAGCCCAATGAGTTAAGTAAAAGATGGGGTAAATACCTCTGTGAGTTATTAGATCAGGAAAGCAAAGATGATTCTGAGGGAGAAACAGATGATGTCAAGTGAAGAATGGAAGCACTGGAGGGATCGCAAGATAAGAGGTGTGTAAAGCTCTAAAATCTCTTCAGAATGGTAAGGCTCCGGGAGTTGATGGCATAACTGCTGAGATGCTGAAATATGGTATAATTATAAATATAATTGACTGGTTAACTGAAATTTGCCAGCTGTGCTGGGGAGTTAGGGATGGTCCCTCGGGATTGGAAGGATGCTATAATTGTTCCCTTGTATAAGGGAAAAGGTGATCAGACTGAATGCAAGAACTATCATGGTATTAGCTCACTGAGTGTGCCAGGGAAAGTGTTTGCTAAGGTCATTATTGAAAATGTACGAGGTCTTACATCAGAGAAAGTGCGGGATGTTCAGAGTGGTTTTATGCCTGGTAAAGGCTGCGCTAACCAATGTTTGCTTTGTGCATGATTGAAAAGTATCTGACTGTAGGTAAGAAAGTTTTTGCTGCTTTCATAGGTTTAGAGAAAGTTTAGGATAAGTGAATAGGACACTTTTGTGGAAGGTATTGAATGAATATGGTGTTACTGGGAATCTACTTAATAGTGTAAAAGCCATGTATGCTGGTAGTAGAGCTTGTGTACTTGTGAATGGTGTTTTATCAAAATGGCTCTCTATTGGTGCAGGAGTCGGACAAGGTTGTGTAATGCCACCATGGCTGTTTAATGTATTTATGGATGCGTGCAAACGTGATGCCAGGATGGACAATACTGGTTTATGTCTTGGTAATATCTGTGTGTGCAGATTGCTGTATGCTGATGACACTGTCCTGTTGGCAGAGAACAAAAGTGACTTGCAGAGTATGTTGCCCAGGATGTACGAAGTTTGCATGAAATTCAAACTGAGTGTAAATAAGGGGAAAACCAAAGTTATGGTTTTTGAGAGAGGAACTGGTAGTACTGAATGTAATATATGTCTAAATGACACTGTAATTGACCAGATGAATGAGTTTGTGTATTTAGGAAGCATGTTTGACAGAGAGAACAAATTGGATGGTGAAATTAGTAGGCGAGTGAATTCTTCATTGAAAGTTATGGCTGCCTTGGGAGGTTTTCATAGGAATGATGGGTTCTCAAGAGAGTCCCGCATGGCTGTGTATGAAAGTGTAATTTTTCCTACTCTGATGTATGGCAGTGAAACCTGGGTACTACAGAAGAAACATAGGAGTCGTTTGTGTGCTGGAGAAATGCGTTACTTACGGGGGAGTTGTGGCAAGACACGTTCTGATCGTGCGAGGAATGAAGATGTGTTGCAAAATGTTGTTAGCAAGGTGGAGACTAATATGCTTCGGTGGTTTGGCCATGTTGAAAGAATGAGTGATGAGATGCTTACTAAGAATTTTTTTTTAGCCCAAGTGGCAGGAAAGAAAGGCAGAGGAAAGCTAAGGAAGTCATGGGAGGATCAGATTCAGGAGTGTCTGCGCATGCAAACAATATTATGAGTATGAAATATAGAAGGTCTTGTGTATGCAGTGTGAGGAATGTCAGTGAAGCCCGAGTTGTATGTCAAGATCGCTGTAGATGGAGAAGTTTATTGCATCAACAGTAAGTAAGTAAATAATCAGTTAAAAATGTATCTGGTAGTTTCTATTTCTTTGTGCTGCTAACCTCTGAATCTCAAAGAACAGCTTAGTGATATGTATGTATGTACATATTTTCATGATGTCACTGCACTAGCTTTCTGCATTATTTAAAATTTGTTAAAACCAAAACTGTTTAAAAAGTGTATTTTCCCATTAATTACAATAGCTTTTTAAACTATATGCATAATTATTAAAAAAAAATATATTTATATGTATGCAGTGGTGGAATAGTTGCGCCAAAGTGCACAAATTTTCAAGTTCTGCGCCGTGCTGCTCCGAAATGCACAATTTTCATCGAATTTCGCCAAAATATAGTATGTTTTAAAAAAATTCTGTTTTCACATAGAAATAAATTTCCTGACATCCTGAAATCTTAAAAAGCTCTCAAATCAATTTTAAAATGGCTGTGATTAAATGACTATACATTTGGTGATTTTTCCCCTAGCGGAATCCCCCTGCATCTGCTCTGTTCTGTATAAAACTGTCACCTACTTACATTCTCGCTGTCTATTTTTAGCCTCTCCGGTGGGGCCACAGAACGCATTCCGATTGCCTTACGCTTCTGCCCAGTAGCAGAAAAGCGGCGTGCGCGGCACTGCTGCAGGCGCCGCAGTTTACTTTGATTGCTTTTAGAAAGTTTCAAAAGTTTATATTATTTATTTCATATATTAAAAAAAAAAATTCTTACTATTTGCTGAACTCACCATGGGAGCAGAAACAGCACAAGACAGTGACATCTGTCTCAGACTTTCGGAAAGGTGTGCAGATCGTTTTTTTTTTTTTTTTTAACTATATCTTCGACATTCATTATTTCTAGCCTTCCTTTCAATTTTAAAGCAAAGGAAGGGAAATTTTGGCGCAATTTTAACGTTGTATCCCCCTTCCAGACGTGAAGTTATATCGACAGATCACGTAGGCAATTATTGTATTTCATTTTATTTTAATTTCCTTTCTTCTTTATTTTACAAACAGATAACTTCAAGTTGACGAGACATATTGCTTTCATTCAATAATAAAGCTAGGAAACTATATTTTTGCTCACTTTTAACGGCTTTTTCGTTTCCACAAAATGTCCGTCTTACGCGCATTCTGGGAGCTGATGGCCGCAATTTTCCTTTTTTTTGCGTCCGTTTAATCTCATTTGTTAGATTTATGTTTTTTTTTTTTTTACAAGACCAATATTTTTAATGCGTTTTCAACGTTCTCTTCTCCGTTTTCGCGGCCGTCTGTGTTCCGGAACTTGACGTCAAAATAGTTACTTCCTTTTTTTCTTCCAGATGGTTTCATCTCAGTTAGATTTATGAAGCTTCTCCTTCTTCTTTTTTTTTTTCAAAAATCGTATTTTTACGCATTTTGTATTGTCACTCCTCCGTTATCACGGGCGCATTATGTGGCATTCCGGGAGCTGATGATCACAAATTTTCCGGTTTTAGCTTCCAGATAGCTTTGTTTCAGTTAGATAAAAGACCTGTCTGTCCGTTTTTTTTTATGAAGAGCCATATTTTTTTAGCGTTTGCAACATTTCATTCTCCGTTTCCGTGGCATTCTGGAAGTTGACAGTCGCAGGTTTTTTTTTTCTTTTTTTTTATTCTTCGAGATAGCTTTATCTTAGGTAGATTGAGGTGAAAGTTTTTATGTGTGTGTTTGTGTGTTTTACTAAAATCGTATTTCTACCTTTTAAAATTATATATTTAATGTCTCTTGCTGCATTTCCCTGGTCGTATTACGCAGCATTCCAATAGCTGATGATCGCAATTTTTTTTCTTTTTTATTGACTTTCAGATAATTTCATTTCAGATTGATAAAGGGAAGTTTTTTTTTTCTTTACAAGAACTCTTGCCTTATTTCTCACTTTAATTTTATTATTTTGGGGGTTTAATTATATTAGTGAAAATGCTCCCACCACATTTTAACAAATTCACTAAATTTTTTCTCAAAAACTGCAGTCAATTCACAAAAGAGATTTCAAACAACATGTATGATTGCTATCATTTCCACACGCAGGCGGTCGTAGTGAGCGATGGGTTTGCCTCCTCGGGGCGCTCCGTGGTAACAATCGCACACACAACAGCAACTAGGGCTTCTGTGAATTTTGGAGAGATGCAAGCTAGTTC
This sequence comes from Macrothele yani, assembly GCA_039090855.1. Classification (NCBI taxonomy): domain Eukaryota; kingdom Metazoa; phylum Arthropoda; class Arachnida; order Araneae; family Macrothelidae; genus Macrothele; species Macrothele yani. The sequence goes on from CM077029.1 coordinate 33,654,770, forward strand.
TGTGTGACATTGGCGAAAAGACCCCAACTCACTGGGTTTTGTTCCAGAATCCTTAGGTTGAATGACCAACTGGAACCCTCAGCTGTGGGCTAATCCCCCACACTGATGTATTTACCTGATTAAAAAGACAAAAAGAAATATTAAGAATGACTCAAGTGTGGGATATGGTGGACATACCACAATTGAGAAGGACGGTCCACCATGGAATCGACCTGGACTTTCTAAACGGCGCATGAGAAAAAGATCTCGGCTGAGTGAATGTAAGATTGGCGTATGGAATACTAGAGTTATAAATGGCAAGATGAGTGAGGTGATTGAGGAGATGAATAAGTATAGACTGGATGTGCTGTGTGTAAGTGAAACCAAAAAGAAGGAAATTGGGGTAGAAGAAGTGAATGGCACAGTGAGTGTGTAGTCTGGAGTATTGGATAATATGAGAGGACAGGCTGGTGTAGGTGTGATTTTAAGTGAAAAGATGAAGAACAACATGATTCACTATAGTTGCGTAAGTGAGAGAATTCTCTGGATTCGTTTGAAAGTGAAACTTCAGAGAATTGTAATTGTTGTAGTGTATGCTCCTTGTGACTCGGAACCTTCTGATAAGAAGGAAGATTTCTGGAATGGGCTAAAAGCTGTTTTGAGCCAGTTTGGTGCTAAAGAAAATGTTATAATAGCAGGGGATTTCAATGCTAGAGTAGGTGTGTAGAATGCAATTTCTGACAATGTTCTGGGTAAGTTTAATGATTCTTGTGTGAATGATAATGGTGAAAGATTAATTGAACTCTGCATTGAGAATGGTTTGTGTGTATCTAATATATTTTTCAACCACAAGTATATACACACATATACTTGGGGAAATCATACTTTTGGTCAAAAGAGTGTGATAGATTTTGTTGTCTACGATCAGCGTTTGAAACACTTAGTTGTTGACACCCGTGTGATGAGAGGTGCGGATTTTGGTTGCGATCATTACTTGGTAGTGTCACGAGTGAAACTTAATGTTGGTTGGAGGAAAAGGAAGAGGAAGAAACCCAGGATAGAAAGAATTAAGGTTGATAGGCTCCTTGAAGATCATCAGCGGTATTCTGACTTACTCAGAGAATGACTGAAGGATCTGAAGTCTGGTGAGAGGGATGTAGAAAAGAAGTGGGAATGTTTTAAGAACTGTGTTGTCACTGCTCCTAAAGACGTCTGTGGCACCACAATAGTGGGTAACAATAGAGGTGATGCTTGGTGGAATAGTGAGATTGAAGAGGCTGTAAAGAGAAAGAAGGAAGCCAATTTGGGGATGTTGCAAGGTAGAGTCTCTGTGAATGAATATCGCTGTAAGAAGCGTGAAGCTGCTAAGCTGGTTCGCCACAGTAAGGCAAAAGATAGCAAGGAGATAGTGGAAAGGCATGAACTGGCTTTTTGGAAAGATAGGAAGTCCTTCTGGAAGTACATGAGACTCAGGAAAAATAGGGGAAACAGAGTTGTAAGTTGTGTGAAGAATGAGATTGGGGAAATGATATGGGAGCCCAATGAGTTAAGTGACAGATGGGGTGAATACTTCTGTAAGTTATTAGATCAGGGAAGCAAAGATGGTTCTGAGACAGATGCAGATGATGTCACAATGAGGGATGAAAGCACAGGAGGGATCTCAAGAGAAGAAGTGTGTAAAGCTCTACAATCTCTTCAGAATGGTAAGGCTCCGGGAGTTGATGGCATAACTGCAGAGATGTTGAAATATGGTGGTGACTCTATAATTGACTGGTTAACTGAAATTTACAAGTTGTGCTGGGAGTTAGGAATGGTCCCTCGGGATTGGAAGGATGCTATCATTGCTCCCTTGTATAAGGGAAAAGGTGATCAGACTGAATGCAAGAACTATCGTGGTATTAGCCTACTGAGTGTGCCAGGGAAAGTGTTTGGTAAGGTTGTTATTGAAAAAGTACAGGGTCTTACATCATTGAAAGTGTGGGATGTTCAGAGTGGTTTTATGCCTGGTAAAGGCTGCACTAACCAGATTTTTGCATTATGCACGATGATTGAAAAGTATCTGGCTGTTGGGAAGAAAGTTTTTACTGCCTTCATAGATTTAGAGAAAGCTTACTACCGAGTGAATAGGACACTTTTGTGGAAGGTATTGAATGAATATGGTGTTACTGGGAATCTACTTAATAGTGTAAAAGCCATGTATGCTGGTAGTAGAGCTTGTGTACGAGTGAATGGTGTTTTATCAAAATGGTTTTCCTTTGGTGCAGGAGTTAGACAAGGTTGTGTAATGTCACCATGGCTGTTTAATATATTTATGGACGCATGCATGCGTGAGGCCAAAATAGATAATAGTGGTTTATGTCTTGGTGATATCCGTGTGTGCAGATTGCTGTATGCTGATGACACTGTCCTGTTGGCAGAGAGCAAAAGTGAGTTGCAGAGTATGTTGACTCGGATGCACGAAGTTTGCATGAAATTCCAACTGAGTATAAATAAGGGTAAAACCAAAGTTATGGTGTTTGAGAGAGGAACGGGTAGCACTGAATGTAATGTAAGTATAAATGGCACTGTGATTGACCAGGTGAGTGAGTTTGTGTATTTAGGAAGCATGTTTGACAGAGAGAACAAGTTGGATGGTGAAATCAGTAGGCGAGTGAATTCTTCTTTGAAAGTCATAGCTGCTCTGGGAGGTTTTCACAGGAATGATGGGTTCTCTAGAGAGTCCCGCAAAAACCCATGGCTGTGTTTGAAAGTGTAATTGTTCCTACTCTGATGTATGGCAGTGAAACCTGGGTACTGCAGAAGAAACATAGGAGTCGTTTGTGTGCTGGAGAAATGCGTTACTTACGTGGGGTTTGTGGCAAGACACGATATGATTGTGTGAGAAATAAATATGTATTGCAGTTGTGTGATGTGAAGCAAAATGTTGTTAGCAAGGTGGAGACCAATATGCTTAAGTGGTTTGGCCATGTTGAAAGAATGAGTGATGAAATGCTTACTAAGAAAACCTTTTCAGCCCAAGTGGCAGGAAGGAAAAGCAGGGGAAGGCCAAGGAAAACATGGGTGGATCAGATTCAGGAGTGCCTGCATGAGAAAAAATTTTAGAGTATGAAGTATAAAAGATCTTGTGTACGGCATGTAATGGATATAAGTGAAGCACGAGTTGTATGTCAAGATCGCTGTAAATGGAGAAGTTTGATACGACAACAATAAGTAAAAATATCTGGTAGTTTGTATTTTTTTTTGGAGCTAACCTCTGAATCTCAGAGAACAGCTTAGTGATATGTATGTATGTATGTATGTATGTATGTATGTATGTATGCATGCATGTATGCATGTATGTATGTATGTATGTATCATTTCCACACTTGACATGATCATTACGTTTACACAGCTGTCTGAATCATCAGCTGATGAGGCCTCCAATACGACAGAATTGCTGCAGGAAATAATAAGAGCACAATTGTATCAGGTGGAATTGAAAGTTTAGTCAATTAACTAAATGCAAAATAAAAAAAAATCCATTTTACAAATTTCAAATTAGTTACTATTGTTTATACTTCCTGATTATTAAAAAAATCAAAAGCATTTAAGGAGTGATGTTTAAATTCTGAATAAAATGAAAATTTTATTTTTTTTCTTATCAGGGAAAAGCTAGTTTGATCATTGTGACTAAAGACTAATTTGTACAGTTATCAAAATCACAAATTTGCCAATTTTCTAAAACTTTGCTTTGTTGCGGTGCAGAATGATAAATTTTCTAGAAAAAATATTTAGGTTTATCTTTATCTTGCACACAGTTTTTAGCTTTTCCTTTCTGTGTTGCAGACTCCTGAAAAAGATTCTGCTTCAGGGATAGTATATATATCCCTGTTTAAATAATGAGTTCAGTTCTCCTGTACACCAACCTTCATCATATGACTTTGACATGAAGATTTACTAGCATAAAATTGACAATTTTAAATCACATTTAGTAGGTGTGATGTAGGATTATAAATATGAATCTCATTCAATGGAAAATGAAACAGTAAAGCTGTAATTAACTGTTAAGCATTTAGTTATTAAATAGTTTTAATTTGCGAAAAAGGTTTAGAATGTATAATTAAGTTTTTATCTTAACATTTTTGTTATATGCTAATTATTTCCGAAATTAGTTTACCAATGTGCTCATGAAAAGACTGTGATAATTCAGATTTTTCACTTTTGAAAGCTAGTGATTTTGCATAATTTGAAATTAGAACTACCATTATTGTGTATTGTGAGTAATCATGCTTGGAAAGTTTGCTGTGTCTTTTCAAGTATTAATTGGTGCTGAAAAATATAGATTTCCCCCTCCAAACGACGCTCAGGGTGTCATTTTATTAGCTGCTCCAAAATGTACACTTTCTTGCTCCAGAGGCTGCTCCAAAATGGGTAGTCTGCACTTCCACCACTGTGTATGCCTAGGAGTTAGAATCTATGTGGTTCCCCCATACTACACATGGTTAAGGTCTAATTCTTAGTAAACTTTTGATACTCATGAAAGATAGCCTTGAAACTAAGCACAAAGCTTCATGAGTATTTTAATCCTTAATTTTAAGTATTCCATTTTAATCATTTTAAATTGCAGATATTAGAGTTACAATAACACAAAATAATAGCATTTATTGAAAAGGTATTGCCTTTGTAAACGTATTAACAACTAAAAACGAGCAAGAGATACGTGCAAAGATAAAAAGCGTTTTTAAGCTGCCATTTTTGGGTTAAGTCTTTTTGAATGAATATTTCACTAGCTTAAAATGAAGTTCATATCTAGGCCTAATTCATTAGCCTGATATCACTTTTGCTACATGTTTATCACGTGCCCTATTTCAATACATGTCGAAATATTCCAGATAATCCTTACCTCTAAGGTCTGCTTCTGAAAAAATATATCACATTTCAAACATGTTCCTTTTGGCCCCGGTTGTTGCCCTTGCTTTTGTTAAGTGTGTTCAAATATTATGGTCTTCATCATAATATTCTTTAATCACAACATTGTTGCACAAATATTCAAACTATTTAAAATTTTTTGATGAAAGACTAAAAAACCTAAAATCACACTGTACAAACGATAAATGTCAAAATATTAATCTGGCAATGTACTGTAAGACAAAGACATAGAAATCCTTTAAAAAATACATCTCCTTTGCTAGCTCTATGCTTTCTCAATTCTCAATCCACTCACACAAAAACACTTTTGCACAACCTGTTTTAGCTATCAAGCTATCTAAAAAAAAAAAAAAAAAAACCGCACGAAAACTTGGAAAACCCATGACTGGGACACTTCATAAAATTGCATGACATTTTTCGCTTTTTCACCCAAAACTTTGGGCATCTTCTGGAGCCTGGTGATATCCTCATAGATGTGCTTGATTCAACTGTCACCTGTGGAGTGCAACACTCTGAGATTCTGCTATTCGTTGGAAGCTGCATGAGATACATCATTCCTGCTGGCGCCATCTATGGACCATTATGTCATAAACTCTTTGTAGATCTCAAAAAAGAGGGGGGGGGATAAAGAAAAAATATTTCACTTGCACATAAGACCTGGATAACTACTGATAGAAATTTGAGAGAGAATGTGTTCGACTATTCATATATTCTCCCTCAGATTTACTGGACAAAAGACCACTTTCTTCTGCACTGTAGCTTTGCTGTATTGATGGGTTTTTGTACCTCAATCTAATGGCAGAATGTTTTAGTGTTCATGGCTGGTGTCAAATTTTTAACTGTGTATGCCAAACAAAAACACCATTTTGTGTGGTAATGGTGCTGCCATCTTTTGGATTTCTTTAAATCACCACATTAACATAAATCTCTTTCTCTCACACACACATTTTATTTTTGTTTCTTTTTCAATAACTAGGTGAAAGCCCATCCATAATGATGGGATAATATAAGATATCATTTATCAATGTTCTGACATATTTTCGGTCCTATTAGCAGTACATGTCTGTTCTAACTTATCTTCTTCACATTTGCAAATCCTGTTTTGTATAAAAAATGTTATTCTTTTCATTTTTTAACATACCAATTGTTTTTTTCCTTCGAAGTGGCATGGTTAATCAAACTAAGCAAAAAGCCACAGCTTTACAAACATCACTTTGTCAGAATTGTCAACCAACGTGTTTGATCGTCTCTTTCCTGTGATGCCATTTGATGAAATGAAAATGTTCTCCCAATTGTTCAATACTTTCTGTGCTGCAAGCTAGGAAAACGTCAGGTGAAAGCTTATATTTGCATAGGTATTCACGTATGTCAGCTGAAAATGCCGAACTTTAAAAGCGTCGCTATGTCATTAAGCATTGCGTCATTACCAGTTTGATTGTAGCTTGTCCTTTCTCCCAGTGAGAAGAGAGTGCTAAAAATAGCTGCGTCACCATGGCAGCAGGTCACGGGACCAGAATTTTCCTGTGTAGTTACCGCTGAAGACAGAGGAAGCCGTTCATCCCTTTCCTTTGTGTCTTTAAAAAATGCTTAAAAATCAGAAAATGATTTTTTCTTAATTTTTTTTTTTTAAAGAGGGATGATAGTTGGGATTTTATTCTGTAAAAATTGCACTGCATTATGATTTATAGTTTCCTATATATCCATTTTTTTTAAATGGATATTTAGCAAACTATAAATAATTTTTTTTACATGGATCCCATCGCGAAATAAAGAATTTTGTGAAATTTAAAAATTTAATTTCTCGTAAACTAAATCGAAATTCAAAAAAAGTTTGATGAGGTGTAGAAATTCAGTCATGGCCCTACATGACTATGAATTTTCATAGTTCTGTTGCTGTTAATGTGTCCGGAATGCGAACTGATAGCACTTTTTTGCTTACCTTAACTTTGAAATACAATAGCTCTTGATGTATCGCCAGAATCGAAAAACGGTTTATTTCAGCATGTTCTCCAAACAATTATCTACAAAAGATGTAAATTTCATATTTTTGTGTTTGCGCTGCGAGCTAGGAAAGTGAGAGTGTCACGAAACTTTTTAAAACAGCAGCGACGGCAGTTACTTTTTTAGAATAGAGAGATTAATTTCTATGGCTCAGGTAATGCAGTCAGATCCTGTGCACCACATAAACTCTTTTGAGCTGCCTGTGAATGCAGCAAAGCTACAGTGCAGGAGAATGACTATGATGGGCAAAACACGTAACAATATTAACAAATGAAGGTAACTTGATCATGCTAGTTACGTTAAATGAAAACCTTTTACAAGAAAGTTCGTAAGTTTGGGAGCTTTCGACCTTATTTTAGGTCTTCATCACGCCAATGGAGGACTAAGTTTGTTGCCAGATTCTACATTTGAATTTTTTTTATTTTTGTTGCCAAAACTTAGAATTGATCTCCAGATCATCGGAATGTAGAGAGGAGATTCGGAATTGCAAGTCTTTGAATTGAAAATAATTTCCAGGCTTTCACGGTTACGGAGGGCAAAACGATTGTCAAAAAAAGCAATTTGTTTTGCTTCGTTCCAGCGGGGAACTGCAGAAGTGTCTTCCATCCTCAAAAGAAAGAAAACCTGAAATCATCTGGTTCTATTCCTTACCATCCTTCCTATGCTTATAAGTTACAGATTCTTTTTAGAAGTTTTGGTTACCATCTTGCCATTAAATCCACTCCAAACATCTTGAAACTTCTACAAAGGGATAGGGACAAAGTTGAAAGCCTGGACCTCCCAGGAGTTTACTGCATTCCTATCTCTTCTTCAATAGGGAATAACTTATACATTGGAAGCACATACAGGAGCATTAACCATAGAATTTTAGAACATAAAAGGGATGTTTTGAAAGCCAATCCTAATACAGCCTTGTCTATTTTGACAATGGAAGACACTTCTGCAGTTCCCTGCTGGAACAAAGCAAAACGAATTGCTTCTTTTGAAAATCGTTTTGTCCTCCGTTACCGTGAAAGCCTGGAAATTATTTTCAACTCAATGACTTGCAATTCCGAATCTCCTCTCTACATTCCGATGATCTGGAGATCAATTCTAAGTTTTGGCAACAAAAATAAAAAAATTCAAATGTAGAATTTGGCAACAATCTTAGTCCTCCATTGGCGTGATGAAGACCTAAGATAAGGTCGAAAGCTCCCAAACTTACGAACTTTCTTGTAAAGGTTTTTCATTTAACGTAACTAGCGTGATCAAGTTACCTTTATTTCGTGCAGGAGAAAGTGGCCTGGTAGACCTGAATATATATATATATATATATATATATATATATATATATATATTCTATAAAGAAGATACCTAAGCAAAAAAATACATATATAATTTTGTCTCACACCTAGTACAACATAGAAAAGGTTATGTATCTACCTGTGTGAGTAAAAGGAGAAAAGGTAAAAAAATAAAATAAAACAACTGAATGTATTCCAATGGGAACATCAACGTCCACAAATATCGCTAATCTATTCCTGTTCTTTAAGGAATATAAATTCATTAAAAATCACCCCACCTGCTCAGATAACTACCTTTACACTTTTAGATATATTGATGATCTGCTGTGTATCAATAATTCAGAAGTTATAGAGAGTGATTTTGATAATATCTATCCTAGCTCTCTTAACTTATGTAAAACCAACCACAGTAATCAGGAACTTGAATTCCTAGACTTAAGCATTAAGCTCAACAGAGGTAACCCATCTATTAGCCTCTTTGATAAAAGAGTTAATTTTCCTTTCAAAGTAATTAAATATCTACACTGGAATAATAACATTTCAACCAAAGTAATTGAGAATGTACTAATTTCTCAGGTCCTAAGAATTTCAAGAATTTGCAGCAACAATTTGTATTTCAATTACCACATTAATATACTATTAGAAAGTTTTCTAGAGAACGAAATTCCTTCTTCTTTCATCAAAAGAACTTTAAGAAAAATTATTCTGAATAATAGAGTAAGGTTGGCAGATCTGCTTTAATTTTCTACAGAGTTAATAATATGATTCTGACCAATCAAAGCCGTAAGGAAGTTGGCTAGAGGATGCCTATTAACTACCTAAAGGAACCTTAGTGCTATGGATATGACGGTCCTATTAAAACAAAAAATTAAATAATATAAACAAAATCACAAAAAAAGCTTAAAAATCTGTTTATAAAAGAAAATAAAAACAAATAAAAAAGAAAACTAGTTATTCATCACTAGGATAGCTATACTAAAAATAGTAAAACCAACATTAAAATTAATAAGATTCTGATTAATCTATAGAAGCTCACTAAGGTGATTTAATACATGCAAAGATTATTAAATAAACTGCTCGTGTATTTTATAATATTTCTCATGTATTCTGGAGAGTTAATTCTGCTCATTCTGATCATACAGATCCACAGTCTTAAGTTTATATATTTTTTTCTCTGGTTAAAATCTCCGCGCGTTGGTTTCTTGCTGTATGAGGAGGCCATCAGCCCCACCCTCACTGCCCCCCAGCGTCTAGGGAGTGGCGGAAGAGGTCAGCCATGTTCTCCTCTTGTGAGGAGAAAAGTTTTTGTCACACAAGAGGTAAGCTCTCTTCCTTGTTTTTGGGTTCTAGGTTTTATAAGTTCAATGTTTGTACTTTATGTACCTTTTCTCTGTCGTTTTTTAGCTTTTCAGCTTTTAAGCATTGGTTTGTCTGTTAACATTTATGCGGGTTTTAACTCTTACTTTTCTTTGTAACTTTGAGCGTCTTTTGGGGTACCTAGGAACAGAAGATGGCTAAGCTTGTTCCTTTTCTATGCGCTGTCTATGCGCTGTTTTTTCAAAGTAGTTAAGTTCTTAATAACTAATTAATTATGCACTTAAAGCACTGCTGAAATACTTTGTACATATTGCAACTAACTGTTTAAGGTATATAACTTTCACAAAGTTTTCTTTAGTTAATTATTATCTTTAACTTATTCTCGTTTTCGTGCTGTCATAAGTTGTAGAGTAGGGGGTTTTAGACTCAAGTTTTCTTTCAAAAATCTGTTCGTTATAAATTAACATTTCCTTTTTTAATTGCAATGTAAAATTTGGATTTCTTTTGCATTGTTTTTCAGGTTTAAATTCTCTCTCAAACGAACTTGGAATTTCGTTATAGCTGAAAATCATTTCTATTTATTATGTCTCTCTCACAGCTTGAGTTCTCTTTAATCTTCTTCTCTCTGTTTAATAGTAACAGATGAAGAGCATGGGTCGGGCCATGAAGGTTAATGGATGCAAGCGAAATTGTTAACTAGTGCTAGGTCATGCTACTCTACGGAGGACATGACTTATATATATATTTTTTAAACTATTTTAGGTGGGAATGTTACTTGCATCTATGGCCTTGCAGAAACCCATTTCCAACTAGGTCTTTGTGGAAGTGAGAAAATGCAGAGTTTTTGCTGGTCCTTGATAAAGCCAAGGCTCAGTATTCTCGACACCTTCTACATTCAGTTGTTTTATTTTATTTTTTTACCTTTTCTCCTTTTACTCACACAGGTAGATACATAACCTTTTCTATGTTGTACTAGGTGTGAGACAAAATTATATATGTATTTTTTTGCTTAGGTATCTTCTTTATAGAATGTGAATTCTGAATTTTCAAAACTGCTGCGTTGCGCGTTTTGATTTTCAGGTTATTTTGCACCCTTCGTTTTAAATTCTAAAATTATTTCCTTAGTCTTCAGTTTTGCTCTTAAGTATATATATATATATATATATATATAACTTTCAGGTTTGTCTTGTATGATGCGTCGCATTTTATGAAGAGTGAAGCATATTTAAAAGTTTTTAATTTAATTTAATTGCCACTGATTGAGTTGACTTGAGAATCGATTCCTGTTTACTTTAGTTATGCCAATCTGTGCTGGAATGAAATTTACATCCAATCTACACAGTACTGCTGTCTAATACACGATTAAAACTCCACAATGCTAAAAGCACCAAGTTTAAAAGATTTATTTACAAGATAAAAGATATTAAAAATTGCACAAGATCTTTCTGACCAGCTAACCTTGGCCACTGCATTGATATCTGACCTTGATACATCGTACTTGTTTCATCATTGACATGTCACAACTTCATGAGTAACTTGTTATAAATACTGAACCCCTGTATAAGACTGTAACAGTGCACCTGAAGATGGATCAGTAGCTGGTCGGAAAGATCTTGTGCAATTTTTAATATCTTTTATTTTGTACATAATTTTTAAACTTGGTGCTTTTAGCATTGAGGAGTTTTAATCGTGTATTAGACAGTACCTGTACCTGGCCAAGGCAGCGGCCAGTGCGACATGAAGGCAGAGGGTGCTAAGAATCCCCGGAGGACCGGACTAGGCTGCCATTTGATGCTGACCTTGGCTACCTATAACGGACGCTCCCTATCTTCTGATTCAAGGCTTCTTGAATTGGAAGAGGAACTACAAAGGATCAAGTGGGACATCGTCGGGCTAAGTGAGGTAAGGAGAAAAGGAGAAGATCTCATTGAACTGAAAAGTGGACATCTCTTCTATTATCGTGGGACAGATACTGGCAGAACTAGTGGTGTTGGATTTATAATAAACAAGAAACTGAAGGATAAAGTGGTAGAAGTTGAAAGTTCCTCTGACAGAGCTGCACGACTCGTTATCCAACTATCGAGAAGATACCAGGCTCAGATTATTCAAACTTATGCACCCACCACAAGTCATCCTGAAGAAGAAATTGAAGAATTTTATGAGGAAATTCGTCATCTAAATAATAAAGGTAAGCAGCACTTAAAGATAATTATGGGAGATTTCAATGCAAAAGTAGGGCAACGGCAACAGAATGAAACTTCAGTAGGTAAATTCGGTCATGGCAACAGAAACCAGCGTGGAAATACTCTCGTTGAGTTTGCAGAGGCAGAAGGATTTTTCATCTTGAACTCCTTTTTCAAGAAAAAGCCACACCGGAAATGGACATGGAGACATCCAATTGGGACGACAAGTGAAATTGATTATATTATGTGTAACAAAAAATTCGTCATTGAAGACTGCAGTGTGCTGAACAAGTTCAACACAGGTAGTAACCATAGATTGGTGAGATGTAAGATGCACCCCAACACTAAACTTGAACGTGGCAAGCTCATAAGACAAACAAAATGTATTGACATAACCAACCTTAAAAAACACCATAATACTTTCAAGTTGGAACTGAAGAACAGATTCTCTGCTTTAGAAGGCCTAACATCGGAAGAAGTGGATATTTCAGAAGTTAACAGAAAAGTAACCAAAGCTCTAATGGAAACAGCAACAAAATTAGCTGGGTCTAAGAACAAGTTGCATGTGAACAAATTATCAGGTAAAACCAAAATGTTGATGCAAAAAAGAAGAGAGATGAGGACAACTAAAGAAGATGTGACTTCCAAAGTGGAATATATAGAGCTATGCAAGACAACACGAAAAAGTATCACTGAAGATGTAAGGAAATTCAACTGTGAGCTAGTGAGGAAAGCAATTGAAAACAACCAAAGCCTTAAGATAGCAAAGGGACATCTCAGTAAGGGAAGAAAACAGATTATGGCTCTGAGAAAAGAAGATGGTTCTATAACAAGAAATAGAGGCGAAATTTTGACAAGAGTGAAAGATTTCTACTCCAAATTATATGAAAGGGATGATACATGTACTCCAGACATCATGAAAGGTACCAGAGTTCTTCCAGTCCTCCCAGCAGAAGTTGCTCATGCAATCAAGAACATGAAGCAGGGGAAAGCTCCAGGAGAAGATGGAATTACTATAGACATCATACAAGAAGCAAGTGGAGAAATTGAAACAGTACTCGCCCAAATTTTCACTCGATGCCTTAATGAAGGGAAGATTCCTGAGGATTGGAACAATGCTACAATGATCCTGCTACATAAAAAAGGTGACATTGAGGATCTCAGGAACTACAGACCTATCAGCCTCCTATCAGTGGTTTATAAAATCTTCACTAAAGTTCTTTCACACCGCTTGAAGGTAACACTGGACATGGCTCAACCGAGAGAACAAGCTGGATTCAGGAGTGGCTACAGCACAATAGATCATATCCACGTACTGAGAGAACTAATTGAAAGAGCGAGGGAATATGAACTTCCATTGTGCATGGCTTTTATCGATTATGAAAAAGCCTTTGATTCGGTGAAACCATCAGCAGTTACCACGGCTCTGAAATCCTGCGGTATTGAAGATGCATACATTAATATTATTAATAACATCTATGAAAATGCAAGTGCAAAGATTCGGCTGTTTGAAAATACAACACACATAAAAATTGGAAAGGGAGTGAGACAAGGTGACACCATATCTCCGAAGCTCTTTAATGCCACATTGGAAAATGTCTTTCAATCACTGAACTGGGAAAACAAGGGGATAAAGATTAATGGAGATTATCTAACCCACCTTCGTTTTGCTGATGACGTAGTCATTTTTGCAACTACCCCATCAGAGCTGCAGAGTATGATCCAGGAACTTGCTGACAAGAGTAAAGAAGTGGGATTAAAAATGAACTTTCAGAAGACAAAAGTGATGTTCAATGCTTTTACAAGAAATGAAGATTTATCGATTGATGGAGAAAAACTGGAGATAACAGATACGTATGTTTATCTTGGACAGCAGATATCAAGTGAGGGTCACATTGATGAAGAAATTAATCGGCGTACAAAACTTGCCTGGAGAGCTTTTGGAAGAAACAGCATAATTTTCAAGAGCAATATGCCATTATGTCTTAAAAGAAAAGTGTTTGATCAATGCATCCTTCTAGTGCTTACGTATGGTGCAGAGACGTGGACCTTAACTAAAAGAGACATACAAAGGCTGCAGACAACTCAAAGCAGCATGGAGAGGTGCATGCTTGGTATAACCAGGAGAGATAAGAAGAGGAACTCGTGGATCCAAAAAATGACGAGAGTGGAAGACATCATGATCAGAGTTAAATCCCTGAAATGGCAATGGGCTGGACATACTGCCAGAAGGACAGACCATAGATGGACAGCCGAAATTTTAGATTGGATTCCAAGGGACAGGAAAAGACCCAGAAAAAGACCACATGGGAGATGGGTGGATGAAATTCGTAAGTATGCGGGAGTGACATGGAGGAGACTGGCACAAGACAGACCGTTGTGGAGGAAACTTGGGGAGACCTTCGTCCAGCAGTGGATTGATAATGGTTGACAATGATGATGATGATTAGACAGCAGTATTGTGTGGACTGGATATTTTTTGTGCACAAGGATTTTTATCTAGTTACCAAATCTACATCTTCCAGCTCAGACACCAAATGAGGACTGTTGACCAGAATGAATAAGAGGGATCTTTTACAATCGGCTTCCTGGCTTATGAATGGGCTCAATAATGAAGAAGTAGTTCAAAGTTTATCTGATTTATTTTCTTTTTTCATACAGTGCCTATACCAGAGGTATGAATACCTTTCACAGAATGGTGCAAATGCTGCTCTCTCTTCTTCACACTTTACTGTATCTTTGAACCTGCATGTTAGAAGCAGAATTAGACTGTGCTCTTTTGGGTTCAAACCAGAATTCCTTCATCAGAATTTGCATAAAAAGTAAAAGTAAAAGCTGCTGAAATTTTCAACAGGTTAAGTCGCATCTCCAAGCATATTATTTTTCACCTTTTCTTAAAATAGGCCAAAACGTTATATGCTGGAGGAAATGACCTTATGAGTATGTGCGTTATTGATGCACACACTTGTATGTGATAAAACCAGAGTTCACCAAGTTGCCACATGTTCACATTTATCAATATTCATCATGTCATGAAGCTGTCATTTTAGAACACAGATTTAATTTAAGTGAGCAATAATATTCCATCCAAAGAATGTATAATGTTGGAAGAGTAGAGTCAATTATTCATTAGCATTTTTTATTTCCAAAAGTGCACATCCAGATATGCTAACATTTCACTAAAAAAGCATGTATCTGTTCTGCTGAACATTTGAATCTCACTGAACTAGAGGAAAATCCATTTCTACAGCAAACAGAAACTTGCAATGAGACAGCATTACACTTTTTCATTCCTGAATCAAAGTAGTCTTGTTTGAAATGTGCCATAAAGGACTAAAACACTTAAAATATTCAAGACATGGCTTTCAGCTAGTAGTATCATAGCATGTGATGACTGATGTTTGGTTCAGCATAAATGGGGGTGTAGGATGCACGTCAGTCTCATACCATCTCATTTCTCATACCATCTCTTGCCCATCAACAAATTGAAGGGCAGTAAGAAACTTTCAAAGGAAACTGTTCTGCTGCATAACAATGTACTGTATATACATGGCAGGGCAACAACTTTCAGATGGAAAATCTTGAACAATCCATTGTACATAAAAGTTATGGAAGGAGCAAGTTACTGACATTACACACAAGCAATAGCAAGGTTCCCACAGTCCTTATAAATCTTTAAAAGTCCTAAAAAAGTGCTTATCTTTTTTTTGCTGAGAATGGCTAAAAGTACTTTTTTTCCTAGTTGTAAATGAATTTATGGCACCTCTATTCATATTGTAATGTGGAATTAACTTTTTTACGGGTCTTATAGAGGTTATTATTCAAATGCCCAAAAGTCCTTAAAAAATTTGACCACCAACTTTTTTGAATAATAACCTCTATAAGACCCGTAAAAAAGTTAATTCCACAGTACTTTTTTTTTTTTAACCGTCTGCATGAAATCCAAAAGTTATGATGTAGTGCATAGAACTTCTGCTGCTGGTTGGCTATGTTGTACAGCCAGTATGTTGATGATGACATCATGTGATGTTAGCTGAAAGTGTGTGGAAGGGCACGGGGAAGTGTGAAATAAGTAATTTGCTGAAAAATGTGAATGAACACTGACTAAAATAAACTCGTCTAGCAGATTTCACCAAACAGGTCCATCTCTTGTACTGGTATTTGTTTTATTTTCTGCTTTTTGTATTTGTAAATAGCAATTTTTCAGTTGTATACAAAGAGAAAATTAAGTGCAAAATTGAAATCTTGAACACCCGATTTTCCCTTTGGTTTTGCAGTTTAAACTATGAGATGATTATGTGTAAGATTCAAATTTTGAAATCATAGCTTTAATTACAGTGTTACAATTTACATGTACGCTACTGTATCTGTGATTATTCTCTCTGATAGGAAAACTGATTTGACCAGCAAAACTGTCTTCTAAATCGCATAAATTCTTCTTTAGTACATCCACAAACATAAATTATACGAAAAAATATTGCAAACTCCATCAGCATACTTCACTTTGCATGACTAAGTCATGTGTAAAAGTATATTTGTGCACGTGCCATTGTCACATATGCAGTCAGTAAGGTCCTTAGAATGTTTTTGTGGGCTGCCCCAAAGTCCTTAAAAAGTGCTTGCTTACTTTCTGTGGGAGAAAAAGTGAGAACCCTGCATAGGAAGGATCAAAGGAAGTACTGGTTGGTAAATGGTTTGAAATTAACTTTGGGGTAAAGCATGGACACACTATATAGGCTGTACCATATGTTGTTTTTTTTATATACAATGGCCAATCCATAAAAACTGAGAGTAAAAGCATAAAAAATAAAAAAATATAGATACAGCAAAATATGTTATTCTTTCTCAAAGTATTTCCCCTTGGATGATATGCAATGGTCCCATCATTCAATCCACTTTTCAAAGCATGCAGCAAAGGCATTTTGTGGAAGCTGCTTTAGTGACCCTTGTACAGCTTGAATAACGTCAGCATCTGTGTTGAATGTTGCACCAAGAAACTAATCATACAGGGTATGGTCAGGACTGTAAGCAGGCTGTGGCATGATTTCAATACTGCATTTTGAAGGAAACTGTTGAACACAAGCAGCCACATGTGGGCGGGAATTATCACGGTGAAGGGTCCACTTGCCCACCATTTCTGGTCGCTTAATTGATATGTGTTGTCACAGATGCTTCAAGACTGAAATGCAATACCATTGATAGTAATTTGTGGAGGAACAGCATGCTGGTAGACTACACCTTTATGATCAAAGAAAATTATCATCACCTTCCCAGCTGATTTGGTTTGCCAGACTTTTTTCGGAGGAGATGATCCTGGGTGTTTCCAGACACTTGTGCACTTCGTGAGGGGTTGAAATAGTGGATCCATGTTTCATCAGCAGTTATTACTGTGTTTAGAAAGTTTGGATCCTTTGCAATCATTTGTTTACACTTATGACACACCTGAACTCCTGCTAACAATTGTTCTCTTGTCAGGTGATGAGGTACCCATCTGGAACACACACGGTGTAACAGTAATTTGTCGCGCAGAATGCAGAATGTCAACATTTTTTAATTACTTAGTGCCACTATGTCTTCATACGTCATTCGTCCATCTCCTTGCAGGATTGCCGAAACAGTGTTTTAACAATACGCTCCGTAACAACACTTTCAGGTCGACCAGGCCTAGGCGCAAGTTCTGCCGAGAAACGCCCATTTTTGAAATCATGGTGCCATCTAAAAATTGTTGACTCACCCAAACATTTATCTTTGTAAGTTTTTTTCATTAAATCAACTGTTTCTGGAGCTGTTTTTCTTAAACGAATTAACTCTGAATCATTCACCTCCATAGCTGTTTGACAAAACGCAGACATACCTTAAACAAATGGGCAATAACAAAACCAGAAACGTCTTCCATGGATAATAACTGTTGCCATGGATGCTTCCTTAATTCAGTTAGTCATCTGCGTAGTTATTTCCCCTTCACACTGTTGCTAACTCAAAAAAATTACTCTCAGTTTTTATGGAATAGCCTTTGTATATAAACTGTTTAAACAGAAAGTAACATAGTATCATTCATTGAAGTAAATGGCTTTGCTGTAAGTGGTTTGCTGCACAATGTGATGACTAAATTTTTAAAGAAGTTGTAGCACAACCTCAAACTGTTGAGCAAGACATTTGAAAAATCTGGGAAGAAAATAATTATCATGGAGTCTAAATCAGATACCAAAAATTGTGTTTATGTATGTGCTTGCAAGTCAATGGCTTCTAAGGAAGTCAGAAGTTGATGGCATGAAGTGTTAAGACGAATGAATATCTGTAATCAATCGGTGGATTCAGTGATACAACAGAATTAGTACTGGAGACATTTAGTACTGAGGTGGTTTAGACATGTGTGTTGCAAAGAGATGAAACGTTACCACAGCATGTCACAACGTGTGTGGCGTTGAGTTATGAAAACCAAGTGATACCAGCTGTTACACACACACACTGGCCCAATAATTACAAACCATTATGATAAGAATTTAAC
The DNA here is from genome assembly GCA_039090855.1 of Macrothele yani. Lineage (NCBI taxonomy): Eukaryota > Metazoa > Arthropoda > Arachnida > Araneae > Macrothelidae > Macrothele > Macrothele yani. The sequence goes on from CM077029.1 coordinate 33,672,949, forward strand.
AATCGGAAAAGCCAAACACCTGAAAGCTCTTGGCTTCATTCCTGCTATACACTTCATGCACGTTACTGAGAACATCCTGTTATGTAGCTGGCCTTCAAAGGTTGAAACTTTCATCTTATCTGCTTATAGGGTGTTGTTTTATTATAATTCTTCAGGTCATGAAACATCGTATTTTATTCACAGGACAAAAACACCGACTTCTGACTGCCGTCTGACATGCAAAATAGCTCGTCAACACTATGTGTATACTCACTATTACGTGAGTGTTGTCAACTTTCATTACGCCTATTTTTTTCTTCCATCACTCCTCCCTCAGCAACTGCCTTTAAAATTCACAATTCCAAAAAATGGTACTCAATTCTAAAACACATATCCAGACACCCAATAAATACTTGCATACATCACACCTTACAATTTACATACCCCATACTACCATATTAACGTACAATATATACAACACATTCATACACTCAATTAAAACCACTATCTACATTTCATGGCAGTCAAACCACTGTCAACTGTGATTTACGTATTGCTCCATCTGCCTCATACATCGTAAATACTCTACAGCAAACCCTAACCTCATTCGGCCAGTCACACACAATCCCCAAATTTGTTCCGGCTTCAGTCGCAAACTCCGCATCGTTGTATCTCTGGCGCCATCTATTTTCAGTGCTGTTCTTTTTTTTTTTTCCTTAATTGCTGTTCTACTTTAATTAAGGTTTTCCAATGGTCATTTAAGTTGTTTGGATCATTAATATTACATACTCTTGATCTGTTTTTTCGATTAACACCGATTCAGCAACTCTCAACTGCCTTTCGTTTTTACAGCCCTTAATAATTTTAATATCTTCGAATTTCGGACATTGGTGATTTTCTAGACAATACTGGGTTAATGCTGTTTTAGCTTCTTTTTTATTCTAATTACTCATAATTATTACACCAACATATGAGTAATTGGAATAAAAAAGAAGCTAAAACAGCGTTAACCCAGTATTGTCTAGAAAATCACCAATGTCCGAAATTCGAAGATATTAAAATTATTAAGGGCTGTAAAAACGAAAGGCAGTTGAGAGTTGCTGAATCGGTGTTAATCGAAAAACAGATCAAGAGTATGTAATATTAATGATCCAAACAACTTAAATGACCATTGGAAAACCTTAATTAAAGTAGAACAGCAATTAAGGAAAAAAAAAGAACAGCACTGAAAATAGATGGCGCCAGAGATACAACGATGCGGAGTTTGCGACTGAAGCCGGAACAAATTTGGGGATTGTGTGTGACTGGCCGAATGAGGTTAGGGTTTGCTGTAGAGTATTTACGATGTATGAGGCAGATGGAGCAATACGTAAATCACAGTTGACAGTAATTAGACTGCCGTGAAATGTAAATAGTGTAATTATGTAGATAGTGGTTTTAATTGAGTGTATGAATGTGTTGTATATATTGTACGTTAATATGGTAGTATGGGGTATGTAAATTGTAAGGTGTGATGTATGCGAGTATTTATTGGGTGTGTGGATATGTTTTAGAATTGAGTACCATTTTTTGGAATTGTGAATTTTAAAGGCAGTTGCTGAGGGAGGAGTGATGGAAGAAAAAAATAGGCGTAATGAAAGTTGACAACACTCACGCAATAGTGAGTATACACATAGTGTTGACGAGCTATTTTGCATGTCAGACGGCAGTCAGAAGTCGGTGTTTTTGTCCTGTGAATAAAATACGATGTTTCATGACCTGAAGAATTATAATAAAACAACACCCTATAAGCAGATAAGATGAAAGTTTCAACCTTTGAAGGCCAGCTACATAACAGGATGTTCTCAGTAACGTGCATGAAGTGTATAGCCGGAATGAAGCCAAGAGCTTTTAGGTAAGTATTTGGCTTTTCCGATTGGTAAGTCATTAAATTAAGGACTTGCACGTAAATAGTGCACTTCATTGGTACTTATTGCCTATGAAGATGCAAATAATATCATTATGATAAGACTGTCACAGACATTAAATGCCAATACAAGCAAAGGTAACAGTCACAAGGGCTGACGACATTTTACCTTGTCCTTTATAAAGAGCATACAGATCATTCGGTTGCAGTAACTCATGTAAACATGGAAAAAACCCAAGATCTGTCAGAATTCAAATAAAATCTAATTATACGTGTGCATTCAGCAGGAGCCACAAGTAACAAAACAAAAGAAATTACTGGTTTGCAAAAAAGAGACCATTTCAAAAGTTCAAAAGTCCTTAGTGACTGGAAGACAAGTGGATATTCCATATCCAAAAGTTATAAATGTTGCCCGAAAACTGGACTTAAAGATCATTTCATGCTGTGAGGAGTATTGCATGGAAGAACAATTCCAGCATGCAGCAACTAACTTCTGAATTCAATCAAAGCTAGGGGCACCCAGTCTCATCTTAATCATGCACAGGAATTTGAAGAAATTGTATCTCGGAAGTTTTCTCTCCACTTGTAAGTCACTTGCCTCAGAAAAGAAACAGCAAAATCTGCTTACCCATGGTGTAGAGAATGCTGTGAATTGACAGAAATGAAAGAAAGTGACAAGGTCAGATAAATTCATGCTATACATTGTTTTAGGGTGATGTATGGCAGAGATAGCAGTGAGAATCTTATGAAGCAATGGTCCTGATAACCTTGTAACACAACCTAATCATTTGGAGGTGGCACCATGATACCATGATATGGGGGATGTTTTACTGGTACAGACTGGGTCCCATATCAGTAGAAGGAAAAATAACATCTAGGGAATATCTGAGTGCTGAGCAGAGTTGTATAAAAATAAAATGTATCTGCGTACATGACCACTGAAACAGAAAACTTGCTGCAAACTTGCGAAGCACGGTAACAACAATACAATAACTTAAAGAAAACTTAATAAAACAATAAATAATTATTAGAACATTACAGATTCCAATGAGAACAAAATAAGTACATTGCAATTGAATGTGCAGCAATGTGTGTGAAATGGACCTTTATGGGGAAATATAAAAATATCGGACTATAAATCTTATATAATATAAACAAGAGACTAATTAAAGAAAGATTTTATGTCCAGAAAAACAGTTCCATCAATGAATCTCCTAAAATTACAAATAGCATTTTCAACAACTTAATTCAAAAATAATAGACTTACAAAACACCGAAGGAAAAGATTTTAATTTAATAACTGGCAATTGCAAGAGGAACCTGGCAATAGAATTTAAATCCTTTCTGTGTAAACGAAACTTTTCCTACTATTTCTATACATTGAGAACAAACAGGCCTTGATAAAATCTAGAGGCCAGAAATGTCTGTAAAACAAAAGAACTCAGAAGATGTGAAAAATAATTAAAAATTCTTCAAGTTAATATAGAATTAATATATTATTTGAATATATTAATTCTACATTAACTTGAAAATTTTTTTTTAATTGCTGATAATATAATCGGAGCAAATCCTTGAGTGACTGTTTTAATTGTGGTAAACATTTTTTTTTTAATCTACAAGCAAAATCTGCTAATAATTTGGAAAATATCTGCATACAGCGTATGTTTACATTCTGCTACTCTGGCGCTGAGCATACCAAATGCACCCTGCAATGTTACACTCTTTTTCATGCATACCATGGTGTCTTTATGGATGACACTGCAACTACAAATTGAGCCAGAGTTGTGCAAGAATGTTTAACAAGTGCATCATCTCCCATGGCCTCCATAGTCTGCTGATCTCAGTCCTATCTGAAATACCTGTGACACACTTAAAAGAGTTGTTTGGTGTGAATGGCCTTGTTCTGTCATCATGACGAATTTACACAGTATTTAGCTGCTTGGAATGGCCATCTTTGGACCAAAACAAACTCCTGCAGCTCATAGAATCTATGCTGCTTTGCACACATGCTGTCATTCCTAATAAATATGGTTCTATTCAATACTAAATAAAGGTCCGTATTTTCTTAGCCAGTGTGTGTATAAGGTGCATTGTGTCAGCCATTAGTGATTCAGGAAACAATATATCAGAGGCAGAAAATCTCATAATGGACAGAAAGTTGGCTGCACACCAAACAACTATTTTCAGTGGTCTGTGCCAAAAATATGCCTTTATGCTATATTCAGATGTGACACAATGAACACTTGTCTGGGCTAATAAAAGGAGCACCTTGAGAAATGGGAGTGAGGAAGAAGCAAAAATTCAAGACAGATGATGAACTGCAGAAGAAACATAGGAGTCATTTATGTGCTGGAGAGAATGCATTATTTATGGAAGGTTTGTGGCAAAACATGTTCTGATCATGTGAGGAATGAAGATGTGTAATGGGAAACAAAATGTTAGTAGGTGGAGATTGTGAGGTGGTTTGGACATGTTGAAAGAATGAGTTGTGAGGTGCTTACTTAAGATAATTTATTCAGCCCAAGTGGGTGGGAAAGAAAGGTAGAGGAAAGCCAAGGAAATCATGGGAGGACCAGATTCAGGAATGTCTGCAGGAGAAAAAGATAATCAGTATGAAGTACAAAAGGTCTTGTGTGAGATGTGTTATGGATGTCAGTGAAGCCTTGTGTGCTGAGATCACTAGATGGAGACATTCAATCCATTAACCATAAGTAAAATCTGTTGTAGTGTGATACAAAAGCAGGACGTTTATATATATAGATATCATGAAAGTTTCTATTCAATAACTTTATGTTTAATGTGCACTTAGAACAATTACTAGCATTTGAGGTAACAAAACTTGCCTCCAACACCTTAACACATGTTGCACGTTATGAATCGGCAGGCACATGCTCCCACTCTGAGAGAGGCCTAAACATCTACGTAACGAATTGCGCCACACCCCTTCCTCTTTCTGGTGCACAACTTCAAGGTGGGCACAGAGCGTGGGAATTAGTGATTGCCTGAGGATATTGGTCTCAGACTAACAAAAGTGCTTACAAATGATGGTGGTCGAGTGTTTGTGCAGATGGTTTCTCCCAGCCCAATGAGATGGCGATGTCCGTATGTTCATCTTTAGGAAGTTTTAAGAGTTTGAATATTTAAGGTATGCATTTAGGATTAATTAAGTATTGTGAATAATAGTTTTTATTATTCTTAATATGATGATATTAAGAATTCTTATTTTTTGTGTGTTACGTGTTTCACTGCCAATCCTTCTCACTATGATGTAGGAGCACAAACACAGAATAGAACTAAATGGAGTTTGTAAAGTACAACACTTAAAAAATAAACATGCAGTATCAGACAAACAGAACACACACACCACTTGCAAAAAACATCGCAGCAGAAGGAATGACACAAGACGTGGGAAAATTACGAGTCCTCTATCACCAAGTGTATTTCCACAAACTGATCATGTGAGACTTTGTCAATATAAAATGCAGAGAAGTGAAATAACAACAAACAACTCTTACTCCATGCATGGAAACAACTGCTGTGAAAAGTAGTAGACTTATTTTTCCAACAAACTCTAGCACCATCAGTTTTTACTTCAATCTGGCATATGAGCTTTCTTTGAGGAGCTAATCTTTGAGTCTCAGAGAACAGCTTAGTGCCATAAATGTATGTACACTATATTGACAAGTCACTGGACACCCCTTCAAAATCAAATGAACAGATCCGCTACATTGTAAAGATGTGCGATACAGCTGCAAACGGTATAAAAACAAGCCTACAGCTGACTGTGATCGTATCGCACTGTCAGGTTGGGGGGAAATGTTGCGGCGGAAGAGAACTGACTTTGAGAAAGGAAAGACTGTTGGGTGTTATATTAGTGGATTGTCCATAAGAGAAACCGAGAGGCATTTAAACATACCCAAGTCAACTGTTTTGGAGACACCTGGCGTGCCTGAAGCAGCAAAACATACTGGCAGACCAAAGAAAATCAGTGATAGAGGACGTCGAAGCCTCGGGAGAGTCGTTACAGCTAATCAACAGAGTACTGCACAAGACCACAGTGTACAGGTGAGTAAAAATGCCGGAACCTCAGTACAGATACGTACCATTCACAGATAACTTCATTCCATGGGTTACTGTGGTCGTGCGGATGCTCATAATAAGTTTTTCATCCCCACTAGGAATGCTACTCGTGGTTTAGCATGGTGTAAAAAACATTTATCATGGACCATAGATTAATGGAAACGGGTCCTATGGACTGATGAATCCAGATATATACGATCCATGAGTCTGATGGCCGTGTGTGGGTATGGTGGCAGCCAGGGAAACGCTATTTACTCGTACAATAGTGTACTGTTCCTACGGTCAAGTTTGAAGCTAGCAATGTACTCGTGTGGAGGTGTTTTTCGTGGTATGGTCCCCGCCCATTGGTTATCGTGGACAAACCTGTTACACAGCATGTCTATCTCGATATTCTGGACAATTATGCCCTACCAACTCTGTGGCAATACTATTGAACTGAGCCTTGTTGGTACCAGCAGGATAATGCACCGAGCCATAAAGCAAGGACTGTTACGACGTGGTTTGATGATCCATATCATGTGTGGACTGGCCAGCACAGAGCCCTGATCTTAATCCCATAGAGCGCCTATGGGATGAATTAGAGTGCCGCATAAGAAGTTTGAAACCAAGGCATACTACTAAACAACAGTTAGCAGCAGCATTATGTACTGAATGGAAGCGCATACCTATTGCTGTGTTCCAAAACCTTGTCGAAAGCATGTCGCGAAGGGTCAGTACATGCATTAAGGCTAAAGGTGGACCAACACCGTACTAATGTATGTCAATAAGTGCTATGTTGTGTTTCTCTTCTAGGTGTCCAGTGACTTTTGTCAATATTGCACTTTTGCCAGTGCTTGTAAAGCTTCTGGAAGCATTGCTGAAAGCCATGCTTTGCAACACCTCGTAATGCCTCCTGTGTTACTATTTTTACCTCATTTGTTGACACAAAATGACGCCCATGCAGATTTTGTTTCATCAGTAGAAAGAGGTAAAAATCGCTGGGGGGTTGCGCTAAGTCAGGTGAAGACGCGGGATGTGGAAGCACATTAGTACAATTTCTGGTGAGAAACTACGTGACCAGTAGGGACTGATCTGTAGGCGCACTGTCATGGAGAAGATACCATTGTCCACTTTGCCACATCTCCAGCCGTTTGTGACGAGAGATGTAAAATGTCCATATAATGTTCCTTGTCAACTGTTGTGCCTTCAGGAATAAATTTGAAATGGACAATGCCAAAAAACACCTCCAGCATGACTTTCCCTTTGCTGCGATCCTGCCTGAATTTCTTTGATTGTGGTGAAGACTGTGATTTCCATGTTGAAGAAGCATGCTTTGACGGAATATCAAACAAGTAGTACCATGTTTCAGCAACTGTGATGATGTTATCCAAAAACGAAGGATTGCTATTGGCTTTGTTGATTAATTCGCCCAATATCCATGTCCGTATATCCTTTTGTTCGGAGGTCAAAAGATGAGGAACAATGTGCTGACACACACGGTGCATGTTAAGATCCTCCACCATAAAAATGTGCTGGCATGTGGTCTCCAATAATTTAATTGCATTAGCAATTTCCTCAATGGTTACCCAAATGCTGACAAAATTTAATGTTACAACGTTGCTCTTCAAAAGCCATGTTTCTCACATCGCAGAAGACAGACGACTAACCACAGCAGCAAACACCTGCGGGCACATTCCAATCACTTTCCATGGGCTAAACCATTCTGACTATGGAGGGGATGGATGGCGGGATGTGCTCCAGACCCCATAATTTTAACTACATGCTTGCGTTGTCAAGGGTAGGTGCTGCCCCCGAACTTTTGGATTCTTGGATTCTACTCCATACAACCTACTTCTGAAAAGTTCCCGGACTGACACAATCAACAGTATAAAAAGGTAACATACTCGCAATCAATGCTGGCCACCCTCAAAATGCTGCCCTTCTGAATCAACACACAGTTTCCAGCATTTCTGATGATCCTGAAAATAGCTCTGGAAGGCACTTTCTGGGATGTCCACAAGTTGTTTTGTCATAGCTGCTTGGACAGATGTAATGCCTGCATGATACTGTCCTTTTAGTGCCCTTTTTTACGCTTTCCAACCGTAGGTTGAAGGAAGAAGTGTATATGCTCCAGCTTTGTTCATCTGTCTGCACGATAACTCGCATAAAAATGGTTCGATTTCGATGAAATTTGAGTATGCGGTAGGGGACAACCCCTATTGAAAATGGGTGAAATGGGGTCAAAGGTCAGAACATAGGAGTAGGATCCATTCCATCGCCCCTATGCATCATAACTTATGTAAAAATGCCTCGATTACAACAAAGCTTCAGTATGTTGTTCCGGGGGTATACTGAACCAGTTCTGTTGAATACATCGAAATGAGGTCAAAGATCAGGGCACAGGAGCGAGATTTATTCCACAGCCATTATCCTCATAACTTGAGGAATGATTTCTAGTACGTTGGAAAGTGTATCATAATCAATGCATTGCATGATTTTACTATCTTGTTATCCTAGGAAACAGTCCCAAGGTTTGTGGATCATACCGCAGACACCATGTTTCATCTCCTGTAATAATTCTGGAGCAAAAATCGAGATCCTCGGCTGCAGTGCCCAGCAGATCGATGAACGAGCCTCCTTTGGTCATCATTCAGAATGCGGGGTACCAATCTGGCATTAAGTTTTTGTTTTCCCAGATTCACGCAAAGAATCTCATGACAGATAGACTTACTGATTCCCGCCGACTGAGCCAAAAGTCTCACTATAATTCGGTAATCTTTCTTTAACTGATTCTGTAGCTCTTCGATTTTTTTGTTTTGTTTTGTTTTTCTGTGCATATACTGGAGGGATGCCTAGATCATCATAAAAAGATTCCCCAACCATCACGAAAGCGTGCATACCATTCAAAAACTCTGCTGCTGGATAATGTTGCGTCTCCATGCACTTCGAACATTCTGTAAGTTTCAGTAGCTGATTTACCAAGTTTCCAACAAAAATGGATGTTTACTCTTCCATGGCTAAAATGAAATGGGACGAGAATGCTTGCTATTACTTCCTTAATGCCCATCTGCAGGTATCGGTATAAACCAGTTTCCAGCTGTTCACTGGTTGGCCAAGAACTGCAATCTCCTGGCATGCATGTGATAATTTTATCCCACCACTGTTACATCAGTTCTGCAGTCAGTCCTGGAACTTATTGGATGTAAGCTGTACATAAAACATTATCTGACAATGAGTAACTTCAAAATGATTGGCATAAGACCATTTAAACAAAAGGTGTTTCAGTACTTTATTCTAAAATCTTTATACAAAAAATAAATATATTTTGTACAACATTATGCTTCCTTGAAGGACTTTTTATACTGAAATTATGTATCGGTATGCATGCATATAAACTCCATTTAGTAAGCATGACCTATACCTGTAGGCTTTCCTTTGGCACTTTTAATTTTTCTGCTGCAATAAAAACAACATTTTTTCTTCTTCCTTTATTGCACCAAATGAATGTTTTCATAAATTGCCAGAGTGATTTTCCTTAAAAAGTTAACAAAAAATAAACAGCATGTAGGCACTGTAAGTGATGTTCATCCTGCACAAATGCAGCTATCATTTCCTACATTGCAAGATTTTTACATGCCCTTTTGTGTGTCACATTTTGAGCACAAATGGTGTATAGTTCTAGATTTCTTTGCTCAATTCTGTTATGATGCTAAGACTGCTCCAAAGTGCTTAATATATGAACTGCACAATAACATGTCTGAAAATAATAAATGGATGAAGTACAAGCTTAACAGTATCTGAAGCTGAAAGCTCAGCACTTAAAGTAAAACATTGTTTCATACCATGTTTTTCACTGGATAACTTAGTGGCAAAGGAGCAGTACACCTGAAGGAATTTTATACACATTACAACATAACAAAAAATGTGGAAGGGCAAACCAAAAATCTTTTCTATTTTTTTAAATTTTTACTTGACATATTGGAATAACTTATATTTAACAATTTTACATAAAAATGAAAGAAAACATTTTTTGCAATTTTTCTTTTGAAAGTGGCAACCTGCACTTGTTACAGCAGTTTGAATAATGATCTCTCTTCTGAACATGGAAAAACATAACAAAATGGTTTAAATTTATGATCGCTGAATGTCACACTGAGCGGGAGGTATGATGTACACTAGCCATCTGCCTGTGAAAGTCACATGATGTAAACTTGGGGGCAAATAAGGATAATATGCTTCATTATTCTTAGCTTAGAACACAGATGTGAAGTATATTAAAAGGAAACAAATGTGTGTGTGGTTTGTGCGTGTGTGTGTGGGGGGGGGGGGGGGATTACTCATCTTCACATTGCATTTATACACTACAAAATCTTGCAGATTGTTTGTGTTGTTGTCTCAGTTAAATCAAAATTACAAAAGAGAGAAAAAGCTGGAAACAAAAATGCACAGTCGAGTCACATTATTGTGACCACCTCCTACTTTTGACGTCAACAGCGCGTAGCCAACGAAAGAAGCCATGTGTCGTGAGCTGGTTTGAAAGGTATATAAGGTGTGCTGTAGGCATTTTGAAAACATATCACTCATTGCTGTCATGGATAAAAGGAGCGACTTATTAGATTTGCAAAAAGGGATGATTATCAGCTTTCGGGCCAAGGGTGGCAGTATTTCTGAAACAGCGCAGTTTGTGAACTGTTCACGTGCTGCTGTGGTTAAAGTGTATCATGATTGGAGAAATGGCACCTTTGCGAATAAAGGATGTAGAAACTGCGGAGCACCAAGTACCATTGATGTGAGAGGTGAACATCGGCTGCGAAGGTGCATGAAGGCCGATCAATACGCTACAGTGGAGCAACTCACTAGCCGAATGAACCAGGGGGCTACCGGAAGTGTATCTAAAACGACAGTTCAGCGAACCCTGCTGCATATGTGGTTCCGGTTCAGAAGGATTGGTCACTACACCTATGCTAACGAAGGTGCATCGGCAGAAAAGGCTTACATTTGCACGGCAGTATCGGAATTGGATCTCCGCTGATCGGCAAAGGATTGCCTTCTCCGATGAGTCACGTTTTCTGCTTCATCGAACGGATGGACGATGGCGTATCAGGCGAGAAACATCGGAGAACAAACACTCTTCGACCATTGCTGGAAGAACACAAGCTGGTGGGGGCAGTGTTATGGCCTGGTGAATGTTTTCGTGGAATTCCCTGGGTCCACTCATACCTGTGGAAGGCACTATGAACTGAATTCTTTATGAATCCATCCTTGTAGACCACGTATACCCATACATGCTGATTGTCTTCCCTGGGGTGGATCGGATCTTCCAGCATGACAATGCGACGTGTCACACAGCTAGAAATGTCCAAGAGTGGTTGGAAGAGCATGATGAAGAGTTCAAAGTACTTTCCTGGCCCCCTAATTCTCCACACTTAAACCCAATTGAGCATCTGTGGAACCACCTTGATCGTGTTGTTTGGTCTATGGATCCTCCACCACGCACCCTCCAGCAGCTGTTAAATGCACTGCAATCAGCATGGCTCCACATACCTGTGAACACTTTCCAGTACCTTACTGAGTCACTCGCAGCCTGTCTAGCTGCTGTCCGCGCTGCACACAGCGATTACAATATTGTGACTCAACCGTATATATTTCTACAAGAAACAGGAAGCTATGAGATAGCCAGGAATGCATATGGCGACCTTGCATAAACATTGAACTGCTACTGGTACCTGCTTAAAAATGTTCTCACCATGTGTGCATCATGAGAGGTGTTGAGAAAGTAAGCCTCTGCATTGGTATCTAGCACAAGAGATAAGACTTTGAACTGGAGCCTTTCTCAACTTGTTCATTGTTTCATAAGCTTCAGTTTGCAGTGAAGAAATCTTGATGAACAGAGTGGTTTGCATTGTAGTCTGGTTAAAATGAATTACTTGTTTTCCACCATGTCGAAGAGCATGAAACAGTGAGCAGTCATTGAGTTTATGACACACGAAAATGAAACTTCCATTAGAATTCACCAACAATTATTGGGTGAAGATACTGTGGACATGAGTACTGTGTATTATTGGGTGAAAAATTAATTGATAGTAGCAGAAATTTGGACCTGTCAGTACAAATTTGGACCTGCTACCATAACTCAGGATTTGAACCTGCAAAAAGTCCACAAAATTTAATAGCAAAACTTCAATGAATTAATCAGAGCCGTATCCGAAAAGTTAAACATTAGTTTAGCTGCATTCAATAAGATAATTGCAGGTCTTGGTTAAAAGTGTATCCTATGTTGGTGCCGCATCAGTTTGCGCCCAAAGTGAGGATGATGAGATTGGAAATGTGTCAATGATTACTTGCTTGCTACAAAAGCAAATATTATGATTTTGTGTACTGAAATGTCATGAGTGAGTTGGGTGCATCACTATGACCTGAAAATGAAAAAAAAAAACAGCCACTTGAATATCATCGCTCCCACTTATCTCAGAATGAATAAATTCAAGATTTGACTTTCTATTGAAACTTGCATACTACAGAGGCATCATTCATCAGGAATACAAATATCAACTCTGAGACTTATGTGAACAACCTAATGATGTTGAAACAAAGAACCAATTGTATTTGTCATGGAAAAAGGCTCATGGTTCTCCAACATGACACTTCAGTGGCGACAGAGAGTATTCAATTTAAAGTTGTTCCACCTACTCACTACAGCCCAGATTTGGCACAGTCTGACTTCTGGTTATTTACAGCACTCTAGAAACATCTCAAAGGAATTCATTTCACATGTGATGAAAAGTTCAAGAAGCTGTGAGAAAACAGTTTCAAGAACAGCCTGAAGAATTCTACAAAGACACGTTTGGAAAACCTGTTCAGTGTTAGTGATGTTTTATCACATAAGGAGGGAGACTATATGGGAAAATAAGGTATAAAAACAAATTACACATACTGAGCTATATTTTTTATGAGGGGCGTTGAAAAAGGGTGGCGGATGGTCTAGTGATCAACGACGATGACTGCCAGAGACAAAGTCTCATGATCGATCTCAGGCAGCAACAAATGCTGGAACCACTAAAATCTGCAATGCGTCGGATGGGCACAATAAAGCCGTCAGACCATGGGCACTGACACCCCAGTTATAAATAAGGGTGTCTTGCTCCCCCTTTCTACCTTGCTTTCGTGTGACTTTCCTGTCAGGCACTCTAACCCAAATCTCCTAGCTTTCTATTTTTAAGCATTGTTTAAGATCTGGGGTCAGACACTTCCTTCCTAAAATCCTCTACATAAATCTCTAAAACTTTAAGTTACATTTTGTTTCAATTCAATGCCTTGTCTGGGAGTAAAAATACAAATACAAACAAGGAGACATTACTTCCCAGAGACCTTATAATATAGCTTTGGTTTTTAGGGCATTGCCTTATTGTTTTTTTAATTTTTGTTTCAGGGTTTAATTGCTACCATTAGCAACTCTGATGAATACAAGCAGTAATCCACCTTTAATTTAGGGCCACTGATTCTAGGGAAAGGATAGAGCCTGTGCAATTGGACAAACTTACTATTCATGTTTCTCTAGAACTCGAATTCAGGCCAATCTCGGATGAATGGTCAGAAGCCAGAGCTTTAGACCACTCTACAACTAGGGTGGCCATTGCGATTACAATGGTGTTTGTAGTCTGATGGTGACAAAATGTACATCACTCTTCTGATGCACTCAGTGCTTCATTACTGGTCTCAAATTGATAACTTATTTTGCCTACAGTTGATTAAGGATTACAACTGAGAGTGTTTCATCTAGCCACTCACAAGGCTACTAAATGCTTAAAGTTACAGTCATGTAGAGTCAGGGTAGTGCAAGGGCTACACCTGTTGGACAGAGATAAACATGTTCACTACTGCATCTTGTTTGAGTGATTAACAAATGTCACAGTACTAGACACCACATTTTTCACAGTTTTCATTTAAACAGGTACATAATTTCTCAAAATATGTACCATTGGCTGCAAATCTCCATGAAGTGCACCAGGCCCCACTCTACTTGTAAAAAGTTAGTGCGTGATGTGGCGTTTCCGGATGGAAAATTGTGGTTCCAAGTTTTTCTAGTTTACTGTGACCCTGGTGGTATATGCAGGCATTATTCTGCAGTTTGTGGTCTTCCTACATGAGGATGAACATTATTGTTGGTACCGGTAAGACAGAGCAACATGCCACACATGAAATGAAACAATGGAGATAACATCATGCCTCTGCACTCTATGGGAGGAGGAAGTGATATCAAACAACTCATCTCGAAAGCTCTGTGGCCAGTGCACTCACAGATTTTATCTCTACCAGATTGCTTACTGTAGGGCGTATCTAAATGAGGCACTGTACTATGAAAACCTTCATATGCTAGAGAAGCTATGGAAGAACATCACCTATGCAGTGCAGGGTATCACCATTGATGTACTGAAACACATGGTCCTGGAATATATGTTACTGTGTTCAACTGTGTCTCCTGCAAAGGGCAAGCAAGCACTTCCTGTGACCAGCATCTGTGTCCTCTACATACATAGAGAATAACTGAACAATTTTTGTAAAAGAGGTACCTTATATCATACAATAAATTTCTAAACTTCAAGTTTGGAAACTTTTTAAGACACCCTGCACACACACACACACACACACACACACACACAGGGTGTCCGAGAATTATTGGACACATTACAAAATTATGTACAAATAAAACTATGAGCATTGTCTATTTTTCTATGTCACGTATTACTAACACGGTTTCTATATTTTTGTTTTGCAGAATTGTTATTCCCAGAATCCGATAGATGGCGCTAGGTGTGGCCTGATGAGGAATGTAGGAGAAATGCGCAATCAGTAGACATGTCATCCGTACAGCAGAAGGCGATGTGTGTGTTATGGTTTGCGGAATTGAAGTCTGTCATTAAAGTTAAAAGACAGTACCGTTTAGAGTATGGTTGTAATCCTCCGTCAACAAATTCAATTAAGCAGTTGATGAAACAGTTTAAAGAAACTGGCAATGTGGAACATCTTGGAGGAGCCGGTAAGCCTAGCGTCAGCGGTGAGACGGTTGATCAAGTCAATGGAAGTTTCCGACGAAGCCCCAGGAAATCCGTTCGTAAAGTAAGCAGAGAACTGTGCATTCCGAAATCAACAGTTCACGATATATTGCTAAAGAAATTAAAGTTTCATGCTTATGAAATTCAAATAGTGCAAAAGATGCACGCAAATGATCACACTCTGCGATACGATTTCGCTGTGGATATGCTGAATCGAGTGCAAAACGATGAAGTAATTTTTAGTGATGAATCCACATTTCATGTATCAGGTATTGTGAATCGTCACAACTGTAGGTTATGGGGCAGTGAACCGCCTCGTGTTGCTATTGAACTGGAACGTGATTCTCCAAATGTTAATGTGTGGTGTGCCCTATCAAAAAGAGAAGTGTTTGGCCCTTTCTTCTGCGAAAAAACCATAAATGGTGACATTTACTTGGATATGTTAGAAAATTTCGCTATACCCCAGATCAAAAGATATGACATCGTTTTCCAACAAGATGGCACACCTCCACATTGGTCAATGTGTGTACATAAGGGCCTAAATGAGCAAACAGATGGATTGGGTGTGGTGGTCCCATTCCGTGGCCTCTTCGTTCTCCAGATCTAACTCCATTGGATTATTTCATGTGGGGTTATGTGAAGGATCGTGTCTATCAGACGCCTTGTACTGATTTGCAGGAACTGAAGCAGTGTATCACTGCTGCTATTAATTCCATAACTCCTTAGATGCTTGCCAATACATGGCATGAAATCGAGTATCGCTTGGATGTACTACGAGCAACCAAGAGATCTCACATTGAAATTTATTAACTTGTGTAGTTATATTGTAAGTTAGTACAGTCAGTTTCTTTCTATCTGTTTAATGCTTTGTTTTATATAATTTTGTAATGTATCCAATAATTCTCGGACACCCTGTATATATATATACAGTAAAACTTCTAAAACTCGAACTTCTATTAGTCAAATTTTTCCATAACTCGAAGAATTTCAGCATTTTGCATAAAAATTTCTCTTTTTTCATGCATTTTTCCTTTTGTAAGTCGAATTTCTTAAAGTTGAATTTTTCTATAACTTGAAATGTTATTTTGTGTTTTGTGAAAAAAAAAACCCCTTGAAAATCGTATTCTAAAACTCTAATTAAAAAAAGATCCACCTAGTCTTGTAGGTGCTGGGGGTCAAACAAGGTCAGCTAGACATCCACCCTGTTAAAGGGGTGTTTAATCCCTTTGAGGTGGACCATTTTCGAGGATTTAGCTACAAGGCCTGTCCAATAGCATGGGAGTAGAATTCTTTCACAAGTTCTTTCTTAAGTCTGCATTCTTTTGGGCCCATTTCAGGCAGTGAGTGCTGTGCACCCAGTTTTAGAAAAATCCAAGTCTATCATTGTAGTGGAAATTTTTGTGGTCTAAAAGGAAGCTTAAAGTGTTATCATTGCAGGAAAAAATAAAGCTACTAAAAGAAATGGATACTAGGGGAATAAAAAAAAAAAGATACTGCTGAAAAATATGTATTAATTCTATAACTCGAATTTTCTACAACTCAAAGTTAATCGTAGTTCCCTTGAAGATTCGAGTTATGGAAGTTTTACTGTATGAACTTCAAACACATCAGGTGGCTCAAAAGTTTGTTTAAATATCAAAATGACAAATGCATGTACCACAGTAGGGTTTTAAAAAACACACCAGGTAGTAGGGGGATTTTGTTCCGCAATGAAAAAACTCTTAGTTTGAATGATTCATTGATTTTGAAATTTACTTTGCATTTAGAATTCTATGTCTTCCGCATTCCACAGTATTGTTCAGTTTGTGTTACATCTTCAAGGAAGTGTCAAAATTTCTCTGTATAAAAAATTCCTCTGCATAAAACTTATATGAAGCAATCTGGAACTTAGCACAATGATAATAATAATACAAAACGATTTTGCCATGGCGCTGAAGATTCCCTATTCCAACGCCCATTGGTTGCAGGGAGGCCATATATCAATTGCCTTCAGTGAAGAAAGTGTGCTAGAAGGAAGTGCCATCTTGGACTTGTGGGAAGGTTTCCACACACTGTTGTGACTCCAACTGCACACAACTGATATACTATTGGGTATATAAATAAGTTTTGAGGGATTTGAGGTGAACAAAACACGTTGTTGGAGAACAGAAACAATATTTTAATATTAATCAAAGTATCCTTCCTCTGAAGCTACAACTTTACCCCATCATTCAGGCAGTGAACGTATGCCCCGATAGAAGAATTCTGGTTCCTTGGAAGAGATCCAGTTGTCCAGCCAATTTTTGATGTCTTCATAAGAACTAAACAGTTCTCTAGAAAGTGCTGACTGCATCGACCAGAACAAATGGTAATCCGATGGCGCAATATCTGGCGAATATGGCAGGTGGGGTAGAACTTCCCAGACGGATCCTTCTAAGAACTTTTTCACAGGTCGAGAAACATGTGGTCTTGTGTTGTCATACTGTAAGATGACTTTGATGTGTCTATTCTACCATTCCGGCCGTTTTTGAGTGAGAGCTTGTTTTAAATGCATTAATTGGGTTCGATACTGATCACCAGTAATAGTTTCCGATGGTTTCAGCAGTTCATAGTGGATCACACCCTTCTGATCCCACCAGATACACAGCATTACCTTTGAACCATGGATATTGCGTTTTGGCATTGAAGGACCTGGTTCACCTGGCTTCACCCACGCTTTCTGCCATTTAGGGTTATTGTACCATATCCATTTCTCATCGGCAGTAATAATATGATGCAAAAAAACCTGTTCTCTTTTGCCTTTGAAGCAGCAATTTGCAAATGGTTTTTCGACGTTCAAGGTCTCTTTCCCGCAAAGCACGTGGAATTCAATTCCCTTCTTTTTGCACCATTCCCATGGCAGCTAAATGTTGTGAAATGCATGGTTGACTAACATTTAATGCTGCTGCAAGTTCTTTTTGGGTCTGGCATGGATCATTGTCGAGTAAAGCTTCCAATTCGTCATCAGCAATTTTTTTGGGTGGTCCAGAACGTTCTTTATCACTGACATTGAAATTGTTCCTTTTGAATCGCCTAAACCAATACTCACATGTTTTTATGGATGAGGAATGTTCACCATAGATTTCTGACATTAAGTGATAGCTGTCGGCAGCACTTTTCTTGACAATAAAGTAATGCAGTAACACTTCCCGCAAATGCTGTTTTGTCGGGACGAAAGTTGCCATTTTCCATTGAGTAAAACAAATACTTCTTCGCACCTCAATCGAACGTCGTATACTGACTCTGACAGCTGGCATCTTGTACTGCGATATTGCAGTGTTGCCACCTTAAAATACATGCGAGCAGTAATAAGTACGACGCTGAACGGAAATCTCTCAAAACTTATTTATATACTAAATACAAACCACGGATGCTGGAAATATGGCACTCAGACATCTTGCACTGCAGCTTCACATGAGATGGCATCGTGTCTCTGCACTCTGTGGGAGGAGGAAGTGATGCATCATGAAAAGATGCAGCAGGGAGCTAGAACAAAGTGACACAACCAATCCAAAAAGTGTGACGAATTTTCATCAAGGATTTTTCCAGGCCTGGAAAAAAGAAAGGGGAATCTAATTCTGGGATCCCAGGGGCCGTATAAACCTTGTATCCATCTTACCTCCATTTCTTTTATTAATGCAATGGCTCGATACTTTGTTCTATTGAATTTAGAATGTTACCACAAAATGCGGCATCTTCTCTTGAGTACAGCACTATTGGACATTCATAGCTTATAGCATACAGAGCTCACTTAAACTATATAACTCTTCATGCCATGTGAACTACAGTAAATGGCCCACATTTTGCTGCAGTCTGACAAACACATCCATGCTACATCAAAAGCAACCACAAACTTTCATGGGTCATGTGCCTCTCATAAACAGCTTTTCTGTAATAGCCTTACTTTTTTCAATGGGATATGTATGGGGTGATCTAAACACAGGCCTCAAGTTTCTTTACAAGATAATGACAGGATTACAGTCACTTGAATGTGCCTATACATGCTGCACCAACCTCTTGTTTTGCAGAATTTTCATCACTTGCTAGGTGTGCACTTTTTTGAATGACATCTCCTATCTGGCTTGCTAGAGGTCGGTGTTTCCACGTGATATAATTCCTGCCATGCAATCATATTGCGACATGAATAAGTCGCATATCAGGGTTTGAAATATACCAGCCCAGGGCATGTAAATTATTAACCTGGGCACACAAAAGAAAAGAAAAAGGAAAGAAACACTTCCTGTTGACTACAATAAAAATAGATATAAGCGGGAAAACTAATGCTGAAATCCATAATTTATTATAAGAAAAAAAGATAGTTTCACTTTTTTTTATTTCATTGCAAATCAAAGAAGCACCATTATTGCTGTGAAGTGTCAAGGTCAGGAAAATATCACTTCTCTTTAATTACGCTTTTAGTCCATATCAGAAGTAATACACTGCTGGATAATTGCTAAGGACTGATCATTAACGGCTATATAGCGCATAAAAAAGTAAGTATGGTTGGATGCCAAGTGAAATAAAATAATGTCAGAATGCCAGGACATTACAAGAAAGACAATTTATTGTGCTCTGAAATCCAGAAGGCTTTGGAACGTGTTCAAGGGACAAACAGGCCATTTTGTGCAGAATACGTAAACGTGAAAAAAATGCAATTACCGTCCGCAGGCATTCCGGCGTAAGATGTCAATACGGGATATGGCCACCATGGAGGGAGATGCAAGATTCCACACGTCGTGTCATGCTTTGCACAACATTATCAAGCAGCTGTTGGGGTAATTTATCCCATTCCTCTGTCAGTGCACGGATGAGGGTGTCGTTTATTGGAGGGCATTGGCGACCAGCAAGACTCCTCCCCAAAGCATCCCACACATTTTCAATGGGATTCAGATCTGGAGAACGTGCTGGCCATATGAGGCGTTGAATATCCTCGCTCTCAAGACACTCCTGGACAGCGACTGTTCGATGACATGTTGCATTGTCATCCATAAAAATGAATCTATCACCGACAGCACCACGGAACATGCGAACATGAGGTAGCAGAACATCATTAATGTATCGTTGGCCAGTCATAGTCCCAGTTGGAAGCACATAGAGGGACGTACGGCTATTGATCATGATGCCAGCCCATACCATGATACTACATGTCGGATATCGGTCCCTTTCCTGTATGTTTGCTGGACAATATGCAGTACCACTATCATGCCAGATCAGTTGTCGTCGACAATCAGACGACAGACTGTATCTACTCTCATCTGAGAAGAGGACAGCAGACCAGTCGTTATCAGTCCAATTGCGATGTTGATGGCACCATTGCAAACGGGTGGTACGGTGACGTCTGGACAATGGGATGCACACAACAGGACGGCGGGCGTATAGTCCTCTTTCATGCAAACGTCTGGCGACAGTTTTTCGGGAGATCCGCTTTGCTTGATTTGCTACCTCCCTAGCTGTGCTGCGCCGGTGTCTTTTTGTTGATAGCACTATGTACCAATCTTCTGCAGGTGTCGTACTGCGAACACGACCTCCCCGTGACGTTTGCTACACTCTCCAGTTGTTTGAAATGATTTCCAAAGCCTTGAAACAACACTGTGGCTGACGTCGAACTCCCTGGCAACATCTGTTATTTTTCGCCCTTCTTCAATCTTGTCAATAATACGGCCACACGTAAAATCATCTAGGTGATGTCGGGAAGACATACTGAAAATTGCAAGTTCGTCAATTGATTCTTTCCCTTTCAACTTTGCGTTTTAACAAAAACGGTCAATACGCGTCAAATCCTTTATATCTCTTATCAGCGCTATGACATCACGAACAAGTTCGGCAATCCAAAATTTGCATACGCACAACACGTCTTACTGTATCCCGCACTTATGCTAATTTCCACATTTTCCTGCCTTCTATTTTATGGTTGCTATTGTCACCCATCCTTAGCAATTGTCCGGCAGTGTATGTTGTTTTGCTGCAAATGCTCTTTACAGTAAGCAACAGGTGTAGATTTTCTTGACGTAGAATACTTCTATCGTTTTGTTCCAGTACTGGGTCCATGTGTCCCAAAAAGTGTACACCAGACTTTCTTCAATAATTTCAAAACTATGAAAGCTAGCAAAATATATAATAACTGAGTTGAAGAGAGGAAGGTCCAGTCTACTGAAATAGTGCTCAAGGTCAGATGATGCAATGGTGAGCGGGGCGCACGTCTGCCATTTTTGGGTTAAATTGCCGCCCGGCGCTCGTGATAAAATTAGTATAACTTGGAACCGCTACGTGATAACACGCATCACGAGGTGTCATTCGTTTCATCTACGCGAGATCTATCGATATCTGTAATATTTGTGAGACAACTTGATTAGGTGTGTGAAAAATTGTGAAATAGCAGAGAACTATGTGAAAATTTCCAAAAGTTCTCAATATTTTAATTTAAAGAAGGTTGAAGCATATTGTAAATGCAAACAAGAAGAAAGAATGAGTCAAAAAGAATTGAACAAGCCGTGATAGCATGTACCACGAGGTGTCATTCATTTCGTCTATGGAAGGTCTATCGACATCTGTAATAATATTTGTAAGAAAACTCGTTTAGGTGTGTGAAGAAAAATTTCTCTAAACCTAAACTCTGCGCATTCACTCATTTCTAACACCCACCCGACATATTCTATGCCCAAAAGACCTGTGGCCGTGGCTCTGACACAACCCCTGCCGATTTTTATATTGATTACTATAAAATGAGGATTTGATTTGCTACCTTAAAATTCTCCTACACACACTTCTTTATTATCTGGGATGGTAAATTTTCATTGTGCATGCCCACCATCTGGGCATATAACTTTTCAGATATTTTTCAAGCCCTGCATACATTTCTTTAATAAGTCGAACCCTTTGTTTTCACATTACAGTGTAGACCCTTCTTTAGATAGTGTGGCGGTAGTCTGCCCATGTGTTAATCTTCAGAGCCATGCTTCATGCATAGGCTTTAAGATAATTTGGTTCCTTCCTGACAACACACGCATTTCATGTTCAATGCACCTGTAGAGAGACAGTCACATATGCAACGCATTTCCATAAGGCAAAATCAACCTCAGCACAGACAAAAGGCACATAACTCATAAAAGGCTCCTCCTCTTATTTTAACCATCTAACCAGAAAGTCTGGGAAATTTCTTAAGAAAACTGATGTTCAATGTTATTTCAACAGTGCATTTTCTCAACTACTAATTAAAAGGATGATTTTCACAAATATCCCCCTCCCACTGTAAATAAGAAGTGGAAAAATGAACACTATAATGTCACTAATGCAGTTTGCAAGAGCACACAACTGACATTGGCCCTTTTGTTTTTCATTTTTTCACTGGGAAAAAGAAAAGATAGTGAAAACCAAGTGTTATTCTGTTTATGACCATATTCATCCTTTAATTTTCACAGCCTGAGAAATTTCCAGTTGAATTAAGGCTGTCTTTGAATGAGTGTTTGGGTCCATCTTCTGCAATAGATGGCACAAAAATCACTCCTTGGGTGTGGCTTTTATGTCTTGAGTGACCGTCCCAGAAGTTGGTGTCAGCGAATCACTGGAGACTTCACCATATTTGGAATGGAAGCGGCCTTTTGTTGGTTCCACAACACAAAGACAAAATATGCGCTGTTAAGTTTTAACCAATGACATTATTGGGGGTGGAGCTCAGTAAGTAGGTGGAGTTTCTGTAGCTCAAATTCAGGGGTTTTCTGCTAACATACACATTTTCTCTTCAAAAAATGAACGTACAGTAAGATTTAAGATTATCTATAGAAGACGAGATTCCAATCTCACTTTTATTCCTATTAATTTATTTCTATTTCGCTCAGATAATTAGAAAAATCAGGCAAAAATAAGAGATTTCGTTGCTTCCAGACAGAAGCACTGTTATGCTAACTTATTGCGCCAAATTGGAATGCTTTCGAGTCAGATGAATATTTAAAAAAATTCTAACAAATTTTTCTGAATAATAACTGTGGTATGGGTCATTTTTATTTGTGCTCAAAATTTTAATCACTACAAAGTAATAGTCTTCGAGAAAATGTGTACAAAAGAATTTACATTGCAGATATAGGGTAGAAGATTAACCCTAACACTCATTCAAAGACAGCCTTAACTTCTGACACCAATTTATCGCAGAAATTTTCTGAAGACACCAGTTGTGAGTTTAATAAATGAAAGTTAACTACAAATTCATGTTTTCTCATCTTAACAAACAAATAAGTGTACATTTTTAGAATACATAAACATAACAGATTATTAAACAAGTTCATAAAAGGTCTGATCAGAACATTTTGTCAACTCACTGCACTTTGCCTTTTGGATGGTATAACAGTGATTGGTTCATCCAGGGTCATTATAACACTTGTGTTTTTGATATTCAGGTCATATTTTGTGGTGATTTTTGCCCGGGAGTCAGAAACGGGAGGTTCTTTGTTTGCTGGAAACTCCGGAAATTGTTTATCATGGGACACCACAAAATTTTCTTTGCTTTGTGGCAAAGGCTGTGTTGTGCAACCTTCTGTTACGACTTCCTGACTGGGAAACTGGATTCTTGTTACCTCTAAAGGATCTGGAACCACTTGCCAGCCATGGTCCACTTCATTTTGCACGCTATCGTCATCACTACGTGTACTGCCATCACAGTCTGTGCTGTTGGCCTCTTTTGGCTTTCTTTTTCTTCGTTTCACATTAGGGAGAAGAAATGGACCTCTGGTTGCGGGAGCATGATGAGAAGAGCTTTTTACTGGTGATGATTCCTGCATCTCAGTTGCAGCTGTGGATGATGCAGCTGATGACATCACAGGTTGTGCTATAAAAAGCTGATTATCATATAAAAGCATCAACGGCTGAGGTTTAGAATCGGAAAATTGTGAAATGCAAGGAATTTGTGTATGTGAAGTGCCAGCAGGAAGGTCCGCAGCACTTGTACCACTGCTGGATTGACTGCCCTCTGTAACCACAGGTGGTTTTTCACTCACATCATTACCATGATTCTGATCAAGAATCACAATATCAGAAGAAGTGCTGTCTTCATTCATAGTGTTTAAAGTACCTCCAGACTCCAAATCAGCACCTCCAACGTCAACGGGGGAAACAGTCGCTATCTGAGCTGTAGTAGTATGTGGAACATCAGAAGATGAGCTCAAAGGCAACGACGTGGTCAAAGTTTCAGTACGGACTGTGCCACATGAAGACAGGCTGCTCAGAATTTTACTAGCCATCAGCGGAATCTTGACCTTTTTCACTTTGGGCGTACCAAATGATAATACGGAACCTGATACCTCAGACGTAGAATCAGATTTTCTTATAGGTAGCATTGCCATTTCAAAATTGATCAGATTATCACAAGTTTTTGTTGATTCCAATATATTTTGCATTTTCTCTTTGTAACCTAATCTTTTGGTGCATTTCCTCACTGCAGAAGCAGAAGGATGAATAATGGCAACTGGATTTGCAGCCTTAGTACTTGCTTCTGATGATAAAAATGAAGTTGGCAAAGTCTTTGAGACTTTTCTTTTATTTGGATTACCAGCTTCTGAGTAATTACGGTTAGCAACATCTGAATTATTCCGTAAGGAATTACGACCTGGAAATTCACTTGAAGTAGAAGAAACATGCTTAGTTGAACCACTCTTTGCAGTGCAGGAATCAGAAGCTGTGGAGACTACAGAACTGTTTCCGAAGGACAGCGATTCTTCAGAACCGGAGTTAGAATTTGATTCCGAACTTACTAGTCGAAGAAGTATGCTCTTTCCATCTGGTAGTACAACCGGTATAAGTTCTGTGTTGCCTACATGAATAGTATCACATGTCTTAGAGGATGGATTGCTGACAGTACATTGGTAAGATGATGATGATGCACAAGCTGGTATTTTCTTGGAATCAGACACATCACATTTTAAGTTTTTAGAGGAGTCTGGAACAGATATTTTTGAATTGTTATTCAAAGTGCTGACACATGAAGATGGAGTTGTCATCAGAGATCTGTGACTTTTCAACAGAGATCTACAAGTGCTTGTGACACTGTTAGCTGGGGTAATTTTACAACCATTTAGTTTTCTTTTTTTGGTAGTACTTCCTACAGTGTCACCAGCATCCTCTCCTGCTGTGCAATTTTGACCAACTCCATCTGAATTATTTCTAGATAGTTGACCATTACTTAATGACAGAAGTTTTATGTCATTATCATACATGTATAGCTGCTCTTTTGCATCTGAAATGCGAGTTTCCAAAGAGTTCAGGGTTGTGAATGAAGTTTTCA
Source organism: Macrothele yani (assembly GCA_039090855.1). Taxonomy (NCBI): domain Eukaryota; kingdom Metazoa; phylum Arthropoda; class Arachnida; order Araneae; family Macrothelidae; genus Macrothele; species Macrothele yani. The sequence continues at coordinate 33,698,234 of CM077029.1, forward strand.
TAGGACTTGATGTATAAATTAACTTCTGAGAAACTGGAAGTTTTGCCCCAGAATTTTTATGACTAGAAGTATGTGCATACTTTACCTCCCCAACATGCAGCACTTTTCCTTCTACATCTGATGAAGAATTCCGATTTGCAGATAATGAAACTGCACTAGCAGAATAAGTCAGGTCAGACACTACAGTGGGACGAATGATATAAGTTTTCGTCTTTTTTGTGGTCAGTGCGGGTATACTCACCAATGATGATTTTGCACATTTTCGAAGGACATCATCATTTAAGGTGCTTGTCTTATGAGAAGTCTGTTTTGCCACCTGATGAACTGACTCATCAAAGGATTTTGACGGTGGGGATATACGTGAAGAAATGATAGGAAACTTAGTACTTTGGGTTACCTGTGAGGAACTTTTACCTTTCTTTGGCGTGAAGTATGAGCAAGTACCTTTTGGTGTCCTTACAGGTGTCAGGGCACCTTGATTTTTTGATGCTGCATCTACAGTTTTTATAGGGGAAGGAATGCTGACAACATTGGTATTGGTGGTTGATGTTCCATTCATAAGGAATTCAATACTTTGTACTGCAACCCTATGTGAAGAGCAACTTTCCACAACAACAGAAGAAATCACTTGGCTCTTAGAAGGTGATGCATCTGTTGAATTAACACAGCAAGGAATGTTCTGTTCATTTACAATGCTACACTTAGCAGATAAGGCACTATGGTCAGATTGAAGAAATGAAGCTTCAGTAATATATGTAGTATTATCGCCAGACTTTTGCACATCGGTAGCCAAATTTTCATTACCAGGAGACAACTGCATACTGCTTGTTTCTGCATAATTGTGATTTCCAATATGAATTACGATGGGCTGGTGTTTGCCACCTGCATTACCCTTGAAAAATTTAGAGACTGATGAATCGCCCATGTTTGGCATGCCACTCGTTGAGCTGAAAACTTCAGGTTCTTTAGTTTGGTTAAAGGATTGCTTATTTTCATCTTGAAGAGAGCTACATGGATGAATATCATCCATATTATTTCCACACACATCCACAGCATCACAACTTAAACTTTCATAAACAGAATCTAAGTTACTATCAGACTCTATAACAGATTCCGGTGATATTTTCTTTTTCATTTCTTCATCAGCCAAAGAGAGGTTATTACTGAAAAGTAAAGAGATGCTATCATTTTTCTCACTAAGTGATCTTGTCCTGAGTGCACTGGTTGCTGGAAAAGTCAACAAATCATCATGTGACATGGTTTTATCTTTTATGATATCAACATGGTCAAAAACACTACTTTCAGAATCATCTGATTCTGTTATTGTTACATCACCACAACTGCTACTGTTTCCCACTGACATTTCATTACTCAAATCAGAGTTTTTCTCATAAATTACCACTTGTTTTGCTTGATTACGAGGGTGTTGGCCTTTAGCAGCTACCAAAATCTCCACCCCAATGCCGGCACGATTACACAGCTTTTTCAGAGGAGTGATGTACACCCCAGGGTGGCTGAGTTGGCCTATTTCACTTGTCCGAGCATTTCTAAGATGTGGAAGTACATTCTTCAGTTGCTGAATACCTCTGTTCGCATTGTCAACAGACACAAGAAAGTGCTGAATGCCACTGGCAAAAGAGCAGTCATCAGAATGATCAGAGCTCTCAACATCAAGGCCACTGGACTCCAAATCTGCATGTTCCTGATGATCAGCATTTTCATCCATGATGCTGCTGCTGCTGCTGCTTACATCTTCATCTTCACTTTCATCATTGCTCTGTTTATTCCTTGAACACTATAAGAAAACAAAAGAGAGAGAATGGTACTATAAAGTTATTTTTGATAAAAGCATGACAACATAAGCTCAAAAAGACAAGAGAGCAATATATTAGCATGTGACGTCAATAATGCATATGATTAAAAAATTATATGGGTTTTATTCTTTACAAGAACATATGCATTCAGTAGACAAAACATTAGAGATAGGGATGATGGGCAATTGACATGGGCATCCCCTGCACAGAGTGAAACAGACACTGACCAAATGCAGGTGACACACAGGGGAACAGCAGGACTTCCCAACAATGAATGGCAATCGACAAACATGGGTAAATGTGGTGATCTGAGCAACTTTCATCGTGGTCGCATTGTCAGTAAAAGGCAGATGGGTCATTCTATTACCCAAGTGGTCAGAATCGTAAGTGGTCAGAACCCTGAGGGCAAACGTATCAAGGGTGTACCGCAAGTATAAAATCAACAGACATACCAGTGCCCAGAAAGAAAGTGGTGGCTGACCATACACCATTAATGACCAGGGTCGACATAGGCTATTCAGGCTTGTACAGGCTAACTGCTTGGCGACAGTGGCACAAATCACAGCCAAGTTAAATGTCGGAGGAAATGAGTAAACGGTAGGATGCATGCTGCATACCCTGGGTAACAGGTGCCAACGCCCTACTCGTGTGCCACTGCTGACTTCTCGTTCTCTGAAATCACACCTCACCTGGAGTGCCAGAAATGTAAAAATTGAACCTCTGCAGGTTGGTCCAGTGTTATGTGGTCAGATGAATCCTGTTTTCAGCTGTACCAAGCTGACAGAAGGATGCGGGATCAACAGCATGAGGCTAAGGCCCCATTGTGCCAAGACAGCTTTGTTCAAGGTGGTGGAGGCCCTGTGATGGTTTGGGGAGTCTTCTCATGGGACACATTAGATCCCTTAGTGTGTCTGGCAAAGTCCTTAACTGCTGTGTGCTACCAGTATATGCTTGCTAATCATCTACATGCTGTCATGGTCTCCGTGCACCCTTCAGCCAATGGTCTGTTTCAGCAAGACCGTGGGACACCCCCCAGGCCACTACCACCCAAGTAGGGCTCAAGGAACACTCATCTGAGTTTGAAACTATCCAGCGGCATCTAAGGTCCCTGGATTTAAATCCGGTAGTAGCTCTCTGGGATGCCGTGGAGTAGAACATCAGATGCATGTATGCTAGACCTTTGGGGGGGGGTTGTGGACAATGCTGCAACTGGCACGACTTCTGGAAACCCTCCGGCATCTGGTGGAGTTGATGCCTCAGCATGTGCATGCTGTTATTTGTGCTACAGAACCAACGAGCTATTAGGCACTTAGGTATTTCTAATGTTTTGTTCATTGAGTGCATGTGCTTCAATTTGTTCATATTTTACTGCTTCTCTTATGAGTGTTAATTAGCATTTCTGTCATTCCTACAGTGAGATAAATGGAAAAGCAATTACACTACCCGCAGTTTATTGAAAACGACATGACCTGCAATGTTTTAAGCGTAACACATTAATATCAGGAATTTTCTTCTGAATGCATTTGTTTCGCCATAATGTAAATAGGATGCTGTCACATCCATAAACTGTTACTGTCATTACTGAACGTTTACAATATACACTTTGGAAGAAATAATATGTAATTACTGTTCGTTGTTTGGTTAGTTTGTAGCAACACTTTTTTCGAGATTAATGGCATTCAGATGAAAATACATTATTTCTGAAACTAACAATGTTTTCCCTCCAGCGATTATCAACGGCAAACTTTCATTTACTGTTCTGTTATCTAAGCATTTCTGTGACTTCATTTCAACTCTTGTATGTAGCCAAGAAAATGAAAAGCGCATGTTTAGGAAATGTGAAATCTGCAAAAATTAGATGTAAAATATATTACTAGCAGTGAACAAAGCCCTACAATTGTTAAATGGGAACAGTGGGACAAAGAAAATAAGGCTGTTAAAAGCAGATATGAAGGTTCAGTACAAGACTGCCTTCACCTTCTCAAGGCTCAATGTTTGAAGCACACTTTCATCAAAAGGCAGCAGCGTAAGTTTTTGAAGAAAGCAAAGAAAAAGCTTTTAGTAAGTCACTTGTACAAGTTAACTTTGCTGAAAACTTCTCCATTAAGATGCAAAATGAAATTCAGGCAGCTCATTGGCATCACCAACAAGTCGCCATTTTCACAGCATATGTTTAGTGTGGAAGTAAAACAGAAACTGGTTATTCGTTTGTAAGTGATGACATGGGTCACGGAAAGGTTGCAGTCTTTGCATTTCTTGATGCCTTGATCCTTGACCTATTGGCATCATATCCAGAGTTGGAAAAAGTTATATTTTTCAGCGATGGAGCCGCAAGCCAGTTAAAATTCAGCGCTGTTTGTTTGCTAATTTAACTTTTATGTTTGAAAAATATAAAAGTATCTTGGAGCTTTTTTGCCACCAGTCATGGGAAAGAGGCGGTTGATAGCATTGGCGGGAGTGTTAAACGCATGGTATGGAGCCATACGTTAAGTGGAAGATCAGTGACAACGGTCAAAGAATTTGCAGAAGTTGCTGCTGAAAACAGCTGAAATATAAAAGTTCAGTTTATTCCATCAGATGTTATGAATGGGTATGTTCAAGAGCTGAAAGAAAGATGGAATGGCATTCAAGCTCTTCCTAACACCCACAATACACATTATGTAAAACCACTTGACAAATACATTATTGAGTATAGGGAATATTTCTTTTCCCCAGAAACGAGAAAGTTCGAATTAAAAGAAGGCGAACACACAAACATCAACATAGCTGCTAATGATGAAGAACTTTAAGATTCAAATGTTTCAGCAAGACCGTGGGACACCCCCAAGGCCACTACCACCCAAGTATGCATGATAACGTGGCAGTAGGAGACTTTTTGCTGATTAAATGGCGAGGAAAAAATCAAGATGGCACTATGTTGGGCAAGTGCAAAATGCAGATGGTGATGGTGTGGAAGTATCTTGTTTAAGAAAACAAGACAGCAAAGGGTTTATTTTTGGTTTCCCTGAGAAAGACAAGTGTTGGATTGATTCTACACAGATTCTGAAAAGATTAGAAAAACCAGAAATTTTGTTGAATGGCTCTTGCACCAGACTTCGCTGTAGATTTAAATTTTCTTATACTGTATTATATGTGCAGAGTAATCAGTAATTATTTTCTCATTGTTCATGGATACTTTCAATTATGTAATGAAAAATCTTTAAGTAAGCTATATTAATATTTGGAACTTAAAACTTGTAATTTTTATGATTTTAAACAATTCTGGAAATTTTGTCCTTCCGTTACCATAATAAATTGCAATTTTTGTAGCAGTGTATAAGAGAAAGAAATACGGCATTATACCATATGATACAAATTTTGAAGATAACAATCCGATTTTTGGTGTAAATGTGACAAGGATCGTAAGTCAGATAATATCCGAAAACTTGAAAATTTCATTGTCCTGGAGCGGGACACAAACCTGCGTATCCCAAAAAGCGCCCGGGGATGCTAACCATACCACCACCCAGAACGACCAAGTCTCAAGTTTCTGATTAATTTGAATATAACCATCACAGGATTCGGTAGTCGAAGCAACCGGCATTCATGTTTAGCTAATCTGGAGGTTCAAAATCCCATCCTGTGATTGCCTGGAGGAGCAGATAAATCATGAAAGAAGTACGGGGTTACACCTTATGATATAAATTTTAAAGATGACAATCCAATTTTTGGTATAAATGTGACAAGGATGGTAAGTCAGATAATATCCGAAAACTTCAAAATTTTATTGTCCTGTCCCGCTCAAGGACGATGAAATTTTCAAGTTTTCGGATATTATCTGACTTACCATCCTTGTCACATTTACATCAAAAATCGGATTGTCATCTTCAAAATTTGTAATGTATAAGAGATTTTTACAAACTGGATTTGAAAATATAAATTAAAGAGATACGCAATAGGCCGGAACGTAAAAAATAAATAAATTTGAATTTCGATATGCCCTAGTGCGGAAAAGTTGTGTATTGCTACGTAAACCATGTGCAAAATTTTTTGCAAAATTCAAATAATATCTTTACGGTTCCACTTTTACCTCCAAACTTTCGATATTTGGGTAAAATCATCACATTTTCATGTTCGTTGTGAGAAAAGAACAGTGTTCGTTACACACTGTCCCTAGTGCACAAAAGCTATCTGTTGGTACCTAAAAGATGTGCACAATTTTTCAGGCAAAACAACTAATATCTGATGGTTCCAATTTAATGCAACAAAACTCCATGTTAAAGGAAGATGGCAATACTTTGACACCTAATGTTGTTCACCATGTGATTTGTTTCCTAGTTGTGTTAGTGTGTGCACTACTGCACTGAAAGCACAACATATTGTGCAAATGTGCAGTAGTGCACATTGCACACGGTGCAGCTCTTCGTGTTTTTCATGTTTCAGAAAAATACCAGAACTCATCATGAGGAGGTGGCTGCACAGGAGTTCTACCAGTACCCAACCTAACCACCCATCCATTAGGGCAAATCAATTTTCTGTTCTTCTTTCTTAATCTTCAATTTCCTGTTCTTTATTAATTTTTACCCGGAAATCTGATTTACTTTTGAAAGTAGGTATTATTTGCCATGCTTTCAACCGTGCTCTAATAAATCAATCCCTTTCTTCTTCTTTGCAAACAGCAGCAGATGCTTCTGTTGTCAACTTAACGCATCATTCCACTCCCTGATTGTGATAAGGGAAGTTTTGCGTGCCTAGTCACTTAACAATGTTCTTACAGTCACTGTTGCATAGGTTCATTATTTCATCGTCAGTTAAATGAGCAATGGCAGTTTGCTTAAGACGTATGATTGCCAGTCAATTAGGTCAAAATAATCATCCCCCTGGAAGTTGAACTGAGGAATTTCAAATACACGGATTGCATCGCAGTTTTGTGCCCTTGCTCTCAGGATCCTGAGGAAGCCAAATTTCTCTGATATTTCCTCTCGTCCATGATCGTAGCCAGAAGTAATGATTCTGGATGGCCAAAATAACCATTCCTTTGGATTACGTGGTCCGGAACGCTCTTCAAATCCTGGGTGAGTTATCTGGATGTATGGAGCCATCATTGCAAGTGCACATTTGGAAGATGTGGGAATGATAATTCAAGCTGATACTTCAAGTGTTATGGGTAGGCACAAAATTAAAAGGCAGAGAAAAAAACCCAGAGAAAACAGCTTCAAAACAATAATCTGCCTGCACATATAGTTATTAAAGGGCTATAGTATGATGGGCATTAGGACCAAACCATAATGTATGAAGAAAGGAAAGGAAAGTGGTTAAAAAAACTATTACTGAAGAACACGTGACTATGCTGGAAAAACCTGGAAGTAAATATCTTGGGCATACCACTCCTACATCTTCCACCGCAAAGGACATTGCCAAATGTCTGCTGGATTTCTTACATGCCAAGAATATCGACCTAAGCAAACTGTTGGTGATAGGCTGTGACAGAACCGTCATTAATACTGGGTGTAAAGGAGGTGCAATTCGCATTCTAGAGCTAGCCTGTCAGAAACCTCTTCAGTGGGGCATATGCCAGTTACACGGAAACGAGCTGACACTCCGTCACTTAATTCAACATTTGGATGGCCAAACGAGTGGCACAAAACATTTTCAGGGGAAAATCAGCAAACAGCTGGAGAGCTGCGAAAATCTACCGGTTTTGAAATTTGAAGCAATTGAAGCTGGTTTTCCTGAACGTGATGAAAAAATTGCAAGGGATCTTAACACATCTCAGAAATACCTGTGGGACATTAGCCACACTGTGACATAATGTACGTGGTCATCAAGCCTGGCACATAAGCGCGGAAAAATGAGCCATGCAGGGTGGCAAGCAACGGCTATTCATATTTTGCGCCTTTATATTAGTACTTCGCAGCCTTCGGATTCATTTAAAATTCCGGCAGAATTTGTTGTGAGGTTTATGCGCTCATGTGGTTCACTTATAAGATCACACCCTCATTGCCATTATGGAGCACGGAATCTGAAGAAGGCCATCGATACATCCAGATATCTCACCCAGGATTTGAAGAGCATTCTGGACCACGTACACGTAATAAAAAAGAATGGCTATTTTGGCCATCCAGAATCAATACTTCTGGCTACGATCACGGATGAGAAGAAACATCAGAGAACTTGGCATCCTCAGGATCCTTAGAGCAAGGGCACAAAACTAAGATGCAATCCGTGTATTTGAAATTCCTCAGTTCAACTTCCAGGGGGATGATTATTTAGACTTAATTGACTGGCAATCGTGCGTCTTAAGCGAACCGCCATTGACTGCTCATTTAACTGACGATGAAATAATGAACCTACGCAACAGTGACTGTAAGGACATTGTTAAGCCACCGAGCACGCAAAACTTCCCTTGTCACAATCAATTAAGTTGACAACAGAAACATCTGCTGCTGTTTGCGAAGAAGAACAAAGGGATTGTTTTATTAGAGAACGGTTGGAAGCACGTCAAATAATGCCAGCCTTCGAAAGTAAATCAGATTTCTGGGTAAAAATTAATAAAGAACAAGAAATTGAAGATTAAGAAAGAAGAACAGGAAATTGATTTGCCCTAATGGATGGGTGGTTGGGTTGGGCACAGGTGGAATTCGCTGTGCAGCCACCTCCTCATGATGAGTTCTGGGATTTTTCTGAAACATGAAAAATGTGAAGAGCTGCACCATGTGCAGTGTGCACCACTGCACATTTGCACAATATGTATTGCTTTCAGTGCAGTAGTGCACACACTAACACAACTAGGAAACAAATCACATGGTGAATACTAGTTGTCAAAGTATTGCAATTTTCCTTAAACATGGAGTATTGTTGCATTAAATTGGAACCATAAGATATTAGTTGCTTTGCCTGAAAAATTGTGCACATCTTTTAGGTACCAACAGATAGTTTTTGCGCACTAGCGAAAGTCTGTAACGAACACTGTTCTTTTCTCACAACGGACATGAAAATGTGACGATTTTAACCCAAATATCAAAATTTTGGAGGTAAAGTGGAACCGTAAGATATTATTTAAATTTTGCTAAATTTTTTGCACATGGTTTACGTAGCAATACACAACTTTTCCACACTAGGGCATATTGAAATTCGAAATTTTTTTTTAACGCTCCATTCTAATACGCAATGGTACTTATTTTTTGCCGATTTTTTTCATTTATGGTTTAGCTGAATTTCATATTAGAAGAGCGAAATGTCATGTCCCAAAAATGTCCATCTGTTACCATGCTTTCAGTATGATTAGTTCATGTCCATCCATTACCATGCTTTCAATATGATTAGTTCATGTCCATCCGTTACCATGCTTTTAAATGAAGCTGTTAATTATTTTTTTTCTAATTTTGTATTTTTTGTTAACCTTTATGACAAGGATATAAGTCCACCCTTCAGATTTCAGAATAACCATTAATTTTAACAGGCAGAGCTTAAAACATATCTGCTTTGTTGTACAAATTGTCCTTCCGTTACAGCCGGAATCGATGGTCTTATAGTTTTGGTTCCAGTAGTAATTGCTGCGAACAATTACAACTGGAACCAAAACTATAAGATAATAGTGAGAATTTTTAAACTTAATTAGATAAAAGCTGCTCACATTCCTTAATGCTTGCACAGTAATGTTTTGGCATGGAATTGCCCCCTTTTTTCAGTAGCAGAATCAGTTTATGACATTTTCTTTTTTGTTATCTGAAAGAGCCACTTTTCTTTGCATGCTCGGGGTCCCGCACGCACCTACATAGACATTAAGCAGACGATTGCAAGTTAGTAAGTGGTTCCATGCACCACTATCTGAAAAAAGAAAAGTGTGAGGTTACATAAAGGTGTTCCCCAAGGTAGGTCAAAACGAGAAAAAGACAGCCTCCTGAAAATTCTGCTTTCTGAACGTATGGGGCAAGATTCAGACTAAAAGTAAGAACCACAAGATCGGTATTCCTAATAATTGATTACAAGTTATGCAATATAAACATCCTTTTATCTATCCATAGTGCTCATAAGTGATTTTAATTAATATACATGGGACTGATGAAGAAAAATAAAGCTGTAATAATTTGGTGAAAAATCAGAAAGTGTGAATATAATGCGGTATCAACAAAACTGAATCTTTCACTTAATTTATTTATGTAAATATTTAACTACATCACACCCCTGTATTCACAATATAAAATTACTGAATTCCAAACAAAACAGAGTGGTTTTAAAAGACATAGCTTCACACACAGTTTTTTTTCTTGATTTTGTTCTTGTACTTGCTAGAAGATCAGCTCGTTTCCTTTTGAGAGCAAACACTGCTTTCTTCTCAGCAAGTTCTACAGCCATATTTGTCTTTTGTTGACTCTGCCACTGCACAGCATCCATTGTTTACATTTTTTTCTGTTGAGAGCTTTCCCTTGCCATTTCTTTGTTACTTCTCTTCCCCACCCCTTTTTTTTTCTTATGCCCTTGGATGACAATAATTTCATTTATCATGCTGAAAGTTTTAAATAAATGGTGTAACTTTCAAGGGATGAATACTTTTTTGAACATCAGAACATCATGCATCAATTCTTCCAAATTTTGTCACTGCTGTTTTGGGAAATTCCCCCACCCTTATCAAGCTTAAATGCACACACATTTAAGGGGGAATGAAATTTAACAACAACACAGGAGAGTGGGAACATTACGGGGAGGGGGGACAATTATGGGAGAAATCTTCGCTCCGTTTGACTATCGTTTTTGGAAATTTATCCAACATTTTCAAGCTGAAACACAAATATTCATGGAATAAAATTATATCTAACAATACTGGGTAGAAGAAACATTGTGAGAAAAAATTATGACTACGAGGGAAATCTTACCTCCATCTACTTTCCGTTTTCGAAGGATAGAATTCCATCTTTTCAACGGAAAACACCCCCCCTCCGCCATCACCACCAATAATTCTCCCAAAGTTTCAGTTCAGTTGTGCATTGATCTCGTAAATGGTCCAAATGATAACAAAAAAGATAGAATTCCCTGCATCAGCGTAAGAATCTCATGCCTGAAAATTACAGGGAACTTTCTGCGCCGCCTAACTTCCGTTTTCGGAAATTGTTGCCTACAGTTTCAAGCTGAATTACAAACATTAATGCAATAAAATGATATTTAACTACAATACCGGACAGAAGCAACATTGCGAGAAAAACTTACGATTACAGGAAAAATATTCACTCTGTTTAACTTCCGCTTCCAAAAGTTTAAAAAGTCAAAAAGCACCGTCCCCAGATGGAACATGCCCCTCCCCCAACTAATACCCCACAAAATTCTCTTCAGTTTTGCTTTGCATCGATCTCGAGAATGACCAAAAATTTTTTAAAGAAGCGGAATTCCGTGAATCCACGGAAGAATATCATGTATGAATTAATCACTGAATTGATTTCAAATGTCGCAAGATAATGCAAAAATATTGATGACTGTAAATTTTAACTTTCGGCACAAAATTGGAGTAGATTTCGTCAAAATCACGATTTTGTAGGAGTATGACATAACAACAATGTTTTGGTGCAAGTGGGGCAATTGCCGCAGGTCTGGCAGCCCTGCATGATATCAAAGCTTCTACTATTTTACACTAATGGTGTAACTTTGAAAAGATGAATACTTCTGAACACCATGCATCAATTCTCAAAATTTCAAAAATTCGGTTTTTTTTTTTTTTTTTTTTTTTTGGATGAAGGTTTAATGACTACTGTGAGCAACTCAACCAACTCAACGGGCTATAAGCAGTCACCCATCCATAATTTAGAGCCACTGGTTCCAGGGAAGGGAGAGAACCATTGTCGTAAGACAAACACAACATCCATGCCTCACCGGGATTCTAACCTGAACCCTTCACGGACGAATGGCCATAACCCATCGCTTAGACCACTGCACCAACGCGGCAGCAATTCTGCTTTTGGAAAATTTTCTCTCTCTTATCAAGCTGAAATGCAAATATTTAAAGAAAAATCTTTGCTCCACCTAGCTTCTGTTTCTTGGTAATTTTTCCTCTATTTTCAACTCAAAATATACATATTTATGGAATAAAATGATATCTAGCACAAAAAGAAATGATTATGGGGGAGATCTCTGTCTAACTTCTTCCCCCCCCCCCCAACACTAATTCCCCAAAAAATTATCTTCAGTTTTTTGTTGAACTCGAGAATAACTAAGTGATGATGAAAAAAGCAAAATTTCATGAATCAGCAAAAGAATCCTGTGAAGATAAAAATTCAAATGGTTATAATGGCGATTTTCCATAATTTTATCAGTATTTCCATACTTCTGTAATTCCAACTAAACATGCATAATAGTACAGAAAATCCACACTTGTTGGCATCTTTGGTGTACACACAGAATGGCCAGGGGTTGTCTGTTCTTGAATATGAAGCATGTGAAATAGGGAAAGGGTCATACTTGTCAGAGTTTGGTTATTTGCACAAGACAGGCAAGAGTTTGCATCTCGGCAACCAGAAGCATTGTTGGATGTTTGAAAGCTGCTATAGTGAAGATGTGGCTGAAATGGTCTGAAGATGTACAATGTTCTACAAACTCACACATGTCCACCCAACATACCGGAAACAGAGAATTGTACTGGTTGACAGTCAAAGTTGATGCCAGTCATCAGATGCTGTCCAGAACAAAAGATGGCTCATGAAACCTTAATTAATTCCAGACTACAACTTTCCATATTAAGGCCCATATACCTCTAATATCAATAGGAAATAATGCAATTGAACTCAATTAAAATAAACTAGTTGCAAATGAATTTATGGCACCTCTATTTATAGTTTACTGTGGAAATAACTTTTTTACAGGTCTTATAGAGGTTATTATTAAAATCACTGGAGTAGTTGCTGCCACTCAGTCGGAAGTGTCCAACTGCAATTATCGTTAATTGTGGTACCTCTTTACTAAGTGTGATTGGTGGGCAATTATTCTTACTGAGTCCCAATTTATGGAGTGTCCACTTGTTTGTATATGTCTGTCTAGCCCTGTTTTATTACTAATGTTCTTAATAGCTGCTTGGTGTTCTTTCATTTGGACTTTAATACTTCTTGTTTCTCCTATATTGACCACCAACTTTTTTGAATAATAACCTCTATAAGACCCGTACAAAAGTTATTTCCACAGTAAAATAAACTTTTATGCTGAGAAAATTAATTTCTATATATTTTCAGGTAAAATCTGAAGTACTAATATCAATAACGTAAGTTCAATTGGGCTTACCTTGCAGCATCACATATGAGAACATGTAAACAAAATTTTGCTCCAAAAATCACCCTTCAAATTGAAAACTTGATGATTAACGTAGTTAAAACATTTTTCAAATGTTACTGTTTACAACTTTTACATAAAAACTGAAAACACAGAGTTTAGGAAAACTTTCCTCAAAGTCAAAAACCTAGGACCATTTACTAAATCATACCACATGAATCCACTTAGTAAAAGGAAGAGCCCTATATACATTCTTTGCCAAAAAAAATAAATAAAAAAAAATGAAGCACCCCAAAAAGTCGTTCAATCCTGGTGAAATTCAGTACACCAGGGGTAAATATGCAAATGTACACTCTTTGCCAAAAAAAAAAAAAAAAAAAAAATAATAAATAAAAAAAAAAAAAAAAAATTAGGCACCCCAAGAAAGTCCTTCAATTCTGATAAAATTCTGCACACAAGTACACCAGGGGTAAATATGCAAATGTACACTCTTTGCAAAAAAAAAAAAAAAAATAAGCACCCCAAGAAAGTCCTTTAATTCTGATGAAATTCTGCACAAAAGTACACCAGGGGTGAATATGCAAATGATTAAAAGAAACGGACAATGACTAAATAAATGGCCCACCGCAGTGCATGGGAACCGCACTTCGAGGTGGGTACATCAAGAGTAAAGCTCGCACGCAGATACAGTTGTGACAGATAATTATGGCTGCATTGACTGTGAGGGTGCCTCAGTGTCAAATCCATGCGCAATACGAACAGTTGAGCGAGTTTGAGAGAGGATGTATAATTAGGCTGAGAGAGGCCAGTTGGTCATGTTGCCATATCACCAGGCATTTGGATAGGAGCAATGTTGCAATCAGACGATGTTGAAGCCAGTGGGTGGCGGAGAGCACAACACAGTTGCACACAGGCAGTGGACCACCAAGAGCAACAACGGAATGCGAGGATCAAGCGATAGTGACAAATTCGTCCTCTCTCAACCATCCATGGCCATGTTGCATCATCTACAGGTACGGAAGTGGCCATCTTGACCATTGCTAGACGACTTGCGGCCTGGGGACTACATTCAAGGAGGCCACTCCACCACCTACCACTGACCAGCAAGCATCATCTGCACTGGTTGCAGTGGTGTCAAGTTCAATCAATGTGGGATAGTGTCCAATGGCATCATGTTGTCTTCAGTGATGAGTCATGGTTTGCACTTGGCACTGATGACCAGTGGATATGTGTCTGAAGAGAAGTCATCCAGCTCATGGATCCTGCCTTTACCATGTAATGGCGCACGGCTTGCACACTGGAAGTGACTGTCTGGGACAACATTTCCTACAACAGCTGGACACCCTTGGTATCTTCCGTACCACCATCACAACCCAACAGTACTTTGACGACATTCTACAACCTGTTAGTGTTGCCATTCCTGTTGCAGAATCACTAAAAACTTTCAACAGGATGTTGCCTGGCCACAGACAACACAGCTCTCCCAGGCCTGCCTCCGAGATGTCGACACTCTTCCGTGGCCAGCCCGATCACTCGACCTTTCACTGTTTGAACATATTTGGGACATGATGGGACACACCTACGCCCATCCCAGAATGTTGGCAAACTGGTGAACAATTTTGACACCATCTGGCATGCTATACCTCAGGACAGTATCCATGAACTGTATGCATCTATGCCATGTCAGGTATCTGAGCCAGAGGTGATGCTACAATGTAATTGCAATCACTTCTTTTCTTGTACATACACATACCAATTTTCATATCAACTGGACAACTCCTTCTAGGTGTCTTTTTTTTTTTTTTTTAGGGGGGGTGCAAATAGTGTATTTTTATCTTTTCTGTTTATATTAGTATAAAAAGAATAAAACAAGAAACACTTAAAGTGCATATTTCATATAGGGAGTTAAAATAACTTGCAACATCAGGAAGTCCTTTCAAAGCCAGGACTGTGTCTGTTTCACGGATATCATATAAACTAGATTGGCTATCTGCTCTGTTGAGCATATGCTTGCACTGTGAGAACCATGAAGCCATGTTGAGCGAGTCAAGATGTCAGAGTGGGGCATATTACAAAGGGTAGTTTTGACTTGGTTATTATGTAAATCATGGTGAAAGCTTGCTCAGATATAAATCATACACTGAGAGACGAGAATGTAATTGTGCTTACTTATTCACCTTTTGCTCAATGCTGAAATATATATATATATATGGGAAAGCATTAGTTAGCAAGATAAATTTAAAGCTCGTATTTTATGAAATTATGGAAAATGACTGGAAAACATTTTTGAGATGTAATGCAGCAAATATTTAAAATAATGAAGAAGCAAATAATATATTTAAAATCAATAATTAGCTATTAACTCCAGGAAACTATGGATTTGAACCCAAAAACTAATGGCTTCTACATGCTTTACATAAAAATGATGAAATATTGTGAATATTTTTCCTTGTTTGCTGTTACCTGTGTCGTTCTCATTTATTTATGTTAGCTCAAAAATATTAATTTTATCAAAAATTTAGATATTTCACCTTGCTATGCAATAAGCTAATTTCAGTTTTATACTTTTGAAAGTACTTATTAGGGAAAATATGCAACCAAATGACACATTAAAAGTAAACATTCATTAACAAGAAACCTCAAAATTTTATTATCTCACAATAAATTAAACATAGTGCTATTATTTTTTTTTTTTTTATATCACAGATGCCAGAAGGCTGTTTCTCTTTAATTTAAGACCTAACCAAATCTGAAATATTTCAGTATTTTGCAAGAGCCTTGATTGTAATTTACAATAAGGAAGTCATAATATTTAGGTAAAAAACAATAAGGAATATTATTGTTTTTTACTTAAATATTATGACTTCCTCCACTAAATGTGTACTAACTACTTAGAATCTGAATATAAATAGCAAATCGCAGTACCAATCTCGTATTCCGTTGACTTACTGCAAAGTGCCTTACTTAAATGGAGAGCGATGACCTGCTGAAAATGGCGCCAATGTTCTCATGCCTCACAGGCTGGGTGTCTGATCTACCTTCTTGTATATGATATCTGTGGTCCACTCCCAAGCAATTCCTACTCTTATGCCTGCATGAGGGTTAATGATGGAAGCATATGAAGTTTCATCCTTTCTGTGGAAGGCATGGTCCAATATTATATAATTACAGTAAAACTATGAAAATCCGGCATCCAGAAAACTGGCAACTTCAGAAAACCAGTACTTTTCTGATTTCGTTTTTGTGAGAATGTCGTCAGAACACCCGATGCTTCACCAATAACGTCATCAGAACATCCGATACTTCACCAATAACCATGGAAATCTCCTGATGTACCATCTCAACAACACATCGCGAGTTCATCAAATCTCAGCGTGTGAATTGCCAATAGCCGCCTACATGTAACCTCGAGAGGTTTCTCAAATTCGTCATCTCATTGGGCCGTGCTGAAGTGACGCGGACCAATGAGGCGACAAATCGGCGTGTATGTTTGAAATGCATGTCAAACGTGTAATGATGATTTATGCTTGGTGGCGGCAGTGTGTGGATTCGATTGGGTAATGACATCTGCATCGGCCTTCATGAGGCATGACGGGAATCGCATTCGTGATGTATTGTAGTTCCGTCAGTAGAAAAACCATAACATCGATGTGAAATTCACATCTGGTTTTCGCGATGTATTGATACATCCCCCAGCGGTTGGCTTTTTCCTAACCATTCGCCAAATTCTTTTTTTTTGACAGTTTTATAATAAATAGTACGAAAAGGTAATCGCCAATATTTTGACCAAAACTTTTTCCCATCGCGAAAACGTTTTTTTTTTTTTTTTTTTGCAAATTACAAAGAATGGGATCAGCACAGCACGACTTCTGTATATTTATAAGGCGCAGATGCCCAAATTTTCATTAAACTGACCTGTTACGTGTAAGTGCATGCTTTACGTAATGCTTGTTACTCAATTTTTGGATAGCTTCATAAATCCGGCACTCGTCCGGTCCCGTCAATGCCAGATTTTTGAGGTTTTACTGTATAAATTACAATGAATAAAATACAACCTACATCCATTAAGTTCCAGGACTGACTGCATAACTGATGTAACAGTAGTGGGATAAAAATATCACATGTATACCAGATGACTGCAGTCCTTGACCAAACAGCTGGAAATCAGTTTATACCTGTACCAACAGGCAGCAGACGGGCATTAAGGGAGTCATAGGAAGCGTTCTTGTCACATTTCAATTTAGCCATGGAAGAGCAGAGAGTAAAATCTGTTTTTGTTGAAAACTTGGTAAATCAGCAACCGAAACGTACAGAATGTTAAAAGAAGCATATGGAGATACAGCATTATCCCGCAGCATAGTTTTTGCGTGGTGTGCACGGTTTCATGACGGGTGAAAATCCCTTGATGATGAACCCAGATCTGGGCGTCCATCCAGTGTCCAGACAGCAGAAAAAATTGAAGAAGTGCAGAATCAATTAAAAAAAATCCCCAAATTACAGGGAGACTTTTGGCTGAGTCGGTGGGCATCAGTAAGTCTATCTGGCATGAGATTCTTTGTGTGAAGCTGGGGAAACAAACACTTAATGCCAGATTTGTACCTCACATTCTGAATGATGACCAAAAGGAGGGTTGTTAATCGATCTGTTCCAATCTGCCGGGCACTGCACCTGAGGATCCTGATTCTTGCTCCAGAATTATTGCAAATGAAATATGGTGCCTGCAGCATGATCCACAAACCAAACGACAAAGCGCTGAATGAAGAGGTACCCACTCACCATTGATCAAGAAAGCCCGCATACAACCATCAAAGACCAAGGCGATGCTGTTAACTTTTTTCACCTCAAAAGGTATAGTCATAGTTCCCACTCTTTTCCCACCAAAACAATCAAGGACTCTTCAAGGACTCATAAAAATTTTCAAAACTATATTCGTGCCCAATAAGAACTCCCATGAAACACTAAAATAAGTTGTAACAAACAGTCAAAAAGTTCAATTAAAATTATAGTTATATCTAAACATAGGGACATACTTTGGTGAGGTATTATTGTTCCACAAGATAAAATCCCTGAAATGGCAATAAGCTGGACATATTGCCAGAAGGACCACTGATGGACAACCGAAATTTTAGACTGCATTCCTGGGCTGCAAGCATTCAGCAGATTGCAAACCTGGTTTGAGATGCTAGTACCTTACACTTACACCTCATTGCATTCACTTATTGCAGTTCAGAAGAATTCCCTCGAATTCGCTTAGCATAGTTCAGAATCACAACCGCATGAAAACTGGAAATCTGACAGCTACATGTTCCTGATTCCAAGAGAACATTCTACAATACAGCACAGCTGAACTATGGCTATTCTGAAATTTGGTGAACAGGAAAAAAAAAAATCAAGTACTTTTCAAGGACTCTTGCAAAATTCAAGAACTTTCAAGGGCCCTTGAAAAGGAAAATTAAATTCAGGGAGTTTTCAAGGACCGTGGGAACCCTGATAGTCCACAAGGAATTCATACCAGTGGGTCAAACAGTAAATCAAGAATTCTACAAGCAAGTATTACGAAGTTTATGCAGCAGTATTTCTCACCATCATCCTCAGTTATGTGAATCCAGAAATTGGTTCTTACTCCATGATAACGAAAGACCACATAGAGTGCTGTCAGTCGAACAGGTCCTGTCTCATCATCAAATTACTGTGTTGCCACATTCCGTTGATTTGTCGACCTGTGACTCTTCCTTTTCCCCAGGATAAAACAGGCATTAAAAGGACATTTTTATACAGACATTACATCTATCCGAGCAGCCGTGACAAAACAATTTACAGACATCCGGGTAAGTGCCTTCCAGAACTATTTTCAGGATCTTCAAAAATGCTGGAAACTATGTGTTGACCCAGAAGGGCAGTATTTTGAAGGTGACCAGCATTAATTGTTAGTAAGGTACTTTTTACATTATTTATTACATCAGTACTGCAACTTTCCGGACATAGGTTGTATAATTACAAATCACACTGAAGAAATAACCACTTTAACTGACAGATCTTATACAAGCATGATGCCATTAATGAAAAGAGTGCAATGATCATTTCTTGATAGGAAAAAAATTAAATAACTGATGCAAATTTGAAACACTACATAAAATCTCACCATTATTATGTAAAGCATTGATCACAGAGATATCGTGTTCAGATACAAGCAGTATCATATGGCTTTGAAAACTCCCACCCACCACCAAATACATTCCATATTACTTTCACCTAATGGCAATCTCAATAAGAAGGGTTTCTTACCTTGCATGCAGCAAAACAATAATTAATGTGATTTTTGTCCCAGTCATTCTTTAGCAGCATCAGCAAGTTCGATGTGTATGCTGCTAATTTTGATTCAATAGGCTCCAGTTCAGAAATTAAGTTCAGCAGATGCTCGTGAAGTTCTACCTCACATTCTGGTCTAGCAAAATTCTGTAAAATTCCATTTTATAACTTAATCTTAAAAAAATATTTTAAACCTATCACACAAATGAACTTTATACAATTATATTATGTGACAAAATATTAAAAAAGAATTATTGCAAATGAAGCAGCGATGCTATTTGTGCTTTTTTCTTGCACATAAGGCAGAAATTCTGTTTTATAGGCAGTGTCGGCCTAGAATGACTGTCACAAATTCTTTTCTGGTAGTACTGTCCCTGAACGACCCTATACATTCTTTTGTTAATAGTTCTGGCTCAAAATGACTGTCATGAATTGTTCAGCAGGTAGTGTTGGCCCAGAATGAGTTTCATGAATGATGTGATATCTTGAACAGGAACAAAACTTATGAAAGAGGCACAACAGTGTGGAGTTCCCTTGTCAAATTATATCAATTAGACATCAGTATAAAAATACCTGTTGTGTGTACAGTGCCATGAAAATATAATATTGTATATTGGTAGGAGCATACCTTGGAAACTGTTAGTTTTTCAAAGTCACAGGCATTAAGGTATCTAAGAAAAGTAGGTGCATCTACAGCTCCTGCTTAATTGATCAGAGTGTTTCAAACAATAGCTCAAAAAAATTAATTCACTTTGTATCCCCAAGAACTTGAGGTACCAACTACTACAGTTTACAAGGCATTTCATAAAGAGCTAAAACTGATTGTGCACACAGAGTAAATAGTTAAATAATTACAAGTTGGTAAAACATAGCACAGATTATATTTGTCTCTTGAAAAGGTTAGAACTGCTATGAGTAAAGCAGATGCCACAAATTCCATGTCAAAAGAACATATGACAAGACAATTTAAGATACAAATCACAGGGCTTGAAAAATACGATGCCTGAGAAACCGGGGCATGTAAATTATTGGCCTGCGCAGATAAATAAAAAATCTATTAAGTGAGCAACTTAATTCTCGGCCATAAGCACAACACGTTGACAGCAAATTATATCAAATTGAATATGTACCTAATCAGGGAAATAATTCCCGTCGTGTTGGATACATTTGAGCCATCGGTCAGGAAGCTGTCGAATGCCACTGCAGAAAAAAGAGGGCAGTTTCGAGTTGATAAAGTCATCAATACTTGTGTGGACCTCATCGACAGAAGTGAAGTGCATATCACTCAGGTGATGTTGCAGGGAGCAAAAGAGGTGATAATCGGACAGGGCGAAGTCTGGAGAATACGCTGGGTGGGACAAAATCTCCCATTCCTGGTCGGTGATTGTGTTTAAAGTAGTTTTCACGGTGTGAGGACCGCGTTATCCTGAAGCAACAGGACCGACCTTCTGCCCCTGCTGGTGTATGGCCTTTTTGCCTCCAGTGCATCACTCACACGAATGAGTTGCTGACAATAATGCTCAGCATTGACAGTTTCACCAGGTTTGAGCAACTCATAATGTACGACACCACGCTGATCCCACCATATGCACGGCAACAACTTCCAGGCATGGATATTCGGTTTGGCGGTACTGGTGGTAAGCTGACCTGGATAAACCCACGATTTGCGCCGCTTAGGACTATCATAGAAGATCCACTTCTCATCACAGGTCAAAATCTTGTGGAGGAAATCCTTCTTGAATCTGGAGAGCAAGGACAAAGCAACATTGTAGTGTGAGTTGGTGGGGCACCCAACGACCCTCCTTGTGAATCTGTCCAAGCTTGTGTAGGTGCTTTGCAATGGCTTGCCATATTACTCCAAGTTCCTGGGTGAGCTCTGATTGTGTGCGACAGGGATCTGCGTCCAACAGTTTTTCCAGTTCCTGATCATCAACTTTCTGTGGCTGTCCTGGATGTTCTGCATCACGGAGATCAAAATTTCCTTGCTTAAACTGCTGGAACCAGTTCTTACACATACTATAGGACACAGCAGCCTCACCCAAAGCAGCACAGATCATTTGCTGGGCTTCCGCGGCACTTTTTTCAGCTGAAACGCGAACAGGAGGCTGTGCCTCAAATGTTGCTTCTCAAACGACATTGCTTTCACCGTCAACTTTCGTCCCTTCTGTCACTACAGCTGTGAGCAGTTATGGTTGCCTGGAAAGCTGTTGGATGGTGCTGCAATCAGCCATTATTGCACACAGCTATTTGCATTTGCCGACATTCTATGATCGCTTGCTGTTAGGGGCCAAGAATTAAGTTGCACAATCCGGGTAACTAAATTTAAAAGTAAAAAAGTTTGGAACAGAATTTTCAACTACACGAAAGAAAGACAGTCATCGCATGCTGTGTTTCATTTCACTGCTAATCTTTGGGAGTTGTATTGAGTGTATGCATAAGTTCCACCTGTTTTTGTAGGCTACAAAGAAAGGGGAACACAACAAATAAAGTACCTAGGATGTCACATAATTGTCATTATTCTGTATGACCTCTTGCCATCTGTCTATGAGTAGGTAAATCCCACGACGGAAAAACTCCTTTGTTATAGAGTTAAAAAAATCATGTAATGTCGTTTGAACATCGTCCACAGCATCAAAGGTTTGGAGAGTGAAGGCATTATGTAACAATCGAAAAAGGTGGTAGTCCATAGGTGCCAGTTCAGGGGAATATGCCGGGTGAGGTAACACTTCCCAACCAAAGTCCAGTAATTTTTGCTGAGTGATTAAAGCAGCATGAGGTCTGGCATTCTCATGATGAAGGATTACACCTTTTTCCAAATAGGAAAACCCCAAGAACTGTCAGCAAGGTGCAGGCCAACCAAGCCTCATCGATGCTAGAGGTAAGGGAAGGTTTTGTCAGCTTGCTTAAGTCCACTGGTATCCACCAATAGAAGGGATACTGTGGTGCAACTCGATGGTAATTTGAATGCTGGTGACAGGAGTAATGTGTCACAACACACAGCATCCTGAACCCTGCTGAGGATGGGGCTAGATAATCACATGCCACTCCAAGTGCTCATGCTAATCTCAGTTCACTGTTGAAAGCGACTACACTGGGCACACGAATAAAAACTGGATCCTGGACGATTGAAAGAATGCCTGGTCCAATGAATCTTGTTTCCTGTTGCACCATGTAGATGACTGGGTACGCATGTGTCATTTACCTGGAGAAGTGTTGGCACCAGGGTGTACAGTGAGACAAAAACAAGCTGATGGAGGAAGTGTAATACTTTGGGCAATGTTCTGCTTGGAAACCATGGGTCCAGTCATTCATGTGCAGGAAACTGTGACCTCTACCACTTACATTAAACATCATTGTCGACCAGGTACATCCTTTCATGACAACGATATTCCCCATTAGTAGTCAATGAAGGAAGAAATATTCTTTATAATATTGGGTGCGTGCATAAGTTCCACCCGTTTTTGTAGGCCACAAAGAAAGGAGAAGAACACAACAAATAACGTATCTAGGATTTCACATAATTGCAGTCATTCTGTATGATCTCTTGCCATCTGTCTATGAGAAGGTGAATCCCACGCCAGAAAAACTCCTGTGTTTTAGAGTAAAAAACGTCATGTAATGCCGTTTTCACATCATCCATATCATCGAAGGTTTAGAGAGCGAAGGCGTTCTGTAACAATTGAAAAAGGTGGTAGTCCATAGGTGCCAGGTCAGGGGAATATGCCAGGTGAGGTAACACTTTCCAACCAAAGTCCAGTAATTTTTGCAGAGTGATTAAAGCAGCATGAGGTATGGCATTCTCATGATGAAGGATCATGCCTTTGCGACTGAGTAGTGCTGGCTGCTTCCATGTCAGTTGTTCTCACAATCTGTCTAACTGTTGGCAGTAGAAGTCAGCATTTATCGTTTGGTTAGGTGCTAACACCTTCCCAGTGGATTATTCCCTGCACATCCCACCAAACACTCAACAAAACCTTTTTGGGATGCAGTCCTCCTTTTGAGGTTGATGGAGCAGGTTCCACAAGTTGGCACGCAGTCCGTCGACACTTTACATTATGGTACACATTTCTCATCACCTGTTACAATTTGTCCCAAAAACGGTTCATTTCTGTGATGAGAAAACCATGAAACACAGGTACAGATTCTCTCCTCTCGTTGCTTTACAGAAAGCTGGTGCAGAACCCAGTTATCGAACTTGGAGATGAGCATCCAAATTTCAACATTTCCGCTAATTCCCAAACGGTTGGATGTGGGTCATTTGTTATGGCTTCATCCACATCCTCATCAGAAACCACAGATGGACACCCAGGATGTGGTTGATCATCACAGCTTCTGTCTCCATTCTGGAATTTCCAAAACCAATGGCGACATGTGCTATCATCAACTGCATCCTCCCCATACACTTGACAGATGCTGCAACAAGCCGCAGCTGCAGTAGCGCCGTTATCGAACTCATACAGTAAATAATGTGCAATGTGCTCCTTATTGCCTTATTGCATGCCATGTTACACCATTCATGAATTCCGTTATGAATGACTTACTCGGACAAACCTAGTGCATTTATATGTTTTACTAATCCACGCTTTATTGGCCGAAAATTCGGTATTGCAGCCCCATCTGTGGCTTAACTACTCCGATCGCAATTTGCATCTACTACAAAAACAGGTAGAACTTTTGCACACACCCAGTATTATTGTTACGGTGTGCCAAAGATGGAAGAATATCACTTTTTTAATTATATTATGCTGTAGGTCCAGAAATTGTACCCATATGCAGGGGTCATGCTGCTGATTGCAATCTCCGCAATTTGCAAAAAAAAAAAAAAAAAAAAAAAAAAAAAAAAAAAAAAACATTATTTTGGCAATGGATAAAAAGTTTTGGTGAAAATATTGGCAATATTTCAGATTACATTTGGTGAAAAAAAATTAATTTGGCGAATGTGTTGCCAAAAACTTAAAAAAACAGAGCAACCACTGTATATGTAGTTTTGCTGCAAATGTAATTTATAATCAAAACAAGATGCATGCCTTTGGTGGAATTAGCTTCTGGTGTTTAGTTGAAAAGGGCCAAAAATTCAGCAAAAGGAACATGGCAGAATCACTATATTTCTCAAATACTAATTTCATCATCATACCACTTCATACCAATTTCTTCAGCAGCATCGTCTTAAAACTTGAGATCAACGTTTTTGTGCATTGAACATTTTGAATACAGACCCTTAAAACAGAACTGCAAAACATTTTTAAAAGTTCATCATACTTTTTAACTTAAACAAAATGAGGGCTTTGATTTGTTATCTTAACACATTGCTGACCGGCTATTTCAAGCCAAAACTATCCCGTGCAGCCGGCTATTTTTCCGCAGTTGAATATAAAATTAAAACATCTAAATAAGCTTCAAGAACTTTTATTTACACAGCATGCATTGAAATGAAACATACTACATATATTTAATCATTTTTACAGGTATGGTATACCGTATAGCATTTACCTACGTGCAATGGTACACAACACATTTTACAAACATATCAAGTTTCGCTCCGCTTTCCTTTGGAAGAGCATACTCTAGTGGGATTTTTTCCCCCGCTGCTAAACATTTTGTCTAAAATATGGTCTTGCAATTTTCCTGAAAGTCTCAAAGGAGAATCTTCATAAGGAGCTCTTCTAGAGATACAAGAAGAACTTCCAGGTTCTGTGCCGCATTCAGCTGAATAATCAGCTATCCATTATCTAGCTACTTCTCGCAGGAAATGTTTGTATTTCGTTTTGGTTTGTAGATTATAATTGCAGTAAATTTTAAATGCATTGAATAAAGCACAATTGATAAAAAAGAGGGCTACTTTTTTATACCATTTTATAGTTTTGCGTAAGATACTACCGTTCGCCAAATATGGGTCTGCTCGATCTACACCTTTCATATATTTATTATAATCCACTATGCACATAGGTTTTATTTTGTTTTGCATTGATTTCATACGGACATCATGAATAGTCGAAATCATATGCACAAGCCTTTTGTCTTTCCATAAAGCAATAACAATGGGTCCTTTCCGTATGAACGTCATTTCTCCTCTTCAAAGTTTTTTTACTTGTCTATGAGTAATTTTGGCAAGTCTCGGTTCTCCCTTATAGTACCACAGACCAGTGTTCTGTTTTTCAATAAAATCTCAGAAGTAGACACCCTGTTGTAGTAATTGTCTTTGTAAACATGATGCCAAGCACCAAGGAAAGGTCGTAAGACAGATAATATAGTGTCTTGTAACTTTTTGCCTTCACCCGAATAAATCTTGCAGTTGCAAATGTAACCAGTCTCACTTTCACAAACCATCCTAACTAAAATTCCATATTTTCTTATTTTTGCCGGATTATACATTCTGAACCTGATACGTCCTCTCCATAGTATCATTACTTCATCGAGTGATAACTGCTGTTTTAGTATATTATAAAGACTGAAATTTTGGAATGAAGTGATCCAAAAGAGGTCTGACTTTGTGAAGTCTGTTGTTATTAGATGTAGCTTGTGAATTATCGCTAAGATGAAAGAATGTAAGGATTAGCTCGAATCTCATTCTGGTCATAGTTTTAGGAAATATGGGTGCTTCAATCAAAGGCTGGTCATAGTTTTAGGAAATATGGGTGCTTCAATCAAAGGATCAGTTGACCAGTAATCTTTCCATTCTGCCTTTTTCCTTTGTCCCATCGTTATAAGTAAACCAAGAAATTTCTTTATATCCCTATTGGTAACTTCTGTCCATGGTGAGGTTTTAGCAGAGATTTTGTGACGTTTTTCCATTTGGTGTTGGTATAAGTTGGTTTGAGAAGTAATTAGATAAAAGAAACAATTATCAAAAAATAAATTCACTACTTCACTTATACTTTGTGGATTTTCAAGTTGAACGGTTACGCCTGAAATATTTTTATAATCCTCCAAGGTTGGTAATTTGTCATTTTCTGTCTATTCTTCTTCAGAATCATTTTTACTGTCGGATACTATCACATTTCTTCGTTGCCTTCATGATGGTCTAACGACAGACTCATTACTATCTTCTGATATAGTATGATCTTCCAACTCACTGCTACATAATATATCAAAGTCACTAGGACAATCAGACAATGTGTCTGCACATATTTTATTCAAAAATTCTTCACTGCTGCGAACCGACATTTTTGAAACTTTTGCCATACGCAATATAAGGGTAGAAGAATTCAGATTTGGTACATGTTAGGTCTCTAGAGATACTGATTGAAGAGTTTAGTAAAACTGCACGCTTACCAAAGAGGAACAGAGGGGCTGGCCAAAGTAAGAGGTGCACGTTGAAATGCTTTGGCTTATCTCACACATGTGCACTTCTTAAAATTCAAGCCTAAACTGAGATAACACAATCCAAACTAAGATAACTAAGAATATGATACAGAAAGCTGCTTTAAAGACCTATATTCCTTTCAAACTGGAAATCTGCATAAACAAGTGTAACTGGAAACACGAGTATCCTCATGACCGGTCAGCAACGTTTGGGCATGCGAACACAAGTATACTTGTGACCGGTCAGCAACATTCGGGCATGCAAACACGAGTGTACTCGTGACCGGTCAGCATCATTCGGGCAAGCAAACACAAGTATACTCGTGACCGATCAGCAAAGTGTTAAAAGATCAATTTTCCTGGGCATCCAGCTTTTACTACCTGGGTAGGTAAATAATTTCTACCCATGCCCGGCTGGGCATGTAACTTTTCAGGTATTTTTCAAGCCATTTGCACATGCATCTGCAGCTGCCTCAAGCATGATTGCACTATACCTTTTTTTTTTTTTTTTTTTTTTAAATCTCAGTGATTACTAACACAGACCGAAACACACAGAAATTCAAAACTTCCCCCTTTTTGTAGGAGTTGCGAAGATGATCTACCAGGAGTCTGAAAACATTTGACTTTACTAAACATGTTCTGAACTCGTTTTTTCTTGTACTTCTTTCAAAAAAATAGTATGAATATTCCCTCCACCCCATTTTGATGAAATGAATGTCCTACCCTCTGCCATATGAATTGAGGACCACATAATATTTTTATGTGCATGGATTAACAACGTTTTCGTTGATAGACTAAAAAAGTTTTTTTGGCAAATTTTATGACTTATGTGGAAATGCGGGCAATGTTTTTATTAAACTGCAGTCAATAATAGATTTTATATATGTTTTAAAAACATTTTAGAATGAAATTTTAGTAAAGCATTTAAATTACTTAATACATAGGATGGCTGATAAGTAATGCACACACCTATAGTGTGACCTTGTAGCCATGACTTTCAGTCACAACAGTGGTAAGTTTCATTCTTTCTCTTACAGCAATTGTGAATCAGTGCATGTTAACATGGCATCGTGTAATGAGGCTACGTTAACGAAGCTCAAATAAAGCACAGTGATTCAATTTTTAAGTGCTGAAAATATAACACCAACTGAAATTTATTGCCGTTTAAAGGCTGTTAATGTTGAGTTGGCAGAAGCAAGGTAAATCACTGAGCCATTAAATTTTGTCAGTGTGAACTGGTGTGTCCCAATCTTGTTGACGAATTTCACAGTGGGAGACTAGAAAGCAGTGGATGAATTTATCCAAAATGAACGCCATGTCACCCAAAAGTGAATCGCAGCTAGGCTCGCAACCTCAAAAGAAAGATTGGGGCAAATCATTGCTTCACTTGGCTACGCAAAAATCTATTCTCGGTGGGTGCCACGCATGCTCACACCAGAAAAACAACAGAAGCATCTTGAGTGTTGTGCAAGACTTTTGAATCATTATCGTGAAGAGGGCGATCAATGTTTGTTGAATATTGTTACTGAGGATGAGTCGTGAATCCATCACTTTGACCCTGATCAAAAATGATAGAGCATGAAATACCGACACGCTTCCTCTCCTGGACACAAGAATTTCAAAACATCACCGCTTGCCAACAAGGTTCTTTTGACTGTTCATGTTGACACCAAAAAACAAACAGAAGCATCTTGAGTGTTCTGCAAGACTTTTTAAACATTATTGTGAAGAGGGCGATCAATTTTTGTTGAATATTGTTGCTGAGGATGAGTCATGGTTCTATCACTTTGACCCTGATCAAAAATGATAGAGCATGGAATACCCACATGCTTCCTCTCCTGGACACAAGAAATTAAAAACAGCACCGCTTGCCAACAAGGTTCTTTTGACTGTTCATGTTGACACCAACAAAACAAACAGAAGCATCTTGAGTGTTGTGCAAGACTTTTGAATCATTATCGTGAAGAGGGCGATCAATTTTTGTTGAATATTGTTACTGAGGATGTGTCATGGATCCATCACTTTCACCCTGATCAAAAATGATACAGCATGGAATACCAACACGCTTCCTCTCCTGGACAACAGAAATTCAAAACAGCACCGCTTGCCAACAATGTTCTTTTGACTGTTCATGTTGACACCAAAAAACAAACAGAAGCATCTTGAGTGTTCTGCAAGACTTTTTAAACGTTATTGTGAAGAGGGCGATAATTTTTGTTGAATATTGTTACTGAGGATGAGTCATGGATCTATCACTTTGACCCTGATCAAAAATGATAGAGCATGGAATACCCACATGCTTCCTCTCCTGGACAACAGAAATTCAAAACAGCACCGCTTGCCAACAAGGTTCTTTTGACTGTTCATGTTGACACCAAAAAACAAACAGAAGCATCTTGAGTGTTCTGCAAGACTTTTTAAATGCTATTGTGAAGAGGGCGATCAATTTTTGTTGAATATTGTTACTGAGGATGAGTCATGGATCCATTACTTTCACCCTGATCAAAAATGATAGAGCATGGAATACCCACATGCTTCCTCTCCTGGACACAAGAAATTAAAAACAGCACCGCTTGCCAACAAGGTTCTTTTGACTGTTCATGTTGACACCAAAAAACAAACAGAAGCATCTTGAGTGTTCTGCAAGACTTTTTAAATGCTATTGTGAAGAGGGCGATCAATTTTTGTTGAATATTGTTACTGAGGATGAGTCATGGATCCATCACTTTGACCCTGATCAAAAATGATACAGCATGGAATACCTACACGCTTCCTCTCCTGGACAACAGAAATTCAAAACAGCACCGCTTGCCAACAAGGTTCTTTTGACTGTTCATGTTGACACCAAAAAACAAACAGAAGCATCTTGAGTGTTCTGCAAGACTTTTTAAACGTTATTGTGAAGAGGGCGATCAATTTTTGTTGAATATTGTTACTGAGGATGAGTCATGGATCTATCACTTTGACCCTGATCAAAAATGATAGAGCATGGAATACCCACATGCTTCCTCTCCTGGACACAAGAAATTAAAAACAGCACCGCTTGCCAACAAGGTTCTTTTGACTGTTCATGTTGAACCCAAAAAACAAACAGAAGCATCTTGAGTGTTCTAAGACTTTTTAAATGTTATTGTGAAGAGGGCGATCAATTTTTGTTCAATATTGTTACTGAGGATGAGTCATGGATCCATCGCTTTGACCCCGATCAGAAACGATAGAGCATGGAATACCCACATGCTTCCTCTCCTGGACACAAGAAATTAAAAACAGCACCGCTTGCCAACAAGGTTCTTTTGACTGTTCATGTTGAACCCAAAAAACAAAGAGAAGCATCTTGAGTGTTCTAAGACTTTTTAAATGTTATTGTGAAGAGGGCGATCAATTTTTGTTCAATATTGTTACTGAGGATGAGTCATGGATCCATCGCTTTGACCCCGATCAGAAACGATAGAGCATGGAATACCGACACACTTTCTCTCCTGGTCACAAGAAATTCAAAACAGCACCGCTTGCCAACAAGGTTCTTTTGACTGTTCATGTTGACACCAACAAAACAAACAGAAGCATCTTGAGTGTTGTGCAAGACTTTTTAAACATTATTGTGAAGAGGGCGATCAATTTTTGTTGAATATTGTTGCTGAGGATGAGTCATGGTTCTATCACTTTGACCCTGATCAAAAATGATAGAGCATGGAATACCCACATGCTTCCTCTCCTGGACACAAGAAATTAAAAACAGCACCGCTTGCCAACAAGGTTCTTTTGACTGTTCATGTTGACACCAACAAAACAAACAGAAGCATCTTGAGTGTTGTGCAAGACTTTTGAATCATTATCGTGAAGAGGGCGATCAATTTTTGTTGAATATTGTTACTGAGGATGTGTCATGGATCCATCACTTTGACCCTGATCAAAAATGATACAGCATGAAATACCAACACGCTTCCTCTCCTGGACAACAGAAATTCAAAACAGCACCGCTTGCCAACAATGTTCTTTTGACTGTTCATGTTGACACCAAAAAACAAACAGAAGCATCTTGAGTGCTCTGCAAGACTTTTTAAACGTTATTGTGAAGAGGGCGATAATTTTTGTTGAATATTGTTACTGAGGATGAGTCATGGATCTATCACTTTGACCCTGATCAAAAATGATAGAGCATGGAATACCCACATGCTTCCTCTCCTGGACAACAGAAATTCAAAACAGCACCGCTTGCCAACAAGGTTCTTTTGACTGTTCATGTTGACACCAAAAAACAAACAGAAGCATCTTGAGTGTTCTGCAAGACTTTTTAAATGCTATTGTGAAGAGGGCGATCAATTTTTGTTGAATATTGTTACTGAGGATGAGTCATGGATCCATTACTTTCACCCTGATCAAAAATGATAGAGCATGGAATACCCACATGCTTCCTCTCCTGGACACAAGAAATTAAAAACAGCACCGCTTGCCAACAAGGTTCTTTTGACTGTTCATGTTGACACCAAAAAACAAACAGAAGCATCTTGAGTGTTCTGCAAGACTTTTTAAATGCTATTGTGAAGAGGGCGATCAATTTTTGTTGAATATTGTTACTGAGGATGAGTCATGGATCCATCACTTTGACCCTGATCAAAAATGATACAGCATGGAATACCTACACGCTTCCTCTCCTGGACAACAGAAATTCAAAACAGCGCCGCTTGCCAACAAGGTTCTTTTGACTGTTCATGTTGACACCAAAAAACAAACAGAAGCATCTTGAGTGTTCTGCAAGACTTTTTAAACGTTATTGTGAAGAGGGCGATCAATTTTTGTTGAATATTGTTACTGAGGATGAGTCATGGATCTATCACTTTGACCCTGATCAAAAATGATAGAGCATGGAATACCCACATGCTTCCTCTCCTGGACACAAGAAATTAAAAACAGCACCGCTTGCCAACAAGGTTCTTTTGACTGTTCATGTTGACACCAACAAAACAAACAGAAGCATCTTGAGTGTTGTGCAAGACTTTTGAATCATTATCGTGAAGAGGGCGATCAATTTTTGTTGAATATTGTTACTGAGGATGTGTCATGGATCCATCACTTTGACCCTGATCAAAAATGATACAGCATGGAATACCTACACGCTTCCTCTCCTGGACAACAGAAATTCAAAACAGCACCGCTTGCCAACAATGTTCTTTTGACTGTTCATGTTGACACCAAAAAACAAACAGAAGCATCTTGAGTGTTCTGCAAGACTTTTTAAACGTTATTGTGAAGAGGGCGATCAAATTTTGTTCAATATTGTTACTGAGGATGAGTCATGGATCCATCGCTTTGACCCCGATCAGAAACGATAGAGCATGGAATGCCGACACACTTTCTCTCCTGGTCACAAGAAATTCAAAACAGCACCGCTTGCCAACAAGGTTCTTTTGACTGTTCATGTTGACACCAAAAAACAAACAGAAGCATCTTGAGTGTTCTGCAAGACTTTTTAAACGTTATTGTGAAGAGGGCGATCAATTTTTGTTGAATATTGTTACTGAGGATGAGTCATGGATCTATCACTTTGACCCTGATCAAAAATGATAGAGCATGGAATACCCACATGCTTCCTCTCCTGGACACAAGAAATTAAAAACAGCACCGCTTGCCAACAAGGTTCTTTTGACTGTTCATGTTGACACCAAAAAACAAACAGAAGCATCTTGAGTGTTCTGCAAGACTTTTTAAATGTTATTGTGAAGAGGGCGATCAATTTTTGTTCAATATTGTTACTGAGGATGAGTCATGGATCCATCGCTTTGACCCCGATCAGAAACGATAGAGCATGGAATACCGACACACTTTCTCTCCTGGTCACAAGAAATTCAAAACAGCACCGCTTGCCAACAAGGTTCTTTTGACTGTTCATGTTGACACCAACAAAACAAACAGAAGCATCTTGAGTGTTGTGCAAGACTTTTGAATCATTATCGTGAAGAGGGCGATCAATTTTTGTTGAATATTGTTACTGAGGATGTGTCATGGATCCATCACTTTGACCCTGATCAAAAATGATACAGCATGGAATACCTACACGCTTCCTCTCCTGGACAACAGAAATTCAAAACAGCACCGCTTGCCAACAATGTTCTTCTGACTGTTCTGCAAGACTTTTTAAACGTTATTGTGAAGAGGGCGATCAATTTTTGTTGAATATTGTTACTGAGGATGAGTCATGGATCTATCACTTTGACCCTGATCAAAAATGATAGAGCATGGAATACCCACATGCTTCCTCTCCTGGACACAAGAAATTAAAAACAGCACCGCTTGCCAACAAGGTTCTTTTGACAGTTCATGTTGACACCAAAAAACAAACAGAAGCATCTTGAGTGTTCTGCAAGACTTTTTAAATGTTATTGCGAAGAGGGCGATCAATTTTTGTTCAATATTGTTACTGAGGATGAGTCGTGGATCCATCGCTTTGTCCCCGATCAGAAACGATAGAGCATGGAATACCGACACACTTTCTCTCCTGGTCACAAGAAATTCAAAACAGCACCGCTTGCCAACAATGTTCTTTTGACTGTTCATGTTGACACCAACAAAACAAACAGAAGCATCTTGAGTGTTGTGCAAGACTTTTGAATCATTATCGTGAAGAGGGCGATCAATTTTTGTTGAATATTGTTACTGAGGATGTGTCATGGATCCATCACTTTGACCCTGATCAAAAATGATACAGCATGGAATACCTACACGCTTCCTCTCCTGGACAACAGAAATTCAAAACAGCACCGCTTGCCAACAATGTTCTTTTGACTGTTCATGTTGACACCAAAAAACAAACAGAAGCATCTTGAGTGTTCTGCAAGACTTTTTAAACGTTATTGTGAAGAGGGCGATCAATTTTTGTTGAATATTGTTACTGAGGATGAGTCATGGATCTATCACTTTGACCCTGATCAAAAATGATAGAGCATGGAATACCCACATGCTTCCTCTCCTGGACACAAGAAATTAAAAACAGCACCGCTTGCCAACAAGGTTCTTTTGACAGTTCATGTTGACACCAAAAAACAAACAGAAGCATCTTGAGTGTTCTGCAAGACTTTTTAAATGTTATTGTGAAGAGGGCGATCAATTTTTGTTCAATATTGTTACTGAGGATGAGTCATGGATCCATCGCTTTGACCCCGATCAGAAACGATAGAGCATGGAATACCGACACACTTTCTCTCCTGGTCACAAGAAATTCAAAACAGCACTGCTTGCCAACAAGGTTCTTTTGACTGTTCATGTTGACACCAAAAAACAAACAGAAGCATCTTGAGTGTTCTGCAAGACTTTTTAAACGTTATTGTGAAGAGGGCGATCAATTTTTGTTGAATATTGTTACTGAGGATGAGTCATGGATCTATCACTTTGACCCTGATCAAAAATGATAGAGCATGGAATACCCACATGCTTCCTCTCCTGGACACAAGAAATTAAAAACAGCACCGCTTGCCAACAAGGTTCTTTTGACTGTTCATGTTGACACCAAAAAACAAACAGAAGCATCTTGAGTGTTCTGCAAGACTTTTTAAATGTTATTGTGAAGAGGGCGATCAATTTTTGTTCAATATTGTTACTGAGGATGAGTCATGGATCCATCGCTTTGACCACGATCAGAAACGATAGAGCATGGAATACCGACACACTTTCTCTCCTGGTCACAAGAAATTCAAAACAGCACCGCTTGCCAACAAGGTTCTTTTGACTGTTCATGTTGACACCAACAAAACAAACAGAAGCATCTTGAGTGTTGTGCAAGACTTTTGAATCATTATCGTGAAGAGGGCGATCAATTTTTGTTGAATATTGTTACTGAGGATGTGTCATGGATCCATCACTTTGACCCTGATCAAAAATGATACAGCATGGAATACCTACACGCTTCCTCTCCTGGACAACAGAAATTCAAAACAGCACCGCTTGCCAACAATGTTCTTTTGACTGTTCTGCAAGACTTTTTAAACGTTATTGTGAAGAGGGCGATCAATTTTTGTTGAATATTGTTACTGAGGATGAGTCATGGATCTATCACTTTGACCCTGATCAAAAATGATAGAGCATGGAATACCCACATGCTTCCTCTCCTGGACACAAGAAATTAAAAACAGCACCGCTTGCCAACAAGGTTCTTTTGACAGTTCATGTTGACACCAAAAAACAAACAGAAGCATCTTGAGTGTTCTGCAAGACTTTTTAAATGTTAATGTGAAGAGGGCGATCAATTTTTGTTCAATATTGTTACTGAGGATGAGTCGTGGATCCATCGCTTTGACCCCGATCAGAAACGATAGAGCATGGAATACTGACACACTTTCTCTCCTGGTCACAAGAAATTCAAAACAGCACCGCTTGCCAACAAGGTTCTTTTGACTGTTCATGTTGACACCAAAAAACAAACAGAAGCATCTTGAGTGTTCTGCAAGACTTTTTAAACGTTATTGTGAAGAGGGCGATCAATTTTTGTTGAATATTGTTACTGAGGATGAGTCATGGATCTATCACTTTGACCCTGATCAAAAATGATAGAGCATGGAATACCCACATGCTTCCTCTCCTGGACACAAGAAATTAAAAACAGCACCGCTTGCCAACAAGGTTCTTTTGACTGTTCATGTTGACACCAAAAAACAAACAGAAGCATCTTGAGTGTTCTGCAAGACTTTTTAAATGTTATTGTGAAGAGGGCGATCAATTTTTGTTCAATATTGTTACTGAGGATGAGTCATGGATCCATCGCTTTGACCACGATCAGAAACGATAGAGCATGGAATACCGACACACTTTCTCTCCTGGTCACAAGAAATTCAAAACAGCACCGCTTGCCAACAAGGTTCTTTTGACTGTTCATGTTGACACCAACAAAACAAACAGAAGCATCTTGAGTGTTGTGCAAGACTTTTGAATCATTATCGTGAAGAGGGCGATCAATTTTTGTTGAATATTGTTACTGAGGATGTGTCATGGATCCATCACTTTGACCCTGATCAAAAATGATACAGCATGGAATACCTACACGCTTCCTCTCCTGGACAACAGAAATTCAAAACAGCACCGCTTGCCAACAATGTTCTTCTGACTGTTCTGCAAGACTTTTTAAACGTTATTGTGAAGAGGGCGATCAATTTTTGTTGAATATTGTTACTGAGGATGAGTCATGGATCTATCACTTTGACCCTGATCAAAAATGATAGAGCATGGAATACCCACATGCTTCCTCTCCTGGACACAAGAAATTAAAAACAGCACCGCTTGCCAACAAGGTTCTTTTGACAGTTCATGTTGACACCAAAAAACAAACAGAAGCATCTTGAGTGTTCTGCAAGACTTTTTAAATGTTATTGCGAAGAGGGCGATCAATTTTTGTTCAATATTGTTACTGAGGATGAGTCGTGGATCCATCGCTTTGTCCCCGATCAGAAACGATAGAGCATGGAATACCGACACACTTTCTCTCCTGGTCACAAGAAATTCAAAACAGCACCGCTTGCCAACAATGTTCTTTTGACTGTTCATGTTGACACCAACAAAACAAACAGAAGCATCTTGAGTGTTGTGCAAGACTTTTGAATCATTATCGTGAAGAGGGCGATCAATTTTTGTTGAATATTGTTACTGAGGATGTGTCATGGATCCATCACTTTGACCCTGATCAAAAATGATACAGCATGGAATACCTACACGCTTCCTCTCCTGGACAACAGAAATTCAAAACAGCACCGCTTGCCAACAATGTTCTTTTGACTGTTCATGTTGACACCAAAAAACAAACAGAAGCATCTTGAGTGTTCTGCAAGACTTTTTAAACGTTATTGTGAAGAGGGCGATCAATTTTTGTTGAATATTGTTACTGAGGATGAGTCATGGATCTATCACTTTGACCCTGATCAAAAATGATAGAGCATGGAATACCCACATGCTTCCTCTCCTGGACACAAGAAATTAAAAACAGCACCGCTTGCCAACAAGGTTCTTTTGACAGTTCATGTTGACACCAAAAAACAAACAGAAGCATCTTGAGTGTTCTGCAAGACTTTTTAAATGTTATTGTGAAGAGGGCGATCAATTTTTGTTCAATATTGTTACTGAGGATGAGTCATGGATCCATCGCTTTGACCCCGATCAGAAACGATAGAGCATGGAATACCGACACACTTTCTCTCCTGGTCACAAGAAATTCAAAACAGCACTGCTTGCCAACAAGGTTCTTTTGACTGTTCATGTTGACACCAACAAAACAAACAGAAGCATCTTGAGTGTTGTGCAAGACTTTTTAAACATTATTGTGAAGAGGGCGATCAATTTTTGTTGAATATTGTTGCTGAGGATGAGTCATGGTTCTATCACTTTGACCCTGATCAAAAATGATAGAGCATGGAATACCCACATGCTTCCTCTCCTGGACACAAGAAATTAAAAACAGCACCGCTTGCCAACAAGGTTCTTTTGACTGTTCATGTTGACACCAACAAAACAAACAGAAGCATCTTGAGTGTTGTGCAAGACTTTTGAATCATTATCGTGAAGAGGGCGATCAATTTTTGTTGAATATTGTTACTGAGGATGTGTCATGGATCCATCACTTTGACCCTGATCAAAAATGATACAGCATGAAATACCAACACGCTTCCTCTCCTGGACAACAGAAATTCAAAACAGCACCGCTTGCCAACAATGTTCTTTTGACTGTTCATGTTGACACCAAAAAACAAACAGAAGCATCTTGAGTGCTCTGCAAGACTTTTTAAACGTTATTGTGAAGAGGGCGATAATTTTTGTTGAATATTGTTACTGAGGATGAGTCATGGATCTATCACTTTGACCCTGATCAAAAATGATAGAGCATGGAATACCCACATGCTTCCTCTCCTGGACAACAGAAATTCAAAACAGCACCGCTTGCCAACAAGGTTCTTTTGACTGTTCATGTTGACACCAAAAAACAAACAGAAGCATCTTGAGTGTTCTGCAAGACTTTTTAAATGCTATTGTGAAGAGGGCGATCAATTTTTGTTGAATATTGTACTGAGGATGAGTCATGGATCCATTACTTTCACCCTGATCAAAAATGATAGAGCATGGAATACCCACATGCTTCCTCTCCTGGACACAAGAAATTAAAAACAGCACCGCTTGCCAACAAGGTTCTTTTGACTGTTCATGTTGACACCAAAAAACAAACAGAAGCATCTTGAGTGTTCTGCAAGACTTTTTAAATGCTATTGTGAAGAGGGCGATCAATTTTTGTTGAATATTGTTACTGAGGATGAGTCATGGATCCATCACTTTGACCCTGATCAAAAATGATACAGCATGGAATACCTACACGCTTCCTCTCCTGGACAACAGAAATTCAAAACAGCGCCGCTTGCCAACAAGGTTCTTTTGACTGTTCATGTTGACACCAAAAAACAAACAGAAGCATCTTGAGTGTTCTGCAAGACTTTTTAAACGTTATTGTGAAGAGGGCGATCAATTTTTGTTGAATATTGTTACTGAGGATGAGTCATGGATCTATCACTTTGACCCTGATCAAAAATGATAGAGCATGGAATACCCACATGCTTCCTCTCCTGGACACAAGAAATTAAAAACAGCACCGCTTGCCAACAAGGTTCTTTTGACTGTTCATGTTGAACCCAAAAAACAAACAGAAGCATCTTGAGTGTTCTAAGACTTTTTAAATGTTATTGTGAAGAGGGCGATCAATTTTTGTTCAATATTGTTACTGAGGATGAGTCATGGATCCATCGCTTTGACCCCGATCAGAAACGATAGAGCATGGAATACCGACACACTTTCTCTCCTGGTCACAAGAAATTCAAAACAGCACCGCTTGCCAACAAAGTTCTTTTGACTGTTCATGTTGACACCAACAAAACAAACAGAAGCATCTTGAGTGTTGTGCAAGACTTTTGAATCATTATCGTGAAGAGGGCGATCAATTTTTGTTGAATATTGTTACTGAGGATGTGTCATGGATCCATCACTTTGACCCTGATCAAAAATGATACAGCATGGAATACCTACACGCTTCCTCTCCTGGACAACAGAAATTCAAAACAGCACCGCTTGCCAACAATGTTCTTTTGACTGTTCATGTTGACACCAAAAAACAAACAGAAGCATCTTGAGTGTTCTGCAAGACTTTTTAAACGTTATTGTGAAGAGGGCGATCAAATTTTGTTCAATATTGTTACTGAGGATGAGTCATGGATCCATCGCTTTGACCCCGATCAGAAACGATAGAGCATGGAATGCCGACACACTTTCTCTCCTGGTCACAAGAAATTCAAAACAGCACCGCTTGCCAACAAGGTTCTTTTGACTGTTCATGTTGACACCAAAAAACAAACAGAAGCATCTTGAGTGTTCTGCAAGACTTTTTAAACGTTATTGTGAAGAGGGCGATCAATTTTTGTTGAATATTGTTACTGAGGATGAGTCATGGATCTATCACTTTGACCCTGATCAAAAATGATAGAGCATGGAATACCCACATGCTTCCTCTCCTGGACACAAGAAATTAAAAACAGCACCGCTTGCCAACAAGGT
The DNA here is from genome assembly GCA_039090855.1 of Macrothele yani. Taxonomy (NCBI): domain Eukaryota; kingdom Metazoa; phylum Arthropoda; class Arachnida; order Araneae; family Macrothelidae; genus Macrothele; species Macrothele yani. The sequence goes on from CM077029.1 coordinate 33,737,458, forward strand.
TCTTTTGACTGTTCATGTTGACACCAAAAAACAAACAGAAGCATCTTGAGTGTTCTGCAAGACTTTTTAAATGTTATTGTGAAGAGGGCGATCAATTTTTGTTCAATATTGTTACTGAGGATGAGTCATGGATCCATCGCTTTGACCCCGATCAGAAACGATAGAGCATGGAATACCGACACACTTTCTCTCCTGGTCACAAGAAATTCAAAACAGCACCGCTTGCCAACAAGGTTCTTTTGACTGTTCATGTTGACACCAACAAAACAAACAGAAGCATCTTGAGTGTTGTGCAAGACTTTTGAATCATTATCGTGAAGAGGGCGATCAATTTTTGTTGAATATTGTTACTGAGGATGTGTCATGGATCCATCACTTTGACCCTGATCAAAAATGATACAGCATGGAATACCTACACGCTTCCTCTCCTGGACAACAGAAATTCAAAACAGCACCGCTTGCCAACAATGTTCTTCTGACTGTTCTGCAAGACTTTTTAAACGTTATTGTGAAGAGGGCGATCAATTTTTGTTGAATATTGTTACTGAGGATGAGTCATGGATCTATCACTTTGACCCTGATCAAAAATGATAGAGCATGGAATACCCACATGCTTCCTCTCCTGGACACAAGAAATTAAAAACAGCACCGCTTGCCAACAAGGTTCTTTTGACAGTTCATGTTGACACCAAAAAACAAACAGAAGCATCTTGAGTGTTCTGCAAGACTTTTTAAATGTTATTGCGAAGAGGGCGATCAATTTTTGTTCAATATTGTTACTGAGGATGAGTCGTGGATCCATCGCTTTGTCCCCGATCAGAAACGATAGAGCATGGAATACCGACACACTTTCTCTCCTGGTCACAAGAAATTCAAAACAGCACCGCTTGCCAACAATGTTCTTTTGACTGTTCATGTTGACACCAACAAAACAAACAGAAGCATCTTGAGTGTTGTGCAAGACTTTTGAATCATTATCGTGAAGAGGGCGATCAATTTTTGTTGAATATTGTTACTGAGGATGTGTCATGGATCCATCACTTTGACCCTGATCAAAAATGATACAGCATGGAATACCTACACGCTTCCTCTCCTGGACAACAGAAATTCAAAACAGCACCGCTTGCCAACAATGTTCTTTTGACTGTTCATGTTGACACCAAAAAACAAACAGAAGCATCTTGAGTGTTCTGCAAGACTTTTTAAACGTTATTGTGAAGAGGGCGATCAATTTTTGTTGAATATTGTTACTGAGGATGAGTCATGGATCTATCACTTTGACCCTGATCAAAAATGATAGAGCATGGAATACCCACATGCTTCCTCTCCTGGACACAAGAAATTAAAAACAACACCGCTTGCCAACAAGGTTCTTTTGACAGTTCATGTTGACACCAAAAAACAAACAGAAGCATCTTGAGTGTTCTGCAAGACTTTTTAAATGTTATTGTGAAGAGGGCGATCAATTTTTGTTCAATATTGTTACTGAGGATGAGTCATGGATCCATCGCTTTGACCCCGATCAGAAACGATAGAGCATGGAATACCGACACACTTTCTCTCCTGGTCACAAGAAATTCAAAACAGCACTGCTTGCCAACAAGGTTCTTTTGACTGTTCATGTTGACACCAAAAAACAAACAGAAGCATCTTGAGTGTTCTGCAAGACTTTTTAAACGTTATTGTGAAGAGGGCGATCAATTTTTGTTGAATATTGTTACTGAGGATGAGTCATGGATCTATCACTTTGACCCTGATCAAAAATGATAGAGCATGGAATACCCACATGCTTCCTCTCCTGGACACAAGAAATTAAAAACAGCACCGCTTGCCAACAAGGTTCTTTTGACTGTTCATGTTGACACCAAAAAACAAACAGAAGCATCTTGAGTGTTCTGCAAGACTTTTTAAATGTTATTGTGAAGAGGGCGATCAATTTTTGTTCAATATTGTTACTGAGGATGAGTCATGGATCCATCGCTTTGACCACGATCAGAAACGATAGAGCATGGAATACCGACACACTTTCTCTCCTGGTCACAAGAAATTCAAAACAGCACCGCTTGCCAACAAGGTTCTTTTGACTGTTCATGTTGACACCAACAAAACAAACAGAAGCATCTTGAGTGTTGTGCAAGACTTTTGAATCATTATCGTGAAGAGGGCGATCAATTTTTGTTGAATATTGTTACTGAGGATGTGTCATGGATCCATCACTTTGACCCTGATCAAAAATGATACAGCATGGAATACCTACACGCTTCCTCTCCTGGACAACAGAAATTCAAAACAGCACCGCTTGCCAACAATGTTCTTTTGACTGTTCTGCAAGACTTTTTAAACGTTATTGTGAAGAGGGCGATCAATTTTTGTTGAATATTGTTACTGAGGATGAGTCATGGATCTATCACTTTGACCCTGATCAAAAATGATAGAGCATGGAATACCCACATGCTTCCTCTCCTGGACACAAGAAATTAAAAACAGCACCGCTTGCCAACAAGGTTCTTTTGACAGTTCATGTTGACACCAAAAAACAAACAGAAGCATCTTGAGTGTTCTGCAAGACTTTTTAAATGTTAATGTGAAGAGGGCGATCAATTTTTGTTCAATATTGTTACTGAGGATGAGTCGTGGATCCATCGCTTTGACCCCGATCAGAAACGATAGAGCATGGAATACTGACACACTTTCTCTCCTGGTCACAAGAAATTCAAAACAGCACCGCTTGCCAACAAGGTTCTTTTGACTGTTCATGTTGACACCAAAAAACAAACAGAAGCATCTTGAGTGTTCTGCAAGACTTTTTAAACGTTATTGTGAAGAGGGCGATCAATTTTTGTTGAATATTGTTACTGAGGATGAGTCATGGATCTATCACTTTGACCCTGATCAAAAATGATAGAGCATGGAATACCCACATGCTTCCTCTCCTGGACACAAGAAATTAAAAACAGCACCGCTTGCCAACAAGGTTCTTTTGACTGTTCATGTTGACACCAAAAAACAAACAGAAGCATCTTGAGTGTTCTGCAAGACTTTTTAAATGTTATTGTGAAGAGGGCGATCAATTTTTGTTCAATATTGTTACTGAGGATGAGTCATGGATCCATCGCTTTGACCACGATCAGAAACGATAGAGCATGGAATACCGACACACTTTCTCTCCTGGTCACAAGAAATTCAAAACAGCACCGCTTGCCAACAAGGTTCTTTTGACTGTTCATGTTGACACCAACAAAACAAACAGAAGCATCTTGAGTGTTGTGCAAGACTTTTGAATCATTATCGTGAAGAGGGCGATCAATTTTTGTTGAATATTGTTACTGAGGATGTGTCATGGATCCATCACTTTGACCCTGATCAAAAATGATACAGCATGGAATACCTACACGCTTCCTCTCCTGGACAACAGAAATTCAAAACAGCACCGCTTGCCAACAATGTTCTTCTGACTGTTCTGCAAGACTTTTTAAACGTTATTGTGAAGAGGGCGATCAATTTTTGTTGAATATTGTTACTGAGGATGAGTCATGGATCTATCACTTTGACCCTGATCAAAAATGATAGAGCATGGAATACCCACATGCTTCCTCTCCTGGACACAAGAAATTAAAAACAGCACCGCTTGCCAACAAGGTTCTTTTGACAGTTCATGTTGACACCAAAAAACAAACAGAAGCATCTTGAGTGTTCTGCAAGACTTTTTAAATGTTATTGCGAAGAGGGCGATCAATTTTTGTTCAATATTGTTACTGAGGATGAGTCGTGGATCCATCGCTTTGTCCCCGATCAGAAACGATAGAGCATGGAATACCGACACACTTTCTCTCCTGGTCACAAGAAATTCAAAACAGCACCGCTTGCCAACAATGTTCTTTTGACTGTTCATGTTGACACCAACAAAACAAACAGAAGCATCTTGAGTGTTGTGCAAGACTTTTGAATCATTATCGTGAAGAGGGCGATCAATTTTTGTTGAATATTGTTACTGAGGATGTGTCATGGATCCATCACTTTGACCCTGATCAAAAATGATACAGCATGGAATACCTACACGCTTCCTCTCCTGGACAACAGAAATTCAAAACAGCACCGCTTGCCAACAATGTTCTTTTGACTGTTCATGTTGACACCAAAAAACAAACAGAAGCATCTTGAGTGTTCTGCAAGACTTTTTAAACGTTATTGTGAAGAGGGCGATCAATTTTTGTTGAATATTGTTACTGAGGATGAGTCATGGATCTATCACTTTGACCCTGATCAAAAATGATAGAGCATGGAATACCCACATGCTTCCTCTCCTGGACACAAGAAATTAAAAACAGCACCGCTTGCCAACAAGGTTCTTTTGACAGTTCATGTTGACACCAAAAAACAAACAGAAGCATCTTGAGTGTTCTGCAAGACTTTTTAAATGTTATTGTGAAGAGGGCGATCAATTTTTGTTCAATATTGTTACTGAGGATGAGTCATGGATCCATCGCTTTGACCCCGATCAGAAACGATAGAGCATGGAATACCGACACACTTTCTCTCCTGGTCACAAGAAATTCAAAACAGCACTGCTTGCCAACAAGGTTCTTTTGACTGTTCATGTTGACACCAAAAAACAAACAGAAGCATCTTGAGTGTTCTGCAAGACTTTTTAAACGTTATTGTGAAGAGGGCGATCAATTTTTGTTGAATATTGTTACTGAGGATGAGTCATGGATCTATCACTTTGACCCTGATCAAAAATGATAGAGCATGGAATACCCACATGCTTCCTCTCCTGGACACAAGAAATTAAAAACAGCACCGCTTGCCAACAAGGTTCTTTTGACTGTTCATGTTGACACCAAAAAACAAACAGAAGCATCTTGAGTGTTCTGCAAGACTTTTTAAATGTTATTGTGAAGAGGGCGATCAATTTTTGTTCAATATTGTTACTGAGGATGAGTCATGGATCCATCGCTTTGACCACGATCAGAAACGATAGAGCATGGAATACCGACACACTTTCTCTCCTGGTCACAAGAAATTCAAAACAGCACCGCTTGCCAACAAGGTTCTTTTGACTGTTCATGTTGACACCAACAAAACAAACAGAAGCATCTTGAGTGTTGTGCAAGACTTTTGAATCATTATCGTGAAGAGGGCGATCAATTTTTGTTGAATATTGTTACTGAGGATGTGTCATGGATCCATCACTTTGACCCTGATCAAAAATGATACAGCATGGAATACCTACACGCTTCCTCTCCTGGACAACAGAAATTCAAAACAGCACCGCTTGCCAACAATGTTCTTTTGACTGTTCTGCAAGACTTTTTAAACGTTATTGTGAAGAGGGCGATCAATTTTTGTTGAATATTGTTACTGAGGATGAGTCATGGATCTATCACTTTGACCCTGATCAAAAATGATAGAGCATGGAATACCCACATGCTTCCTCTCCTGGACACAAGAAATTAAAAACAGCACCGCTTGCCAACAAGGTTCTTTTGACAGTTCATGTTGACACCAAAAAACAAACAGAAGCATCTTGAGTGTTCTGCAAGACTTTTTAAATGTTAATGTGAAGAGGGCGATCAATTTTTGTTCAATATTGTTACTGAGGATGAGTCGTGGATCCATCGCTTTGACCCCGATCAGAAACGATAGAGCATGGAATACTGACACACTTTCTCTCCTGGTCACAAGAAATTCAAAACAGCACCGCTTGCCAACAAGGTTCTTTTGACTGTTCATGTTGACACCAAAAAACAAACAGAAGCATCTTGAGTGTTCTGCAAGACTTTTTAAACGTTATTGTGAAGAGGGCGATCAATTTTTGTTGAATATTGTTACTGAGGATGAGTCATGGATCTATCACTTTGACCCTGATCAAAAATGATAGAGCATGGAATACCCACATGCTTCCTCTCCTGGACACAAGAAATTAAAAACAGCACCGCTTGCCAACAAGGTTCTTTTGACTGTTCATGTTGACACCAAAAAACAAACAGAAGCATCTTGAGTGTTCTGCAAGACTTTTTAAATGTTATTGTGAAGAGGGCGATCAATTTTTGTTCAATATTGTTACTGAGGATGAGTCATGGATCCATCGCTTTGACCACGATCAGAAACGATAGAGCATGGAATACCGACACACTTTCTCTCCTGGTCACAAGAAATTCAAAACAGCACCGCTTGCCAACAAGGTTCTTTTGACTGTTCATGTTGACACCAACAAAACAAACAGAAGCATCTTGAGTGTTGTGCAAGACTTTTGAATCATTATCGTGAAGAGGGCGATCAATTTTTGTTGAATATTGTTACTGAGGATGTGTCATGGATCCATCACTTTGACCCTGATCAAAAATGATACAGCATGGAATACCTACACGCTTCCTCTCCTGGACAACAGAAATTCAAAACAGCACCGCTTGCCAACAATGTTCTTCTGACTGTTCTGCAAGACTTTTTAAACGTTATTGTGAAGAGGGCGATCAATTTTTGTTGAATATTGTTACTGAGGATGAGTCATGGATCTATCACTTTGACCCTGATCAAAAATGATAGAGCATGGAATACCCACATGCTTCCTCTCCTGGACACAAGAAATTAAAAACAGCACCGCTTGCCAACAAGGTTCTTTTGACAGTTCATGTTGACACCAAAAAACAAACAGAAGCATCTTGAGTGTTCTGCAAGACTTTTTAAATGTTATTGCGAAGAGGGCGATCAATTTTTGTTCAATATTGTTACTGAGGATGAGTCGTGGATCCATCGCTTTGTCCCCGATCAGAAACGATAGAGCATGGAATACCGACACACTTTCTCTCCTGGTCACAAGAAATTCAAAACAGCACCGCTTGCCAACAATGTTCTTTTGACTGTTCATGTTGACACCAACAAAACAAACAGAAGCATCTTGAGTGTTGTGCAAGACTTTTGAATCATTATCGTGAAGAGGGCGATCAATTTTTGTTGAATATTGTTACTGAGGATGTGTCATGGATCCATCACTTTGACCCTGATCAAAAATGATACAGCATGGAATACCTACACGCTTCCTCTCCTGGACAACAGAAATTCAAAACAGCACCGCTTGCCAACAATGTTCTTTTGACTGTTCATGTTGACACCAAAAAACAAACAGAAGCATCTTGAGTGTTCTGCAAGACTTTTTAAACGTTATTGTGAAGAGGGCGATCAATTTTTGTTGAATATTGTTACTGAGGATGAGTCATGGATCTATCACTTTGACCCTGATCAAAAATGATAGAGCATGGAATACCCACATGCTTCCTCTCCTGGACACAAGAAATTAAAAACAGCACCGCTTGCCAACAAGGTTCTTTTGACAGTTCATGTTGACACCAAAAAACAAACAGAAGCATCTTGAGTGTTCTGCAAGACTTTTTAAATGTTATTGTGAAGAGGGCGATCAATTTTTGTTCAATATTGTTACTGAGGATGAGTCATGGATCCATCGCTTTGACCCCGATCAGAAACGATAGAGCATGGAATACCGACACACTTTCTCTCCTGGTCACAAGAAATTCAAAACAGCACTGCTTGCCAACAAGGTTCTTTTGACTGTTCATGTTGACACCAACAAAACAAACAGAAGCATCTTGAGTGTTGTGCAAGACTTTTTAAACATTATTGTGAAGAGGGCGATCAATTTTTGTTGAATATTGTTGCTGAGGATGAGTCATGGTTCTATCACTTTGACCCTGATCAAAAATGATAGAGCATGGAATACCCACATGCTTCCTCTCCTGGACACAAGAAATTAAAAACAGCACCGCTTGCCAACAAGGTTCTTTTGACTGTTCATGTTGACACCAACAAAACAAACAGAAGCATCTTGAGTGTTGTGCAAGACTTTTGAATCATTATCGTGAAGAGGGCGATCAATTTTTGTTGAATATTGTTACTGAGGATGTGTCATGGATCCATCACTTTGACCCTGATCAAAAATGATACAGCATGAAATACCAACACGCTTCCTCTCCTGGACAACAGAAATTCAAAACAGCACCGCTTGCCAACAATGTTCTTTTGACTGTTCATGTTGACACCAAAAAACAAACAGAAGCATCTTGAGTGCTCTGCAAGACTTTTTAAACGTTATTGTGAAGAGGGCGATAATTTTTGTTGAATATTGTTACTGAGGATGAGTCATGGATCTATCACTTTGACCCTGATCAAAAATGATAGAGCATAGAATACCCACATGCTTCCTCTCCTGGACAACAGAAATTCAAAACAGCACCGCTTGCCAACAAGGTTCTTTTGACTGTTCATGTTGACACCAAAAAACAAACAGAAGCATCTTGAGTGTTCTGCAAGACTTTTTAAATGCTATTGTGAAGAGGGCGATCAATTTTTGTTGAATATTGTACTGAGGATGAGTCATGGATCCATTACTTTCACCCTGATCAAAAATGATAGAGCATGGAATACCCACATGCTTCCTCTCCTGGACACAAGAAATTAAAAACAGCACCGCTTGCCAACAAGGTTCTTTTGACTGTTCATGTTGACACCAAAAAACAAACAGAAGCATCTTGAGTGTTCTGCAAGACTTTTTAAATGCTATTGTGAAGAGGGCGATCAATTTTTGTTGAATATTGTTACTGAGGATGAGTCATGGATCCATCACTTTGACCCTGATCAAAAATGATACAGCATGGAATACCTACACGCTTCCTCTCCTGGACAACAGAAATTCAAAACAGCGCCGCTTGCCAACAAGGTTCTTTTGACTGTTCATGTTGACACCAAAAAACAAACAGAAGCATCTTGAGTGTTCTGCAAGACTTTTTAAACGTTATTGTGAAGAGGGCGATCAATTTTTGTTGAATATTGTTACTGAGGATGAGTCATGGATCTATCACTTTGACCCTGATCAAAAATGATAGAGCATGGAATACCCACATGCTTCCTCTCCTGGACACAAGAAATTAAAAACAGCACCGCTTGCCAACAAGGTTCTTTTGACTGTTCATGTTGAACCCAAAAAACAAACAGAAGCATCTTGAGTGTTCTAAGACTTTTTAAATGTTATTGTGAAGAGGGCGATCAATTTTTGTTCAATATTGTTACTGAGGATGAGTCATGGATCCATCGCTTTGACCCCGATCAGAAACGATAGAGCATGGAATACCGACACACTTTCTCTCCTGGTCACAAGAAATTCAAAACAGCACCGCTTGCCAACAAAGTTCTTTTGACTGTTCATGTTGACACCAACAAAACAAACAGAAGCATCTTGAGTGTTGTGCAAGACTTTTGAATCATTATCGTGAAGAGGGCGATCAATTTTTGTTGAATATTGTTACTGAGGATGTGTCATGGATCCATCACTTTGACCCTGATCAAAAATGATACAGCATGGAATACCTACACGCTTCCTCTCCTGGACAACAGAAATTCAAAACAGCACCGCTTGCCAACAATGTTCTTTTGACTGTTCATGTTGACACCAAAAAACAAACAGAAGCATCTTGAGTGTTCTGCAAGACTTTTTAAACGTTATTGTGAAGAGGGCGATCAAATTTTGTTCAATATTGTTACTGAGGATGAGTCATGGATCCATCGCTTTGACCCCGATCAGAAACGATAGAGCATGGAATGCCGACACACTTTCTCTCCTGGTCACAAGAAATTCAAAACAGCACCGCTTGCCAACAAGGTTCTTTTGACTGTTCATGTTGACACCAAAAAACAAACAGAAGCATCTTGAGTGTTCTGCAAGACTTTTTAAACGTTATTGTGAAGAGGGCGATCAATTTTTGTTGAATATTGTTACTGAGGATGAGTCATGGATCTATCACTTTGACCCTGATCAAAAATGATAGAGCATGGAATACCCACATGCTTCCTCTCCTGGACACAAGAAATTAAAAACAGCACCGCTTGCCAACAAGGTTCTTTTGACTGTTCATGTTGACACCAAAAAACAAACAGAAGCATCTTGAGTGTTCTGCAAGACTTTTTAAATGTTATTGTGAAGAGGGCGATCAATTTTTGTTCAATATTGTTACTGAGGATGAGTCATGGATCCATCGCTTTGACCCCGATCAGAAACGATAGAGCATGGAATACCGACACACTTTCTCTCCTGGTCACAAGAAATTCAAAACAGCACCGCTTGCCAACAAGGTTCTTTTGACTGTTCATGTTGACACCAACAAAACAAACAGAAGCATCTTGAGTGTTGTGCAAGACTTTTGAATCATTATCGTGAAGAGGGCGATCAATTTTTGTTGAATATTGTTACTGAGGATGTGTCATGGATCCATCACTTTGACCCTGATCAAAAATGATACAGCATGGAATACCTACACGCTTCCTCTCCTGGACAACAGAAATTCAAAACAGCACCGCTTGCCAACAATGTTCTTCTGACTGTTCTGCAAGACTTTTTAAACGTTATTGTGAAGAGGGCGATCAATTTTTGTTGAATATTGTTACTGAGGATGAGTCATGGATCTATCACTTTGACCCTGATCAAAAATGATAGAGCATGGAATACCCACATGCTTCCTCTCCTGGACACAAGAAATTAAAAACAGCACCGCTTGCCAACAAGGTTCTTTTGACAGTTCATGTTGACACCAAAAAACAAACAGAAGCATCTTGAGTGTTCTGCAAGACTTTTTAAATGTTATTGCGAAGAGGGCGATCAATTTTTGTTCAATATTGTTAGAGGATGAGTCGTGGATCCATCGCTTTGTCCCCGATCAGAAACGATAGAGCATGGAATACCGACACACTTTCTCTCCTGGTCACAAGAAATTCAAAACAGCACCGCTTGCCAACAATGTTCTTTTGACTGTTCATGTTGACACCAACAAAACAAACAGAAGCATCTTGAGTGTTGTGCAAGACTTTTGAATCATTATCGTGAAGAGGGCGATCAATTTTTGTTGAATATTGTTACTGAGGATGTGTCATGGATCCATCACTTTGACCCTGATCAAAAATGATACAGCATGGAATACCTACACGCTTCCTCTCCTGGACAACAGAAATTCAAAACAGCACCGCTTGCCAACAATGTTCTTTTGACTGTTCATGTTGACACCAAAAAACAAACAGAAGCATCTTGAGTGTTCTGCAAGACTTTTTAAACGTTATTGTGAAGAGGGCGATCAATTTTTGTTGAATATTGTTACTGAGGATGAGTCATGGATCTATCACTTTGACCCTGATCAAAAATGATAGAGCATGGAATACCCACATGCTTCCTCTCCTGGACACAAGAAATTAAAAACAACACCGCTTGCCAACAAGGTTCTTTTGACAGTTCATGTTGACACCAAAAAACAAACAGAAGCATCTTGAGTGTTCTGCAAGACTTTTTAAATGTTATTGTGAAGAGGGCGATCAATTTTTGTTCAATATTGTTACTGAGGATGAGTCATGGATCCATCGCTTTGACCCCGATCAGAAACGATAGAGCATGGAATACCGACACACTTTCTCTCCTGGTCACAAGAAATTCAAAACAGCACTGCTTGCCAACAAGGTTCTTTTGACTGTTCATGTTGACACCAAAAAACAAACAGAAGCATCTTGAGTGTTCTGCAAGACTTTTTAAACGTTATTGTGAAGAGGGCGATCAATTTTTGTTGAATATTGTTACTGAGGATGAGTCATGGATCTATCACTTTGACCCTGATCAAAAATGATAGAGCATGGAATACCCACATGCTTCCTCTCCTGGACACAAGAAATTAAAAACAGCACCGCTTGCCAACAAGGTTCTTTTGACTGTTCATGTTGACACCAAAAAACAAACAGAAGCATCTTGAGTGTTCTGCAAGACTTTTTAAATGTTATTGTGAAGAGGGCGATCAATTTTTGTTCAATATTGTTACTGAGGATGAGTCATGGATCCATCGCTTTGACCACGATCAGAAACGATAGAGCATGGAATACCGACACACTTTCTCTCCTGGTCACAAGAAATTCAAAACAGCACCGCTTGCCAACAAGGTTCTTTTGACTGTTCATGTTGACACCAACAAAACAAACAGAAGCATCTTGAGTGTTGTGCAAGACTTTTGAATCATTATCGTGAAGAGGGCGATCAATTTTTGTTGAATATTGTTACTGAGGATGTGTCATGGATCCATCACTTTGACCCTGATCAAAAATGATACAGCATGGAATACCTACACGCTTCCTCTCCTGGACAACAGAAATTCAAAACAGCACCGCTTGCCAACAATGTTCTTTTGACTGTTCTGCAAGACTTTTTAAACGTTATTGTGAAGAGGGCGATCAATTTTTGTTGAATATTGTTACTGAGGATGAGTCATGGATCTATCACTTTGACCCTGATCAAAAATGATAGAGCATGGAATACCCACATGCTTCCTCTCCTGGACACAAGAAATTAAAAACAGCACCGCTTGCCAACAAGGTTCTTTTGACAGTTCATGTTGACACCAAAAAACAAACAGAAGCATCTTGAGTGTTCTGCAAGACTTTTTAAATGTTAATGTGAAGAGGGCGATCAATTTTTGTTCAATATTGTTACTGAGGATGAGTCGTGGATCCATCGCTTTGACCCCGATCAGAAACGATAGAGCATGGAATACTGACACACTTTCTCTCCTGGTCACAAGAAATTCAAAACAGCACCGCTTGCCAACAAGGTTCTTTTGACTGTTCATGTTGACACCAAAAAACAAACAGAAGCATCTTGAGTGTTCTGCAAGACTTTTTAAACGTTATTGTGAAGAGGGCGATCAATTTTTGTTGAATATTGTTACTGAGGATGAGTCATGGATCTATCACTTTGACCCTGATCAAAAATGATAGAGCATGGAATACCCACATGCTTCCTCTCCTGGACACAAGAAATTAAAAACAGCACCGCTTGCCAACAAGGTTCTTTTGACTGTTCATGTTGACACCAAAAAACAAACAGAAGCATCTTGAGTGTTCTGCAAGACTTTTTAAATGTTATTGTGAAGAGGGCGATCAATTTTTGTTCAATATTGTTACTGAGGATGAGTCATGGATCCATCGCTTTGACCACGATCAGAAACGATAGAGCATGGAATACCGACACACTTTCTCTCCTGGTCACAAGAAATTCAAAACAGCACCGCTTGCCAACAAGGTTCTTTTGACTGTTCATGTTGACACCAACAAAACAAACAGAAGCATCTTGAGTGTTGTGCAAGACTTTTGAATCATTATCGTGAAGAGGGCGATCAATTTTTGTTGAATATTGTTACTGAGGATGTGTCATGGATCCATCACTTTGACCCTGATCAAAAATGATACAGCATGGAATACCTACACGCTTCCTCTCCTGGACAACAGAAATTCAAAACAGCACCGCTTGCCAACAATGTTCTTCTGACTGTTCTGCAAGACTTTTTAAACGTTATTGTGAAGAGGGCGATCAATTTTTGTTGAATATTGTTACTGAGGATGAGTCATGGATCTATCACTTTGACCCTGATCAAAAATGATAGAGCATGGAATACCCACATGCTTCCTCTCCTGGACACAAGAAATTAAAAACAGCACCGCTTGCCAACAAGGTTCTTTTGACAGTTCATGTTGACACCAAAAAACAAACAGAAGCATCTTGAGTGTTCTGCAAGACTTTTTAAATGTTATTGCGAAGAGGGCGATCAATTTTTGTTCAATATTGTTACTGAGGATGAGTCGTGGATCCATCGCTTTGTCCCCGATCAGAAACGATAGAGCATGGAATACCGACACACTTTCTCTCCTGGTCACAAGAAATTCAAAACAGCACCGCTTGCCAACAATGTTCTTTTGACTGTTCATGTTGACACCAACAAAACAAACAGAAGCATCTTGAGTGTTGTGCAAGACTTTTGAATCATTATCGTGAAGAGGGCGATCAATTTTTGTTGAATATTGTTACTGAGGATGTGTCATGGATCCATCACTTTGACCCTGATCAAAAATGATACAGCATGGAATACCTACACGCTTCCTCTCCTGGACAACAGAAATTCAAAACAGCACCGCTTGCCAACAATGTTCTTTTGACTGTTCATGTTGACACCAAAAAACAAACAGAAGCATCTTGAGTGTTCTGCAAGACTTTTTAAACGTTATTGTGAAGAGGGCGATCAATTTTTGTTGAATATTGTTACTGAGGATGAGTCATGGATCTATCACTTTGACCCTGATCAAAAATGATAGAGCATGGAATACCCACATGCTTCCTCTCCTGGACACAAGAAATTAAAAACAGCACCGCTTGCCAACAAGGTTCTTTTGACAGTTCATGTTGACACCAAAAAACAAACAGAAGCATCTTGAGTGTTCTGCAAGACTTTTTAAATGTTATTGTGAAGAGGGCGATCAATTTTTGTTCAATATTGTTACTGAGGATGAGTCATGGATCCATCGCTTTGACCCCGATCAGAAACGATAGAGCATGGAATACCGACACACTTTCTCTCCTGGTCACAAGAAATTCAAAACAGCACTGCTTGCCAACAAGGTTCTTTTGACTGTTCATGTTGACACCAAAAAACAAACAGAAGCATCTTGAGTGTTCTGCAAGACTTTTTAAACGTTATTGTGAAGAGGGCGATCAATTTTTGTTGAATATTGTTACTGAGGATGAGTCATGGATCTATCACTTTGACCCTGATCAAAAATGATAGAGCATGGAATACCCACATGCTTCCTCTCCTGGACACAAGAAATTAAAAACAGCACCGCTTGCCAACAAGGTTCTTTTGACTGTTCATGTTGACACCAAAAAACAAACAGAAGCATCTTGAGTGTTCTGCAAGACTTTTTAAATGTTTTTGTGAAGAGGGCGATCAATTTTTGTTCAATATTGTTACTGAGGATGAGTCATGGATCCATCGCTTTGACCACGATCAGAAACGATAGAGCATGGAATACCGACACACTTTCTCTCCTGGTCACAAGAAATTAAAAACAGCACCGCTTGCCAACAATGTTCTTTTGACTGTTCATGTTGACACCAACAAAACAAACAGAAGCATCTTGAGTGTTGTGCAAGACTTTTGAATCATTATCGTGAAGAGGGCGATCAATTTTTGTTGAATATTGTTACTGAGGATGTGTCATGGATCCATCACTTTGACCCTGATCAAAAATGATACAGCATGGAATACCTACACGCTTCCTCTCCTGGACAACAGAAATTCAAAACAGCACCGCTTGCCAACAATGTTCTTTTGACTGTTCTGCAAGACTTTTTAAACGTTATTGTGAAGAGGGCGATCAATTTTTGTTGAATATTGTTACTGAGGATGAGTCATGGATCTATCACTTTGACCCTGATCAAAAATGATAGAGCATGGAATACCCACATGCTTCCTCTCCTGGACACAAGAAATTAAAAACAGCACCGCTTGCCAACAAGGTTCTTTTGACAGTTCATGTTGACACCAAAAAACAAACAGAAGCATCTTGAGTGTTCTGCAAGACTTTTTAAATGTTAATGTGAAGAGGGCGATCAATTTTTGTTCAATATTGTTACTGAGGATGAGTCGTGGATCCATCGCTTTGACCCCGATCAGAAACGATAGAGCATGGAATACTGACACACTTTCTCTCCTGGTCACAAGAAATTCAAAACAGCACCGCTTGCCAACAAGGTTCTTTTGACTGTTCATGTTGACACCAAAAAACAAACAGAAGCATCTTGAGTGTTCTGCAAGACTTTTTAAACGTTATTGTGAAGAGGGCGATCAATTTTTGTTGAATATTGTTACTGAGGATGAGTCATGGATCTATCACTTTGACCCTGATCAAAAATGATAGAGCATGGAATACCCACATGCTTCCTCTCCTGGACACAAGAAATTAAAAACAGCACCGCTTGCCAACAAGGTTCTTTTGACTGTTCATGTTGACACCAAAAAACAAACAGAAGCATCTTGAGTGTTCTGCAAGACTTTTTAAATGTTATTGTGAAGAGGGCGATCAATTTTTGTTCAATATTGTTACTGAGGATGAGTCATGGATCCATCGCTTTGACCACGATCAGAAACGATAGAGCATGGAATACCGACACACTTTCTCTCCTGGTCACAAGAAATTCAAAACAGCACCGCTTGCCAACAAGGTTCTTTTGACTGTTCATGTTGACACCAACAAAACAAACAGAAGCATCTTGAGTGTTGTGCAAGACTTTTGAATCATTATCGTGAAGAGGGCGATCAATTTTTGTTGAATATTGTTACTGAGGATGTGTCATGGATCCATCACTTTGACCCTGATCAAAAATGATACAGCATGGAATACCTACACGCTTCCTCTCCTGGACAACAGAAATTCAAAACAGCACCGCTTGCCAACAATGTTCTTCTGACTGTTCTGCAAGACTTTTTAAACGTTATTGTGAAGAGGGCGATCAATTTTTGTTGAATATTGTTACTGAGGATGAGTCATGGATCTATCACTTTGACCCTGATCAAAAATGATAGAGCATGGAATACCCACATGCTTCCTCTCCTGGACACAAGAAATTAAAAACAGCACCGCTTGCCAACAAGGTTCTTTTGACAGTTCATGTTGACACCAAAAAACAAACAGAAGCATCTTGAGTGTTCTGCAAGACTTTTTAAATGTTATTGTGAAGAGGGCGATCAATTTTTGTTCAATATTGTTACTGAGGATGAGTCGTGGATCCATCGCTTTGACCCCGATCAGAAACCATAGAGCATGGAATACCGACACACTTTCTCTCCTGGTCACAAGAAATTAAAAACAGCACCGCTTGCCAACAAGGTTCTTTTGACTGTTCATGTTGACACCAACAAAACAAACAGAAGCATCTTGAGTGTTGTGCAAGACTTTTGAATCATTATCGTGAAGAGGGCGATCAATTTTTGTTGAATATTGTTACTGAGGATGTGTCATGGATCCATCACTTTGACCCTGATCAAAAATGATACAGCATGGAATACCTACACGCTTCCTCTCCTGGACAACAGAAATTCAAAACAGCACCGCTTGCCAACAATGTTCTTTTGACTGTTCATGTTGACACCAAAAAACAAACAGAAGCATCTTGAGTGTTCTGTAAGACTTTTTAAACGTTATTGTGAAGAGGGCGATCAATTTTTGTTGAATATTGTTACTGAGGATGAGTCATGGATCTATCACTTTGACCCTGATCAAAAATGATAGAGCATGGAATACCCACATGCTTCCTCTCCTGGACACAAGAAATTAAAAACAGCACCGCTTGCCAACAAGGTTCTTTTGACAGTTCATGTTGACACCAAAAAACAAACAGAAGCATCTTGAGTGTTCTGCAAGACTTTTTAAATGTTATTGTGAAGAGGGCGATCAATTTTTGTTCAATATTGTTACTGAGGATGAGTCATGGATCCATTGCTTTGACCCCGATCAGAAACGATAGAGCATGGAATACCGACACACTTTCTCTCCTGGTCACAAGAAATTCAAAACAGCACTGCTTGCCAACAAGGTTCTTTTGACTGTTCATGTTGACACCAAAAAACAAACAGAAGCATCTTGAGTGTTCTGCAAGACTTTTTAAACGTTATTGTGAAGAGGGCGATCAATTTTTGTTGAATATTGTTACTGAGGATGAGTCATGGATCTATCACTTTGACCCTGATCAAAAATGATAGAGCATGGAATACCCACATGCTTCCTCTCCTGGACACAAGAAATTAAAAACAGCACCGCTTGCCAACAAGGTTCTTTTGACTGTTCATGTTGACACCAAAAAACAAACAGAAGCATCTTGAGTGTTCTGCAAGACTTTTTAAATGTTATTGTGAAGAGGGCGATCAATTTTTGTTCAATATTGTTACTGAGGATGAGTCATGGATCCATCGCTTTGACCACGATCAGAAACGATAGAGCATGGGATACCGACACACTTTCTCTCCTGGTCACAAGAAATTCAAAACAGCACCGCTTGCCAACAAGGTTCTTTTGACTGTTCATGTTGACACCAACAAAACAAACAGAAGCATCTTGAGTGTTGTGCAAGACTTTTGAATCATTATCGTGAAGAGGGCGATCAATTTTTGTTGAATATTGTTACTGAGGATGTGTCATGGATCCATCACTTTGACCCTGATCAAAAATGATACAGCATGGAATACCTACACGCTTCCTCTCCTGGACAACAGAAATTTAAAACAGCACCGCTTGCCAACAATGTTCTTTTGACTGTTCTGCAAGACTTTTTAAACGTTATTGTGAAGAGGGCGATCAATTTTTGTTGAATATTGTTACTGAGGATGAGTCATGGATCTATCACTTTGACCCTGATCAAAAATGATAGAGCATGGAATACCCACATGCTTCCTCTCCTGGACACAAGAAATTAAAAACAGCACCGCTTGCCAACAAGGTTCTTTTGACAGTTCATGTTGACACCAAAAAACAAACAGAAGCATCTTGAGTGTTCTGCAAGACTTTTTAAATGTTAATGTGACGAGGGCGATCAATTTTTGTTCAATATTGTTACTGAGGATGAGTCGTGGATCCATCGCTTTGACCCCGATCAGAAACGATAGAGCATGGAATACCGACACACTTTCTCTCCTGGTCACAAGAAATTCAAAACAGCACCGCTTGCCAACAAGGTTCTTTTGACTGTTCATGTTGACACCAAAAAACAAACAGAAGCATCTTGAGTGTTCTGCAAGACTTTTTAAACGTTATTGTGAAGAGGGCGATCAATTTTTGTTGAATATTGTTACTGAGGATGAGTCATGGATCTATCACTTTGACCCTGATCAAAAATGATAGAGCATGGAATACCCACATGCTTCCTCTCCTGGACACAAGAAATTAAAAACAGCACCGCTTGCCAACAAGGTTCTTTTGACTGTTCATGTTGACACCAAAAAACAAACAGAAGCATCTTGAGTGTTCTGCAAGACTTTTTAAATGTTATTGTGAAGAGGGCGATCAATTTTTGTTCAATATTGTTACTGAGGATGAGTCATGGATCCATCGCTTTGACCCCGATCAGAAACGATAGAGCATGGAATACCGACACACTTTCTCTCCTGGTCACAAGAAATTCAAAACAGCACCGCTTGCCAACAAGGTTCTTTTGACTGTTCATGTTGACACCAACAAAACAAACAGAAGCATCTTGAGTGTTGTGCAAGACTTTTGAATCATTATCGTGAAGAGGGCGATCAATTTTTGTTGAATATTGTTACTGAGGATGTGTCATGGATCCATCACTTTGACCCTGATCAAAAATGATACAGCATGGAATACCTACACGCTTCCTCTCCTGGACAACAGAAATTCAAAACAGCACCGCTTGCCAACAATGTTCTTTTGACTGTTCATGTTGACACCAAAAAACAAACAGAAGCATCTTGAGTGTTCTGCAAGACTTTTTAAACGTTATTGTGAAGAGGGCGATCAATTTTTGTTGAATATTGTTACTGAGGATGAGTCATGGATCTATCACTTTGACCCTGATCAAAAATGATAGAGCATGGAATACCCACATGCTTCCTCTCCTGGACACAAGAAATTAAAAACAGCACCGCTTGCCAACAAGGTTCTTTTGACTGTTCATGTTGACACCAAAAAACAAACAGAAGCATCTTGAGTGTTCTGCAAGACTTTTTAAATGTTATTGTGAAGAGGGCGATCAATTTTTGTTCAATATTGTTACTGAGGATGAGTCATGGATCCATCGCTTTGACCCCGATCAGAAACGATAGAGCATGGAATACCGACACACTTTCTCTCCTGGTCACAAGAAATTCAAAACAGCACCGCTTGCCAACAAGGTTCTTTTGACTGTTCATGTTGACACCAACAAAACAAACAGAAGCATCTTGAGTGTTGTGCAAGACTTTTGAATCATTATCGTGAAGAAGGCGATCAATTTTTGTTGAATATTGTTACTAAGGATGTGTCATGGATCCATCACTTTGACCCTGATCAAAAATGATACAGCATGGAATACCTACACGCTTCCTCTCCTGGACAACAGAAATTCAAAACAGCACCGCTTGCCAACAATGTTCTTTTGACTGTTCATGTTGACACCAAAAAACAAACAGAAGCATCTTGAGTGTTCTGCAAGACTTTTTAAACGTTATTGTGAAGAGGGCGATCAATTTTTGTTGAATATTGTTACTGAGGATGAGTCATGGATCTATCACTTTGACCCTGATCAAAAATGATAGAGCATGGAATACCCACATGCTTCCTCTCCTGGACACAAGAAATTAAAAACAGCACCGCTTGCCAACAAGGTTCTTTTGACTGTTCATGTTGACACCAACAAAACAAACAGAAGCATCTTGAGTGTTGTGCAAGACTTTTGAATCATTATCGTGAAGAGGGCGATCAATTTTTGTTGAATATTGTTACTGAGGATGTGTCATGGATCCATCACTTTGACCCTGATCAAAAATGATACAGCATGGAATACCTACACGCTTCCTCTCCTGGACAACAGAAATTCAAAACAGCACCGCTTGCCAACAATGTTCTTTTGACTGTTCATGTTGACACCAAAAAACAAACAGAAGCATCTTGAGTGTTCTGCAAGACTTTTTAAACGTTATTGTGAAGAGGGCGATCAATTTTTGTTGAATATTGTTACTGAGGATGAGTCATGGATCTATCACTTTGACCCTGATCAAAAATGATAGAGCATGGAATACCCACATGCTTCCTCTCCTGGACACAAGAAATTAAAAACAGCACCGCTTGCCAACAAGGTTCTTTTGACTGTTCATGTTGACACCAAAAAACAAACAGAAGCATCTTGAGTGTTCTGCAAGACTTTTTAAATGTTATTGTGAAGAGGGCGATCAATTTTTGTTCAATATTGTTACTGAGGATGAGTCATGGATCCATCGCTTTGACCCCGATCAGAAACGATAGAGCATGGAATACCGACACACTTTCTCTCCTGGTCACAAGAAATTCAAAACAGCACCGCTTGCCAACAAGGTTCTTTTGACTGTTCATGTTGACACCAACAAAACAAACAGAAGCATCTTGAGTGTTGTGCAAGACTTTTGAATCATTATCGTGAAGAAGGCGATCAATTTTTGTTGAATATTGTTACTAAGGATGTGTCATGGATCCATCACTTTGACCCTGATCAAAAATGATACAGCATGGAATACCTACACGCTTCCTCTCCTGGACAACAGAAATTCAAAACAGCACCGCTTGCCAACAATGTTCTTTTGACTGTTCATGTTGACACCAAAAAACAAACAGAAGCATCTTGAGTGTTCTGCAAGACTTTTAAACGTTATTGTGAAGAGGGCGATCAATTTTTGTTGAATATTGTTACTGAGGATGAGTCATGGATCTATCACTTTGACCCTGATCAAAAATGATAGAGCATGGAATACCCACATGCTTCCTCTCCTGGACACAAGAAATTAAAAACAGCACCGCTTGCCAACAAGGTTCTTTTGACAGTTCATGTTGACACCAAAAAACAAACAGAAGCCTCCTGGACACAAGAAATTAAAAACAGCACCGCTTGCCAACAAGGTTCTTTTGACAGTTCATGTTGACACCAAGAAACAAACAGAAGCATCTTGAGTGTTCTGCAAGACTTTTTAAACGTTATTGTGAAGAGGGCGATCAATTTTTGTTGAATATTGTTACTGAGGATGAGTCATGGATCTATCACTTTGACCCTGATCAAAAATGATAGAGCATGGAATACCCACATGCTTCCTCTCCTGGACACAAGAAATTAAAAACAGCACCGCTTGCCAACAAGGTTCTTTTGACTGTTCATGTTGACACCAAAAAACAAACAGAAGCATCTTGAGTGTTCTGCAAGACTTTTTAAATGCTATTGTGAAGAGGGCGATCAATTTTTGTTGAATATTGTTACTGAGGATGAGTCATGGATCCATCACTTTGACCCTGATAAAAAATGATAGAGCATGGAATACCGACACGCTTCCTCTCCTGGACACAAGAATTGCAAAACAGCACAGCTTGCCAACGAGGTTCTTTTGACTGTTCATGTTGACACTAACAAAACAAACAAAAGCATCTTGAGTGTTGTGCAATACTTTTTAAATATTATCGTGAAGAGGGCAATCAATTTTTGTTGAATATTGTTATTGGGGATGAATCATGGATCCATCACTTTGACTCTGATCAAAAACGATAGAGCATGGAATACCAACACGCTTCCTCTCCTGGGCACAAGAAATTCAAAACAGCACTACTTGCCAACAAGGGTTTTTTGACTGTTTCTTGAGATTTGGACAAAGTTTACCTGAAAGAATTTTCGGAAGTTGGAAATACTGTTGATTCAGCATGTTACAATGAAACGATAACGAATTTACCATCCACCCTACAGCCCGGACTTGGTAAAGAACAATTTTATTTTCTTCTCAAATCTGAAAAGGGAACTCAAGGGGACTCATTTCACTTCAGATGATGAAGTGAAGCATGCTGTCACATCATGGATCAGACCTTTAACAAAGCACTGAATTCTGCATTGATGGCGTGCATAAACTGTCTTATGTCGGGGAAAATGTATTGTACGACAAGGCGGTATAACAATGGTGCCATAAGGAGGTATGACAATTTGTGCCTACCTTATTGTACTTTTATTTCAGTTTTTGTTTGTACAAAAACATCTTTTTTTTCTGCATATTTGACTCAGTGTGCATTACCTAACAGGTTACCCTCATAATAAAAAAGCAGGAAAGTTGATTATAAATAAAGTAATTTTGGGGATGAAGCACAAGTTCAGAAAGATATAATGTACATTATATGTTCTTCAATATACATATATTTTGGGCAAGTTCTTCACAGATTTTTTTTTTTTTTTTTTTTTTTTTTTGGTAGAAAGATAACTGCAATTACCTAAATGAATCAATGCATTTATTAGTTCTTAAGTGGTTTATTTTTGCTTTGCTTTTATGAGATCACTTTGTGTACCAACTCCAAATAACAGGCAGTAAACAGACTCATTAGGAGTTGGAATCACACAAAAGTTGTGAAATTCTCCAACTCAACCTTAAAAAATTCTGAGTCTTTGATTGAACTGATGGGCTCTTGAAATGAGAGGTTATCAAAGCTAATCTTCCAATCAAAAACTTGGAACCTTTTCTACAATATGTAGTGTTATGCTAAATTGCACAGGTATTTACATATGGCAAAGCCTGCAGTTCATTACCAGGGAATAAAATTTCCAGGGAACATGGAACTGTTCAATAATTGTTTGTTCCTAATTCAAAACGATGAAGACTTTAATGCATGTGTTAAATAAAAATATCAGCCAATATGTAATTCCAACAGAATATTGATGTACAGGGCATTGAAAAATTGACTTCAGTGATAACTTCTGAGCCAAATACAAACTAACTAAGCATGTGAAAGGGAGGTGGAGACTGCATGACTGAGTGAATGAATGCATGATGATGGAAATCTGCAGAAGATATAACAAGGTGATAACTTAAAAAAAGCATGCCTATACATGCAGAACATACACAGAGTTGCAACAACTTGCTAACAATTATCACTGCACTGAACCTTTTAATATGTATAGCACTAGAAAGTTATGGTTGATTTGGGTATCACACTATACATGAAAAAAATATCTCATGGTTGGGCAAATTTGGGTTTTATACAATGTCAAAAACTGTTCAAAACAAAATTTATTCATTTTATTTTGTAATCCTACACTTAACTAAATCTAAATTCACTGTCAAATACTAAGGAAAATTAATTCAAGGAATTCACAGGTGACTTCATGCTTTCATTTACATCATCACATTACCAAAATGCAAACTAAAATACACTCATTGTCGTGAAAATCTGTGCACCAAGAAAAAACCATGTGATTAATGCAAAAACTCAGCGAATAGCTACAGAGAGGGCAGACATGCAAATGATTTAAGTTTTGTGCGATTTCACATGCCCGCGTACCGGTGCTGCAATTGCAATCCTTGGGGCTTATAAGGCGCCACACAGGGGACTTCACATTCGTGTCGAAATGCACGGTAAGAGTCAGGTGAAGTCCCTGAGCGATAGACATGCTGAGGAGCCACCGTAGATATGCGAACAAGCAACTGATGGAGTTTGAATGAGGCCATATTGTTGGGATGAGAGAGGCGGCGTGACTGGTGCGCCGAATCGGCACACCATTTGGGCCGGTCATACAGTACAGTGCAATCGTGTTGGGAGCAATGGACACAGGAAGGCACCCAGACACGGCAGACTGGCTCCGGACGACCCAGACACACTACCAATAGAGATGACCCTGGAATTATGAGAGTAGCCTGCACAGATGCGACAACGACCTTGTCCAATATCCAGAGACATGTGGCAGCTGTACAAAGGACTCCTGTGTATGCCAGAACCATTTCCAGATGCCTGGCAGAGGCGAATATTCACTCTTGACGGCCCTTACATTTTCTGCCATTAACGCCTGACCATCGTTGGCGTCGATTGCAGTGGTGTCAGCAGCGAGCACCGTGGAATGCTATGGACTGGCGACGTATAGTGTTCAGCAATGAATCCTGCTTCTGTATGGGAACGGAAGACCACCGTGTCAGAGTGTGGAGGACCACAGGTGAGCACTACAATCCCAACCTCACTGTACAGCGGCAAACGTACTGTACTGCAGGTGTGATGGTGTGGGGAGCCATCGCGTATGACAGCCGAACTTCCCTCGCAGTGATCCGAGGGATGTTGACAACCCAGCACTATGTACAAGAGATCCTGCCGCCCCATGTGCTGCTTTTCCTGGTGGGGCGGCCCAGAGCCATTTTCCAACAAGATAACGCCTGTTTGCACACGGCTCGGGTTTCCCAGGACTGTCTACGTCATGCTTCGATGCTTCCGTGGCCTTCCAGATCGCCTGATCTCTCGCCCATCGAGCAGGTGTGAGAGCAGATGGGACGCCAGTTTCTCCGTGTCCCGGTGTTCGTGATTTAGAATGTCAGTTGCAAAAGTGTGGGCCAATCTGTTCCAGGATAACATAATGTGTCTCTTTGACTCCGTGCCGGACCCTACCACCGCATGTATCCGAGCACAAGGCAGTCTGACACGGTACTAACAATGACCGGAATGTGTACCGTATGTCCAAAGGAAATCGTCCTGCAGCTGTAATATTGTAATCACTTCTGTATTTGGTATGTACCATCTCATTACTAAAATCTCATTTCAATTCAACGCCTCCTTCTTGGAGCATGGATTTTTACGACAATGAGTGAATAACTGAATTGCTGAGGAATAACAAAGATACCCCAAAAATCTCTTTGATAACCTCATCAATTCCATGCCACAAAGGTGTGCAGTAGTCTTAGCCATTTGAGGGTACCACACACCTGACTAGAGGTCAGTTATCACCTTAAAAAGTCACTTTTTCTTGTTATACAGATATGCATACTAGGATGGGCCGAAAAAAACTTTTTTTTGAAATCAATCTTGGTATAGCGCGGAAAAGTTGCCTAATGCGTCAGTTAGAACCCACAAGAAATTTAATTAATTTTGCTCAATATCTAGCCGCGCCCCTCCGGCATTAAAAAAGTAAAAAAAAGACGAAAAATCTAATTTGAAGCCTTTTCCAGGACATTTCTTTTCGAATTTTTTTTTCGAAATCGATCTTGGCATAGCGCAGAAAAGTTTCTTAATGGGTCAGTTAGAACCCAAAAACAATTTAGTCAATTTTGGTCAGTATCTAGCAGCACCTCTCTGGCATTGGAAAAGTATAAACACAATACGAAAAAGTAAAAAAAGTAAAAAGTGCAATTACTGCTTCTTGCAATACAGAAATCTAGAAACTAGAAGTACAATAAAGCAAAAGAAGGGGAATATTTACATTTTCTTTACATGGTCAGGCAACTGCCTTGTGAGAGAAATCATTTTCCAGATATGTCGGGCTCCATCTTGGCACCGTGGTCTCATTTTTATCTCGAACCACATTGGTGCATAAACCAGCATCACAAACTTAACGATTATACGAAGATTATCGGATGGATTTTGGGTACTGATGTATAATCGTAACAGACGGTTTGCGGTCGTCAGCCAGCGTGCATGACTGATTTTGCCTGGATTGGTCTTAGCCAGATTTGGGGGACAACTGCCATCTTTAACAGCAATGCATATACGATACAAGTATTGCTGATCAGTGCTTAGATTGCTGATTAATTTAGGGTCCGAATACGGGAGGGTAGTATCAATTTTGTCAAATCTGACCACTGTCTTGTCACAATCTTTTAGAAGTGAACCAACAGGTCCAAAGTAGGAATATGGTCCTTTTGTGTGGTCATCGGGTTCCTAAATGAGATGCCTTAGTGGCAACTCATTGGTATGTAGCAAACATATGCTCCATTGCAGAGGTCTTCCACAGTGGGTTTCAAGAAAATGTATTACTCCACCCTTCCATTCCGTATTAACATTTGTTCCATCGCATCCGATTATCATTAGGCTCTGGAAATTGACATTATGCATTTCCGTAGAGGCAATTAATTATGCTTTTGATTATTTCTTTCACAGTTTTGTCAGAATTTAGCGAGATATATCCTATGTACTTACCTTCGGGCTCCTTTATCAGTGCTATGTGCGCTTCAGATTTTATCTCTAGATGACCTGCCATCAGCTTAAGAGTCAGATCTTTGCGCCCACAGTCCAGTTGTGCAACAACTCACGGATTGTGACTCGTCTCTCTGCACGAAACAATTTATCCACTTGCTGATGTTTGTGTCAGTGGTTGCAGATGATGTTCTCCTACTGCATAGTTTGACCATCATCTGCAACCACTACGTGTTTTCTTCTTCTTTAAACTTCTTCATCCATCTGTGCACATTGCTCTTGTCAATGGTGTCATCTCCGTAAACATTCTGCAGCCTTCTGTGAATGTTGGACAGCCTGCACCCTACCTTCGTCAAGAACTCAATGACGGCACATTGCTTCTGCTTAGAATCCATCATTTACCTGCAATGAAGAAGAAGGGTTACTATAGAGGAAGAGTTACTCTACCAACATGTGCAATTTGAATTACCTCTAGCAGTTAATAAAAAGGTATGCCCACTTTTGCATTACCTTCGGTACAACCCTCGCACAAAATGCAGCATTTAGGTTCCCTTTTTCTTAAACACGTACAATCTTTTCAACTAATAAATAGGAACCATACACCATGTATACTGAAAATACTATACCAGTAATCCGAATTTCTTGGCATAGAATAGAAAATCAAAGTTTCCAAGCTTTTGCACATCAACCAAATGACTTTCTCAAGGAAGGTAGACAGTTTGCTGTCTACCTTCCTTGAGAAAGCCATATGGTTGATGTGGGAAAGCTTGGAAACTTTGTCTATTCTACACGAAGAAATTCGGATTACTAGTATAGTTACACTATTTTGAATAATCTTTTCATTTCTAATGTCTGTGCATTTTCATATTGTTATCTCTCCTTGTCTAATGCCATATATTTTACTCACAAGATTTAATGCTAACTTTTGCCCTATCATAAAAAGAAATCTATGTATAACATTAATAACACAGAATGCAGAAATTAAAGACATTATGTTCAAAAAAGAGGTTTGTGCTTACAAAGCAAACAGCACTTCCTTCCTTTTAATTGTTATCACAAAAATTTACAAGAACATAAAATCCCTTTGACACAAAAATGGCTGCATATGAAAACCCACTATGGACCTTTATCATGCAAAACTGTATGAAGGGGAGGTGTTATTTAGGATTTTCAGGCAATATTTTAATCTAAAAGTTACAACTACAATCTCCCCCCCCCCTTTTTTTTTTCAGACAAATGAATTCCCATGAATTCCAAAGAAAACAGAACTTACAGTAGAGCATTAGGATTTGATTTATAACTGGTACTTAACAACTCAGATGTGCATTACCAAAATTGCTCCTTTTAAGTTAAAAGACCCGATAAGGGCACGTTATATATTAAACAATTCTTTTTTTTTTTTTTCCTCCTTTGAATTCGATGATATAAAAAACGTTATGACAAAAGATATGATAGTAAAATGATTTTACTATTGAATAAGATAAATAAAACATGTAATTTAGTATGCTCAGCATGATATTGTGAATGAGTGAACTCAAATACTTAAATATATTTTAAAGTTTTTTAAAATTTGTAATAATTTTATATCTAATGTGCAAAAACATGCTTACTCCATATTTTAGATCCACTGGTGACATCTCAGCAGTTTTGAGTGGTCCAGCAAAATGAATGGCTAACTGGCGCAAACTTTGGAGATCATCAGCTACCAACTCATGGTATATTTTGCTAGGAGCAATCTAAAGCATTTTGTAAAATAAGTAAAGAAAATTCAAAATGGGCGTACAAAGTTAAGTTAAAGAAAGACCTGCATATCATTCAACACACTGAAATTCACATAACAATACATGTATATTGTCTATATTACACCTTCAAATTGCCCATACAAAAAGCATTTTTTTAATGAGTGAAAAAAGGGTGGTTCAAAAGTTCAACAGTATTAAACTAAAAAAACGAGTTCTTAAAAAACACCCAGCCAGAATTTAATGAAAAGAGAAATTGTTCTTCATGTGGCTTTTCTCTCATATCAAACATGTTATCCACCAATATTCCACCTATGTTCAACTTGCTCACAAAAAGACTTGCAGGTATACAAAACTAAACCTACCTGCTCTAGAAGATATCAATACCCCAAAATAAAAACATACCATAGTACTACAAATACTGGGTATCAAACAATGGGTCACT
This sequence comes from Macrothele yani, assembly GCA_039090855.1. Lineage (NCBI taxonomy): Eukaryota > Metazoa > Arthropoda > Arachnida > Araneae > Macrothelidae > Macrothele > Macrothele yani. Next base: position 33,766,165 of record CM077029.1, read on the forward strand.
CTGATGAACCCTGCCACTTGTGTGCTTTTCTATGCTGGGTTCCTGTTGCCTTCTCAGCCTTAGGCTTTCATGTTAAGGAACCTCAGGCACATGAATGTTCTAGTCCTCACATACAGTTTAATTAACGCTAGTCGAGTATCAGAAAATTTCCTACTCACTTGATCACACAGCTTCAACTCAATATTTTTATCTGGCAACAGAAAATGTTGCTCATTAAATGATAAAAACATCAGCTCAATTGAATCATTTTGCTTAACCAGTCATCAGATGGTATACGTAGACTACCTCATGACAATGCTCCTATCCAGCAAAAAGATGGAACATCATAAGGAACAGCAGGTAATAGCCCAGTGGAAGTGCCTAAAGTATAATCGTATTTCTGTCCACAATAAGCAAGATAGCCGTCAATATGTTTAAAACTTTCCATAGAGTAATCATTTCCAGTAAGACATGCTGTGTGTGGAGGAAGATCAGGATCAATAGAATCTTCAAGCACAATGTCTCTCATTTCAGTGATATCTTCAACCACTGACAGTAGCACCGACACCTCACTGATGAACAAATGCAACAAAGAAAAATTTGTGCCAATCTCTTGCACTGAACAAATGAGAATGAATAGTGGAACAGAGTCAGCACTAGAAATGAAACATGTTTACCAACATGCCCTGAGATTAACAGACGAGCATACAAAAGAAATTGCCAGATTTATTGAATCCTGAAAAAGTATGCATTTTAAAATCAAAGGTGACCCTTTTTTTTTTTTTTTTTTTTATGGTTAAAGGGTACTGTATTGAGAGGTTGTTCCACCAGGACAGGCTGTTGTTAACCAGTACCTTCACCTACAAATTTTAGAAAGTTGAGAAGAAAGTGTTTACAGAATGAAACGAAATTTGCTTCCTGACCAGTGGAATCTCCATCACGACAATGCACTTTCACACATGATGCTTTTTGTTAAGGATTTCCTGACTCAAAATCAATTGTTATTCTTGAACAATTCCTATTTACTTGGCAGGAATTGTGTTTACTTGGTGGAATTGTCTTACTTCATTTTACTTGGTGTTTACTTTACTTAGTGCCACTGCTCATATGCCACTAAGATGAAGGATTATATATCATATGCTTTGATTTGTACACGGAGGAGCATTTCATCTGAGTGATGATAGTCTTCCTCAGCTGCTTGGAGATTATTTGTTCTGAGTGTGGTAATGGTAACATACTCAAACGTTAATCGGGAGCTGAGGGTTCGATTCCCAGTCCAGTACGATGTATTTTCAAGTTTTCTGAGGCACGTAAACTTGCTTGATTAATTTGGCATCCATCTGCCTGTAACATCTGTTTGACTATCATTTATTTCTGAAGTTATTTCTTCAAGGGATTCGCTTGCTCACGTGCCACTAAGATGAAGGATCATATATGCTTCGATTTGCACATGGCAAAGCGTTTCATCGAGTCCCGACAGACATCTTTAATTGTTTGGAGATTACCGTATTTAACACCATATACCACGCATCGGTGTATAACACGCACCCTAATTTTAAGAAGGAAGTTTGAGAAAAAAAACTTAAATTTAAAATAAATGACTTGGGAGCTCTGAACTTTTTTTAGATAACTCAACACACGTTTATTAATATTTATACCACTTATAAGACAAATACCATAATTTTCGTCGTATAATCCGTGGATCATCTGCTAAAAAAGTTTAAAATATAGGTTCTGCGGATTATACGCCGATGCGAATAATACGCCGATTTAAAAGAAAAAAAAAATTTATGACCCTTCGATTTTTTAAAAAAGCTGCAGCATAATTCTGCAGGGGAGGGGGTATACTTGGAAAAGGAACTCTCTCAGAAGAATTTTCCTCAGTTCAGGAGTTTGTACGGAGTGGTGTGGTCGGGGAGGAGGAATGTCATAATGAAAGATTGGGAAAGTTGTGGGGAGGGATGGCAGGGGTCATTTTGTATTGTGGAGAAGGACAGCTCTGACTGTCATGCCATCTCTGTTTTTGGCAAAAAGCCAAAGAAATACACACAGCGCTTGCTTGCACAAACCTATGCATTCCTCCTTTCGGATCTCGTGTGCGCTGCCTTGTGTTTAGTTCATCTTTCGCAGTTTTGACCAACGTCATTGCTGCTATTTTTCTTCATTGCTATTCATGATGTCTTTGAAAAGGAAACGTTTCAGTTACACTGCCAAATTTAAACTTAAAAGTGGCGGACACAATCGAGGATATGATTGTGTCACTGTGCGATAGTTTTGAGGTCAGAACACAATCGTGCAGTAACGTGCCGAAAGCCTCTGTGCCACGGTATAAAACGTAAACCAATCCGTCGGCAAATTCCGCGAGAGAATTCACGGAAGTTCGATCCCCCAACTCTAAAAGCAGGATTTCCTCCAAAAACTTTAGACTTATATGCGAGTACATGCAGTATTTTCATGACTTGTTCTGTATGAGCCTTTTGTCATTGGCAAGGTGTAATGCAATACTCTGGAGCTGCATCTCCATGATCTATGGATGCCACACCCTTCATCTGTCCGGAGATGAAAATATTAAAAAGTAACCTTTAAAAATGAATTTCTTCATTTAATAAAATCATTTTTCCCCCCTTTCTTCTTCGAACTCCGAGGTCATTATGTGACCGACTTTTCGGTCTGAAATTCCAGTTCAACATCTATGATGTGTGGATTATACTGCAATTTTTTTCCCTGAATGTCACAGTCTGTGGATTATACGAAGGGAATTTTTTTTTATGTGAATTTCGCGGTCTGCAGATTATACAGTGGTGTGGGTAATACGACGAAAATTACGATAATACGAAAGAAGAAGCATCTGTTTGAACAAAAAAACTTGGATATTAGACCTATTACAAAAATTTTAATCAGAATCGCTGCTTTCTTGGAAAGTGATGAGACAGATTAAAAAATTAAAAACAGCCAGAGAAGTCTGGGTTCCTAAAACCAACGTGTTTGCCGAAAACGCATGGTCATCGTCGTGAAAAATGATACCCTCGAACCAGCATGACAAGACCACACATACACTAATGATTTTTATCACCAGCCGTGAGCCACAGAGTTCAGACGTCACGGGAAGTTTCGTCATATTTCCTCCGAGCAGCTTGTGCCATGAAAGCAACTTAACGAACATTGTGGCATTATGTTGTGCTTTTTATATTCAAAAAAATAATAATAATTTACGTAGTTTTGCTTTTTTACTAAAAACTAAAAATTCACAAGTGCATGATTGCACGAGCGGATAGTACGTGGCTAAGAAAATTTATCAATAACTACCAAGCACGAGATGAACAGTATTTTTCTACCGTAAATGGTAGTTATTGATACATTGGTTTTTTTTTGTTTTTTTTTTGGTACCATGATTCTTAATTGATACTTATTTATTTGCTTACTTATGTTCTGTATTTTCGTATAAATCAGAAAATTTCATTATGCACTCTCACAGAAGTTACGTGTTTTGTAGGCCTTATCGCGAGACGTTTCAAAAAGGCTAGGCTTAGTTGTCTAAAAGAATAAAATTTGCATGACATGTTCAACTTTTACGTACCTGTTTTGTAGTATTTTCTACTGGTATAAAAATAGGGCAATTGTTTCAATTACAACATGCAGATTTGTGTTACATGCAGTAAAGCGCAATAATTTTGGTCTTACGCAAAATACCTGTAGGTTCCAAAGAATTTCAATTATTAAAATGCCTATACCTTAATTAATAACATGGAATTAAAAAAATAACTAACTGAGTGCTAATAGATTTTCACAAAAGGGTCTAGGAGAATTTTTTGTGGGGGATTCCGAGATTTTCAGGTACGCCACTGTCCAAAATGCTACTATTTGCTCCAAACATTTTGCTGAAGGCGACTATAAAAGGGATATGTAAAAGTGAACTAGTGGGGTTGCCGCAGAAAAAGCATTGAGCTGATATTCCTCCCAATTCATGGCGAACATGAAATGAAATAAAAAAGTGAAAAATATTACGAGAAATGTATCAGAGTTGATGGCAAAAAAGTCCTCTAAAATTCAGCCGAGGCATTAAACTTTTCATGAAAACACGTACTATGATTCAAATGAGGCACATCAATTCGCAGATGAAAGAGAAAGAAGAAAAACATTAGAAAACTCAAGCTTCTGAAGATAACTACATGAAAAAAGGATTTTTTTTCAAATTTGTTATTTCTCACATTTGTTCGATGGCACCCCGAGGATTTTTTTTATATGGGTGACCAAAAATATTGAAGATGCAAATGAAAATACACCGAAGAAAACATCTCCGAAAATATTGGTAAGTGTAAAAAATATCTCCGCCATATTAAAGTATTTCCAATGATTCATAAAATATATATTTAAAATCACATACAAATATATTTTTAAAATACGCAGCCAATGACGCAAAACGAAGGACCAGGCGATACCGGGTCCATGGGCCAACCCAACTGAGAAACGCCAGAGCATTTGTTTATTTACAGAATTTTGCATAAGAAATCCTTAGATTATTCTCTGAGAGCATGTTGATACTTAGTGATAATCAAATTGCTTCTACCAACAAACCCTGTATGTCAAAAGACAGCAGACAACTCTCGTGTTCGCTGCTTTCACTTGTAGGGCAGGTGACGCCAGAGGGAATGCTGTGCAGGAAAGCTCATCTGGTACTCGCACATGAGTAAACCTAGTAGTCTATTAACCTTGCGGGACAACATACTCTGCAACACACTTTTGCTCTCTGCCAACAGGACTGTGCCATCAGCATAGAGCAATCTGCGCACATGCATGTTACCAAGACATAAATCAGTATTATCCATTTTGGCATCACGCATGCATGCATGCATCCATAAATATATTAAACAGCCAGGATGACATTACAGAACCTTATCTGACTCCTGCACCAATAGAAAACCATTTCAATAAAATGCCATTCACTCATACACATGCTCTACTGCCAGCATACATGGCTTTCACACTATTAAGTAGATTGCCAGTAATACCATATTTATTCGGTACCTTCCACAGAAGAGTCCTATTTACTTTGTCATAAGATTTTTCTAAATCTATGAAGGCCGCAAACACTTTTTTACCAACAGACAGATACTTTTCAATCATTGTGCGTAATACGAAAATCTTATTAGTGCAACCCTTACCAGGTATAAAACCACTCTGTAGATCCCACACTTTCTCTGGTGTAAAGACCTCGTACCTTATCAATAATGACTTTCCCAAATACTTTTTCCGGCACACTAAACAAACTGATACCATCATAGTTCTTGCATTCAGTCTGATCACCTTTTCCTTTCTTGTACATGCAAGGGAACAATGATAGCATCCCTCCAATCCTGAGGGACCATTCCAAACTCCCAACATGACTGGCAAATGTCAGTGAACCAGTCAATCACAGAGTCACCCCAATATTTTAGCATCTCAGCAGATATGTCATCTACTCCCAAAGCCTTACCATTCTGAAGAGATTTTAGAGAATTTGTAAAGATGCAGCATTTTTTGCTTTTTTATTCAGATTTAGAAGTCACTGATCTTTTTTTTTTTTTTTTTTTTTATGTTTAAAATCTGTTTTTGTTAAATGAAAAAATTACAACTAATAAAAGGGTGGTAGGCAATGCACAAATTGAATCACTGAAAAATTCCCGTCCATTCGATTCACTATTAATGAAGAAATTGAAGGGAAGATAAATTTCTTGGATGTCAGCATCTCAAAATGTAATAATCTTCTTTCCACTTCTGTCTACCGAAAACCAGTTTCTACCTATAGCATTATTCCTTTCAATTCTCATACCTTCCACCAATATAAACTGTCAGCCTTCAAGTCTCTCATTCATCGAGCTCATTTGGTTTGTAACATGGAAGTTAATCTAAAAAAGGGAATTAGCAAACATCCGCTTGATTGCTACTCAACATGGTTTTTCCCCTCTCCTGGTTTCTAAATTAATTCAAAATGCTAAGAAAAAAACAGTTGTTGCTCTTCAACCTGTTTCACCAAAAAAGGAACTAACGTTTGCTGGCTCAATCCCTTACAACAAACCTTCTGCCTACAAACTCATCAGTATCTTTTGAGAAGGATATAGACTTGCCATTCGTTCTTCCCCTTCAATTTCTGTTATCCTTCGTAATGACAAAGACCCAAGACCTCCGCTTTCTTCGCCTGGAGTGTATAAAATTCCGATCAAGACTAACATTGGATTAACTGCGTACATAGGAAGTTCCTTCCGGAAAATTCTCTCAAGACTTCAGGAACACAAATCTGATGTGAAATTTGGAAAACTTTCAGCTTCCTTGTCTCTTCTTACCATGGCTGACACTTCTGCTATTCCAATTTGGTCTGATACTAAAAAGTTTGCTCCCTTCCAAAATCAGTATGCTCTGAGGTTTAGAGAAAGTTTGGAAATTTTATTTTCCAAAAATTGCAACTCTGAGCTCCCCATTTTCATTCCTTACATCTGGAAATCCCTCATTGCATCACGTCACCCGGAGTTACCATTACAAAACTTACCTTTCCAATCTGGCAACGAAAACCAATCGTAGTTGCACTGATGAAGGCCATAGTAATGGCTGAAATATATTTGCCTTAAACTTTTTATATGTAACTTAGTGTGCTCTACACTACCTTCTTCTTAATTTGTTTGTTAGTTACGTGCATTGCCTACCACTCACTTATGATACAGAAAATGTCTATCAAGATTGTCATAATCTGGTGATGCATACATTAATTTAATACAAAAAACACATAGATTTATATAAAAATATACCTGGCCATGATTTTCCTTCCGAATTCTCTCATAATAAGTATCAAATCTAGGCAAAAACCACTTATGCCTACGATACACCCTCACATTCTCCTGGTCTTCAAAATAAGAGAGATAGAAGTAACTGTATCCATAACGATCAGTACCTAATTTAGGGCACTTAAATCCTGCCTCATCATCACTGTCTATCTCTCCTGAGATCTTTTCTCTAAGTCCAACCTGCAAAATATATTAAAGGATAAGTGAAAGTTGCATCAGAACATGAACATTCCAACTTAATTCAAACTGAGTCATAACAGATGCCATAAATATCACTATTTTGTCAAATGCCACCCAAAATGTAAATACAGAGGGTGAGTCGAAAGTTATGCAATCTTTGGATCACTTTATGTCTTTATACTTACCTTTACAATGAAAACTGACTAACATTTAAGGTATATGCCATCGTGTTGCACCATCTTTAGCCATCTGTCTGCCAGTTCTTTGATTCCACAGCGGTACCAGTTCTTGTCCTTTGAGGCAAAGAACTCCTTCACCCCAGCTGCCACCTATTCTTGGTTGTTGAAGTGCTGGCCACGAAGGAAGTGGGCCATGGACTGGAGCAAGTAACAATCCGACAGACAAGGTCCGGACTATATGCTGGGTGTGATATCAGTTTGATGCCTTGAAGTTCCTGGAGTTGTGCCTGGGTCATTCACACAGTATGAGGCCAAGTGTTGTCCTGCTGTAGGAGAGCACGCTTTTTGTTCACCAGTGCCGGGCCCTTCTCCTCCAAAACGGCATACATCCGCTCCAGCTGTTCAGAGTAGAGGTTGGCATTGATGGTCTGACCCTCTGGAACAAATTCGTAATGGATTATCTCCTCAAAATTCCACCAGATGCAGAGCATCACCTTGTGCTCAAAGTACCCACATTTGGCAAAAGGTTCAGGAAACTGTCTTGGGCTCAACCACGGCCACTGTGTGTTAAGATTACAGAAATAGATCAACTTTTCATCACACGTAACAATTCTCTTGATGAAACGTACCTCTCGCAGGTTTTCTAGGAGTTTTGTGCACACTTCTACTTGGTGGTGTGCTTCAGCTGGTGTCAGTTCGTGAGGGACAATGCAGCAGCTCCTGTAGACCTTGCCAAGGTTCTGAAGGTAACGAACCACAGTAGACTGTGATATGACCAGCTCGCCAGTTAATCTCCGAGAGCTGGTTGTCAGATTTGCCACTACAGTCTGCGCATGGCCTCGGAATCCATGGTTTGTGGTCTACCTGATTTTGGTTAAGAACAAATTATCAATGTTTATTCACAATTAAAAGCTTTATTAGCATCGACTATAGTTTTGCAGAGCTTCTGGCTTGGCTTTATCAGGACGAATGGCATGCCATCAGTGAAAATAATGGGACTCAGTGAAAATAATCGCCCACCAGTCAAGCTTAGTAAAGAGGAAACTAGAAGAAGGGATCGAAATAGCAAGAAGAAGAAGTACCACAATTAACGATAATTGCGGATGGACTCTTCCAATTGAGTGGCAGCAACTACTCCAGTGACATAGTCCTGATGACGAACTAGGCTTTAGTTCGAAAATTTGACAACCAACTTTCATGAAAAATAACCTCTATAAGACCCGTAAAAAAGTTATTCCACAAACAATATTTAAATCATTTTTATTTCTGAAACACTATTTTTCAAACAAATTATATAATTTTTCTTATAGATTCTTTATTTACAGTACTTAATTCTTAGATGTTGATGCATGACACTGTATGTCCTCACAAAGTTAAGAATAATCAGGCATATATTCGTGAGGTACAGTCGGAGACACGCTTCTAAATGAGCATCAATCAGGCAGCTTCTGTATTTCGACTTCCTTATTTTCATTTCTGAAAAAGCTGCTTCACAGAGATATGTCATCCAAAGAAAGCAGTCAGCCGCAAAGGAACAGATCTCAAGCAGGGATATTTTTCTTCTGATGATAGAGTCCAAAATGTGTTATCTGATGTTCTTGTCTTCAGTACTATGTCAGATTGAAGTTTCACAATTTCTGATACTAAATCTGAAGAATCAAAGAGGAAAGTAGAAGAAATGCTTGTGATGAAACTTCCTCGATATCACATTTGCCAAAAGGGTATGACGTGAAGCTCAAAATGTGCTGAAAGTTTTTCAGGTCTGTGAATCCTCTGCTAAATTCTGTTATTAGAACTTCAATCTCAGTGACATATTTGTCAAAATTGCAATCAGTTGGGCATGTTGTGTGCTTTTCCAGATTGAGAAAGTTTCTCAAATTTCCTTTACCAAGTTGACATTTTAGCAAGCTTAGTTTTGATTCAAAAGTATTCAGCGAGCTCACTAAATCTATAACACTCTTCCCTTTCCCTTACAGCTCAAGGCTGAACGTGTTGTGGTGTGGTCTATGAGATCAGTTATAAAAGCCAAATTTTGTAGCCAAGTAGTATCTTGTAGCTGAGCATACTTTTCTCCCATTGCATCTAGAATTTGATTATTTCTGGCAAGAGATTCAAAAATCTTTCAAGAAACTTTCCTTTACTAAGCCACCTAACATTCGTGAAAAACAGCAGGCCTTCGTATTCAGCTTCATTTTCTTCTAGTTGGCTTTGATAAAGGCTCCTACGTAAACTTCGTGCTCGTATAGAATTAGCCATTTTGGCAGTTATGTTGATTATTTCTTTCACATTTAAAATGTTAATGCATTGTGCATTTAGTGGATAATGCAGTCAAAAGAAGTAAAGTCTGGAAAATCGTCATTTTTCCTACAAAGTGCAATGAATCCAATGGTTTGGCCTACTATCAAAGGTGCCCTGTCAGTAGTGATACAAACAAGCTTCCATAATGGCAGATTTATTTTTTGGGCGAATTCCATAATTATATTAAAAGTATTTTGACTCCGAGTTGGTTAGAGTTGGGGAGGGAAGTCTGGTTAATTCATTCTATTATCTGGTCTCAGGCAGTTCATATGGAACAACATACGTCTGCTTGATAAAACAAATGATCGATCGTACGAGAACTCGTGATTAACTGTTTGATCACCACTGGTGTAGACCTTTATGCCACTTAGGGCAAAAGTCAGTGGCAGTTTTAGGCCAACACCGGGGTGCCCCCTCCAATATAACCAGATTGTTTATATATTGTTTTTTGAATTGCATATAAATTTTAATTAATTACCAGTACATGCAGGAACTTGTGCCCCCCCCCCCCAATTGTTTTGTCTAGAACCGTCACTAGCGAAAGGTGTGCATTATTTAAAGATCATCTGATTGTAGGTGGTAAAATAATCACCACTGGTGTAGACCTTTATGCCACTTAGGGCAAAAGTCAGTGGCGGTTTTAGGCCAACACCGGGGGTGCCCCTCCAATATAACCAGATTGTTTATATATTGTTTTTTGAATTGCATATAAATTTTAATTAATTACCAGTACATGCAGGAACTTGTGCCCCCCCCCCCCCCCCAATTGTTTTGTCTAGAACCGTCACTAGCGAAAGGTGTGCATTATTTAAAGATCATCTACAAAGTGCAATGAATCCAATGGTTTGGCCTACTATCAAAGGTGCCCTGTCAGTAGTGATACAAACAAGCTTCCATAATGGCAGATTTATTTTTTGGGCGAATTCCATAATTATATTAAAAGTATTTTGACTCCGAGTTGGTTAGAGTTGGGGAGGGAAGTCTGGTTAATTCATTCTATTATCTGGTCTCAGGCAGTTCATATGGAACAACATACGCCTGCTTGATAAAACAAATGATCGATCGTACGAGAACTCGTGATTAACTGTTTGATCACCACTGGTGTAGACCTTTATGCCACTTAGGGCAAAAGTCAGTGGCGGTTTTAGGCCAACACCGGGGGTGCCCCCTCCAATATAACCAGATTGTTTATATATTGTTTTTTGAATTGCATATAAATTTTAATTAATTACCAGTACATGCAGGAACTTGTGCTCCCCCCAATTGTTTTGTCTAGAACCGTCACTAGCGAAAGGTGTGCATTATTTAAAGATCATCTGATTGTAGCAAAAATCTTATTAACTCTCCATCTTTATTGTAGCAACTGGCATACAGTAAAAAAGAAAAAAATTCTCAATGCAGTTTTTAGAAGCAAAGATACAGCTGCAAACAGAAGTACACAAAGACTACCCAGCGGCAGAAGTACAAACCTCCTCAAATACCAACCAAAATTGTTTCAAAAGGTAAATGGCATCCGGTGGTAAAATAATTTTTTAAATTGCACCTTCAGGAGCAGAGATATTGAGAAAAACAGTTTAAACATTTACGTCCCCTAGTGGTGAAATCGTTCATTATTTTGGGAAGAAAATGCACAAGGAGGTTTCATAGTTTGCATTATCTGACTGAAAAGAATTTTTTTCAATTGGGTTTTTAGTCATGCAGATATTGCCGTAAACGGAAACCTGAACTTATGCCCTCTAGAGGCACGCTTGTGTGTTCAGAAAAATGTGTAATTATATGAGAAACATTTCATATTGAAAACACTCTTCAACAATTTTTTTTAAATTGGACTCTTAGAAACAGAGATATCGACAAAAATAAGATATGCATCTACACCCCCTGGTGGGAAAACTATGCACTATTTTAAGCAAGAAGTATTTTCAAAAGGTTATACAAGGTGAGCAATATTGGTTCACAAAATAGTTTTTTCAATTGAGTTTCTAAAAACTCAGATTTTGTTGCAAAAATATCAGAAACCAAAATAATACGACCCCTGGTGACCGAACCTTTCTTTACCAAAAATGAGAAATTATATGCAAAGCATTCCCCATCAAGAGCTATATCCAACACAGGAAGAATATTTCAAATTGGACTTTTAGAAGCAGAGATATCAGGAAAACCACAATTTACCTTTGCGCTTCCTAGCAGAAAATCTATGCATTACTTGAAAATGAGACTGTAACTAAAATAGTCTTCGACATAAATGGCATCAAAAGGAAAAAAAATGTTTTCAATCGGACATTTAGAAGCAAATATATGAAATGAAATGTATTTTGAATTTGATAGGGTCTGCATTTACGCCCTCTAGCAGCCAAGTTGTGTATTGGAGAAAACCGGAATTAAAAGATCATCACTCTCACATTTCAAGCTTCCCAATACAAAAAGAATTTTACATATAGAACAACAAATAGTCGCAGAGATGTCTTCGGCCAGACAGACAAAGTGATAACATACGCACAATTTTTTTTTCTTTTATTTACAAAAGACGTGCTAATAACGCAGATTCAATAGTGCTAACAGACAAGAAAACCAACAGCCCCCGCATTTTGCAGGGGGTGGGGAGGGGAATTTGTCAGACATAAGTTATATCAGCAGAAAAATCCACAACTACAAAGCATCGCGCAGGGACAAAAAGGCAGGAATGAATAAAATTCCAGGACATGTAACATAATTTTAAGACATTTCCAGGATGCGTACGAACCATGTTTTCTTTATAGGTAGGGAAAGAAAGATATTATATTTGATTATATTTGATCTCGTGTATTTATTTACCCCCCCCCCCCACACACACACAGACACAATCCTTTACTGAATAAGGGCAATAATTTGTTTCTTGATCATAACATTAATCAAAAATCATAGAATTAACTGCTGCATCAGTACAAATACAATTCCGACATCTTAGTTCTACCTTCTCAATAGGAGCTCACTTTTGAACCAGGAAACTGAGCAGAGTAGTAGGTTGGAGATTGTGTTTCAGCCTGAAGATGAAGACCTGAGTTTTCATTTACCACAGTATTTGTCATTTTCTTGTAGGACTTCCGTCCACAGTGAGTAGAGTTTAGGTCCCGGCCACCTACAGCGAGATCACCTTTTGGGCAGGACACAGAAACGGAAGGAATGAGAGCAAGTCTAGCGACTTTGACAGAACAGTTTGTAGTGAGATTAGAGTACAGTAGATGGTGCCACCGTACAAGTACGATGTTGCACATAGAGAGGCGAGAGAATTTCAGGGGGGGGGGGCTAGGAAAGGATACCCATTTAACCAGTGGGTCCAGCCTGCGGGCCGTCACTTAACGTGCTCGTCCGATGCACGGCAGATATTCAGCGGTTGTTAGTTAATCACACCATCTCTGAAAGATCAGCCCAGGTTCGAACCTGAGGACCTTGCATTGATAGTCTGACTTGCTAATCACAAAGCCATCCGTGGCTCTGACCTGAGTTTTTGAAAGTGCTAGCGAATTAAATAGGTTTGAGATCGACCATTCCTTAGTTTATAAACTTAATTTTTATTGTTGAGAATTAACTGGGTTTTATTTATTTAAAGTTTTTTAGTCCTAGTTAAAGAAGTTAAAATTTAGTTGATAATTTTTTGTAGTGCATTTTAACACATAAATATCCATGTTCTTACCTTAAGTCAAATTGTAGAAGATTTGCTATGGAAGGAGTCGACCTAGAAGAAAACACGTTCAAAATATATTTCTTGAGATGGGTAAGTAAAAAAACGACCTTTAATAGCATTATATATCATAATGCATGTTATAAGTGATGAAAATCCAAGTTTTTTGGATTATCACTTATTTTTTAAATAAAAATCAACCACTGCAAATATCGGTAGTCAAGAACCAACTGGATTTTTTTCAAGGATATACAAATTTCATAGTGCAACTTCCACAGATGGCAGAAGATTTTGTCAAGGAATTTTCAAGGACTTTCATGGACAATGGGAACCATGTTTCATGATGAACACAATTTTCCTTATAGTGAATTTTGAATGGCATGTGGATGCAAAGTGTTGAAATGCCTTAAGGGTTTGCTTTCTTTGATTAGAGTTTTTAAGTCTTTTGGGTGGAGGACAGAAGCATCCTCCCTGTGTGTTAGGAACAAACGTAGCAATGCAATTTTCCCAGATGCTGTTTTCCATGTTTAATACACATTCTCTTACTTAAGGATATTTAAAATATGTTTGATTTGGGGGAGAAACATTTTTCTATCTAGTGTACGATAATTTTTTTCAAATTAACATGATATTCTAACCTTAAGAGTATGCTAAATATAATTTATCTAATTTTGGACAACACAAGAAAGAAAGAGCCCCAAGTAAATTTTTGGAGTGAATTTGTTTGATGGTAAAACACATATGAAAACTGATTGCCTGGGTCATAAATAAATTCCAATGGCGAATTTATCAGTGGAAGAAAATAGTTCCAAATGATTGAAAACTTTCCTTTCTTATAATCAATGAGGGGGGGTCAAATTAACAACTTTTTTATTATTTTTTTCACCTGTTGACTCTTTGTGTAAAAGAGTCATTTCAGAGCTTATTGCTTGTGGAATATGACTTTCTACTTGGCCAAACACTTCTAATAAATTGGCCGGTAAGTGTACAACATGGAAGGTGTCTATTCCTGAGTTTCCTATCCTAGGATATACACAGTTGAGTCACATTATTGTGACCACTTCCTACTTTTGACATCAACAGCGCGTAGTCAATGAAAGAAGGCATGTATCATCAGCTGGCTTGGAGGGTATATAAGGTGTGCTGCAGGCAATCTGAAAACATATCACTCGTTGCTGTCGTAAATAAAAGCAGCAATTTATCGGATTTGCAAAAAGGGGTGATTATCGGCTTTCGGGCCAAGGGTGGCAGTATTTCTGAAACAGCACAGTTTGTGAACTGTTTGCATACTGCTGTGGGTAAAGTGTATTGCAATTAGGGAAATGGCACCATTGTGAATAAGCGATGTGGAAACTGTGGAGCACCACGTGCCATTGATGTGAACGTCGGTTTCAAAGGTGCATGAGGGCCGATCGACACGCTACAGTGGAGCAACTCACTGGCTGAATGAACCAGAGGGCTACCAGAAGTGTGTCTAAAATGACAGTTCAGTGAACCCTGCTGCATGTGATGCTCCAATGCAAATGGATGGTCACTGCAAAGAAGGTGCATAGGAAGAAAAGGCTTACATATGCACACCAGTATCAGAATTGGACCTCCGCTGATTGGCAAGGATTGCCTTCTCCGACGAGTCACGTTTTCTGCTTCATCGAATGGATGGACATTGGCGTAAAAAGCAAGAAACATCAGAGAACAAACACTCTTCAACCATTGCTGGAAGAACACAAGCTGGTGGGGGCAGCGTTATGGTTTGGGGAATGTTTTTGTGGCATTCCCTATATCCAGTCATACCTGTGGAAGGCACTATGGACTGAATTTGTTATGAATCCATCCTTGCAGACCACATACACCCATACATGTTTATTGTCTTCCCTGGGGCAGATGGGATCTTCCAGCACGACAATGCGACCAACGTGTCACACAGCTAGAAATGTCTGAGAGTGGTTGGAAGAGCACGATGAAGACTTCAAAGTACTTCCCAGGTCCTTTCATTCCCCAGATTTAAACCCAATTGAGCATCTGTGGGACCACCTCGATTGTGTTGTTCGCTCTATGGATCCTCCACCACGCACCCTCCAGCAGCTGTCAGATGCACTGCAGTCAGCATGGCTCCACATACCTGTGAACACCTTCCAGCACCTTACTGAGTCACTCCCAGCTCGTCTAGCTGCTGTCCACGCTGCTTCCTCTGGATATCAGCTGGTGATCACAATAATGTGACTGGACCGTGTATATTACACATGGTTCATATGCTTTTTCAATCGCAAAATTCCAGGACATACAATCAAAACGTTCTTACTTAAAATATAATGAAACCACAGGTCTGTTCAACCTGTAACCAACAACAAACAACATCTTACATGCTAGGGCATACTTAATACAAAATGCGGAATGTTAAAAATGTTGTCTGCTGCAGCTAATCAGAAACTTAGAATCACGGATAATGCTCAAATACCAAAACTGTCACTGGTTTTGAGAAACTTTAATTTTTCTACTTTAGCTTTAGTTCAATTATTGAAGCAAATTACAGAATAAAAAACAACAGCATAAAACTCAAAAATGCATAGGTATGTGGCATTACTCTTAAAATGCTTTCATATACCACACAATCAATACATAAAATACTATTTATATTTAATTATTTTGAAATAATGCTAACATTGGAAATTTAAGGGTAAGGAAAGATGAAATATTTGGAACTTTTTCAAAGGACCAAAGGGGTTGTTACTTCTTAAACACATAATCATGAGAGCAAGCAATTGTGCTACATTTTATTTAGGGAAGGAAATTTCAACATGATATTTATGCTGTAGCTAAGTTTTTTTATTTGTACTCGCCAGCAAATAAAGCATGCACAAAAATTTTAAACATGAAATGAAAGAAAATAACGGGAAAACCTTAAATCCAAGGGCTGTGTACAACTGCATTCATAAGTGATCAAGGCAATTTAGCTGTGCATGATTAGAAAACTAATTATAGAAGATGAAAAGTGATTAGTTTGCTCAGAAAATATTAAGAAACAACTAGATTTAAGTTTCTGATATTAAAAGGCCATCTGGTTTTATTGCAAATTTTTATATAAAGCATGCATTAGCAAATTTCAGTAAAGGTCAAAATAAACCACAAAAAAAAAAAAAAAAAAAAAATCAGCTACTTATAAAGCATCAGCTATTTCCACCAGTGGCTAAAAAATATGTTATGAAAATTAACAAATGGCGCAAAAACGTTTCGCCTAGCAGAAGGAAGGTATTAGAGACAAAAAGATTTTCAAATCAAACAGTTAAAAGAACAGATAGAGAAGGAAACATGATATAACTGTATGCCTTTTAGCAGAAGAATTTTGCACAATGGAAAAGTTTAAACAGGCCAAAAGTATTCCTCATAGCAAAAGCTATGCTAAGGAACAAAACTTTTCAAATACTTCTCCCAAAAGCAAAGATAGCAAGAAAAACGTTTTGACCTTTACAACCCCTAGGGAAAAAGTACACATTATTTGACGAGGATCTTCTTATTGCAGGGGTGTTTGCGAGACCAGATAAAATCCCCTGAAAATCTTGCGGGCTTACTAGGGTTTTATGACTTTTAATTCAATGAGTATTTTAAAACCAATTATTATACCTTATATTATAATAACCCAATTGTATTATAATAATTCAAAATTTATTTACATTTACCTTCTTTTAGCAATAATTAACAATTTTAAACATTTAAATCACAGAATATATTATGAAGAAAAATACAATAAATCAGTCTTAAAACACCTGAACTATTAAAAAAAAACAAAAAAAACATCCAGTTTCTTTTGTTTCCTTGGAATAAGCTCTGAATCTGCCTTTTTTTTGTATTGAATTTCACAATAACTGTTGGAATGGGAAAGGTTCTTTTTTCCTCCTTCACATACAGAACTGGAATGTTTCTCAACACACAGGGATTTGGAAGATCCCTGTTCACATATGGAACTATGAATTTCTTTTTGACATGAACTGGAAGGTATTTCACGAGTTTCTATATTTGAAATAAGCACATCAGAACTAGATTTTTCAGCATTTAAGTCCTCCTGATATGCTCTTCAACTTCTATTGATATTTACAAGTAAATCCTAATTAATTGGATCAGTCACGGGATTTTTCAAGCCATATTTTTGGCAAGTTGTTTCTTTGGAAGACGTTAAGTCATATTTAACAGTTTGCACTGCATCCAATGAATCAATTTTAAGAGATGTTCTACTGTCAGTCAGAATATCATCCATTAAGTTGAAAGCACTTTCAACTAGTGGGCCGTGGAAGCAGGTAAGGCATGCCTTGATTAATTTTCCTAACATAGGATACTTTTTTTCATTTGTAACTTCATCTTTTAAGTAAAAATTTTAGACCAATATTTGTCTATTGCACATTAAATTTTTTCTTTTTATTGGTATCACAACAGTAGAGCATTTCATCAGTAATATCAATGTCAGTTTGGTATAACCTTAATTCTGCACACAGTTGTGGTTTTTCAGCCTCAGAAAATATATGACACTGATAAAAAGATAATTTTTCAAATGCTAACATAGTACAAGTTTTACCTCTTAGCTCTGGGTCCAATGCTGTAAAACTAATAAGAAATGAATTTCCAACAGGTAATTTTTGTATCATATACTGTGCTGTGTTAGTGTAGGCTTTGACCAAAGAGGTTTTGAATTCCTTTGCTATCACATGGTATTTTGATAATTTTTTCATAATGGTGCAAGTTTCTGATCCAATATAGAGCAACTTGCTGGGTAAGTGGAAATTAGAGTTACTAACATCAAGCTTTAATAAATCCTTGTAAGACACGCTCTTTGAAATAACTTCTGGCTTTATAAAGAAAGTAACACATTTTATCATCAATTTATAAATGCTGGTATGTAACATATGAAACATTGGTTTTTTGGTTTCAAATAATTTTATGTACACATCAAATTCTGGTAGCACTGCTGTATATAATGCTATTTGCAATAAAGTTTTTTTCTGCAAAACAAATAATCTGTTGACTATTCTTTTTTTCCGAGCTACAGCATCCTTTGTAAGTTTTTGGGAATGTAAAGAGGAATGTACTCCATCTACAAGTTCTTTTTGAGAAGATGAAATATTTCTATTATCATACACAGCTTCGACATCAGAAAAATAACACTTTTTATCTTTTTTATCCACATCGCAAAAATAAAATACTATAAGAGCATCCCACAACTCTTTAATTCTATTTAAGACAGTTAAAATATACACCCACCTGTGATATGGACTCTTCAAGGGCTTCAGTTTTTTAATTCCAAGCACTGCACATATTTTGAAAAAAATGTTCCTTTTGCTACAGCTTTTCATGCCAAAATAAATATCAACAAAAAATCTTCCAAGTAACTTTCGAAAAATGATGAAAATTTTTTGGCACAGTTATTTGCTATATGACGAGTGTCACCATCAATATCTATTAAGTGAGGTGCCGTATTTCTTCTTATTCTAGTATCGACACCACTTTTTTTCCCACGCATAGTGTTACACGAATCCATTAAAATACTAGTTACATTTTTCCATGGAATCTGATTTTCTTTAATGGTACTGACAATCGCTGTATAAACAGCTTGCACATTGCAAGATTCCAGTTTTAAAGAAGCAAGATGATGAACCACAACCTCACTGTGATCGTCATCGTAAAACTGCACTAGCATTGCAAGTATGCTCTCTTGTGCATTGCTAGTACTTTCACCCACATTTAAAGAAAGCGTTGTGGTTCTTGAAGTTCTAATTATATTTTCTTTAACTGTTCTCCCAATTCCATATTTTAACTTGTAACATACGGTAGTTCTGTTCATGGACAGAGATTTCAGCACAGTTTGATCCTGGCTTAATTCTTGACACAGCTCAGTCAAATTTGGCACCAAACTAAAAGAAAGAGAATTTTCAGCAATGAATGATGACACTAATACTTCTTGACGAGCTTTTCTTGTCATTATATCAAGTGGTCGATTGTCGCTCTCCACCAGATCATCCGTATTCTTCGCACTTGCATAATGGCTCAGGGTCATTAAATTTTTTTAATATGTGCCATGTTTTTTGCATGGTTCATTAAGGCACCATATTCCTTCTCCACCATATTTCAGTGATGAGTTGCAAAACACACAATAAGCTTGTCCCGCATTATCTATTTTCTTGCACCACGTGCTGATGATATCGTCATTACTATCAGTGCGTTCAAGCCAATCCCATCGGGAAGCATAACGGACAGATTCTTCTAATTTGGTTATATCACTGCTAATATCAAGAAATTTCATACTGAAATTCTCTAAGCCACTACTTGATTATCAGCACCGAACGGAAAGGAAACAAATTCACTTCTCACACTAGCATCTGAACGCTCAACACAGATCCCTATGGGAGTTCTACTGCGCATACTCACAGACTTCTCACCCACCACAACCGGAAAACATGTGACACAAAGGCACAAATCTAGCAATTCATGCTGCAGACATATGACTTACAGGTCCTCGCATTCAAAACCCTACTACAGTAGAATTCGGTGATTCGGGACCAGGCAAAAAAAAAAAAAAAAAAAAAACCGCTGCTCTGACCTTTACGCCCGCTTATTTCACCTTTAGCGAATGGGAAAATCATTTAAATCAGAGGAGCAAATGCCGCCGTCAATGACAGAGGAGAGGCGGTACCGGGAGTGTCACACAAAACGCATCGGATAAACAACCCAGACGACTGCCGTCAACGGCGAAGGGGTGTGCATGATTCTTAATGGTTGGGGGCCAGTGGTCTTTCTCCTCTTGGCACTGTTTATAATAGCTTTTCCCTCTCATCTGCGGCTGGCTTTTGGAGCAAAGAGGTGCATGTGCTAAGCCGCCAAGCATTCTCCCCTCACCCCCTTTGCGCCCAAGGAGCCGAACGCTGGTCACCTGGTAATGTTTCATCCATGAATGGTACGCTTTTCTAAATCCCCAGAATTTCAGGGGCGCCTTGTTCGAATTCCCCGGAGCACAAACAGGTCTGTTATTGTTACAAAAATCTTATTTACTCTCCATCTTTATTATAGCGAATGGCATACAGTAAAAAAGAAATTTCTCATTAGAGTTTCTAGAGGCAGAGATAGGCTGCAAATGGAAGTACATAAACACCACCTGGCGGCATAATTGTGAACCACAAACCTCCTCAAATGCAAACTTAGTATTCCATAAGGTAAATGGTATCTGTTGTTAAAATAATTTTTTAAATCGGACATTTAGGAGTACAGATATTAAGAAAAATAGATTAAATATTTGCACCCCCTAATGGCGAAATTGCGCATTATTTTGGGAAGAAAATACACACAAGGAGTGTTCATAGTTAGTAATATCTGGTTGAAAGAGAATATTTGTCAATCAGGTTATTAGTCCTGTAGATATTACTGTAAATGGAAACGTGAACTTAAGCTCTCTAGTGGCGCACTTGTGCATTAAGAAGTACTTGAAATTATATGAGAAACATTTCACACCAAAAATGTTCTCCAACAAAGAAGGAATTTTTCAAATCGTACTCCTAGAAACAGAGATATGGAAAAAAATAAGATACATGTATATGCCCCTGGTGGGGAAATGATGCACTATTTAAGCAGGAGGTATTCTCTAAATTTTTTTTGGAGGTGAGCGGTATCGGTCCACGTAGGAATTTTTTCAATCGACTTTTGAGCTCAAATTTTATTGCAAATACATCAGAAGCAAAAATATACACTTACACCCCCTGGCGGCCAAACCATTTCTTCCAAAAAATGGGAAATTATATGCAAAACATTTCCCCTCAAGAGCTGTATCCAATGCAAGAATTTTTCAAATCGGACTGTTAGAAACGCAGATATTGGGAAAATCGCAATTTACTGTTACGCCACCCCTAGCAGAAAAATTTTGCATTATTTGAAAAAGGAACTGTGACTAAAATAGTCTTTGATATAAGTGCCATCGAAAGGAAAAATATTTTTTTCAATTGGATATTTAGAAGCAAATGTATGAAATAAAATGCATTTTAAATTCAATGCGATTTTGATTTGCGCCCCTATCTGCGAAGTTGTGCATCAGAAAAAAACGAAACAAATAGATCATCATTCTCACATTTTAAGCTTCCCAAAACAAAAAGAATTTTACAAATCAAACTAATAATTGCAGAGATATGGTCTTCCCGGTCGGACAGACAAAGTGATAACATGAGCACGACGCCAAAAGATGCTAATACAACGCAGCTTCAGTCCTCCTAACAGACAAGTATCCACCCCACTTCCCACACCCCCAACACCTGCCGCATTTTGCATGGGGTGGGGAGGAAAATTTGTCAGACATAAGTTATGTCAGTAGAAAAATCTTCAACTACAAAACATCAAGCAGGGACAAAAAGGCTGGAATGGATAAAATTTTAGGACATGTAATAGAATTTTAGGACATTTCCAGGACTTTTTTAGGACAAAATGGAATTCCAGGACTTTTCCAGGATTTCCAGGATGCGTACGAACCATGATTACATGTTGTTCACCATAACTTTCATGCAGATACCCCATTACTCCCATTTTCTCATGGAAAAGATTTATTCAATATTATCATTGAAAGATTGCTTTTCTTAATGTTAATGTGGTGCTTTACAAACAGAAGCGGCATTGGGTTATTATGGGCACCTGGGACTAAGCCCCACATGAAAATGAGAAAAAAATAATTTCTAATCGAAAAAATTCTGAAAGAAAATCCGTGTTAGTAATCAGTTCCCAGATTTTCTGAATGCAGATATGAGTCACTACAATAGTTGAGTAACTGGGTAATACATTTACAGCCTTGCATATCCATTTACTAAAGCGCAACAAATTTTGCGTGGCGGTAGAAGGGGCACCAGTCAACTCGTCGCCTTGATGAAGCTTTGGCAAATAGTAATGAATGAGCAGATCTGTGCTCAACTGCATATGTGTAAAACTGTCTTTCAGAACTGGTCACTCTTCTGTTTAGGAGTACAGATTTTGCTTCCGAATTGTCGAATCTGGAGGTTAGAATTCATTCCCGTGATTGCCTGGAGATGCAGAATATCACTGAATGAAATACAGGATTACACCATTGTATAATACAAATTTGGAAGATCGGAATCCAGTTATTGGTGTAATATGACATGGATATTAAGTCAAATAATGCCGCTTCAGATTTTGCTTTCAAATTGTCGGGCTGATTTTTATTTGTGGAATTAAGCTGTAAAGTTCATTGGTGTAAGTAAAATGAACAAAAGGACTTTTTAATACAAATTTGGAAGATAGGAATTTGGTTATTGGTGTAAATATGACACGGATGTTAAGTCAGATAATATCCCAAAACATGAAAATTTCGTCGTTCTGGAGCAGGAATCAAAATCATGTCTCCCAGATAGCGCCTGACTATGCTAACCACTACACCACCCACAACTACCAAGTTTCAAGCTTCCGATTAATTTGAATATAACCATATTCAAATTTTCCAAGATTTTGGATATTATCTGACTTAACATCCATGTCATATTTACACCAATAATCAGATTCCCATCTTCCAAATTTGTATTATACAATGGTGTAATCCCGTATTTCATTCAGTGATGTTCTGTGCCTCCGGGCAATCGTGGGAATGAATTCTAACCTCCAGATTCGCTAAATATGAATGCAGATTGCTTTGACTAGCAAATCCTGTGATGATTATATTCAAATTAATCGGAAGCTTGAATCCTGGTTGTTCTGGGTGGTGTAGTGGTTAGCATACTCAGGCGCTATACGGGAGACCTAGGTTCAATTCCCACTCCAGGACGACAAAATTTTCAAGTTTTCGAATACTATCTGACTTAACATCCATGTCATATTTACACCAATAACCAGATTCCCATCTTCTAAATTTGTATTATACAATGGTGTAATCCCATATTTCATTCATTCAAAGGGACTTTTTATTGGAACACCCTTTTGTTTACTAAGGGATGAAGAAACAGAACCATTAGACTTCGGGCCCACATCGACAAAAAATCTGGTTGGTGCAAAAACATTAGTATCAGTCTAGAAATTTTAATGTGGAGTTATAGCAAAATATCCTGGTTAACTGGAAGCAAAAGCAAACATATTTTGTTTAGTTTCTTCTGTTTCTTCTTTGTTTCTTGTTTTTTTGTTATACAGCACTCCATATGCACATGGTCGAGTCACATTAATGTGACCCCCAGCTCATATCCAGAGTAACCGCCGTGTGCAGTGCGGACAGCAGCTAGACAGGTTGGGAGTGACTCAACAAGGGGCTGGAAAGTGTTCACAGGTATGTGCAGCCATGCTGATTGCAGTGCATCTGACAGCTGCTGGAGGGTGTGTGGTGGAGGATCTATAGAGCGAACAAAACAATCGAGGTGGTCCCACAGATGCTCAATTGGGTTTAAATCTGGGGAATGAAAGGACCTGGGAAGTACTTTGAAGTCTTCATCGTGCTCTTCCAACCACTCTCAGACATTTCTAGCTGTGTGACACGTTGGTCGCATTGTCATGCTGGAAGATCCCATCCACCCCAGGGAAGACAATAAACATGTATGGGTGTATGTGGTCTGCAAGGATGGATTCATAATGAATTCAGTCCATAGTGCCTTCCACAGGTATGACTGGATATAGGGAATGCCACAAAAACATTCCCCAAACCATAAAGCTGCCCCCACCAGCTTGTGTTCTTCCAGCAGTGGTTGAAGAGTGTTTGTTCTCTGATGATTGCCTTATTCAATGGATCATGTTTTCTGATGAAGCAGAAAACATGATCCATTGAATAAGGCAATCCTTTGCCAATCAGTAGATGTCCAATTCTGATACTGCAGTGCAAATGTAAGCCATTTCTTCCGATGCACCTTCGTTATCAAAGATGCAGTGACCATCTGTCTGCATCGGAGCACCACACGCAGCAAGGTTCACGGAACTGTCATTTTAGGCACACTTCTGGTAGCCCCCTAGTTCTTTCAGCCAGTGAGCTACCCCAATGTAGCGTGACGATTGGCCCCATGCACCTTCGAAGCCGACGTTCACCTCTCACATCAATGGCACGGGGTGCTCCGCAGTTTCCACATCGCTTATTCGCAATGATGCCATTTCTCCAATCACGGTACACTTTAACTACAGCAGCATGCGAACAGTTCACAAACTGCGCTGTTTCAGAAATACTGCCACCCTTGGCCCGATAGGCAATAATCATCCCTTTTTGCAAATATGATAAATCACTCCTTTTTTATCTATGAGAGCAATGAATGATATCTTTTCAGAATGCCTACACCACATCTTATATACCCTCCAAGCCAGCTCACGACACGTGCCTTCTTTGATTGACTATGCGCTGTTGACGTAAAAAGTAGGAGGTGGTCAAAATAATGTGACTCGACTGTGTATGTAAACAAAAATTCTACTTCATTCTATGTGGTTAAGTATGATTTCAGCAGGTGGCGTTTGGAAACTTCACAATCCATTGAAATTATATCACAGTGTGGAAGAAGGTTGAGAAGAATTTAAAAAATATTTAGCCCTAGATAAATTTTAGGTCATCATATGCCACTGACAAACTGGTAAAATTTTTCAGAGTATTATTTCCTTTTGTTGCATGGAAAAATGTTTTCTGAAGTCTTTATCACTCGGCTTGTTTGACCAAGAATGTTTTTGACCATTTCAAATACAATGATTTTTTTTTTTTCCTGGAATGCTCAGTGATTATAGATAGTTCTGTTTACAGTATTAAGCAAGCCACCTGGGTATCCTAGAGCTCTATCACGTATGGTATAATAAATTAATTTCAACATATCACTGTTCTGTATGTTTAAAAAAAAAAGAAAAACTAGCCTTTTTATATTTATTTTTTATTTTTTTGTGAGAACCAGCTTTGGGTCGTCAGCAGGATCACCATATGGTGGGAGTCTACCTTCTAAAAGAAGGCACCCTATGCTGATCTCTTTGGTGTATTTCGACTCCTTATCCTGGATACATTTGTTTGTTATTTTTTACAATGTTTACACACATTACATTACATTTCATACATTACAGTAGATTAAAAACCACACTGCATTTTTGTAAATATGCATGTATGAAATTATGTTATAATGTAGCATTGTCAGGGTTCCCACTCAAAAGTAACAAAAAATATCCCCTGACTTTTCCAGGTTCTCCAGGTGGTTTTTAAAGTTTTCCAGAGTGGCATGTTGCAAAGAATTGTTACATTTCATTCCATTCCATTCATTTTTCTCACCAAAGCACACACTTGTAAATTCTTTAAGTAATTTGTCTTTATAAAATTACCTGCCTTTCATAAATAACAACTAACGGTGCACATTATTTTCTGTACCAAAGTTCCGTGAACTTTTGTGAATACTACCCACACGGAATTTGTAAATACATTCCCATAGAAACAGGTCGCATGTAAGAAAAAATCAGTCAGTTGAATAGTTTCAGTTTTTCTATAACACAATGCAGCTAAGCTTAATGATGGAATGGCTCTGTTCAAAGAACACTGTTTCAAGAGAACCAACAGACAAAGGACTTTGATCCATCATTTGGTTGGTTATCTTGTGAAGTTTTTCTTCAAGCAGGAGCCATTGTGCCTAATTGTTCCATGTTATAACAACTGCCTGCAGAAATTGAACAAAAGCTTAATAACTGGCAATTAAAAAAATCAATTTTGCATCTTTTTTTAGAGAATAAAGGAAATACTTAATATAACTGAAAGTAAGATCTACCAAATTCTAGGCTGGCAGTAATTACAAGCAAAAGTTTGAAATCTTAAAAAAATAAGATTTTTTGGCAAATTAAAGTATCCATTGATTTTCACAAAAAAAAAAAAAAAAAAAAAAGGTAACTTTCCCCACGTTTTCCTTGATTTTTGGAACTATTTTCAAATTCCCTGAGAATTCCAGGTTTTCCCTGTTTTCCAGGTTGAGTGGAAACCCTGATTGTGTTATACTACACATTTTCTAACAGATTCAGCAAATACCGTTCAGAACTAGACAATGGCTTTATTCCATCCAAGATATTCTTGTCTGAATACTAATATTCTTTGTTTGAATGTTTAGACAGTTCTTCACTGCCACTCTCCACTAACCTGATAATAAAGGGGTCAATTTGGGGTTCCCTTAATTTAATTTATTTAATTTATCCATCACATAATCTGTCATCCAGCACCTTTCTGACAAGGCATTTAAGTGGGCAGTATATGGATTCCGGTGTGTAGCTGTTATTTGTTTTTAAAGCATTTTCCCTGAGACTTTTAACTGAATCTTTAATAATCATTGACTTCTGACAAGTGATACAAGCTTGTAGCCAGGATTTCATCCAACATTAGCTTGTTTATTCATCCCTACATACATGCATGCACATAGGTTACGCTACCAAGCACATTCTTCACAATTTGCTAAAAAAAAAAAAAAAAATGTTGGCAAAAATATTGGCAATACTTTAGATTACAAAAAAAATTGAATTTGGTGAATGAATTGGTGAAAACTTTTTAAAAGCCAGAGCAACTGCTACACACATGCCTACAAACAAACAAACAGATATATGGAGTGTGTGTATGTGTTAATTTAAGTTCAATTAAAATAAATCTTTCTCTCTCTCTCTCTCTCTCTCTCTCTCTCTCTCTCTCTCTCTCTCTCTCTCTCTCTCTCTCTCTCTCTCTCTCTCTCTCCCTCTCTTTATTATTATTTTTTTTTATTTTGAGACAGACAACTGTGGAAGAAACTTTGGGAGACCATCTACCAGGGGATTGATAATGGTTGACGATGATGATGATATACATTTTGATTGACTTTACCAGAAGTAACTGAAGTTCTATCGGTTTATTCTTTATCCCATAAATGTACACATTTCACATCTCATTCTGTAATTATTTATTTGGGAACTTTTAATCACCATAAAGATATTTTATTGAAAAGCAAAATTGAGCTGCCTTGGTTGCAGAGACATTGCATCTAAGACTTCATCTGCATTACAAGAAACATCTTAATGCACTGAAATAAGAGTCAAATCATTCAGTCACTGTTGCTCGGTTTTTTTCTTTTCCTTAAAAAAAAAATTTAACTCTCCTCACCATCAAAAAGGATCATTTATTTGCTGTTGAGACTGGGAGCTAAATCAGAACTTTTAGTAGCCTCCAAATAAGAGGGCCATCTAGAAAGTAAGTACAGTTTGTGCATCACTCCTGCACAAGTCGCTTCAGAGTCGTGCATGCACAGTTGTGTAGCTTCGTCCATTAGCCACACCCCGATGCCATTTCGTTAGGTTGTGCTGTGCTTTAATAATGTTTAAGTTAATATTGGGTGTGTTCAAAAGTTCTCCCCATTTTTGTAATAGATGCAAATTGCGATTGGAGTAGTTACGTCACAGATGACACTGCGATGACGAATTTTCAGCCAACAAAGAGTGGAGCAGTAGAGCACATAGAGGCATTAGGTTTGTCCGAGTAAGCCATTCATAACAGAAATGATGGACGGTGTAACATAGCATGCGATAAGGAGCACATTAGACATTGTTTACTGTACAAGTTCAATAAAGACAGTACTGCAGCCACGGCTTGCTGCAACATCTGTCAAGTGTATCAGAAGGATGCAGTTGATGATAGCACATGTTGCTGTTGGTTTTGGAAATTCCGGGATGGTGACAGAAGCTGCAAAGGTCAACCAGGTCCTGGACGTCCATCCATGGTGTGGACCGAGACTGTGGACCAAGCCATAACAAATGACCCACATCCAACCGCTCAGGAATTAGCGGAAACGTTGTCGGCACACAGAACAGCAGTCGAAACACGGATGCATGCGCTTGGGTTCATCACCAAGTTTGATAAATTGATTCTGCACCAGCTTTCTGCAAAACAATGAAAGGAGAGAATCCGTACCTATGTTTCTTTGCGTTCTCGTCACAGAAATGAACCGTTTTGGGGACGAATTGTAATGGGTGATGAGAAATGGGTACTGTACTGTAATGTAAAGCGTCAATGGATTGCATGCCAAGGTGCAGAGCCTGCTCCATCAACCTCAAATGGAGGACTGCATCACAAAAAGGTTTTGTTGAGTGTTTGGCGGGATGTCTAGCTAATAATCCCCTGGGAGGTGTTGGCACCTAACCGAACGATAAATGATGACCTCTACTGATAACAGTTGGACAAATTACAAGAACAACTGACATTGAAGCGGCCAGCACTCGTCAATTGCAAAAGCGTGATCCTTCATCAGGATTAGGCCAGACCTCATGCTGCTTTAATCACTCGGCAAAAATGACTGGACTTTGGTTAGGAAGTGTTATCTCACCCGGCGTATTCCCCGACCTGGCACCGACAGACTACCACCTTTTTCGATCATTACAGAACGCCTTCGCTCTCGAAACCTTCTATGACGCGGACAATGTGAAAACGGCATAACACAGCTTTTTTTACTCTAAAACACAGGAGTTTTTCTGGGGTGGGATTCACCTACTCATAGACAGATGATTGGTTGGTTGGTTGGTTGATTTTAATGGCGCAAGGGCCATGGTTGGCCAAAGAGCGCCAGACAAAAGACAGACCAACAAACAGTATTAAAAAATGTGCGATAAAGTTTAAAATATGGCTGATCAAATAAAACTGAAGAATGAGAACAATGAAAGGGCTAAAAAAAAAATAATGAAACAAACAGTATTAAAAACATGATACAATAATTAAAATCTAGCTGATTCAGTAAAACTGAGCAATGAGGATGATGATAGGGCTAAAATCTAGATACGTTTAAAATAGTCAATTTGTTTAAAAAATGAAAAAACAGCAACAGTATTGCAGTGGTCATTTAGCAGCCGCTGCAGTGTAGCGGCGTCCTCGTTCAACAAATGAGAATGAAAGAAATGAAAACGTACATCACGAAAACGAACACAGGTACACAAAAGATGAGTGACGGTGAGTCGGCAGTTGCACGTCTCACACATCGGCGCAGTGTCGCCACACAGCAAAAAGCGGTGAGTGAATCGACAATGCCCAATGCGGAGACGAGCAAGCACCACTTCCTCCCTACGGTTCCGACGATATGAGGATTTCCAGACTTCAAGATTAGGTTTAATACGATGCAGTTTATTTTCCACCTGTTGGTCCCACAGACCTTGCCACGTTCGCTTGATATGGTCGCGAACCGGAAAGCGGAAATCCCGGTGAAACAGTGGCAAGGGTGTGACGACCAAAGAGGAAGCAAATCTAGCAGCCGCATCAGCACACTCGTTACCCGAGATTCCAACATGCCCGGGAATCCAACAAAATTGTATCTGGACACCGGCCTCGAGCAAAGAACAAAGAAGCCTTCGTACGGTAAAAAGAAAAGGGTGGTCACAGCAGTCCAACGATGACAAAGCCTGCAAAACACTCAAGGAATCAGTGTACACCGCAGCCCGGTGATGAGAACTCGACTGAACATGGAGAAGGGTGAGATACACAGCATGCATCTCCGCTGAAAACACAGTGGCCTCAGCTGGAATCCGCGCTACTGAAACGTCATCTACACAGACAGCCGCGGATCCAATGACTCCATGCATCTTGGAGCCATCAGTAAAAATGGGAGTGTAATCAGAATGTAGGTCACGGTGCTCAGCGAAGAGCTGCTGGTACACTGACGCAGGGGTTGAGGATTTATTGAAAGATGTAAAGGTGGTATCAACCATGACACCAAGTGGGTGCCATGGCGGGTCCCCAAAGCCCCTGGTCTCTCCAACAAGTGACAAGTCGAGCCCTACATTACGGGCTACGGCCGCCATACGAAGACCGAAGGTTGAAACGCACGAGGGCCGGTTCCTGAACAAACGAGCATGCTGGGGATGAAAAACTGCATCGTATAAAGGATGGTCTGGAAGAAATCTAAGTTTCAGGTAGAATTGAATAGACAGCTGCAGACGGCGTAATTCAAGCGATGGTTCGTTCGCGTCAGCGTAAAGGCTGGGAATCGGAGATGTTCGAAATGCTCCCGAACAAAGACGCAGTGCTTGATGGTGAATAGTGTCCAAAGGCCGGAGAACGGAAGGACGCGCAGAGCCATACACGATACAACCATAATCCAGTTTCGACCGTATTAAGGAATGGTAAATGCGAAGTAAAGACATCCTGTCTGCGCCCCACGAGACTCTCGAAAGGATCTTAAGAATAGATAGAGCCCGCAGACAGGAAATCTTGAGAAATCGGAATGTAAGCGCACGGTCGACGGTCAGTCCAAGGAACTTGGTCTCCGGCAAAACTGGTATGGCTGCACGGTCTAAAAACAGCTCTGGGTCAGGATGGAGGCCGCGCCTCCGGCAGAAATGGACACACGCTGTCTTGTCGGGAGAAAGAACAAAACCATTGCTATTCGCCGTTTTAAAGATCTGATTAATTGCAGACTGCAACTGCCTTTCAATAAAATGCATGCTTGATGACGAGCAGAAAATGTGCAAGTCATCAACATAGACAGTAGCCGAAACCGCAGGAGGAAGATTTGTGAGGAGACAATTAATGCGAAGGATGAACAATGTGACAGATAAAATGCAACCTTGAGGAACACCTTGTTCTTATAGACAGATGACAAGAGGTGATACAGAATGATGGCAGTTACGTGAAATCCTAGGTATGTTGTTTGTTGTGTTCTCCTCTTTTCTTTGCAGCCTACAAAAACGGGTAGAACTTATGCACACACCCAACAGAATGGCCCACGAACTGCAAAGCCTGGTCTCTGATAAAGTTTCTGAATGCGAGAAATGTCAGACCAAGTGAGATTCATTGGCAAATTTGCGAAATTTACAGTAAAAATGCAATGGGTGAAGGAATGGTGTGCAAGTGGGTTCGAACATTTAATGAAGGACACCAGAGAGTTCATGACTAATTGCATGGTCATAGAGCCTTCTCTGGTCACAGCAGATTTGGTGGAGAGAGTGCATGAAAACATTCGGGAGAACTGATGCTTCACAATTTCTGATCTTTCAGAACATTTCTCTGAAGTTCTGAAATCATTACTGCACAAAATCCTTAAAGAAAAGCTTCAGTACTACAAAGTGTGTGCACGATAGGTGCCAATGATGCTGACGGAAGAGCACAAAACAAAGCACGTGGAATCAGATTTGGAATTTATGGGGCGGTACACGGAAGGATGGTAGTTACGTGAAATGTAAGGTCAGGTGATGCGTAACATCACAGCCTCTCCTTGACAAATGTCAACCTTGCCTTCTCGTGGTGCATCCTGTTCCCACTAAAGGGGCTCTGACGACCGCCAATAGCGGTATAACTATACCATCGGGATCAGAGGAAATGCTATCCCACACTCACCAACCCGCTTGGCCAGTGTGGTGAGTTATGGCCAAACCCCTCCAAAATGACTCCACAACTTAAATCTTGGCCCTCAGTCTCCGGCAGCTGGAATGTACCTCGCCAAGGCAGCGACCAGTGCGACATGAAGGCAGAGGGTGCTAAGAATCACCGGAGGACCGGACTAGGCTGCCATTTGATGCTGACCTTGGCTACCTACAACGGACGCTCCCTATCTTCTGACTCAAGGCTTCTTGAATTGGAAGAGTAACTACAAAGGATCAAGTGGGGCATCGTCGGGCTAAGTGAGGTAAGGAGAAGATCTCACTGAACTGAAAAGTGGACATCTCTTCTACTATTGTGGGACAGATACTGGCAGAACTAGTGGTGTTGGATTTATAATAAACAAGAAACTGAAGGATAAAGTTGCAGAAGTTGAAAGTTCCTCTGACAGAGCTGCACGACTCGTTATTCAACTCTCGAGAAGATACCAGGCTCAGATTATTCAAACTTATGCACCCACCACAAGTCATGCTGAAGAAGAAATTGAAGAATTTTATGAGGAAATTCGGGATCTAAATAATAAAGGTAAGCAGCACTTGAAGATAATTATGGGAGATTTCAATGCAAAAATAGGGCAATGGCAACAGAATGAAACTTCAGTAGGTAAATTCGGTCACAGCAACCAGCGTGGAAATACTCTCGTAGAGTTTGCAGAGGCAGAAGGGTTTTTCATCTTGAACTCCTTTTTCAAGAAAAAGCCACACAGGAAATGGACATGGAGACATCCAAATGGGACGACAAGTGAAATTGATTTTATTATGTGTAACAAAAAATTCGTCATAGAAGACTGCAGTGTGCTAAACAAGTTCAATACAGGTAGTGACCATAAATTGGTGAGATGTAAGATGCACCTCAACACTAAACTCGAACATGGCAAGCTTATAAGACAAACAAAATATATTGACATAACCAACCTTAAAAAACACCATAATACCTTCAAGTTGGAACTGAAGAACAGATTCTCTGCTTTAGAAGGCCTAACATCGGAAGAAGTGGATATTTCTGAAGTTAACAGAAAAGTAACCAAAGCTCTTATGGAAACAGCAACAAAATTAGCTGGGTCTAAGAACAAGTTGCATGTGAACATATTATCAGGAAAAACCAAAATGTTGATGCAAAAATGAAGAGAGATGAAGACAACTAAAAGAGATGTGACTTCCAAAGTGGAATATATAGAGTTATGCAAGACAGTACGAAAAAGTATCACTGAAGACGTAAGGGAATTCAACTGTGAACTAGTGAGGAAAGCAATTGAAAGCAACCAAAGCCTAAAGATAGCAAAGGGACATCTCAGCAAGAGAAGAAAACAGATTATGGCACTGAGAAAAGAAGATGGTTCTGTAACAAGAAATAGAGGCGAAATTTTGACAAGAGTGAAAGATTTCTACTCCAAATTATATGAAAGGGATGATGCATGTACTCCAGACATCGTGAAAGGTACCAATACCAGAGTTCTTCCGGTCCTTCCAGCAGAAGTTGCACATACAATCAAGAACATGAAGCGGGGAAAAGCTCCAGGAGAAGATGGAATTACTGTAGACATCATACAAGAATCAAGTGGAGAAATGGAAACAGTACTCGCCCAAATTTTCACTCGATGCCTTAATGAAGGGAAGATTCCTGAGCATTGGAACATCGCTACAATGATCCTGCTACATAAAAAAGGTGACATTGAGGATCTCAGGAACTACAGATCGATCAGCCTCCTATCAGTGGTTTATAAAATCTTCACTAAAGTTCTTTCACACCGTTTGAAGGTAACACTGGACATGGCTCAACCGAGAGAACAAGCTGGATTCAGGAGTGGCTACAGCACTGTAGATCATATCCACGTACTGAGAGAACTAATTGAAAGAGCGAGGGAATATGAACTTCCATTGTGCACAGCTTTTATCGATTATGAAAAAGCCTTTGATTCGGTGAAACCATCAGCAGTTACAATGGCTCTGAAATCCTGCGGTATTGAAGATGCATACATTAATATTATTAATAACATCTATGAAAATGCAAGTGCAAAGATTCGGCTGTTTGAAAATACAACACACATCAAAATTGGAAAGGGAGTGAGACAAGGTGACACCATATCTCCAAAGCTCTTTAATGCCACATTGGAAAATGTCTTTCAATCACTGAACTGGGAAAACAAAGGGATAAAGATTAATGGAGATTATCTAACCCACCTTCGTTTTGCTGATGACGTAGTCATTTTTGCAACTACCCCATCAGAGCTGCAGAGTATGATCCAGGAACTTGCTGACAAGAGCAAAGAAGTGGGATTAAAAATGAACTTTCAGAAGACAAAAGTGATGTTCAATGCTTTTACAAGAAATGAAGATTTATCGATTGATGGAGAAAAGCTGGAGATAACAGACACGTACGTTTATCTTGGACAGCAGATATCAAGTGAGGGTCACATTGATGAAGAAATTAATCGGCGTACAAAACTTGCCAACTCAATGGGCTATAAGCAGTCGCCCGTCCCTAATTTAGGGTCACTGGTTCCAGGGAAGGGAGAGAGCCAGTGCCGTAAGACAAACACAACATCCATGCCTCACCGGGATTCGAACCCGGACCCCTTACGGACGAATGATCAGAGGCCATCGCTTAGACCACTGCGCCACCGGGGCGGCGGAGAGCTTTTGGAAGAAACAGCATAATTTTAAAGAGCAATATGCCATTATGTCTTAAAAGAAAAGTGTTTGATCAATGCATCCTTCCAGTGCTTAAGTATGGTGCAGAGACGTGGACCTTAACTAAAAGAGACATACAAAGGCTGCAGACAACTCAAAAAAGCATGGAGAGGTGCATGCTTGGTGTAACCAGGAGAGATAAGAAGAGGAACTAGTGGATCCGAAAAATGACAAGAGTGGAAGACATCATGATCAGAGTTAAATCCCTGAAATGGCAATGAGCTGGGCATACTGCCAGAAGGACAGACCATCGATGGACAGCCGAAATTTTAGATTAGATTCCAAGGGACAGGAAAAGACCCAGAAGAAGACCACATGGGAGATGGGTGGATGAAATTCAAAAGTATGCGGGAGTGACATGGAGGAGACTGGCACAAGAGAGACCGTTGTGGAGGAAACTTGGGGAGACCTTCGTCCAGCAGTGGATTGATAATGGTTGACAATGATGATGATGATGACACGGAAGAAGGCAATGATTTTTAACGAGTTCACTTCCACAGAGCTATTTTAATGCCCGTAAAGAAACTCGGGCAAATCTTCCGAGACGCCACAAGGTGTCATACGGCACCTCGGATGAGCTTCTATGCGTCTGGATCAACCTAGCCGTGTTTGGGTCTCATAGCTTTGCATGACTCCCCTATTCTAAAATATGAGAAAATTTATCCATAATTGATATTTGTAGTTATAACCTTCAGTAACTCCAGGGATATACACCGACGAGCCATTACATTATGACCACCTACCTAATAGCACCCAAATTAGCTCCCCAAAAAAGTGGTCACTTGGTAAGGTATCGATTAGATGAGGTGGCGATAAGTATTCTGGGGTATCTGGTACCATAACGGCAACAGCAGGTCCTCCAGTTCCCATATATTTCGAGGTGGTGGTGATGTAGCGCGAACCCGCTTGCTTTTCCAAGTCAAACTACAAATGTTCAATTGGGTTCATGTCAGGTGAATTTGGAGGCCAGGGCATTAACAGAAAGTCACCAGCATGTTCCTCGAACCACTCCATGACCATTCTGGCAGTGTGACATGGCGCATTATGCTGTTGGTAATGGCCATCACCAGCAGGGAACACAGTTGCCATGAATGGGGGAACTTGGTCCGCAACGATGTGCAGATACCTGACAGCTGTCAGGGATTGTGCTATTGGGATAATGGGGCCTAAAGTGTCCCAAGAAAGCATCGCGCACAGCATAACACCGCCTCCACTGGCCTGTTTCCAAGCCCAACAAGTGCATCCAGGTGCTGTAGCCTCCGTTGGTAATCAGCGTATCCGCACTGGGCCATCTACATGCTACACCAGGAATCTTGATTCATCAGACCAGGTCACTTTCTTCCAAACATCCACAATCCAATCTTGATGGTCTTGGGCCCATTTCATGCATTGTTGGTGATGACGTGCAGTGAGCGTGGGAACCCGGCTGTGTTATCAGCTACACAGGTCCATGCATACAGAAGGCTGCAATGAACTGTGTGCTGTGACACATTGCCCTGATCACCACTGTTTTAGCTGCGGGTGATCTGTCGCAGTGTGGCCCTGCGGTCGCTGTGAACAATGCGCAACAACCTCCGCTCCCCTCTGGCATCAATGAGCGACACATGGCCAAATGACGGTTCGTCATTTGGCCATCTGTGTACCACTTTTGATACATATTCACTACAGCAGCATGTGAACAACCCACAAGCCGCATTGTTTCTGAGATCATAGTTCCGAGGCACCGTGTCATCACAATTTGTGCTTTATCGAACTCCGATAAATCGGCAGCTTTCCGCATTCTGACTCCGAACACTCTACTAACCAAAAGCTGGTTTTCGGGTAGTACAAATATTGCTCTGTGAACTTCACCTGTGCCACCGTTCAGTCTCCAGGCACGCTCATTTCTCTGAGCTGGGGGTGGTCATAATGTAATGGCTTATTGGTGTAAACAGGTCTACAGCACATCCTGTAGTAGATGGTAACTAACAAATTGTAAAATTCTTCAGTAGGAATTTTTTTTTTTTTTAATTCGATTGGTTCAATACCTGTCATATTAATTTTTGAGTCCTAGTACACTAGTGAATAGAATTATTCTCATGTCAGGAACAACACACCAATGTGTAGCTAAAATCTGTTGAGGCGGAGTATGAGAGAGAACGTTGCATTCTTCATTTTCACTTTCACTGCTGGTCATACTACACTATTAAAAGAATGCATTTCTGCGTATGATGACAAATTATTGGGATCATCTATTTCCACGGCCGGATGTGCCCACTGATGAACTTTTGGTTGAGAGGGACCGGAGATAGCCTGTCTGAATAGATCCATTGTTTCCGCAAAACTAAGCATTGAAGTCAATATGGGTTTCCTTGAAATCCCTTTAACACAACATCCATGCCTGACCGGCATTCGAACCCGGACCCCTTACGGACGAATGATCAGTGGCCAACGCCTTAGACCACTGCGCCACCGGGGCGGCCTTTAGCATCCTCAATAGGCTGCCATCTTACATATGAACTCTATAAGCAGCAAAAGCTTTTTGCTACTCAAGCATTTATTTATTAATAGTTTCCTTCACCACAGAACCAGTGACGTTCAAAGGAAAATAAACATTGCAGTGAAAAGTGCACACTGTGTTAAGTCTATCGGGAGTCAAGTTACTTTCCCTTCCCTAAACCGTGTTAAAAAAGTCCACTATACCAAAACCATGGTCATTTTTAAACAGTTGGGCACTCATTCTCAGTGCCAGTAACAAAACAGATGCCTCTCTTCAAATGCTGAAGGTTTTAGGAAGGGAAATATTAAGCCACAATCATGACGCTGTTCGGTGTCATCGGAACCTTGGCTAAGTATTGTATGACGCCGTTTGGCGTCACGTGGCAGTGAAAGTGTTAAGCTGTGTGTAGTGACGGGAGATAAGACTTATGTCTCTCACATCACACCTGAATCGGAACAGCAGTCCCTGCAATGGAAGCACATGGGCACACCTATGGCCAAAAAATTCAAGCAGACAATATCAATGAGGAATGTCATGTGCACTGTCTTTTGGGGCAAAAAAGGAATTTTGTTGGTAGGATTCCTGCCTAAAGGCATAACAGTAAACACGGCTGTTTATCGCAAGACACTGAAAAAGTTGCGTCATGCAATTCAAAACAAATGACGCAACATGCTGAGCAAGGGAATTGTGCGCTATGACAACACAAGGCCTCATGTAGTGAATGTGATGATGGGAGCAGCTGGTCCACCTACCCTACAGCCCAGACTTGGCACCCAGTGACTATCACTTGTTCCTCCACTTAAAAAAAACTATCACTTGTTTCTCTATCAATTCGAGGACGACGGTTGAGCAGTGGCTCGAAATTCAGGCGGCAGACTTCTGTGAGGAGGGTGTGTATCAAGAAACTGGTGCCACCATATGACAAATGCTTTAACACCTACAGGGAATATATTGAAAAATAGAAAAAGGTTTGGTATGTAAAATTCATCGCACATAAAAAAAAACTGATCACCAATATATTTATATATATATAAATATATTTAATCTTCAAACAGTACTTCCTTTCTGGATGACCCTTGTACTTGAGCAGAATTCCTGTTCACAAGCAACAAGAGCTGTAGCAATGCCAATTGGTATTAATTTTTTTTTTTTTTTTTTGGTGTCTGTCTCCATTTCTTTTTCTCACATAAGATATTTTGGCTTAACTGTTGTACATACCACAACCAGGCTTAAGTGATGCAGTAAATTAGCTTTGTTCGGCAATACTTTACAGTCCCTACTGCACAGAGTCCACTGTGTCCTTGCACAAGTTGAGTGACAGAAAGATGAGAAGTCAACACACATGAAAAGTGTAATGATTAGAGAAAGCATCTTGAATGTGTAACAATATATATTTTATTCAGTTGTAATAACTAGTTAACCTCATTAACCTGGTAAACTAGAAGAGAAAAACAATGACTGCCTTGTAAATAATTGTGTTGTAAAAAGTATCGTATTTTGAATGACTGCATGAAAACAAAACAAAAAGATACAGGTAAAAATTTTTGGAAAAGTGGGAAGGGGTTCACACCCCTAGGACCCCTGTCTTTAACATCTCTTATCAAAAATCAGCTGAATGGGATTAAGATCATAATGCTATGGTTGTGGCAGATGCAACACTTTGTGGCTATGAAATGCTGTTAATTCATCAATTACAAACAACTTTTTGGATTTTAAGTGGTAGACCAGTTGCAGTGTTTTTGCTTTTAACATGTTAGCACTGAATCTGAGGTCATTACGATATAACCAATTCTTAATTTTACGCTTTGCTCTTATATTAATACGGCAAGGAAAAAAACACGCAATAACTTTGATAAGTTTCGTAGAAGCATGTATGTACATTTTCTTCATCGTTTTAAACTTTTTCGCATTATCTCCTCTGCTGCTACCAGTCCCATTCGTCATATCTAAATTAAAATGGGAAACTTGCATTAAAAACATATTGTACTTTGAATAAACTGCACAAAAAATATTTACCTGTCTCAATGTCATTCGTTACCCATTAAAAAAAAAAATCCTTCAAGTTGGCTGACAGGCACTATGGAAGATGGTCGGTCAAGAGCAGTTAAATTAAAAGTTGTCAAGATGCAGTTGAATTTAAAATTCGGATAAGATGCAGTTGACTCAATGAATCTTATTGGGACTGATAGTTCAAAGTCAAGAACACAAATATAAAACCGTGAATGGCTATGGCACAAAGTGATGAAAAATGCATTACACCAGTTAAAATGAGATGAAGTTCATTAAAAAAACATACTTTACTGTAAAGAGGTTCTCTCAAAGGAAGAAGTTTAGGAATGAAAATTATACTCACCATGAAAAATGGAAGTCACTACTGTAATGAAGCATAAAAAAATGCTAATTTATAATATTATTTTTCTCCAACATGTTGTAGGGTATTTTTCTACGACCATGGAATGGTACAGGTACATACCAGTTATTGACTGCTGAGGTAAAGTTCGGATCAATTATATTTTGAACTATTTCAAAAAAAATTGCAGTAATGAGTATTCATGTAATCCTGAAAACCCCTTTCAGGTGACTTGGAATGAAAACACAGAGATGCTCCAGGTACAAAAAAGTCTTTTGCACCCACATGCATACACGAGACTGACGGAGAAGAACAAGAAGCTTAACTTTTGAACTGGTTAAAAAATCAGAACATGTGGCAAAACAGTGTGAATGTAATGCAGCATGAGCAAGATGTGATTGTTCACTGTAATTTATTCATGTAAATATTACAATTCGACACATTCCTTCATTCAAAATAAACAATTATTGACATTTAACAACACAGGATACAGCAAACATCGAGAGGGAAAAGAAAATTACAATTACTTGCAAAATCTTCGCTGCCTTCAACTTCCGTTTTTGGAAATTTTCTCTCCATTTTTAAGCTAAAACACAAATTTCTATAGAATAAAATATTTAATAACAATAATGGCCAGAAGAAACATTGCGGAAAAAAAAAAAAAAAAAAAAAGGTATGATTACAGGAGAACTCTTCACTCCATCCAACTTCCATTTTTGAAAGTTTTGATAGTCATGACCCAACCTCATCGATTCAGTTATACATCAATTGAAAACCACACATGCCTGCAGACTACAGGCAAATTTTTGCCCCATCTAACTTCCGTTTTCAGAAAACTTTACTCCTTTTCCAAGCTGAAATACAAATATTTTAAGGAAAAATTATATTAAACAGCAATACTGGGCAGAAGAAACATGGCGGTAAAAAGGAATTAAGACATGGTTCATACGCTTTTTCAATCACAAAATTCCAGGACTTTTGGATTTTTTTCCAGGACATGCAATCCAAATGCTGCTATTTAAAATATAGTGAAACCATAGGTTTGTTCAACCTGTAACCGACAACAAACAACTTCCTACATGCTTGGGCAAACTTAATACAGAATTCAGACTAGTTAACTTTTTTATGGGATTTATCTAGGTAAATTCTTAAAATTTCTGCAAATTTTCGGAGAGAACTCCTTTCCGTCAGGCAGTCTTTCGTTCAATCTCTGTCACAGTCTTCGGTTACGGTTAACCTTGACGGTTACTGCGATTTTGCAAAATGTCTCGCCAGATGTTAGGCAGTGAAAACCCCTTACAGTCATTAATGATGAAGTTTTGGTATTTTCCAACTTCAAGTCCCTCTTTCAATTTTCGCTTCAGGAAGTTGGATTGATGTCCAATAACAGTCAAAGAGTCCCAGTCCAAGTGGGTGTCCGGTTTCTCTAACGTGTCTGTCTAATCCTGTCTTGTTTGAACAATTTTTTATTGCTGCCTTGTGTTCCATGATATGAGTTTCCAGCCTACGACCTGCACCACGTTCTTCAGCAGCCAAAGCGGGGCCAACGCTCCCGCAGCCTACGAAAAGACTCCGCTCTGACGTCACTCACATAACTCCTCCTTCCACGCACAAAGCCGTTTCGGAGTAATGCCCCCTCCCACCTCACTCAACTCTCTCTCCCAAGACCTGTTCAGCTCTCTGTTGCTCTCCAATGCCATTGGCCATGAACAACAAGCTCGAATGCTTGGCCTTGA
This sequence comes from Macrothele yani, assembly GCA_039090855.1. Classification (NCBI taxonomy): domain Eukaryota; kingdom Metazoa; phylum Arthropoda; class Arachnida; order Araneae; family Macrothelidae; genus Macrothele; species Macrothele yani. The sequence continues at coordinate 33,806,848 of CM077029.1, forward strand.
TAACACGGCAAGTGCCAAGAAGAGCGAAACATCCTATTCTTCCGTAGTTACAAACACACACACACACAGAAAAACGGCATTTAAAGAAAGAGAAAAAAAAAAGGGGGAAAGCATACGTCAACACACTTGGAAGAATTTTCAATTTAAGCTTTTAAAAAACACCGAATTAATAAGGATAATAACAAAAAAAACTAAAAATTTCTAAAGACCAAAATAAAAACTTCTAACGACTGGAGTTTTTAAGCCTTGAGCAGAGCACGCAGATTTAGCTGTCAAAAACAGAGAAACTCCGCTCAAAGCGGAGCATTTGGCATGTCTGCAATACCAATCATCTTCAATTCCCTGCACATAGTTCATTGAGATATGGGTCGGAAATAGGCATCATTGAATGTTTTGGTTAACTCCTGCACACAAGAAGTTCTGTTTCTTTCTATAAGCCTTCTTAGATGACAGCAGTCTCATTCCAGACAAAATGTCATGGCACCACAGTTATACCTGTTGGACAAACAATTGGTTTATTTTTCCACTGATTAAAGACCCATGATATCTCGCCTTTTTAGGAAACCAGCCAACTCTGCTGTTTTCAAAATCTTCGCTCCAGCCAGACGAGCCTCCACAATAAGCCCTTTATCGAACTCTAAAAGATCCTCTGCTTTTCCCATTGTAATCAACACTACTGATGAGCATCAGGCTTAAATAGTTACCTAGATCACGTGGTGACACATGTATTTTGCATATATGCTGTGTAAGTGAGGTTTGCATACATCTGCATAAAGGTTTCTAATTCAGTGGCTAGTATATGTATAAACTTTTTATCATGAAATTCTTTTCGTGGATGTAGCAAACTCCAGAGAAAGCTGTACTCTGACTGTCAGTGCCCTACAATGACAGGGAATTAGCACTAGGTGCCAGTCATACAGAAATATGTCTTTTAAGTCACTTAATACTGGTCTTGTAGTGACATCACAAGTAACATGAAATACCATCTACAGAATAGAAACCATCATTCAGGTCACACAACTACAGGTCACGCCTGCATAAAACCGGAAATCCTTCACTCTGTCATAGTACACCACCTTCACAGGATCAATGAATAACATTTTGAGACATTTCAGAAGTATGGTATTTATTAGAACACGAATATTGCAAACTAAGGAGTTTGTGTAGAGGCACACAAATTGCATGAGGCACCTAAAATATGCAAAAATGATCAAAGTTCTGCAGTGATCAGTCACTTGGATGCTGGATAAGCAAGGCTTAAAGATGGCACAAGTAGATTTACTCCATAGCAAGGCAGACATTCAGGGTCGAGTATGTTTGTTGAAAACACTCCAAATACATTACAGATACACCAAAGGGCTGCCCCTGTTCAAAAGGGATATGCTGATGAACAAAGTTTTGTAGCAATCAGTCACTTGAGTGCTGGCTTAACAGAGCTTAATGATGGCACATGTACTTACTTCATAGTCTGATTGCCCATTAAGTGAGAGTTGGGTCTCAGATTACAAGCAATGTCTGCATGGGTGCCACACAGTATATAATGGGAAGTGTGCCAATATACCAGACCACAGTGTGCAGAAATCGCCTACTTCCTAGGAGCTGTTTGCAACCTGTTCATTATGCCAACCATGCTGCAGTATGGCCTGTTAACATCTATGGGTACAGAAGTACGCACTCAAACGATACACCTTCATCATGTGGGACTACAGAAGAAACATGCAGCGCAGGACCTCCATCCATATGGTGCCATTGTTATTAATAACATGCAGATATATTTACTATAAGACACCAAACAATACCACAATGTGGTACAGTGAGATGGAAGCACTCCATCTTTTGTCCATATTCCAGGCACTATCTCTATGCAGTGGCAACTTGTGCTCCTGAGAGTGTATGTGCTGCGACTTACCTACTCACACGCGGTCTGCGACCCCTTTCCCGCCCCCACTACCATTCTCACTAAAGGCCTTCGGAACTGGGCAATGGGATCATCTTGATCATCGGGGAAAATACCCAAGAGCTGATTTTTGTAATTACATATAAATTAATACGATTATTCATTTTGTTCACCTCTTTGGCGTTAATGGTTAAATTTGTAATTGTATATTCGACAGAATATTAAACCTAATATTTTGCGGAATATACGGCTTGATTAATCTGCCCCGACTTAAGTTGCCTAGAAAACATTATCAGATCTTAATTATCGTGGAAAATAGCCGAGAACAAAATCAAAGTTCTGTAAAAAGAATGAAAGTTTATTGATTTACTCATTTATCTGTATTTTTTTTATTTATTTTTTATTTTTTATTTTTTTGAAAATAGGTTTTTATTCAGTTTCCTATTTTTAATATGAAACTTTTTTACAGTGTGCTTCAATATACAATTCAGTCAATCACTCTTGGAACTTTATTATTTGCGATTTTTAATGCACTTTGAAGAGCTTAAATATGAATTAATTATATATGAATTAATGAAATTACTCAGCGTATTGCACAAGTAAAAAGTTTATGAAATGCAAAAGAAAAAAGAAAAAAAAAGAGCGTAGATAATAAATTGCACATGGATCAAGATTTAGTTTCAGCCCCTCCCGAAAAAGATTACGAAAACCACAGAACAAAGAACAAAAAATTAGAAGCACAAATAAATTTTAACTGACTGATCAAGCAAATGTTATGAGAGCACAGAAACAAACAGACAATTAGATACGTTTTCCCTCTATTCTATTGGCAAACTGCTCTGCTCCCAGTTCCGATGGGAAAAAGAGAGGGATGGGGGTCTTTGGTTTCAATGCTGTTTGCTACCAGCGAACTTATATCGTGCTGAGAAAAATACAGCATACTGGAAACCCTTGTGGCCAGTTTGACAAGAGGACCACCAAGAGGTGTGCGGTGTAGAAGGCAGGAATGACACACTGTTGGTGCCGTACTACTTGGCTTGCAGCACGAAAGGCCGATTGCATAGGCGGCAGCAGAACCACGCTGTTATTCCTGTGTGCTAACCGACACCACAGACCGAATGACGAACAGGAGCCTTGATTACAGTCTGTCTATAAATCAGATTTTGGGCTGGCAGTAAATCATATGCATGCACTTCCAGGTTTTCAGCTACAATAAACAATACGAATCTGAATTCAAAATTTTTTAGCGTGCTGCAGCGTGGCAGCACATACTCACCGGCCGCCACTGTCTCTATTTCATTGTCAGTTCCATTACACAAACTTCCATGTCATAGTCAATCATGTTGTTAAACCTTCCATGTCATTGTCAATTCCATCATATGACCTTTCTTTACCAACATGCTGGGCACAATCCTGCAGCAGGACCATACACTGCTTGTGTGACAGGGGACAGTTTCAAGGGCATAGACATTCTTTCATAGCCACTAAACTCACAGGAATTGTCATCCATCAAGCACATGTGCAACTTTATGGATCATTGCCTCCTTTGGCAATGAACACAAACAGCTACAAGTCCAGTTAGTTGCTGTCTGCTATTTGGAATATGATACCCAAATGCACCACTGATCACTCATTGACCTTTTGTCTGCTGGCATGACTTTCTGTGGTAGTTTAAGAAGCCATTCTTAAACTTTTAAATTGATAATTTTAATCAGAAATCAAGAAATAACTACAGGAAACTGAGGCCAATGAAGAGCTGCACAATGTCATGTTATATATTTTTAGTTATTTTACATGACACAAATACCTTAAGAAATAAGTTGACGATACAATCATGTAACTGTGATGGCATAATCTTAGCAAAAATAACATGAACAGAATTTTTATGAACTAATTTATGGTTCAAACACTGAGTAACACTTAACCATGTATACTTCTGCTCATAATTGATTAAGAATTTTACCATGAGAGTTACTTTAGCTTAAAGTTTACAATATTTTTCCAAATAATTTATCTTTGTGAATGTAATAAATTAAAATTTATGAAAATCAAAAGACAGTTCTGTTTGTTAAATCAGTTTTCCTACTCAAGAGAAAAATTAGATATGCTATAAAGGATATGTAAATTGTAAACCTGTAGTTAAAGTTATGAGTTCTCATAGTTTAAATTGCAAAACTAAAGTCAAAATCGTGTGTTCAAGATTTCAATTTTGCACTTAATTTTCTCATGGTATGGCTGAATAATTGTTATTTGCATATACAAAAAAGGGAAGTACAAAAGTCAAATATCAGTACCAACAGATGGTGATAGAACATAGAATTTGTTGGGTGGTATCTGCTGGATGTGTTTAATTTAGTAGATGGTCATTCACTTTTTTTTCAGCAAATTACTTATCTCACACTGCACCATGCTATCCCATGGGCTTCCAAGCACATGCCACATAATGTCATCATCAACATAGCAGACCAGCAACAAAAGTAAAGGCACTACATCATAACTTTTGGGTTTCATGCAGCCAGTTTGAAAAAACGAGTACTTTTTGCCATATTTGGCAAGAAATAAGGACTTCTAAACACCCTGAAAACCATATGCACTTAATAAGGATTTCTTAAGATTTATAAGGACAGTGGGAACACTGAGCATGTAAGTCAATGGCTTGACTTTCATAAATTATTTCAGGAGTGTGTTACACATGCACCACACTGGTGCTCGAGTGGCATGGGTGGTGTATTTGCCTGACGCCAATGCCACAGGGCAAAACACCCCACCCCGTGCTTCATTCTGGACATCTTTGGTGAAAATATTCTTTTACAGCTAATGAGATACTTTCCCTGTTTTGCCAATTCCATTATCTATTTCCTCAAAAAGCTTCTCGGTCTCTTCAATAATCACACCCAGATAATTAAAATCTATTAGGTGTTCTGGACCCTTTCCCCATAGCACAAAATAACCTTTTTTTTTTTTTTTTTTAGTTTGATTAAGAACTACTGATCTGGATTTATCAAAAATGATCATCCCAAAATTTTGATATGCTCAAATAATGGAGATTATGCTCTAGCTTGTTACCACTCTTAGAAATTACCACTAAGTCATACAGCTAACTACCCATGTTAGAACCACATGCTTCAATATGGGAAACTAACTTAACTTTCCACTTCAGCTGCTTATTTATATACAATACAAACGACAATGACGAGACTCCTGGTGCGCCATATAAATATAAAAGAGGCTTTGTGGCCAGACGTTGTTAGGCGGGTTAAAGTTGTTCAGCGGGTTTCCAGTTGAAACCGCTTTGTTCCACTTCTAACCGGTTTTTGCGTGTGCAGCTGCAAAGGAATTCTCCAGAGTGGTTAGTCACAGCCAGACCAGTGTAGGTACGCACTCATAATTGTAAGTGAAGAGAGAACAAAGGCAACGGAAATGGTTTTAAGTACGGAACAGCGGATTTTTATTGTGGAACAGTATTTCAGAAATAACTCATACAAGGTTTTAAGTGAGTTCTTAAAAGAAAAATTTCCACATTGTGCAGCACCGGCGAAATCAGTGGTACAGAAGTTAGTGCGGAAATTCCGTGAAACCGGCACGGCGTGCAACAGGAAAAGAAACAAACCCAAAACAATTCGTACTGAAGACAATATCAAGGATGTGTGCACAATGATGTTACAAAGCCCTCAGAAGTCGATTCGCTGATTATCGTCTGCAACAGGAATATCTGCCACGTCATGCCGATGCATACTTAAGGTGGATTTGCATTTTTGGCAGTACAAAGTTATGGCACTCCAAGAACTTAAAATTCCTGATTATGTAAAATGGATGCAATATTGTAAGTGGTTTCAGGAGACCATTGTCAGTGGTAAAATGGAGCCAACACTTTATTACATGACAGATGAAGCATGGTTTCATCTGTCCAGGTATGTCAATGCGCAAAACAGCAGGATTCGGACCACACGAATCCCAGACGGACAATAGAGACTCCTCTATATGACCAAAAGATAGGAGTTTGGTGTGGTGTGTCTGCAAAGAGGATAGTTGGCCCTTTCTTTTTCACTGACACTAACAACTTGGAGCGCCATGTTCAGCAACTGTTCAACCCATTTATTGCCACACTTACAGAAGAAGAGCAAACATATGCTCTCTTTCAGTAGGATGGTGCAACGGCGCATACTGTGCAGAACAGTCTACGTGCTGTGCATGAAGTGTTTGGGAAGGACAGAACTGTATTGAAGGGACTATGGCCACCCAGATCACCCGATCTTTCCACCTGTGAATTTTATCTGTGGGGAGCATTGAAAGAGAAAGTACGCAACTAATCCCCACACCCTTCATGAATTATTGGGTTGTCGGAAAAGTCATGACGTATTTTAGCCATGTTTTGCAAAGGTCATTTATTGATAGAAAGAACAAAGATCAATCAATGATATAATGCCCGTTTTGTTCGATAACATTTTACCATCTTTCAGTGAGCTGCAGAATGCCTCGTTCATAGAAGGACCTGTCGTTCGTGGCAAAAAACTGTATAAGGTGCTGATTTACAGCCTCATCTGAATTGAACGTTATACTACCCAACGACTGTTGAAGAGAACGAAACAAGTGGAAGTCTGACGGTGCAAGGTCAGGCGAGTATGCTGGGTGTGGCAACACATCCCACCCAAGCTCCAATAATTTTTGGCGGGTGATCAAACTTGTGTGTGGCCTCGCGTTGTCGTGATGGAACACAACACCCTTACGATGAACAAGCTCTGGACGTTTCTGGATGATGGATTCGTTAAAACTATCCAATTGCAGACAGTACACATTCGAATTGATTGCTTGGTTCTGTAGCAGGAGCTCGAAAAACAAGACACGTTTAAAATCCCACCACACTGAGACCAGAACCTTCCGCTAATGAATGTCTGCTTTGGATGTCGTTTGAGGCGAAGCAGCACATCGGCACCAAGACCGTTTGCGCAGCACATTGTTGTACACAATCCACTTTTTGTCACCAGTTAACAGTTGCTTCAAAAAAGGATCGTTTTCCTCACATTTAATGAGCATATCGCAGATGTTTATACGCGCCGTCAATTGAGTTCTTTAAGTTCATGAGGAACCCACATATCGAGCTTGCTTATGTATCCCAGCTTCTTCAGGTGGTCGTGAACGCCTGAATGATGGATGTGCAATGTGTCTGCAATCTCTTATGTCATGCAACGTGGGTTTGACTTGATCAATGCCTTGATTTGGTCATCATCAACCTCAGTGGGCCTCCCCGACCGAGGAGCATCGTTGAGGTCAAAATCACCAGCACAGGATTTTGCGAACCACCACTGGCACTGACGTCCTTGTAGAGCATTATCACCGTACACTTTACGCAACTTTTCACAAACTTGACGCGCGTTCTTCTCTTTACGGAAGTAAAACAGTAAAATATGGCGAAAATGCACAGTTTGGTCTTCCATCTTCAACTTGATGTCAAATTTCTGCAAATCAACCAAATCGCTCACTATTCCTTTTAGACTGCAGCTAGAACTGGCACCTGTCGAATGCCATAGCGATAACAGAGTTGTGCATGCCTCTAGTACTTCCAAAACCACCCAACCACCGTCGGGTGCCAAAATACTTCATGCCTTTTCCGACAACCCAATAAAAGTGCACATTACGGATGCCATAGCCCAGATTACTGCCGATGAGTTGTGGCGCATTACAAACAACATGTTCCGTCGTGTGCAACTGTGTCTTGATGTCGAAGGACAGCACTTTCAGCAATTGTTGTAAACACAGGTAAATTACTCCTGTTTTCTGTCATTTTAACTATTCTTTAACATGTATAGTAACATTGCCTGACTGTTGTCGTTCATTACACTCGGGCCTCTTTTATATGGCACACCCTGTATTAAGATAATACAATGTTTGTCACAAATATTTTATTTTTCAAGTTGACCAAGGTTTCGCTGGGTTCTGACCTAGCTTCATCAGGACGAATGGCATGTAAATATTCAAATTGTACATGATATCATAAAATGGTGTTTACAGTCACGGGTTTTTGGTTAGTTTCTTCCATGCACTTGATAGATATGCTGTGGATGCCATGTCATTAACAAATTGCAAAGACCAAAATATCAAGTCTGGTGGTTTTATCTGGCTTGCCAATTAGTTTTGCTTCTTCAAAGAGAAATTTATGGTCCTTTCCGTAACAGTGTTTAGCCATCAATGACCTCTTTAGGTCACAGTTCCAAATATAGGTCTTGTACTCCTTCAATCGAAATTAATCAAACTTATAAATTCCATTGATTTTCACATTCAATTCAGCTACAAAACTGAAAATAACATATGCCTACCATTCCTTGACATCCTGGTTACCTGCTCAAATGGATCTCTTGCAACTACAATTTATCGGAAGCCTTTCGCTATTTTCAACTACAATTTATCGGAAACCTTTCACGAGTTTTTGTTGCCAAGAGTCTAATCATTTTCAGCAACAAAAACTCAGCACCTTTTACAGTTGCGTACTACATGATACATATATGTTCAGATAAAGGCAGTTTGGAAAAAGACTTGATTTCCTTAAACATGTTGCAGTACAGTGAGGACACAACCCTTCCATTATAGACAAGGCTCTAACAAAATTCTGGAAACCAAAGCCTATATCCATGTTAACTCCTGTGATGCGCCCATTACGAGAGAATTTTGCTATTATTTCCTGTGACATTGCCTTCAAAATTTCAAAAATCTCAAAACCTTTCATTTTAAAGTGATTCTTAAACTCATAAACAAAATGGACTTTTTTGTGTCAAAGGACTAAGTTGAAGATAAAGACTCATGGGGAATTTATCAAATTCCATGTGAATGTGGTGCTTCGTATGTAGGACCAACCTAAAGAGCCAGCATTTTCAATTGAAGGAGCATGAAACTTACATTCGGAACTGTGACATAAAGAAGTCATCGATGGCTAAACATTGTCATGAAAAGGACCATAAATTTCTCTTTGAAGAAGCAAAACTAATTGACAAGCCCACCACCAAACTTGATATTTTGGAAGCTTTCTATATATATCCGAATTCTTCGCAACTTGTTAATGACATAGAACATACATCCACACCATATCTATAAAGTGAGTGGAAGCAACTAACCAAAACCCATGATTGTAAACACTATTTATGATATCGTGTACAATTTGAATATTTACGTGCCATTCATACTGATGAAGCTAGGCCAGAACCCAGCAAAGTCTTGGTCAACTTGAAAAAATAAAATATTTGTAACAAATGTTGTATTATCTTAATATATATAATCGTCACAAGGCTGTAGTCCCTGATTTTAAGAAAATGATGAGAATCTACATCCCAGTTGTATTACACAAAAAATTTCAAATCATTGACCAGAATTTCCTTCCATTCTGACTGTTGCAAGACTTTTTGGTGTGCACAGGCTTGTGACTGATTTTGATAATCTGCTTTTCATTTCATAACTTTATAGTACACTGTCTGAAGGTACTATGCCTTTTTAAATAAATGAACAACATAAATAAATCCCTGTCCACCTCATGAAACTTATCAGAAAGCTGTCTCAGAACAATTATATTATCTTGGCATCCACCACTTTTCTTGAAGCTACACAGTACTTCATTTAGCTGATTTCCCACTGCCTATCTAAGCTTGTTACTTAAAATGCTGGCATACATCTTGCAAGGAAGCCTGTGACGAAAAGCTTAAACGTTCATGAGAACTGTTTTCTAGGATGCATTTAAGCTGCATTTCACAGATGCACAAGAAGGAACATAAAAAGGGTTTATCAAAAAGTAAAACTTAGAACATTTCTGTTCAAAATTAAATTACCCTTGATGAAGCAGACAAGAACGAAACCAAATATTGTAACTTAATCAGTTCATGATTAAACACATTTTTGCTTTCGGTTCATTTGTTCACTGCATGTGGTGCTATACATAGATTGGCTTTAAATACCCATTACTTACCTTAGTTTTATCACATAGACATTTCACAATCCACACTCTTTGAAGGACACTTAAGTCGTGAAAGTCACACGATTTGAATGGATCACTAGGACCTAGAAAAGAATGTTTTCGTAAACAACATAAAGCAATGAATATAATTGTGTTTATTTATTTGTTTATTTATTTACTTATTTATTTATTTATTTATGCTGTTACATAACATAAGAATATTACAGTGAGTTATACATACAAAGGCTATTAAACAGCAAAGAAAACAAGAGAAAAGGCTGCTTAGGAGTCCTGACATAGCCCTTAGTTCCCTCAAAAGTATGAGACAAGTGAGTTTGGCCTTATAATTAATTATTTTTAGTATTATTATTTAATTAAAGAAGATATCTTTTATTTTTTAACTCAGTAGGTATTTTTTAAGTGTTTTTATAAAGAGATTTTGGTCATTAATATTTGTTAAATCCAAAGGCAATTAATTCCAATAATCTGGGCCAGCATAGTTTAACCTTTGTTTTAACAGCTGAGTTTTAGGCTGTATTGGGCAAAGCGGTAATCTATTTCATGTTTGGTAGCAGTGTCTATTGCAATTAATTTCAATTAAATCTATATGCAAATTGTTCTCAAGTCTTTGAAACATGATTTTGCCAAGGCTATAATAGAAAAGTTGATGTTGTGTTAATATTTAGAAATCATTCGAGTGAACTGGAGGATGTAGATGTACAGGGTTCCCACTCAAAAGTAGAAAAAAAAATTCCCTGACTTTTCCAGGTTTTCCAGGTGGTCCTGAGAGTTTTTCCAGAGCGGCAAATCAAATCACATTACGACAAATTGTTGCATTTCCTTACATTCTTGCGTTCCTTACGAAAGCATACATTTGTTAATTCTTTAAATAACTGTCCTTTATACAATTACCTGCTTTTGTTAATAATGTTACCGCAGAATTTTCTATATCTCCGTAACATTTAAATTACATCCGTATAATTTTGATCATTTATTATTTTTTTTCATTTTTACTCTAAGGCGGTAAGAAATAAATATTTAAATTGCCAAAATAGAATATCAATGATAAAAATTACTTTCCGGTGAAGCTGAGCCAGGCTACCCGAAAGTTTAGGTTGATAATTAATAGATCAGTCCTAATTGCACTCAAGCCAAATGAAAAGGGGAAAAATATATTTTTTTCTCATGGAAACTTGATGAAAATCCCAGATGGGAAGGAAGAGAAAGGAAGACATTCACAGTTTTTTTTCTCACGAAACTCAAAGAAACTGAAGAGAATAGCAGGAGCGCAATAAATCCTCTTGGGGGCGTCACCCCTTTTCTCCAGCTACTATTGCGAGCGTCTCTGCATTGCCCAAAGTAGCGACAAAATCTGAGATAAGTCACAACGCCGGAAATACCTATGTGACAATCTTCACTTCTAAGTAGCTAGACGAGGTCAATTAACCAAAAGGTGCGAAGACAAGTTGACAGCTGAAAGAAGACAATTTTTGGGAAAGTGACCAGAAATAAACAGTTAAATTTTTTATTCACGTGTCACTCAGATCATTTCTCCAAATCTCATTAGAGTTAAATTTGTGATTTCATTATTTTTATTCATGCGACTTTTTATTTTAACTTCTTTGCGGCATATGAATGAGCATGGAAACCCCATGCTGATTCATATGAAACACAACGCGATGCATTTGTCGACCCTGAGCTTGGAGACCCTTAGTTAGGGAATCCAAATTCATTGTTGACACCACTAGGCGAAATTTAGAAAGTGAATTGATTAGTATGGAATTTAGACCTTTAACTTTTACCCACTACGGCGAATAAGACGTAGTAGTGGTTCGCTGATACCTGACAGGGAGCGGTAATAATAACAATTAAATGCACGAGGCATATTATTTTTGGTACCATTATTTATTTTTGGTACCGTTGGTTCAAATATTCTTTAAAACATGTAAACCATGTATTTACATGTTTTAAAGAATATTTGAACAAAGACTTAATTTAAATTCTACATATAATGAAATATTTCAATCGATTAGGTGAAATTATATAACTGATTTATCTGTATTTTAAGTGCACACAAGTATATAAATAACATTTTAAACGACTCATAACATTTAGAGTTTCAGTTAGGTTTAAAAATGCAAGCCGGGAGAATTGTGACTGAAGATAATAAATTGCCCTTAAATGATACAATGCTGAAGCTTTAAATCCTTTAAGTGCTTATTTTACATAAATATTAAACAACACAGAAACGTTTGCTGAAATTGAAGTCTAATGGGAATGATAAAATGGTGAGTGTCTGACAGTCTCTCTTAACATTTTGTTAGAGCGGTTCTATCAAATCGATCTACCAATTTGTATTTTCTATTGGAATTTACTTAGAATCTTTAAAGACAAAGCAAAGTAAAACAGTTATTAAAAAATAAAAAAATAAGAGAGAGAACAGAAATCGTGACAGCATTTCTGCGTCTGAGGAAAAACGTGTGCCAGTACCATCCCAACAATTTCTAGCAATCAGGGAACATACTGCTGACATTTAAAAATCAAAATTGTAATTATTTTAGCTAACGTTAGTTCTTGCACTTGGCAATGAGAACATCGAATCTATGCTATTTCAGAGGGGCCAACCTCTAGCAGAACGCATCAGTAATCAATAGGGGATTTTACAGTAATGTTTCAGTAATCGAACACAAACTTTCAGTAATGTAACACGCCATTTTTTTTCAAAGTTAAGGACAATATTATAGTATTACTGTGTAACCTGTAATACTTGTATGAGGTGCCTATCGGTAATCACCATATGAACCCTCATCGCTAACGCGTGGAATGGGTATTTCATGAGAAATTAATGCGTGAAATGTGTAATAACTTTATATGTTTACACTATCCTCACAAAAAAATATGAAATTAAATTATCAATATTGTACTTACCTCATGTCATTGCTGACATAAAAACTCCCTTGTTGCTTGTTTTGCAGTGGTATATTCTTTTTCAGAAAACTTTTTATAACACAGCTCACCTGAGGAAAATGCTTTACTTTTCTGTATAAGAAGGGCACTTAATGTTTTGGTGCTCATTGTTGCGCAGAAGTATGCGAGGTTTTTCCTTACTATACTAAATATTCTCTACGTAGAAGAATTGCTGTGAGGGATAGTCAATATTGCCAACGTTAGTTTAGACAATGCAGAATACTTGGGAAGGCCAGATGAATCCTTCATCTTAGATATTTCATTCCATGCCGCATCTGCTCAAGGATATCCAGCTTCATTAATATCAGAGTCTGGGAACATAGCATGAAAGAAGCGACCAGCATGATCACAGATTGCTATAGGTAGGTTATGCTCCACAATGATTGCAGTAAACAGCAATTCAGCGTTTATCACGCTATTTTCATTCTTTTTTGCAAAAAAATTATCCAAAGGCTTTGATCGAGTCTTTAATTTTACACAATCCTGGTGTTTGTTTTGACTGGATATGCCTTCGACAATCATCTCATCTCATCTCGTCCTACATGGGCTACTGATTACTCTCATATTAGAAGGCACACAAGGAAACCTTTATTTCAGCATTTTCCATTTCCTTGCTCAAGATTTGGGAGAGAGATTTGGGTGTTCCTGGAGAAACCTCTTTGCATATTTACTTGTTTCAGAAACGATAATTCCAAGGATAAAATTGGCAAAAAACAAGTAAAAATATGCAATAGGGGCCACATCAGTTGCAGGAGCATGTTTGGGCTCCAGCATTTCATGACAATCAAAAGGATGCTGAGGTTATTCATCACTTCCCTCTATTACATCCTCCCATTCACTTTCAGAACTTTCATGATCTGAAGATTCACTATGAAGATCTTCACCTTCTGAAGAAGATATGGTGTGTGTGGCACTGTGGCTAGTTTTCTGGCTTGATGTTGCTTGGCCAATATCACTCTCAGATGATTCAAAATCATCACCATCATTTGGCAAACTTTCACTCTCACTACAAGCCATTTCAAATAACCTTAGAAAAAAATTTCACACAGTAGGAAAAAGCACGTCTGCTAGTCTGAGGAACAGGCTGTCAATAAAGTCATCCTCTGCTAACACGAGTTTGGAAAAAGAGGGGGATTCGTACTTCACGGAGTTTTGCGATTGTGTCTGTTTGTTTAGAAAAAAGAAATGAATAATGTGAAGAGCTTCTAGTAATAAAACACCGCACTTCGTTCTCCCGCGCGGCGAAAGTCCTCAAGAAATATAAACATCCGTCATCGCGGGACCACGCGTTGCGACGAGTTGATCGTTATTGCACTTCGAACGGGGCTCGAAAAAGTGATTTCCGACAGTACGACGTCTTATAATACACCAACAATTCCAAGTGAACAGCCCTGCCTCAACTGCAGTAGGAAACGTTTTGGCTAAAGTAACCTTTCTCCTGTCACACGGAGAAATTGCGTGGGGAACCGATAGCAAGCGCAAACTCTTTTACGATGACACTTACAGCATATTACCCGTAATTTTCGTCGTATTATCCGCAGACCACAAAATTCACATAAAAAAAAAATCCTTCGTATAATCCGCAGGCTGTGACATTTAGGGAAAAAAATCGCCGTATAATCCGCACATCATAGATGTTGAATCAGAAGTGGAATTTCCGACAGAAAAGTCGGTCACATAAACACATCGCTCTTTCCACGTTCCAGAAACACATAGCAACCGAAAAATAGTTTTCAGCAGCCGCCGGGGAATTGAGTCACGGATCTCTCGATATCTAACCTAACGCGTTAGCTTTACACCACGTTGGCCAACAATCCACGGTGCTATGTGCATTTTTAAGTCAGCTTCTGACATCATAAATCCGTAAGATGGGCTCAGCTACTGAGACGTCTCCATCTGGTGGGTATTAACGGCACTGGCTATATATATTATAGCAGTTAATTCCAAAGGGCGAGATCCAAGGTGAAAATCCTCCAAATACGTGGCATCAGTAAATAAATAAATACGTCGATCTTTCCACGTTCCAGAAACACATGAGTCCGAAGAAGTAAGAGAAAAGAAAAACTATTTTAATAAATGAAGAAATTCATTTTTAAAGGTTACTGTTTTATATTTTTATCTCCGAACAGATAAAGGGTGTGGCATCCATAGATCACGCCGATGTAGCTCCAGAGTATTGCATTACACTGCCAATGACGAAAGGCTGATACAGAACAAGTCGTAGAAATACCGTATGTACTTGCGTATAAGTCAAAAATTTTTGGAGGAATTCCTGCTTTCAGAGTTGAGAGATCGTCTTATACGTGGGCCAATAAAAAACTTCCGTGAATTCTCCCGAGGAATTTACCAACGGATTTGTTTATGTTTTAGATAGCGACACAGAGGCTTTCCGTATGTTGCTGCACGATTGTGTTCTGACCTCAAAACTATCGCGCAGTGACATGATCATATCCTCAATTCTGTCCACCACTTCAAGTTTAAATTCGGCAGTGTAACTGAAACGTTTCCTTTTCAGAGACATCATGATTAGCAATGAAGGAAAACAGCAGCAGCGACGTTCGCCAAAACAACGAAAGCAAACTAGATACAAGGTCGCGCACATGAAATCCGAAAGGAGAAACGCATAGGTTCGTGCAGCAAGCGCTGTGCGTACTTCTTTGGCTTTTTGCCAAAAAACAGAGCCGGCACGACAGCCAGGGTTCTCCTCAACGATAACAAAATGACCCCTCCTTCCCTCCCCACAACTATCCCGATCTTTCATTACGACATTCCTCCCCCTCCTCCCCACTCCGTACAAACTGCCATAACGGCAAAAAAAAAAAAAAAGAACTGAGGAAAATTCTTCCGAGGGAGTTCCTTTTCCAATTATTACACCTTTCCCTGCACAATCACGCTGTAGATTTTTTTTAAATCAGGTCTTATATATATATATATATATATATATTTTAAATCGGCGTGTTAACCGCATCGGTGTATAATCCGCAAAACCTATAATTTTAACTTTTTTAGCAGATAATCCGCGGATTATACGACGAAAATTACGGTACCATTCTTCCGATCATATCGCTGTTTGACGATATGATTCATGGACATTCCATTTCAAAACGATATGATTGATAAATGATATGATCATTGAGACACCGAAATCCGCAGTCTGATTCGGAAAATATGCGGATCAAAATCGAAGGCCGAGAAATCGGCAGCGTCGCACTAAAAGGGTTTAACAAAAGGATACAAAATTGAGATTCTCCAAAACGCACTGAATTCCGTAATTCTTCCAACCTTTCCGTAATCTGACAGTCGAAACCGTAATAATTACGGACAATTCGTAATAGTTGGCACCTCTGCTATTTGCTTCTAAATAACGCAGCATAGGATATTTAGACATTGTGCTGTTAAATTTCATAACCAATAAGCTGGCACACAGAGATCCTAATGCCATAACGGCAAAAAAATTAAACCCAGGGATAAAGAAAAAATAATGGAAGCAACAAGTGGGGAAAACTAACAGTTAATACGGAATACCATTTTGCCTGAGAGGCTACAATTCATATTAGTACTTCCAAAATCCGGAGGTCTTAAAATTGATTGGCTACGTTTGTGACGCAAACATTAGTACTGAACTTTTCTCGCAGGTCACAGTTCATTTCCACGCTACGTCAAATTACTTGTACGGGAAACAATTAGAGGAAGTTTTGTGTGCATGTGTGCTCAATAAAATCCTCCTAACACTTTTTTGTCAACATAATTTATCATTCTGCGGCGAGTGGCATGTTTATACTTAACAATATCTTTACAAAGGGCAATACATTTGTGCGATGTTGATCAGGCAAAGTGCGAGAAAGGTCTGGAGCCCACTCAGGTCATTTGTAGTAACTCCCCACAAATAACGTCATCAAAAACGGAGACAGAGGCTTTAGCGCCTGCACTGACAAACCTGAAACGCACGGCAAAGATTTTCATCAGTAGTAACTAGGTAGATTTTTTTTTTTTTTTTCGGCAATGTGAGGGTAAAGATGTGAAATGAATAATTTATGCAAATCTTGTGAGGTGCAGCAACGCAAGAAGAATTTACGATTACAAGAAAATTTCTACCCCGTCTAACTTTTGTTCTCGCAATTTTTTTTTTTTTTTTTTTTTCCTATGTATAAGCTGAAACCTTCGGAAAAATTACGAGAGAATGATGAATTTTATATTTCTTATTCTAAATAACGGAGATATTTGCATTTTTACGGAAAACGGTTCTACTATGCACAAAAATTCAAAAAATATCTTCTAATCTATCAGAAACAAAAAAAAAATTGAAACTTTCGGGTTTTTTTTTTTTATAACTTGGAGGCAGCTACCCGTAAAAAAAAAAAAAAATCGCACGAATTGGAGATGTGTTGGTGGAAAATTATTTCAATATCTAACGATTTTGCGTGGAATGACCCAGATGTGAAAATCTATGGTTCCGGGCGTCGGACTACCCTATTTTTCGCAACCAGCCAGCTCTTGCAGTAATTGGAATATCGTCTTAAAATAGCTATAAATAAATTTCTTCATGCATTATGAAATAGAAATATGACAGAATAAAAAAAAAACTCTTTCCGGCCGTAAAACCGGAAGACAACGAATCTTGAAAACGGCCGTGAAATCTGGGAAAAATGGTAGATATGAAATAGTACCAGCTTCATTGCATGGTATTTTTCATATATTTTTTGTCAAAATACTCGTAAGTACTATGAAAAAAATAAATCTTTCCCCCTCTTTGAAGAATCTTCCTATTTCATAATATTTTCCCTGTTCTAACATTTGAAGGTACATACTTTTCCAACTATACCAATTCTGCTACAGAATTACGAAAGCGAAGCTTTAGTTCGTAAGTGATACGAACCTTTTTCAAAATAAATAAGGTGCCCTCAATTTGCAACATTCATCCACACTGCTGTTGAAGGGGAAGGGGGGATTTATTAGGATGACCAACATCCGGCAAAATAAAATGTTTTTGTACGGTTTGATAAAAGACACGTAGAACATGCACAAGGGGTAAAAAAAAAAAAAATAAACCTCAACTTCTAAAGTTTCCAATGAATTTCGGCGAAATTTGAAATGGAACGTTATTTTCATATATCTTGCCCACTGTAAAAATTTCAGTCGGTTATTTAAAAAATTGAGGAAATAGCTTCTTCATAATTTTTTTCCCAGTCTACGCAGAGAACCGGGCACCTACTCAGGAACAAATGACTGCCTCTCTTCGCGAACGCCAGCAGATAAGAGCCTGCGAAATGGGTGGGCGATTAATGGCTTTCTTACACGCTTTGACGTGTATGTTTGTTCGGTTGTAGTTTAGATCATCTGGAGACGGGGAAACCGCAAAGAGACGCACTCCCTGCACAGCTGCACTTTAATTGGTGGGTGGGTTACGGAGTTTCCTCGAAGGATAAAACAACTCGGACTTATTTTAAAACTTAGCAATACAGAAATATATTTTACAAAAGTCTGAAACAAAATATTTTTCTGGCAAAATAAAAATTCCCTGCCTTTATAGTTCCCTGATAAAAAATTCCTGATTTTTACGGAAAAACACAATTTTCCCTGAGTTTTCCCTGATTTTTGGAACAATTTTCAAATTCCCTGAGAATTCCCGGTTTTCCCGGTTTTCCAGGTTGCGTGGGAACCCTGATGTATGTGTGTAGTCACAGTAATACTTCGTTTTGAATGTAGGTCTATTAATCTAATATATTTATTTTGTAATGCCTGTAATTTATTTAAACTTGTTTTATTCGTTTGACTCCATTCGAGTGAACTGACTAGTTAAAGTGAGTCTGAATTAATGAGTAACACAAGAGAATTAGTGTTTTAACTGAAAGAGTTGTTAATATTGTACAAATGAGGTCAATATTTCTAGATAATTTATTCGAAAGTATTTTATATGTTTAGTCCATCGTATGTCAAGGGTAAAATTCAACTCCCAAATAGTTAAAATGTGGTACCATATCAATTATTTTATTTTCTAATAATAAATTTATAGTATGGCTCCATTCAGATCTCTGTCTGAAGAAGACCATATCTTTAATTTTAGAAGTGTTAATTATCAGTTCATAAGTAGTTAGTCAATTTGAGTATAGCTGTGAGTGTTAGCTTTAGTAATAATGTCATTTATATTGTGTCCCCTAAAAAGTAATATTGTGTCATCTGCATATAGTATGACATCGTTTTCTGATGTTATGCTAAATATATCATTAATATATATTATCAAGGGTCCCAATATCGATCCCTGTGGGACTCCATAGCAATTCGTGTAAAGTGGAATGGAATGGAATTGATTAATTTGTATGTATGTGGTATTTTTGTTAAATAATTTTTAAGTAAAGTAAGAGGGGTTTCCCTTATTTCCAGAGTATGTAATTTATGAAGAAGGATTTCATGATTTATTGTGTCAAATGCCTTTGTTAAATCGTATTAAGTGCTAATTTTTTTGAAAATTTTGTAAATAAAGCAATGCAATTTCAGTAGATTTATGGGGTTGAGAACCAAATTGATTTTTGTTTATTATATTGTATTTCAGAGTAAATGTTATTAATCTTGTGTATATTAATTTTTCTAAAATTTTAGCAAATATGGACAGGTTTACAATAGGGCGATAATTATTAGCATCATTTTTTGAACCTAATTTATATTTGGGAGTAATCTTTGTTATCTTAAGTGCATCTGGAAAAAAATTCCTGAGCGGAATATCAAATTAAAGATTATTAATAATGGTTTCATTATTATTTCAGCAACATGTTTTATTGTAGTAGGGTGAATGTCATTATGGACAGGACCAGATACACACATAAACACAGACATAGAACATGGTATTAATGAAGAGCATATAACTGCAAACATTCTAGATCTCCAAAATTTAAAAAAACTTATTCCTAGTAAAATAAACAATTTTGGTTCTTAATCATTTTTCAGATGCATCAATTTCTGTAACTTGGAACACTATGACATCTTTACCAAGTAAAAATCACAGCAATGTAAATTCAAAGTCATTATGAAATATGACAAACA
Organism: Macrothele yani; assembly: GCA_039090855.1. Lineage (NCBI taxonomy): Eukaryota > Metazoa > Arthropoda > Arachnida > Araneae > Macrothelidae > Macrothele > Macrothele yani. Next base: position 33,826,686 of record CM077029.1, read on the forward strand.
TTCCAAAATATAACACAAGTAGTAATAAAGTATGTAGTAAACATATATAAATTAGGAATTTCTTCAGAGATATGCTCAATCCTTTGCAAACTACAAATTTGAATAAGTGCAAAAAAACTTTTTGTTTACCTCCTCATCTAACTCAACTCCAACACTAGGATATAACTTGAATCTCCTATTTCAATCCACAACAAGAACTTTGCCAAAATGAAATAGTGATTAGTATGACACAGTTTTAATAAATACAATTTGGAACATGAAAATGTTCACCAACTTCTGTTACTTGCATCATTGTTAGCTTTGCATTTGATGGAGGAACTACAACGATGTTTAAGAAAAAATTAAAACAATTGAAGATTGGTTAAATGAAGCTCACCTGGTGAAATGCAAAGCTGACCTCTTTGCTAAACGAACGTTAAGGCTTCATCCATGTTGTTTTCAATTATGCAAATGGTAAGCAATGAGCATAAAAAAAAAAAAGCAATAGGAATGACAATGATAAAAGCTGAAAAATGAAGTACAGAAATTGAAGTGAAATGAAGCTAAAATCCTAAGGTTCTTAAAATGGTTGCTTACCATTTGCATAACAAAAACAATGGGGATGAAGCCTTAATGTTCATTTAATGAAGAGGTCAAGTTTTCATTTTACCAGGTGAGCTTCATTTATCTTCAACTGTTTAATTTTATTTAGAACATCATCACAGCTCCTCAGTTGAACTTGCAAAGCTAACAATGACGTGAGTAACAGAAGTTGATGAATATTTTCATGTTCCAAATTGTATTCAACACCAGAGTTCTAACCACCACTTTAGCCCTGGATTCTAGTTTTTATAAGCAGTTCAGGAAACATATAGGGTGATGCATAAATACGTAATACATACCCTCATTGTCAAAAAAAATAGTTGCACCCAGAAGGGTGTGTCGCACTGCAATGCTGTTCGGGAGGAAGGTGAAGATTACCAGGAACAATAAATGATTAAACATCAAGACTGATATGGACAATATTTATTGAGCTACACGCCAATAGATAGTATCTCTCAGTATGGTGTCAGGACATCATGTTTGCTCACACAGCATGCCAGACATCTCGGCATGGAGTTGTACAGGTTCCTAATGGTGTCCAGTGATAAGCCATCCCATGCAGCTTGAATCTTCTCACACATTTCCTGCAGATTGTGCAGTAGGGGTGGAGTGTGGATAGCACATCCAATAGCATCCCACAAATTTTCCATCGGAGATCGGTCTGGTGATGCGGCTGGCCATGGCAGAATGTCAGTGCCTTGAAGGCAAACTCTCAAGATAGCAGCAGTATGCGGACGACCGTTGTCCTGTTGGAAAATAGCACCAGAGTGAGCGTTCAAAAAAGGTAGGGCCAATGGTTGCAGGACCTAATTAACATAACACTGTAATGAACACCAAAGGTGATCTAGCATCGTAGGCAATTGCACCCCACACCATGACTTCTGGATGTGTGACGCTCAACAACAAACCATTCATCATGCCACTGACCACGGTGCCTTGACACATGGATTCGGTGATCGTCTCCTCCAAGACAAAAGCGGGACTTGTCACTGAAGATCACCTGCTGCCATTCTGCACGGTTTCATGACAGTCTGGCCCGACACCATTGCAGTCTTTGGTGATGATGCACTGGTTTTAGGGGTAGTCGTTGTAATGGTCTTCGTGCATGTAGTCCTACGTCATGCAGCCGTCTGCCAATGATGCTGGCACTAATCGGATGATGCATGGAGGGCACTACTGCTCACTGAATATCTAGAATCCTGGCTGTTGGGTCACTCCACGCACGTTGGACAACCCGTCGGTCCTCGCTCGCATTGGTTTGTCTAGGTCTCCTAGACCCTTCCTGTTGCTGATGCATGCCTTGTTCTATCTACTGCCGCCAACAGCGTGCTATGGTGACATCTGCACGACCAGTATGGCGCGCAATACAGCGATAAGACCATCCTGCTTCCCGGAGCCCGATGATGTTGCTCCTCTCGAACTCCTCCAACTGCTCAAATTACTTCCAAACTTTTCTCTGAGGAATACTTCACCTGCAAAGGATGCAACCAACACAACAGCACAAGTCAGAATGCCAAGCACATGCAACGGATGCCTTTATATAGCCGGTCAGGCACAGTGTACGACCCCTCCCTGCTTGTGTCACATGCGCGGCTGAACATGATAGTTGAATCACTTGCACGTCTCACAATGTCAAACCTACCCACCAAATTCCATTCCTGCCGGTTGCTTCCTTCTGGGTGCAACTGTTTTTTTTTTACTATGAGTGTATGTAAAGGTTATAAAAAAAATACTTGTTACATCATTTCAGTTTCATGGTAGTCAAAAATAGTTCCTGGAAATGTTGCTAGCTGGCATTAAGCCCCATAAAACACTGCACTCACTGTGAAAGAGGCAATTTCATAAAATGGAAAAATGAGTGTTGTTGCCACACAAAAGAGATTTCAAGCTGTTTTTCCAGCTCACCGAGCACCAGCAAGAAATGCTGTATATAAGGTAGTGGCCAAAATTGTGGAAACCTTTTGGATATAGTGTATTTTTGAGGTTTGATGGCTCCATAACACCACTTTTTTTTTTTTTCTTTTTGGAGTAATACCATAAAATTATATATCAATGGAAAGATAATTTCATCAAGAATGTAATGCAATAGCTTTTATGAAGGATTTTGTATTAGAACATCAGTTATAAAGAAGAAAAGTGAAACACATAGAAAAAATATGATATACAAAAATTCTCACCATGTCAGTTAATACTTAGTTGGGTAACCTTCAGTGTTAATTGCGGCCTTACAACACTTTCCCATGGTGAACCAAGTTTCTTAGTTCTGCAGCTGTTATAATGTGAAACCAAGATTGAATTATTGCTTCTATTAATTGGGTTTTATTGCTGGGTTGATCATTTTTCCGATCTCTAAATTAATGGGCCAATGTTTCTGGATCGGAAAACCCATCACCAGATCCACGCACTTTCAATCAGAGCGAGATTTTTTTCATGAGATGATCTCAAATCCCTTGGGCAAGCAGGGAGTTAGAAAAAAAAAAAATAGATTTAAGAGTCAAGAAAAATCAAGTAAATTATTTTTATTTTTTTATTTTCCATCTGATTATTTCTGTGAAGTATTGATCTGTGTGTGTGTGGTTAAATTTATGAGGTGAATGTCAAGGTAAATTAGCCCTGTGATGTCTGTTGCTAGTGAAGGAATGTGTAACTAGCTGGGAAGTAGATTTAAGGAAGTTTGACATCATGCTATGTTGTTCTTGTTTTTTTTCTTCCTTCATGCAATGTTGCTTTTTTTTCTTCCTTACATTGCATTTTTTAGTGTACTGTTTACTTTCAGGGAAGAGATATTAGTGAAGTTTATTTTAATGCAGTATATGATGTAGTGTATATGAATTAATTTGCCTTAGTTTCTTAAATGTATCTTGCAGTTTATATATATATAGTATTAGATGTATTAGTTTAAAATTATCAGCAACGCCACGGCGGTATTGATTGTCGGGATAACGCAGCGGAAAAAAAAAAAAAAAAAGTTGTAGTTCCGTATTTACCGTCGTTATCGCGGTTTCTTTTATTATATTGTTCCGTAAGCTTTAATAATGGAAAAGTAATTTGTAAGCATATAGTGTATGAAGTATTTTATCGTATTGTATTTATATCTAATGAGAAAAAACACGTGTTTATGCCTTATGTCAATAGCGTGTATTAAAATTGTTGTTGTGTATCGATCATAATTTAGTGACCTTTCGTGATTAAAATATTGCTTAATATTAATATTTAGTTAGTTTTAGTGTGAATCTCACTTGGTATTAACTAGTGATGGTATATTCAGTGACTGTTAGAAAATGCAGGTCGGCGATCATTCAGTAAAGAAGTGACTTTCGTAAATAGTTCTGTCAGAGATTGCCTAATAGGTAGTGGAGAGTAAAGTGTTTGCTTTGGGAAAAACTTAATTAATTTTTTTTGCTAGGTGAAGAACTGGAAGTAGTCTAAAATTTAAGCTAGTTGGTTACTGTAATGGCATGCCTTACTTAGGGTAAAAGTTCTTAGAGAGTTAATTAATTTTTTTTTTTTTTTTTTTTTTTGGCTCAGTGAGGGTAGTTTCTTTGCTGATGACCTAGTCATCTTAACTTTAATTTACCATAAGGGACATAAATTTAAAATACATATACTTTTTGGCAATCGCAATAGGAGTCCTGGCAGCAACTATGGACAGTTGTTAGAGTTGTAACAAAAATCAGAAAACACTTTTTCCAATTTTGCAAACATATTTTTGGAAAAAATTGAAATCCTGGTCTCTTCAGCTACTCAGAAAGATCTTCACAAAGAAGAATTAAAGGAAATATTGGCAGAAAACAATTACCCCTCCCCATATGTTGAGAAAATATTTAAACAAGTGCCAAAAAAGAAGCAGGAAAGAACCAACTTCATATTCACCAGCAAAATTACGTACCACAAGGGACTTTTCGAGAAACTGAAAAGGATCGGAGCAAAATATAATATCAGGCTAGCTCCAGATCTTAATAACAAAATAAAGAAATTCCTGCCAGCTTTAAAGCAGAAAGAATTGGACATCCAATTGCAGGAAGGAGTAATTTACTGCACCGACTGTAACTGCGGACTCAGCTATATAGGAGAAACAGGGAGAAGTATTAAGGTCCAAATGAAAGAACACCAAGCAGCTATTAGGAACATTGGGAACAAAACAGGGCTAGACAGACATATACAAGCAAGTGGACACTCCATAAATTGGGACTCAGTGAAAATAATCGCCCACCAGTCAAACTTAGTAAAGAGGAAACTAGAAGAAGGGATCGAAATAGCAAGAAGAAGAAGTACCACAATTAACGATAATTGCGGATGGACTCTTCCAATTGAGAGGCAGCAACTACTCCAGTGACATAGTCCTGATGACGAACTAGGCTTTAGTTCAAAAATTTGACAACCAACTTTCATGAAAAATAACCTCTATAAGACCCGTAAAAAAGTTATTCCACAATATTTTTTTTGTTGTCAAAGAAATAACTACTTACCTGTGTGTTATAACTTCATGCTGAAAAATGTCAACATACTTGTTGTTATTCAAAACACATATGCTAGACAAGCTTTAAGCTTGTGGTACTTTAAATCTGTAAGAAAAAACAAACCTAAAGTTGTAAAGCAGGCCATTTTTTTTTTTTTTTTAAATTAAACTAACATCATCCGCATCCCTCACTTCAAAAAAATCAAACAGGTGAAAAAAGAAAGCTTGGTTTGCAGACCAAACATTTTGTGAGGAAAGATTTAGGACCTTTTTTTCAATATTAAGACTGTGCATTACTGAACTGTTGACCAAATTGTTTTTTACTTTACCTTAATTTGGTTTTTGGCCCAGCTGCAAAGAAAAAAATATCTAAACAAAAATATAATAGCACTCACTGTAAACTTTTCTCATATCACTTCCCTGAGGGCAAGAAATAAAAGCTGTTCAACCTGGATTACCTGTTTCGAGCAAATCACTTACAGTACGTGTTTTTCTCTTGTCAGTGGGGATGGAATCACCTTCCATTTACTGGGAGTTTTTAGGATCAAGCCTTGGGTGTTATTCATTAACAAAAATTTCTTAATTGGGGTTTCTAGATAGATCACCAGCCTTTTCTTCTTTCTTTTTAAATTAAAGTTGTAATGTTGCATTTTAAGAAGTAAGTTCATCATAATAGTAATATTCTGCTAACACCAAATCCCCCATGTATCAGGGTTGCTTCTGATTAACAAGTTTCTTTAATCGGATCCATAGATTTTCGATGGGATTAAGGTCTAGACTATTCCCAAGCCATTCCAGCAGTGGAATATGATTATCTTGAAACCACTTTTTGCACACAGCAGCAACATGACATGGAGCTGAATCCTGTTGAAATATAAATGCTTCATTATCTTGGAAAAGATCACGTGCAGATGGCTTTAGTTTGGGCTCAAGTATTTCATTAATGTGTTTTTGGCCATTTATATTCCAATTAAAAAAACAAATTCTTCCCACACCTTTTGATGTCATACAACCCCAGATCACAACACTAAATAGGTGTTTCACGATACAAGTAATGCAATCAGGATGCAAATCATCTCTGATTCTTCTTCTTACATATTTTATGCCATCACTACCAAACAGGGAGATTTTGGTCTCATCACTCCAAATAACACTGTCACATTGATCTGCTGTCTAGTTAACATGGGTTTTAGGCCAGTTTAATATTTTCAACCTTTGTTTGAGAGATAAAAATGGCTTTTTCCTTGAAATTCTAGCTTTTAGACCGAATTCCTGCAGTCTGTGCCAAACAGTCCTTGCACTCAACTTCACATTGCATTGCGCTATTTCATCCTGTATACACCCATATGATCTTCTTCTGTCACCTAGGCACAATCTCTTAATTCTTCTATCATCACTTGCTGTTGTGCACCTTTTCCTGCCTTTACCAGTCTGGTTTTGTAGTGACTGAGTCTCTTTATACCTCTTCAAAAATTTAGAAATGCCACCTTTGGTTAAGTTTCCACCAATTTTTCTTCTAATTTCTTCATAACTGAAGCATTGTTCACTTAATGGTACTATTTTACATCGCTTTCTGGGTGACCAGTCAACTCTATGCACCATTTCTTTAATTTTATTACGTTTTACAAGCTCACTAAATAAAAGAACACACACACACACACACACACACACACACACACACACACACACACACACACACACACACACACACATTTGATAGCAATCACATAACACAGTGACAAATGTCCTCCTCTCAGCTCCAATACATGACATCAATAGCTGAATCCTACTGACCTGATTGGCTCATTGCCAAAACAAGTTGACACCTGATTGGCTCTCTAAACACTCATGCTCATTGGCTACATTCAAATGAAAGAAAGCTACTTCATATCAACCTAAGCAAGTTGTGCTTCCTTTTTCTGGTTATTTGGCTATAACTTTTTATAGAATACAGATAATTGAATAAACTGTGCTGCATTACATTCTTGATGAAATTATCTTTCCATTGATATATAATTGTATGGTATTACTCAAAAAAAAAAAAAAAGTGGTGTTATGAGCCATCAAACCTCAAAAATACACTTTTTCCAAAAGGTTTCCACAATTTTGGCCACTACTGTACTTCATCTGTTCAAAATGTTTGAACAGAAAAGGAGTGTAGAGGAAGAAATTAGATCACATGCTCTAACCATGCAGTCTCTTGAAGTGCAGAAGCACTTCTCATGGCCATGTATGGCAACATTATTCATACCTTCCCACTCACCAACCCCTAATGAATCCAGTTAAAACTGAGAGGGGATGAAATCATCAAGATTGTTTCTCTGCCTGTGACTGTGTACCCAATTCTGCACAAATGTGAATATTTAGCTTCTAGAATTAATGTATGTAAGCTAATAATAAACAGACTGCTCATAAAAAATAAAATAAAAAAAAGTTTGGCTTTCTAAAGAAAAGCACCACATAGCATAATAGCAATGTGTTGCTACTATGTTCTGTGGTGGGAAGTACTAGTGCAACCATCAACCCACAACCATTTATTGCACCAAACATCTTTGGACAGTTTCCTGCAGTGAAGCCAAAGCAAGAGTACCTTCCGGTGAAACAAAGTGAAGCAGGAGACTGATGCAAAGTCTGTCTGAATCGACCACCCATTCACACTTCTGATACCTTTGTGAACAAAGAGAACTGGTGCCAGTGATGTGGCAAATGTTAAAGGGAAAATGGAAATCATGCACTCTGCTTCTGCTGTGAGTCAACATGGGAAAATTGGCATAACACAGATATCCATGGCAACTCAGTCAAACAGGTACTTATTGAAGGCCTCTGACATTCATCAGGTTCATCCATGCAATAAAATATTACTGCATGAATTCACATAACTACTAAAATACATAAATGTGTATAAATTCAGCATGCATTATATTCCTCTTAAATGAGTTTATCATAAAGCCTGTTCCAGTTGTAAATTTTGAACTTTCACTTAAAACATGTCTAAAAACTTGAAGTGTAAAATATATCTCTTTCAAACAGAATGATATGCATAAAAGAATAAAACATATACAGGTCCCCAGTTCCTTTCTCTGATTATGCAACAAATTTTCAATTAGTACCAAGGATTATTGCACAGTCATTGAAAGGACCTATGGATTTTAAGGATTTGTACATGGCATGTTTTTGCCAACACATTTTATAAAGATTGGTGGAAATGTGACATTTCCAATCAAAAAGTGCTCAAAGGAGAATGTAAATAAACTAGCGCCTGGCATATATGCTCAAGAATAGTTCATTGAAATATCATACAAAATTCTAATATATGAATTCCCTACTAACATCAAAGAATATCACATTACTCCCAAAAGAAGATTTTACACTTCACAAACTGTACAAAACAATGTAATGAAAAAATAAAAAGCTACTCACCCAAAACCAAAAAGACATCCTCATCAATATTTAAAAAATTTGCAGCCTAAAAAAATGAGAAAAACGTGTTCAGTAACTAAGAGAAAACATGAATTAAAAATATTACAGGAACATAATAACACATAAGTGCTACAAAAAATACACATGCATACATGCAGAGTTGTATAAAAATAAAATGTATCTGCATACACAACCATTGAAACAGACAACTTGCTTCAAACAAGTGAAGAGCGAACCACAATAACAATAGATTAAGATAATTTAAAGGAAAATTAACAAAACAATAAATGATTATTAGAACATCACAGATTCCAATGTGGACAAAATAAATGCATTACAATTGAATGTGCAGCAATGTGTGTGAAATGAACCTTTATGTCAAAATATTAAAATATCAGGCCACGAACCTAATAAAAACAAGAGACTAATTAAAGAAAGTTTTTATATCCAAAAAAGCAGTTCCATTAATGAACCACCAAAAATTTTAAATAGCATTTTCAACAACTTAATTCAAAAATAGTAGACTTACAAAATACATAAGGAAAATATTTTAATTTAATAACTGGCAAGTGCAAGAGGAACCTGGCAACAAAATTTAAATGTGTTCTGTATAAACAAAACTTTTGATGCAGTTCCTATACATTGAGAACGAGCATTGGTAAAATCTAGAGGCCAGAAACGTCTGGATCATTCCACACGAAATCATCAGATTTTGAATTAATTTTCCACCAACACATTTCCAATTCTTACGATTTTCTTTTTTTTAATGGGTAGCTATTCTCAACTCCTTAAAACCCTGAAAGTTTCAATTTTTTATTTCCGATAGATTAGAAGATATAATTTTTTGAGTTTTCGTGCATGGCAGACATGTTTTGCGTAAAAACGCAAATATCTCCGTTATTATAATAGAATAAAATGAAATACATAAATCATCATTCTTTCTTAATTTTTAACAAGGAATCCATTGGTGCAATGCACAATCTATCTGCTTTAGTTTTTGAGTTATGAGCAATGAGAGAGCCTTTCTTCAATGCTTAAAAAGGCAATGTAGTACAGCACTTGGAAAGCTGCAGTTATTATTCATTGCAAAGAAAGGTTTAATCTATCAAATGAAAAAAAAAAAAAAAAACACTGGGCTTTTGCCTGAGCTCCAAGAAAATAATTTTTAAATGTGGTGCATGGCCAGTGTATTGCCACAGTGAAAGCGCAGTCGGTGAAGCACGCTGTGCGGAGACGTGGTGCCGGGGGAAGAATGGTACCTCTTCCGCACCTATAAGCGATCACACCGCGCAGACACATGTATTGTTAAACTATCATTTTAAAGGAAAGGAATTCTTTATTTAAAAAAAAAAAAACATGATTAGTTCAGGAACAATGTTTATAATTCGATGTCTCACAATGCTGTGATCAACTTCCATGATCAAATCAGACAATAGGAAGTTGAGCTTCCATGCAATGCCCCCCCCCCCCCACACACACACACACATATAGAATTTGGCGGTTATCACAAAATTTAACATCTGAAGTTTTTGGTGTTTGCAAGATTTTCCCATGTTTGGTGTCATCATTCTGATCATTTCTTGAAATCGATGCAAAACCAAAGTTATTTGGGGGGTGGGGGTGGGGTGGGGGTGGATTACTGCCAATGCTTTCACTCTAGACGAGAGACCAACAAATTTAAGACATTTCTCCTGCCCTTTCAATGCTCTATGATCGTGGAGCAATTTTTTGGCTAATTTTGGGGATCATCTTATATTTTTTAATCAGCTTTTTTTTTTTTTAAATTCTGGAGAGTATGTATGTATGTATCCATGGATAAAAAGTTACGTCATGCTTTGTTTTCATATATGTCATGCCCGAAATGAAAACTCTCTCCTTTTCAGACGTTGTTTGTAGAGGGTTAAGGCAAATGACCCTGATGCTCCAGACCTTTCTCGCACTTTGTCTGATCAACATCCCACTAATTTATTGCTCTTTGTAAAGACATCGTTAAGTATAAACTTGCCCTTCGCTGCAGGATGAAAAATGATGCTGACAAAAAAGTGTTAGGAGGACTTTTACATGCACAAGCAAAATCTCCTCTGATTATTTTCTGTGAAAGTAATACGATACTTTTTCTGCAGCGTGTAAATTAAATTTGACCCGTGAGTAAAGTTCAATACTAATGTTATGGCATTCCACATGGCTGTTAATTTTTTTACTTATGGGAGGGAAATGGGGGAGTACTCTGAACAAATTTTTAAGAGAGCAGCAGAAACACATCATTTTTGTAATTATAGTTTAAAACAATAAAAGAGAGATATTCCTTGTCAGGTTACAAACTATAATTCATAAATAGCCTTATAAAAGAAAGAAAAAAAGACCAAAGTAAGCTAAAATTCCAAAGAAATAGTAAGTTGAAATATTTAGAAGTTGCTCACATCCTAATTTACAATCTCTGGAAAACAGCGGCTTTAGCTCAACGCAAGTGGAAAAGCTAGCTCTGTAGTGTATTTTCTCAGATTTCTTTTATTCTTTTGCGATTTGAAAGTTGCTGCCTAGTTTTCCGGTGTCTTTGTGCATTGTGATTGTGGCGTAATGCGTTAAAAAAAATAAAATAAAATAAACTAATTCAAGAGACAGCTTAGGTAACTTGTCAATATGAGGACGACAACTGCGTTGAAACTGATAAGGAGAAACAGAAGCGCATAAAACAGAGCAGACAAATTACGATCGCTAAATAGTAACACAAGTTCCATACTTGTTTTACATATAATGGTAATCACTAATTACGATACATTGGGCATTATATTAACGAAAATGTGCTCATACGTTCAATGTCTGTTAACGTTTCCCATTATTTCTAAATTTATTGGCATAATTAATCAAAAGAAATAATAAAAAATGAAATAAATCCAATAACTACCTCTCCAATACCAAATTTGATTAGGAGGCATAACATTTTTCGTTCAGTGTAACCGTCAAACTGTATTTTCCCATTTTAGGGTGACACCACTAACGGTTAAACTGTGTTCTCCTTATTTCAGGGTGCTGTGGTGCGTTTTGTTTCACATGAGCACTTGAAAGTTCTGTGAGCTCTCCACCTGATACGTAATTTTTAAATAAGCAACTGAAATAAAAATAAATAAATAAATAAAAAACAGGCAAGATGACAACTGCAAGATATACTCGTTCATTTAAATACCAGATCTACCAAAAAATAATCGATAATATTTTTTCTAACCCCACGCTTAGACTTGCTAACGTCATCATCTGTGATCGTCAGGTATCTGACATTAACTAAAACACAGTATATATCTCTACTACCTCGCAAGAATAGGCACCAAGATATATATCCCCAATTACTTTATTTCTCAAGCTGTCATTCATTGATCATTTTCTCTTACGGCAGGCATAGACAACTAGACAATTTATTAATTCCTGAAATAGAACTATTTCATGTCTAAAAATTCTGTCTGGTATTGAGTGAGCTGTAGATATCGTTAATCAATATTCCCAAAACGGTATTTAACGTCAATTGCACAATTTATAAGTGTTTAGTACTGTATATTGGTAAGCTATATGGGGAGAAAAAGTTTATATTAGTTCTTCTAGTCATTGAATGGCTACGAATACCAAGATTTTCAACGTACGTTGTATAATTTATATACATAATTTGTACGTAACCTTTTTCACCATATAGCTCATATTGGTAAAATGTACAGAGAAAATGGTTTATATTAGTTTTCCTCATCGTCGAATGGCTAAGAATGGGGTGGATAGCATCCTACAATCTGGTCTGAAATGACCCTTTTGTAATATTTTACAATTATATTATTTGAAATGCCTTTAAACATAACTTTAATTCACCATCCTTCCTCCTTTAAGCATCACATCAAATGATCGTGTAATCTGACCAACGAGTGCACAGTATCTTGATCTGCCACCCGTCCGAAGGCCAACAAAGACTCCCGCTGTCGTTTGGCTGGCTGCATACTATTTGCCGCACAGTTTCACAGTGGCAAAATACGAGCTGTGCACAATGTTTAAAAATTATTTTCTCAGGACACATGCGAAAGTCCAAGGGGTTTTTTTTTCTTCATTTACACGTAACTCAAAAACTAAAGAAGATAGAAATTTGTGCATTGCACCAATTGATTCCTTAGGGGAAATTACAAAAGAATGGTGATTCTGGTACTTCTTTTGATATAAACACAATGAAAGAAAAGGTTGTTTTTTTTAATAAAAAAAAATAGTTACACACAATTCAACAGCAGATCAAATTGCAATTATTAACAAATTGTCCAATCTCTGGGAAGGTAAAAAAGTTTTTAAAAGAACAAAAAGGAAACTGGCTCCTCATACACTACATAATTACAAATCTCTAACAAATGCAACAGCAAAAGTGAAAATTTTATAATATACTGCATTTATTTTGAGAAAAAATGAAAGAAAAAATAAGTTTGTGATATTGATCCAAACATAAGATTAAGAAAGAAACAATGATCCCTCATTCACTGACAGTTTCATTAAAAAGCATGTTTCTTGCTTCTTGGTGATTTTTAGGGCTTGTCTTCAGAGCATCCAAAAACTAGTTTGAAAACAAAGAGCAAAATATGAAAAATTATTACCAAATTCTCTAATGTAACATTTAGAAATTCAGAGATTTTTCATTGGATGGTGTGGTCCATTAACCTCACCTTCAGATCACTTCTTATTTTAATACCCCATTGAAAATAGGGTTTGCCATTTTTAAAGGTTCAATGACAGAGCTTTTTTTTTTTTTTAATTCCCTTTTAAGTCTCATAAAGATACATAACACAACACCAGTATCTAATTCCACATGGGTGACTGAAAAAAATTTATTCATGTGATTGAAAACTGGACTGCCCTGAAATTCTTTTTATTAACCATTTTATAAAGTCGTGAAGTTTTCTTGCCAAGTAAGTGAAGTCATAAAAAAAGCCGTTTCATGCATGATTTTCAGGTGAAACCACTCTTTAATATTTAAAACATGATGTTAAAAACACATTAAAAACATTAAAAAGGGATGAGATCCTTCGGTGACCATGTCGGTCCCTTCACCGGGTCATGTAAGCAATAGAAAGCAAAAGTTGGGTGACTTAAATACAGAATGAAGACGTCACAATACAAGTACACTACGCATGTCAAAGAATCAAATTTACATAAAGTAGATACACCAATTAAAGTTCTGAACAACTTGAAGTTATGGTTCCGGTTTTAAATGAAATTTTCAAGGGAGAGGTATCTCAACAGGTGTGTCATCATTGCAACATTTAGGTCCATACTTGTAAATCTATAAGCTTTCAGAGAATAGAGTAGCAAAGCATATTGTTGGAGCCAAAAGGGTAGTAGTAAGGTTCCATAGTGGCTTGTGATTACCTTCCAAGGATAATCTGGATAATGTCGTAGCAGAAGAGTTTGTTTTTAGATTGTATTTGTGTTCATATATTCGGCATTTTAGGTTAAGAAATGTAGAACCCACATAAACACAGAGTCCTTTCATTGGTATTTTGTTTCAGAGTCTCTTTCCTGTTCAAGAGCCAGTAAGGTATAAAATCACAAAAGTTTTGACCACCTCTAAACCACTACCTGGAAGGTCAAGAGAGTCTGACATGTTGAAGGAGGAATGAATGCAGCTTCGTGCACTTCAAAAACACCTGACAATCCATTGTCGGAGCCAACAAATCTTCACAACTTATCATTTTAAACTGTACTGATTATCTGAGTAAGATGCATTAGGCCATTAATAAAATTCCACACACCATTATCACTAAAGACCCAACACAGGCAATTGCTGCAGCATTATCAAAATTAAAATCTGACCATTCTTTCCCACCTGATTTTGTTAATAATTTACGTCCACCCCCGGTCCTAGAGTACTGGAACTCTTCGGTAAATTAAAGTTGCAAAAGGAAGGTTATCCAGTATGGCCACTAGTTTCTTCTTACGCTAGCTCAACTCGTCCAATTGAAAAGGCCCTGGCTAAATTTCTGTTTCCATTAATCACTCATTCATCTTATTCCATCAACAGTTCTGTACAGGCTCTATCTAGGATTCAGTATTTTACTTGCAACACTAAGACATTTATTATGGCTTCACTCGATGTCATCTTCTTGTACATTAACATACCCGTTCCCGTTGTGCATAATCTTATTGATTCTAAACAACTCCATGGCTTGGGATATTTATCCCCTCATGAAATTTCGTCTATCCTCAGTACTTTGCAATTTGTTCATAATAGACCTTACTTCCGTTTTGACAATATCATCTACTGCCAACTTGAGGGATGCTCCATAGGTTCCCCACTTTCTTCTACTTTGGCAGAAATTCTTATGCAGGATTTAGAAAGAAATGTTATTCAATCCTCTCCTACTGAACCACTTTTGTATATTCATTATGTTGACAATATACTGGTTTTTTGGCCCTCCAGTCACGATGAACTAGTTGCATTTCGCCAATAGGCTTTCATCACAATATCCTTCTATTAAACTTTCCATCGAATTTCAATAAAACTCAAAACATTCAGGGCAACTTACCATTTCCTGACCTTGCTCCCATTTGCTCTGAGGATACTGAGAGTATATGTCAGAGTCCCCCCCTCCCCCTGATGATGGTAGCGGGTTGCTACAGAAAGAACTAGTGTTGGAATGTTGCAGAAGGTAGAGTGCTGCATGGGTGAGCTCCTTTTGCGAAGCCATTTTACAATGCATGCGGGATATTTGCAAGCAACAGGCATGGTTAACAAACATTGATGTAGTTGACCGAGGAGGAAATGTCTTATGTATATATGTATACTAGCGGAGATACCTGGTGCTGCCTGGGATAGACATAAAGTTTGTTTTCAAGTAACAATGTAAATCACACTATAAAAAAATTCCTACCATGATGAACAACGCTCAGTTTTTATGAGATATGAGATTGTTAGCATTTTTACCCCTCTCTCTCTGTGGGCATTGGCCTTTTTCATTGTCTCCCAATAATATTATTGTAATGAAGGATTTTCCAAAAAGAAAGAAGGAAAATATGGCCAATTTTATAATAATATTTATTATTTTTAAAACGTTTTTTTACACTTTACAGCCTGTAATTTTTCATTGTTCCTGAAAGCCGGATAATTCTTTCACCATTGGGAAGCTTTCCGGAGGACATAGGCTATTTCGTTTATTTATTGTTTTTTTTATTATTTGTGGCTGAACTACCGAATAACATTGCTTTCAAGAAGTTTCCAATTTCCCATGTATTGTTCCGCTTTGTTTACATACAACCTGATCACACCCAACGTGAAAGAAAGTAGTTCACGATCAGGGCAAGATTTCATCTTTTTTGCTCACTAGCAAATTTTGCTAGTGACCAAATAGTTTGCTAGCAAAACATTTGAATGACTAGCAAGTAAAACTAAATCACATCATAACTTATTTTCTAATAAAGTTACACAGAAATTGAAGTATGTATATAAATATTTTGACTTACCTTTTTGAATAATGAATAGAACCTTAGATAAGTTTAGTGACTATCTTTATTATTAATTTCTAACAAATTCTCATACCACGTGAATGTATTTCACTGACATTCTAATTCAGATTTCTTCCTGTATGGTTTACGCTCAGGGTGTCTGACTTTGTCATCATACCACTTTATAACTGCTGACCGTGGATTAAAAATCTCTTCTTGTGGCCCTTCAATTTCAATTGTCATCAGAGCATTTAAAGTTTCAACAGACAAATTGTTCCTCCAATCCCCTTGTATTCTTTTTAAAAAACGGAATCCCACCTCACAACATGCAATACTAAGTGGAAGTATCGCACAAATTTCTGCTAAACTTAATATGTTTTTATAGGCTTCATATTTTTCTTGGAACATCCTGCTCCAAAAATGCTTTGACCCTTTTTTCGTGTCACTTTGATGGTTGTTTGCAGCATCCACTTTTAATTCAATAAATTCTCCACTTACGTTGAATAATTCAACTCCACACTTTTGCAGTGGTTGCTTAAAATGCTCAACCATTGTCAATATTTCAGTATTTGCATAATTTTTTAGTTCTTGAGCATCACTTGGCCAATTTGCTACTTCAAATACTGTTGAAAGCTTTAATATTCCATCGACTTGCAAAGAACCAAATCTAATGTTAATATTTTCTAAAACTGCATCAATTAAAACATTTTTTTAAATGAATGTACAGCATCAGTTCTTTTTTTTAAAGATTGACCTTTAAATGTACAACTTCCAGAAAGATGATCCACTTTAACAGTATTTGTAAATTCATGTAAGTTAATGCCTTCTGAAACTTTCATTTCATTTAGTTTTTCCTGTACACTGTGAAGTCTGTTAAGTATTTGATGTAAACTTATGTTGTGTGTTTGTACGCAGAGAGAGAGAGTCAAGCTATTTCACCCACTACATCTGTGAAAAAGTGTAAATGCAGTAGGAAAGTATAAGTCAGACAGTGTTTCAGAATTCCTTGTGCTACCGCCTTTTCATCAGATGATCCAGAAACACAGACATCTTCCAAGTGCATGACAACTGCCTTCCAGTCATTAATCAAACCTTGACACGTGCTGTAATGGTGAGGTATCAATCTTACACCATCTAATCTTTGTGGAACTATTGTATTTTCATTGCATATTAATGCAATATCTTTGAACGTGGTCCTACGTTTAGGAGACCTTGAGTAAAAACTATATATTTGCTTCATTATCATTTCCAAAGTAGTCATATATGTTTTTGAAAAAGCCGATTTCATGGCCAACTCCAGGCGATGAGACATGCAGTGAATATTAACCAACCAAGAACAAGCATCTTTTATTTTAGCCCCAACTCCAGATTTTCTTCCAGTCGTAACTGCAGCACCATCAGTTCCCAAACTAACAATTTTATCCATCAACTGAGGAAAGTTCAACTTGTCTGAAAAATCTGTGTTTATTGCCTTTAAAATGTCATTAGCAGTAGTAAATTTTAAATCAACTAATTTAATAAAGTGTGTCAGAGGTTCTCATAGATTGACAAACTTGGCACATAACACCAATTTACTTGTTGTGCAAATATCCGTAGATTCATCAATCATCAGAGAGAAAAACCGAGCATTTCTTAGTTTTGAACACAATGTCTCACAGATATCATTACCAATGAAGCGAGTAAAAGTACTGCAAGCTTTATCGTTATGATAGGTAACACCAATATCTGATTTACCTTCAGTTATCCTTTTGTGACAGGAAATAAATTTTTCAAAGAATTTAAACTTTACCTCTGATTTTGCCAGTGTATGTAACATGAAATAATCTGTCCATCTTTTTTTAGAAGCTCTTCATCTGCTGTTCTAAATGATTTCACTATAGCAGTATCACATAATTCACCTTCCTTGGAAGCTTTTACTGATAATGCTGTCAGATGATCAGAAGATTTGCTATGTGCAGAAACAGATTCTTTTTTTACATTTTGAGTCTGACACTTTTTTATGCCATACTCAGGACAAATTTCGCACCAAATTTCTTTCACATGTGAAGGAGATGTATCTATTAAACTGTAATTAATCCAATTCCATTTGTTGGTTAATCTCCAGTTCTGTACAGTAGCAACCTTCACATTTTTAACTGCAGTTGTTGTACACAATTTTCGCTTAAGGGAACTATGCTGAGACGAATGATCACCACGTGATTCACCAGCTATCCTGCTTTGATTTCCTGTTCCATTGCCTAGCACGGTGGAGCTTTCGATATCTTGCAAGAAATTTAAAGCATTGTTCTCATTTTGAGATGAAGGCTTTTGATCAGAAGTTCGCCGTCGCTTGTTTACAAAGGAATGCAAAGACAACTGTCGACTCATGATTAAAAAAATAAAGCAAATGAAACATGAAGGTACACTTAACAATAAACGAGCCTACGTAACACGTGGTTGTTCACTCAAAGAATCCGAAGAACGCAAAATATATTGAAACTACCCCAACAGAGACAGGGTGAACACAGGATTAACTGGAACTCTGACGTCATGAAGTCGACTGCAGCGTACCATCGGTCTCTTACAAAACTAGCCGTTGATTGACAGCACAGCAGGAATCATGTGATTTGTTCCATTTGAACGCTTGCTAAAGTGAAAGACAAATATTTGAATTCATACACACTGCATATCTGCCAACTACCACACATTGCCGTAGTTTCTACGGAATTAGTTGTCTGACTACGGAACTCTCTATCAAAACTACGGATTCTACAAATTTTCATTTTGTTTCAAATTTTTCTTTTGCACACGAGATTCTTACATGGATTCGCGGAATCCCGCTTTTTTTTTTTTTTTTTTTGTCATCAGTTAGATCATTCTGAAGATCGATATTTTCCATCTGGAGGCGAAATTTCGTGGTTCAAAACTTTCGAAAACAGTAGTGAAACGGAGTAAGAAAATTTTGCCATAATCGCAAATTTTTCTCCTAATGTTGTCTTTGTGTCCGTTTTTCTTGTTAAATATAATTTTATTTCATAAATGTTTGCATTTTAGCTTGAAACTGTGGAGAACAATTTGCAAAAACGGAAGTTGGCTGCTGCAAAATTTTTCAGTAATCTTCGGGCATGAGATTCTTCCGCGAATTCAAGGAATTCCGGCTTTTTTCATTATTATTGGAATTCCGTCTTTACGAAACTAGAAAACGAAAGATCAACGGAATTCGGATTTTTTCTGTAATCATAATTTTTTTTTTTTTTCTCACTATGTTGCCTCTGTCAAGTATTATTGCTCAATAACATTTTACTGGATAAATATTTGTATGTCAGCTTGAAAATACGAGGAAAATTTCCAAAACCGGAAGTCAGACGAAGCAAAAGTTTATTCCGTAATCGTTTACCCCCTCCACAAACACGAAGACGTTTCGTAAAAACGTCTATCTATGCCACGCAATAAGGCTAGTTACTATAAGACTTTTGCCAGTGTTGGCAGGCTATTTTCCAGTAACATTTTGGTTTTCTTCTTTCGGTTTTGTCTACCATCCGAATAAGTTGAATTATTCTTGCTTATTCATCACTGGG
This sequence comes from Macrothele yani, assembly GCA_039090855.1. Classification (NCBI taxonomy): domain Eukaryota; kingdom Metazoa; phylum Arthropoda; class Arachnida; order Araneae; family Macrothelidae; genus Macrothele; species Macrothele yani. The sequence goes on from CM077029.1 coordinate 33,846,159, forward strand.
GATGTAAGGTCAGGTGATGCGTAACATCACAGCCTCTCCTTGACAAATGTCAACCCCGCCTTTTCGTGGTGCATCCTGTTCCCACTAAAGGGGCTCTGACGACCGCCAATAGCGGTATAACTATACCATCGGGATCAGAGGAAATGCTATCCCACACTCACCAACCCGCTTGGCCAGCGTGGTGAGTTATGGCCAAACACCTCCAAAATGACTCTACAACTTAAATCTTGGCCCTCAGTCTCCGGCAGCTGGAATGTACCTGGCCAAGGCAGCGGCCAGTGCGACATGAAGGCAGAGGGTGCTAAGAATCCCCGGAGGACCGGACTAGGCTGCCATTTGATGCTGACCTTGGCTACCTATAACGGACGCTCCCTATCTTCTGATTCAAGGCTTCTTGAATTGGAAGAGGAACTACAAAGGATCAAGTGGGACATCGTCGGGCTAAGTGAGGTAAGGAGAAAAGGAGAAGATCTCATTGAACTGAAAAGTGGACATCTCTTCTATTATCGTGGGACAGATACTGGCAGAACTAGTGGTGTTGGATTTATAATAAACAAGAAACTGAAGGATAAAGTGGTAGAAGTTGAAAGTTCCTCTGACAGAGCTGCACGACTCGTTATCCAACTATCGAGAAGATACCAGGCTCAGATTATTCAAACTTATGCACCCACCACAAGTCATCCTGAAGAAGAAATTGAAGAATTTTATGAGGAAATTCGTCATCTAAATAATAAAGGTAAGCAGCACTTGAAGATAATTATGGGAGATTTCAATGCAAAAATAGGGCAACGGCAACAGAATGAAACTTCAGTAGGTAAATTCGGTCACGGCAACAGAAACCAGCGTGGAAATACTCTCGTTGAGTTTGCAGAGGCAGAAGGATTTTTCATCTTGAACTCCTTTTTCAAGAAAAAGCCACACAGGAAATGGACATGGAGACATCCAATTGGGACGACAAGTGAAATTGATTTTATTATGTGTAACAAAAAATTCGTCATCGAAGACTGCAGTGTGCTGAACAAGTTCAACACAGGTAGTGACCATAGATTGGTGAGATGTAAGATGCACCTCAACACTAAACTGGAACGTGGCAAGCTCATAAGACAAACAAAATGTATTGACATAACCAACCTTAAAAAACACCATAATACTTTCAAGTTGGAACTGAAGAACAGATTCTCTGCTTTAGAAGGCCTAACATCGGAAGAAGTGGATATTTCGGAAGTTAACAGAAAAGTAACCAAAGCTCTAATGGAAACAGCAACAAAATTAGCTGGGTCTAAGAACAAGTTGCATGTGAACAAATTATCAGGAAAAACCAAAATGTTGATGCAAAAAAGAAGAGAGATGAGGACAACTAAAGAAGATGTGACTTCCAAAGTGGAATATATAGAGCTATGCAAGACAACACGAAAAAGTATCACTGAAGACGTAAGGAAATTCAACTGTGAGCTAGTGAGGAAAGCAATTGAAAACAACCAAAGCCTTAAGATAGCAAAGGGACATCTCAGTAAGGGAAGAAAACAGATTATGGCTCTGAGAAAAGAAGATGGTTCTATAACAAGAAATAGAGGCGAAATTTTGACAAGAGTGAAAGATTTCTACTCCAAATTATATGAAAGGGATGATACATGTACTCCAGACATCATGAAAGGTACCAGAGTTCTTCCAGTCCTCCCAGCAGAAGTTGCTCATGCAATCAAGAACATGAAGCGGGTGAAAGCTCCAGGAGAAGATGAAATTACTATAGACATCATACAAGAAGCAAGTGGAGAAATTGAAACAGTACTCGCCCAAATTTTCACTCGATGCCTTAATGAAGGGAAGATTCCTGAGGATTGGAACAACGCTACAATGATCCTGCTACATAAAAAAGGTGACATTGAGGATCTCAGGAACTACAGACCTATCAGCCTCCTATCAGTGGTTTATAAAATCTTCACTAAAGTTCTTTCACACCGCTTGAAGGTAACACTGGACATGGCTCAACCGAGAGAACAAGCTGGATTCAGGAGTGGCTACAGCACAATAGATCATATCCACGTACTGAGAGAACTAATTGAAAGAGCGAGGGAATATGAACTTCCATTGTGCATGGCTTTTATCGATTATGAAAAAGCCTTTGATTCGGTGAAACCATCAGCAGTTACCACGGCTCTGAAATCCTGCGGTATTGAAGATGCATACATTAATATTATTAATAACATCTATGAAAATGCAAGTGCAAAGATTCGGCTGTTTGAAAATACAACACACATAAAAATTGGAAAGGGAGTGAGACAAGGTGACACCATATCTCCGAAGCTCTTTAATGCCACATTGGAAAATGTCTTTCAATCACTGAACTAGGAAAACAAAGGGATAAAGATTAATGGAGATTATCTAACCCACCTTCGTTTTGCTGATGACGTAGTCATTTTTGCAACTACCCCATCAGAGCTGCAGAGTATGATCCAGGAACTTGCTGACAAGAGTAAAGAAGTGGGATTAAAAATGAACTTTCAGAAGACAAAAGTGATGTTCAATGCTTTTACAAGAAATGAAGATTTATCGATTGATGGAGAAAAACTGGAGATAACAGATACATATGCTTATCTTGGACAGCAGATATCAAGTGAGGGTCACATTGATGAAGAAATTAATCGGCGTACAAAACTTGCCTGGAGAGCTTTTGGAAGAAACAGCATAATTTTCAAGAGCAATATGCCATTATGTCTTAAAAGAAAAGTGTTTGATCAATGCATCCTTCCAGTGCTTACGTATGGTGCAGAGACGTGGACCTTAACTAAAAGAGACATACAAAGGCTGCAGACAACTCAAAGCAGCATGGAGAGGTGCATGCTTGGTATAACCAGGAGAGATAAGAAGAGGAACCCGTGGATCCGAAAAATGACGAGAGTGGAAGACATCATGATCAGAGTTAAATCCCTGAAATGGCAATGGGCTGGACATACTGCCAGAAGAACAGACCATAGATGGACAGCCGAAATTTTAGATTGGATTCCAAGGGACAGGAAAAGACCCAGAAAAAGACCACATGGGAGATGGGTGGATGAAATTCGTAAATATGCGGGAGTGACATGGAGGAGACTGGCACAAGACAGACCGTTGTGGAGGAAACTTGGGAGACCTTCGTCCAGCAGTGGATTGATAATGGTTGACAATGATGATGATGATGATGATGATTCATCACTGATCATTAGAGCGTAGTATTTGATGCATGCACGACTATCAAGACTTGTGGAAGAAGGCGATCGCTTGGCTTAGGTTACGACAGGAGTTGAGGACAAAGTTCGTGGGGCAAAAGAAGGGAGGGTGGCAGAGCAGGTGGTCAAAAAACCGATCCATCCCAGAGCTCTGGGTTGCCACAGCAACCATTGCTGACGTCACGTTCAGTTTCTGTAATAGACCAATGAGGGCACGATGGAGAGGAGTTTTAATGCGCTTCTACGACAGTTCCCACTGGAGGGATGAAAGATATGGGAAGGATAGGTATTAAGTGTCGAAAGGAAATTGGCAAAAGAGAATCGCTGATCGTCGCTATTTTAACAAGTGATAATAGAAACTGTTATGTAAACTTCGTGGATTGATAATGATTTTTGGTTACTTTAAATAAAGAAATTACCTTACTAGCAATATTTGCTACTGCGATTTTTTTTTCACTAGCAAATTTGATTTTTCACTAGCTATTTGCTAGTTGCTAATTGGTGAAATCGCGCCCTGTTCACAATAATATACGGAATTTTTTTTACTAATCTCGAAAACTAAACCCATTTGGATAATTCTTTCACCGTTGGGAAGCTTTCTTCTTTCCGGTGGACATAGGCTATTTATTTTATCTATACTAATACCAATACTAATCTTGTATTTAAATTTTATGTATGAAGAAGACCGTCTGTTTTAACTTCAACTGATATGTTTTAACGTCAACCTTGATATGTTTTAACTGATATGTTTTAACTTCAACCTTGATGCTATTTGAGAGGACCACGCCTATCGGTGGGAATCTGTAGCTCCACCCATATTTGAGACTCCTTCACCAATTGTTGGGAGTCTAATGAAACCTAATCCTTACAAAGAAAATGGCATGGTAACATAAACAAAAAAATACTTATGACAATATGTTCCACCAGTGCATTGTGTTTTCAAAAATTGGACTCTTCCCCGTATGACCGAACTGCGGAAGCTTGCGAGGAGTGAGGCGTCACCTAGCAACTGTTGCTCTGACACGAGGAGTAAATACCGCAGCAGCCGACTTGCACCCAGTCTATAGAGGGCCTTGTAAAAACACATTTGACCCCCTTAGGGATGGAATTTCTAAAAATTGTACCACCTGTATTTTAATCTGGGTGATGAAGACTATGTGTGCAAATTTCGGTGCAAATCCATCAACCATTTAGGAACGTATGCGGAACAAGCATACAAACTTTCACTTTTATATATAGAGAGATAGTGAGTTCATAGAGCATTTGTGGATTGTATATATTGTATAATGAAATTTCGTGTGTATGTTTGGTATATGTGTATGATGAAAAAAAACCAGAGGTTTTTTGAGTGTGGATATGTAAATAGGACCGCAGATGTGTCTCATGAGCATGTTCAGCGTGAATGCATTTTTGTGTGAAAATGAAGGAGTAATAGAAGATTTCTACGTGACGCCTCCAGGGGAGAAAAAAAACCTACACGACCAGGAACAGAATATAATATAGTAAATGACTTCAGATACAAAAAGTGGATAGCCCCCATGCTACCTCTAAATACACACGACATTTTGATCCCAACTCACATGCTGGAAATGTTGCAATGGAGCAAGGCCAGGAAATGGTAAGTTGCCCTGAATGTATTGATTACATAGCTGCACATTAAACTAAAACCTTTAGTTATTGGACATGTTCCAATATATAAGATATATAAGGTATTTACAATTGAATAAAACTGTTCCATACCTTTCCTGGATTTTTTCTTGCAACGAGACACAGGAGGTAACTCTATTATTCATTCTGTTTATTCAAAACCCACTTCTGCCACTTGCAATCCTTTTGATTCAGCACATCCAATTGAATATAAAATTTCTGCACTCAATTTTTTCTTACATCGGGCCATAACTCATTCATCCAGTAATCGTCTTCAAGACCTGGAAATCTCAAAAATAAAAGACCTCGCCAAGACTTATGGTTACCCTAACCATATCATTAACAAGTTAATTTGTCGTTCCACTGAATTACTTGCCTCAACCCTTATCCGTGACAAAAACCCAGTTAAATATATAGGGTCAATACAATATGTTCCGGTTGTTTGCAATATTCTTAAGACCATTTGTAAGAGGTATAATTTGGGTTTCGGTGTAAAAACTTGTAATTTAATATCACAAATAAGAAACAACAAAGATATTATGAATTTGGAATAACATATCAAATGAATTCAGAGATATAATGAATTTGGAATTCCATTAAAGGCAATAGATTCCAATGAAAGAGACTCTGTATACATGGGTTTTACATTTTGTAACCTAAAATGCCAAATATATGAACACAAATACAATATAAAAACAAGCTCTTCTGCTAGCTCTTCTGCTATGACATTATCCAGATTATCCTTGGAAGGTAATCACAAGCCACTATGGAACCTTACTACTACCCTTTTGGCTCCAACAACATGCTTTGCTACACTATTCTCTGAAAGCTTATGGATTTACAAGTACGGACCTAAATGTTGCAATGATGACACACCTGTTGAGATACCTCTCCCTTAAAAATTTCATTTAAAACCGGAACCATAACTTCAAGTTGTTTAGAACTTTAATTGGTGTATCTACTTTATATGTAAATTTGATTCTTTGATATGTGTAGTGTATTTGTATCGTGACGCCTTCCTTCTGTATTTGAGTCACCCAACTTCTCATTTCTATTGCTCAGTGTGCATGACCTAATGAAGGGACCAACGAGGTCACAGAATGATCTCGTCCCTTTTTAATGTTTTTGATGTGCTTTTAACATCATATTTTAAATATTAAAGAGTGGTTTTACCTGAAAATGTGCATGAGATGGCTTATTTTATGACTTCATTAGCCATTTTACCCTTGGTAGATTTTACTGAAATCTAAAACCTTCAAAAATTATTTTGTCATCTGCAGTAAGATACAACCTTATTAAAACTGGAAGTTGCTAAGCTCAAAAATACCTTCCTGTGTAGCTCATGTAAGGACTGCATTGTTGAAAAAATATAAATTTTCCTGAACACATGGGTTGCACAATATTTCGAGAATTTTTTTGTTTTTTTTTGTTCTGTTCTTCTGCTCAACAAGCAACTTTAGTAATATTGTGTTTTTCGTAACTGTTCTTTCCACAGTTAATCCTTGTTTCAATTCCCAGTGTCACTTCTGGGTTCAAAAGATTTTTTGGCAGAACACAGATTTTTGTCAAAAGCTGGTACCCAAGAGAGACAAAAAAGGAGAGTTTCCCACAGATATTTAATCCTTTCAAAAAAACACTATATACTCTTACTGGCACTTTTCTAACTGATATATATTTATAATCATCAAATAACAATTCAAGATGACTTTAAAACTGTTTGAAATTCTGTTCAATTAACAGTAACAATAATTATGCAGGAAAAATTTCATTTACCACAGATCTGAGCTTCATACTATCATCCAGGATGGCATACCAGCAACCAACTTCCCTTTTTACATGTGAATTCCAACAGCTATAAGGCATGCATTCTCCTTGCCCATAACTGAAAAGAAAATGGCATTCAATTTTAAATACATCACATGCCTTTCTGCACAGCTTTACAGATCTTAAGTAAACAGCAAATACATTCAGGAAATTTCTCACTTTCCTAAATTACTAAGAACAAATATTTCATGTGACAAAAGGGGGAAAAACTAATTTTAGCATTTATATATTTTTATAGAACACTTAGTAATATTGCAGTTTTTTCACATTAAAGTCTTAAAAACATTATGCTAATTCCCCAGCAGCAATTAATTTCTACAAAATGCATAAAGTGCTCTACAGTGTTGCTAATAAAATATATTACTATAAAATAATATCTTGGTTTCCTGGGCTTATTACTCTATAGCAGGGATGGCCAAAGCGTCGACCGCAGGGTGAAAAAATGGCAGCCAGCGGTGAAAAATCATATCATTCGCGGAATGTTAGTAAAGTATGGTCACGTTTCTGAAGGCAACTCAAATGTGGGATCCAGGCCTTTGGATGTGCAAGGAATTTTCTTGGTTTCTAGTGCTCTGAAAATACGCTACAACTCGGCAGCAGCAGTGCCAACTCTTTTCCCCTTCCCTTGACTGCTGCCCTCTTGCACTGTGCATGTGCGTTGGAAATTCCACATGGATAGACAGCATTGCAGTGGACCTACTGTTCACTGGAGTGTATTGTTGCTGCATGAGTAAGTGTGTGCGTGCGTGTGTGTGTGTGTGTTTCTCCAAGTTATGCGTTATTCGGTACACTCTGACCAATATGAGCGCAACAGGCGGTAGTAGTAAGAAAGCAAAAACTTATCACTATCACAGTGAATGAGAGGAAGAGTTTTTATTTATTAAGGGTTCATACCCTTTTCTGTTGAAAAAAAATCAAGACTTTCTAAGGACCTACACTGCAACTGATATTTTGCGTCATTAGAATATCACAAGGTGTGTGTGTGTATATGTATATATACATATGTAAAGGAGAAGATCTCATTGAACTGAAAAGTGGACATCTCTTCTATTATCGTGGGACAGATACTGGCAGAACTAGTGGTGTTGGATTTATAATAAACAAGAAACTGAAGGATAAAGTGGTAGAAGTTGAAAGTTCCTCTGACAGAGCTGCACGACTCGTTATCCAACTATCGAGAAGATACCAGGCTCAGATTATTCAAACTTATGCACCCACCACAAGTCATCCTGAAGAAGAAATTGAAGAATTTTATGAGGAAATTCGTCATCTAAATAATAAAGGTAAGCAGCACTTGAAGATAATTATGGGAGATTTCAATGCAAAAATAGGGCAATGGCAACAGAATGAAACTTCAGTAGGTAAATTCGGTCACGGCAACAGAAACCAGCGTGGAAATACTCTCGTTGAGTTTGCAGAGGCAGAAGGATTTTTCATCTTGAACTCCTTTTTCAAGAAAAAGCCACACAGGAAATGGACATGGAGACATCCAATTGGAACGACAAGTGAAATTGATTTTATTATGTGTAACAAAAAATTCGTCATCGAAGACTGCAGTGTGCTGAACAAGTTCAACACAGGTAGTGACCATAGATTGGTGAGATGTAAGATGCACCTCAACACTAAACTGGAACGTGGCAAGCTCATAAGACAAACAAAATGTATTGACATAACCAACCTTAAAAAACACCATAATACTTTCAAGTTAGAACTGAAGAACAGATTCTCTGCTTTAGAAGGCCTAACATCGGAAGAAGTGGATATTTCGGAAGTTAACAGAAAAGTAACCAAAGCTCTAATGGAAACAGCAACAAAATTAGCTGGGTCTAAGAACAAGTTGCATGTGAACAAATTATCAGGAAAAACCAAAATGTTGATGCAAAAAAGAAGAGAGATGAGGACAACTAAAGAAGATGTGACTTCCAAAGTGGAATATATAGAGCTATGCAAGACAACACGAAAAAGTATCACTGAAGACGTAAGGAAATTCAACTGTGAGCTAGTGAGGAAAGCAATTGAAAACAACCAAAGCCTTAAGATAGCAAAGGGACATCTCAGTAAGGGAAGAAAACAGATTATGGCTCTGAGAAAAGAAGATGGTTCTATAACAAGAAATAGAGGCGAAATTTTGACAAGAGTGAAAGATTTCTACTCCAAATTATATGAAAGGGATGATACATGTACTCCAGACATCATGAAAGGTACCAGAGTTCTTCCAGTCCTCCCAGCAGAAGTTGCTCATGCAATCAAGAACATGAAGCGGGGGAAAGCTCCAGGAGAAGATGGAATTACTATAGACATCATACAAGAAGCAAGTGGAGAAATCGAAACAGTACTCGCCCAAATTTTCACTCGATGCCTTAATGAAGGGAAGATTCCTGAGGATTGGAACAATGCTACAATGATCCTGCTACATAAAAAAGGTGACATTGAGGATCTCAGGAACTACAGACCTATCAGCCTCCTATCAGTGGTTTATAAAATCTTCACTAAAGTTCTTTCACACCGCTTGAAGGTAACACTGGACACGGCTCAACCGAGAGAACAAGCTGGATTCAGGAGTGGCTACAGCACAATAGATCATATCCACGTACTGAGAGAACTAATTGAAAGAGCGAGGGAATATGAACTTCCATTGTGCATGGCTTTTATCGATTATGAAAAAGCCTTTGATTCGGTGAAACCATCAGCAGTTACCACGGCTCTGAAATCCTGCGGTATTGAAGATGCATACATTAATATTATTAATAACATCTATGAAAATGCAAGTGCAAAGATTCGGCTGTTTGAAAATACAACACACATAAAAATTGGAAAGGGAGTGAGACAAGGTGACACCATATCTCCGAAGCTCTTTAATGCCACATTGGAAAATGTCTTTCAATCACTGAACTGGGAAAACAAAGGGATAAAGATTAATGGAGATTATCTAACCCACCTTCGTTTTGCTGATGACGTAGTCATTTTTGCAACTACCCCATCAGAGCTGCAGAGTATGATCCAGGAACTTGCTGACAAGAGTAAAGAAGTGGGATTAAAAATGAACTTTCAGAAGACAAAAGTGATGTTCAATGCTTTTACAAGAAATGAAGATTTATCGATTGATGGAGAAAAACTGGAGATAACAGATACGTATGTTTATCTTGGACAGCAGATATCAAGTGAGGGTCACATTGATGAAGAAATTAATCGGCGTACAAAACTTGCCTGGAGAGCTTTTGGAAGAAACAGCATAATTTTCAAGAGCAATATGCCATTATGTCTTAAAAGAAAAGTGTTTGATCAATGCATCCTTCCAGTGCTTACGTATGGTGCAGAGACGTGGACCTTAACTAAAAGAGACATACAAAGGCTGCAGACAACTCAAAGAAGCATGGAGAGGTGCATGCTTGGTATAACCAGGAGAGATAAGAAGAGAAACTCGTGGATCCGAAAAATGACGAGAGTGGAAGACATCATGATCAGGGTTAAATCCCTGAAATGGCAATGGGCTGGACATACTGCCAGAAGGACAGACCATAGATGGACAGCCGAAATTTTAGATTGGATTCCAAGGGACAGGAAAAGACCCAGAAAAAGACCACATGGGAGATGGGTGGATGAAATTCGTAAATATGCGGGAGTGACATGGAGGAGACTGGCACAAGACAGACCGTTGTGGAGGAAACTTGGGGAGACCTTCGTCCAGCAGTGGATTGATAATGGTTGACAATGATGATGATGACAGGATTAAACAGTGCTAGTGGCCATTTACCAGGCATTTTGCCCCAAATATAAACTACTTTGCCTACAAAGAACAAAATTAAATACACAACAAAAACAAAAAAGGACAAGCATGAGACACAGCAACAATGAAGTAAGGTGAGTTGAGAACAGCAGGCACTAAATAGATCAGACCACGTGAGGTAACTGACACCATAAATTGTGAAAAGGTCAAACAGAACACCCCCCCCCCCCACCTTTGCTTTGACCCCTGAAAAGACACAACATAGATGTTGATCCCACTGGTAAGGTCACACAATATAAGTCATGCAGGCTACAATGGGAAAAGTGTGTCTGTGTGTGGGGGAGGGGGGTTGAAGGGAGATCATTTCTAAGAACATTCCAGGAGATTACCTCCCTTCAATGAGCTAGAATTAGGCTTCCCTGGTGAACAGGTTAGCATATTTACAGACACGCAAACAAAAATGGGGGCAGGATTGTGGTGCTCATTCATTACTGCAGTGCAAAAACAAGATTGGGGGGGGGGGGGGGGTAAGTACTTGTTTTAAAAAATAAGGACTTTTTAAGGACTTTTAAGGGCCTTAGAAATGGAAATCAAAAATAACGAGTTCTTAAGGACTTTTAAGGACTGTACGAACCTTGTTATTATGGTTAAAGGTAAGTGTGTTTGTCTTATTTGTAAATTTAGTATTTGTGTTGCCTAAGAAAGTGAGTGTAGAAAGACATTTTAAAACCATTCACAAAGCATTCGCTACGAGTTTCCCAAATGATAGTGAATTTCGAAAGACTAAAGTTCTTGAACTTAAGTCGAATTTGAGTCCTAAGCAGCCTGCATTCACAAATGATATAAAGAGACTATCTCTGTAGAATTACTATTACACACGTCAAAACGTGAACTTGTGATTATGGTGGTGAAGAAAGTTATCACTTTTTTATTTCAAAAAATAACAAGAGAAATGACGCCGAGTTTTGGGGTGTAATAAGCACATCTTTTGAATCCGTTCTGACACAAATTAAATTTATCAAAACTATTCAAAGTCAATGGAACCGGTATGGAAAACAATAGTATCTGACAGAAGAAAGAAGTTTTTCAATCGGGTTTTTAATCCCTCAGACATTGCTGTAAACGGAATCGTGAGCTTACGCCTTCTGGTTGCAGACTTGTGCGTTAAGAAAAACATGAATTTATATGAGAAACATTTCGCACCGGAATCGCTCTCCAACACAGAAAGAATTTTTCAAATCGGACTCTTAGAAACAGAGATATTGACAAAAATAAGATGACTTTACGTCCCCTGGTGGGAAAACCATGCATTCTTTTAGGAAGAAAGTATTCTCAAAAGGTTTATCCATATAAGCCGTATCGGTCCAAGGGAAAAAAAAATTAGTTGAGTTTTCAGGATCATAGATTTTGCTACAAATACATCTGAAGCAGATATTAACACTTACGCTGCCTGATGCCCAAACCATTCTTTACCAAACATCAGAAATTATGTGAAAAATATTTTCCATCAGGTCTTGTATGCAATACAGGAAGAATTTTTCAAATCAGAGTTTTAGGAGCAGAAATAATGCAGAAAACGCAATTTACCTTTGTGCCCGCTAGCGGAAAGGTGATTTACTTGAAAATTTTGAATTTATAGGAAAAACATTTTGCATTGGAAACACTATCCAACAAAGAAGGAATTTTTCAAATCGGACTCTTAGAAACAGAGATATCGACAAAAATTAAATATACATCTACGCTACCTGGCGTAGAAACCCTGCATTATTTCAAGAAGAAAATAGTCCTAAAAGGTTTGTCGAGATGAGTAGTATGGGTCAACAAAGGACATTTTTTTCAATCGGGAATTTAGAAGCTCATATTTTGCTGCAAATACATCAGAAGCGGAAATTAAGATTTACGCCCCCTGGCGGCCAAACCACTTTTTTTACAAAAATTAGAAATTATGTGCAAACAATTTCCCATCAGGAGCTGTATCCTGTGCAGAAAGAATTTTTCAAATCGGAGATTTAGAAGCAGAGATATAGGGGGAAACGCAATTTACCTCTACACCCCCTAGCGAAAAGTCTATGAATTACTTGAAAATGTTGAAATTATATGAAAAACATGTCACACTGAAAACACTATCCAACAAAGAAGGAATTTTTCAAATCGGAATCCTAGAAGTAGAGATATTGACAAAAATAAGATATACATCTAAGTCCCCTGACGGAGAAACTGTGAAATATTTTAGGAATAAAATATTCAGAAAAGGTTTATCGATGTGAGTGGCATCAGCCCACGAAAGAATATTTTCAATCGATATTTTAGAAGCTCAGATTTTACGGCAAATACATCAGAAGCAAAAATTAACACTTACGTTCCCTGGTGGCCAAAGTATTCTTTACCAAAAATTAGAAATTATATGCAAAAGATTTTCCATCAGAAGGCGTATTCGCTGAAGAAAACATTTTTCACATCGGAGCTTTAGAAGAGTTATCGAGAAAAATTTAAATTACTTTTACGCCCCTAGCGGAAAATATATGCATACTTTGAAAAAGTAACTATATCTAAAATACCCTTCAACATAAATGGAATTGAAAGATAATAGGATTTTTTCAATCGGATGTTTAGAAGCAAATATGTGGAATAAAACGTATTTTTGAATTCGACATCATCTGCTTTTACGCCCTCTAGCAGCGAAATTGTACATCGTAAAAAAAAAAAAAAAAGAAATGATGGATCATCATTCTCATATTTCAAGCTTCCCAATGCAAAAAGAATTTTTCAAATTGGACTAATAGCTGCAGAGATATCGTGGGTACAGACGGACGGAAGGACAAACCGATAACATAAGCACGATCTTTTTTTATAAAAGACGTGCTAAAAACAAAAAGAAGGTAAGAGCAATTACTCACATACAGTATATTCATCACAAGGTCGCCATCATTCCCTCATTCATATATTACCACAAGTTCTTCAGTCCCAGATGTTCAGTGGCTATGCATCACAAACAGTCCGATGATGGTGACCATTATAAAAAGATTAGAACCCAAAGGTAGTAGTCGGCCTCAAGAACCATGCCATTTACGTATTGAATCATAAGCTCAAAGAATAATACAACAGAAAACCATATTACTACGCATACCATGGTCAGGTTGAAAGGCTAAAAATGAATGAATCTAAAAACTACAATGAATGAATCTAAAAGGCTGACGATGAATGAATTTAAAAAGAAATATAACATGAAAAGACAGCAGGATTGGTGAATGAACTATTTACATAATGTATGCACCACCACCTCACGTCCACCAGCGTCCCCGGACACGTTTCGCCCTAGTCCTTTCCTAGGCGTTTTCAACGGGAATGAAAAGTACGTTGAACGTTTTGTACTTCCAGAAGTCATGACGTACATTGTGCATGGGTCAGGTTTCTCTCTTATAGGGTGGTGCCATCTGGTGGCAGAGTTTGACTTTCTTGTATTTGTTGTCTTTTAATTTTATTTGTATGGTCTTCTTTTAATCTTTTTTCAGTGCTCACTAAATTCCTCCAGGCATATGAAAGTTCATATGGTGAATTACTATTGCAATTTGATTATTTTGTCTTCTCAATTAAAATTAATTCAGCAATCTGTATGACTTCCAGCTTCTTTGTTGATTTATCAATTTTATATCTTCCCATAGTGGTAAGCATTGGTTATTTATACAAAAATCAATAATTACGGTTTTATTTTATTTTTTGAACCATTTGCTGATATGTTCCGATAGTCTTATCCTGATATTTCTTTTTGTGTTTCCTACATATTGGCTGACGATCTAATTTTGGCTGTCCCCTATTGGAATTGAGTAAATACCCGCTTTTTGTAATATTGATGTGTTTCCGTGATCAGAAGTTAATGCGTCCTCGATATTTTTGGATTTTATGCCAAAGCCTAAATTAAATTTTTGTATACTTCTTTTAATATACTATTTATTTTATGGTTGTAAGATATTGATCCACAATATTTTATTTCCTTTTTATCAGTTGGTATTCTAAAATGATTATTTCTTGTCTTCCCTGTTATTTTCTTCATAAAATTATTTATTGCTTTGAGGTCATATCCAAAAGTAGTAGGCACACTTATAATCCAATTAAGTTCTTTATTCAACAATAGGTTACTGGAAGTATGGGTCAACACTCTATTGATGTACGACCTGAAGGCTGAGTATTTATATAATCCTGTATCATATAAATACTCAGGCCGTACATTGCTCATGGGTCAGGTTTCTCTCTTATAGGGTGGTGCCATCTGGTGGCAGAGTTTGATGGCGGCCTCGGGATGAATATATGTAAGTTTTTGCTCTTACTTTCTTTTTGTTTTATTTTTTCAAATAAAAAAGTGATAACTTTCTGCACCACCATAATCACAAGTCCACATTTTGACGTGTGCAATAGTAATTTTACAGAGATACTGAATGTTTTTATATCGTGTATTTCAACCACGTATATATAACTTTCTGTAAAGCGGGAGTTCTTTTCAGTGATTTTAAAAATAAATCAGAAATACTTTCGACAATTAAAGATGTCTATCTATCACGAAACACTGTGATGAGAACGATGGAAATTATGAGTACGAACTTAGACCAGTTAATGGAAGACTTACGTAAGTGTACTTTTCTGTCTCTGCAGTTCGATGAGTCTACAGATTTTACTGACACAGCTCAGCTATGTATTTTCGTTAGAAAGGTTTTTCCTGATTTGTAGTTCAGAGAAGAGCTTTTAACAATGATCCTGCTGAAAGAAAACACAAGAGGTGAAGGTATCTACAATGGTTTTAAATCATTTATTAACGACACGACGTTTCTGATCCATAAGTTAGTGTCCATGACAACCGACAGTGCACCAGCTATGGTAGGAAATAAAGTAGGCTTCACCACACTGGGCAGAGATGATGAAGATATACTTTCCTTCACATCGTATCACTGTATTATCCATCAGCAAGTGTTGCGCTCTAAAATTTTGAGTTCAAATGATGTTATGACTCCAGCCTTTAAAATTGTGAACTCAATTCGATCCAGAAGCCTTCAAAGATGCAAGTTTCAAGCTTTACTTGAAGAAAGTGTAGCCGAGCATGCTGATCTCCTTCTACACACCGATGTTAGCTGGCTCAGTCATACTTAATGTTTAAAGAGATTTATAAGCCTCCTTCCAGAAATCAAAGTGTTTCTAAATCACGAGGAGAGAATTACAATCAGTTGGAAGATAAACAGTAGTAAAGAAGCTATCATTTCTTTGTGATATAACCAAAAAATTAAATGAATTAAATCTCGGGTTACAAGGGGAAAATAAATCCCTGACAGAAGTTATGAGCTTGATCAAAAGTTTCGAGGAGAGAATTAAACTGAATCTTTTTATTAAAGGAAGCTTATGTGTTATCGGAGTATTAATTTTTTTAAAGAGATATGCCTGGAAAATAGTAATGTAAGGGAACTTACCCCTAAAAAAAAATTCAACTTTTTTACTCTGTTACAGTTGCCACAATTTCTCCATTTTTATTTTGAATACATTTCCTCTCTCAGGTTGATCGAAGAGGTGTTTCATTATTCTTTTTTTTTTTTTATTAATCCTTTTAGTATTGTTTTAATGCATTTTCTACTCTTCAAATATAATTATTTCATTTTGTGGTGTTTATTATGATGTCCTTGCCAGGTCACCCCTTCCACTACGAATTCCATCAGTTAATTTATTAGTTGACCGCCAATGTGTACTAAGATCGAAAGTAGCCCCTGGACCCAAAAAGTTTGGCCATCCCTGCTCTATAGCATCTTTGTCATTGATGGAAGTGCTGCTTCATAAAGCTATTAATTCTTTAGCATGACACAATTATGCTGGAACATCTAACCACACTTGAATGATGAAAAAATCTGTATATGCCCCTGCACCTCACTTGCTTCATTATCTAAAGTAGCCCAAGTATTCTTCACAATACTCTTCTGCACCTCATGTGTCTCATTATTTAAAGCTATCCAAGTATTATTCCCAAATAATCTTCTGCACCTTATGCATCTTATTATCTAAAGCTGTCCAAATATTCTTCCCAATACACTTCTGCACCTCATGTGTCACATTATCTAAAGCAGTGTGTCCCAGTATTATTTCCAATACCCTTGATTACATTTGATGCATTTGCAGAATTTGCAAGATTTTCATCTGCTGATCCTAAATGTGTTGTAATAACTTTTTTCAGTGTCTCATGATAAAACCTTAGCATAACATTTACAATTTTTACACAGCTGTTGTTGTCGCTTCATCAACATTAATGGAAAAAATCCACCACAGGCATGGACAGATGCTGAAGTTCGGAAAGCATGCCTTTTGCTAAACCATGCGTATTAATGTAAGTAGCACTAGTTGCCAAGAGGCTTAGCCTATTCAGTGCAGGTTTATCTAGTCCTAACCTTTGGGCAAAGGCAACTAATTCTGGTGCAAGTGAAAAAGGCAGACAATGTTCACTCATGAAAGCAGCTGTTATGGCTCTCAGATTAGTAATGCTGTCACACATACTCTTGCACGCTGCTCTTTCAGTTGTTCAGGAAATGTTTGGGTAAATGAAAGGGCTACCATAGCCTTCTGATGCTTTGGATCTTCACCGTGGACCCAAAGAATTTTTTTACCGTTGTTTCCATACGACAGTGTTTTTCCACATGACATGCGATAGCAATGTCTAGTTTGTCCAATTTTGCGACACCATTCCATATACTTGCATCCTTTTTTGTCAGCATCCTTCAACCAATCCCATTTCCACTTATTTTTCACACTAGCTTCCAGCTGCTTCAATTTCTTAAAGTTATCTTCTGTAATGAATGCCATTGTTGCAGTGTACTTAACATCTTGTGTCTCATGCACACGTAATAAAAAAAAATGAAAAACTCACATAAATACAAAGCTTACTTGGAAACACGTGTTGACGCAAAATGACAAAACCGGACGATGCATAAATTTGTAATGTTCTCTTTTCAACACATTCTTGGAAGAGTAGTACTTCTTACTAGACTAGCCTAATAACAGCACTGCAACAGCTGAGTTACAATACAATGCACAAACAGTAAATAAAGAAATGCAACCTGAAACGGAAACACATGCTGCATGTGCCAGCAAGGAGAAACACACAGCTCCTTCTTCCGGACTCTCCTCAGAAGCACTTGGTAAAGCAGATGATGTGCGCTTCACTGGATGATATCATCTCATGGGTTTCGTGAACTCAACGAGGTGCCAGAGTCCAAAGAGAGCTAAAGGAGGAATTACTGGGTGATGTCATGCGTCTTGGCCCGGCAAGAGAGAACGGAGCCCCATCCAAATTCGTTTGAAGATTGTTGTGGCACAAACGCATACCTACGATCCTTCCTCGCCATGCAGTGAATTTATTGTTTTCAGTAAAAAAAAAAAAAAAAAACTGAATCTGAATGGTAAAGGTTTTATGGAGATGGAGTGTGTCTGACAAAACAACAGATGATGGAATACTTTTACCTATGCAATAAAAATAAACACATGCATTTTTACTTTTCTTTTTCATCTGGCTGTGGAGTCCTATTCCATTTTGTCATGTTGTGCACGATTCAGAAAAGGCTGAAGAGGCCCCTGTTCCAGAGAAACACAACTGCTGATTTACATAACAAAACAAAATAGGACTTCCTACTAACTGGTAGGTAAAGGAATTACATGGTGTTAAGAGATGTGCCATTTCTAATAGGAATTCCACCCACAGATGAGGTTTAGACCTGACTACATGCTTCTTTTACATGTATGTAAACACTTTTCTTCTTCTGCACTTAAATATAAAAAAGATAGCTCTTGTTCCACAAATGTGTAAACAAATACTTCAAACATCTTCATTTCACATTTAATGTATACCATAAGCTTCCTAAAAAGATAGCTCTTGTTCCACAAATATGTAAACAAATACTTCAAACATCTTCTTTTCACATTTAATGCATACCATAAGCTTCCTAAATAGAAACAGACACTTGGAACTACAGTGCACACTATGTACACAAGATAAAAAAAAAAAAAAAAATTTTCAAATTAACATGTCTTTAACTTGATGCTAATTATGATTTTTGATGGACCATAATCAAGAAAATTTGGGTAACTTAAAAATAATTGGCAAATTTGATATAACACCACCCTTCATGTAATGACAGAATGAAATGTAACAAATGGTGGAAATGCATCAAGAGTTACCTGTAAAAGTAGTTTAAGTATGCCCACTCTCAAAGAATGGATAGAGAATAATTTAACATGCATTATTTCATGATTTCCAATCTGCAAGACCGCCATTTCAATTTACTTTCAATTCCGAATTTCTTTACATGAAGTGAAAAACCAATAGCAACAAAAAACATGTTTCCACATATATACGTAAGAGATGCCGACCAGTATGGATTGTCCATACTATTACTAATTTTTGTTTGGAATTATGGAAGTACAGACATGCTGATGAAATTACAAAAAACTGCAATTATAATCGCCACTGATTTTTCTGCTTCCGAAACAAACAGGCATGAGGTTCTTTCAGAATTCCCATTTGGGTATTCTTGAGATCAATGCAAAGTTGAAGAAAAATATTTTGGGGATTAGTTGGTTAGAGAGAAATATTTTGAGGATTAGTTCCAGATGGTGGCATCTCAGAATAAGTTAAAATCAACATTCATACTGCACTGAACTTTCACAAAAATGGAGAATACAGACCTGTTTTGAGGATAACAATCTCTGAATAGTGAAGTCATTACAGAAGCAAGGTGGTAGCTCTCCCGAGGCATGAAGAACATGCGTTCAACAATGTAAAGAGGGATACGGAAATTAAAGAGCTTCGTTTTGCAACGGATGAAGCCATAAACCTGTAAAAACTGAAAAGAATGAAAAGCACATGAAACAAATGAAACTTTCAAAAATGCCTTGCAAGTGCAAGTATAACAAGACATTTTAAAAATCTAATTCACAATAGCAACATGTTTATCAATATGAAAAATGCAAGAAGTAAATACACATTACCACACACAATATTAACACTGAAATACTGTATGTAGTTATGTTGTGATGCTCAGTCCTCACATTTTCTCACAAAAAAATTAAGGACTTCAGTTTAACATTGTGAAATTACTATATGATACCTTCTGGCAAATGATCATGGCCTATGAGTAACTCAGAAGTTGTTTAAGAGAGAATCAAATTTTCTTCAATTAGCTGGTGTTTATATCAAAAGTTCAAAATGCAAATCTAGCATGGAACATTATGTGTGGTACGATATTTTTCAACAATACTACTTAATATAAGTAGCGATAATACTGTTTCACACGTTAATATAACTTATGTATGGATACAAGAAATAGTCGACTAGGCTAAAACTCTGATAAGAAATGTGGTGTGTAAACATAAAACTCACCTATTTTAGTGCCGAAGCCATGTAGAACCATGTCGAGCATGCGATATTATATTGCACGGCAAGTTAAACACAAGGATAAAACTCTTTGAAAAATTTAAGTAAATGAACATTGAAGGATAACATTTCCTATGCAAACGAATCTCAAACGGTATGTAGACAAGAACTAATATCTTCAATTTCAGAAAGATGAAAAGAACAAAGGAATGAAATGGTATTTAAAATACAGAACTAATAAAAATTTGAAAAGCCTAATCCACACATCTCCAATCGAACCATAAATCTCCAGACCAGTTTCGACATATATTCATGTCATTCTCAATGGAAGTGTAACGTTCAAAGCAATATGCTGCTTCGGGAGCTCAATGTCGCAGTGAGATTTGACTGTTAGTCATGCTGCACCTAAAAACGTCGGGGTCGCAGTGCATTGGTGTTTTGAGTTCTTCTGCGCACTCAATCATTAATGCCATCTATTGTAGCTTCGTGTCCCTGAAGGTCAATAAAACTTGAGCTCTTATTAATTTGGGCATTTTGTTTTTTACATTTTGATGCTCTATTTCTTTCTTGTTCTAGCAAGTGTCTCCATAAGTACAGAATTTCAACAGGAGAATTACTATTGTAGCATTTTTGCTTGAACTTCTCAATCGTAAGGACTTCTGATGTAATAATTTGCTTGTGTGATTTATGAGATGTAATTAAATCAATATTTTCCTGGTCTGGTTGTACATTAGTTTTTAAACAGTACTGAATAAGAGAGGTTTTACTTTCTTTCTTTTGCCAGTTATGAATATGTTCCTTTAAACGGGTAAGAAGACATCTTTTGTACTACCAACATAGAAGAGATCTGGGCCACTATCAACTGTAATGGTTGGTATCAAGTATACACCAGATTTATCAAGTATCGATGTTTCATTACTGTAGGTCAATAATTTACTATTGTCAACCACAGTTTCTGCCAAACTTATATTACGCTCTGTACACTCTTTCTTAAGCAAATCGCTTAGAGGTGGTAAGTATGGGAATGCTTTATATGACTTCATCACTCTGTTTTTATTTTGTTGTCAGTTATTTTTTAAGTTGTTATAGATGGAATCAACTAATCTTGTTTCATATCCAAATTTTAGAGCTATATTTTTTATCCATCGTATTTCTTCTTGTTCTAACTCAGATGATGATGAATGCATGATAGCTCTTTTCACGTAATATCAAAATCCAGCAATTTTATATTTCCATGGGTACATAGAATCTGACGGTATTAAAGCTGGAACATACGTCGGTTTTCTAAATACTGCAAATGTTATGGCTTGCTCGTAACAAAATATATCAATATCCAAAAAATTAAGTCTGTTGTTGTTGTTTTTTCCTTTTCAAGAGTACTTTTAATGGTTGGGTAGCAACTATTAAAGGTTTCAACAAAAATATTTAGGTTTTCTTCAGAGTGCGGCAACATGAACATCAGAACCATGTACCAAATTGCATATAGTCTACTGGTCATCATGTAACATCTCCTCAAAAAACTTGAAAATTATACACGATATCCACCCAACTCCCATTTGGGTGAAAAAATTTTATATGAACAATTAAAATTCTCTGAAACTTTCACACCAATTGTCCTGGCAGGGCTAAATGTTTTGCCTGACAAAACATTTAGTGCACCCATCATAACCAGAACATGCACAGCAATCAGAACCATGTACAAAATTGCATATAGTATACTGATCATCATGTAACATCTCAGAAAACTTGAAAATTATATCGGTAAGGCAAAGTAATTTCCAAGTTTTTCAAAAAGATGTAACATGATGACCAGTAGACCACATGCAATTTGGTACATGGGTCTGATTGCTATAAATGACCTGCTGAATTTCCCATGTACATTTATGAGGAGCATTTCTTCTGTAATTTTTATACCTGTCATAAATTCGAACAAGAATGTACAATTTTAGAGCTATCTAGTCAAATTGAAAAAAAAAATTATATCTCAACACATAATATAATTGGTCTACCAACTTGATTTTGATTTTAATCTGCTTGATCTACAAATTCAGAAAAAAAGTAATGTTCTATGCATCTTTTTTGCTGTCAGAATGTTACAATATTTTGAAATTAATAACACCACATAAAGCATGGTTTTTAAAAAAGGTGCTCCTTCATACTAGTAGCTCACACGTAAATATTTAAATGCTAACAACTTGCAGGTGTAAGGAGTTGTTCTATCTATAAAAATTAAAAAAAAAACTGTGTTTGGATTTCTCTTTTGAATTTTTGGAGAAAGAATTCCTCTGTCAAGTTATGATTTTTCACTTGGTATGGTAGTTCTAAAATTGATATCCATGGTTCAAGTTCTGACAGGTACAGCAAATTTAAGTGTATGGGTGTGAAACTCACAGAGCATTAACAACTTGAACAACTAATACTGTATTTAATTTTGATGAAAATCGGAGATGGGTTGCCATTAAAAAATTCTGGATGTTTCAACACAAAATGACTTATGTGCAGGTAAATTTGTACATAGCAGATTTACAACCTTAACACAAATGAAATACTATTAAAAAGCACCAATCACTTACCCTAAAGATCATGGTAATTTCCATCGACTACACACTTCCAGCACGTCAATTATCGTAATGTTGTTGGCCTTCAAAGGTTTACAGACATCTTGCTTACGATTCCTTCTTCCAGGGATGAAACATCGTATTTTTTTTTTTTAAGCCATATGAGAGGTAACTATAAGCTTGTCAATTCCATAAAAACCACACAAGCATACTACTCATTCATACAATTCACTTAAAAAACTATGTACATATTTACACAACCTTACATTCCTAGGTGGTTAAGCCTTTGTCAACTGTGAGTGACAAAATGCTCCATCTGTTTCAAAACCACTGCCACTCCCAATGCAAGTGTCACACTCATTCAGCTTCTCACACACTATCCTCTAGCGCTTTCAACAGACTACTGTCGTCATCAGGAGGCAGGTGTGTCTCACCCGCCCACCACAGCTTAAGTGAGCAGAGCCATCGAGGCACAGGCTCCAGTCGCAATCTCTGAATCATTGTGTCTCTGGCACCATCTATTGTCATTGTTGCTCTTTTTTCTTTTTTTCTTTTTTTCTTTCTAAGCTGTTGTTCAATTTTTATTAGGGCGCTAGAGGATAGTGTGTGAGGGGCTGAATGAGTGTGACACTTGCATTGGGAGTGGCAGGGGTTTTGAAACAGATGGAGCATTTTGTGACTCACAGTTGACAAAGGCTTAACCACCTAGGAATGTAAGGTTGTGTAAATATGTACATAGTTTTTTAATTGAATTGTATGAATGAGTAGTATGCTTGTGTGGTTTTTATGGAATTGACAAGCTTATAGTTACATCTCATATGGCTTAAAAAAAATATATGATGTTTCATCCCCGGAAGAAGGAATCGTAAGCAAGATGTCTGTAAACCTTTGAAGGCCAACAACATTACGATAATTGACGTGCTGGAAGTGTGTAGTCGATGGAAATTACCATGATCTTTAGAGTAAGTGATTGGTGCTTTTTAATAGTATTTCATTAATGAATTGCACGTAAACTATGCGCACTTTGCAGGGGTTTAATACCTTAAAAGTGCAAATATAATAATTAACACAAATGATTTGCGTATTTACATTGCTTTAGAGCATACTTTCCAAGCTGGTATGTGTAGTTGATTTGTATGTGTCAGCCATGTTATCATACATGTTACAATAGAACAACAACTGTGGGTGTAATAAGTTAATTTGCAATGAATAATCCTAGTTATAAATGTATTTATGGCACCTCTATTCGTAGTTTACTGCAGAAATAACTATTTTACAGGTCTTGTAGAGATAATATTTAAAAGTTTACTCCTGTGACATAGTCCTGATGATGAACTAGGATTTAGTTCAAAAATTTAACAACCAACTTATTTAAATTTTACCTCTATAAGACCCGTAAATTAGTTATTTCCACAATGAATATTCCTTTGAACAAATGTTGCACAGCATTCAAACAAAATGGATGAATTTTAGAGAATTTCAAAGAAATTACCACAGACTGGTTGGTTGTCTTTAAATCATATGCCACAAAACCTACTCCAGCATTTTTTGTTTTGTGTAATCTGCTGTCTTTTGTCAGCCACTTACATCATTTGTTGTGTTTCTCCTTCATGACATATTTTTTAGTAATATTTTAATGCTTTTGTTCTAGTTGAAAACCATGGGCTTGGTGCTCTTTGGTCCATTTTGGCTCTTGCATCATTAAACTCCAACTAACCAACCAACCAACCATGCCAGAAAACTCTATCATAGTACACCTTCCTTATGGATTCTGAAAAGCATGCAAACCCAAAATGTTGAGCATATTAATTTGGACAATTAACACTTTCGCTGCGGCGACATTTTTCGGAGGGTTTTTTTTTTTTTTTGGTATGACGTTACGACCCACCGGTGGGGTTGTACACTGCCACCGGCATGTTTCTGCCCAACAGTGCCTCCAGGTGACATAGCCTCCGTTGGTAATTGGTGTATTTGTGCTCGGCTATCTAGTGACGCACCAGAAATCTTGATTCATCAGACCAGGCCACTTTTTTTTTTTTTGATTAGAGGTTTAACGACCACCGTGAGCAACTCAATGGGCTATAAGCAGTCACCCGTCCCTAATTTAGGGGTCACTGGTTCCAGGGAAGGGAGAGAGCCAGTGCCGTAAGACAATCACAACATCCATGCCTGACCGGGATTCGAACCCGGACCCCTTACGGACGAATGATCAGAGGCCAGCGCCTTAGACCACTGCGCCACCGAGGCGGCCCAGGCCATTTTCTTCCAATCCCCCATGGTCCAAACTCAATGATCTTGGGCCCATTTCATGCGTCATTGGCGATGCTGTGCAGTGAGCATGGGGACCCGGCTGGGTCTTCGGCTATCAAGCCCATGTACAGAAAGCTACAATGAACTGTGTGCTGTGACACATTGCCCTGATCACCACTGTTGTAGCTGCGGTTGCTTTGTCGCACTGTGGTCCTGCGGTCATTGTGAACAATGTGCGACAGTTTTCACCCCCCCTCTGGCATCAATGAACTATGGACGACACACGGTGGGACTATGGTTTGTCGGTTGGCCATCAGTGCACCACTTTTGATCATACTCACTACAGCAGCACACGAAGAACCCACAAGCCGCGCTGTTTACAAGATCGTAGTACCAAGTAACAGTGCCATCCCAATTTGCCCTTTATCAAACTCCAATAAATCAGCAGCTTTTCCCATTCTGATTTCGAACATTCTATTAACCGAAAGCCATTCCTCAGGTTGTATATATACTGCTCTGTGAACTTCCCCTGTGCCACCATTTGAGACCCAGGTGCACCCATTTTTCTAGGCTGGGGGTGGTCATAATGTAATGGCTTATCAGTGTATATTCTAATATGAAAAAAAGAGTTAAAAGTTGTTTTTCATGCACAGCAACTTCCCAATGATCTTAAAATTTAAGATTGAAAAGTTGAAACCACGTACACATTAAGAACACACAAAATGTAAAACAAATAAAAACTTGAAATACCTCAAACATGGCTTTGTAGGAATCTAGATGACCACTTATTAGATCTCTGCCCCATATCAAAATATCTGAGTGAGGTATTATTTCTCCATTTGCTGCCGCCTGGAATGGGTTGTCGACCTCTTTTTTTCTCTTTGAAAGATCATTATATACATATGAACCTATAAGCACAGAAAACTTATAAGAATAACAACTGACACCACTCTAGAAGGGGACACAGATAACAGTAACACAATGAAAAACAAAAACTGCAAAATTAGTTAGTTTGTTTATAAGATGAATACCATCAGATTGAATTTTTTTGTTTACAAAATTAAATCAGTGGAAAACAGTACATTCCAAGATGTTAGAACATCTCAAGTTAACAAAATAGTCATAAATACCATATTATTTCAATATTATGATACCCCCCCCATTGCCCGACACAAATATATGAGTAACAATAAAATACCTGTTCATTTGTCATCAAAAGTGAGAGACAAATATACATATTTATCAAAAGCAGCATCGCAGACCATGTTTTTTGCTCCTCATGTGGTTGATGTTATGTGCCAAGAGTGAAAGAGAAGGAAAATTAGAGATCATTAGGAGACAATGGTTGAAGATTAAGGGGGGGGGGGGGGGAAAGTATGTGGACAGCAATGAAGGAGGAAATAAAATTAAGGGCCTTAATTTCTAGGAAAAAGTGATCAAAAGAGGAGAAGATTAAACTCGAGAAAGATGGAGACCCTGAAGGAAGAAGAGAACATCAGATTGCAGGCAGGAAAGGTTTCAAGTAGGCCCAAAAACCATGATTGACCTGGTATGTGCATGTTTTAAGAATGCAAAAAGAATAAATGGTATGCAGAGTTGTGGACATGGAGTTACCAAGACTATAAACTACAGCAATGTTTCGCAACCGAGGAATGTTCTATGAGCCTGCGCCGGGGTTCTGCGAAATTTTATAAAGACCAAATATTTACACTGGAGTAAATGTATATGTCGTTTATAAGATGAAAAAATAATGACAATCAAATGTAAATATGCTTATTTTGTCCATGGAGAGAGCGCCACCACGACAGAGTAATTTTTGCCTTGGGGAAAATTTCGTTGGTCAACTTGCTACTGCATCAAGCCACAGTGAAGTGCAGGAACACACTTGTGGTGACCCGTCTCGTACTCTCTGGCACACCACTATCATTCTGAGAATCAGTAAGCCACCAGCACTTCCTGCCCACCAGTGATAAGACATCCAAAAATCCCAACTCTAGAAATATCCAGGCTCATCACTTCTAAAGTTCCTCGAAGATCTCAAACTTAATCTATTGGCCCATAATTTTTTTGTCAGTGATATTATATTTAAGTTCTGTTGCTTGTGTAAATACTTTTGTGAATGTGGTGCAAACAATTAAGACTTGTGTGCTTTGAGAATGTGGAAGTTCGTAAAACGTGTTCGTATGTCACAGGATCAAGAAGACAGTGCAGGGAACAGTAAACCTACCAGTGACCAGCGTCAGCTACATGATAACTCTTCAATGCCCAAACGAAGTACAAGTAGTGAGAGATGGGAGGTAACAGACACAAGGCCTTTATTGAGAAAGCTATTTAAGCAATGGGTTTTACCTGGACTAGTGATGAACATTGTCTCATTCCATTATGTATTATTTTTAACAAAAAACTAATTTACTTAATAATATGATCTGGGTTAGAATCATTGTTTATATCTTTTTCATACCAATTATATAAATTACTTATGTCATCTTATTCATTCTTTTTAGATAATCTGATAAAATAAAATAAATATCACGCAAATGTCTTAACATCATGTAGGACTGGCATAATTATGCAAGCTCTGAGCTTCTATGAAGTCTGAAGGCCTGCTTCAAAGGTTCCACAATGTCTAAAGGCCTACTTCAAAGGTTCCACAATGTCTAAAGGCCTACTTCAAGGGTTCTGTGAAGTGAAAAAGGTTGGGAAACACTGAACTAGAAGAGGAAAACCTAAAATGAGATAGAAGGAGTGTCAGTAGCGCTATGAAGAAAAAGAACTGGAACAAGTTGATATGAGACATAAAACAGTGGAGGAAGAGGATTTACAACCTCAGTGTGGGGCAAATTATGTCGCAGAAGTAAGAAAATGTTCATTCTGTAAGTCATTTTGAATTAAATTATTATTCAATTCATCATTCCCATAGATTAAAATTAAAGGGTTATTTATAAATTTTAAGTCTCTATGTAAGCTAATTATATGATAAACTTATCTGCAACTTACCTAACATTATACTGTAGCAAGGGTACACATTTTGCAGATTTATTATCACGCCTGTCAGATTCTCTAATATAATTTTCAAATTATAAACATTTAAATGCACTTTTTTCAAGATAATATTCAACTACCCATTGACACAGGGCTTTGTTACAGAATAAACTATTAACAACAATACTGAAATCTTTACTCCACCTAATTTTTATTTTC
The DNA here is from genome assembly GCA_039090855.1 of Macrothele yani. Lineage (NCBI taxonomy): Eukaryota > Metazoa > Arthropoda > Arachnida > Araneae > Macrothelidae > Macrothele > Macrothele yani. The sequence goes on from CM077029.1 coordinate 33,873,966, forward strand.
AAAGGTTTTGAAAGTTGAAATTCCATCTTTAGATGGAAAATGACCCTAACCCACCACCACCAATCCCTCAAAACTTTCTGTTCAGTTATGCATCTATCTTAAAAACCACAGAAATAATGATGGAAATGGCAGTTTTGTTTTCTTAAATTTCAAAGCCCTACAACTATAGAAGTATTGTATGCAGGAAGCTAAAATTTTGTACTGATTAATTTCTTTAAAAAACCTGCAAGTTTTTCAAAAAAAAAATTTGAAAAAAAAAAAGTTTTTTCTTTAAAAACTCTTTTTTTTTTATTTTTTAGCATTCACCTGAGGGTGTGCTGGGAGCCGGCACAAAAGATCTAGTGATATTATTTTGACTTTCAACATTTTCTTTGGTGTAAATAAAAGTCATTTTATCGTTAAATTTGAATTTCACCTATATCGTGCAACAACTGCATTTTAACAGTTAGGGTGTAATTTATGAAATGCAATGAAATATAGGTGAGTTCAAATTTTACTGTTGGGGATAATTTATGAAATGCAGTAAATATTTCTTATGCAGCAAATATTTCTTATGTATAAATGTTCAGGTTTTTTCCTTTTATTAGAGGAATAAGTAGGAAATTTTTAAGATTAATGAAAAAACACATTATTTTTGGTCATTCTGTTCAAAATATTGGTGATTTGGTTATAAGGAAAAAATCTAATAGAAATATTCTACAATCAGCAGGTGTGTATGAAATTCCTATTGTTTCACAGGATTCGGGGAGCTGCATCTCTTTACAAAAAATAGATTAATAAAAAGATTACATCAACATATAAAAAACTGGAATAAAAAGAAGAAAAAACTGCACTTATGCAATACTGTATTAATCATAAACAATATACTGATTTTGAAAATATTAAAATGTTAACTACTCACACAAATGAAAAAGAGTTGAGAATTTCAGAAAGTGTTATAATCAAACAAAAAAAGGATAAAATATGTAATCTATAGGACCCTACTACTCTTGATAGGCCTACAGCTTGGAAGTCATTTATTAAAAGTGAAAAAATACATAGAAAAAGGCAAAACATAAATCAATGTTTCTACATCAACAGGAAAAGATTTATACTTATGATAGATACCAACTCATTCGATAGATGGCGGCACTTGATGAGGCTCACCTGACACGTGGTGAAAGCTGCACCCCTTCCCTCGTTTCCCAGCATGCAACTTCCGCAGCTACACACACGCGAGGAATCCTCGTGCAGTTTGTCGATGGCCTGATGATACTTCCATGGGATGGTGAAAGCGCTCGCCATGATAACGTCGACGAAGTGTTTTTGAGTGAGCCGTGTTTCCCAACCCGATAAGTATTAGCCGTTTCTAATGAAATATGTTTTAATTAATGGACAGTTTTAAATGCACAAGTGTTCTAATGAGTGAATGTTTGATTGCAAATTAATATTTTAACTAAAATGTTTCATTTGTAAATATTTTTAACTAAGACTTATTGCATAATTAGGCTTCTCTCAGGGTGGGAGTACGTGGCTCACTGAGCATATAACGTGTGATATACATTTCAGTATTAGGTACGCAATATCTTTATATTTTATTGTTCAATTAGAAGCATGTTTTACCATGAGACTGTCCCTAGGTATATGTCTCATGATATGCATGTTTCCCTCTTTCTGTTGTACTCTTCCACCCACAAAATGACTGCCAGAACGAGACCACCGTTTTGGAGGAGCAAAGCTTGACGTCGTGGCAGCAGCATTTTGTTAGGCCTGCCACAGCTTCTGTTCACAGTGTCGTACTTATATATAAATATTATGGTAATGCAAAAAAAGGCCAACGGCAACAGAATGAAACTTCAGTAGGTAAATTCGGTCACGGCAACAGAAACCAGCGTGGAAATACTCTCGTTGAGTTTGCAGAGGCAGAAGGGTTTTTCATCTTGAACTCCTTCTTCAAGAAAAAGCCACACAGGAAATGGACATGGAGACATCCAAATGGGACGACAAGTGAAATTGATTTTATTATGTGTAACAAAAAAATTCGTCATAGAAGACTGCAGTGTGCTAAACAAGTTCAACACAGGTAGTGACCATAGATTGGTGAGATGTAAGATGCACCTCAACACTAAACTTGAACGTGGCAAGCTCATAAGACAAACAAAATCTATTGACATAACCAACCTTAAAAAACACCATAATACCTTCAAGTTGGAACTGAAGAACAGGTTCTCTGCTTTAGAAGGCCTAACATCGGAAGAAGTGGACATCTCTGAAGTTAACAGAAAAATAACCAAAGCTCTTATGGAAACAGCAACAAAATTAGCTGGGTCTAAGAACAAGTTGCATGTAAATAAATTACCAGGAAAAACGAAAATGTTGATGCAAAAAAGAAGAGAGATGAGGACAACTAAAGAAGATGTGACTTCCAAAGTGGAATATATAGAGCTATGCAAGACAGTACGAAAAAGTATCACTGAAGACGTAAGAAAATTCAACTGTGAACTAGTGAGGAAAGCAATTGAAAACAACCAATGCCTAAAGATAGCAAAGGGACATCTCAGTAAGGGAAGAAAACAAATTATGGCACTGAGAAAAGAAGATGGTTCTGTAACAAGAAATAGAGGCAAAATTTTGACAAGAGTGAAAGATTTCTACTCTAAATTATATGAAAGGGATGATACATGCACTCCAGACATCATGAAAGATACCAGTACCAGAGTTCCTCCAGTCCTTCCAGCAGAAGTTGCACATGCAATCAAGAACATGAAGCGGGGAAAAGCTCCAGGAGAAGATGGAATTACTGTAGACATCATACAAGAAGCAAGTGGAGAAATCGAAACAGTACTCGCCCAAATTTTTACTCGATGCCTTAATGAAGGAAAGATTCCTGAGGATTGGAACACCGCTACAATGATCCTGCAACATAAGAAAGGTGACATTGAGGATCTCGGAAACTACAGACCTATCAGCCTCCTATCAGTAGTTTATAAAATCTTCACTAAAGTTCTTTCACACCACTTGAAGGTAACACTGGACATGGCTCAACCGAGAGAACAAGCTGGATTCAGGAGTGGCTACAGCACAATAGATCATATCCATGTGCTGAGAGAACTAATTGAAAGAGCGAGGGAATATGAACTTCCATTGTGCATGGCTTTTATCGATTATGAAAAAGCCTTTGATTCGGTGAAACCATCAGCAGTTACAATGGCTCTGAAAACCTGCGGTATTGAAGATGCATACATTAATATTATTAATAACATCTATCAAAATGCAAGTGCAAAGATTAGGCTGTTTGAAAATACAACACACATAAAAATTAGAAAGGGAGTGAGACAAGGTGACACCATATCTCCGAAGCTCTTTAATGCCACATTGGAAAATGTCTTTCAATCACTGAACTGGGAAAACAAAGGGATAAAGATTAATGGAGATTATCTAACCCAACTTCGTTTTGCTGATGACGTAGTCATTTTTGCAACTACCCCATCAGAGCTGCAGAGTATGATCCAGGAACTTGCTGACAAGAGTAAAGAAGTGGGATTAAAAATGAACTTTCAGAAGACAAAAGTGATGTTCAATGCTTTTACAAGAAATGAAGATTTATCGATTGATGGAGAAAAGCTGGAGATAACAGATACGTACGTTTATCTTGGACAGCAGATATCAAGTGAGGGTCACATTGATGAAGAAATTAATCGGCGTACAAAACTTGCCTGGAGAGCTTTTGGAAGAAACAGCATAATTTTAAAGAGCAATATGCCATTATGTCTTAAAAGAAAAGTGTTTGATCAATGCATCCTTCCAGTGCTTACGTATGGTGCAGAGACGTGGACCTTAACTAAAAGAGAAATACAAAGGCTGCAGACAACTCAAAGTAGCATGGAGAGGTGCATACTTGGTGTAACCAGGAGAGATAAGAAGAGGAACTCGTGGATCCGAAAAATGACAAGAGTGGAAGACATCATGATCAGAGTTAAATCCCTGAAATGGCAATGGGCTGGACATACTGCCAGAAGGACAGATCATCGATGGACAGCCGAAATTTTAGATTGGATTCCAAGGGACAGGAAAAGACCCAGAAGAAGACCACATGGGAGATGGGTGGATGAAATTCGAAAGTATGCAAGGGTGACATGGAGGAGACTGGCACAAGACAGACCGTTGTGGAGGAAACTTGGGGAGACCTTCGTCCAGCAGTGGATTGATAATGGTTGACAATGATGATGATGATGATTATGGTAAAAATCTTTAAAATGCACTACAAAGATGACATTTTTTCACCATATGCCATGAAATTGCTTACTTTAAAATCTGTATTGTATGTCTCACTTTTTTGAAATCCTTCAACAATTCCAACGAAATAATTTAGGACGCTAAACTACACATTTACCCTTTTTTTACGCTTTCCAACCGTAGGTTGAAGAAGCGTATATGCTCCAGCTTTGTCCGTCCGTCCGCACGATAACTGGCGTAAAAATGGTTCAATTTTGATGAAATTTTAGTATGTGGTAGGGGACCACCATGGGACGAACCCTATTGAAAATGGGATAGATGGGGTCAAAGGTCATGGCGTAGGAGCGGGATCCTTCCATTGCCTTTATGCGTCATAACTTGCGTAAATATGGTTCGATTTCAATGAAAGTTTACTGTGTGGTAGGGGACCACCTGGGGATGAACCCTATTGAAAATGGGATAGATGGGGTCAAAGGTCACGACGTAGGAGCGGGATCATTCCATTGACCTTATGCGTCATAACTTGCGTAAATATGGTTCGATTTCAATTAAATTTTAGTATGTGGTTGAGGACCGCCTGGGGACAAATCTTATTCAAAATGGGTGAAGTGGGGTCAAAGGTTAGGACATAAGAGCGGGATGCATTCCATTGCCCTTATGCGTCATAAGGTGCATAAAAATTGTTTGATTTCGAAGAAATTTTAGTATGTGGTAGGGGACCACCTGGAGAGGAACCCTATTGAAAATGGGACAAATGGAGTCAAAGGTCAGGACATAGGATCGGGATCCATTCCATCGCCCTTATCCCACACTATTAAGGTGGACATCAAGTAATTTTGCTTACTAAACTTCCAATGGAAAAACTTTTGTACACATTTCCTTCACAATTAATGTGTTCCCAAGGATGAAAATTTGAACATCGATTAAAATAACTTTATTACAACTTGGAATACTTAATATTTTCTAAAACATAACCATAATTACATTAAAAATCAATAACTTTTCCTTTGGAGGTGTTGAAACCGGAAAGAAGATGGCGCGACCTGTACTTTGATGACGTCAGTAGACAAACAAATGTTGGATTGCATAATTATGGTTATGTTTTAGAAAATATTAAGTATTCTAAGTTACAAAATGAAGCTATTTTAATCGATGTTCAAATTTTCATCCTTATGAATGCATAAATTGTCCAGAAAAAAGATGGCGCGACCTGTATTTTCATGACGTCAGTAGACAAACAAATGTTGGATTGCATAATTATGGTTATGTTTTAGAAAATATTAAGTATTCCAAGTTATAAAATGAAGATATGTTAATCGATGTTCAAATTTCCATCCTTGGGAACGCATTAATCGGGAAGAAAATGTGTACAGAAATTTTTCCATTCGAAGTACAGGAAGCAAAATTACTTGACGTTCACCTTAAAGGAGCAATTCTTGTATGTATGTAAATTTTATTTTGAAAACGGCTCTGAGGATTTTGATGAAAGTCGTTAACCTACAGTTTTCTGGTACCAGAAATCGATTTAGCTTAATCTCCACTTTAAGAAAATGTGTTTAGTGGGTTAAATAACCATCCCGAATTACGAAGTTTGCAGTGTGGTGTCATCCCTTTATATATCAGCGCGCGGTCATGCCATCTATCTTATTACGTCACGCGTTGTTTGTGGATCCTATTAAAGTTTTATGACATCACACCTTGCTAGCAGATGGTCGCGATTCCCATCTGCCTCATTACATCACGCGTTGGATGCGTACGTTCGTCCGCACGATAACTTGCATAAAAATCGTTCGATTTCAATGAAATTTTAGTATGTGGTAGGGGAACACCTGGGAAGGAACCCTATTGAAAGTGAACGAAATGGGTCAAAGGTCAGGACATAAGAGCGGGATCCATTCCACTGCTCTTATGCGTCATAACTAAGGTAAAAAAGGTTCGATTTCAATTAAAATTTAGTATGTGGTCGGGGACCACCTGGGGACAAACCCTATTGAAAATTGGCGAAATGGGGGTCAAAGGTCAGGACATAGGAGCGGAATCACTTCCGTCGCCATTATGAGTCATAACTTAAGTAAAAATGTTTTGATTTGGATGAAATGTTGGTATGTTGTAGGGACCTTCCTGGGGACAAATCCTATTGAAAATGGGTGAAATGAGGTGAAAGGTTAGGACACAGGAGCGGGATGTATTCCATAGCGCTTATGCATCATAACTTACGTAAAATTGCTTCGATTGCGACAAAACTTTATCTTGTTATTTCGGAGATATACTGAACCAGTTCTGGTGAATATCATCCAAATGGATCAAAGGTCAGGGCACAGGGGTGAGATTTATTCCACAGCCATTTTATTTTCCTCATAACTTGAGTAATAGCTTGAGTAATTATTTCTAGTATATTGGAAAGCGTATCATAATCAATGCATTGCATGATTTTACTAACTTGTTTTTCTTATGAGTTAGCACGAAGCCAACCGGCCCGGAATATGGTGGCCCACCGGGAATTCTTCCGGTATTTCGGCGGCCCAGTCTACGCCTGTCCATGTCTTACCAGGATTCGAAATTAGACCCATCTCATAATATTGTGCAACACAGGACAACGGATTGTGATGCTTCCAGTTCTATGTTAATTTATGTATTCCAGTTTTTGACCCTGCATGACTGTCTGCTCAACTTTACAAATGCATTCATTTTATTATTAATTCTCTTTTATAATGAAGGGAGAGTGTGGGGTAGAAGAACAGTAGAGTAAAAAATGCACAAAAATAAGTTTGAAAGCACATATGTATATAACTTCTGCAAAGATAATATAAATGAAATTACAGTTTTTTTTTGTGCAGAAGAGATGAATAAAGTGCGTAATCAGCTCAGTCCCCATTTTGAGAAAGCAAAAACTCTTTCTGGTAGATGCACAATGCATCACTTTACACCACTCCAATTCCAGAATTGGTGCTAAGAGATTAAGTTCTGATAAATATTACAGCATTATTATTTTAATTTTCAAGATCAGTCACAGTTACATGCTAACTGCTATGTAGCATGTGTATATGATTCATGCTGGTATGTGGAATTTGCTGAAAAGATAAACTATGATGAAGGTGATTTGACTGCTGGATTCATGCACCCATATGGGACTTCTCCATATTTTTATTGGACTAATAATGATTGTTGTAAAGTACCTCTAACACAAATATTATGTTTGGTTGAGGTAAACACTGCAACAGGAAGTTCATACAGCCTATCCAAACAGGCTGAAAAGACTTGGGTCAGTCAACATTTTTTTCATATGAAAATCAGTAATTATGTTTAGTTTTAACTCAAACTGACAGAAAAAAAAAATTAATTTATCTCTTATGTGACCAAGGAAAAATTCATCCATAAATCATACAGAAACATTTTCAATGTCAAAATAATTGATAAAATCAGGGCTGGAAAATCACCGGGCACCAGGTCGCCTAGGCGCTTAGAAATTTGGTCCTGGCGCCCAACGGCTTTTACCTCAAATTTCATAATTTGTAGTCATTACTTTGAGTTCATAGATGCAAAATGCAACTTCAACAGATTGCAATTTAATAAAATCAAACTCTAAAATTTCTGCTCTGATCACATTTCTAAATTCTGTCGGCTTTTATCCTGATGTGTGTGTTTCAAGCAGAGAAACGCGGTGAAACCCTCCGAGTTGCGTGACTAACCTGTCAGATCGCGGAAGACCCAGGAGCAGAAACTGCGACTTGCGTTGCAAAACATTTTCTTTTTAATCTCAGATTTCAATGCCTTGCGGAATATATTTTTTTTATCTTAGATTTCAGTTTCCCTGCAGAATATTTTTATTTATGGAACATATTTTGTTAAATCTTAAATTTCAATTCTTTGCAGAACATTTTTTTATCTCAAATTTGCAAGCGCAACGCTCGGTCACATATATGCTGGTAACTCTTGTCTACACTCCCTCCCTTCTGCCCGGAGCACCGAACAACCCCCCACCCGCTCCATCCACCCCTACCAATTGGAATGGTAGGAGATTATTTTTCCCTGCGCTTTTTGAAAGAGTACATTTTTCCCTTCCCCGCTAGCATGTTGTGAAAGTGGGTGGCGCCAAGCAGTGTCAAATCACAGATTGCTGGGGAGTGTTTGTTAGGTGCCCATCGTGGAAAAAATCACCTCAAGTCAACAACAACAGAACTCTCGGGATGGCGAGATACTCGCATAAAGTTTTAAACTCCCACCTTAGAAAATTTTTAGGAAACTATAATCTGGGTCGGTATTTTGACCACTCACAAAATTCGAGCTTTAAAATCATATCCGTCATAAAATTACATGTGTTAAAAACTAATCCTTTACGGAGCTCCGAAAATTGCAGTCGAATACATTGTTCATGTCGGAAATATAATAAATTTACGGACATGTGAATCGGCTTCCATACGTAGCAGCCTGGACAATTCATTTTGCATATTGCTGACTATTACAAATCAGGCACGAGATTCTTTCGTAGAATTCCGTGTTTTTCATCATTTGGGATCAATACAAAACTGAAGAGAATTTGGGGGAGGAAATTAATGTGTGTTGGGAGAGGTCATTATATGTCTGGAAACAGTATTCCGTTTTTCAAAACTTAAAAAAGATCCTGTGATCGTTATTTCTTCTTCTGCAGTTGCCTCTGCCGAGTACTGTTCCTAAATATCAGTCTATTGCATAAATGTTTGTATTTCAGCGTGAAACAGTAGGCAACAATTTCCGCAAACGTAAATTCGATGGAGTGAAAATTTCCCTGTAATCTTTAGCCATGAGTTTATCCCACGGATTCAGGGAATTTTGCCTTTGTTGTCATCATTTGCATTGTTCTTGAGAGCGATGAGAAGGTGGAGGGGGGCTTTTCTGGCTGAAAACGGAATTCCGTCTTTCAAAACATTCAAAAACGAAAGCTAGACAGAGTGACGATTTCTCCCGTAATATTTTTTTTCTCGCGATTCCCTCTGTTCAGTATTAATGTAAAATATTATTTTGTTCAGTAAATGATTGTGTTTCAGCTTCAAAACTTAGGAAAAATTTCTGAAAAAGAAAATCAGACTGAGCGAAGAGTTCAAAAACTGTGCTCCACTCAGAATAACTGACATAACTCTCTTATGTGTTGGCATAATTATAAAAAGAGCAGGTATTTTATTGAATTTTGAATAATTAATATTTTCAAGAACTCATGTCAGTTCTGAGCAGAAGAAAAAACTGGAAGATATTTCCAATTTCATTGAATTTGTAAAAGGTTTACCATGTGTTCCACACTCTGAAGAAAAAAAAAGGGGAGGGGGATTTATTCTTTGAGGAAGGCATTTATTATCTTATAATTCTAACTCATCAGTTATGAAACTATATGACAGATTGTTTGTTCCATATTTTTTGTTGTTTTTTATTTTGGTTCCGTAAAAAAAAAATCTTGTTTTTAGATTAAAAGAAAAATTCAACCAAACTTGAGGTTCCATATACACTGGCAGAAAGTGCAAAAAGAACACCAAGAAGGAATTGTCGGACGATCATGAAATTTACATATGTTAATGGGGTCAAGTTTACGTAGGTGTGATGTTAATTTCGGGACCAACCGGTGAGCGCTTACGCCACAGCACGGCATAATATGCAAATTATCGTCGGTGGTATTTAAGGAGTACGGCGAAGTGAATGTAATCAGTCGTTGGCGTACGGACATGTGCGAAGACCCTAAAGAAGCTGTAATGCCTGGACATGGAAGACGTGTATGATTTCAGCAGTTATCGGACTTTAAGCGAGGTCGTCTAGTCGGACTCCGCGAGGCCGGGTGGTCGTATCGTCGTATTACGGAGCGAATTGGACGGGAAGTATCGGTGGTAGTACGATGGTGACGTAGATGGTCCGAGGAACATTCCCACACGAGAAGACGTAGAACCGGGAGTCACAGACGGACTGATGAGCGGACCGATCGACGCATAAGAAGAGCGGCGTTGTCAAGCAGAACATCCACTGAGACGCAAATCTGAGCTGCCGTTGCACCTGTGGTGACTGTGCGAACAATCCGCAACCGTCTACTGGATGCAGGACTACGTGCACGTGTACCTCTGACACCAGCCCACCATCAGGAACGCCTGCAGTGGTGTCGCCAACGTCTGCACTGGAGAACGCAATGGCAATCATTCCCACACAGAAGACGTGGAACCGGGAGTCACAGACGGACTGATGAGCGGACCAATCGACGCATAAGAAGAGCGGCGTTGCCAAGCAGAACATCCACTGCGACACAAATCTGAGCTGCCGTTGCACCTGTGGTGACTGTGCAAACAATCCGCAACCATCTACTGGATGCAGGACTACGTGCACGTGTGCCTCTGGCATGTGTACCTCTGACTCCAGCCTACCGTCGGGAACGGCTGCAGTGGTGTCGCCAACGTCTGCACAGGAGAACGCAATGGCGATCTGTTGTGTTCAGCGATGAAAGCAGATTCTGCTTGGGAGCCTCCGATGGCCGTATGCGTGTTCGCAGACGCACAGGGGAGCGTCTCCACCCTTCTTGCATCTGCCAGCGACACACAGGGCCTACACCTGGTCTCCTGGTGTGGGGAGCAATCAGCTATCACTCTTGTACACAACTAGTGTTTGTACCGGGTATGTTAAACAGCACCTCCTACATCAACAACATCATTCAGCCCGTTGTTGTGTTATTTGTAAGGTCGGTCCATCATGGTGTTTTTCAGCAAGATAAAGCACGTACACACATGGCACGTGCAATGCAACATGCACTTCAGGGTGTGAGACAACTTCCATGGCCTGCACGTTCACCGGATTTGTCCCCCATTGAGCACGTGTGGGATTTTATGGGACAACGACTTATCCGGTCTCCACGGCCAGCCACGACCATCCTGGATTTACGCGTCCAGGTTGAGGATGCTTGGAACTCAATACCCCAAACTTACATCCAACATCTGTACGACAGACTCCATGCCAAAATTGCACAGTGTGATGCAGTTCATGGTGGTTCAACCTCGTACTATCCATGTTACATGGAAATGTTATTTTTCAGTTTACCAGCAAATACAGCTGTATTTTGCCATAATGTTTTGATCACGTTATCCTCTGTATTCCGTTATTATGCTGTATAAATTTCGTTGGTATCAGACGTCTCCTTCTTGGTGTTCTTTTTCACTTTCCGCCAGTGTATTTAAAATTCAGGAAATTTTAAAAAGTAACTTCCTTAAACTGTCATTTTTATGATTTTCTAATTTGTGTTGTACAGTAACAAAAACCTGTAATTAATTATCCTGGAATACACATTCTTTTTTTATGTTTAAATTTTTATCAAAACTACAGAATCTTATGATTCATACATCAAATTCAAATTTCATTTAGCAATAAGTAGTTTGGATAATAGGCAGTGCTTAAGACACTTATATTATTACTCTTTGTTCCAACATCACCACCATGCATTACGTTTGTGCACAATACTTTGAAATTTGCTTTCGTTTCACCCGACTCCTAAATTTTGGAGCTGGCAGAGTTGGAGCTTATTTTTTCAGCCCTGCATAAAATGGTTTGTTCCATTAGTTTATATTTTTATTAAAATTAGTAAGAAATTTACAGACACCTAATCTTTGCAGTTACTTGCATTCTTGAAAAGAAAAAAAAAAAAAGAAAAGAAACATCTTGGGGTATCATAGTTGGCCCTGTTGGTCAAATTTTTTGCAATTGGCGATTATTTTTAAGTATGGCAACTATAAAAAAGCCTTGGCGATTTGATTGGCGATTGTAAGCACAGCTTTGCAGGCTAGCATTTTGATCAGTTACAAATTCAAATTGGTGAAAATATTAAATTCAACAGTAACAAATATAGTGAGTTGCAAGCACACTCACAGAAATAAGGCTATGCATCTAGACAAGTGTTGCTGCTAAAGTTTGTGAATAACAAACTGTAAAATATGCTCTGGTAAGTTTTGTTTTTATTTACCTTATGTACAGATTGTACATAAAGTACTTGGTAGCTAAAGATATTTAAATATAATTCCGTAAGACTAAAAAAATATTTTGTAAACAGAAATAGACATAAATATTCCTCAGTTTCTGTGCATTTCCGAGTGCTTAAATGTTACCATTTTTCACAAATACGTATTTCAGAGCCTGAAATTTCTACACCAGTTTGAACCACAAAATGAAACTAACGGGTTTTGTTGAGTACCAGTAGGGGTATCTTTGATGGGGGAGGAAGGGGGATTAAATTTTTATCTGGTTCCTCTTTTGAGATATGTAACCTTGAAATCTGCAAAAGTTGGAAATTTTGCAACTGGGAGGGGGGGGGGCAAACCTAGACACAGTTGAGAACTCCACTAGCCATAGTTCATAGTTATTACACAAAAATTCCCATCTTGGGGTTCCAACTCCCAGTCACCTTAACATTTAAGTCCATCAAAATAGGTGATTATGCTTGCGAGTATTGTAGATTTCAACGCCATTTTAATCATGGTTAAAAAAATATTTTCTATCATTTCTATACATTTTCTGTAAACCGAAAATGTCTTCTTTAAGGTAGTGAAAACCAAGACTTTTGATCTACAATAAGAGGAAAACAATTGCCTTTTTTCAAAACCATTGTGAGGTGCCCTATTTTGGCCTGCTGCAGAAAAGAAAAATAAACCTATATCCAAGATGGTGGCAGATAAAAATAAAATAAAAATTGTTTTGAGTTACTCACCAATAAGGGTAAACTATGGGGGTGGGGGGTATAAAATAGTCAAAGCAACCAATAAAAAAATTGGGTAATATCATGTCGGAATGTCCAGTAGGCTATATAAAACATGCCATTTTGGAGTTTGTTTTTTTCCTCACCAAAATTGCAAACTGCCCGAAGTATTTTTTTTCCCCTGCTGAAAGGTTACTTATAATGCACACATGAAAATATTTTTTAGCAAAGTTGAAGTGGGAGCTCATTTTGGAAAAAACTGCTTTAATAAAAACGTGGCCTCATTTTTCCATGTCTTTTGTTGCTAAATTAAAAAAAAAAAATTTAATTAGAAAAATGTGCAGGAACAAGTTGTTCAAAATTGTATGGATCATGCAGATCATTTAAGAAAAAAAATTATGTGACTGCAATATTTAGTTGTGAAGTTACGAATTTTTTGGTCCTACAGTGTAGTTGCAAAAACTCATAGTGCAAAAATTTTAAAGGCAGAGTTACCCAATTTCTAAAGTGGCATTACTCACGATCTACAGGACCGAATGATCTAAAATCTTAACAGGATTCATATCTCACCAGTACAATACTTTGTACCAATTTTTACAAAAATCTGAGATGGGTGGGTGGCATGTTCTGGGTGATCTGACATGGAATGGCCCAGGTAGGACCCGAGATAATAGCAATAAGAACGAAGTCACTAACAAAAAAAAAAAAAAAAAATCAGAGCATTGGTATGATAGATTTGGGGGCATACTGCCAATAGTAGAAAAGTGGGTAAATGTGTAGATTAGTGCCCTTTGAAATTATTTTGTCGGAAAAATTTTAGTACCTGGTAAAAGCGCGACGTACAGATTTTAGATTTTGGAAATTAATGGCAAATGGTACAGAAATTTCATGTTTTAAATGTCTTTTAAATATTTTTATTGTGATATTTACCTGTAAGTGCGATGCTGCAAAGAGACGCTGCGGTAGGCCTAACGCATCGCCATGGTGATGATGCCAAGCATTGCTCCGTTGAAAGGAAGATTCGCTGCGGCGGGTAACTCACGCGCGGATGACTACAAGTACATCTGCATACGTTCTAGCCAGGGAAGCGAAGCATCATGTACTCATACGCTACAGAATATAGTTCGTTCATGTTTATTCATTGTTTTTAAAGCAGATGTCCAGAAATGTTTCGTTCTTTTACACATGATTCCTGCTTCCAAATTGAAAGTATGAATATGGCTTTCTATGTTGTACAGGAAACTGGGGAAGTATAACTTTCGGTTCTGCTGAGAACGGCTTCCATTCGTAGCTGATTTGTTGTGCCACTGCAGTTTTTCTTCTCTTGTTAATACTTTGTTTGCAGGTCAGTTTCTATTTGCAAATCACAGAGGTTGTTTCCGGTTTTTCTTGCCAACAACGTACAGGATATAACATAATAAAGGGTGGATAATCTGGACCTATTTTCTGTAGCGTATCACTACAAAATTTATCGCTCTCCTGCCAACAACGTAACTGTTTTCTTTTGTACTCTTCCGCCCGTCATTTCGGTACAGCAACAAACGGACCTTCCTTTTAACGGAGCAAAGCTCGACATCGTTGTGGTAGTGATGCGTTAGGCCTACTGCAGCGTCTTTTCACAGCATCACACTTACAGATAAATGTTACGATAAAAAAATCTTTAAAAGATATTTAAAATATGAAATTTCTGCAGCATTTGCCATTAATTTCCATACTCTAAAATCTGTACGTCACACTTTTTCCAGGTATTAACATTTTTCCGACAAAATAATTTAGGACGCTAATCTACACATTTACTGAAAAGTGTACTTACCTAGCTTTAGTGCTGTGCACAGCAGGGGGAGAACTGATAAAAGACATGAAATCACAAATTAGAGATGTGCAACAAGTGCTTCATATGCTGTTGCTGTTATGGAAATCAAATTAATATTGTGAAAAGGCAATTAGCATAAAATCAACACCAATGCTAAAACTACCAGGTGCACCATATAAAAGAGGCCCTGTGGCCAGACGTTGTTCAGTGAGTAAAAGTTGTTTGGCAGGCTTCCAGTTAAAACCGCTTTGTCCCACTTCAACCGGTTTCTGTGTGTACAGCTGCAAAGGAATTCTCCAGAGTGGTTAGTCACAGCCAGAGCAGTGTAGGTATGCAGTCATAAGTGTAAGTGAAGAGAGAACAAAGGCAATGAAAATGGTTTTAAGTATGGAACAGCAGATTTTTATTGTGGAACAGTATTTCAGAAATAACTCATACACAGTTTAAAATGAGTTCTTTACAGAAACATTTCCACATTGTGCAGCGCCGGCGAAATCAGTGGTACAGAAGTTAGTGTGGAAATTTTGTGAAACTGGCACGGTGTGCTACAGGAAATGAAACAAAACCAAAACAACTTGTACCGAAGACAATATCAAAGATGTGTGCACAATAATGTTACAAGGCCCTTGGAAGTCGATTCGCCGATTATTGTCTGCAACGGGAATATCTGCCATGTCATGCCAATGAATACTTAAGGTGGATTTGCATTTTCAACCGTACAAAGTTAAGGCGCTCCAAGAACTTAAATTTTCTGATTATGCAAAACGGATGCAATATTGTAAGTGGTTTCAGGAGACCATTGTCAACACTGAAATGGACCCAACACTTCATTACATGACATATGAAGCATGGTTTCATCTGTCCAGGTATGTCAATGAGCAAAACAGCAGGATTTGGACCGACACGAATCCCAGACGGACAATAGACACTCCTCTGTACGACCAAAAGATGGGCGTTTGGTGCGCTGTGTCTGAGAAGAGGATAGTCGGCCCATTCTTTTTCACTGACACCTTCAACTCGGAGTGCTATGTTCAGCAACTGTTCAACCCATTTGTTGTCGCACTTATAAAAGAAGAGCGAACATATGCTTTCCTTTAGCAAGATGGTGCAATGGCGCATACTGCGCAGAACAGTCTACGTGCTGTGCAAGAAGTGTTTGAGGAGGACAGAACTGTGTCGAAGGGACTATAGCCATCCAGATCACCCGATCTCTCCACCTGTGACTTTTATCTGTGGGAAGCATTGAAAGGGAAAGTGTATGCAACTAATCTGCACACCCTTGATGAATTAAAAGTGAACATTACGGATGCCATAGACCAGATTACTGCCGATGAGATGTGGCGCGTTATGAACAACATGTTCCGTCGTGTGCAGCTGTGTCTTGATGTCGGAGAACAGCACTTTCAGCAATTGTTGTAAATGCAGGTAAATTACTCCTGTTTTCTACCATTTCAACTATTCTTTACATGTATAGTAACATTGCCTGACTGTTGTCGTTCATTATACTCGAGCCTGTTTTATATGGCACACCCTGTACTTCTCTATGGCTCAGTGACTTACGAGGACAAATCAATGAAAAAAGAAATATTCCTCATAATATATATGGGAAATTGATAGAATATTCAAAGATATAATATTCAATCAATATACATGGGAAATCGATAGAATATTCAAAGCAAACAGAATATAAATTTTACATATACTTGTACCACATTACTAGTAATCCATGTAAATCTCTCAAAAAACTTGAAAATTTCATCACCCTGGAGCAGGAATTGAATCTGTATCTCCCGATTTCCGTTCGAGTATGCTGACCGTTACACCTTCCAGGACAGTAAAGTTCCAAGCAACTGAGATTGAGCAACCTTAGCTTATGAATCTGAACATACTTCAGATGTTCGCTATTTGAAGCAACTCTGCTTCCTCATAGTGTTTTGGGTTGCTTCAAATAGCGAAAATCTGAGGATGTTTAGATTCCTAAGCTATGTTTGCTTAGTCTCAGTTGCTTGGAACTTCACTGTCCTGGGTGGTGTAGTGGTTAGCATACTCGAAAAGAAATCGGGAAATGCAGGTTCGATTCCCGCTCCAGGGCGATAAAATGTTTTCAGTGAGAGTTACGTGGGCAGGGCCTGATTACTGCACGGGCCAGCTAAATTGTTTCTAGAAAAATTACTTATAATAATTGTTGCACTTATCGTTATTGTGAAAGTTATATTTTACGGGGTTTCATTGATGGTTTGAGGTATGACTATCGCCTATTGGCTTTCAGCAATATGGAATTTATTGTGGGTCTTTTGAATGTAGTCACATGTCCTTGCCAGTTAACAAACCAACCAATGATGAACAGTTACATAAGATATATAGGGTGTCCCAAAATGATTACCTCGATTTCAACTGCTTTTAACTTTATTGTGAATATATTTACAAACACCAGATTTTGCACATAAACATACATGATAATCAAGTTTTATTTGGTGCACTCGATATGGGCACCGCGAGTGACACGCGAAATGTCAAATCTGTACTCTATCTCCCACCACACATTTTGCAGCATTTGGGGAGTTACACTCTCTAGGGCTAGTCTGATTCGTTCACACAAAATGTGCACATTTTGAACTGGTGTCACATATGCAACATATCCCCAAAGGAAGAAGTCCAATGGAGTAATATCCGGTGATCTCGGTGGCCATGGGATTGGGCCATCTCTACCAATCCATCGATTTGGAAAGTGATGGTGCAGCAGGTCTTGCACATATGTTGCCTAGTGAGGAAGTGCTCCATCTTGTTGGAAAAACACACGGGGCTGCATGTCCTGCAATTGAGGTATTGCATAAATCTCAAGCATATCCGCATACACATTACCGGTGAGAGTTCTTTCATGAAAAAAAACAAAAGGCCCAATAACGCTGTCACACCACACATTCACCTTGGGACTGTCCCGCATGTGCTCCCCTGACAGTGTGTGGGTTTTCGGAACCCCAAATTCGCACGTTATGTCTGTTTACAACACCGCTAGTGTGAAAAGTCGCTTCGTCCGAAAATGCCATCTGCTGTAAGAAATGTTCATTGTCCTCCAATTTCTGGAACATAGTGTTATCAAATTACTCGCGTGCATCGAAGTCCTATGGTTTGAGTTCCTGAACAATCTGCACCTTGTACGCATACAATTTCAACCGATTTTGTAGCACCCTGTGCACTGTACTCTTCGGTACCTTGAGCTGACGTTCAGCTTGCCACACTGATTTTTGCGGTGATCGGGTGAAGGCTGCATGATTTTTTTCAACTGTCACTGCAGATGCTGAGGGTGGTCCAGCACTTTTACCCTTTTCAACTGTACCTGTTTCTTTCTTTTTTTTTTTTTTTTTTGGAGGTTTAACGACCACCGTGAGCAACTCAATGGGCTATAAGCAGTCGCCTGTCTCTAATTTAGGGTCACTGGTTCCAGGGAAGGGAGAGAGCCAGTGCCGTAAGACAAACACAACATCCACGCCTCACTGGGATTCGAACCCGGACCCCTCTCGGACGAATGATCAGAGGCCAACGCCTTAGACCACTGCGCCACCGGGGCGGCGTACCTGTTTCTAAAAACTTTCGCATCCACGAATTGATCAATTTCACATCTAGTGGTTGTTTTCCGTAACGAGTTTGAAACTTTCGTTGCACCATTTTTGGCGACTTTGTCTTTGCCAGCCACACGACACACTGAGCCTTTTCTTGTGTAGAAGCCATGTCTTCAGATTCTGCACCAACAGCGCTCCAAGTGGCAGACTTGGGTACTAAATCTCACAGCTAGCAAAACTTTCAGAGTGCACCTACTCACCTGCAAAAGAAAATCGAAATCCGTGTAGTCATACCATTCCGAAATCAGGGTAATAATTTTGGGACACCCTGTATTTCTGCTTTGCAAATGTATCACAGCTTGCCACTGGTGAAAATTCGTTAAGGACCAGTCACATGATCTTGACGAGTAATAACTGTTTCATGCTATCATCTACAACCGTAGTTGCCAGATTTTTAATTTTATTACATAAAAGTTAAACCGCAACTGTAATCGTATTTCGTATGTGGTAGAGGTTTCCGAGTTGTAACTTAAACTAAACGGATTTACCAGTTGAGAATTTTGAGATATTAGTATTACAATGTCTTCACGAAAATATCTTTCAGGTGCTTGTAAAAGAAAAAGAAGTTACAATATTCGACTTCAGTTACTATCCCATAAGGGATTGAGAAGTTCATAACATGCTCCAAAAAAGATGTTCCTGTGGATGAACACGGTAACTCTTCTAATGCTGAACTCGAGGTAGGAGAGCATTTTAGTAAAAAACTGTTACGTATAAGCTCTTCCCAGACAACCCAGATTCAAGAAAGGGGCAACATAGAGCCTGAAGATGTATTTTACAATAGTTCTCCATTAACGGAAAATGGAAGCATAGCTGATTCGCAATGTCAGTCCTTTTGCCACCACATCTTGAATTCAGTCATCCAAGTATTGAAAACCAACATAGTAGTAATTATGATGATCAGTCAAAATGTAAACCTGTATTTCCTGCAGATGTCGGTTTGTGGCCTAATTTTATTACAGATAAGTTTCGTGAACATTTCATTTGTAACAGACCAAGTCAGAATATTGGCCAAATTTCTAGTTCAAAACGTGTTATTTTGAAAAGAGAACGCATGCTCATAGAACAAAACTTTTATCACAAGAAAAAAAAAATAATAAGTTGGTGAACAGAGAATGGTTAGTATATTCTCAAGCTAAATGTGCACTCTTTTGCTATGAGTGTAAACTGTTCAATCCAGTGATCAAGCTTTATGTAAGGATGAATTTTCCTGCTGGAAAAATACTGCAGAGACTTCAGGAACATCCACACGTGAAGAGAATGTAACCCTCTGTCTGCCACAGAGGGTTACACTCTTTTCATGTGTGGATAATTTGCTAATTGAAGAATATCAGCAGGAGTGTCAGTATTGAAGGAAAGTTTTGATTAGAATTGTGGCTGTAATAAAGCTTTACGTGGACTTGCTTTGTTTGGGGAAAATGAAACACTCCATTCCCTACAGAACGGCAATTCCCTTGGAACTTTGGAGCTGGCAAGTCTTTTCGGTCCATTCTTGGCAGACAATTTAGTAAAATACGGAAATATTGGTACTGGTAATGCAAATACCTATCTTCTACTACTGCGACTGAATTAATTAAAATTATGGCACAAAAAGTATTGAATGCGGTAGTTGCATAAGTTCAGAAAGCCAGATATTTTGGTTTAATTGTGGATTCTACTCTTGATGTTGCACATGTAAACCAGTTGGCAGTAGCTGTACATTATGTGACTGAAAACGGAGATCCTGTTGAACGTTTTTTGAAATTTGTGTCAATCTGTGGCCATGATTCTAGCCATCTAATTCATACTGTGACTTCCTTGCTTCAACAACTTGGCATAGATATATAATTGCATAGAACAGTCCTACGACAATGCCAGCAACATGTCAGGCAAATACACAGGGTTACAGGCCAAGGTAAAGGAGCTGTGCCCATTAGCCGAATATGTGCCTTGCGCAGGTCACTCGTTAAATTTAGTTGGAGTTCATGCAGTTGAGTGCTGTCAACAAGCTATTTCCTTCTTTGGATTAATGCAGAGCATATTTAATTTTTTTCCCCAGTTCTCTACGGTGGGAAACTCTTCAGAAATAGCTGGTGGACTTCGTGTAAAAACATTATCTGAAACTAGATGGTCTGCCGCTGCTGACCAAATAGTTTGCTAGCAAAACATTTGCATGACTAGCAAGTAAAACTAAATCACATCGTAACTTATTTTCTAATAAAGTTACACAGAAATTTAAATATGTGTATAAATATTTTGACTTACCTTTTTGAATAATGAATAGAATCTTAGATAAGCTTAGTGACTATCTTCATTATTAATTTCTAACATATTCTCATACCACATGAATATATTTCACTGACATTCTAATTCAGATTTCTTCCCATATGGTTTACGCTCAGGGTGTCTGACTTTGTCATCATACCACTTTATAACTGCCGACCATGGATTAAAAATCTCTTTTTGTGGCCCTTCTATTTCAATTGTCATCAGAGCACTTAAATTGTTCCTCCAATCCCCTTGAATTCTTTTTATAAAACTGAATCCCACCTCACAACATGCAGTGCTAAGTGAAAGTATCGCACAAATTTCTGCTAAACTTAATATGTTTTTATAGGCTTCATATTTTTCTTGGAACATCCTGCTCCAAAAATGCTTTGACCCTTTTTTCATGTCACTTTGATGGTTGTTTGCAGCATCCACTTTTAATTCCATAAATTCTCCACTTACGTTGAATAATTCAACTACACACTTTTGCAGTGGTTCCTTAAAATACTCAACCATTGTCAATATTTCAGAATTTGCATAATTTTTTAGTTCTTGAGCATCACTTGGCCAATTTGCTACTTCAAATACTGTTGAAAGCTTTAATATTCCATTGTCTTGCAAAGATGCAAATCTAAGTTAATATTTTCTAAAACTGCATCAGTTAAAACATTTTTTTTTTAAATGAATGTATAGCATCAGTTTTTTTTTTTTTTTTTTAAGATTGACCTTTAAATGTACAATTTCCAGAAAGATGATCCAATTTAACAGTATTTGTAAATTCATGTAAGTTAATGCCTTCTGAAACTTTCATTTCATTTAGCTTTTCCTGAACACTGTGAAGTCTGTTAAGTATTTGATGTAAACTTGTGTTGTGTGTTTGTACGCAGAGAGAGAGTCGAGCTATTTCACCCAGTACATCTGTGAAAAAGTGTAAATGCAGTAGGAAAGTATAAGTCAGACAGTGTTTCAGAATTCCTTGTGCTAATGCCTTTTCATCAGATGATCCAGAAACACAGACATCTTCCAAGTGCATGACAACTGCCTTCCAGTCATTAATCAAACCTTGACACGCGCTGTAATGGTGTGGTATCAATCTTACACCATCTAATCTTTGTGGAACTATTGTATTTTCATTGCATATTGATGCAATATCTTTGAACGTGGTCCTACGTTTAGGAGACCTTGAGTAAAAACTATATATTTGCTTAATTATCATTTCCAAAGTAGTCATATATGTTTTTGAAAAAGCTGATTTCATGGCCAACTCCAGGCAATAAGACATGCAGTGAATATTAACCAACCAAGAACAAGCATCTTTTATTTTAGCCCCAACTCCAGATTTTCTTCCAGTCATAACTGCAGCACCATCAGTTCTCAAACTAACAATTTTATCCATCCACTGAGGAAAGTTCAACTTGTCTGAAAACTTTGTGTTTATTGCCTTTAAAATATCATTAGCAGTAGTAAATTTTAAATAAACTAATTTAATAAAGTGTGTCAGAGGTTCTCCTTGATTGACAAACTTGGCACATAACACCAATTTACTTGTTGTGCAAATATCTGTAGATTCATCAATCATCAGAGAGAAAAACCGAGCATTTCTTAGTTTTGAAAACAAAGTCTCACAGATATCATTACCAATGAAGCGAGTAAAAGTACTGCAAGCTTTATCGTTATGATAGGTAATGCGAATATCTGATTTACCTTCAGTTATCCTTTTGTGACAGGAAATAAATTTTTCAAAGAATTTAAACTTTACCTCAGATTTTGCCATAGTGTATGTAACATGAAATAATCTGTCCATCTTTTTTAGAAGCTCTTCATCTGCTGTTCTAAATGATTTCACTATAGCAGTATCACATAATTCACCTTCCTTGGAAGCTTTTACTGATGATGCTGTCAGATGATCAGAAGATTTGCTATGTGCAGAAACAGATTCTTTTTTTACATTTTGAGTCTGACACTTTTTTATGCCATACTCAGGACAAATTTCGCACCAAATTTCTTTCACATGTGAAGGAGATGTATCTATTAAACTGTAATTAATCCTTCAATTTACTTCCGATATCGGAGGTCAATCATTTAACGTGCATTAATGCATTTGCATTTTTGAACTTCACTTTTAGTTTGTAAAGTTCGATGAACACTTACCGCACGTGGGGCTTGGCTTTCAATCCATATTTCCGTTACGTGGATCCGGCACGGGATTTTTTCATTTGGCCACGGGTCTGCTTCTTCTTTTTTTTTTTTTTTCTCCGTTGGAATTTATTTTGTCTCATCACCAAATGAGTTTTTCCTTTGCTGCATCCTCATTTACTTCAATATTTATTCATACCCGAGTACTTTCGGTACTACTACTATACCGTCTTCGAGGGGACATTTTGCTCCAACTAGCACGGACCGTGTCAGCTGGGCATTTCGGTGGTTCTCGCGGGCTGCTTCTGTCATCTGCTATCGCTTCTTCTTGGGCGTTGTGGCGCCATCTCTTGTTGGTCAGTGATCTCCTTTTTCGAACTTTTTCTTTTTTTTGCTCAATTTTAATTAAATTTCTCCAGCTGTTTCTCAAATTATTAGGGTCATTGTGGTTGCAAACTTTTGTCCTATTTTTTTCAATCATTACCGACTCTGCTATTCTGAGGTGTTTTTCGGATTTACAGCTTTTAATGATTTTTATATTTTCGAATTTTGGATATTTTTGGTTATCCAGACAGTATTGAATCAGTGCTGTTTTTTCTTCTTTTTTCTGCCAGTTTTTTATGTGTTGTTTTAATCTGTGTTTAAGCTTATTTTTGGTACTTCCTATATAAGCCATTGGAGGATTTTCAGTAATAGGAATTGAATAAATACCTGCTTTTTCTAACATTCTTATTTTATCATTATTTTTTGTTACTATATTTTTGATGGTATTTACTTTTCCTCCAATTTGAATGTTATGCTTTTTACAAATATTATTAATTTCATTGGTAGTGCCTTTAATGTAAGGAAAACCATTTAAATATTTGATTTCTTTTTTAAATACTACAGCATTATTTTTTTTTATTTTCTTTATTACTTCTGTGTCCCATTTTTTTATTAAATGGTTAGGATAACCAAAGCTGCTTGCAATTTTTTTTATTTTATTTTATTTATGAATTTGATTTCTTCATTGATGAACTGACTATTTTCAGAATGCGTATATGCTCTTTTAATTAAGGTTTTTATACTATTGCATTTTTGAGGATATGGATGTGCTGAATTGTATGGGATTAGGACCGGAACAAATGAACTTTTCCGATAAACTCTGTATAGTAACTTATCTGTGGATTTGATAACATGTACATCCAAAAAGGCTATTGCATTATTTTTTTCCATTTCAACCGTGAGTTCTATAGTTGGATATAATGCGCTGTAACGTTTTGTTAATTTTTTTAATTCTTCTTCGATCAGTTTTGATAGAATGAAAATGTCATCTACGTATCGACAGTACACTTCTGGTTTTTCTTCCATATGATGTAGGACATTTTCTTCAATTTCGTTCATCACAACCTCAGCATATAGAGTTGATAATGGTGAGCCCATTGGGCCTCCTGAATTTTGTTTTAAAAAGAAATCAAATATTTAAATGGTTTTCCTTACATTAAAGGCACTACCAATGAAATTAATAATATTTGTAAAAAGCATAACATTCAAATTGGAGGAAAAGTAAATACCATCAAAAATATAGTAACAAAAAATAATGATAAAATAAGAATGTTAGAAAAAGCAGGTATTTATTCAATTCCTATTACTGAAAATCCTCCAATGGCTTATATAGGAAGTACCAAAAATAAGCTTAAACACAGATTAAAACAACACATAAAAAACTGGCAGAAAAAAGAAGAAAAAACAGCACTGATTCAATACTGTCTGGATAACCAAAAATATCCAAAATTCGAAAATATAAAAATCATTAAAAGCTGTAAATCCGAAAAACACCTCAGAATAGCAGAGTCGGTAATGATTGAAAAAAATAGGACAAAAGTTTGCAACCACAATGACCCTAATAATTTGAGAAACAGCTGGAGAAATTTAATTAAAATTGAGCAAAAAAAAGAAAAAGTTCGAAAAAGGAGATCACTGACCAACAAGAGATGGCGCCACAACGCCCAAGAAGAAGCGATAGCAGATGACAGAAGCAGCCCGCGAGAACCACCGAAATGCCCAGCTGACACGGTCCGTGCTAGTTGGAGCAAAATGTCCCCTCGAAGACGGTATAGTAGTAGTACCGAAAGTACTCGGGTATGAATAAATATTGAAGTAAATGAGGATGCAGCAAAGGAAAAACTCATTTGGTGATGAGACAAAATAAATTCCAACGGAGAAAAAAAAAAAAAAAAGAAGAAGCAGACCCGTGGCCAAATGAAAAATCCCGTGCCGCATCCACGTAACGGAAATATGGATTGAAAGCCAAGCCCCACGTGCGGTAAGTGTTCATCGAACTTTACCAACTAAAAGTGAAGTTCAAAAATGCAAATGTAATTAATCCAATTCCATTTGTTGGTTAATCTCCAGTTCTGTACAGTAGCAACCTTCACATTTTTAACTGCAGATGTTGTACACAATTTTCGCTTAAGGGAACTATGCTGAGACGAATTATCACCACGTGATTTTTTTTTTTTTTTTTTTTTTGATTGTAGGTTTAACGACCACCATGAGCAACTCAATGGGCTATAAGCAGTCGCCCGTCCCTAATTTAGGGTCACTGGTTCCAGGGAAGGGAGAGAGCCAGTGCCGTAAGACAAACACAACATCCATGCCTGACCGGGATTCGAACCCGGACCCCTTACGGACGAATGATCAGAGGCCAGCGCCTTAGACCACTGCGCCACCGGGGCGGCCCACGTGATTCACCAGCTATCATGCTTTGATTTCCTGTTCCATTGCCTGACACGGTGGAGCTTTCGATATCTTGCACGAAATTTAAGCATTGTTCTCATTTTGAGATGAAGGCTTTTGATCAGAAGTTTGCCGTCGCTTGTTTACAAATGAATGCAAAGACAACTGTCGACTCATGATTAAAAAAATAAAGCAAATGAAACACGAAGGTACACTTAACAATAAACGAGCCTACGTAACACGTCGTTGTTCACTAAAAAAATCCGAAGAACACAAAATATATTGAAACTACCCCAACAGAGACAGGGTGAACACAGGATTAACTGGAACTCTGACGTCATAAAGTCGACTGCAGCGTACCATCGGTTTCTTACAAAACTAGCCGTTGATTGACAGCCCAGCAGGAATCATGTGATTTGTTCCATTTGAACTCTTGCTAAAGTGAAAGACAAATATTTGAATTCATACACACTGCATATCTGCCAACTACCACACAATGTCGTAGTTTCTACGGAATTAGTTGTCTGACTACGGAACTCACTATCAAAACTATGGATTCTACAAATTTTCATTTTGTTTCAAATTTTTCTTTTGCTATATTTTTATGATATACATGAGATTCTTAAATGGATTCGCGGAATCGCGCTTTTTTTTTTGTCGTCAGTTAGATCATTCTGAAGATCGATATTTTCCATCTGGAGGCGAAATTTCGTGGTTCAAAACTTTTGAAAACAGTAGTGAAACGGAGTAAGAAAATTTTGCCGTAATCGCAAACTTTTCTCCCAATGTTGTCTTTGTGTCCGCTTTTCTTGTTAAATATCATTTTATTGCATAAATGTTTGCATGTTAGCTTGAAACTGTGGAGAACAATTTGCAAAAACGGAAGTTGGATGCTGCAAAATTTTTCAGTAATCTTCGGGCATGAGATTCTTCCGCGAATTCAAGGAATTCCGCCTTTTTTCGTTATTATTGGAATTCCGTCTTTACGAAACTAGAAAACGAAAGGTCGACGGAATTCCGATTTTTTCCGCAATCATAATTTCTTTTTTCTCACGATGTTGCCTCTGTCAAGTATTATTGCTCAATAACATTTTACTGGATAAATATTTGTATTTCAGCTTGAAAATACGAAGAAAATTTCCAAAATTGGAAGTCAGACAAAGCAAAAGTTTCTTCCGTAATCGTTTACTCCTTCCACGAACACAAAGACTTTCGTAAAAAAGCGTCTATCTATGCCACGCAATAAGGCTAGTTACTATGGATAAGACTTTTGCCAGTGTTGGCAGGCTATTTTCCAGTAGCATTTTGGTTTGCTTCTTTCGGTTTTGACTACCATCCTAATAAGTGGAATTATTCTTGCTTATTCATCACTGATCTTTAGAGCGCAGTATTTCATGCATGCATGACTATCAAGACTTGTGGAAGTGGACGATCGCTTGGCTTAGGTTATGACAGGAGTTGAGGACAAAGTTCATGGGGCAAAAGAAGGGAGGGTGGCAGAGCAGGTGGTCAAACAACCGATCCATCCCAGAGCTCTGGGTTGCCACAGCAACCATTGCCGACGTCACGTTCAGTTTCTGTAATAGAACAATGAGGGCACGATGGAGAGGAGTTTCAATGTGCTTCTACGACAGTTCCCACTGGAGGGGTGAAAGATATGGGGAGGATGGGTATTAAGTGTTGAAAGGAAATTGGCGAAAGAGAATTGCTGATCGTCACTGTTTTAACAAGTGATAATAGAAACTGTCATGTAAACTTCATGGATTGATAATGATTTTTGGTTACTTTAAATAAAGAAATTACCTTACTAGCAATATTTGCTACTGCGATTTTTTTTCACTAGCAAATTTGATTTTTCACTAGCTATTTGCTAATCGGTGAAATCGCGCCCTGCATGAAAGCCTTGCTTAATGTATCGGATAATGTCAATGAAAAAATGCCTAGAAAGCACGAAGCAAAAGTACTTCTGCACAAAATGGAGAAGATTGATAATGCTGTTTTAACAGTTGTATGAGATATAATTTTTCAATGTTTGAACAGTGTTAATAAAGTTGCTCCAGTCTGTTACTGAGGATATATTAGTCCAAGTACCAATGTATACTTCATTAGTTATATTTGTACAGTCAGTGTGTGACGAGTTTGACAAGTATGAGCTTAAGGCAAAAAAATTTAGTGGAAAACAAGTATTCAGTGAAGCGTAAAAGTGAAGAGCCAAAAAGTCGAATGCTTGATGATAGTGCATCTGTTGAACTTCAGCAGTCTAATAGAGATTACTTTAAATTACACAGTGTCACTATGTCATATGTGATTCACTGATTTCAGAGCTTGAAAGGAGGAAACAAGCATATGTAACCATTAATGATCGATTTAGTTTTTTAATGAAAAAAGATGCTTCTAACGAAGTACTTCGAGAAGCAGCGAATTGTTTTCAAAAGATATATAGTGATGACCAGGGCTTGACAAATATGTTACAGGACTCCCAGAATTTAGGAACCAGGTGAAACAAAGTCAAATTTCAAAGGATAATGCATGCACGATGCCGGAACAAAAAGTGATAATCAGGGCAAGATTTCATCTTTTTTGCTCACTAGCAAATTTTGCTAGTGACCAAATAGTTTGCTAGCAAAACATTTGCATGACTAGCAAGTAAAACTAAATCGCATCGTAACTTATTTTCTAATAAAGTTACACAGAAATTTAAATATGGGTATAAATATTTTGACTTACCTTTTTGAATAATGAATAGAATCTTAGATAAGTTTAGTGACTATCTTTATTATTAATTTCTAACAAATTCTCATACCACGTGAATATATTTCACTGACATTCTAATTCAGACTTCTTCCCATATGGTTTACGCTCAGGGTGTCTGACTTTGTCATCATACCACTTTATAACTGCTGACCGTGGATTAAAAATCTCTTCTTGCGGCCCTTCTACAGTATTTCAATTGTCATCAGAGCATTTAAAGTTTCAACAGACAAATTGTTCCTCCAATCCTCTGTATTCTTTTTAAAAAACTGAATCCCACCTCACAACATGCAGTACTAAGTGGAAGTATCGCACAAATTTCTGCTAAACTTCTACACACTTCATATCTGCCAACTACCACACAATGCAGTAGTTTCTACGGAATTAGGTGTCTGACTACGGAATTCACTATCAAAACTACGGATTCTATAAATTTTCATTTTGTTTCAAATTTTTCTTTTGCTATTATTTTTATGATATACACGAGATTCTTACAGGGATTCATGGAATCCCGCTTTTTATTTTATTTTTTCATCAGTTAGATCATTCTGAAGATCGATATTTGGGAGAAGGGGGGTCGTCTTCCATCTGGAGACGAAATTCCGTGCTTCAAAACTTTCAAACACAGTAGTGAAACGGAGTATGAAAATTTTGCCGTAATCGCAAATTTTTCTCCCAATGTTGCCTTTGTGTCCGCTTTTCTTGTTAAATATCATTTTATTGCATAAATGTTTGCATTTTAGCTTGAAACTGTGGAGAACAATTTGCAAAAACGGAAGTTGGCTGCTGCAAAATTTTTCTGTAATCTTCAGGAATGAGATTCTTCCGCAAATTCAAGGAATTCCGGCTTTTTTCGTTATTATTGGAATTCCGTCTTTACGAAACTAGAAAATGAAAGGTCGACGGAATTCGAATTTTTTCCGTAATCATATTTCTTTTTTTTCTCACGATGTTGCCTCTGTCAAGTATTATTGCTCATTAACATTTTACTGGATAAATATTTGTATTTCAGCTTGAAAATACAAGGAAAATTTCCAAAACTAGAAGTCAGACGAAGCAAAAGTTTCTTCCGTAATCGTTTACCCCCTCCACAAACACGTTTCGTAAAAAAGCGTTTATCTATGCCAAGCAATAAAGGTGATTGCTTGGCTTAGGGTACGACAGGAGTTGAGGACAAAGTTCATGGGGCAAAAGAAGGGAAGGTGGCAGAGCAGGTGGTAAAACAACCGATCCATCCCAGAGCTCTGGGTTGCCACAGCAACCATTGCCGACGTCACGTTCAGTTTCTGTAATAGAACAATGAGGGCACGATGGAGAGGAGTTTCAATGCGCTTCTATGACAGTTTGGAAGGGATGAAAGATACGGGGAGAATGGGTATTAAGTGTCGAAAGGAAATAGGCGAAAGAGAATCGCTGATCGTCGCTGTTTTAACAAGTGATAATAGAAACTGTTATGTAAACTTCGTGGATTAATAATGATTTTTGGTTACTTTAAATAAAGAAATTATCTTACTAGCAATATTTGCTACTGTGATTTTTTTTCACTAGCAAATTTGATTTTTCACTAGCTATTTGCTAGTTGCTAATCGGTGAAATCGCGCCCTGGTGATAAAGTATATTTGTTGTCAAGTTTTTCTTTTTACCCTAACCACTTATTGCAAAATAAAGTTTAAATTTGCTCAATGATTTTCTTTTACCATTCATCAGTTGCTGCTCTCAAAAAATTAAAATTTCAGATTTTGATGTTATTAAAACACAATTTGTGGAAATCAAATTTCATACATATTTATTCGAAGTACTGTACATATTTTCCTTCGTATAAACTGCAGACAATAAAATTCAGAAAACAAATTCTTTTGCAAGATCCGTTGCAGCATGTAATCTACAAACTGTTGAATAAAAAAAAATCTGACACATAATTTGCGAGGCATATAATCCGCAGATCGTGGAATTCTGAGAAAAACTATTTTTTTACTTCGTATAATACTCTGCAGCGTGTCCACAGATCATGAAATTCAGAAGAAAAAAGATCGTAAATTTATAATCCACACCTCTCATGTTGATCTGAACCCTAATTTCCGACAGAAAAGCAGCAATTCACAGGATGACCGACCCAGAAGTCCAAAGAGGTAAGAGAGAAACGATCGTTACATTAAAAACAAAACTGTCATTTTGAAGTATTCCTTTGTTACATAAGTAAATAAAGCTTTTACAGCATTATTGTAGTTTATCATTTAGACTTAAAAAAGCTATAGAAAATGCGGCAATCCGTGGTATGTCTTTTTTCTGAATATGTTTTAACTGAATAGCGAACAAAATCCATAGCGAAAACAATTAGCTCAGCAAAACTACCAAATGCGATTCGCAAAATGATTATGTGCCATGGATATATATACACTGAAGAGCAATTGAATTAGAGACAGCTGGCATTATGCAAATGTGGCGCTGTGGGCGGTCCTGTAAACGGAAATTACATGACGTATGCAGCGATCCGACAATATAAGGAGTGATGCAACAGGAATCAGTAAGAGTCGGACGCTGTATGGGTAAGACGAAGGATCTAAGTGCATTTGATCGTGGGCAAATTGTTGGGGCCCGACGAATGGGTTACTCCATCTCGGAAGTCGTGCAGGCACTGGGATTTTCACGAGCCACTGTGTCACGGGTGCACCGTGAGTACATCGAATCCGGTAAAACCTTCCCTGCAAGGGCCAACTGCCGTGGACAACAGCATGTGGATGAGCGGGGTCATCCTCAGCTAGCTCGCATTGTAACAGCGGATAGACGGGCCACAGTGCAAGAAATCACCCGGCAATTTAACGCTGGTGCACATAAACGTGTAAGCAGCCACACCATCCAGAACCATCTCCTCACTATGGGGTACAGAAGCCATCATCCCACGAGGGTACCGCTGCTGACCGCACATCACAGGGTGCAAAGATTAGCATGGGCGCGGTAACATCGCCACTGGACCTTAGACATGTGGAAAAATGTTGCCTGGACTCATGAGTCAAGATTCACGTTGGTATATGTGGATGGCAGGATACGAGTACGGCGCAAACCACATAAAGTGATGGATCCTTCTTGCCAGCACGGTACTCTTCAAGCTGGTGGGGGTGGCATTCTCGTCTGGGGACTGTTTACGTGGACTGAAATGGGACCCCTGGTACGTGTGACATCGTCCCTCACAGGTCAACGTTACCGGGATATCCTGGACGACCATTTGCTCCTGTTTGTGCGTTTTCAACATCCCACTGGGGACCTCATCCTGCAACAAGACAATGCACCGTGTCATCACTCCCGAATTGTATTCGAATGCTTGGATGAACACTCCACCGACGTGACCTTGCTTCCTTGGCACGCTAGGTCACCTGACCTCAATCCCATTGAGAGAGATATTTGCGGCTCTGACCTCCCCCATCAAATCTTTGTGAACTGCGGGAGCTTGTTCGGGGGTCATGGATCCGTATGGCTTCCCAACGCTTCCGGTGTCTTGTCAAGTCCATGCCGAGACGAATTGCCGCCGTCATCAGGGCGAAAGGTGGTGCTACACGTTACTAGACAGGTATGTTCAATTCAATTGCTCTTCAGTGTATATAGCTCTGCGGGCTTCTCATTGCACGTAGGCTTTTGCAAGCACAGATAGTACCACCTTCATTGTCTCACATTTTCTGTCAGAATGCTCGTAAGTAAAAAAAAAGGTATATATATTTATTCTTTCAATTCCTTTACGCTCCTCTATCTCCATATAGTGTAACTTTTTTTCTGTAACAGCATTTTCAGTGCTTTTCTAATAACACCACCTCTTCTGACAAATACCATACAGATTTTTTTAAAACAATGAAGAAATGTTTTTTTGTTTTTTTTTCCCCACTACCGGTGTATAATCCACAGAATCAAAATTGGGATTAATAATTTTTTAACAGATAATTTGCAGATACGACAGAAATTAGGGCATTTACTGCAAATTGTGATATCTGAAGTACAAAAACAATTCGGGCGTCAGTGACACTTTTCTAGGCGCCTGTGCGACCTGGCACCCGGGATTTGTCAAGCCCTGGTGATGACATAGATGATGAATTTGAAGATGAAGTCTACCAGTTTTTTTATTTTTTGCCAAAAGAAATGTGTCCTAAAGAAAAATTAAAATTCTTACAGGAAAAACAAATTGTTCATACGTTTCCCAATGTAGACATTGCCTTACACATTTTGTTATAATGTTTATCTCAAACTGTACTACTGAACACTCATTTTCTGTTCTGATAAGAGTGAAAAACAGGATGTGGTCAACAATAGCCCAAGAAAAACTGACAGGGCTAAGTTAACAAGAGAAAGTGAGCTTACATGTGTAGAAACTTGATTTTGATGATGTGATCACTAATTTTGCAGCTCAGAAAGCAACCTATATAATTATGTGTGTGTCCCTGCCTACTCCAACCCAAGCAAGCACTGTGACAGACCTTTACATAATCTCCATTTTGACTGAACTATTAAGAGTGAAACCACTTCACAAATGAAACATTTTGTTGTAGTCATCTGCCATTGATAGTAAACGAATATATTTGTAATTAATATATACAGGTAATTTTGCAGTTTAGCTGTGCAGGACCAGTCTTTTCCGGAAATTTCATGGAAAAGTATTTCTTTTCCAAAGCTGACCAACCAAGGAAGCGGAAATATTGAGATTGATAAATGAGAACGATAATCACCCAACTGCACTAGAACTAGCCGAGGAAGAAGCACCCACCATTGCTAACGGAATTCAACGGTTCCTACTTTCAAAGGCTTTGTTGCATCCTTCGGAGGTTTGCCTGTTGCATTCTAGTTTTGCTTAGCAGTGGAATTCAAATTGTTTCCCTTTACCATGTTTATCTCCACTGTTCCTATATCAGGCACAGCTTGATAGTTTTTTGTTTTGTTTTTTAAGATCAGGACTTTTTAACAGACTACTTGATGATGCTGGATACACTTCACTAGCTGATATTTCCAATTGACACAGGTAACTGGACATTGTTTCACATGGGTGTTTTTGTTTTGTTTTTTACTTCCCCTCTTTCTTCTTTTACCATTTTTCATTGTTTCTTTTGGCAAAAAAAACTATTTCAGACTTATTGTTTACTTTAGGTTTAATGCTCTGTATGCTCCCGACGCTTAGCTTTCCTGACTTTTATTTTCTTCCCCAGCCTCCCTGAAATTCTTTTTCCCCAAATGCTTTACTTTAACAATATTTAACCATTATATTTATAAACCAAAACTTTGTTATCACCTGCCTTGGGAAATTTCCGGCACAGCATTTGTCCAGAAAAATAGCTGTTTGACTTTACACCTTTGACCTTAAAAAATTCAATAAAAAAAATTCGAGCTGCGCTTGATAGGAACAGTGGGGATAAACATGGAAAAGGGCAAGGAAACATCAAAAAATATTTAGAATTCTACTGCTAAGTAAAATTAGAAAATTACCAATTCACCAACACACTGAGCGGTAGCGCAAAGTAGTTCCTCCACCCAAAAAATGAATGGGCTCTTTTTTAAAATGTTGGGAATCGTCCTCCGACAACAGAGAAAAATAAATTAAACCAAAAACCCTGCATAGATAAACAAATGAAACCATATACACATCTTTCAAGAGACCAACTCGAAAAGACGTATAAACGAAAATTAAGTCAAGCATGCCAACTGATGGTCGGGACCTAAACTGAACATATAAATGCAAAAGACTTTAAATGAGAAATGTATAAACAGTGTTCAACTGTATATATTTGGTGTATGTGTATCATATCTCCCACGCTACGTATTAATGAACATTTTTGTTTTGATGGGGGACCTCACCAGTTACCTGACCCTGGGCCACCAGCTATCTAAGTCAGGCCCTGTACGTGGGTGACCAGTAATGTGGTACAAGCATATTCAGAATTTATATTCTGTTTGCTTTGAATATTTTAAAAGGACAACTGCAAAAGTAGAACAGAGTGTTAGACACGTGCTTATCACCAAGGGTTCGTAAGATATGTTTGTCACAGAAAATAATTAATAGCTGCTGGAAAGAACAGACCAGGAGATAATCAAGTACATCATCAGAAAGTAGGTCAGACACTACAGAAACCAGGGACAGACCCAGTAAGGACAGCTATGGCATGTAATCTACCTGGGCACAGGCAAAGACAAATACAGACATGGAAGACATTTGTTGAGTGAGAGGATTAGTGGGTAATGAGATCTGCTCAAGTCTTCCCAGTGATCAGATCTGTAGAAGACCTATGTTCCAGTGAGAATGGAAAGGATTATAGAGGTGGGAACACTAAAAACACTGTTTACTGTATATTTTGCTTCTCCCATTAAAAACATAGGCTAAAATAATTTAAGGAGCATAAAAATACCTTTCGTCTCCTCAACTTTCCTGTGCTGTTTGAAGTTCCTGATATCACTTCTCTCACGACCCATAAATCCAGGATTGAAAGGTTTTTTGCGCGATTTCTTGTTATGCTGGATTGAATATGGTATTTGTTTGCTTGAACGGTCCAGGGTTGGATCGTTATCTATCCTTTTCCGCTTTAGTCGTTTCCTTAGCAACCGCGTGTCATCAACATATGAAGTGTCTGTTAAGCTTACAGATGCAACGTCTTGCATTGCTTTTTGCATACCTGAAACAACTATTACTTTGGATTCAGGGCTTGACGGATGGGAACAATACATCCTGAAACAAGATACCGTAACTTTACAAGAACCACATTATTTGGGGATTTTTTACAAGAGTTAGTTACATAGTTGTTAAATTGAGCATTCATTTCCTGCTCATTTTCCACATACAGGAAGAAGCGTGAGTAAAACTACAAAACAGCGATACCATCAATTTTCACACAGTTTACAAACAAATCACTTCATTTCATTAAAACAAACGTGTTGCCAATCGTTGTTCTGAAATAAAGTTGTCTCCCAATTAAAAAACGAAACTGAATTTACGAGAAACTCGTAACCGAACAATAACCGCTCGTTACACGTAGTGGTTTTTCGAGTGGTAAATATCAAGATACATCAAGCTCGACGGGTAGATATCACTGACATATCACTGAACTTAGAATATCAATACATGGTCGAAAGTATGGATATTATTCCACAGTCGGGCGCACGACTCATTTCGCACGGCTAAGACAGCGGAACGCTAGCAGGCTAGCATAGCTCCGCGAGCATGCACCGGAAGCATCAAACTACTGTTTCCGATGTGGCAACGGATCTGTTGTTGTTTACATTCGACCGGAAGATTGATTGATTGATTGTAGAGGATTTTAGGA
The DNA here is from genome assembly GCA_039090855.1 of Macrothele yani. Lineage (NCBI taxonomy): Eukaryota > Metazoa > Arthropoda > Arachnida > Araneae > Macrothelidae > Macrothele > Macrothele yani. Next base: position 33,909,441 of record CM077029.1, read on the forward strand.
AGGGAGTGTCTGACCCCAGGTCTTAAACAACCCTTAGAAATAGAAAGCAAGGAGATTTGGGCTAAAGTGCCCGATAGGAAAGTGACACGGAAGCGAAGTAGAAACGGGGAAGAAGACGCCCTTATTTATTACCGGGAGGCCAGTACCCGGGGTCCGACGGCTTAACGTGCCCATCCGTCGCACGGCGGGTATTTAGTGGATCGAGCGTTCGTACCTGCCTGGAATCGAACCTGAGGTCTTTTCCGTGGCAGTCACGAACGTTGCCCACTAGGCCACCCGCGGGCCCAAATTCGACCGGAAGATCAAACCATCGGGCTTATATTAGATGGAGACACCACTCCTATCAACGCAGCATTGGCCGCCATAAGTCCCTGCCCGCTCTGCGTGTGACGTCACAAGCAGTCAAAAAGCTGTTTTGAAACTATTGAAGCCACTAAAGCTACAGGCGTTTAGACAGATTAAATGAAGGATTTAATAATTATCAATTATACAACCTTACTGTTTAATCAACTGTGTAACTAAGATTTTTTTTTCTTCTTAATTTCACAAGAATTCTAAAAAAAAAAAAAAGAGAGAAAAAAACCAGCATTTCGGAAACCTAAACTCGAAGACGTTACCAAACAAAAATTAAAAATCGGAATGCAATTTTTTCACAGAAGGTTGGGTGCTGAAAGAATTGAATTACTTGCCTGATATGTGCAGATAATTTAATATTTTCAGTAATCTCACTAATGCCGCCCCGGTGGCGCAGTGGTCTAAGCGATGGCTTCTGATCATTCCCACGGAAGGGGTCCGGGTTCGAATCCCGGTGAGGCATGGATGTTGTGTTTGTCTTACGGCACTGGTTCTCTCTCTTCCCTGGAACCAGTGGCCCTAAATTAGGGACGGGCGACTGCTTATAGCCCATTGAGTTGCTCACGGTGGTCGTTAAACCTCCAATAAAAAAAAATCTCACTAATCTAAGTTTTTGAAGTCGAAAATGCCACCCCGGTGGCGCAGTGGTCTAAGCGATGGCCTCTGATCATTCGTCCGTAAGGGGTCTGGGTTCGAATCCCGGTGAGGCATGGATGTTGTGTTTGTCTTACTACACTGGCTCTCTCCCTCCCTGTAGCCAGTGACCCTAAATTAGGGACGGGAGACTGCTTATAGCCCATTGAGTTGTTCACGGTGGTCGTTAAACCTCCATTAAAAAAAAAAAGTCGAATATATTTCTTTACTTCAAATTTTACAGTAAGTGAAAGGTCGCTATTAAGAGATCATAATTTTGGAATCTCGCTGCTGTATTAAATCATTCAAACTTTATTCAACCAGAATAAAGGGAAAATAAAGAAATACAGAGAAAATAATAAACATGCATGCACATATGTTCTCCATACAAAGGTCATTCTTATGCGTACATCACATCAGATTGATAGGAGTCATAGCAGGTCACTTATTTTTCATTACATTTAAAATTTCATTCAGTATCTACGAGCATAGAATGAAATCTGTTTATGTCCACTGCTATATTTACAATAAATAATAAATATAAATAAGGAAAACAGCTTAAAAAAACCGATTCAACACTTTTGTGTATACATATGTGCCATAAATATAAACTCCACGTTTTCACAAAAAAAAAAACACCCAAAACACAGCTCCTAATACAAATATATATATATACATATCACTCCAGAGTGGACCCACAATGCGTAATAAGCATATGAGCCCATACAGGATATAGTCATTATAGCCGCCTCGGTGGCGCAGTGGTCTAAGCGATGGCTACTGATCATTCGTCCGAAAGGGGTCCGGGTTCGAATCCCGGTGAGGCATGGATGTTGTGTTTGTCTTACGGCACTGGTTCTCTCCCTTCCCTGGAACCAGTGGCCCTAAATTAGGGACGGGTGACTGCTTATAGCCCATTGAGTTGCTCACGGTGGTCGTTAAACCTTCAATCGAAAAAAATAAAAAAAAAAAAAAATAAAAAAAAACATAATATTAAATTCCACCACAGTGCAACTACAATAAAAAAAAAAGAACATAGCCAGAATTGCCCTTTACAAGAAAACCAAATAATAATAATTATTTTACAAAAGTTTGTTCAATAGTTAGGCCAAATATTGAACCCGTAAGTGTTGGATTCAATATAATTGTCCCCAACGTAAATCTTTACAAATTTCATTCAAGATAGCATTACGGACATTCTTTGCCCAACTAACTCCTATTATAATTACATACAGTTGAAACAGCACTTCCCACATAGCACAATCACGTCTACTAGACGTCTGGCACTTTCATGGACATCCATGAAAATCCAGATTACGTCTAGTAAACGTAATCTGGAGAATCAATGGCTGCCCAATGTCTTTCCAGATTACGTTTAATCTACGTAATCTGAATGTTACGTATAGACTCTAAATGGACGTTAAATGGACGTGACTCTAGATACGTAAAAGAAAAAGAAAAAGTTGAAGAAAACAAAAAAGAAGTGGCATATAATCGCAAGAAATTCCTCCCTCCACCGTACCAGTCTGACACAACTAAACCTTCCTCACTCGCTCCAGCAGGATTCGAACCAGGTACCTTGAGATTGTGAAGCGGGCATCTTACCATGAAGTCACTAATTTGCACGCGAGCCACCACTCGCGTGCATATTATAATATGAATTTCACGGTGCTTATTTATTTATTTATTTATTTATTTATTTATTTATTTATTTGTTATTAATGTGGGTGAGTTAGTCATTTAATTTATTTTCTGTCGGGCCTTATTAATTTTCTGAATACGTTTGCAATAATTTTATTTTTTTCTGTAGGAGGATTTATTTGATTTATTTTTATTTTCCAAATAAAAGAATACTGTGGTACTCGAGATATTTTTACACTGACAATGACTTCCATTATTTTTAAGAAAAGGGTGAATGCACTGCTTTATAGTATTTCATAAAACTCCTAAGTATGAAACTTACTCTTGATAGCGCCGCCCCGGTGGCGCAGTGGTCTAAGCGATGGCCTCTGATCGTTCGTCCGAACGGGGTCCGGGTTCGAATCCCGGTGAATCATGGATGTTGTGTTTGTCTTTCGGCACTGGCTCTCTCCCTTCCCTGGAACCAGTGACCCTAAATTAGGGACGGGCGACTGCTCATAGCCCATTGAGTTGCTCACGGTGGTCGTCAAACCTCCAATAAAAAAAAATCTCCACACAGCACAATTACGTCTACTAGACGTCCATTTTACGTTCACTACGTTACGTGTGGAACTTTCATGAGCATTCATGAAAGTCCAGATTACATCTATTAAATGTAATCGGGAGAACCAATGGCTGTTGAATGTCAGACCAGATTACGTTTAATCAACGTAATTTTTTTTTGATTGGAGGTTTTTTTATTGGAGGTTTAACGACCACCGTGAGCAACTCAATGGGCTATAAGCAGTCGCCCGTCCTTAATTTAGGGTCACTGGTTCCAGGGAAGGGAGAAAGCCAGTGCCGTAAGACAAAACACAACATCCATGCCTTACCGGGATTCCAACCCGGACCCCGTTCGGACGAATGATCATAGGCCATCGCTTAGACCACTGCGCCACGTAATTTGGATGGTACATATAGACGCTAAATAGATGAAATCTAGATAGGTCCATACATGGACGCACCAAGGGCATTTACCGGCCGGGAGCAAGACCAGATTTGCCGCCCCTTGTACGACAATATTTTTAAATTTTTATTCATTTTTACCTAAAATAAACAGCTTTAGTAACAATATTTTCTATTTCCCGTATTGTAAGAGTTTTCATAATATATCATCATCATCATCATTGTCAACCATTATCAATCCACTGCTGGACGAAGGTCTCCCCAAGTTTCCTCCACAACGGTCTGTCTTGTGACAGTCTCCTCCATGTCACTCCAGCATACTTTCGAATTTCATTTACCCATCTCCCATGTGGTTTTCTTCTGGGTTTTTCCCTGTCCCTTGGAATCCAAACTAAAAGTTCGGGTGTCCATCGATGGTCTGTCCTTCTGGCAATATGTTCAGCCCACTGCCATTTCAGGGAATTAACTCTGATAATGATGTCTTCCACTCTTGTCATTTTCCTGATTCACGAGTTCCACTTCTTATCTCTCCTGGTTACACCAAGAATGTACCTCTCCATGCTTCTTTGAGTTGCATGCAGCCTTTGTATGTCTATTTTAGATACGGTCAACGTCTCTGCACCATTCGTAAGCACTGGAAGGATGCATTGATCAAACACTTTTCTTTTAAGGCATAATGGCATATTGCTCTTGAAAATTATGCTGTTTCTTCCAAAAGCTCTCCAGGCAAGTTTTGTACGCCGATTTTTTTCTTCATCAATGTGACTCTCACTTGATATCTGCTGTCCAAGATAAACGTACGTGTCTGTTATCTCCAGCTTTTCTCCATCAATCGATAAATCTTCATTTCTTGTAAAAGCATTGAACATCACTTTTGTTTTCTGAAAGTTCATTTTTAATCTCACTTCTTTACTCTTGTCAGCAAGTTTGTGGATCATACTCTGCAGCTCTGATGGGGTAGTTGCAAAAATGACTATGTCATCAGCAAAGCGAAGGTGGGTTAGATAAACTCCATTAATCTTTATCCCTTTGTTTTCCCAGTTCAGTGATTGAAAGACATTTCCAATGTGGCATTAAAGAGCTTCGGAGATATGGTGTCAACTTGTCTCACTCCCTTTCCAATTTTTATGTGTGTTGTATTTTCAAACAGCCGAATTTTTCACTTGCATTTTCATAGATGTTATTAATAATATTATCTTCTGAAATTTCACAGATGTTATTAATAATATTTGTTTTCTGAAAGTTCATTTTAATCCAACTTCTTTACTATTGTCAGCAAGTTTGTGGATCATACTCTGCAGCTCTGATGGCGTAGTTACAAAAATGACTACGTCATCAGCAAAATGAAGGTGGGTTAGATAATCTCCATTAATCGTTATCCCTTTGTTTTCCCAGTTGAGTGACTGAAAGACATTTTCCAATATGGCATTAAAGAGCTTCGGAGATATGGTGTCACCTTGTCTCACTCCCTTTTCAATTTTTGTGACTGTTGTATTTTCAAACAGCCGAATCTTTGCACTTGTATTTTCATAGATGTTATTAATAATATTAGTGTATCCGTCTTCAATACGGCAGCTTTTCAAAACCATTGTAACTGCTGATGGTTTCACCGAATCAAAGGCTTTTTCATAATCGATAAAAGCCATGCACAATGGAAGTTCATATTCCCTCGCTCTTTCAATTAGTTCTCTCAGCACATGGATATGATCTATTGTGCTGTAGCCACTCCTGAATCCAGCTTGTTCTCTCGGTTGAGCCATGTCCAGTGTTACCTTCAAGCGGTGTGAAAGAACTTTAGTGATAATTTTATAAACCACTGATAGGAAGCGGTTATGTCTGCAGTTTCCGAAATCCTCAATGTCACATTTTTTTTATGTAGCAGGATCATTGTAGCGTTGTTCCAATCCTCAGGAATCTTCCCTTCATTAAGGCATCGACTGAAAATTTGGGCGAGTACTGTTTCGATTTCTCCACTTGCTTTTTGTATGATGTCTACAGTAATTCCATCTTCTCCTGGAGATTTCCCCGCTTCGCGTTCTTGATTGCATGTGCAACTTCTGCTGGGACGACTGGGAGAACTGTGGTACTGGTACTTTTCATGATGTCTGGAGTACATGTATCATCCCTTTCATATAATTTGGAGTAGAAATCTTTCACTCTTGTCAAAATTTCGCCTCTATTTCTTGTTACAGAACCATCTTTTTTCTCAGGGTCATGATCTGTTTTCTTTCCTTACTGAGATGTCCCTTTGCTATCTTTAGGCTTTGGTTGTTTTCAATTGCTTTCCTCACTAGTTCACAGTTGAATTCCTTTACGTCTTCGGTGATACTTTTTCGTACTGTCTTGCATAGCTCTATATATTCCACTTTGGAAGTCACATCTTCTTTAGTTGTCGTCATCTCACTTCTTTTTTGGATCAACATTTTGGTTTTTCCTGATAATTTGTTCACATTCAACTTGTTCTTTGACCCAGCTAATTTTGTTGCTGTTTCCATAAGAGCTTTGATTACCTTTCTGTTAACTTCAGAAATATCCACTTCTTCCGATGTTAGGCCTTCTAACGCAGAGAATCTGTTCTTCAGTTCCAACTTGAAGGTATTATGGTGTTTTTTACGGTTGGTTATGTCAATACATTTTGTTTGTCTTATGAGCTTGCCACGTTCGAGTTTAGTGTTGAGGTGCATTTTACATCTTACCAATCTATGGTCACTACCTGTGTTGAACTTGTTTAGCACACTGCAGTCTTCTATGACGAATTTTTTGTTACACATAATAAAATCAATTACACTTGTCGTCCCATTTGGATGTCTCTATGTCCATTTCCTATGCGGCTTTTTCTTGAAGATGGAGTTCAAGATGAAAAACCCTTCTGCCTCTGCAAACTCAACGAGAGTATTTGCACGATGGTTTCTGTTTCCGTGACCGAATTTACCTCCTGGTTTCATTCTGTTGCCGTTGCCCTATTTTTGCATTGAGATCTCCCATAATTATCTTCAAGTGCTGCTTACCTTTATTATTTAGATGACGAATTTCCACATAAAATTCTTCAATTTCTTCTTCAGGATGACTTGTGGTGGGTGCATAAGTTTGAATAATCTGAGCCTGGTATCTTCTCGAGAGTTGGATAACGAGTCGTGCAGCTCTGTCAGAGGAACTTTCAACTTCTACAACTTTATCCTTCAGTTTCTTGTTTATTATAAATCCAACACCACTAGTTCTGCCAGTATCTGTCCCACGATAGTAGAAGAGATGTCCACTTTTCAGTTCAATGAGACCTTCTCCTTTTCTCCTTACCTCACTTAGCCCGACGATGTCCCACTTGATCTTTTGTAGGTTTTTTTTTCAATTCAAGAAGCCTTGAATCAGAAGATAGGGAGCGTCCATTATACGTGGCCAAGGTCATCATCAGATGGCTGCCTAGTCCGGTCCTACGGGGATTCATAGCACTCTCTGCCTTCATGTCGCACTGGCCGCTGCCTTGACCAGGTACATTCCAGCTGCCGGAGACTGATGGCCAAGATTTAAGTTGTAGAGTCATTTTGGAGGGGTTTGGCCATAACTCACCACGCTAGCCAAGGGGGTTGGTAAGTGTGGGGTAGCATTTCCTCTATCCCCGATGATATAGTTATACCGCTATTGGCGGTCGTCAGAGTCCCTTTAGTGGGAACAGGATGCACCACGAGAAGGCGGGGTTGACATTTGTCAAGGAGAGGCTGTGATGTTACGCATCACCTGACCTTACATCCCTTCATGATATATCATCATCATCATCATCATCATCATCATTGTCAACCATTATCAATCCACTGCTGGACGAAGGTCTCCCCAAGTTTCCTCCACAACGGTCTGTCTTGTGCCAGTCTCCTCCATGTCACTCCCGCATATTTTCGAATTTCATCCACCCATCTCCCATGTGGTCTTTTTCTGGGTCTTTTCCTGTCCCTTAGAATCCAATCTAAAATTTCGGCTGTCCATCTATGGTCTGTCTTTCTGGCAGTATGTCCAACCCATTGCCATTTCAGGGATTTAACTCTGATCATGATGTCTTCCACTCTCGTCATTTTTCGGATCCACGAGTTCCTCTTCTTATCTCTGCTGGTTATACTAAGCATGCACCTCTCCATGCTACTTTGAGTTGTCTGCAGCCTTTGTATGTCTCTTTTAGTTAAGGTCCACGTCTCTGCACCATACGTAAGCACTGCAAGGATGCATTGATCAAACACTTTTCTTTTAAGACATAATGGCATATTGCTCTTGAAAATTATGCTGTTTCTTCCAAAAGCTCTCCAGGCAAGTTTTGTACGCCGATTAATTTTTTCATCAATGTGACCATGATATATATATACCAGTATATATAACACTTCAGTAGGTAAATTCGGTCACGGCAACAGAAACCAGCGTGGAAATACTCTCGTTGAGTTTGCAGAGGCAGAAGGGTTTTTCATCTTGAACTCCTTCTTCAAGAAAAAGCCACACAGGAAATGGACATGGAGACATCGAAATGGGACGACAAGTGAAATTGATTTTATTATGTGTAACAAAACATTCGTCATAGAAGACTGCAGTGTGCTAAACAAGTTCAACACAGGTAGTGACCATAGATTGGTGAGATGTAAGATGCACCTCAACACTAAACTTGAACGTGGCAAGCTCATAAGACAAACAAAATCTATTGACATAACCAACCTTAAAAAACACCATAATACCTTCAAGTTGGAACTGAAGAACAGGTTCTCTGCTTTAGAAGGCCTAACATCGGAAGAAGTGGACATCTCTGAAGTTAACAGAAAAGTAACAAAGCTCTTATGGAAACAGCAACAAAATTAGCTGGGTCTAAGAACAAGTTGCATGTAAATAAATTATCAGGAAAAACGAAAATGTTGATGCAAAAAAGAAGAGAGATGAGGACAACTAAAGAAGATGTGACTTCCAAAGTGGAATATATAGAGCTATGCAAGACAGTACGAAAAAGTATCACTGAAGACGTAAGAAAATTCAACTGTGAACTAGTGAGGAAAGCAATTGAAAACAACCAAAGCCTAAAGATAGCAAACGGACATCTCAGTAAGGGAAGAAAACAGATTATGGCACTGAGAAAAGAAGATGGTTCTGTAACAAGAAATAGAGGCGAAATTTTGACAAGAGTGAAAGATTTCTACTCCAAATTATATGAAAGGGATGATACATGCACTCCAGACATCATGAAAGATACCAGTAACAGAGTTCCTCCAGTCCTTCCAGCAGAAGTTGCACATGCAATCAAGAACATGAAGCGGGGAAAAGCTCCAGGAGAAGATGGAATTACTGTAGACATCATACAAGAAGCAAGTGGAGAAATCGAAACAGTACTCGCCCAAATTTTCATTCGATGCCTTAATGAAGGAAAGATTCCTGAGGATTGGAACACCGCTACAATGATCCTGCTACATAAGAAAGGTGACATTGAGGATCTCGGAAACTACAGACCTATCAGCCTCCTATCAGTAGTTTATAAAATCTTCACTAAAGTTCTTTCACACCGCTTGAAGGTAACACTGGACATGGCTCAACCGAGAGAACAAGCTGGATTCAGGAGTGGCTACAGCACAATAGATCATATCCATGTGCTGAGAGAACTAATTGAAAGAGCGAGGGAATATGAACTTCCATTGTGCATGGCTTTTATCGATTATGAAAAAGCCTTTGATTCGGTGAAACCATCAGCAGTTACAATGGCTCTGAAAACCTGCGGTATTGAAGATGCATACATTAATATTATTAATAACATCTATGTAAATGCAAGTGCAAAGATTCGGCTGTTTGAAAATACAACACACATAAAAATTGGAAAGGGAGTGAGACAAGGTGACACCATATCTACGAAGCTCTTTAATGCCACATTGGAGGGTGTTTTTCAGTCACTGAGCTGGGAAAACAAGGGGATAAAGATTAATGGAGATTATCTAACCCACCTTCGTTTTGCTGATGACGTAGTCATTTTTGCAACTAGCCCATCAGAGCTGCAGAGTATGATCCAGGAACTTGCTGACAAGAGTAAAAAAGTGGGATTAAAAATGAACTTTCAGAAGACAAAAGTGATGTTCAATGCTTTTACAAGAAATGAAGATTTATCGATTGATGGAGAAAAGCTGGAGATAACAGACACGTAAGTTTATCTTGGACAGCAGATATCAAGTGAGGGTCACATTGATGGAGAAATTAATCGGCGTACAAAACTTGCCTGGAGAGCTTTTGGAAGAAACAGCATAATTTTCTAGAGCAATATGCCGTTATGTCTTAAAAGAAAAGTGTTTGATCAATGCATCCTTCCAGTGCTTACGTATGGTGCAGAGACGTGGACCTTAACTAAAAGAGACATACAAAAGCTGCAGACAACTCAAAGCAGCATGGAGAGGTGCATACTTGGTGTAACCAGGAGAGATAAGAAGAGGAACTCGTTCATCCGAAAAATGACAAGAGTGGAAGACATCATGATCAGAGTTAAATCCCTGAAATGGCAATGGGCTGGACATACTGCCAGAAGGACAGATCATCGATGGACAGCCGAAATTTTAGATTGGATTCCAAGGGACAGGAAAAGACCCAGAAGAAGACCACATGGGAGATGGGTGGATGAAATTCGAAAGTATGCAGGGGTGACATGGAGGAGACTGGCACAAGACAGACCGTTGTGGAGGAAACTTGGGGAGACCTTCGTCCAGCAGTGGATTGATAATGGTTGACAATGATGATGATGATGATGATATAACACTGAACATGACGGTCGTCTGTTTCACTATTCTAACCAACTAACCACAAATTCTCTCATATGGACACAAATACAAGTAAGTTGTTTAAAACTAAATACAGAATTCGAAATAACTAGTTTTCATATTTAAATAAAAATATTTTTACATATAAAAATAAGTTGTAAAAAACAAAAAACAGAATTCGAAATAACTTGTTTTCATATTAAAAATATTTTTTCGCCTACAAACCTCGATACCCTTATTGCATTGATTTCCCACCTTGTTTCAGAGCACGGTTTTACAGTCAACGCTGGAAGCTCTTTGTTTAAAATTTGCCAAAGGTAAGGTAATTCAGAAAAGAAAGCATATATTTCTTGAATAATGCTGAAAGCATATATTTCTTGAATAATGCTGAAAGCATATATTTCTTGAGTAGGCATATTTACGACCAGATTTAAAGTATGAACCGCTAAAAGTACATAAAATGCATCAGGGTTTTAGAGCGAAAATTTATGTTTTCTGAAGTCCACTGTAGTTTTCCTTCATATTGGCCCCATAGTCATTACTAAAATCTTCAAGATTTAAAAACAAAATGGAAAAAAATTGTTAGTCCGTTGCCAGCGGTATCCGATATTGAACAAAACAATAAAAATTATTCTCTGATTTCAAGTCGTTTCTATTGAATTATAAAATGAATATTTTTACTAGAAAAATAAACGTGCCACGTAGCATTACGATTTCTCACAGTAAAACGTTTTCCTAACTTCTTCCACGTCACTTGCATTAATTTGTCAACCGTAAAATTTTATTGAAGCGTCCTGCCGTCCCCGGAAACTGGCGCCCTGGTGCTTCTCACCCATTGAACCTCCACTTGGTGCGTCCCTGGTAATATAGTTTAATAACTATAAGCAGTGGCGTAGGATATGAGCAAACACAAACCAATCATTCATAAAGAGTGAACTGTAAAATTTATATGCTACTTATTTTTTTTTATTCTCTTTTTTTCGAAAGAAATATCACGGGTCATCTGGTTTTTTTTTTATATCCGAAGCTTGTAGTGGGAGGCTTTTCATCCACCAAAAACTGGCCAACCATCTGGGAAACTCCAGTAAATTAGTTCTGCAGGGAAACGGGTTGAAGCTACTGCCAGCTTGAGCAGAAGAAAGGCGCCGATATCATGACACCTGTCAGTCACCTACAGCTAATGACATTGCGATGGGTTGAAACGGAGTGTCGAACTGTGCGGAGTCTTTCTTCGTCGATACCCTTTTGCGCCTTTGGCTCAACTTCCACAGAGTTGAGCCAAAGGGGGAAAAGGGTATCGATGAAGATTGATACTGTTTGTGGTGAAATTGAAACCACTTCCACAGAGTTGAGCCAAAGGCCAAAAAGGGTATCGAGGCGATTGATACTGTTTGTGGTGAAATTGAAACCAGATTTCATCAACCGGATTTGGAATGCTACTGTGAGCTCGAGAATCTGCTTTTGATGTCACCAGAAAACTGGACGGACACCATGAAAGCTCTTGCAGAAGAAAGAGTTATTCTACCAAACAGGCTGAAACCAGGAGTAGAAATGTTAAGCAAGATGTTGAACATCAAAAGCATTCCTCAAGTAGTGGAAAAAATGAAATCTATCCATAATGAAACGCGAAGTTTATTTCCACATGTCGAATCCCTGTTGAAGGAACTACTGGTAGTACCAGCGACTTCAGCATCCGCGGAACGAAACTTTTCCACCCTGAAGCGGATCAAGACTTATCTTTGAAGCACAACGACACGAGACCGGCTGAATCATCTCTGTGTTCTGCACACATATTCCGATCGTTTAGACAGCCTTGAGCGTAGAGTCTTTAATGAAAGAATTAAAAAATAATGATTACCGAAAAGGTGTATTTGGAAAAGTATAAACATCATAAACATTTTCATTTTAAATAACTTGGAGGTTGCTAACTTTGGTACTTTCGATATATAATATGCAACAGCAACACTCTATTTAATTTGGCCAGGAATTTATTGTGAACTTGACTTGTATCATAATTAGTCACCATTTCGGGTTCAGTGAATTATTGTAAGTTTCTGTTTTGCTGTCATATTAACTGCTTTTTAATTTCTTTGCTGAAATACAGAAGTTTTAACTTTTTTTTATTATGTCTTTTGTTAAAATTTCTGAGGAATTTTTATCAACTTGATTAACAATATGGCTGACACAGAAAAAAATGTTAAATGTTAAAAGTCTTATGATTCACTGCGTTGAGTCCAGGTGACATTTCTTAGTTTGGAGAAATTAAAGGTTTTGCATTGAGATCGGCGAATTAATGATGTGAATACTTATTTGATGAGTAAGATATCACCTTTAACTGTCCTAAAAAGATAAAATATTTGTATGGTGAACTATTATGCCTATGCTAGCAGTAACAAATAGTTTTGCGTTTTAGAGCACGTCAGTAATCGCATAAAACAAAATTCACTAACTACTAATGAAGTGCGAGGTTTTTGTTAATAACTTCAAACAGCATGTGGTAGGGCTAGGGCTTGATAACATACTTGTGATCAGTGTTTCTCTTCTCTTAAAATTCCATGCATCTTGATCAGGTCGTCCTTTCTGCACTTTTAAAAAGAAAATTTAATGCACAAGTGGACATTTCAGCGCCCGCAGCCCCGGCACTAAAATTGTTTTCTGTCTTAAGATCTGTAGCAATACAACAAGTGCATTACGGATTTCACATACCACTCATAGAACTCCAATTCCTCGATATCTCCACCATCGTTTAGCTTTGCACCAGACCAATATGCTTTTTACATCAATTGTCAGCCTATGTATCGTTCAAAGTTTTTAATATAAACTTCATAATGCTTCAATGATACTATCTTCGCTGGTATAGCAGTTTTTATCTTAATGCGGTTTTACTTTATTAACGTAAACAAAAATGTTAAGAAATTTAATTCGTTCTCGTAAAGAGTTATATAACATTTCCTGAGAAATCCCTCTTTTCCAAACCCTGCTGACAGAAATTCATCCTAATGTTGACTTGTCACTGTTCAATATTTTAATGGGAAAAAAAGTACAAAAATTAACAAGAGGGAACACAAAAAAAAAAAAAACTTCTCCATTCATTTTCTGATAAGAAATTAATAATGTGAAGTTTTTGTCAGCAACAAAAATGATAATGGTAATAATTAATAATAATATGATGATAGCAATGTTCATTCGGATGAATTCCTTATCAGTTACGTATTTTATAAAAATTCTAATATACTACCCCCCCCCACCAAATAATTCGGAGGGGTCATTCATAGATGGATGACCCGCTCCGAATTTTTTTTTTTTTTTTTTTAATCCTTGAGATGTAAGGTTCATGAGCTTGTACCCCCTAAATCAAAAAGCGTTCCTACGCCACTGACTATAAGTTCACACAACAGTAGTTGAAAACGTAAGGATTGCCTTTGTTTCTAAACAATTCTTGGGATATTTTATGTTGCAAAATCACTTCTGTTTGTGCAAGAGAAAAAGGTAAATAATTTTTACATTCAAAATTGTTGAAAACTACTTAAACTGCTATACAGTTAACTATGATTTTTTTATTTTTTTTGCAAAACACAGGACGTATATTAAAAATTCTTGAACATGGCATAATCACTAAATTTCTCAAATGCCATCGATTATCTTTCCTGAGATATAAGCTTCCGTGCACTTTGAACACAGACACTTTAAAATGGCGATGCAAAAGATGTATAAAAAGTTTAGCATAAATTTTAACTTTAAAAAAAATGAGGCTTCTGTTTTGTTATCTTAAAAGATAAATTTTTCTGTACATGTAGATTTTACTTCTGGGCAAGTAAATATTTTCTGCACAGTGCACTTGCCCAGCTGGGCATGTAACTTTTCAGATATTTTTCAAGCCCTGCTTAAAACAATGACCAGTTTTTTTAAGTAATTTTACATTGGTTTTACCATGAATAATGGTATAGCTCTTGTGTTTGGAGTGTAATTTATTCTGTATATTTCCTCATTGTAGTATTGCATTAAAAATATATATATATTATACCAATGTGTACCTCGTCTACATTTACCAGTGCCAACAAGCAAAATGTTATCACACAAACAAATAATAGTAATAATACACACGATACACGGTTTAAATGTGTTCCACTTTAATTTAAAGCAGGTGAATTTTGGGAGGGGAAAAAAGAAGTAATCCTAAGATCTAATGAAATATTGTTGTTTCCTCAAGTTTGTCTAAAAGTGTAACTGAAACACTGTTAAATATAAATATGCAACAGCTAATGTATACTGAAAATCATAATAAACTATGATTTTTAACAGTATGTGCATTCCATACAAAACCAACCTATATATATATATATATATATATCAGTTATTAAAGAAGATAAGTATGAATGTATTAATTTACTACAAATTTTCACTTTCATACCATACAATATTTCAAATACAGAACTTACATTTATCTGTTCCATATCAATATGCACTAAATCAATATGTACCAGCACCGTATATGTTATTCCATGAATAGGCTCCTGATAATTAGTAAAAAAAATAAATCCCAAATTTTTCAAACTGACTTTTCCCTGAAGTTATTCTTCATATTAAAAAAAAAGATTAAGTACAGTATACAGCAATTTTCCATTATGTCTTAAAAGAATGTTTAATAAATGTATCCTTCCAGTTCTTACTTGTAGACCAGTGACATGGACATTAACTAAAAAGGACATACAGATGTTGAACAACTCAAAGTAGCATGGAGAGCTGCATGCTTGGCATAACCAGGAACTCATGAATCCAAAACATGAAGATCAAAGCAAAGTCCATAAAGGGACAATGGATGGGACACATTTCTAGAACTGACCACCATTGGACAACTGAAATATTAGACTAGATACCAAGGGACAGAAAAAGACCAAGAAGAAGACAGTGTGGGAGTTGGATGAATGAAATTTGAAAACTTGCTTAAGTAACATGGAGGAGACTAGCTTACGACTGAAAATTGTGGTAGAAACTTGGGGAGGGCTTCATCCAGTAGTGGATTGGTAATGGTTGATGATGATATACATACTCGTATAGGGGAGGAAGCATTTATAAAACAAAAATGTCACATAAATCAACATGCCCATCATGCCTACATTTACTAATTTTTGTGAATATAAGTTTTGTTAGGTTTGAGCGTACATTAATTTATATCATTTTCTGTTGTTTAGCTGCATGGTGCAATCTAATATTTGCATATTCTCTTATAATTAGTTTTTTTAATGTCGTGACGTGATTAAAAACCTTTTTTAATGTTTTGACATTGACAAAGCTCTCGCACTTCTCCACTTGTTCTCCCCACCCACCTCACAGTTTAATTACCAGCTGGAGAACGGGTTGGTGAGACAACTCACTATATAAGATGCTCATAAGATATGCAGAGGTGTAGCGGTGTTCTGTTCTTCTCGTCTCCCCATCCTAGTTACTGAATAAATGTCTCACCTATTTACTTCACTAAAGCAATGGCAGTGATTATGGGCACCCTAGCAAATATGATACCAGTGTGGACTACAATGACTTTATTTATATATAGCCCCAAGTACAGCAAAAAATATAAAGTTTTGGGATTAAATGCCAACACCCATGTCATGCAACCTGTGCCATCTAGTGCTTTAAAAATAAACTGATGCATAGCAGTAACTAAAAATTGAAAGAGTAAGTTTCAGAAATAACTATCATGTTTGGTAACATGAACAACCAACCGCATCGTTTCGCCGGCGACCAAGATGCTTGATGTATTAGCAGTGGTGCGGTGGTAAAGATGATAAAGGTAAATCGGGTGCTTAACGAGAACGAACAAATAGGCACAGACATCAGGTACTCGTGACGGCGGATGTTTTGTCAGAAGGAGCCATATGAGTACGCAAGAAAGGACAAACTGCGGGAGCAGATGATATCAGCAAGATGGAATGCAGAATGTAGTATCGGGAGTAAAATTGGACAATGGCAGTAAATGTGGGCTGCATCATCAACAGTCACAAAAAGAGCAAAGAGGTGAGGTGATTAGACCCATTCGGGAAACAGTAAAAGGAACAGGAAGCCGACGGTGAAGGAAACGCCAGTGGGCCGCCCCGGTGGCGCAGTGGTCTAAGCGATGGCTTCTGATCATTCGTTCGAACGGGGTCCGGGTTCGAGTCCCGGTGAGGCATGGGTGTTGTGTTTGTCTTACGGCACTGGCTCTCTCCCTTTCCCTGGAACCAGTGACCCTAAATTAGGGACGGGTGACTGCTTATAGCCCATTGAGTTGCTCACAGTGGTCGTTAAACCTCCAATCAAAAAAAAAAAAAAAAAAAAACGCCAGTGGATGTTACGCTCTAGCGGTGAGGAAAGAGGATAAAGAGACGCTGACCAGATGTCTATGGAAAGAGAGGAAGGAACTTCCGGAATAGGATCAGGGAAGGGCAAAAGGTACACGGAGTGAAAAGTAAAGAGAGGCAATGGAGACAGAATGAATTGGGGCCCTAGAGCCTCGAAGAGGGAGGAAGGCTGGGACCAGAAACAGCATGAAGACCATCCGCAGAGACTAGGGAGGGGAAAAGAGATTGGTGAGAGGAGCGGAGAAGGGCATATTCGTCCACGGTAGAAGGGGTACGATCAGGATAGATGAAGGAGAGGGGCTTCCAGAAAATGTCTGGAGTTACAATGGAACGGACAGTTAAGAAACCTGAACGAAACCATAGGGGGTGAAAAAAATAAGGCAGGTGAGGAGGATGAATAAGTGACGAAAAGAAGAGTGGTTCATCAAGAAGATCTCTAGTGTTGGAAGGAGGTGAACGAGAGCATTGGCGCACCCACGGAGGGGCTTTGGAGGCATAAGCTTCCTCCAAGGAGATTAACCCTCGAGGCGGAGTAAGATTTGGAAGATTCAATGACAAATTCTGTCAGCGTCAATCACAAAAAAAGTTTCCCTGGGCGTCCTATGTTCGTAGCGTTTTTCTCTCTGAAAGCGGCCGGCAATTCTGGGCTGGCGTTTTTTTCCCCAGTAGGAGGCGTGGCATGTCCTACGGTCATCACATTAACGACAGCTTTCCACAAAGACACGAACGCTTGTGGTTTAGGCCCGAAGGTCCGTTCCAGGAAATGAGCACAGTAAATAACCAAAGTCCCTTAGAAGAGGGCGCTGCTTTGCTCTTTTTTTTTTTTTTTTTTTGAAGTTTTACGACCACCGTGAGTAACTCAATGGGCTATAAGCAGTCGCCCGTCCCTAATTTAGGGTCACTGGTTCCAGATAAGGGAGAGAGCCAGTGCCGCAAGAAAAACACAACATCCATGCCTCAGCGGGATTCGAACCCGGACCCCGTTCGGACGAATGACCAGAGGCCATCGCTTAGACCACTGCGCCACCAGAACGGCCGCGCTTTTTATCCTCGTCGGTGTTCTTCAGAAAAGTGGTGCGGGAAACTTTATCATCAGTTTTACTCTTAAAGTTCAGTTGAATTAGCCCTGAACGGTCATGAAAACAAACAAAAACCTAAGTTATAACAAGAATTTAATAAAACGAATGCTCATGTAAATGCAATCTTTTTCTAACGCTCAGTAGAATTACATTCTACGAACAATTCTGAATTATAGATTTTTAAATTGTTGTCACTTTGAATGAGGTTTTTCGAGAAAATAATACAGACATTATATCTCTTCTACTGTTTCTTTTTCATAAACGAACGAATTATTGAAGAAATGTTTGAGCATATTTAAATAAAAACAATGTTGTTGTTTTTTATTACGTTACAGTCCGTAGGATTGAAATTATGTGCCTAAATTCTTGACCTTCCGACTTCAAGTAATGGATGGAATTTAAAACTATATATTCTCGGAAAAAAATAAAGGCAATTATTTGTCTGGTTAGAAAGTTTTTTATATTGAAAATTAGATAGTAACATAAAAATTGAACTTCGAATTGCTCTGTGGCCACCAACCCAAAGTTTGGTTACCTGACTTATACATAGATAGTTTCCGTAATTTCATGTTTTAATGATGGCGACATTTAATGTATAATAGCTGATATTTATTGTAAATGTAATTCTGTGACTTTGTTTAGGTTTGCAGCCGAAACTTAATTCAATTATTATTCATTTTGTTCACCTTTTTGGCGTTAATGGTTAAATTTGTAATCGTATATTCGGCAGAGTATTAAGCCTAATATTTTGCAGAATATACGGCTTGATTAATCTGTCCCGACTTCAGTTGCCTAGAAAACATTATCAAATCTTGATCATCGAGGAAAATAGCCGAGAACAAAATCAAAGTTCTGTCAAAAGAACGAAAGCTTATTTATTTACTCATTTATTTATTTATTTATTTATTTATTTATTTACTCATTTATTTATTTATTTATTTACTCCTTTATTTATGTATTTACTCATTTATTTTTATATTTATTTATTTATTTATTTTTTTGAAAATAGGTTTTCATTCAGGTTCATATTTTTAATACGAAACGTTTTTACAGTGTGCTTCAATATACAATTCAGTCAATCACTCTTGCAACTTTATTATTTGCGATTTTTAATGCACTTTGAAGAGCTTAAATATGAATTAATTATATATGAATTAACGAAATTACTCAACGTATTGCACAAGTAAAGAGTTTATGAAATGAAAAAAAAACGTAAATGATAATTGCACATGGATCAAGTTTCAGTTTCAGCCCCTCCCAAAAAAATAACGAATCGCCATGACTCTGCTCCATCTCCCCACACAGCATTTTTTTCCCGTATCCCTACGTGACGTGGAGATGTGGGGATGGGTGGAAAAGCAAAAATTACACTGGAGTAATATGGAATCAGCTTACCTAATGCCGAAATATGAATTCCATTCTCCTATTTTACTTATTTGCAAATTTCTCTATTACCCTTGCATTGAAGTCCTTGACGGTTGTCACCAATTTCTTTTCTATGGATAAGAGCGCTTCAGGGGCAACATCGAGGATACACTGACCGACTCTAGCGGTAGAGAAAATATAACATTTCGGAAGTTAGGGGTAGAGCCCTCCAAACCAAGCACCTCGTATCCCTTTTACAGACTTTACGAAATTTGTGGGGAGAGGGGAAGGGCATACATAGTCTGCCACTAAACACAACATGAAGCATACAAATTGCGAGCAAATCCCTTACCATGAACACTTGTTTGCGCTCTTAGAAACTTGGGGGAGGGTGAATTCACTCGACCCTCCTGAAAATTCGTGGTCGTTTACAGAATCATTATACACTGTCTACCAACAAGTAATTGGACACCTGTGATAGCAAAGGAAAACGAAGTCTATTCACCTTCAATAGTTGATGGAGCCTCCACGAGCGGCGATTACAGCGACGACTCTCCGGGGCATACTCTCAACCAGGCGTTGTACGACGGCTAGCGGTATTTTCTTCCACTCGGCTTAAAGAAGACAGGTCAGTTCCTTCACCGATTTCGGACGGTGGGGGCACCCCTTAAGTCGACGCTCCAAGTCGTCCTAGAGGTGCTCGATAGGGTTAAGGTCCGGGCTCTGCGCAGGCCAGTCCATTCGATTAACCCCATTGTCACCATACCAAGCCATGGTGGACCTCGCAACATGACAGGTGGCATTGTCATCCTGAAAGTAACATGTGTCCACCCCGTAAAACTGCCACAACGTAGGAAGCGCATGGTCATCCAAAATGGTGCAGTAGGTCTCGGCGGGGAGTCTACTAGGAGTTGCGACCAAGGGTCCCGTGCCATACTAGGAGAAACACCCGCATAGCATAATTCCACCGCCGCCGAACTTCACAGTTGGCACAATACATTCCGGCAGGGGGGGTATCCAGGCAGACGACAAACACAGACCCTGCCATCCGAACTGTAGAGGGTGAATTTTGATTCGTCGCTCCGGAGAACCTGTTTCCACTGTTCAATGGTTCACTGTCGACGTTCTTTGCACCACGTTAGCCGAGCAGCGCTATTGGACTTGGTGATCAAAGGCTTGTGGGCGGCAGCACGTCCATGATAACCGAGCAGATGGGCTTCCTTACGGATGGTATTCATCGAAAGAACACTCCCAGATGCCTGTTGAAACTCCTCGCGGATGTGGCCCATCGATTTGGTGTGGTTCTTCCGAATTTCTCTGGCCAACACCCGTCGGTCTCTAAATCCCAGTTTTGTGGGTCTGCCGAGTCGGGGCACATTCCGACAGTCACCTCTCATCTTCCACTTGCCAATCACGTAGGCCACTGTCGATTTTGGATACTTCAACTCGCTGGATATGTCACGTATGGATCGGCCATTTCTGTGATACCCGACGATTACACCTTTCTCGAAATCAGAGAGCTCCGAACTGCGTGGCATCTAGCATGCGACTGGTTGCGTTGTTGTTTTCCACACGATATTTAACGGCGGCGGCCGTGACGTGTATCGGACCGCAGATATCGTCGATTGCAGGGGTGTCCAATTACTTGTTGTTAGATAGTGTATAAAGCATGGTTCTAATATGTTTACAGCTGTACTTCCATTTTAACATTTTGAGGGAAAGCCCCCCCCTCTCCAACCAAGTGTACCTCGAATCCTCGGCAATTTATTTCTTCAAATTAAAGTACAATTCTCGTTTAGCGTTCATGGAATATTTTCTCGAAATTCGTTTGGAGTTCCCAATTCAGTTCTCAGTATAGGCAAAGAAACGGCAATCTTTATAGTCTCCCCCTCCTTGGAGCTCCTTCCCGTCGTTAGACACCTTGGAAAACTGCCACACATAATTCGGAAACTTGGAAAACTGCCACACATTGAGAGTGTTCCTCGGAAGAACAGCAATTTGTGGTCGGCCCCTTGATGAAAAGCATGTGACAGTTTTCCTGTGTGGCGGTTTACAGTGAACCAAATTTCCCCCACCCTGTCCAGTTAGTTGTGTAAGACTGTTTTTACTATAAACGGCGGTAACAGTTGAAATGAGGACCCCGGAAAATTCAGCCACATATTTGTGCTCTTTGAACAGCTGCATCTTGTTTTAGACAGCGTGAAAATGAAAATGATGACTCCTGAAATCTCCCCCACATTCGATATTTTGTGTAAACTGCAATTTGTGCACGGTCCCTGACATAAAAAAGGTAAAAGATGGGGGACTTTCCCTGTGGGAGAGTTTTCCTATGGGGAACTTTTCCAATGTGGGGGACGTTTCCGAATGCGTGGAGTTTTCCTGAGCGGGACTTTTCCGTCCATCATTGCGCCTTCGTCTGTGCTTCTACTATATATATATATCATCATCAATATTGTCAACCGTTATCATTACACTGCTGGATGAAGGTCACCCCAAGTTTCTTCCACAACTGTCTGCCTTGAGCCACTCTGCTCCATGTTACTCAGGCATGCTTTCGAATTTCATCCACCCCATCCTCCCTAGGGAAGAAAACCAGAATGTATGGGTGTACGTCGTCTGCAATGATGGATTCATAACGAATTCGGTCCGTAGTGCCTTTCACACGTATGAGTGGACCCAAAGAATGCGATTCCCCAGATCATAACGTTACCCCTACCAGCTTGTGTTCTGCCAGCAATGGTTGAAGTGTGTCTGTTCTCCGATGTTTCTCACCTTATACGCAAGTGTCCATCTGTTCGATGAAGCAGAAAATTTGACTCATCGGAGAAGGCAATCCTTTGCCCATCAACGGAGGTCCGGTTCCGATACTGCCGTGCAAATGCAAGCCTTTTCTGCCGATGCATCTTCGTTAACATAGGTGCAGTGACCGTCGGTCTGAATTGTAGCCCCATACGCAGCAGGGTTCGCTGAACTGTGTTTTTAGACACACTTCCTGTAGCCCCTCTGGTTCATTCGGCCAGTGAGTTGTTCCACTGTAGCGTGTCGATCACCCCTCACGCACCTTCACAGCCGACGTTCACCTCTCACATCAATGGCACGTGGTGCTCCGCAGTTTTCACTTCGCTTATTCGCAATGGTGCAATTCTTCGATACCCTTTAACCACAGCAGCGCGCGAACAGTTCACAAACTGCACTGTTTCACAAATACTGTCACCCTTTGTCCGAAAGCCGATAATAATCCCTTTTGAAAAACTGATAAATTGCTCCTTTTTATCCATGACAGCAACGAATGATATGTTTTCAGTATGCCTACAGCGCACCTTATATACCCTGCAAGCCAGCTCACGACGCGTGCGTTCATTCATTGGCTACGCGCTGTTGATGTCAAAACTGGGAGGTGGTCACAATAGTGTGACTCGACTATATATATATATATGTGTGTGTGTGTGTGTGTGTGTGTGTGTGTGTGTGTGTGTGTGTGTGTGTGTTTTAAAATCGGATGTTCTGCTTGGTAGCTAAATGGTTGGGAAGAAGGACTGACAGACGGAGTAATAGAACGTTAGAAGTGAAGAAAAGGAATGAAATGTAAAAAACAAAAGATTTTGCATAGAAGCTCTGCATGGTAGTACGAGTGTTGGTAAAACAGCGATGGACTGACAGATTCTCGAAGAACCAATCGCCAAATAAAAAGTAGTGTGGGAAATAACGGCTGCTATATTCACTTTTTCAATGCAGACAACGTTAACACCGGGTCACAAGGACCTTTTCCAGCACCTTACTCCACGCTGTTAACAGGCAAATTGGCCTATAGGCTGCGGGATCTGCTCGGCTCTTATTCTCCTTGCTGAAGAGGGCGAGCAGCGCAGTCTTCCACATTGATGGGAAACATCCTCGCTCTAGGCATTTATTCAACAGGGCAACGAAGTACGCCGGGTTAGCTGGAAACACCTCTCTGATGACCGAGAGGTCCAACCCATCTATGCCCGGTGCCTTGCCTTTGTTAAGGCTGTTGATTGCCGCACCTACCTCTGCCTCCGTGAACGGCGGATCGTCGTCCGTGTCTGGTAGATATCTGCAGCTTTTTCTGATCGATCTTTGATCGCGGGAGTGCCTTGACTCCTCATCGGCCGGGAAGTGATGGTTTAAGAGCACTTCCACTGTGTCTTACAGAGTGGCGGTGTTGGCTCCACTCTCTGTTCTGACGGAGGCCTGTAACAGTGGGCTAGTGAGGGAGCCCTTTGTCACCTTGTACGGTATCCCGAAGGGATTCCCGACAGGAGTAGTCTCGCATAACTGTCTCCAGTATTTTCTCTTCGATGTTATCATTGCTTTTCGGTATGTAGCGTTGGAGAGATTGTATTCCCGTTTCAGGCGTTCCCTCCTGTCCGGGTCGAATCTCACTCTTTGCATTCTCCGCCTGCTGCGTCTGGCCTTTCTTCGTAGAAGGCTCAGATTTTCCGACCACCAGGGAAGAAGAGGTTTCGCCCTTCTTCCGGTTTTCCTGCATCCTTCACAGACCGCTACTATCTCGTTGGTTAGATGGCCGAAATATTCATTTAGGTCATCTGTCTCCTCAAGATCTGCCTCTAAGCAGATCTGATAGTCGGCCCTTGAGGTCCGACCATCTGAGGTTCCGGGTGTTGAACCTCGACTTTTGTTTTTTCCCAGTTTTCAAAATTCCTACATTGAAGGATATTGCAAGGTGGTCGCTGCAACTCACATCGTCCAGAACCTGCCAGTTCTGGAGGAAGGTGAGGACCGATGTCCGGTAAACCATCAGGTCCCGGAGAGGCATGAGGATTGAGGGAGGAGAACGCCTCCTTAAGTTCACGAGGAGAGAGATCAGCCAGAAGAGAAGCACAAAAATGAGTTGGGACCTGAGGGAGAGAAGAAAGTAAAGGGGTAGAAGAGGGGATAGCGCTCTGCGCAACCACACAGAATTTCTCCGTGAGGAATCTACGGACGTTTGAGCATATCAAAGAACGGTTTGAAGTGACTGAACCATCAGTTAGGCGAAGATGTCGGAGTGAAGAAGACGCTCGGCGAGTAGATTCCAGACGTGACAACGCTTCATAAGACTTTGACGGTGGGAAAATACGGAGCATACGTGTGCGATAAACAGCTTGCTGAGCAAGCGGCTGAAGGTATGCATCCAGCTCAGCTTGATATACGAAATATAACGGATCCGTCAGTGGTAAAGAAGCGAGGATTTGATGAAGATTAGCGATTGCCATCGCAAGGTCATTGGAGGCCGCAAAAGATAGCTGCCGGATAAAAAGCTGGAGGTCATTCTTGGTGGTGAGCCACAAGCAAAGAGGGCTAGGCGCAGTAGCAATGAGAGAAACTGCTCTCTGCCAGAAACTTCTGAACTGCAGTGCAAAGGCTGGATCTGATAGAATGAAATCGTCGAACGTCCAAGTTCTCCGAGAGCAAGGTGGCTCGGGGGAGACGCAGACGGTAAGAAGGACCACACAATGATCAGAATAGACTGTCGGAAGATGTTGAACCTCCGTTATGGAAGGAAGTAATAGATGAGAGACGAGATGCGGTCTAGACGCGCTGCTGTAGCACTCATCACAGGTGGGCTGTGCCAGGTAAAAGAAACAGTGGCGGGATACAACTGACGAAACGAATCCACCAACTGATGATCTTGAATGAGTTGTGCCAGTTGAGTGACAAGTTGTTGACGGTACTCGCCACGTGTAGAGCGGCGATCCAGTGATGGCTGCAGAGTGCAATTGAAGTCACCTGCAAAGACACAATAGTCGGTGGCGGGGACAGCCGTTAACGCAGCACGGAGACAAAGAAAAAGGGGATTAAAGAACATATCATCTACAGGCACATTTACATTGAAGACATGATAAGTGACTGAATCAATACAAAATGTAAGGCGTTGAAGTAAATCTCGATGAAGGTTGACTACATTGATAGATGACAATCGACTGAGGAAACGCCGATTACTCCGACTGCCAAGCCACCGAGAGACGAAAAGCGTGATAGAAAGCAAACGGCCAGTTACCCCATCAGTGGAACGGCGTGATGGTAGAACAGTTCGTCATTTGCAACAAGAGGATGTCAGCGGACGCAGCCGCTGACATCCTCGTACGCACAAGGGGTGTAGCAAAACCCCTACAATTGAAAGTTGCTAACTTGAAGATGCCAAATCAGTTTTTGAGAGACAACTTTTAGAAGATGGCGTACGGAGCTTCACCATCTTCTGAGAAATAATCGAACCAATGCTGCTCGTCTTATCAGTCGGTGTTGAAAGGTCTTCAAATAGAGCTGCCAGCAACTGCTGTAGAGCTGCCGGAAAAGAAAGAACATGGGTCTGAACAAATGTCTGGTAGATATGAGGTTTCGGTACACCATGGGAATTGGAAAAGTTTTTATCTTTGCATTCTGTGCTTACTTTTTTTATTTTATCATGATGACTGACGCTGCTTTCATCAAAGAAAATATTTCATGGACTACATGAAAAACAATGACTGAGATACTGGAAAAGAACAAAAAAAGAATGAGTTTACTTACCACTATATACGTTCGGATACTGATAAAAAAAATTACTTTCGTATCTATTAGTAGTATTTTAATTTTGTTACAAATATATACAAAGAGACAATTTTAAAGCAAAATACATTCATTGCCATTCGTGATTTCTTATTAGTATTTGAAGCATTTCTTCGAAGGCGTCGGTGTTCTTGGCACTCCATTGCTTTCAAAATATGAATTCCATCAATCGATCACCTAAATTGTCTTTATGTTAATCTGACCAGATTTTTGAGAACGAAACTGAGGACAAAATGGCATGTTGTCCTCAATTTCAATGCAAAATTGAGGACAATTTCGTTTCAAAACGAGGACATTATTGAGGACAATATCTGACACAATATGGTAAAGCCGAAGATTAACAAATAATGTTATGAACTATACCGTGATTTTCGTGTTTCATGGGAAAACATACGATGAATCTGAAGGATGATTTTCATGTGAAATAAGTATAAAATAGCAATAAAATACACTCACGCAGAATATCACTTCAAATAAGTTTTAAATGTGACTCATAGGTGGCAGCACGTATAAGCAAAGCTACATTTCGATTTTGTACTGAAATTTCATTGATTCTACCCAAAATAAAATATCTGAAGCCATTACTATACATTGAGCGGACAGAAATAATTGAATACCTGCATGTTCTCTCTATTAGAAGAAGTATTCCTAGTCTAGTAACTTCACTTGAAGAAACAGTTTAATGAAAAAATGTACTGAACGAGAGTCAGGGGCACGCCATGGGCATTTGCCGCCTGGGTGCAAGACCAGATTTGCCGCCCCTTGTATGAGAATATTAAAAAAAAAAAAAAAAGAACAATTTTTATTCATTTTTACCTAAAATAAACAGCTTTAGCAACATTATTTTCTATTTCCCGTAAGGTAAGAGTTTTCATAATATATATATATACGACATTGAACATGACGGTCGTCTGTTTAACTATTCTAACCAAATAACCAAAAAATCTCTCATATAGGTACAAATACAAGTAAGTTGCTTAAAATTAAATACAGAATTCGAAATAACTAGTTTTTATATTAAAAATATTTTTTTCGCCTACAAACCTCGATACCCTTTCGCATTGATTTCCCACCATGTTTCAGAGCACGTTTTACAGTCAACGCTGGTAGCTCTTTGTTTAAAATGCCAAAGGCAAGGTGATTCAGAAAAGAAAGCATATATTTCTTGAATAGTTATATTTACAACCAGATTTAAAGTATATACCGCTCAAAGTACATAAAATGCATCAGGGTTTTAGAGCGAAAAATTTTGAAGTCCACTGTAGTTTTCTTTCATATTGGTCCCATTGTCATATACTAAAATCTTCAAGATTTAAAAAAAAACGGAAAAAAATTGTTAGTCCGTTGCCAGCGGTATCTGATACTGAACAAAACAATAAAAATTATTCTCTGATTTCAAGTCGTTTCTATTTAATTATAAAATGAATATTTTTACTAGAAAAATAAACGTGCCACGTAGCATTACGATTTCTCACAGAAAAACGTTTTCCTAACTTCTTCCACGTCACTGGCATTAATTTGTCAACCGTAAAATTTTATTGAAGCATCCTGCCGCCCCCGGTACCTGGCGCCCTGGTGCTTCTCACCCATTGAACCCCCGCTTGGCGCATCAGTGGTAATATAGTTTAATAACTATAAGTGCATACAACAGTAGTCGAAAACGTAAAGACTGCCTTTGTTTCTAAAAAATTCTTGGGATTTTTTATGATGCAAAATCACTTCTGTTTGCACAAGAGAAAAAGGTAAATAATTTTTACATTCAAAATTGTTGAAAACTACTTAAACTGCTATACAGTTAACTATGATTTTTTTTTTTTTTTTTGCAAAACACAGGACGTATATTAAAAATTCTTGAACGAGGCATAATCACTAAATTTCTCAAATGCCATCGATTATCTTTCTTGAGATATAAGCTTCCGTGCACTTTGAACACAGACACTTTAAAATGGCGATGCAAAAGATGTATAAAAAGTTTAGCATAATTTTTAACTTTAAAAAAATGAGTCTTCTGTTTTGTTACCTTAAAAGATAAATTTTTCTGGGCATGTAGATTTTGCTACTCGGCATGTAAATATTTTCTGCACAGTGCACTTGCCCAACTGGGCATGCAACTTTTCAGATATTTTTCAAGCCCTGCTTAAAACAATGACCAGTTTTTTTAATAATTTTACATTGGTTTTACCATGAATAATGGTACAGCTCTTATGTTTGGAGTGTAATTTATTCTGTATATTCCCCCATTGTAGTATTGCATTAAATATATATACTGTATATTGTACCAGTGTGTACCTCGTCTACATTTACCAGTGCCAACAAACAAAATGTTATCACACAAACAAATAATAGTAATAATACACACGATACACGGTTTAAACGTGTTCCACGTTAATGGAACACATTTAAACCGTGTAATCAAATTTAGCATCTATTACTTATTTAATTGCAAGAAAATGGATGCTGAAAAAGATGAGATTTATTCACCATCCTATAAATATTTTAGTTAAATCCAGTTAAAACAGAAACGAAATAGCACCACGATTATCCAGATGACTTTGTTCAATGACTCGGCATACTCAAACTTAATTAAAAAACAATTCATCCGCTTCAATAAATACTTCCATACCTTTATTAGTCCATTTTCTTGCAATTAAATAAGTAATTCATGCTAAACTTGGTTGCACTTCGTAGATTCAATTGAGTTCTACAAATTTTGTTTAACACATTTTTCTTATTTCAAATTTTTTGGAAATTTCAAAAATTGAGGACAACCGATATGAAATTGAAGACATTTGATGTCTTCAATCAGTTTTTTCGGAATTGAGGACGAAGCACTAAAACTGAGGACTGTCCCCAGAAAATGAGGATGTCTGGTCACCTTACTTTATGTACACCTTATTTCTTTATGCTACTTTTTAAATGTCTCCAAATATATGCTGTTTGCGTTCGAGTGTAAACAACAACACACCCGTTGCCACATCAACAGTAGTTTGATACCGCGAGCATGCACAGCTGTCTCAGCTGTGTGAAATGAGCCGTACGCCGGTCTACGGAAGAATGCCGAAAGTAGATATCAAACAGTCCCTCTCCCTGTGCTTCTGCCCCTGACGCCACTTCTAATCAGCTGACTCCGCCAATGCGCCCCTCCCGAGAATCTCCTGTAAATCTCTACGGAAAAATCGCGATTTCGAACCGGTTTTTTGGACTCTTGCTCTACCCATACAATCATTAAAAAAATTGAAGCTCAAATATACATTCCCATAATTAAAAATTTCGAGAAAAAATATGTTTTGGTATTTCTTTAAAAAATTGAACAAAATAATGACTTTTTGAGCGGTAGTGCATACTGCTAATGGTTACTTGCATATTGCGCATGTGCAATTAACCATGTTTGAAATATAACCACAACCCTAATGTTGAGACTGCGCAAACGTAAACAAACTTCTTTTAGCACGGATCGCACGCGTTTCCGTAAAGTCGTATGTTGGAATGGCTGGTTTAACAATCTCAATCCTTGAGATAATGGAATTTGTGGACGCCACAAAAAATTCACGTTGCATCAAAGAAGTGAAAGGGATTCTTAATGCTGGTCATCTAATTTCATGTGGAATTAAGAAGGAACATAGAAAAGAAATCCACATACTTTGGCATTGAATTCAATCCACGCAATAACGTTGTCGCCTCATTCGATCAACGGTGTTTACTCAATACTCTGTCAACAATAACAAATTTGTAATTTTCTAACATTCTGTTCCTAAAACAGTGTTTTTGAATAGGTAATTGTTGATCATCTTTCTATTCTCAAACATTGTTTTTGAACTGGTGACTGTTGACAGAACATTGCAAATCTTGTTCCTTAATGGACTTTAAATTTATATGGATAACAGCAATTGTTTTCAAGAGCTTGTAGAAATACAGAATTTTAAATTATTACTATTTAATAAAAACGTATTGTCTTGTTTATTTTTCATTCAAACACTTTACTAGGTTAGTAGCATTTCACTGGAAGGATTTCAAATGCAAGGCACAAATGTTTATACTAACTTGTGAAAAACATAGCTGGAACCTTGGGAACGACCCATGCGGGAAGCAAAAAAATGAATTGTTCCTCTTCACGGAACTTCCCATAATTCTCACAATGCTACCCTTCGGAGGCAGCGGGTAATTTCTAGATCAACATTTAATTAGTAAGTTCTCATTTCGATGAAAATCAGCTATGAAATGGAAAATACGCCCCTACATGCAACGAACACCTAAAACGTGAAGTTGCAGCAATGCGTATTTAAATATACCGCATTATCGCCCGATTTTGGCCCTATTTTGATCCTCAAATTGTTTTATTGAAAAATATTTTTACCCCATGAGCTCATGAAAAATGAATACCGCATAAAATAAAAAGGTCTACAGATATCATGTTTACAAAACCATCACGGCTTTTCATCAGACATGATGCAGAGCTCTTAATATCTATTATTAATTGCAGTGCCGAATTCACACTCAATAAACTAATTTTAAAAGTTACTCCCACATATAATTTGAAAGAATGACGCAGTTCTTTATCTCATCTAATTTTCTAATCAAGCACTCCTGTGCCTCAGTAAACACTGTATGTTCTTATGAAGCAAATAAACAATTAATACATCACTTACACTAACTGATACATGCATATTAAAATCCTGTTTTAGCTTAATTTTTTCTTTGACTACAGACCTGTTTGAACTGTTTTTTTTTTGTAAAAGATCGAAAAGGAGAACATAGCACAGAATAGGCACTGAAATAGTAGTAAACGAGCTCTGTCTGTTTTTCTTCCTGCAATTATGATTTAGTCAAATGTTCAAGTAATTTTGCTTCCTATACTTCCAATGGAAAAACTTTTGTACACATTTTCTTCACAATTAGTGTGTCCCAAGGAATGAAAATTTTAACATCGATTAAAATAGCTTTATTTTATAACTTGGAATACTTAATATTTTCTAAAACATAACCATAATTATTCAATTCAACATTTGTTTGTCTACTGACGTCATCAAAGTACAGGTCGCGCCAACTTTTTTCTGGTTTCAACACCACCAAAGGAAAAGTTATTGATTTTTAATATAATTATGTTTATGTTTTAAAAAATATTAAGTATTCCAAGTTATAATATGAAGTTATTTTAATCGATGTGAAAATTTTCATCATTGGGAGCACACCAATTGTGAAGGAAATGTGTACAAAAGTTTTTCCATTGGAAGTATAGGAAGCATAATTACTTGACGTCCACCTTAATATGAACTGAATGTCAACAAACTGTTCTGTAATCAAGTGATGTTTTGACCCACTCAGCACGGAATACGCCGATCCCTATGAGTGTAACTTTTACCGACGAGATTGTAGGATGTTTCTCTCGATAGCCAATCTGAGAATGCGCTGATTTATTTTCAATCGTGCACCTTGTATGCAACGATTGTGTAGCAACATCTGACAAAATTCACTTCGCCAAGCTGTTACCCATTGGCATCTTGTATTCAACGACTGTATGCTGTAAAAAAGCGCAGAATAGCTGTGTTTATCACAACCACAGCTAACTGAATGGGTGAAAATACAAAAAATTCACTTCACCCAGCTGTGATCGCATAAAATGAGAATTACATGACCACCTGACACTTTGACATGAGCACGCCTTCCATTTGAAATTGTTCTGTTAACACATTGACACCTTGATATTGTGCTGTGGCTCAGATGTCACATGAGCTTACAAACCTGACATTCTGGGTTATTAAACCAAAGAATCTTGCACGTCACATAAGAATTAGCTGTCAGGGGTCACAAATGCTATGTATTTCTAGCTTCCGAGGGGAGACGAACTTTGAAATGTTCAATGAACATTGTTGATGCACTGTTCAGAGAAACGGAGAAAGTTTCAGGATGTTTTTCGCCACGTTTCTGGCGATTTAATTCAAAATAATATTAAAATTTTTGAATCCATAATTCATATTAGTTTCCAACTGGTGTGTTTCACCAAATTAAAAAAGTAGGGTAATAATTTATAAAATCTTTCCAAAAGAGCTGGAGCGTACAAAAGATGTTTACGCAGAGAGCCTTGCAGGCTTTTCATCACGTTTTGCGTAATCTTACTCAACAAATATGATTAAAAATTTAAATCCATAAGAGAAAATGGTTTCCAACTGGTGTTTTTCAGCAAATTAAAACTGTAAGGCAATAAATATATTTCATCTTCCTACAGGGGGGACAGCATGTCACATTTCACTGGGGTGATTGTCGAACATGTGTTTCCAGGTTTCAAACCTGACATTCTGGGTTATTAAACCAAAGAATCTTGCACGTCACATAAGAATTAGCTGTCAGGGGTCACAAATGCTATGTATTTCTAGCTTCCGAGGGGAGACGAACTTTGAAATGTTCAATGAACATTGTTGATGCACTGTTCAGAGAAACGGAGAAAGTTTCAGGATGTTTTTCGCCACGTTTCTGGCGATTTAATTCAAAATAATATTAAAATTTTTGAATCCATAATTCATATTAGTTTCCAACTGGTGTGTTTCACCAAATTAAAAAAAGTAGGGTAATAATTTATAAAATCTTTCCAAAAGAGCTGGAGCGTACAAAAGATGTTTACGCAGAGAGCCTTGCAGGCTTTTCATCACGTTTTGCGTAATCTTACTCAACAAATATGATTAAAAATTTAAATCCATAAGAGAAAATGGTTTCCAACTGGTGTTTTTCAGCAAATTAAAACTGTAAGGCAATAAATATATTTCATCTTCCTACAGGGGGGGGGGACAGCATGTCACATTTCACTGGGGTGATTGTCGAAGAACTGTATTTGCATTTCTAGTGCTCTCAGGCACAATTTAGAAATTCTAATGTCTCGAAACACACAGTTTTTGATATTTTCAGTATCCGATGTTCGCAAATTTCAATTGCAAACAATCCTTAGGCCCCCAAATGTCACTATTTGGATGTCGAACATGTGTTTCCAGGTTTGATTTTTTTAACATGGAATACAAAAAATTGAAATGAACAAGAGAGGGTGTTCAAAATTGTTAACAGTCCTATATCCAAACCAAAAAACATTGTTCTATGGATAGTTATTATATTTTGAACATGATGTAATGTCCATATATTCCTTCATACTTAAAATATATATTCCTTCATACTGGTAAAAATCTATCTATGCAATTACAGCCAAAGACATTATGAACAACAATGAGCAAAACATTTAACTTACTTGTGAAAATTAATCCGTTCTTTATGTCGGCCGCATTCGCTTTAGTGTTACATCCATATGTAACACAGTACCTGACCCAAACCTGACCATATTTACTATTTATAACAACTATTTAAAGCACGATTTGCAACACGCACGCAACTGGCGTATACTCATGAACAGCTTTCAGTCCTCGCTAATGGCGGAACATCCGGTTTTTAAACACTGACGGAAGTAGCTAGGTATTTGCCAGTCTATTCTCCTCCAAGGTCTTTGGTTACAACAGACAGGAGACGGCGCGGAGATGGAAAAAAAAAAAAAAAAAAAAAAAAAACGGTTCTCCAGACTTTCTATACGGATTTTGAGGCGAAACTCGAAAGCCACTTAAAATCGACTGGCGTCTGTGTTTCTCTACTGGAGGAAGTCAGGGATTTTGTCCAATGGGAGCTTGCAAACAAAAGCTTGGTAAAGCAGTTACTGAGGGGCAATACAGTTCGCCTCAGCCAGTGAGAGAACGTCTGTTTTTATAGTGTATTATCTACACAGATTTTTCGGCAGAGTGTGCACTGTATTCTATATTTAAGTGCTGACTTTTTTTTTTTTTTTGATTGGAGGTTTAACGACCACCATGAGCAACTCAATGGGCTATAAGCAGTCGCCCGTCCCTAATTTAGGGTTACTGGTTCCAGGGAAGAGAGAGAGCCAGTGCCGTTAGACAAAACACAACATCCATGCCTCACCGCGATTCGAACCCAGATCCCTTTCTGACGAATGATCAGAGGCCATCGTTTAAACCACTGCGTCACCGGGATTCGAACCCGGACCCCTTTCGGACGAATGATCAGAGGCCATCGCTTAGACCACTGCGCCACCGGGGCGGCGCTGACTTTTTGGAATGTGCTTTTTCTGTAGTTTCTGGTTAGGCGAGAAATGTGCTGAGTTTTTCTTTCTTAGCATTATTAGTCATAAATTTTGATTTCTTAGTAATAATAAAAATAATTATTTTTTGAATTGAACTGATTAATAAAAAGTTAATTGAATTTGTTCTGTTGTTGGGGGGGATTTTTTCAGGTGGTCACCTGTTCTGATTTCTGCCATGTTTAAGTCACATGACCTATTTTGACAATATATATGGAGACGCGCTTCCAGCTTGATTTCTCCTAGACACCGTTTCCATGGGTCATGGCCTTAATTTGTGGCCCGCGGGCCTTAAATGGGATCTATATGAAGGATGCGCCTTCGCAAACAAACATGTTGCTTTTATTCTAGACTCTGAAACATTTTTTGACAAAAGCAGTTCTATTAAAATTATTTCCTTTGAATTTTTAAAGTAGTGAATGTTCGATTGGTGTTGTGAGTGATGCAATAACCACTCATTAACTATCGCTAGATAACGAATTTAAGCACAAAATCTGCGTTTGTGCTCAGGAAGGATGATATAATGTAAAACGGGTTAACCATACTTCCTCTTTTCTTTTTAAATACGCATTTTCCCCTCCGATACGGTTTCCAATGTTTTAAGTCTATTTCTCTCCCCTCCGCCGTGCTTGATGCCTTACTATGATTTTGTTGAACTATCGTCGAATAACAATATACAATATATAGAGATAAAATATACATAAATATATATATATATATATATATTCTATAAAGAAGATACCTAAGCAAAAAAATACAAATATAATTTTGACTCACACCTAGTACAACATAGTAAAGGTTATGTATCTACCTGTGTGAGTAAAAGGAGAAAAGATAAAAAAATAAAATAAAACAACTGAATGTAGAAGGTGTCGAGAATACTGAGCCTTGGCTTTATCAAGGACCAGCAAAAACTCTGCATTTTCTCACTTCCACAAAGACCTAGTTGGAAATGGGTTTCTGCAAGGCCATAGATGCAAGTAACATTCCCACCTAAAATAGTTTAAAAAATATATATATGTCAATTATTATGTCACTCTCACAGCTTGAGTTCTCTTTAATCTTCTTCTCTCTGTTTAATAGTAACAGATGAAGAGCATGGGTCGGGCCAGGAAGGTTAATGGATGCAAGCGAAATTGTTAACCAGTGCTAGGTCATGCAACTCTACGGAGGACATGACATACATATATATATTTAAACTATTTTAGGTGGGAATGTTACTTGCATCTATGGCCTTGCAGAAACCCATTTCCAACTAGGTCTTTGTGGAAGTGAGAAAATGCAGAGTTTTTGCTGGTCCTTGATAAAGCCAAGGCTCAGTATTCTCGACACCTTCTACATTCAGTTGTTTTATTTTATTTTTTTATCTTTTCTCCTTTACTCACACAGGTAGATACATAACCTTTTCTATGTTGTACTAGGTGTGAGTCAAAATTATATTTGTATTTTTTTGCTTAGGTATCTTCTTTATAGAATGTGAATTCTGAATTTTCAAAACTGCTGCGTTGCGCGTTTTGATTTTCAGGTTATTTTGCAACCTTCGTTTTAAATTCTAAAGTTTTTCCTTAGTCTTCAGTTTTGCTCTTAAGTATATATATATATATATATATATATATATACATGAAATCCTCCTTTACAACATTTGGTTTTAGTTATTTTTCATAACATACTGTATATGCTATGGGCAGGGTCTTCGCTTCACCAACATTTTACTCCACGAGCCGCCACTGGTTTTGAACAAATAACATTTTTTTCATCTATCCGTAATGCTAACTAAGCTGGCGCGGCATATCCACTCCCAGCAGATCAGGGTCACTTCTCGCTACCATGTGGTTCACCCTTCATCTCCTCGAAGTGATTTCTGTTTCACCCACATCTCCTGTTTTTCTTCTTTGATGCTCCGCGTTCCCTCAGGCGAAACCACCTCGCCGCGCAAAGTTTTGATGACCCCCCTATCCCTCCTCTGAGTGTGGATATCTGCCTAAAAGAACACAAACAGCGCCTTAAACATTTCATGCTACATTTTTGCATTGAGCTTTGTACTAAAAATCAATGGGGCATAGTAGCAACTGTGCCGCAACCTACAACGTAGAACTGAGTTAACTCATGGCTCTATCTCACTAGTTCTACGTTCTTAAAATATTCAGCGAATGACAGTTGACGTAGCTTTATGTTGTAGGTTGCGGCACACTTGTTACTCTGCCCCTTTGATTTTTTTCAGATATAAAATTTTTGAGAAATAAAACAAAAAATAAGTTTTTCTTTATTTACTTAAAAGGAACTTATATTATATACAATTCATTGTAACTTAAGCTGATTATAAATTAATGTTAGTAGAGTTAAAAGGCGTAGTATCATCGGTGTCAGTAGTTATTGCTAAATTTGTTTCTGAAGAAATCGTTCTTCAGAAATCATTTTTCAAACTCCTCCGTTGCTTTGTTATAAAGTTAGCGATACGTCTTGGGCCTAATGCACTCTTCTTGTTGTTCTTGTTCTTGTCTAGGTTCAGAATGCGTCGGCGGTGTAAAAGTTTGAGACGTAATACATTCGTTATCCAGCGAAGTTGTGAAGATTGGCGATGCACATTGGCATTCCATGCTCGGTGTGAAAATTTGAAAAGTTGGATCGATGACATCAATCTCCATCTGTTCTTGCTGTTCAGGCTCAATTTGTGCAGTTGAAGTGGAAGGTTGTGGCTCTAAAGTCGAACTCGGGTGAAGCACATCTTGGCGCGCGGACTTTTGACGACCCCTACATTCCTGTGACCTTTCGGTTGATGACTTAGCGGGCCTTTTCAAATTCCTCTCGTTCTCCTGTAGTTGTTTCTTCAACTTTTGTCGGTTCTTATAGTTATTTTCCCTGGATTTTCGCGGCCTTCTTAAATTTTCGCCACGAATTTTTTTTTTTTTTTTTTACCTGATAAATAAATCCTAAATTCACTTTATTTCGGTTTATCACATATGTCCGTTAGCTCTGATCGTCAGCCACGGAATTCGGGGCTGCTGGGGTCATCGCTATTATTACCTTTTTACTAGTTATCAACCTTAAAATGGTGTACGGCGAAAGAAAAACACGCGAAATTTAGCTTAACTTTTCAACGCTACTGTATCAAAGGACTGAGGGATGGAGGGTTGAAACTTGCTTTGTTATAAATGGGACTCTATAAACTATCAAATGGTGTATTATTTATTCCTCTGCGATTATTAGTTTTGCAGTATAAGCGTTTAAAATGTGTCATGTTTCCGTTGCATCCGTACCCCCGAAGTTACCCCCCCCTTACCCAGAGCGGAGAAAAATGTAGTTGTACGTCAAAAAATAGAAATTTCATCTTACAACAATAAAGATTTTACGTGGATCTTAACTTAACGAGTTAGTAAAATCATGCAATGCACTGATTATGATACGCTTTCCAACATACCAGAAATCGCCACTCAAGTTATGAGGATAATGGCTGTAGAATAAATCTCGCTCCTATGACCTGACCTTTGACCCATTTCAATAATATTAAACAGAACCGGTAAAGTATACTTCCGGAACAACATGATAAAGTTTTGTCTCAATCGAAGCATTTTTACATAAGTTACAACGCATAAGGGCGATGGAATGGATCCCAATCCTATGTCCTGACCTTTGATCCCATTCCGTCCATTTTCAATAGAGTTCGTCCCCAGGTAGTCCCCTACCACATACTAAAATTTCATCGAAATCGAACCATTTTTACGCAAGTTATGACGCATAAAGGCAAAGGAATGCATCCCGCTTCTATGTCCTGACCTTTTGACCCTACTTCACCCATTTTCAATAGGGTTCATCCCTAGGTGGTCCCCTACGACAAACTGAAATTTCATCAGAATCGAAGAATTTTTACGTAAGTTATGACGCATAATGGCGATGGAAATAATTCCGCTCCTATGTCCTAACCTTTGATCCCACTTCACGAATTTTCAATAGGGTTCGTCCCCAGTGGTCCCCTACCAGATACTAAAATTCCGTCGAAATCGAACCATTTTTACGTGAGTTATCGTGCGGACAGACGGACAAAGCTGGAGCATATACGCTTCTTCAACCTACGGTTGGAAAGCGTAAAAAAGGCATACAGAGGTTTCGAACAATTCAAAGAAGCACAGAGAGGTGCTTGATCACAATTTTCTAAGCAACAAAATCACAGAAAAAGAACCATGATGTTTTTGTACAATTCGCAGACGAAACGTCAACACTCTGAATGGAAATCAACATGATCGCCTCAAGAACAAGAAGAAAGGACTGGCAAGAAAAACGGAAAAGTAACGCTGGAAGTATTTTTTACTCTTTGGGCCTGGTCCACTATGAATTTATTCCAGAAAGGAGAACTGTAAATAAAGAAATACACATCAGTGTCCTCCATCATCTCAGAAATGCAATCAAAAGGAAATGTCCAGAAAAATGGACAACAAGCAGTTGGTTTCTTCTTCATGACAATGCGCCTGCATATTGATCCCCATTGGTCAAATAGTACCTCGCAAACACAATGTGACATCACTGGAGCATCTTCCATATTCTTCTGATTTAGCACTGCTCAATTTTCACTTGTTTTCGCGATTAAAATCTGCTCTGAAAGGACGACTAATTACGAGTGCTGAGGACATAATTTAAATTATGTACATTATATCGAACAAGAAATTAATAATGCGCATAAAACTTGGTTGTGGAGAGCATTTAGAAGAAACAGTACAATTTTCAAGAGTGATTTTCCATTCTGTCTTAAAGAAGAAAAGAGTTTAATCAGTGCATCCTTCTAATTCTCATGTATAAATCACAGACATAGGCCATAAATAAACAAGACGTACGTATATTGGCTACAGATAGCTAAAAGAAGCACGGAGAAGTGCATGTTTGGTGTTACCAGGAAAGACAGGAAGAAGAATTTACGGTCAAGAAACTGACAAGAGTGGGAGACATCACGATCAAAGTTAAATCCCTGAAATGGCATTGTTCTGAACATATTGCTAGAAGAACTGAACACCGTTGGGCCGCTGAAATATTAGACTGGATACTAAGGAAACGAAAAAGCCCCAGAAGAAGATCACGTAGGAGATGGGAGGATAAAATTCGAAAGCATGCTGGAGTGACACGGAGGAAACTAACACACAGTTGTGGAAGAAATTTGAGATCATTATCCATCCAGCAGTGGATTGATAATGATTGTTGATGACGATGCGTACACTTAAGCGCCAGAAAAACAGTCTAATACCTGGTAGGTCCCCCACGGGAGCGCAGGACTGCAGAAATACGACGGGGCATAGACTCCACTAGCTTCTGGAAATATGCTGTAGGCAATGCACACCATACTTCCTGCAGAGCGTTCCACAATTCGGGTATATTCCGAGGTTTCGGATTCCTGTGTTCGATAGCGCGTTGCATGGCATCCCAAATATGTTCTATCACGTTCAGATAATTTTTTTCTAGGGTAGGAATGGCAACACCCAAACTCAGATGAATGCTCCTCTAACCATAATGTGGCGTCCCTACACTTGTGTGGAGGTGCATTGTCCTGTTGGAACAGGCCCAACCCAACAGCATGAATGCAGGACATGAACGGGTATACCTCGTCAGAAAAAATGAGCACATAGCGTTGGACGGTCACAGATGTTTGTAGACGTACTAGGGGTAACGTTAAAACACACCCCATACCGTTACGAACCCCCCACCAGCCGGCACAGTTCTCTGTTGACCGGCGGAATCCATGGCTTCATGGGGTTTGTGCCAAAAACGAATCCTTTCATCTGCCCGATACAGTTGGAAACGCGACTCGTCAGACCAAGCTACTTGTTTCCAGTCATCAAGTGTCCAGTGGCGGTGTTGCCATGTCCAAGCGAATCGCATAGCTCTGTGTCGTGCACCCATCAAGGGGACTCGAATTGGACGTCGGCTCCCAAAGTCCATATCGTGCAGTGTAAGTTGCACAGTCCAAGCGCTGATGTTTGCTGAGGCTCCAGCATTGAATTCCGATTATACGTGCGAGAGTGTTGCATGCCTATCGCGTGAAACGAATCTTAACAGCCAACGATGGTCACTTTCACCCAATGTCTTTTTACGGCCACACTGGTATCGTAGGTTGGAGGTTTTGCCGGAATTCTTGTAGTCACGGTACACCCTTGCAATGGTCGTCCGTGAAAATCCGGACTTCGTTTCTACCTCCGAAATACTATGGCCCATCTCACGAGCGCCAACTATGACACCGCGTTGAAAATCGCTTAAATCGTTATTACTTGTCATTCTCATGCCGAAAACAGCTCTGACATCTGGCAAGGATGTCTATCGCTCGGACGCAACCGAGTACGCGCA
Source organism: Macrothele yani (assembly GCA_039090855.1). NCBI lineage: Eukaryota > Metazoa > Arthropoda > Arachnida > Araneae > Macrothelidae > Macrothele > Macrothele yani. The sequence continues at coordinate 33,949,564 of CM077029.1, forward strand.
TAGGTGACGTTGCTATGTATTTTGCATAAGCTCGTCTGTACCAGATTTCTGGCACTTCAGTGTATATACTTGCTGTAGATATACACTGAAAGGAAAAAATTATTGCGTATACCCCGGTGAAAATACGCAAAGCAGAAGGACAGCAGCAAATCGCGATGTGCAGGAAAACCGGTTGGGGCTATAAATAGAGTGGGTCAGTACTCCCAGGAATATATTCCGTCAAGTACCAGCACGGATCGAGGACGAGACTTAAGTGAGTTTGATCGAGGTCAAGTCGTGGGAGCCAAGAAGACCGGATGTCCAATCAGCGCAGCGGCGAAACTATTAGGAATTGCGTAAGAAACCGTAGCAAGTGTGTACCAGGAGTAAGTGAAATCCGGCAAAATTGCTAACAATCGGATGAAATGTGGCCGTAAAAGTGCATTGGACAATCGAGTGCGCCGACGATTGTCCCGCATCGTACAGACAAATCCGAAGGCTTGTTTGTTGCAAATCACGTCAAAATTTAATGAAAGAGCATCCACAAGCTTTTGCTCAAAAACAATCCGTCGACACATGGCACAACTCGGCTGGGGATGTAGACGACGACATCGTGTCCCGATGTCAACGGCACAGCATCGCATGATTCCGCTGCAGTTTGCGAAAGCCCATGGAAACTGGACATGGATGATTGGAAACGCGTCATATGGTCTGACAAACCCCGTTTCACACTGTATAGCGCCGCTGTCAGGCAGCGTGTGTGGCGTAAACCACACAAAGCTATGGACCCCGCATGCCAAGTTGGAGTACTACAGGCCGGTGGAGGAGGTGTAACTGTTTGGGCTGCTTTCAAGTGGTCCGGCCTGGATCCCTTGGTATCTCTGGAGTCTTCCGTCACTGGTTCAAGCCATGTGCAGCTCTTGACAGACCATCTCTACCCTTTCACTACGTGCCTCTGTCTGAACAAAGTCCCGACCTTTCAACAGGATTGCGCACCACCCCATCGGTCCCGGCTAACGACCGACTGGCTCCATGAGCATAGCAGTGAGCTTACCACACTCGCATGCCCCCCCCCCCACGCCGCCCACCAGACATCAACCCCATAGGGAATTTCTCGGACATATTGGAACGAGCTGTTTGTGATCAAACAACCCCACCTACATCTCTGCCTGCTCTACGCCAAGTACGTTTAGATTGTTGGACAGCGTTATACCCGAGTCTGTGTTTCGGAACCGCATTGCGTCCGTACCACAACGTTATGATGCTGTCCTGCGTGCAAAAGATCAGATCAGATCAGATCATATGTAGAAGATTTTAGGTAGGGAGTGTTTGACCCCAGGTTTTAAACAACTCTTAGAAATGGGAAGCTAGGAGATTTGGGCTAGTGTGCCCAATAGGAAAGTGGTACGGAAGCGAGTTAGAAAGGGAGAAGAAGACGTCCTTATTTATTATCTGAGACGCACAGCGGATATTTGGTGGTTCGAGCGTTCGTATCTGCTGGGATCAAACCAGAGGTTTTCTCGTAGCAATCACGAACGTTGACCCCTAGGTGACTGTATTGTAACTTTAGACATATACTGTATATGTTCAAGCTTCACCTTTGCCCTTTGATCTCCAGCACTCATTGAATTTCTGGCAAATAAGTGCTTATTGTTTTATCAAGAGTTGCTCCGCTTGTGATGTACTACAGAGGTGACGCACATGTCAAAACGGTAAGTAGCGGTGATAAGCCATTATCGGTGTAGCTTAATTGGGAAATCATTCGGCTCCGGAGCAGAAGAGTGGGGGCTTCTAGTACCGCCATCGGCTGTGAATTTCATATTGGCGCCCGAGCGTAAAAATGTACCTACTGGACGTTAGGTTCTTTGAAACATGAGTACTGCTCCTTCCAAACATTGTCTGCATGGAATAAATGAGAATTTCTTGTTCGCTTCAAACAAATGTGTGATGCTTCTTACACACATCGTCTGGAATTAGTGAACATTCCTTCTTCTTAAAGCATGGTATGCAGCAGACCCGAGGGGGATTTATATGACGTATTTCAGAGATGACGTACGTGTCAAGACGCTAAGTAGCAGTGATAAGCCCTTGCCGGTGTAACTTAATTGGAAAAACAGTCTGCTCCAAACCAGAAGAATGTGGGTTCGATTTCCGCTACCGGCAGAGAGAGACAGAGCTCTGGATTGCACACGCTTCAGAAAGTAAACCATGCCCTCTGCTAGAGCCACCCCTAGGATGCGTGGGGCCCCGGGAAAATACTTTGGAGAGGCCCTTTCTATATACACAATTTGATTTAAAAGTGTGTTACAAAATTTATGAGCCCATATACGAGGTATACTGGTTTTTCGATGAAGATTCAGAATGATAAACAGAGAAGAACAAATACACTGAAGTGCGAGGAAAACTGGTACAGACGAGCTTATACAAAATACATAGCAACGTCACCTATGTACGTACTGTACTCGGTTGCGTCCGCCAGTGCGTACATAAAGCGATAGACATCCTTGCCAGCTGTCAGAGCTGTTTTCGGCATGAGAATGACAAGTAATAACGATTTAAGCGATTTTCAACGCGGTGTCATACAATGTAGTTGGCGCTCGTGAGACGGGCCATAGTATTTCGGAGGTAGAAATGAAGTTCGGATTTTCACGGACGACCATTGCAAGGGTGTACCGTGACTACAAGAATTCCGGCAAAACCTCCAACCTACGATACCAGTGTGGCCGTAAAAAGACATTGGGTGCACGTGACCATCGTCGGCTGTCAAGAATAGTTTCACGCGAGAGGCGTGTAACACTCTCGCAGGTATAATCGGAATTCAATGCTGGAGCCTCAACAAGCATCAGCGTACGGACTGTGCAACTTACACTGCACGATATGGGCTTTGGGAGCCGACGTCCAATTCGAGTTCCCTTGATGGGTGCACGACACAGAGCTATGCGCCTCGCTTGGGCACAGCAACACCGCCAAGGGACACTTGATGACTGGAAACAAATAGCCTGGTCTGACGAGTCGCGTTTCCAACTGTATCGGGCAGATGGGAGGATTCGTGTGTGGCGCAAACCCCATGAAGCCATGGATCCCGCAACTGTACCGGCTTGCGGGTGGTCCGTAATGGTATGGGGTGTGTTTAGCTGAACTTCACCGTGACCCCTGGTACGTTTACAAACGTCTGTGACCGGCCAACGCTATGTGTGCATCCTTTCTGACGAGGTACACCCATTCATGTCCTGCATTCATGCTGATGGGTTGGGCCTGTTCCAACAGGATAATGCACTCCACACAAGTGTAGGGACGCCACATTATGGTTAGAGGAGCATTCATCTGAGTTTGGGGTGTTGCCATTCCCACCCAAGTCCCCAGATCTGAACGTGATAGAACACATTTGGGATGCCATGCAACTCGCTATCGAACACAGGAATCCGAGACCTCGGAATACACACGAATTGTGGAGCGCTCTGCAGGAAATATGGTGTGTATTGCCTACAGCATATTTCCAGAAGCTATATAGTGGAGTCCGTGCTCCTTCGTATTTCTGCAGTCCTGCGCTCCCGTGGGGGACCTACCAAGTATTAGACTGGTGTATCAGTCTTTCTGGCACTTCAGTGTGTGACGTACCTGCCAGCAGGACGCACACGACATAAAGGCAGATAGGAATCAGAATAAACGTCTGTGTAGCTCAGTTGGTAGAGCGACTTGTTCCGGAATAAGCGGCCTCGGGTTCGAATCCCGGCGTAGACCAAAAATGACGGAGAAATTTACTTCGTTATAATGGCGCCCGAACTATCCGGATGACCCGGCCGTTCAAAATCTCGCATTGGTGTGATGTTATTTCCACACCGCGAGACAGGAAAAATCAGAGAATTCCTTCTCCAGCGCTTCGAAAAATAAAAATGTGTGATGTTGCATTCCACACAGCAGATTGACTGGGAGTTCTCAAGTGCACGTTCTACAGTGGATGGCTGCCTGCAACGATTCATGGTCACGGCTGACCCGTGGGCCATGCCCCCGGCCCTCTTTCGGGGGGGGGGGGGAGATGTGACGTACCTGCCAGCAGGACGCACACGACATAAAGGCAGATAGGAATCAGAATAAACGTCTGCGTAGCTCAGTTGGTAGTTTGGTAGAGCGACTTGTTCCGGAATAAGCGGCCTCGGGTTCGAATCCCGACGTAGACCAAAAATGACGAAGAAATTTACTTCGTTATAAGTGTACGTACAAACGAATTTGTTAATTGACCAATGAATTGTCTCTTTAGGTCGTAATCACTGCATTCCTAGAACGTGATTTCTTTCAGCGCTGACCACGGTTTCTCTACAGATTTATATAACAGCCATAACCATGGGCATCTTCCATAGCGCTCAGCAAGCACTTTTTCGCTTGATTTCGGAACCCCAACGGATCGATTTCATTGGCAGCAAGCTTTATTGCACCACCGGCATAGCGAAGTTGGTTCAGACCGTGTGCACTGTAAGGGAGGCGGATGTTTCTTTCGGGTATTTAAATTTCGGTCCTCCAGTTCGCGTTTTTTCCGGGGTTTTCCGCAGAATCCCAGTGTTGGGGGACGCGGATGAATGCGTGGATAGTTCCATCTGTAGTCGGCCGCGGACGCATTTTGTCCTTGGATTTCTGTTTCCTAGGATGACTATGTTTACCAGATGAGTGCCGATGCGCGGGTAGTAAAAAACAATAAAAGACGATTGCTATCTGATGTCGTTAGGCCCAGACACCTACGGGACTTTCCCATGGTTGACGATGATGATGAAGCCTTATTGCAATGTATCACATTGAAACGAACGCAATGATATGAAATAGGCGGAAGGTGAGGTCAGGGACGTCGCTAGACTTCGAAATCACGATGGACGACGGGTGGGCGAGCATTATTTTGGGTGGGGAAAGCTTGATAGCAACTTTAAAACGAATTTTTAATGCTTTTTTTCTTTTACGCTTTCCAACCGTAGGTTGAAGGAGCATATATGCGCTCCAGCTTTGTCCGTCCGTCTGTCGACACGATAACTCGCGTTAAACTGGTTTGATTTTGATGACATTTTAGTATGTGGTAGGGGATCACTTGGGGACGAACTCTACTGAAAATGGACGAAATGGGGTCAAAGGTCACGGCATAAGAGCGGGATCCATTCCATTGCCCTTATGCGTCATAACTAACGTAAAAAAAAGGCTCGATTTCGATTAAATTTTATTATGTGGTAGGGGACCACCTGGGGACAAACCCTATTGAAAATGGGCGAAATGGGGGTCAAAGGTCAGGACATAGGAGCGGAATCACTTCCATCGACATTATGCGTCATAACTTACCTAAAAATTCTTCGATTTCGATGACATTTTAGTATGTGGCAGGGGACTACCTGGGGACGAACTCTATTGAAAATGGGCGAAATGGGGTCAAAGGTTAGGACACAGGAGTAGGATCTATTCCATAGCCCTTATGCATCGTAACTTACGTAAAAATGCTTCCATTGCGACAGAACTTTATCATGTTATTTCGGAAATATACTAAACCAGTTCTGTTGAATATAATCGAAATGGGATCAAAGGTCAGGGCACAAAACTGAGATTTATTCCACAGACATTATCCTCATAACTTGAGTAATGATTTCTAGTATGTTGGAAAGCGTATTATAATCAATGCATTGCATGATTTTTCCAACTTGTTTCTTTTTATTGAAGGTTTAGAGACCACCGTGAGCAACTTAATGGGCTATAAGCAGTCGCCCGTCCCTAATTTAAGGCCATTGGTTCCAGGAAATGGAGACAGCCCAAACACAAAATCCATGTCTCACCGGGATTAGAACATGGACTCTCCTCGGACAAATGGTCATAAGCCAAAGCTTACGCCACTGAGCCACGGGGGCGGCTTTAACGCTTTTCACTACCGGCTACAAAAGAATTCAAGATCCCGACCCTCCACCTCGACACACACACATACACGGATCTGACCAGTTACGCCACTGGGTTAAGATACAAGTGTTGATAGAATGTCGCCTTCAAATTTTTATTTGCTCTGAATACGTTGTCTTAAATTGTTTTTCAAAAATGTGCGTTTTTGCTTGCGAAAATACACTCACAGACAATGAAATTTGTGCACCTATAAGAAAACATGCTACACCGCGAAACTTTGCAAATAGCTAAAGCGCGTGCTGGTATGCAAATGATCCACGTTTTGTGCGAGTGCGCATGACCGCACACCCTGTGGTGGCGCTGCAAGCACGACCCGGCAGCTATTTTTTTTTTGAATGGAGGTTTAACGACCACCGTGAGCAACTCAAATGGGCTATAAGCAGTCGCCCGTCCCTAATTTTGGGTCACTGGTTCCAGGGAAGGGAGAGAGCCAGTGCCGTAAGACAAACACAACATCCATGCCTCACCGAGATTCGAACCCGGACTCCTTCGGACGAATGATCAGAGGCCAACGCCTTAGACCACTGCGCCACCGGGGCGGCGACCCGGCAGCTATAGTTGACGTGGATCATTGACGGGGCAGCGGTATGTGGATGAGATATTACTGCCCCATGTGCTCTCATTCTTGGCCGGGATTCCAGGTGCGCTATACCAGCAGGATAATGCCCGCCCGCCCACGGCTTGGGTCCCACAGGACTGCCTTCGTCATGTCCAGACACTTTCAAGGCCTGTCCGCTTTCCGGACATGTCCCCTATCGGACATGTGGAAGACCAGTTGAAACGCCGGCTGCCTCCGTGCCGCACTATCCGGTATTTGGAGCACACCGTCCAACATGTGGGAGTCAGTCTGCCGCAGGACAACATCAGACGTTTGTTCGCCTCCACGCCGGACCGTCTTGCAGCATGTATCGCCGCACGAGGCGGTGCGACGCGGTATTGAAGGTGACCTGACTGCGTGCCACAGTTCCCTCTGTAATTGTCCTGCAACTCTGTTTTTGTCATCATGTGTATCATTCATCTGTATCATTACGTCCATAAAATTTGAGTTCAATCCGATACTTCCTTTTTTGTGTGCAAATTTCATTGTCCGTGAGTGTAGTATTGAACAATTTATTTAAAAGAAATGCCGTTTTTGTTTATCTGGATCAAATTTTAACGTCTTGCCCAGCAGACACAATACTCCCCCTCTTTAACTTCCTTCCTTCAAGGTAGCGACTTTGTCTTCCATTCCTCTCCTACAAAGCAGTCGTTAGGAACTTTCTGCACTTTCACTGTCCGGGGCGCTGGTGTAGCTTCAAACTCCACTTTCCGTGTTGGAATCCCCTATTTTGTAAAGCAAACAAACAGAGCAGTTAGTAGTGAGCCCCTCAGTGAATTCCTATCTACCCTCCTCATTAGACCCCGGCCATACGTACAAACATGGAGAAGAGGATTAAACTAAGGAATTGGAAGAGTGGGAGAACAATTGAAATTTTATGGACCTTCGGATTCTGTTTTGATAACCTTTTTTGGAGACTTAAACAACGCACATCCTAGAGAAAAATACGTTGGGCTACATAAAATAAAACACAAGATTATTACTTGGTAGAGTGCAGATTATATTTTAAAGTAAAATACACTGCTGGCCACCCAAAATGCAACACCAAGAAGGAAGCATCCGATTGCTGGCGTGAAATTCGCAGCATGCGTCGCCCGCGAGAGGACATGCAAACGATTAGCATTGCAGGGCATATGTAAATCATGTGCGCCCGGCACGCCACCGAGAAGCACTATAAGAAGGGTACACAGAAGGCGGGGTGTAAGTAGTGGAAGTGTGTTGTGCTGTCGGACCTGTGCGTGGGAAGCTTCCTGATGCCTCGTCGCAGAATACGGCAGTCATTCCAGCATGTTTCGGAGTTCGACAGAGGACGAATAGTGGCTTATCGCGACAGCGGTTTATCGTACCGAGACATCTGCGCCCGTGTGGGACGACATCCAACCACAGTGAGGCAAGTATGGATTCGGTGGGTGCAGGAGGGACGGACGGACCAACGTGAGCGATTGCCGTAGCCGCGGCACACCACCGAACGAGAGGACCGGCATGTTGTGGGGCGGGCATTGACGGCTCGCACCGCCACATCACGAACGTTAGCGCAGAAATTAGGGTGTGTTGCGAAAAAACCTGTGTCAGCACGTACCGTTCGACGTCGTCTGCAGGAGCGGGGACTTGTCGCACTGTGCCCATTGCTCCGATTACCATTGACGTTACACCACCGGCGAGTGCGACGGCAGTGGGCCGTTGAACGGCGCACCTGGACTACGGAATGACACGACATTGTCTTCTCCGACTAATCCCGCTTCTACCTGCAACATCACGATGGTCGGATCCGCGTGTGGCGGCACCACGGCGAGAGACCGTATGACGCCTGCATTATGCATCGCCATACGTGACCGTCGCCTGACGTTATGGTTTGAGGCGCAATTGGATATGACACCCGCACCCCTCTGGTACGCATCGCCGGTACACTCAACAGCCACCGCTGCATCTCCGACGTTTTGGAGTCTATAGTCCTCCCTTATTTGCAGGACCTTCCAGCGGTCACGTTTCAACAGGACAACGCGCTCCCGCACGTGGCACGCATCGTGCAACAATTCTTCATGGCCCACCAGGTGTTACTGCTGCCGTGGCCCACCTGTTCTCCCGATATGTCGCCCATCGAACACTTCTGGTCGCTGATCGGCAACCGAGTGGCCTGGCAAGCACCACCCGCGGCTACGCCTGATGAACTGGGGCAACGTGTGGAAGCAGCCTGGACCGACATACCCCAAGCCCACATCCAAAGCCTCTTTCGTTCGATGCCGCGGCGTGTAGCGGCCGTTATTGCCAGCCATGGGGGCCACACGAAGTATTGATGTCTGCGTGTTCCGAAAGTCGCACGGGCCTGTAAGCTCAATCGTTTCATCTTTGTATCTGTTGTTATGTGTCCAGTAAATCTGGCTTTGCTATCTCGTGTCCTTCTTTGTGTTGCAATTTGGGTGGCCAGCAGTGTATATCCCACACAAATAAGAAAACATTCACCTGGCATTATTTCACTTGTTCGTTTTTGGAATAAAGCAAATAAAATTATTTTTTTTTATTCTGCATTTTACACTTTTATTTTAATTTTTTTTTTTTGTCTGTAATGAGCGTGGTTCTCCAAAGCACAGGGAACGGGCCATGCGCCCGGCTTGCCCGGGTCTAAAGGCAATCCTGCCCTCAGCGATTCATGCAACTAATCGAGGTAATGAGATCGACTTCATGAACAGGGTGTGGAACCTCCAGTGGTGTTTAAAATGGGTGAGCGCTGCAGATAAATAATACAGCTTGTAACGTACTGCGTATTATGACGTAGATGACGTAATACTGCGTCATGTTATTCAAATCGGCAAAGATACTGATATAAGCCTTGCCGGCGTAGTTCAGTTGGGAGAACAACCGCCCGGAGTAGGAAGACGTGAGTTCGAATTCACCGTCCTCAAACAAGGTTATACCGATCAGCCATTACATTATGACCACCTATCTAGTACGCTGTAGGACTCCCTTTAACCCCCAAAACAGCGGTCATTGGGAGAAGCATCGATTCGACGAAGTGGCGATAGGTATCCTGGGGTATCTGGTACCATAATGTCAACAGCAGGTCCTCCAGTTCCCGTACATTTCGGGGTGGTGGTGATTTAGCGGGAACCCGCTTTTCCAAGTCGAACCCCAAATGTTAGATTGGGTTCATGTCAGATGAATATGGAGGCCAGGGCATTAACAGAAAGTCACCAGCATGTTCCTCGAACCCCTCCTTGACGATTCGATTCTGGCAGTGTGGCATGGCGCATTATCCTATTGGTAGTGACCATCACCGCAGGAAACACAGTGGCCTTGAATGGGCGAACTTGGTCCGCAACGATGTAAAGATACCTGACAGCTGTCAGGGATTGTGCTATTGGGATGATGGGGCCTAAAGTGTCCCATGAAAACATCGCTCACAGCATAAAACTGCCGCCACCGGCCTGTTTCCGCCCAACAGTGCATCCAGGTGCTCAGTTGGTAATCGGCGTATCCGCGCTCGGCAGTCTACGTGAAGCACCAGGAATCTTGATGCGTCTGACCGGATCACTTTCTGCCAATCATCCACGGTCCAATCTCGATGATCATGGGCCCATTTCATGCGTTATTGGCGATGAGGTGCAATGAGCATGGAGAACCGGCTGGGTTTTCGGTTACGCAGGCTCATGCCCAGAAGGTGGCGATGAACTGTGTGCTCATTGCCCTCATCACCAGTGTTGTAGCTGCGGATGATTTGTTTAATTCTGGCCCTGCTGTCGCTGTGAACAATGCGCAACAGTCTCTGCTGCCATCTGGCATCAATCAGCTGAAGAGGACACGCGGCTGGATGACGGTTCGTTGTTTGGTCATCTGTGCACCACTTTTGATACGTACTCACTACAGCGGCACGAGAACAACCCACAAGCCGCGCCGTTTATCACAATTTGTCCTTTATCCAACACCGATAAATTTGCAGCGTTTCCCATTCTGACTCCGAACACTCTACTAACCGAAATCCGGTCCTCGGGTTGTATATATACTGCCCTGTGAACTTCACCTGCGCCACCGTTCGGTCTCCAGGCGCGCTCATTTCTCTAGGCTGGGGGTGGTCATAATGGAATGGCTCATCTTTGTACATGTTAAACGCTTAATTTTTTCAGAAAAATTCACATCATTGCAAATTACTCAAAAAGCATAAAAAACTTGATCGTGATAATTATTCACCATTCAAAGACTACTCTAAGCAAAACTTAGGATAAGTGCAAGCAAGTGAATGCAATGACACGTGAGATAGTAGAACCTCACACTCGAGAAATGTCCATAACGAAGCTATTGTCTTAAGCAGAGTTTAAATCTATGTAACATGACGTAGATGACGTGCTACTGTCAAAGAATATCTGAACTTTATATTCTTTGCTACTGCGTTGATGTGTGAGTCAAATCGGCGAAAATTGCAGTGATAAGCCTTGTCGGTATAGTTCAGTTGAGAGAACACCGCTCCGAAGTATGAAGACTTGAGTTCTAATCTTACCGCTGGCAAAAGCAGGTTATAATGCTCACCGCTGGCAAAAAGGTTATACGTAATTTTTCAGAAAAATTCACATATTCAAAAAGGTCAAAGTAATTTTTTCAGAAAAATTCACATATTCAAAAAGGTCAAAGTAATTTTTTCAGAAAAATTCACATCATTGCAATTTACTCAAAAAACATAAAAAACTTGATCGTGATAATTATTCACCATTCGAAGACTACTCCTTAGGATAAGTGCAAGCAAGTGAATGCAAAAATTTAATGACACGTGAGATGGATAGAACCTCACACTCGAGAAATGTCCAAAACGAAGCTATTGTCTTAAGCAGAGTTTAAATCTATGTAACATGACGTAGATCACGTACTACTGCCAAAGAATATCTGAACTTTATATTTTTTGATACTGCGTTGATGTGTGTGCTAAATCGGCGAAAATTGCAGTGATAAGCCTTGCCGGTATAGTTCAGGTGGGAGAACACCGCTCCGTAGTAGGAAGACTTGAGTTCGAATCTCACTGTCGGCAAAAAAAAAAAAAAAAAAAAGTTATAATGCTCACCGCTGGCAAAAAAGGTTATATGTAATTTTTCAGAAAAAATCACATGTTCAAAAAAGGTCGAAGTAATTTTTTCAGAAAAATTCACATCATTGCAATTTACTCAAAAAGCATAAGAAAACTTGATCAGAGCACATTTAAGGACACATGGGGCTGGACAATATTTTGGGGCCCCAGGATTAATGGCCCATCTAAGATTTCACTATGGGTGGATGAATAAAAATACCCAGGAGAAAACATTCCCAAAATATGATGAGGAGGCATAAAAATACCCCTTCCCCCCATATTGAAATATGTATCCCATGATTCATGTGCCAGTCAGTGGTAGCAAGAAATTGTAAAAATGCATGGTTGAAAAATAGATGCCAGTTCAGCTCTGCTTTAATTCCCCACAGGGTTCAGCTTGTTGAAATTATATAGCAATAGTGAGCAAAGTAATATGACCCAAACATTATGATTCAAATGAATTTTTAATGTGTAAAAATCTCCAATTACAGATGTGTAGAAAAGAACATCTGTAATGCTTAATTTGATATTTAAGAATGGACTGAGGACGATTATACTTTTTGGGGACTCCACCTAAAAAAAAAAAAAGCAGAAAGAAATAGAATTTTTTTTCACAAAGCAGTTTCTTGTAGTTTTTGCTGTGCTATCTCAAATAAAAAAAAAAAAAAAAAAAAACCTCTAGAATTGCATAATTTTGGAGTCCCTTGAAAATGTGGGACCCGGGGCTACAGCCTCATTAGCCCCCCTCTTAAATGGGCTCTGATCGTGATAATTATTCACCATTTGAAGACAACTCAATATACGCCCAGCTTAAGATAAGTGCAAACAAGTGAATGAAGAAAAACCATGACGCGCGAGATAGTTGCAACCTCACCCTCAAGAAAGGCCCTATAACCAGGGCCGGATGGAACTTTTGCGGGGCCCAGAACAAAATTTCATTGCGGGGCCCCGGAGCAAGATTGCATTGCTTGCACTAGGAAATAAATCTCATATTTTAAGGTGGTTCCACCTAAAATCTATGCCTTATGTTTGCAATGGTAAAACTTCTTTACATATTTTCCTCGCAATTAATGCATTCCCAAGGATGAAAATTTGCACATCGATAAAACGAACTTCAAGTTATAGCGTGGGATACTTGATAAGACATAACCATAACTAAGCCATTCAACATTTGTTTGCCTACTGACGTCATAAATGTACGGTCGCGCCATCTATTAATAGGTCTGAACATTACTCAAAGAAAAATGATTGATTTTTAATGTACGCCTAATTACGGTTTTATGTTTTAGCAAGTATTAAGTATCCCATGCTATAACTTAGTTAATTTTATCAATGTGCAAATTTTCATCCTTGGGAATGCATTAACTGCGAAGAAAATATGTAAAGAAGTTTTACCATTGGAAACATAAGGCATAGATTTTAGGTGGAACCACCTTAATAATGTCGTTACGTGAAAAATGTCCGTAAAGAATACACACAAAGTGAAATTCACAAAATTGCCGGTGACAACGACGAATTCGCATTTCTCTACTCCGGACCCCAATACTTTACCAATTAAGCTACACCGACAAAATTGATCGCCGTAACTTTTCCGTCTTGACATGTACTTCACCTCTGTAGTCCGTCATAACGAAAACTATCATAAAGACAAAAATTAGGCTTAATAAAAATACCATAATATAGATTGAAAGTTCAGAGAGAGAGAGAGGGAGTAAAAACTGTTAAAATCTACGATTTTCTCTTAAGGGAGATGGTGTTGAGGTTGTATTACGACTCTTATAAAAACTTCACAAAATGACAAAACGCTACCTGGCCGCGGATGGCCTAGTGGTCAATTGTCGTGACTGCCACGGAGAAACCTCAAGTTCGATCCTGGGTAGGTGCGAACGCTTGAACTGCTAAATATCCGTCGTGCATCGGATGGCCACGTTAAGCCGTCGGATCCCCGGTACTGTCCCCCCTCCTCGATAACAAATGAGGGCGTCTTCCTCCCCTTTCTACTTCGCTTCCGTGCTACATTCCTATCGGGCACTCTAGCCCAAATCCCCTAGCTTCCTATCTCTAAGGGTTGTTTAAAACCTGAGGTCAGACACTCCCTTCGTAAAATCCTCTACATATGATCTGATCTGACAAAACGCTACCTGCGCAGCGAAAATTTTTAGATTGATAATATTTTAGTGTAGGAACAATAACAAATTCATATAAATATTTTTTTTTCTCCTGATAAATGTTTTAGTGATCGATTTTTAATAAAAGTGGGTTAAGGGACAAATTGGTAACTTTTTAAACTTTTATACGGGCTCTTATAGGATTTTTTTTTATTTCTAGGAAATGTTTGAAAGACACTGAATAAATGACTTCCATATGTAGCTCGAAACCAATTTTGATATTGTTCTGTTTATTTCTTTAAATTTAAGAATCTGGTTCGCACGCAAATTGTTAAAGATATGAAAGTAAAGGCCACAAAATGATGAAATTTAATTTGCTATATCATGAATTCGGAAAATATTAAGGCAGTTGCAATAATCACTTGGAATCTGCAAATCTCAGTATTTGTACAGCGAAGGGAAGTAATCTATTCGAAAATGGGAGGATTGGAAACGAAAAACGAAAAGAAACTTTTAAAAGCATCTTTTTAATGGCCTCGCACTTTAAAACTTACACACAAAAAAATAATAATTGTAAAAAAATTCTACCGAAAATTATTTTTTTTTTCCTAAACTGCGGGGGCCCTTAAAGCCTGGGGCCTGGAGTGACCGCGCGGTTGTCCCTATGGTCCAGCCGGACAACCCTACAACGAAGCTGTAGTTTTATGCAGATTCTAAATATCCGTCAAAATTAGACACTTCATGGGCATTGAGTAAATATCTCTAGTTACAGCGTGACATCCAATCTCATAATTTCATTGATAAAAACTCCAGCATGTGATTAAAAATGAAAATTATTTGCATACATATTTAATAAGAAATTCTGTAGGTCAATGAATAGTATTCTTCCCCACGTGCTAACGAAAAGGAATAAAGAAGATAAAAAAAAAAGTTGCTTAATCGGGGTTCTTAAACCCCAAAGTTTCGTTGTTTGGCTCGGAAGATAACCATGGACTTCGCTCTTCTCGTGCGTCAAAAGACCGTCATATTAACAATCTTTTTTTCATTCAGATCAATATCTGTAAGGCAGATTACAGAGGCACTCACTGATGGATGTGAGCAACAATACTCTGTTCGATTACTTGGAGAAGTGCAGCAAGATATCTTACGCTTGGGAGACAAGACTACTTTCGAAAGTTAAGATAACTGTGTCCTTCAGACAGTGTGACCTCACGGAGACCCTTCCGCTCGGCGTGTGATAAATAAAAAATATTTCAAATTCTCTTTGAGTGTAAAAATCTACAAACCTTCAAACAGTTTGGAACACATATTAAAAAAAAACAAAAAACAAAAAAACATCCAATCGAGATGCAAATTGGTATGTGCAATAAGTATAGGAAAGGAAATGATTACAATTCCAGAGCAATTGGGCCATTTATTCGGATAAAACAGCTACATGAGCAGAACAAGTCAATACGTTGTACACCAACCTCAGTCTCGGATTCAAGCGGTTACCCGGCGTGGCATAGACGCATACGGTTGACGGATACTGTCCTGAGGTACAGCATGCCAGATGTGTTTACGTTGTAGCGTCACCTATGACTTAGATACAAGCGGTTACCCGACGTGGCATAGACGCATACAGTTGACGGATACTGTCCTGAGGTACAGCATGCCAGATGTGTTTACGTTGTAGCGCCACCTCTGTCTTAGATACAAGCGGTTACCCGACGTGGCATAGACGAATACAGTTTACGGATACTGTCCTGAGGTACAGCATGCCAGATGTGTTTACGTTGTAGCGCCACCTCTGACTGAGATACAAGCGGTTACCCGGCGTGGCATAGACGCATACAGTTGACGGATGCTGTCCTGAGGTACAGCATGCCAGATGTGTTTACGTTGTAACGCCACCTCTGACTTAGATACAAGCGGTTACCCGACGTGGCATAGAAGCATATAGTTGACGGATACTGTCCTGAGGTACAGCATGCCAGATGTGTTTACGATTTAGAGCCACCTCTGACTGAGATGCAAGCGGTTACCCGACGTGGCATAGAGGCATACAGTTGACGGATACTGTCTTGAGGTACAGCATGCCAGATGTGTTTACGTTGTAGCGCCACCTCTGACTTAGAAACAAGCGGTTACCCGACGTGGCATAGACGCATATAGTTGACGGATACTGTCTTGAGGTACAGCATTCCAGATGTGTTTACGTTGTAACGCCACCTCTGACTTAGATACAAGCGGTTACCCGACGTGGCATAGACGCATACAGTTCACGGATACTGTCTTGAGGTATAGCATGCCATATGTGTTTACGTTGTAGCGCCACCTCTGACTTAGATACCAGCGGTTACCCGACGTGGCATAGACGCATACAGTTCACGGATACTGTCCTGAGGTACAGCATGTCAAATGTGTTTACGTTGTAGCGCCACCTCGGACTTAGACACAAGCGGTTACCCGACGTGGCATAGACGCATACAGTTGACGGATACTGTCTTGAGGTACAGCATGCCAGATGTGTTTACGTTGTAGCGCCACCTCTGACTTAGATACCAGCGGTTACCCGACGTGGCATAGACGCATACAGTTCACGGATACTGTCCTGAGGTACAGCATGTCAAATGTGTTTACGTTGTAGCGCCACCTCGGACTTAGACACAAGCGGTTACCCGACGTGGCATAGACGCATACAGTTGACGGATACTGTCTTGAGGTACAGCATGCCAGATGTGTTTACGATGTAACGCCATCTCCGATTCCGATACAAGCGGTTACTCGACGTGGCATAGACGCATACAGTTCACGGATGGTGTCCTGAGGTACAGCATGCCAGATGTGTTTACTTTGAAACGCCACCTCTGACTTAGATACAAGCTGTTACCCGACGTGGCATAGACGCATACAGTTCACGGATGCTGTCCTGAGGTACAGCATGCCAGATGTGTTTACGTTGTAACTCCACCTCTGATTTACATACAAGCGGTGACCCAATTTGGCATAGTCGCATACAGTTCGCGGATACTGTCCTGAGGTACAGCATGCCAGATGTGTTTACGTTGTAACGCCACCTCTGACTTACATACAAGCGGTGACCCAATTTGGCATAGTCGCATACAGTTCACGGATGCTATCCTGAGGTACAGCATGCCAGATGTGTTTACGTTAAAGCGCCACATCTGACTTAAATACAAGCGATTACCCGATGTGGCATAGACGCATACAGTTCACGGATGCTGTCCTGAGGTATAGCATGCCAGATGGTGTCCGAATTGCGGGCCTGTTCGCCGACATTCCAAGATGGGCATAGGAGGCGTCCCATCATGTCCCAGACATGTTCCATCAGTAAGAGGTCGGGCGATCAGACTGCCCATGGAAGGGTGTCTACATTACGGAAGCAGGCATAGGAGAGCCGTATCGCGTGTGGCCGGGCATTTTCTTGTTGAAGAATTGCTCGGTGGTGACGCGACAGGAATGACAGCAGAACAGGTATTGGAATGTCGTTCACGTACTGTAAATCGTGAAGGAGGTAGGAAGGACTACCAAGGGTGTCCAGCTATAGTAGAAAATGGTTCCCTAAGCAGTCACTTCCGGTGTGCGAGCCGTTCACAGTTACACGGTAAATGCAGGTCCCGTGCGCTGGTCGGCTCCTCTCTAGACACGCATGCGCTAGTCAGCCGTACCAAGCGCAAACCGCGATTCGTCACTGAAGACAACACGACGCCATTGGACACTATCCCACGCTTATCGGGTCCGGCACCACTCCAACCGGTGCCGGCGGTTCTTGTCAGTTGTAGGCGGCGGAGTGGCTCTCTCGAATGACTAGCGTCTCAATTCTACAGTGGCTGAATCCTCATTCACTTTTTCCCCATCTGTTGGTCTCGCACTCTCGCAGGCCCGAGATATTTTTTCCCCATCTGTCGGTCTCGCACTCTTTGCCCAGGAGTGGATAGTCGATATACGCTTCAGATTAATCCTACAGTGGCTGAATCCTCATACTCTGTAATGGGCATGCCCGAGACTTAGAAATTACTTGAACGAGGAAAATCTGTATTTTTTCGTGCCGATTTGTACAGTCTGAACAAAACAACTTCCGTTTTTGCACGATATTCAATAAGACATTATTTAAAACCAATGACTTACTAAAATCGTTAATTTACAATTAAAAGACATAATAATATCGTAGCTTAAAACCATAAAACCTTTCAAGCTCGCTACGAGCTCATCCTCAGATGGGGAACTACAAACTAATGGAACAGGTGTTTAAATATCAAATTCTCCGTCACATGATTGAAGGATGCGCGACAAGTATGCGTGTAAACAATCAATGAAAACTGCAAAAATGTTCTAGTGTGAGTTATCACTTGAGTTCAAATGGTCACTCCAGACAGCTGGTATCAACGAGTCTGGGATATAACAAGGGGTTTCTTCATTACAACAGGACAGGCCATATCCACGGATAAATAAACTTTCCGCAAAGAGTGTGGTGAATTTCGTATTCGCAGTGGTGAGGACACGGGAATCCTCCCAAATTGGTACCATGAGTTCCTTTCGGGACTGCAGAGCGAAAAAGGCTAGTTGGTCAGATACGTGGAAAACGAGGATATATTAATTTTCTTCACCTCAAGTCACATATAGCCTATCTACATTTGACTCATCGCATTCATCCGATCACCCTCGATAGACTGCTTACTTCAGTGATGGCTATTTCGTTCACTATGATAAAGCGTTTACATAACACTCACATTAATAAACTTAGGAGCCTTGTGGCTGAAGAGATACTCAATAGGTCTTGTATCACCAGGAATTTTCCCAGACCGTAAACTTTCCTCAATTTCAGTGATATTCAACTACACCAGGACCAAGTTTGGCTATCCAGTGACACATCTCAATAAATTTAGTTTGATCCCACAAGCTGAAAACATTATTCGGTCAATCCCGTCTTCAGAAAGGGACTGCGCTGGCTTAATACGCTTCGTGCTTTGAAATCATATTACCATAAAATCAACCAACCGGATTTGCATCGTTTCAAAGAAGAGAAAAAGGAACTCAACTTACTCAGAAATAATCGGGAATTAACAATTACTTCAGCTGACAAGTCATCACAAATCATCATCCTGAATAGAGCTGACTACAATCCTAAGTTTCTTGATACAATCAATAGCATACCGCATAGAGTTTTACCAAAAGATCCAACTACTGCAACCATTTCTGCTGTCAGTAAGTTAAAACATGATATTCCCTTGCCTGTCTGCATTTCTGCCAACCTCCACCCGCCTTTTGAACCCCGTATCCCGGAAATGTTCGGGAAAATTAAAATCCATAAAACAGATCACCCAGTTCGACCTCTTGTATCAGGATAACATAGCCCAACTAGGTCCCTGGAAAAAGCATTGTCTCAATATTTAAAACCATTGGTTACCAACTCTCCATATTCTATTTCCTGCTGTAATCAAGCCATTTCTAAGATCAACCAAATTAACCCTGTTGGAAAGGCTTTTTTCATGGCCTCCTTGGACGTAGTTGCATTGTTTCCCAATGTTCCTGTGAACGTTGTGCATAATATCATTGAAAAGAAACTCACTACCCAAGGACAAACGTCCCCCGATGAAATGTAGGCTGTCCTCAATGCTTTACGTCTTGTACAAAAAAGGTCATATTTTTCGGTTAACAAACGTATTTATCAACAACTTGAGGGGGCTCCTATGGGCTCCCCCTATCACCTATACTGGCTAAAATTCTGCTACAATCCTTAGAAGATAAAATTGTGGCTCAGTCTCCAATTCAGCCACTACTTTATCTCCGCTGTACGTCGACGACGTACTTGTTTTTTTTTTTTTTTTTTTTTGGCTATCATCCATTGCAGAACTTATTCTTTTTCCTGAACGATTATCCTCACAATATACCACAATCAATTTTACCATTGAAACCGAGACCCATTATTTCCTCCCATACTTGGATATTCAATTAGTTCGCAATCCTAATACCCAGAATATCTCTTACTCGGTATACCGCAAATCTTCAGCACATTCCACTATTATACTCAGAAATTCAGCTCACCCGGCAAACTACAAACTTTTAGCTTTGTATTCCCTCGTACGACGAGCTTTATCACATTCCTCCTCTGCCGCTCTTCGCCAACAAGAATTTAATAAAATTTACGAAATTGCCTTGACGCACGGCTATCCGAATAATATTGTCAACAACATTATGTACAAGGTTAGAATGCAAGTAGCCACGACTTTACAGAGAAAACCCATTAGAAATAGATTTGTGAGTTCCATGGACTGTGTCCCCGATGTTACTGACGTCTCAAAAAGCCACTGCCGACACAACAACGTATCCTTTGGAATTAGGACAAGGAATATCCTATCCATGGTCAGAAGTGAAAAAGATCCTACGAATAACGACCATAAATTTGAAGTATACCGTATACCTCTAAGGGCTACAGATTCGTCCCTGGAAGACAAAATCTACATAGGATCGACATTACGCACATTGGGAACCAGGATTAGGGAACACAGATACAATGTCAAAATGGGTGCGCAAACAACGGCACTATCCAGACTGACTTCGAAAAGAACTCATGTACCAATTTTGGAGGATTCCTGTGTCCTCACCACTGCGAATACGAAATTCACCACTCTCTTCGCGGAAAGTTTATTTATTCGTGGATATGGCATGTCCTGTTGTAATGAAGAAACCTCTTGCTATATCCCAGATTCGTGGATACCAGCTGTCTGGAGTGACCATTCGAACTCAAGTGACAACTCACACTAGAACATTTTTGCAGTTTTCATTGATTGTTTACACGCATACTTGTTGCGCATCCTTCAATCATGTAACGGAGAATTTGATATTTAAACACCTGTTCCATTAGTTTGCAGTTCCCCATCTGAGGATGAGCTCGTAGCGAGCTTGAAAGGTCTTATGGTTTTAAGCTACAATATTATTATGTCTTTTAATTGTAAATTAAAAATTTTAGTAAGTCAGTGGTTTTAAATAATGTCTTATTTAATATCGTGAAAAAACGGAAGTTGTTTTGTTCAGATTACTTGAACCTTAAGTCACGTGTGTGTTTTCTCCAAGTTCGTTTGTTAACAGTGAACGAAGAATGAGAATTTTCTATCTCAATTTTTTTTTTCTTTTTGTGCGATACTTGATTCCTCAGTTCTGAAGTTTGTATCCATGCCGCTTTTGGAAGATTCCGTCAAAAAAATAGAGGAGCAAAGTAAGAGAGAAATTTGTTATGTTGGAGTCCTCTAATACCGATTAGTGAATATTTTACTTGGCATTAACGCTAAATCAAGTAGTGGAATATAAAACTAATTAAAAACTTACTACGGTGTATTTTTTTTATTGGAGGTTTAACTACCACCATGAGCAACTCAATGGGCTAACTTACGGTCACTGGTTCCAAGAAAGGGAGAGAGTGCCGTAAGACAAACACAACACCCATGCCTCCTTCGACCCCCGACCGCTTTCGGACGAATGAGAAGTCATCGCTTAGATGATTGCGCCACCGGGTTGGTACTACGGTGTATTCTGAAGATCAAGAAAGTACGACATGAGGAAAATACCGAACAACTATGGGTTCTGTCGATGTGTTTCATAATAAAATAACTGGATGCGAGAGGACTTCACAGCATATTCACCGCGTCGAATTAGCTTCAAATTGTCACAAAAAATGAAGAAATTGTAAAATATGAGCACATTTCACCACATACGTTGAAACATTATGGGGATCATGGAGGAACAGACATTTGTTTGCACCCAACGCCATCTTGTGACGTCACACTTCGGCGACGTATTAACACAGCATATGCACCGCAATCTGGAGCATATGTCGACTATCCACTCCTGGGCAAAAAGTGCGAGACCAACAGATGGGGAAAAAATTTCAAGTCTCGGGCATGCGCATTACAGGGAATGAGGATTCTGCCACTGTAGGATTGAAACTCTAGTCCTCGAATGTAGGCCCCGTGTCGCAAGTCATCCGACAATGGCCCTGATGGCTACTTCCGTACTTGTAGATGAAGCAACACTTCGTTGAAAATCACTTAAATCGTTATTACTTGCTATTCTCATGCCGAAAACAGCTCTGACAACTAGCAAGGATGTCTATAGCTTTACATACGCACTGGCGGACGCAACCGAGTACGCGCATAGGTGACGTTGCTATCAGGGGCGGCGGAAAGTGAAGTTCTTTGACCGGGCCAGACATTTCGAATCGTGGCGCATTCCCTCCCTTCCCGTTTCCCGTAACAAACAGAAGAAAAACAATGCCTAAGGAGCTTTGTCAGGGATTAGGTCCACCTGACCACTTACCTAGAGGAACTTTCTAACGCACATCACAACAAAAAATCGCATATATGCAAAATAAAAATAATAAAAATAAAAATCTTGGCTAAAATTATTGAAATTATTGACCGGGCTCGGGCCTTGGTGGCACGGGCAGTTCCGCCGCTACTGGTTGCTATGTATTTTACACAAGCTCGTCTGTACCAGTTTTCCTCGCACTTCAGTGTATTTATATAAAGAGGAAGTAAAATAGTTTTAGCTGTGTCTCGTATGATTTCTACTCGATCGCAAACAGTGGCTAGGAGAGGAACATATTTCAAGGCAGTGACTTACTAAGAGTAAACGTTTCATGTCGCTGTGTAAAGCGGAGTCGGCAAGGGAGAGAGCTTCAGTTTTTTCACTACCATACACTACACCTCCCTGCTTGCACTTGGAAGCATTAATGGACGACATCCAATGTGACCTTGTGGCGTACTACAGAGGTAAAACACGTGTAAAGACGACAAATCTGCAGCAATACATTTCGTCCGTGTAGCTTAGTTGGAAGAGCAACTTACTCCGGAGTGTGGGGGGAGGGGGCGGATTCGATCCCTGTCACGGACAAATTTGTGAATTTGTGTTTTCACAACCTTACATTGCGTTACAAAAAAGATGCACCAAGAAAAGTATACAATGCTAAACTATTAAAAATTACAAGAAAAAATTTATGAATCTTAAGCTTTTAACTCGTGTTTTTGTGAGAACAGTGGAAAATACCGTCTTTTTATGAAAACTTTGCAGATAATTTATTAGTTTGAAGAATGCACTACGTATTATTTATCACAAGCATATTGCAACAGTTTCGTGTTTTAACGGACTTCATAAGGAATCTTTGATATAAGTTTTTTGGGAAGCCCACTCAGATGCCTTAGCCCTGTAGCCCACTCACATGTCTTAGCTTAGTGGCACACTAAGGCCTTAATCCGGACCTGTGCTCCACATCTATGTTGTAGCGAATGGCATACAGTAAAAAGTAATTTCGCAATAGTGTTCTTAGAAGCAGCGATACAGCTGCAAACTGAAGTACACAAGCACCACCTACCGACAGAACTGTGAACTACAAAATTCCTCATAAACAAGCCTAAAGTGTTCTACAACTACAAGTTAAATGGCATCCGGTGTTTAATTTTGTAAATCGCACATGTAGAAGCAGAGATATTGAAAAAAAAAAACAGATTTAGCATTTGCGCCCCCTAACGTCGAAATTTTGCACTATTTTGGGAAGAAAATACGCATACAGAGTTTCTTTTGTTAGTAGCATTTCACCGAAGAAAGAAGTTTTTCAATCGGGTTTTTATTCCCGCAGGTATTGCTATAAACCGAAACATGAGGTTACGCCGTCTGGCGGCAGACTTGTACGTTCGGAAAATTTAGAAATTATACGAGAAACATTTCTCAGCGGAAACGCTCTCCAACACATAAGGAATTTTTCAGATCGGACTTTAGAAGCAGAGATATCGACAAAGACAAGATATACATCTACGCCCCCTAGCGAAAACGTATGATTGGATTACCAGTTTTGTTTTGGTTTTCACGGACCGAAACAATCAATCATTTTGTTTTTATTATCAACTGATATTTTACTATCTCATATTAGTAAAATATATTTTTTCTTGCTGTTCCCGATACTCTGAATTTTCGAGTTCTTATCAATGTACTAATTTGGAAAGGAACGGATAAAAATACTTTTGTCTTTCTTTTAGTGGTAGGCAGTGGCGTAACTACCACCCCCGCAGCCCCCGAAGCTGCGGGGGCTGGGGTGCGTAGGTAACGAAGGGCCGTATTGCAGCTGCCAATTGTTGTTTTATGAAGAAAATCGAAAGCACAATAATTAACCCAAAGTTTCATATTTTGCTTTAAGATATATATTTAGCCTTGCCTAAATAAATGCCTAATTTCACTTTAAAACACTGAATGTTCTACAGATTGAAAGTGTTCGGCTGTTTGACTTCGGGTTGTAATACTATTTTTCTGCAGTGGGTTGTAAATGATACGATCGCTCTCCAATCGTCCTCTCTCTGCGCCGCTGAGGGAAAATGCGAGGCCACAGTGGGATTGCCCGTGGAGGATGTGGGAAAACAGTCAGTTACCTAGGATTACGTGCACGACAGGCGTCAACATTTATTCACAGCAGCCACAGAACTGCGATGTGCAAGAGGGTGATTTCTTCAAGTGATTTATTTTAGTTTTGGACAAAGCAACTACACGTATTGTCAAATCTATTACTTAAAAATTTAAAACTACAGGGCTCTAGGTACAACCATTACTTTTGCAGATACTCTCACTGATTTCATACCCCCCCCCCCCCCAAACCACCACACACACACACACGCCGCGAAAAATGCATCCTCCTTTGTGTTCGAAATCCTGGGAAAATTATTGTGCTTAAGAGTGCTAAAGTAAATTTTGGGGAGTGGTGGAGGGGGGCGCACGTTGGGATAGTTATACCATTGGTGGTAGGTGAAGGAAGCATTCACGCTTCTCACACTTTTCATTGTTTAAGGCGAATTCTTACCTGGCATGCTGTCTGGGGCGGATTTACAGGAAACCCAACGAAGTCCAGGCGCAGGTTCCCGTGATGCTGAAGCGCTTCAAAAGTAATGATTTATATATATTTTTTTATTTTGTTTCTAAGAAACGAGAAAAGTCATTCAGCGAGGGATAAATTCGCTGTTCTGCGTTTAGGAAGATTTGGGGGCATATTTCCGTCCGAAATCGAAATACGTTATCTACAAGTATGAATTTACAAGCTTAATGCTGGCTCACTAAATATTGTTTTGAGGGTAATATTACTTTATACTACATTAGAACTAAGCTTAGAAATTGGGGTGTTATTTCTGGCCAATTTTTGCAGAATAGAATGAACATTTTGCTCTTTAGTTCTGCGTTTTACATGACTCCCCATCTTTCCATTAAAATTCCTTTTTCCTAATTTGTTTAGTTTAAGAGGTAATGACAAGATTTATCGTACGAGTTCAATGGCATCGGAAAATGTGATTTACGTGCCGTGTGTGGCCGGGCATTATCCTGTTGAAAACTTGCTTAATAATGCTGCGAAAGGTATTGCGTCACAACAGGACGTAGAATGGCGTCGACGTCCGTGCGCTGAACGGCTCGTCTCCACACATGTATGCGCTAGTTGGTGTGGTGGTTTAGAAGAACGAAACCAAAAAAAATAAAAAAAAATCAGAATATTGAATTTTAGTTTATGTTTGTTTTGTAGGTATTCTTTTATTTCCACACTCTTGTACAGTGTGTCCCACTCGCTACCAAGCCCGGCATTTCTTTAATAATATTAACACCAATGAAGATATTGCAACGGAATTTGAAGTGGACTTACCTCATTTCGTGTGAAATCTGATGACATCAAAATATGCGCTGGAAGTGGGCACCATATGCGTCCAGAGAGCATTGAGCCTGGCACTGTCCGCCAGCCAGCCGGAGTACTCCTTAGTGGCAGACACATTCCTAAGTACGGCGCCATTGAGGAGCAGTCCACCAGCCAGCCGGACGCGCCTATCTGTTGCTTTGTTATGCCATCCCACACCAAACACCAATTTTCACAGAAAATTGGTGTTCAGTGTGGGATGACCCAGCGCCACATAATTGGTCCCATCTTCTTCGATACAACCATCACAGCAGCTGTATATATGGAAATCTTCAGCACCTTAGTAAATCAATTGGATGACGAAAAACTATCCATTGGATATTACCAGCATGATGGAGCGACTACACACACATCACACACCAGTATGGCCGAAATTCAGTCCTTTTTCAGCGACCACGTCATTTCGAAGGGTCTATGGCCACCGCGCTCGCCCGATCTGACGCCTACTGATTACTTTTTATGGGGATATCTAAAAGGGAGAGTTTACCAAAAGAAACCGCCAATCATAGATACCTTGAAAGCAAACATCACCGGTGAAATTCAGGTAGTGACGGTGGATGTACGGGCAAGGACTTTCCACAATATGGTGCGCAGGGTTCAATGCTGTCTTGACGCATATGGTGGCCGCTTCCAGCACATGTTGTCATGTCATCACATTTCGCACGAAATGAGGTAAGTCTACTTCAAATTTCGTTGCAATATCTTCATTGATGTTAATATTATTAAAGAAATGCCGGGCTTGGTAGCGAGTGGGACACCCTGTATCATTGTGATTTGGTATAAGCCTTTAACACTTGAATTGAAATATTATCACATACAACACTAATATTTGTATTTCATGTTACACGTGCATACGATATGTGTTGCACTGGAGCATAAGAAAAATAGTGGTTATTGTACACGTGTAAATAAAACTTGTCTAGTGACAAGTTATCATGAAGACATTAACATATGTGCCCGACAAAAAAAAAAAAAAAAACATATGCGTCCAGAGAGCATTGATTGACCTCTAGGCCATTCGAGGCCCAAAATATTCCCAGCACGATAGGTGCTGATTTTACTGCAGAGGTAGCAACGAAGTTATCTTTTTTCCAAAGCCCCCTGAGTTCCAGCTTTTTTCCCTGGGATAGCTTCAAAATAGGTCGAATTTTGGCACCGGAGTTAGCCACTTGCGGTTAGCACAGTAATAGGTGCCAATTTTTTCCATGGGTGGAGGGCATCCACCAAGCAGCAGCTTTTCTGTCTTTCTCAAAGTCAACAACATCTTTTTTCTCTAAAAAAACCCCCGGAAAATCACTGCCCGCGCCTTTGGAAGGCACACCAATGTTTCTTCCTGTAGGACGCCATCTTGTAGAACTCCTGGGCCAATTCGAAGACAGCTACGTGACCACCAACACCTGATTCGTCAGGTGCTCCACGTGATGCTAACGACATGGCTTCGCTCTCACTTACTCGATGGTGAAGAAAATCGGGTGGGTGACGAGATTGACCACCATGCTTAGCAGCGCCTCAGCCACACCTTTTCTCTCTCTTCGAATACCTGCTAATGAGCATGAAATTCCCTTGCTGACCACCCACAATCACAAGAGAGCGTGTAACCCGATATGTCATGGAGAGTGCATGTGTGCGTGAGGGGGAGGAATAGAGCGCCGCCGCTGAGGTCCAAGTAGCTTAAACAGGCGAGAATCCACTTCCTCTTCCGAACTCCCAGTGCTGCTCCAAACCCACATAAATTATGGCCACTAGACTCCCGGTCCTTCCATGAAAATGAAGCGTGCTAGCCAATAAAAGACATAACTCCTCTCTGAATACTCCTACAATCGATTCAAGGAACAGTCCGATCTCTTTTTAGGGCGCTTCCTTGGCAACCAACAGGTCAAAAGGAGAGCTACTATCTTGCGAAATCTACTCACGCGGTCGTTTGCTTGACGTATTTGAGAGAGTCCAGAAACCAACTAATAGCAACTCTCAAAGCATCCGTTCAGCCATGTTGAATTTCACCGTCACCCTAACAGGGAAGACGAATCAGAGGGGACAAGAAGAAAGGGAAAGAATTGGGAAGGAAAAATATACACTGCCTGACAGAGAAAATGCCACACCATGAAGGAATGCCCGAAAACAGACCAAATTGCACACACAGATTGTCAAGTAGGTCCTGAACAAATTATTTAATTCTCACATGCAGACTAGGCTCCATTGGCTGAATATACGAGATGATCAATAAGGAGTGTGGCCCTCATTTTGGACGATACAGGTTTGAATCCGACCTGGCATCGAGGGAATGAGAGTCCGAATAGAGTCCTGGATTACCGTGAACTATGTGATGCTGATCTGAGTCCACAGTTCATCTTTATTTTGCGGGGAGGGTAATGAACCGACGTCGAATCGGGTCCCACAGATACTCCATGAGCGAGAGATCGGGGGATCGTGCTGGCCACAGAAGCATCCGCACACCGTGTAAAGCATTCAGGTTGATCAGAGCGGTATGCGGCCGGGCGTTATCCTGCTGAAAAACTGTGTTTGGGATGCTCTGCAGATACGGTAGTGCTACGGGCCGTAGCACCACGTCAACATAGCGGCGTGCCGTCAATGTGCCCGTAATGCGTACGAGGGGTGAGCAGCTGTTGCCGCTGATAGCACCCTCCACCATGACTCCACGCATCCGGGCCGTGTGGCGCTCCACAATAGCTGAGGAATCTGCCTATTGGCCACATTGCCTCCAGACTCTCGCACACGGAGATCGTCAGTGTGTGAGACAGAAACGCGATTCGTCGCTGAACACAACACTGTTCCATTCGGCACCCTTTGTTCTTTCTCTAGACACGGTTACAGCAGGACCATTCACTTCTTGCGGCCGCGACGACATCTCGACTAATGGCCTCACGGGCTGATTGTCCGCTTATATCCCGCGCGCCGTTCGTGCGATTGGCTTGCAAATGCAATCATTTGCATAACTTGTGCACTCACCCTGCAATTTGCATGACGCTGTGTTCACGTCTTTGTGGTGTGACATTTTCTCTGTCAGGCAGTGTGTTTATATATCATGTCCCTCAAGCCGCAAAATTGTTCGCTGGATGACGCTGCTTTGTCCCTCCGACATTTAACTTGGATGTGATATGCACCGTCGTCGCCAAGCGGTCTGTGTTGATAGTATATGTCGACCCCGGCCATTAATGGGGCGTGTTTGGCCACCGCTGGCTCTGTGAGCGCAGGTACGCCTCTCGATGGAATACTCGTGGTACACTCTTGATAGGGTTGCCCTCGGGAACCCTACGGTTCTTACCACTTGGGTTTTAGAATGAACCATCTGTCTTGCGCCGACAATGCTTCCACGATCAAAGTCGCTCAGATCGCCACTTTTATCCGTATTCGTCGATTGCTATACAGTGTTGAAAACGGGCCCGACGACAGGATTTTTGGGCCCCTGGGCAATCTTGAGGCCGGGCCCACAAAGTTTCCCTCAGTCCCTCCTCCCACAAAAATATTTTAGAAGAGTGCAGAATTAAATTTTTTTAGATTAACCACAGGTACAAAACCTTGTACATGATAAAACAAACTTCCATCAAATTACTAATATTTTATCAGATTCATTTTATGGTTGTTATGTAAAATTCTGAAACTCATTCCAAACTTACACGTAGAATCACTTGACATAATTTTAAAGCTAAATCTTTTCTTATTAAATGTTGAGTACTCAATATTTGAAAAGTAAAACAGGGTAATTTTTTTTGTCAAATTAGTTATTAATTTACAAAAACACACTTTATAATTAAATATCAAAGTAGAATTTTTTTTTAATAAACAAAATTACTTACCTAATAGTTCTTATAGTTTCTGTAAAATGCAGTAACTTTTCTGGCTCTTTTAGATGCAAAGTCATCAATTACTTCATCAAAGTTCAAAGCACGAGCAAGATTTGCCTCTATGGCAAGAGTGGTTAGTCAACACAGTCGTCCTTGTCCCATGGTTGATCTATTTTCACTTTCATTGGTACAATAATTAGTACACGAATTTCCTGTTTTTTGTTTTTGTGACAGGGGGAGAATGCAAGCGCGGGAACCAAAGCGACTGCTCCGGGAGGCGCAAAAAGTTTACTTTTCTGCTGGACCCTTTCACTAAAAATTCGTGACAAACGTCCATTAAAATCCGGGCCCCCGACGCCCGAGCCACTGGGCAGTTATCCCTTTGCCACTCTCTCTCGTACGGAATGGTTGGGAAGCCCTACTGTCCGCCTGTTTATCACCTGCATTCGGTTTATATATGTTCTACTCTGCGCGGGCGGTGCCCAAGTCAACTTCCTATTACCCTTATCGTATGAGTGTATAATATACACGAAGATGCCGTTATGTAAGGTACATTTTCCCTTGTCACAAATAACCCATTCCAATATGAAAGAAGACTGTACCGCATAAATAAGGCAAACCAACTCGTCGTTAACGTCCGAGTGAGTTTCGGAATGAGTAAAACCAATGGTCTGAGACTGAGCGACTTAGAACGTGGCATGATACTTGGACCGAAAGGTAACTTTAAACACAGTAAAGCATTTTTGGATGTCGTCAGGGACTACAAGGGAAAGAAAGGCCAGCCGGCCCGGTGTCGCAGTGGCTTAAGCGATGGCTTATGACCATTCACCCGAATTGGATCCGGGTTCGAATCCCGGCGAGGCATGGATGTTTTGTTTGTCTTACGGCGCTGTCTCTCTCCCTTGCCTGGAACCAGTGGCCCTAAATTTGGGACGCGCGACTGTTTATAGCCCACTGAGTTGCTCACGGTTGTCGTTAACCTTCAATAAAAAAAAAAAAAAAAGAAAGAAAAGATACGCTGCGTGTAGAGAGACAGTCACGAATGAATCAGTGACATGGCACAATAAAGTATCAGTTTAATCTTTTGAAAATTTGGGCCGCAAGTTCTCTTTTCCTGAGAAACACCCACCGATTAGCGTCTTTCATGGGACTCCTGTCAATGACGACGGACATTTCGAGAATACAATTTCGTTGTTAAATGGAAAGACAAGGAATCTGAAGAAGACTATCATTTCATTTATGGGTATATCCACAGGCGTTTTGCATTTTGGAAATGACATACTTTGACGTTTTTACAGAATGACTGCTAAGGGAAAAGAGAAGTCGGTAGAAATGAAACGCATCTTACCTTTAGGAAAAAACCGGGATGGTGTTCTACCTACAAGAAAAGTACCGGGGTGGTGTCCAACCGCGCCCTCCCTTGACTGTAGCTCTGAGATCACCTTAAACAGCTTTATTTTTGCACACATTAGAAGAAACAACTTCATTTTTGCCACTGGTGCAGTCTGCTGTTAAAAGCTCCACAGAAGGAAATTCTTCCATTGATGACTGCCTAGTTTGTATGATTCTGATCCAGATGATCATGCACATACCTCTTCCGAAATGTAAAATAGACCATTATGACAACAATGTCATCACCAGACAGACTGTTTCCCATGGCCAGCATTGATTTATTTAAATAAAAATAATTGTTTTGTCAATGTTTGTGTTCATATTTCTGACGTATTAGCATTGTTCCAAAGTGGTTAGAATACATTTGTGACAGTGCATTTTACATTCTCCACCCAACTTCTTTTCTCTATATGTTAATGCATTTGATATACGTATATGACTTCGATTTTTGCAAGGTTTTTGCAGAACATAACACTTACATAAATTCAGGACTTACTGTATACATGTAGAGAAAAGTATATAACCCCTTTTCTCTAAATGTATACATAGTACTCTTTCAGAAAACACGGCATAATGAAATGGAACTTTTGCGAAATTCTGTTCTAAACATGTTCTAGTGCCCATGGGTCTGTAGAGAGGGGCATTTTTCTGCAGGAAGAGTCTATTATTTATTTAAATAAAAATAATCGTTTATGTTGAAATAAGTCCACGTCAAAAAATGTATTAATTAAAAATCTATTGCTGTGCGAGTGCATAATGACCATGAATGGACGCAAGTGGTCTCCAAAGATGGACAATGGGACACGTAGCATGGACCGTTCACAGATACTTCTAGACGTACCCGAGATCCCAAAGACTGTTAGTTGAACGCGCCCCAGACCATAACCGAGTCTCCACCAGCTTTAACAGTATCTTGTTAACATGTTGAGTCCATTCGCCCGTGCGGTTTTCGCCAGATCCGCAGCCTCCCGTCTGCAAAAGATAACCAGGAACGGGGCTCATCGGACCAGAAAACACGTGCCCAATCATTCAAGGTCCATTGCCAATATTATTTTGTCCAGTTGAGGAGTTCAAATCGGTGACGTGGATTTTCCAAGGTGACACTGTTGGATCGGCAGCTGTCAAAACCTATTGAGGCAAATGATCGTCCGGTGATCTTGGTGGAGAATTTTCTTGCAGCACCCTCGTTGAAGTCGGCGGTGATTTGTGCTGCCACTGTCCCTTTCCGATTGGTTGCAACTTTGCGAGGAAGACGTCGACAATCACATTCATCCACCACCTTTCTCTGTCTACAGCGCTGTTCATGATGCGATGTTACTCCGGAAATGGTGTATTTCCGATACATTCTTGAAACTGCCGAACGGGGATATTGCAATTTCTGTACCAGCTGCGCTGTATAGCGACCCATGTTAGGGCACCTACTTTCGCCCCTCTTTCAACCTCTATTAACTTACGACGTTTATCCATACTTACCTCGAATTTTTGTCTACATGAATGCAGTGATGCTCTTCTACCTAAATACATGCCAAAAAGTTGGTTTGTGCAATATGTTTCATTCAAGGAATTTGTATCACTGGAGGAATGTGTAATACTTTAATACTGACAAGTAATTTCTTGGCATTCCCTCAGAAGGGATGTTGCCGGAGTAAAACAACAGCACATAAGACTGAAACCTTCATGTCAGGCGATTCCATTTATGCCACTCCTGTGGCGTTGTGGTCTAAGTAATTCTGACCATTCGTCCGAGATGCGTCCGGGTTCGAATCCCGGTGCAGCATCGATGTTGTTTGTATTTGTCCTACGTCATTGGCTCTCTTCCTTCCATGGAACAAGTGGCCCTAAATTAGGGACGAGCGACTGCTTAGGCCAATGAGTTCCTCACAGCAGTCGTAAAACCCGATAAAAAGTAAAAAAAAAAAAAGACTCCACTTGTATCAATGGCTTTACGGTACCGACGCTTTCTGTACGATTAGTAGATTCGCATATAATCCGTTGATTGCTGACGAAGCCAGAAGTCGTCCATTGCCTTAGCCAAAGAAAGATTCAAAAGCCAATGGAAGATATCTTCAAAAAGTAGGTCAAATTATTTTTCGACAAAACCAACAATTAGCAGAATTAAACAACTGTTGACTTTTAAACCCAGTACCTTTTTCTCCATTACCGAATAATCGGAATTTTTCATTTTTACTGCATCTATATAACCGCATGATCCACGGCCTGTTGCTCATTTCCACAGCTATAAACGCCCTGATCAGTAATTAAGGTATAAGTAGAAGTGTTAAACGTTTTCGGAAAGAAATTATGCTAAATCGTCCGAAGCGAATGTTCTAGATAATAAATGAAGAATATTTGGATTGAATACCTTCGATCAGTCATTTCAATCAATTCCCCGGGAATCCGAAGTTGTGACAAAAATCACTGTATGGAATCTTCAAAACGCGAGACTTAGTCTTTTAGATAATAGCGGTTTACACTCAGAAATTTAAAAATCTATTGAGCAGGTCCAAGGATGTACATGTTTAAAAAAGTGACACGATATTAACCCCAGGCATTTATACAGGGAGAGAAAATCTTAATGTTTATATAGCAGGTCCAAACCGAGGCATTTTTTAAACAAAAATAATGAAACTTATGCTTTGACCGTGCTGACTGAAGGTGTCGGCGGTCCTTAAAATTAGGATTCATTTCTGTGTGTGGCAAACCCAGGAGTCCCGGATTTAGTTTTGTGGGAAAGTGAAGAAACTGAAGGAATGTCTTCGATCAGTCAGTTTAAACAATACCACAGAAATTTTAAAACGTGATAAAAATCCCTGCCTTACATTTACTTAGAATGCTAAAATGTGTCCTTTAAGAAATAATACTTTGCAATCAGAAATCTTAAGATCTACGTATAGCTCCAAAGGCGCATATATTTAAAGAAATTGAAATTCTTCAACAATAATTTAGAGCATACTAGAATCACAAGAATCCATTTCTACATATGCATGAAACTATATTCGGGAGATGAATGTTTTCACGAAACAGATCATCCTTATACCACCGGGAGGTTGAAACGACAACAAAATCACATACATTTCTATGCATGACAACCCCCGGAGCCTCGAATTTTGTTTTGTGGGATGATAAAGAAATGGATTGAATGTCTTCGATCAGTCAGTCAAATCAATTCCACACGAATCTGAAGATGTGATAAAAATCCCTATATGAAAATCTTTAAAACGCAAAACATAGTCTTTTAGATAATAATACTGGTTTCCGCTCAGAAATTTAAAAATCTATTGAGAATACCCAAAAATGTACATGTTTAAAAGAGTGATACGATATTAACCCAAGGCATTTATGCAGGGCAAGCAAATCTTAAGGTTTATAGAGCAGGTCCAAACCGAGGTACTTTTTAAAGAAAAATAATGATGCTTTGATCCTGCTGAATGAAGGTTTCGGCGGTCCTCAGAACAGGTATTCATTTCTGTGTATGGCAAACCCAATAGTCCCGGATTTTGTTTTGTGGGAAAGTGAAGGAACGTCTTCGATCAGTCAGTTTAAAAAGTATCACAGAAATTTTAAAATGTGATAAAAATCTCTGCCTTACATTTACTTAGAATGCTAAAATGTGTCCTTTAAGAAATAATACTTTGCAATCAGAAATCTTAAGACCTACGTATAGCTCCAAAGGCGCATATATTTAAAGAAATTGAAATTCTTCAACAATAATTTAGAGCATACTAGAATCACAAGAATCCATTTCTACATATTATAATGAATTCAACTTCTTCTAAATTATAATGAATTCAGCTTTTTCTACTAATGCTTCTTCTAATGAATTATAATGAATAAAGCTTCCTTCTAATGCTTGTTGTTTGTTAATTATATCATGAATAAACTTTCCTGCTAGTAGTGTAGTAATAATAATAAACAAGCTCTTAACTGCTAGTAATGTTGTAGTAGTAATTAAGATGAATAAAGTCTTATGCTGGTTGTTAATAATAACAACTAATGAAATAAACCTAACAGCCAGACAGAGATCTGACAAAACTATGAACTGAGAAAAACGTACTTACAACAAATTCTTTATTAGTGAAACTTCTGATATGATC
This sequence comes from Macrothele yani, assembly GCA_039090855.1. Taxonomy (NCBI): domain Eukaryota; kingdom Metazoa; phylum Arthropoda; class Arachnida; order Araneae; family Macrothelidae; genus Macrothele; species Macrothele yani. The sequence goes on from CM077029.1 coordinate 33,984,220, forward strand.
CCACATACAACGAAGCTCTACTCACATAAACGAAGATCTCTTTACACATAAAAGCTCTCTCACGTAACACAAACAAAAGCTCTCCTCCACATAACCAAACGCTCTCTCGCACATAAACAACAGCTCTCCTCCACATAAACAAACGCTCTCCTAGGTATCGTTGAACGCGCCTATTTATACTGGCTACCACCACGTCATGACTTACACTCATTGCCAGATCTCATTCAGCGGGAGAAATAACATCTCGTTCAGTAAGAAGATAATTTACATAGTAAAATAAAATAACCAGAGATAGTAAAAATCAAAAGGAAAGTGAATCTAGAGTATACGTTACATCATCTCCCCCTTAATTTTTTTTTTTTTCGAAAAACCTATCAATTTTGGAGTGTAAGTCTTACACTTCGTTGATTGACGTTTATCGACCTCTTTTTTGTTGTTTTGGTGGCCGCAGTATGTACAATCTCAAACTTGGCATGACAAAATCAAGAAATCTGTATTCGTCTGTGAAACACTTTGTATACTTGAACAAAACAAACCTGCATCGGCATACCTTCCTTTTATTCTGCCTAGCAGGAATCACTTTTTTAATTTCAAATTACGTTCTCATTTTATCGTTGAATACAAACCAACTGTATCAGCAGCGAAGATTGCCTGTAGCTGCCTAACAGTAACAATTTTTATTATTTTACCCCTAAGCACATAGATATATATAAAAAAATTTGGATTAGTAGATGGACATAGAAGAAATATAAAAAAAAAACATATATACACAAAAAGAATGCATAGGTCCACACGAAAAAAGAAATTCTGACACGCCAACTGGTCGTGCAGGAAAAACAACAAACGGAGAAAAGAACCTGTCCACGAGAACTTACTTATCTCGAGGACGCATAAAAAACTCTAGTACGATAACGTTTTCCAGGCCTAATCGGACTGGTAAATTCAGGTGGCGTAGAGCGTTTCAAGGACTTGAATGGATCTGGAACATCTGTAGTCTGTCGGTCAAGAAATCCCGGCGGCTGACAGGAACGGCTGAAGTCTGTCGGTCAGGAAATCCCTGCAGCTGACAGGAACGGTCAGGAACGGCTGAAATCCTTCGGTCAGAAACGGCTGAAGTCTGTCGGTCCGGAAATCCCTGCGGCTGACAGGAACGGTCAGGAACGGCTGAAGTCCGTCTGTCCGGAAATCCCTGCGGCTGACAGGAACGGGCTCCCCAGGCTTTTGATATGTAGTCCCTTTGTGCTGGGGCCCGTGTTGTCCTTCCAGCATTCTTTTGGAGGGACGTGGCTCCGGCCACATCGTTTGTTTTCGCTTTCCACCTCGTGGCATGAAAGTAGAAGCAGGCATCGGCCCTGTTTGCCCTGAGCGTAGGTTCCAGGGGCGAAACCCGGGCGGATGCAAGGATCTCTGCCTTCGTCGCTGTTGCGGCGAAGCAGATTGGGGAGACAAGTTACGTTTTCGACCAGCTTTTGGTGTTACTGGACGGTTGGTAATTGGTGTTTGACGTTTAGGAATCGTCAAACTATTGTCCATAACTGATAAATCAGAAATATCTGAAGATTCTGAGTCGCTGCTGTAATTTAGTGGTCGTGAAGGGCGATGTTTATTTCTTCCTATAGGAATACTCTCTGACGAGGTATTCAAGGAAGTAGGAGCTTGTGTTGGTGCAGAGTTATCAGGAAACGGTGCAGCAATAGTCTTGGCAATGGTTGGAGAAAAGGAAACGATACTAGTATTTGAAGAACTTGATTCGAGCCTTCGTCTCATGGGAGAATCAGGTTGCGTGTTTGGAAGCCCGACGTGAGGAGGGGAGGGTGAAGAAAAAATCACTGGAGATTCTTCAAAAATGTTTGTCGATTCGTCCAAAATTTCTGGAGGTTGATCGTGAGATATAGACTCTTGAGTATGTGGAACAGAAGGTTGAGTAGGGTTGATTATAAAATCGATATTTCGTTCATGATACTTGCGACACTGAGCAACGTGTACGTATTGAAATTGACTGTCAGGTTTTTCAAGAACAATGTTATTTTCAAACACATTTGCCACCCGATATGGACCTTCGTAGCTGGGTGCAAATTTCTTCACTAAAGTATGAGAAACAGAAGACTGGAAGTGCGTTTCCACGAGAGTGAGATCTCCAACGACAAGATCTGGTTCCCTACGCCTAGTATTATAATATCTTGCTTGAGCCGCTTGTGCTCCTAGCATTGCAACACGAGCTTTTTCAGCCATGATTCGTACTGATTGCAGAATTGGTCGCTGGTTTAGTTCGTCGATAATCCCCGTTAAATTTTCAAAAGGGGTCTTAATTTTGCGACCCAGAAAAAGTTATGCAGGAGTAATTTTAGTAGATTCGTGAACAGACAAGCTGAGGGCGAACGAAAAAAGCTCAAGATGTTCATCCCATCGCTCGTGATGATCCATGACAAATGTACACATTTTCACTAGAGTGCGGTTTACTCGTTCCGCAGGATTACTCTGGGGATGATATGGGGAAATGAATTTATGCTTAATGTGTAGTCTCGCACACATTCTTTCAAAAACGTCAGAAATAAATTGGGGACCATTATTCGAAACTACTTTATTAGGTGCACCATATCTAGAGAATACTTCATTAATTAATACATTACAAATAACTTCTGCCGTAGCGGCTTTAATGGGAAAAACTTCAACCCATTTAGAAAAATTATCAGTTAATACTAAAACGTAACGAGCTTTGTTTTTAACAGATAAAGGATAAGGTCCCAATAAATCTATTGAAATAATGTCAAAAACATGAGAACTTGAACTAAATTTCAAGTGACCGGCCGGTCTTACATTACGGTAATTATTAATCTGACACAAGTGACATGATTGAACGTATGCGAGCACACTTTGGTACATGCCAGGCCAATAGGCAACATCCCGCAATTTACAACGGGTCTTGCGAATACTTAAATGGCCTGCAAGAGGTTTGTCATGAAATTCGTTTAAAAGGGCCATTCTAAGGGTTCGCGGAATACATGGGCGAAACTCTGCCCTAGTAGTCCTAGATTTCGTATAGTAAAGAAGACCCTCTATGACTTCAAAATGCTGTGACCTCCCAGCCAGAGAAGGGTCGCTGTGTAGGGGCGAACCCGCAAGCAAAAAATTATGGATATCCCCAAAATCTGGATCATTTATTAATTCTGCCATTATCTGCTCTCTGGATGTTATATCAGCTATTAGAAGTAAAGGCTGACATCCAGGAGTAGTTTCTGTAGGGACCCCACTAATCGGAATGCGAGACAATGCGTCCGGTAATTGATTCTTATGACCTGGCTGATACGAAATTTTGATACTGCTCTCTTGTAACTTTAGAGCCCACTTCATAAGTCTTTGAGATAGGTGCTTAGCAGAATTCAAATACTGAAGGGCAGAATGATCCGTAATTATGTTAACTGTCAATTCGTTAAGATAACATTGAAATTTGTCAAGAGCATACACTACAGCAAGACATTCACGCTCCGTAGCTGAATAATTGCGTTCAGCTTTGGCTAAAGTACGAGACGCAAAAGCTATTGGATGCCCAGCTTGTGACAAAACGCAACCAAGACCAACTCCGGATGCGTCAGTATAAATATCAAATTCCTTAGTATGATCCGGGAAAGCCAACACAGGAGGCTGAGTCAACGCAGACTTCAGTGTTTCAAATGCAGCGTTAGCCTCAGGTGTCCAAACAAACTTCTTGTATTTACGTTTCAATGCATACAATGGCTCACAGATTGTAGCATAAGCGGGGACGAACTGCTGATACCATCCGGTCATTCCTAGAAAGCGTGATAGTTCTTTTGCTGTTTTAGGCCGAGGAAAGTCAACAATAGGCCTAATTTTTTCATTATCCGTAAATAGGCCGTGGGGAGTGATTTTCAACCCCAGATATACAATCTCGTCCCTCGCTATCTGGCATTTACTAGGTTTTAACGTCAAGCCAGCATTGTATATGAGTTGGAACACCTGTTTGAGCAGAGAAAGGTGCTCGTCAAAAGTCTCGGATGTAATAATAATGTCATCCAAATATACATGCACATGGGGACCCAGAACAGGTCTGAGAACCGTATCCATAAGCTTTTGGAAAGTAGCAGGTGCAGAAGCTAGTCCAAAGGGCATACGCAGGTATTCATAAGCCCCAAAAGGAGTCACAAAGCCTGTTTTATCGACGGAGTCCGGATGTACCGCCACCTGCCAATATCCACTCCAAAAATCCAAGGTTGACATCCATTTAGTTGACGATAGGTCATGCAAAATATGCGACATGACAGGTAGTGGATAATTGATCGTTTTTTGTGACTTGGTTGAGCTTGCGGAAATCTGTCACGAAACGAAATTCATTGGGTTGTTTCTTTGGAACCAAAAAGGCAGGAGCAGCCCAGGCGCTTGTTGATTCCCTTATTATGCCCTGTTTAATCATCTCAGAAATTTGACGTTGCATTTCCTGTTTCTTATGGGGAGCACAAGGGTAAGGTTTCGTCGCTATCGGTTTCGAACCCTCAGTGTCAATGACATGATAAACCACCTGTGTGAAACCAGGTTGATCAGAAAATAAACCAGGGCTTTCCTGCAAAAGTAGAGAAAGCTGGTTTCGTTGCCTCTCATTCAATTGGTTACTCAATAACAAACTCGTTATATCTATAGGAACCGTAGGAATCACTTCGATAGGTTCCGGAAAGGAAATCACATGTTGTACGAAATTCAGAGTAAATTGAAAAGTACTGATAAAGTCCATTCCCATTAGACACTTAACAGGTAGTTCGTCTATAAGCAGGAAAGAATGCGTAAAACGAGCCTTTCCCAGCCCTAGAGATAATGTGACAGTTCCTGTGATACTGAAGATTTCGTTATTTGCACCTCGCAAATACTGCGTCGCAGGCTGAACGTGTATTGCAGGAAAATTGTCAGTGCAAAACTTCGTATTTAGGGCTGATATTTCAGAACCAGTGTCGAACTTTGTCTCGACAATAATATCTTCAAATGTCAAGAACACATCAGGCAACTGAGGAGTTTGGACAGTCACTAATACTGTTTTAGGGTCAAAATGCTTGGTATCAGGAAGCAGGACCGACCCTTGGTGTACTTCCTTTGGAAGTTTAAAGGATTCCTGGTTGGATTATCATGCGGTCTGAAACCTCGGCCCTGCCGGGTATCGGGAAAATTTTCACGATGAGGAAAACTGCGTGAAAACTGTTTCGGGAACTCCGCATGTCTGTTGACATTTTCATATCTATTACTTCTTCCCTCAGCACGGGCAGAAAAATCATCATTGCCCTGAGCATGAAAACGTTCCGAATGCTGCGGATTGGAACGGGGTCGAGTATACTGTGCATTTGTACGGTATCCAGAAGATTGTTCAGAAACAAGCGGTTGGTGTACCACTCTTCTATGTGGTGGAACGTATGAAGCTTGGGCGTGCACTTGTGTACGCTCGCGTTGAAAGTTATTAGGCCTATTACGCTGCTGAGGATTTTCATAATAAGCCTCGCGGGGTGCCCGAGTATGGTGAGTTGAACCATGTTTGCCGTGTCGCTCTTCATACGTTCGTATGAGGCGAAGGCATTCATGAATTGTAGCAGGGTGTCGAACCTCAAGAAAATCCTGTAGAAATGGATCGAGCTGCTGCAATAGGGTGCCCAACATGTCGACATGACTGGCATGTGGATTCCATAAGTTATACAAGCGTGTTGTTTCCAACGCAAATGCAACAGGGCTATCGTTGGGTCCTTGCTGACGAGAAAAAAGTTGTTGTGCAAGGCTAGCTCAACTGAGGCCGAAAGGAAAGACATCCAAAAATTCTGCACGGAAATTCTCATAATGAGAATCTGGGTCCGACACTCTTCACTGCCGATACCAGGTCTTAGCGGTATCCTTCAAGCAAGTGCCTGCGATTTGTATTTTGCAGTCTTGAGGAATATTGTACAGATCAAAATGATCTTCCAAATCCTTGAGGAATTTTAAGGATCCCTCCAAACCATTGAAAATAATTGTTCCTGCATGCGGCACGAAATGGGCAGGCATTCTGCTTCGCTGAGAGGATTGAACTCCCTCAGGTACGACCCGCGACTCAGAGTGATAGGAAGCTGGTGCATTACGAAATTGTGAAGAATGCCTGGGCACGTGTAGATCACTTATATCAAAGTGAGCCCCACAGGCTTCATGCAGGTGGTCGAAATTAATCCCATCACCATCGAAATTTGATTTAGGGTGAAAAATTGAAGTTGTCTCAGGTAAGGAAGACATGGGTAATAATTGTCAAGATCTCGTGTTCGAGAAAAGTTCGGGCGCCAATTATAATGAATTCAACTTCTTCTAAATTATAATGAATTCAGCTTTTTCTACTAATGCTTCTTCTAATGAATTATAATGAATAAAGCTTCCTTCTAATGCTTGTTGTTTGTTAATTATATTATGAATAAACTTTCCTGCTAGTAGTGTAGTAATAATAATAAACAAGCTCTTAACTGCTAGTAATGTTGTAGTAGTAATTAAGATGAATAAAGTCTTATGCTGGTTGTTAATAATAACAACTAATGAAATAAACCTAACAGCCAGACAGAGATCTGACAAAACTATGAACTGAGAAAAACGTACTTACAACAAATTCTTTATTAGTGAAACTTCTGATATGATCCCACATACAACGAAGCTCTACTCACATAAACGAAGATCTCTTTACACATAAAAGCTCTCTCACGTAACACAAACAAAAGCTCTCCTCCACATAACCAAACGCTCTCTCGCACATAAACAACAGCTCTCCTCCACATAACCAAACGCTCTCTCGCACATAAACAACAGCTCTCCTCCACATAAACAAACGCTCTCCTAGGTATCGTTGAACGCGCCTATTTATACTGGCTACCAATACGTCATGACTTACACTCATTGCCAGATCTCATTCAGCGGGAGAAATAACATCTCGTTCAGTAAGAAGATAATTTACATAGTAAAATAAAATAACCAGAGATAGTAAAAATCAAAAGGAAAGTGAATCTAGAGTATACGTTACAATATGCATGAAACTATATTCGGGAGATGAATGTTTTCACTAAACAGATCATCCTTATGCCACCGGGAGGTTGAAACGACAACAAAATCGCATACATTTCTATGCATGACAACCCCCGGAGCCTCGAATTTTGTTTTGTGGGATGATGAAGAAATGGATTGAATTAAATGTCTTCGATCAGTCAGTCAAATCAATTCACTTGACCGAAAGGTCACTTCACCGAACGAAAAGTTCATTTCACCGAAAAGTTAGGTTCACCGAAAGTTTATTTCACCGAAAGTTCATTTCGCCGAAAGGTCGTTTTGCCGAGAAGTTCACTTCACCGAAAGATCACTTTATCAAATGTTCACTTCATCGAAAGATCGTTTTAACCAGCTGCTAATTTCCATCGAAAGGCCTTTCTTTGAGTTTGAAACTTAAATTTATTTATTTATTTTCGTGAGATGCAACCTAATGTCGATCTCATCCACAGCTTTGTCTCCTAATACCTCAAATATTAGTACAACTCTAAAAACGTGTATTTTAGTGAAATCTCTTAAGCGGAGCATTTGCTCATATTTAATCTTATGAAGACTAAATTACATAGGTATTTATATATATTGAAGTAATTTCGCGCAGTAAGTCTAAAGTCATCTATCTAGATAAACCGAAGTCTCTAGGTAGGGTCTCACATTGAATCTTTGAACTCCCTTTACCCTAGGATGTGATGTTATTTGTTTTAATTATTGCCATGCCCATGCTTCAATTAAAATTGAGATTTTTCCCTCTCTGCTGATTTTCGTGGAACTGGGTTTAAAAAGGCTGTTGGCATTTGATTGGTCCCTGTACTTTCTTAAGCAGTTTAATTAGGGCAAATTTATTTGCCTAAATGAAATGATTAATTGGAAGAGAAGATACCTGGAACACTTACTAATTAGTAAACCGTAAATTTGAAGCAAATAGAAATGAAACCATGCTTCATATTGAATCTGGAGTTATGATGAAGTAAAAGATGTTTTCACTAATGGTGCAGTCGGAAAACGGCAAATTCGTACCCGGGAGATTGATATCCGACAAACTCCTACCCGGAAGATTCGTACCCTTCTGCTGCTGCGTCGTTACGGGGGCATACACAAATTGCGGCAAATTTATGCTTCTTTAAAAACTGTGGTGTTCTGTGAAACAATTGAGTTACAGTAAGAATGATTCTAATTCAGAAAAGAGGGTCTGTTGTTACGACGTTACGGTGCATATACGAATTGAATGGCCGCAAATTTGTAAATCTTTTAAAGCTATGGTATTCGATGAAACAACAGAATTTCAGTAAGACTTATTCTAATTCAGAAAAGGGAGTCTGTTGCTACGTCGTTACGAGGGCACATACAAATTGCATGGGTAACAAACTGCCGTAAATTTGTAAATCTTTTAAAGCTATGGTGTTTGGTGAAGCAATAGCTTTATAGTAAGACTTTTTATAATTCAGAAAGGGGGGGAGTGTGGGTTTCTTTTTCTCCTTTTGGGTAGGCAAAATTGAAGAGCATTGTCAGCAAATTTGAATCGGCCGTGCTGATATTCATACGGCTTGCATAGCAAGTTAAAGCTTGTAGAAGTGCGTTTTCACTCAGGCACAAAATATTAATTAATAACCCCAGGCCTTTCTAGCAATTCTCAACCGCCGAGCTCATATTTTTAACGTTTACATTACAAATGAAGTTAATACTGTTGCTTCTTTGCTCGGGCACGAAACATTAACTTCGGGGCACTAGGCTTTCTAGCAATTTTCAATCCACCGAGCTCAGATTCTGGACGCTTACATAACAAGTCAAGGTTATATTATTGCACTTTTATTTAGATACGAAACATTAATTAATAGGCCCTAGACCTAGGCCTTTCTTGCAATTTATAATCCATGGAGCTCATATTCAAAAGATTTACATTACAAATCAAGTAAAGAACGTTGCTCCTTCACTTGGTCGCAAAACATTAATTGCATGGCCCTGGGCCTAGCCAGGCCTAGGCCTTTCTAACAATTTTAAATCCGGCGAGCTAATACTCTTAGCGTTCAAATAACGAATCAAGTTAATAGCGTTTCTCCTTTACTCAGTCACGAAACATTAACTGCAAGGCACTAGGCCTAGGCCTTTCTAGCAATTTTTATATACGCCGAGCTCATATTCAGAAGGTTTACCTTACATAACAAATCAAGTAAATATAATGTTGCGCTTATTTAAAACTTCTAAAAAGACCTATGCCGGTAGCAACTTGTCCTAAACTCAGCTTGCAGGCATTATAGGAAGATGCAAGAATATTTTAGTGTGGTGTCATTAAACAAGTAGTAAAAAGATCTAGGAGGGATTTCCCGTATGGAAACATTCCATGACCACACGTTCCATAGATGTTTGAATGACAAATCCGTCCAAAAAAAAAAAAAAGAAATTTAAAAGTTCGCATTGTCCGAGGCTAGTCATAGGGAAAAAAAAAAAAAAAAAAAAAAGCTTTGTGAAATCATTTTCTTTAGTTTTGACCTAACAGCAGAGGAGTAACTAGTGTGGGGCTGGTGAGGTGGCTGCCCCTGGCGCAGCCAAAGAGAAGGCGCAAAAATCACTGCTTAAAATGTGATTAAAATTAGATTTGAAGATTTGCATCAGTTGCTGGTACTTTTTCTTTTTCTCACATACTTGGTCATTCGTCCATTTACAGGATTTGCTATCAATATGTTTCGCCAGTTTGGATAGGTTTGGCGGTCAGAAATGAAGGTGCGATTGATTGTATGCACATTGGAAAGTAAGGATGCCGTTTACATTGTTGAAAAATCCCTGTGGACTGACCCCTTGCAAGAACCGTCTACCGTCTAAGTTAGAGTATCGTGAGATAGTATGCCAAATTTGGTGACTCTAAATTGAAAACTTTAGATTTTAGGAAAATTTTGAATGGGGGCCCTTTGACCCCTTCCAAAAACCGTCTACGGTCTAAGTTTGAGTACTAAAATGCGGACATTTTCTGGATCCTGTCGACATTTTGACCCTTTCGACATTACGACCGTGTCGACATTTTTGTTGTCGACATTTCGTACCACACCCATGCTTTCGTCCGTAACATATGCAAATTTCGTGCAATTTGTACTATATTTTGCCCAATTATCGCGATTTTTCGGTTTGTTGCTTAATTTATGGAAACCAGTGTAGTAGCCACACGTGACGGTAATACCTCATGGTACTTCGTTACCGCTCCAGATTTGTAAAACGGGGCTGTTTCCAATGCAAAGCTGCTCAGTGTAAGGCCATCTATTGTTAGTGTGCGTCAAGCTGGCCAGACCATATATCAGAACATGAAAAAAAAAATGTCTTTATTTAGTGCTAATTCGTGCTGGAAGTACAGAATTTGTGCTTGTCAAATAACCAAATTACTGAAATTTTAATGTGGCCGGCCACATATACATAATAACATTATTTCAGGTATTTTTTCATTGTCAATATTTAGTGCTATATTAGTGCTGGCTACACACCAAGTTTCGTGATTAGTGCTACAAATTTCAGTTAGATATTACGATTTTCGATTTCAAAATGATGGCCGCTACTAGCTTAGTGTCAAGCTGGCCGGCCACATACATTTAAAGTCAATATTTTGCAGATTTTTCCATGTCAATATTTAGTGCCCGATTAGTACTGGCTGCTGGCCAATTTTGAGAATTTCCTTTGTTGGTAAGAAGAATGTTTTGCAACACTCAAGTGAGGCAAAATATTTGAACGCTGTTCTTCGTCAAAATCAGAAAATCCCTCTTCATCATTGTGATCGTTTTGATTCGCAATTTATTCTCAAATGTAATGTGCTGGATTACGGGATCTCGGAGCTCCTGCACCTATGAAAATTCGAAGGTCCTGCACCTATGAAAATTCAACTTTTGGTTTATCAAATTTCAACCACCACTTCCTCGTAAAGTATTTTTACCCAAAAAATATTTCCGCTCATCATATTCACTTTCCCTCCCAATTACACGGAGATCTGTTTCAATAAAACTATATGCATGATGTAATTTATGTTTTTTTAAGAAATCAAAAACAAAAGGCAAAACACGATTAAAAACATTGATTTTATGTAAAAAAATTTTACATTGTCTTCAGTGCAAGTAAAATGACACAATTCTAAAGTTTGAGAAACACTATATTTTTAGAGCTGAACATTTAAAACGATTATCTTTTTAAGAAAGAAATGAGGAAAAATATCTTAAGTAAAAAAAAAAAAAAAAAAAAAAAAAAAAAAACCCCGCACTTCTCGATTTAACTGCAAATGCGCCAGACAAAATACCAATGCAAAATGAAACAATAATCTCATAATGCATTGCATTAGACTTACATTTCGCGTTTTATTTTCGAAGTCGTTTCTCGATACACTTCAGAAACTTTTCACAGGAGAGATATTTTTTTTTTGTAGTGGGAGACCCAGGTCCTGATTTATAATTAAGCACGATAGGCAGTAGTTGCCCGAGGGCGGCCCCTCAGGAAGGGAGTCCGTAATTTCATTTTACATTAAAAATGTTCATTTAAAAAAAAATGATTATTGGTGACTTTGGGGAGCTGGTTGATTTCTTATTATCCGCCTTTCCAAGTCAAAAGACGGTTTCGGTAAAAAATAAATAAAAAAAGTCGTGAAAGAAAAGAATGATGATTTTGGAGAAACGCCGGAAATCCAGTTCCTTTTAATTGTCGGGTAGTGAGGGGAGGAGCTGAAGCTATTTAATAGCATTTTTAGGAGAACACTCTCGGAAGGAGGATTTGTGGGCAGCTGGGCACTTGTTATTTTATTGTTTTATGAAGGCAAATGAGGAGGGTCTCGAGGTGAAGCAAGACGAGGGAGATCGCGAAGGGGATAGATAAGGGAATTTCTAAATGCGTCCCAGGAGGGTAAGTTCTCACAAGGAACAAAATCTCTTGGGAAGCAAGCGGAAGATGGGAAAGTAAACAATAAAAAATATTCATGCCTCACCCTGTCTCACCTCACCATAAACAAAAGGGTAGGGTCGGCCTCGAGAGTGTCTTTAGTGTTTATTCAGTTCTCAGTTGGCGTTTTAAAAGGTAGGGGTCAGTTGTCAATAAGCGGTTTAATATGAATGACAATTGACATAGTAGAAAAAAAAAATCGGTTGTATTTATAGGGAAAGGTGATCGACATGCAGAATTGAAAAAAAAAAAAAAAAAAAAAAATTTCTGATATCACAATTTTTTTTTTTTTTTTTTTTTGGAATAGTTCCAGCTGCTATCAGCCTGTAGATGATCAGCTTCCGATTGAATCAAAAATAAGCGACAGTTATGCTGTGAATGACGAAGACAGCTGCATAACTGAAGAATAAAATCATGTGAGGAGGTGTTGACATCCTAAACAGAATGTGCAATGATGATGAACGGGCAATCAGGAATGAAAGCGAAAACCCTTTTATCCGTGTTATTTCCGAAGATCCAGCAGAAAGGATAGTTAACGAAGAAACGCGCGACTATGTGGCCACTCGACAAAATGTGTGTCAAAATTCTCACGTTGACTATCTTAACTCAAAACGGCAATATGGAAACCATGTCCGATATACGTCGAAAGATATTTTTTGTAGAAAAATGGAAAACGGCGAATTGAAACCCAAATCATGGTTGGCTTATTCCAGTGGCGGCTCGTGGTGTAAAATGCTGGTGAGGCGAACGGTCTTGATGTAAATGTAAAACAGTAAAACGTATGTTATTGAAAAATATATAAATTCGTATAACGTTATACGAATATATATATATATATATATATATATATATCAGTGGCGTAGCAGGGGGGTCGTGGTTTGCACACCCCTTATTAGGCGAGACAGTTAGCTTTTTCTAAGTACGTTTTATAGATAATTTCCCTATTTAAATTCTTTGATTTTTATATAACTCGGAAAGCAATGTAATTTCTTGATAATAGAAGAGAAAGTAAAGCAAAGCGGCCAAAGAAGTTGCTTTATTAAATTTTTATTAAAACAACTATAATTTATTGCATTTTCTTCATTTTATTAAATTAGCTTCATTTTGTATTAATATTCAAGATGTGCGTACGTACCAATAGGAAAATATTTGTCGAAGCGCCCCCCCCCCCAAATTGTTATATGTACTTATACACAGTTATACAGCAGAAGTGCAGAACACCCCCCCCCCCCTTCAAAAAGTTTCATGTCAAAGGCAGTATCCCCCATTGGATATCTTTGAAGTCCTGGGTTCGAGTCGGCTGAATCATTAAAATCCGCTGAGATTCGGAAGTCTCGTTAAGCCATTGGTCCAGGGTAAGCGGCGCCTTGTTATTAACAGCTGTAAACCCCATCCCTTAGGGCTCCATCCCATGTCATTTAGCCCTTATATACAAATATTATTAAACAGTAATGGAATAAAATTATAGAAATATATGAAGCACGGCGTGGGGAGTCTTTCTTCACGAAAAAATCCAAAAATTTTAGAGGAAAAAATGTACATATACCTCTCTATATATGTGTGTGTGTAATATACGCTACTTTTGCAACAATATTTTTATGAAAACAATTATTCGATAATTTTACAACAAAGAAAGAAATATTTCACCAGTATTCTTTTATGTAATACACTTGAGCAAAAATACGCAATTTGCGCGGTTTCTTTAGCTAGTCAATGCGTCACTCACATCCCAACGCCAATCGGAGATCCACTTCTTAAAAAATTCAAAGTAAATCATTTGAATATAATTTTTTTTCTCACGAAGTGTTTCTTGAGCTTGAATAAAAGTCACAGTTCGATTGGCATATTAGTGAAGGTGCATTTAGCACGGGTCACAAACTGAAGTCCAGGCTCGTGATAACTATGTACAGGAGAAGTCAAGCTAAGGAAGCACATTTCTATATAAAAAAAGTATAAAATAATTTAAACCTGGAATTAAAAACAGGGGAATACGATATTAATTTGCTTTGATCTCGAACAGAATGCTTTCAGTTTATTTTTTATAAATAAGTTCAATTCTGCGATCCTTTTTGGCTGCAAATTTGTCTATGATCAGATCATAAAATGGTTGAATGGACATTAGATGGTTCAGCAATTCTTTCTCGATTGAAATTTTAGTGAGTGAAGACAAACGATCTTGTGCCGTTGTATTACGGAGGTAAGTCTTAATTCTCTTCAAACAAGAAAAAATTCCTTTCAGCAGAAGAACTTGTTGACGCCAGTGTCAATACAAGAGAAAATAATTTGTAGGCTTCTGGTAACACATCTTTCAGCTCGTTTTCTTTCATTGTTTTCTGAAAACTGAGTTCCCTGAAGTTGTGATCATTATATAAAAAATCTAATTCGTTTTTTAGTCGTTGTGTGTCTGTAAAAATGTTTGGATAAATTTTTTTGAGAGTGTTAAGGGCACTGGATGGAAATGACTCTGAATAACTATGGTATTTTGAGCTGTCAACTAGCTGCAGAAACTCGAGCTTTCCCATATCTTCAAATCTGGTATTTATTTGGACTTTTATATATTCATGAATACACTCAATTAAATCATTCTATATCGTTTTAGATTGTCCCGAAAATAAGCTTCGTATTTCTTCAAAATGTGCTTTTAATTCTGGGGTGCTCCTACGAAGTAACATTTGGAACATTTCCTTGAAATTACCTTCATTTAATGAGGAAATAGTTTCATCATGTCCTCGAAAAGGCAGTTCTTGCTTGCTTAGAACGACAACTAAATCAATTATATGTTCCATAAAAAGCCTATTTAGTCTGACCTTTTCATTAAACTTGACTTTATGAAGAGCAGCATTTTCTTTGAGCATATCAGAAATAGTGTTTGTTTTTTTCCATTCGTTTTAGACCTACGTGGTTAGTTCTATGCTCTTTAGAGCTTTCGTGCAATTTTGCACTACGAGAAAAGTTTTTTAGATCAAAATAACCCGTTGTATTCCACACATTTTTCTTATTGCTCAAAAGTAAACATGGCCAGCAAAAGAGAGTTTGCTTGTAATAGCATCAGAAAGCCAGGGAAAAATCTCGTACTATGATTTATTGAAAGACCTAAAAAACGATTTGCCGCACTTCTTATCTTTAGATATTGAACTTATTATAGGTGTCGGTCTTCCAGATATGAGAACATCCTTGTTATCATAATCTTTCCAGTGTTTAAAAGGAATTTCTTCCAGAACACAAATCACGTCGCTTGTTGGGCCATTCATATTTTCCAACCAAAATCAAAATATGCTGTTTAGTAACAATAACAAAATGAAAAAAGAAAAACTCAACATTACTATGAACTAGCAAACACCCGCAGAAGAGAGGATTGAAAACACACTACAAAAAGTTAGATTCAAATACACTCTGACGAATAGTTAAAGCTACGTAGAAATCTTTGTACTCCAAAGCGTATAGAGGCGAACGGCGTCATCGCCTGTGAAACCACTTTTCACAAGGGTCATCTGCTCATTTTCCCGCGCCCATTGGATACACAATCCTTGGGTTCTCCAATAACAGCGGAGATGCGATTCCAGTTTAAGCGAAATGGAGGGTCGCCTCAGAAATTTCCTTTCTCTTACTGGAAGTCCGGCACCTCTTTAGGTAGACCTCGGACCGTGGGGGTGGGGTGGGGGTGGGGGTTCAGTCTGTAGGGCTCTTCTCTGATCCCCAGTTCCCAAAACCGGCTTCTCATCGAGACGATTCAGCCGGTCGCCTCTAAGCGCTTAAAACATGCAGCTGCTTTGCAAAAATAATGATTCATTCCTCTTCTCGAAAGCCTTTCTTTAACCATTCATGAATCACAATGTGAATTTCAGTGTTTCATTTATCCTGCAAAGTTCTTATATCTTTGTTACTGACAGAAGGTTTTTTTTTTTTCTTTCACTTCTCATTCTGCGGAATTTCAGGTGAGGCGGCGCCTCACTTGCCTCATCTGACGGGCCGCCACTGGCTTATTCCCATAGTAAAGGATATGTCGTTTGTGGACCTTGTCTTCTTTTCGAAAAAAAAAACAAAACACCCGTATTTACGACAGGCTTTAATGACTGGAAAAACGCAACTGCCCGATTAGAACTTCATGAAAATTCCTCAGATCATAAGTCATCTGTCACCGTACTTAAAATAAGAGATGCCGCTAAAGGGCACATACGTTCAGGCCTAGTGGAACAGCTGCAAGATGAGTCACACTATTGGAGAAATATTTTGAGACGGGTGACAGCAGTCATCAAGTTTTTAGCTATTCGAGGATTACCGTTTCGTGGTTCAGATGAGCGTGTAGGCAGCTTACATAATGGAAATATTTTAGGGACTTCAGAACTGACTGGGCAATTTGATCCGTTCCTCTCGGAACACCTGCAGCGTTATGGGAAAGCGGGAAGCGGAAACACATCGTATTTGTCAAAAACCAGCTGCGAAGAATTCATTCAAGTAATGAAACACAAACTAATTCAAATTATTTTAGATGAAGTGAAAACAACAAAAATATTTTGGAATTAATGTGGGCTCAACACCACACTAATGACCAGTTAACTTTAAATTATAAGATACGTAAAACAGGGTATAGAACCGGTTGAAAGATTTCTGTGCTTCATTCCTAATAGCGGTCATAAATCAGATCAGCTAACAAAAGCTGTTCTAAACACTTTAAATAAACACGATCTAGATATTAAAGACTGCCGTGTGTAGTATTATGACAACGCAAACAATATGTCCGGAGTAGATTCAGGACTACAGTCCAAGATCAAGGAAATAAACCCATCAGAAATATATGTGCCATGTTTGGCAGACTCTTTAAACCTAATAGGGTCTTGCGCTGCCTATTGTTGCACGGATGCAGTTATATTTTTTGATGTACTGCAAAGATTGTCTATTTTTTCTCTAAATCCACACGACGTTTATAACGAAGTAAATTTCTCCGTCATTTTGGTCTACGCCGGGAATCGAACCCGAGTCCGCTTATTCCGGAACAAGTCGCTCTACAAACTGAGCTACGCAGACGTTCATTCAGATTGCTATCTGCCTTTATGTCGTGTGCGTCCTGCTGGCAGGTACGTCACATCTCCCCCCCGAAAGAGGGCCGGGGCATGGCCCACGGGTCAGCCGTGACCATGAATCGCTGCAGGCAGCCATCCACTGTAGAACGTGCACTTGAGAACTCCCAGTCAATCTGGTGTGTGGAATGCAACGTCACACACATTTTTTTATTTTTCGAAGCGCTGGAGAAGGGATTCTCTTATTTTTCCTATCTCGCGGTGTGGAAAGAACATTACACCAATGCGAGATTTTGAACGGCCGGGTCATCCGGATAGTTCGGGCGCCATTATAACGAAGTAAATTTCTCCGTCATTTTGGTCTACGCCGGGAATCGAACCCGAGTCCGCTAATTCCGGAACAAGTCGCTCTACCAACTGAGCTACGCAGACGTTCATTCAGATTGCTATCTGCCTTTATGTCGTGTGCGTCCTGCTGGTAGGTACGTCACACGTTGGGAAATTCTTTGTCAGAAAATAACTTCTGGTTCATTGACTCTAAAAAGCGTCTCGAAAATACGTTGGTCTAGATGACAAGATACATGCAAAGCTGTACGACAGAACTGAAAAGAAATAATTCAAGCTTTGACTGATATTTTTAGTGGTTCTCAGGAAAGGCCTGACACACAAAGGGAAGTTATGGGTCTGTTAAACCATATCACTCGTTTTGAATTTATTTTATTAACTATCTGGGGCAATATCCTGAAACACTTCAATGCTCTTAGCATAATACTACAAAAAGCGAATATCCATCTTGATAAAGTTGTAGAATTATATAATCTTTAACAGAGTTCATCAAAAAAATAAGAGATGAATTTGATTACTATATGAAGAAATTGCTAAGTCACAATTCTCCAAATATGTATACACAGCTGAATATCAGCATGACAAAAAGAGGCTAAAAAGAACGCAAAAGATCTGGGGAAAATCCAGGAATTGAAGATGAAATCGATCACTTAAAAGCAGGAAAAAAACATTTTCAGATAACCATATATTTAATGCTGTGATTGATCAACATATTTCAGAATTGAAACGCCAAAGTGAAGTTAAAATGTTATTGAATAATCGTTTCAACTTTCTGTAAAACCTTAAATAAAAGGATATATCTGACACAGGGCCGCGCCAACCCATGGTGAAGGGGGCACATTGATCCCGGGCGCCATTTTGTTGGGGTCGTCATTTTGACTATATATATTATTTTTAATATTTTGGACCAGTGGCGTAGAGAAGGGAGAGGTTTCGGGGTTTGAACACTCCCCTTAGTAGGTGAGACACTTAGCTTTTTCTAAGTTCTAAGTTCATTTTATAAATAATTTTCCTATTTTAAATTGCAGATTTTCTTCCCATGTGTGTTATGTTTTGCCGAAAACACGTATACTACACTGGTGTGCAAAAATTAAGGACGAAGAGGAGAAATTAGCATAACAGCAGAACGAGCTGGCAGAACGGACCGAAAGACCACTCAGGAGACAGACTAGGGTCCGGAACGGTAGGGCATGCGCATATATGCAGCATGACGTGGGGCGGGGGGAGGGGTCGGAAGGGTATAAAGCACACGGGCGGTGTACGCTCAGCAATTCGGTGAAAGCTATTGCACGTTGTACATCGGTTTGAACGACGTCGAGTAGCTGCCACCGTGTGATATGGCCAACAGGCAATCCAGTAGACGACATCTGGATGATTTACCCGAGGTCGCGTCATTGGGAAGTTGGAAGAAGGTCGAAGTGTGGCCGAGGAGTCCGAGATCGTTCACAGAATCGTTTCGCGAGCTTGGCGAGCATTTCAAACGACAGGTACAGCTGTCCGAGAGTTTAGCAGTGTTCGTCCACGAGCAATCACGGTGGCGGACGACCGGTATATTGTCCTACAGGCGAGAAGAGACCGACAGCAGACAGCGGGAGAAATCGCAAGGCACATGCAACAGACAACTGGACGTCCGTTATCGCGTTTTACCGTGGCCAAGAGGCTGCACAAAGATGGTCTATTTGCACGACGACCAGTACGGTGTGTACCATTAACGCCTGCTCATCGGAGACGGCGGTTTCTGTGGTTCTAGGCACACAAGAACTGGACACATCAGCAATGGGGTCGAGTTCTCTTTACGGATGAGAGCCTATTTAGTCTGACGAGCGATTCGGGACGTATACACATCTGGCGAGAGCAGGGAACACGCAATCACACCTCCAACATTATCGAAAGGGACCGGTTTGGAGGTGGCGGAGTTCTCATTTGGGGCGGTATCATGTTTGGTAGCCGAACTGACCTTCACATCTTCCAAGGAGGTTCAGTCACTGGTGTCCGCTATTGTACCGAGGTTCTCCTGCCTCACGTGCGTCTGTTTAGAGGTGCTGTGGGTCCTGAGTTCCTCTTCATGAACGACAACGCTACACCTCATCGTACAGTGGCTGTCATAGAGCTGTTGGAGAGGGAAGATATTCAATGCAAGGATTGGCCCGCAAGGTCCCCGGACATAAATCCAATCGAACACATGTGGGACCTTCTCGGGAGACGCTTGGCAGCACGTCCCCAGCCGCCAGCAACGATTCCGCAGCTGCGATTGGCGCTACAAGAGGAATGAGCCGCGATGCCTCAACAGCTCCTTGACAACCTCGTCCTCAGCATGGACAGACGTTGTAAATCCTGCAACGCAGTCAGGGCTGATCATATCCCCTACTAAAGACTGGATTTTTCTTGGCAGCCGCCTGTCACATGGACGTTTCTGTCTTCTGTCCAGTTGTGCTCGAAGCTACCTTTTCAATAAAGTGCCTTTGTATCCTTTGGATTCCTTGTTTGGACGGTTTTGCTCACTTGTCCCATATTCTTACATCTTGGGGATGTTATGGTATGATTTGAGTCGATGTGGAGCACTTCTGCACGGCGTTACATTCGAAAAATCGTCTCATTCTTAATTTTTGCACGCCAGTGTAATATAATAATTCTAATAATCGAGGGGCGGCAAACCAAAGTTTGCAGCCGAGAGAGGAAACCCCTTGGCGCGGCCCTGATCTGACATCTCATAGTTTGCAGATTTTTTTATTTTTTTTATTGGAGGTTTTAACGACTACCGTGAGCAACTCAGAGGGATATAAACAGTCGCCCGTCCCTAATTTAGGGCCACTAGTTCCAGGTAAGGGAGAGAGCCAGTGCCGTAAGACAAACACAACATTCATGCCTCACGGAATTCGAACCCGGATCCCTTTTGGACGAATGATCAGAGGCCATCGCTTAGACCACTGCGCCACCGTGGAGGCCAGAAAATTTACTTGAGTTTTCCGATGACTTAGAAATTTCCTTTGTCAGCGAATGCATTCATCTGAGTGGTCATTTAAAGCATTTGACGAAAGAGGAGAAAATATCACTTTCAGAACTGTGGGCCGTTTTGAGCAACCAGGACTTACATGTTATTTTTCCAAACGTTGACATTGCTCTGCGCATTGTTTTATCAGTGCCGTCTACCAACTGCTCAGGAGAACGCTCTTTCTCCACTCTGAAGAGAGTTAAAAATTATTTGCGAAACTCCATTGGACAAGATCGGTTAAATGCTTTGTCGCTGCTGGCTATCGAAGGCGAACTGTTCCAAATTTTTTTGATGAGTTTTCAGCACTAAAAGCAAGGGAAAAAAATTGGCATAAATATGTAAGTTAATATTTTAAAACTGTGCTTTAATAATACTGTATAGTCATTAGACTATTGTAAATTTAATATATAGTGATGAACTCATTTTTTTATTATTAAATTAAAATTGATGAAATCGTTTAGAAAATGTTTCAACGGCAGAGAAATTCTTTTCCTTATTTTTAAGATTCGTAAGATAAGAATATATTCATTATTAATCTTTTGTTGTTAACCTTTTAATAAGGAAATATATTTAAAAATCATTTAGACTTTTTTAACATACCTGCGACTGTAGAGATAAGTTTTATAACCAATTTTAGGTTGTTATATTAAGAGAAACAATATTCGTAATTATGACTGGATTTGAACCCTTAGTAATTAGTATAAGGAAAATGCGTGTGTGAATGCAAAGGTGAAGGGTGGTCGCGGCAATTTCTGCCTAAGGGCGGCCGGGGACCTAAATCCGGCACTGGGGAGACACAACTGTTATGGCAAGGGGACAAAAAAAATGTGTATACCTTCTGTTTCGATTAACATTATTCTGTGGAATGCCTCGTCTTAATTCATATTCATTTGTTTTCTCAGTGTTGACCGCTGGAAATGAAGATGAATGTTTGTCTGAATCAATAAGAGCATCTTGTTTCACTGATATGGCACACGATCTTAAGGTTAAATGCGAAATTCGTAAATCCATTACAAAAATGAATAAGAAAAAAAAGGAGAAGAAACGTATTTTCGGAAAATATAAATTTTTAAATTTGAAAGGCACCGGAACGCTTTAATGGTTTTGTACGGCACTTAAACATTCACTACTTGTCGGCTCAGTTTCTTTTTTACGCTTTCCAACCGTAGGTTGAAGAAGCGTATATGCTCCAGCTTTTTCCGTCCGTCTGTCCGTTCGTCTGTCAGCACGATCCCTCACGTAAAAATGGTTCGATTGCGATGAAATTTTGGTATGTGGTAGGAGACCACCCGGGGACGAACCCTATTGAAAATGGATGAAGTGGGTTCAAAGGTCACGCCATAAGAGCGGGATTCATTCAATTGCCCTTATGCGTCATAACTTGCGTAAATACGGTTCGATTTCAATGAAATTTTGGTATGTGGTAGGGGACCACCTGGGGACGAATCTTATTGAAAATGGGTGAAGTGGGGTCAAAGGTCAGGACATAGGAGTGGGATGCATTCCATTGCCCTTATGCGTCATAAGGTGCGTAAAAATTGTTCGATTTCGAAGAAATTTTAGTATGTCTGGACAATAATGCCCTACCAACTCTGTGGCAATACTATGGAACCGAGTCCTGTTGGTACCAGCAGAATAATGCACCGAGCCATAGATCAAGGACTATTACGGCGTGGTTTGACAATAATTCCGTATCGTGTGTGGACTGGCTAGCATGGAGCCCTGATCTTAATCCCATAGAGCACCTATGGGATGAATTAGAGCGCCGCGTAAGAAGTTTGGAACCAAAGCCTACTACTAAGCAACATTTAGCGGCAGTATTATGTACTGAATAGAAACGCATACCTATCGCTGTGTTCCAAAATCTTGTCGGAAGCATGTCTCGTAGGGTCAGTGCATGATTTAAGGCCAAAGTAGACCGACACCGTACTAATGTATGTCAGTAAATGCTATGCTGTGTTTTTCTTCTAGGTGTCCGGTAACTTTTGTCAATATAGTATATATACGTATTATTATTTTACGATGATTGCACAACAATGGAATTGCTCCTGAAGTGAAAATGTGCAATCCTCTATAAATTTAGCGTGCTATCGCCATGCAATTTTTTTATTGGCTCTCGTTTCAGTGATATTGGGGTGCTCTTCAGTAATGTAATGCACTGAATAATGAGATTAAGATTATAATTTATAATATTAAGTAATAAATTAATTTATTAGTATTATTATTTGTTATTATAATTATTTATTAATTATATTTATTGAAATATTAATTAATATGATCTTATTTATTTATTATTAATGTAAGTTATTAATATAATTTATTATTTATTATTACTATAATAGAAGGTTACGAATTTATGCCTCATATTTCATCATCCCATGGTCTACCCCATGCCGAGAAGTTACTGCATCATCCTGTGCTACGTCTAGAGTGACGGTGACTTTCTGTTTATGACGTTAGTTTTTATAGGCGAATGCCCTGAGTCAGTTTCTTTCATTTCTTAGGGGAGCGTGCACTGCTGTTTACTTCACAGGACTAGACTATACAAGTGATCCTTGCACTGAAAAATCAGCAGTAGCAATTCCACGTACGCGTGTTAATACTGCAAATAATTTTTGTTATATCTGCGGGAAAGTTACATTTGCTGCACAGAAGAAGGCCATCACTAAGGTAGTTTAAAAAGCTTATCATCTATATTTCGGTTGCAAGGTATGCGACCAAGATAAAGACTGGACTCCACACATACGTTGCCACACGTGTGCAACGAATCTTTCACAGTGGTTTGATGGCAAAAGAAAGGCGATGCACTTTGCTGTTCCCATGATTTGGACGGAGCTTACCAATCACGTAAATGACTTATTTTTGTATGCTGCTATCTGTTTGTGCAGGTGTAACAAAGAAAAAGAAGTGGACTATGGACTGCCCTAACATAGCTTCTGCTGTGCGACCTGTACCGCATTGCAAAGAACTTCCCATTCCCAAGCCGCTGACAGATTTCGTCATCTATTCAGACGAGAACGAGGAACACGATGTGTATCCTCAACCGTCAACTTCAGAGGTTCATGAAAGTAAGGATGACGAATATACATGTGATGGTGAAACATTTGCGCCACACAGAATCACATCGGAGAAACTTAACGACCTTGTTCGCAATTTGGATCTATCTAAAACAAAAGCGGAGATACTGGCGTCAAGACTCCGACAATGGAAGCTTCTGGAACGAATTGTCCTTGTGACTCGTTCGTATTCGTCATCAGCAATTCGAACCTTTTTTTAAAAAAAAAGAAAAAAAAAGAAAGCCTTGTGCTCTGCTGGAATGTCGATGGCCTGCTGCAAAAACTCGGAATAGCACCTGATCCACAGGAATGGTGGCTATTATAGACTCGTCAAAATTGAGTTTGAAGGTGGTTTTGCTGCATAACGAGAACCAGCTTCCATCCATTCCGCTTCGACATGCGGTCCACATGAAGGAGACCTATGACAACATAAAGGAGCTGTTGGAGAGGGTTCATTACAAATCGTATGGTTGGCATAACTGTGCTGACCTGAAGGTAGTGTCTCTGTTGATGGGCCTTCAACAGGGATATACCAAGCATTGCTGATTTCTTTGTCAGTGGGTCAGTCGAGCTACAGATTCGCGCTACATACAGAGATTGGCCTCCGGAGCATGTTTGAAACCCGGAGAAATGAATGTGCAAAACCTACCACTGATAGGCCCGCATAAAATCATCCTACCTCCTTTGCACATCAAACTCGGTCTTGTTAAAAACTTGGTTAAAGCCATGAACAAGAATAAACCAGCGTTCAAGTACCTGCATGAAAAATTTTCTCGTTTCAGCGAAGCCAAAATTAAAGAGGGAGTTTTTGTGGGTTTTCAGATCAGACAGCTCTTCAGAGACCCGAAGTTTGAGAAACTCCTTCAGCGTGACGAAAAACAAGTGTGGGATGCATTTTGTCAAGTGTCAACAAACTTTCTGGGGAATGTCGGGACAAAAAATGACAAGGATCCGTGTGAGGACGTGCTGGCTCTGTTTCATAAATTTGGCTGTAGAATGTCCTTAAAGATCCACTTTCTTAATTCCTATTTGGATTTTTTCTCGGATAACTGCGGAAAGGTCAGTTATGAGCACGATGAGCGTTTCCACAAGGATGTAGCTTTGATTGAGCAACGATACCAAAGAAAGTGGTCCTCCTCGATGCTGGCGGACTATTGTTGGATGCTCTTCAGAGATGCCCCTCAGGCGAAAGTCAAGTCGAATTCGAAAGTCATAAACAGGTAACTAATTGATATGAATAAATTCCTGTACATATATTCTCAAATTAAATAAATAAAATAAATAAAATAAAGAAATCAATAAAAAATCAATAAAATTAATCAATAAAATTAATCAATACAATCTCAAATTAATAAAATAATAATATCATAATATAACGAATTTAATATGTTTATGTAATATGCTGTCCAAGATAAACATACGTATCTGTTATCTCCAGTTTTTCTCCATCAATCGATAAATCTTCATTTCTTGTAAAAGCATTGAACATCACTTTTGTCTTCTGAAAGTTCATTTTTAATCCCACTTCTTTACTCTTGTCAGCAAGTTCCTGGATCATACTCTGCAGCTCTGATGGGGTAGTTGCAAAAATGACTACGTCATCAGCAAAACGAAGGTGGGTTAGATAATCTCCATTAATCTTTATCCCTTTGTTTTCCCAGTTCAGTGATTGAAAGACATTTTCCAATGTGGCATTAAAGAGCTTCGGAGATATGGTGTCACCTTGTCTCACTCCCTTTCCAATTTTTATGTGTGTTGTATTTTCAAACAGCCGAATCTTTGCACTTGCATTTTCATAGATGTTATTAATAATATTAATGTATGCATCTTCAATACCGCAGGATTTCAGAGCCGTGGTAACTGCTGATGGTTTCACCGAATCAAAGGCTTTTTCATAATCGATAAAAGCCATGCACAATGGAAGTTCATATTCCCTCGCTCTTTCAATTAGTTCTCTCAGTACGTGGATATGATCTATTGTGCTGTAGCCACTCCTGAATCCAGCTTGTTCTCTCGGTTGAGCCATGTCCAGTGTTACCTTCAAGCGGTGTGAAAGAACTTTAGTGAAGATTTTATAAACCACTGATAGGAGGCTGATAGGTCTGTAGTTCCTGAGATCCTCAATGTCACCTTTTTTATGTAGCAGGATCATTGTAGCGTTGTTCCAATCCTCAGGAATCTTCCCTTCATTAAGGCATCGAGTGAAAATTTGGGCGAGTACTGTTTCAATTTCTCCACTTGCTTCTTGTATGATGTCTATAGTAATTCCATCTTCTCCTGGAGCTTTCCCCGCTTCATGTTCTTGATTGCATGAGCAACTTCTGCTGGGAGGACTGGAAGAACTCTGGTACCTTTCATGATGTCTGGAGTACATGTATCATCCCTTTCATATAATTTGGAGTAGAAATCTTTCACTCTTGTCAAAATTTCGCCTCTATTTCTTGTTATAGAACCATCTTCTTTTCTCAGAGCCATAATCTGTTTTCTTCCCTTACTGAGATGAGGGTCACATTGATGAAGAAATTATTCGGCATACAAAACTTGCCTGGAGAGCTTTTGGAAGAAACAGCATAATTTTCAAGAGCAATATGCCATTATGTCTTAAAAGAAAAGTGTTTGATCAATGCATCCTTCCAGTGCTTACGTATGGTGCAGAGACGTGGACCTTAACTAAAAGAGACATACAAAGGCTGCAGACAACTCAAAGAAGCATGGAGAGGTGCATGCTTGGTATAACCAGGAGAGATAAGAAGAGGAACTCGTGGATCCGAAAAATGACGAGAGTGGAAGACATCATGATCAGAGTTAAATCCCTGAAATGGCAATGGGCTGGACATACTGCCAGAAGGACAGACCATAGATGGACAGCCGAAATTTTAGATTGGATTCCAAGGGACAGGAAAAGACCCAGAAAAAGACCACATGGGAGATGGGTGGATGAAATTCGTAAATATGCGGGAGTGACATGGATTAGACTGGCACAAGACAGGCCGTTGTGGAGGAAACTTGGGGAGACCTTCGTCCAGCAGTGGATTGATAATGGTTGACAATGATGATGATGATGATGTAATATGCAAGGTAATACATATCCATTACAACTAAACCGTAGCGAATTCAGCTGTTTTATGGTGATATTTGTGTTCAGCGCATCGAATTCATTCAGAATTTGCTACTTTTATCTCCGAAGCATGAATTTTGTTCAATATTGTTGTCCAGTGTTATAAGTATGAAAGCAGCGACAGAAGTAAGAATTTTCTGTAACGTGAACTATTTCCTTTGCCGTTTCATGTTGGGTGTGAGCAGGTTTCACGTTAACAAAGTGGGACGATACATGCGAAAGCGAGAACTACTTGAAAAGCTTTCTTATTCGGAAGACCACCCTCAAATTTTTACTCTTTCAAATTCTTGTTCTGTTTCGTATTTTCTCATTTGCCGTGGAACTATTTTTTTCGCATAGTAGCGGTAGGAGTGCATATAAATATGAACAACAGGAGAAAACACACTAAACGATTTCAACTACTTGAAACGTAGGATGTGTCTGAAGTCCTTTCGTCGTTTTTAATCATTTATCTAATAGTTCAAAAATTAGTTGATCCGTTGAAAAAAATACAGGTAACAATTCTACTCCAAACGAGATTAGCATTGTAATGATAATGAAAATAAAATACTTAAGTTAAATTTATTTGGCAATGCTGTTAATTTAATTTATTAGTGACGTTTCGTGCCTTAGTGCAACTGAGAACACAGTTTTCCACTTATTAAGATCAAATGCACAGATACTATTCTGAAAGGTTTTTAGATATATCTAACTGTAATCCATGTGCTCATAGGTTGCCATATTGCTCTTATTAATTAAAAACAATCTGGAAACCTTGATTAAGTGTCATTTCTTATGTTTCATTTTACTTCTTACTCATAATCTGGCAATATCTTTGACGTACGTTGATTTCAGCTGTCTTTAGTTTGTCCGTGCCATTGAGACGTTTTTTTCTGGTTTGATTTTTGTAAAGTAACAGGTACATAAACGATGACCAACCAAAGTACCACATCTAACTTCGATTTATCGTCCACTGTGCAATTCCTTCTTACAGAAAGGCAAAGCGCCCGCTTTGGTAAGACGGACATCAGAGGTGTTCGTAAATTGTGTGAAGATGTGGTAGACTCGTCTCTGAGTGCTTTTATTTCGAAAGTTGAAAGAGTGTTAGACACCTTCCAAACTATTAATAATGATTCTTTGGCTAAACCCGGTTGGCAAATATTACGCGGTGTTTTGGTCGAATGTTAGAAGCGACGTATACAAAATAACGAAACTATTCGACAAGTTTTGAAATGTTCCGAGAGAGCTTTAAATAAAAAGATGTTCGGATTGGGTTTCATTCGGGACATTCTGACATTCAAAAACCAGCGGAGCAATCAAACCAACGAAACTGCAACATTCACTCGTAGCTGCTTTTGTTCGTACATTTTGCATCATGCAGCTGAAAGCAAATTAATAATTTTTGGATTTAGGCTTTCAGCAATCATAGGTGATGTTGCAGGTGTTCATTTTTGTGGCGATGGCATTATTTCAAAGAACCATTTGTACTTTGATGGAGGCTTTATGGTTGCGCTGAAGTATGGAGCCTGGCTGTCATCAGTAAAAATAAAGAAAGGTTGCCGTATTCCTAAAATCGCGATTTATATCCTCAGTAAGATTATAAACTATGGATCCTACCACGGATCAAAGTACTCTTATATTTGATCGAGGTAGTTGCCTTCAATGCACGATCTTAAAAAACAAGAGTCACTCACAATACAAATTTAAATTCGTTGGCTGAATTTAAAGATTTTATTGTATATAAGAACTTTCGGGTTTCCCTAGAACCCATCATCAGATACAGGAGAAGGAATAAATTTAAATAAAGTGTTACGTGAACATAATATAGATATCAGATATGAATATGACATAATGTCACGTGGCATCAAATTGTCAAACGACGTGGCATGTATCATGAAATAAAGAAAATAAAGGAAATAGAATGCAGGTATACATATAATACTGCATTGTAAAAATAAAGGAAGGTTAGTAGGTATAAATTGTGTTGTTCTCATCAGGAGCCACAACAAAGAGCACTACAGCAGAAATCGAGATTAAGTGATTTCGTCCTCAGTTTGCCTCGTATTCGGTACTGTAAATAGTTTCCAGATTGTAGGTACAGATACTGGAACATTGTCATTACAGCATAAATGTCTCTGAGTAGCAATTACAAGGCTCTCAGTGAACAGCAATGTAGAGACAGCACTAATTGTTACGATGATGGAAGCATTATTCCAAATTGGATAGTGCAGGCCATCGCAAACGAGTCGAGACAATGCAGAATTTTTAAGTCCATTCTTAAAAATTCTGAATGCTGTCACTTGCACTTTGCAACACTCTGTATATAGGAAACCCACTTCGGTACCTACGTTGATCCCGGCTTCTTCAGCACATCCAAAAAGCTATAAACTCTTCTCAATCTTTTACCTTCTACGCAGAGCCATCACGCATTCATCTAGTTTCAGCAGACGAAAATGTGAAATTAACAAAATTTTCAACATCACCCTAAACCATGGATTTCCCACCTTTATCATAAAAAAAGCTCTTAAGAAGCTCCACCAAGAAAACTCAACTACTCTCCAAAGGGACCAACAACCTCGTAGATATATAGGTTCAATAGATTATTATCCAACCATAACACCTGTTCTCAAAGCCATTTGCAGAAACTTTCACCTGGATTTTGGAATACGTACTACAAACATTTTCCAGTTAATTAAAAAAGATCGAGACCAGGTAACAAAGCTAAACAAATTTGGCGTTTACAGCATCCCCTTAAAAAGTATTGATGATGACACTCCAGATAGTAAATATATAGGATCTACAAAACGTACACTAGCAACAAGACTGAATGAACATAAATACGCCGTAAAGAATGGACTTAAAAATTCTGCATTGTCTCGACTCGTTTGCGATGGCCTGCACTATCCAATTTGGAATGATGCTTCCATCATCGTAACACCTAGTGCTGTCTCTACATTGCTGTTCACTGAGAGCCTTGTAATTGCTACTCAGAGACATTTATGCTGTAATGACAATGTTCCAGTATCTGTACCTACAATCTGGAAACTATTTACAGTACCGAATACGAGGCAAACTGAGGACGAAATCACTTAATCTCGATTTCTGCTGTAGTGCTCTTTGTTGTGGCTCCTGATGAGAACAACACAATTTATACCTACTAACCTTCCTTTATTTTTACAATGCAGTATTATATGTATACCTGCATTCTATTTCCTTTATTTTCTTTATTTCATGATACATGCCACGTCGTTTGACAATTTGATGCCACGTGACATTATGTCATATTCATAATCTGATATCTATATTATGTTCACGTAACACTTTATTTAAATTTATTCCTTCTCCTGTATCTGATGATGGGTTCTAGGGAAACCCGAAAGTTCTTATATACAATAAAATCTTTAAATTCAGCCAACGAATTTAAATTTGTATTGTGAGTGACTCTTGTTTTTTAAGATCGTGCATTGAAGGCAACTACCTCGATTACTTTGGACTATTTCTGCACGAATTCGAATTCTCCTAATACTCTTATAATATTTGATGATGGATTTTCGTATAAACACAGTGTTGAGATGCACGATCTATGCAGATGTTTTGCACATGCAATTAACGACTCATCAAACCCCTACGTAGCAACACTTTTAATGGCGGGAAATTCCAGATTTAGAATTCCAGAAAAAACTTTGCTGCAACCATTCCTCGATCAACTGTTCCCTTACATGTCGTACGGTTATATGCTCAATGCTTCACTCTGCCACATATGTAGACATATCATTCGAAGAACACTAAAGGATAGCTGGAACCTGTCGAAGGTAAACAGTCTTCCTCTCCCTTCTTTGCTCCTCAAATATATTGAAGGCAATACAGTCTGATATAATCAAGACATGGATTTAGTTATTTTTTTTCTAGTGTGCATTATTTTTTTTTCAAGGCAAACTTGCTATTAATGTCGTCTAAAGGTATAGTTTTATAAAGATGTTTGATTGTTTTAGTTTTTATATCAAAAGTTATGCTTTTTTCTTCAGAAATCAGAAATAAATTTGTTTACAGAAGTTGAAGTAACGTAAATTTGCGTATTTCTTTCTATAATATATTATTTTCTATCTATCTTTTTTTTTTAATTCTGAAGTAATGGTTCGTTTCCGCATTTTTTGTTCCCAAGGAAATGGGTGCTAAATTTAAAAATCATTTGTGTTTTCGTAAAGAGCTCTTTGAAAATGTAAAGACAATTTTACTGGTATCACTGAAATATAGTTTCATTGCAACATGTACTCACAGTATTTGATCTCTGAATGGGTAGTACACTCACTCTATTGCACATTGAACTTTAAATTTCACACATTTCTGATAAAGCATACAGCAATAAAAAACTTGTAAATGCAGCGCCTACAACATTATGGAAAACAGATCTGCAGAAATTTCATTTTCTTTAGAAAAGGTAAATAAATAAAATGAAAGAGAAGAAAATGATGCAGAACTAGCTTAAAAATGTTCTTATCTGGCTTTTTTTTTCTTGCCAACCCAGTTTCAGTCTTTTACGCTTAGGAGGAGCACGTCGTTATAGACCAAATACAGTTAGTGTTGCGAAGTTCTGTAACTATATGCAGTGAAACCGCCATTAACGGACATATTCAAACAATGGTAACCTCCGAGCAACGGGAAGTTTTGGTTGGTACCGAGGAGTGTGACGTACTGAAGCTTGTGTGTCAAGACGACAAATCTACAGCGATACATTCTGTCAGTGTAACTTAGTCGGTTAGACCAACTCACTCCGGAACGAGAAGATGCGAATTCGATCATCGTCACCGACAAATTCCTGTTTTCACAACAGCTTCCATAACATTAAGGATAACCTCCGAAGAACGAAACCTCTTAACAGCGGTCAACGGACACCCCAGTCAGCCCCGAGTGAGATCTAACGAACACCCTGTCTTTTGGAGTTTACGTACTTCCTTCGGTACTTCGAGTTAAAAGCTTAGTTCTACGTGAAGTTCATGTAGAACTAAGCTTTTAACACTTTCCTCCTCAAGTTCCATCTATGTTTCAATCGCCCACGGGGGCTGCTGGGATGGTTGATAGGGCGTGGAATTTCATGCGTTCGGGGCGATGTTTCTTGGTTTGGTTCCTGTGGGCTCTGTACCTGCTTTACGAATCGCGACCAATTAACTGTGCAGTTACGCTGTACTATCTAACATTTTTCTTTCCTATAGCGTACCCTAGGGTAGTTTAACACCAGACGTTGGATACGGTTTTCATAAAATCCTCTACGTTAGAGATGGGGAACCTGCGGCCTTTTGAGTGAATCCAAATTTTGCAGAACGAATCCTTTTATTTATTTATTTTTTAATATGTTTTTGTTCGTATTTTATTATTTGTATTTTAATCTTAAAATGGCCGTATTTACAATACCAAAGAGTAAAAGAAGATTCAACGAAATAATGCTTCCCGACTGACTACACAATTAAAACATTAGTAGGTCACAAGGGCTATATTCACACTTGCTACGCTCATGATTTCGTTCAATGGCTCCTAAAGAACTACAGCTGGAATTGGCTGAGCTCTCGGAAGATGACATTTTAAAGTCCTTCTCTGACGCTAAGAAAGATCCAGTTGGAATATGAAAAAATGCAATAGAATACCCACGCCTTCGGCAACATGCACAAAAAATGCTTTCTTGCTTTTCAACCACTTATTGCTGCAAATCTACATTCTCCCACATAACCCAAATCAAGACGCCCTTGAGGTCACAAATGACGGATACCCATTTATAGAGGATCAGCTAAAATGACGGATACCCATCTAGAGGATCAGCTAAAATGGCGGATATCCATCTAGAGGATCAGCTAAAATGGCGGATACCCATCTTGAGGATCAGCTAAAAGTGCCGATCCCCATGTTGCAACCAAACATTCAAATGCTTTCCAATAAAATCATGACATAATTGATTTCGTGCAACAGAACCATTCAGTAATTAAAACGCCGTCAGTTACACGGTAAAAAGGTTTAAAATGTATTTAGTTAAAAGACTAAAAACATTAGACCTTTCGATCCCACATTGGGATCATCCTTAAATGTTAAAAGGACTGTAACGTGCCTGCTTAGCAGGACGCACACGACATAAAGGCAGATAGAAGCTATAACGAACGTCCGCGTAGCTCAATTGTTAGAGCAACTTATTCCGGAATGAGGGAACCCGGGTTCGAGCCCGGCGTGGACAAAAATGACGGAGAAATTTACTTCGTTATAATGGCGCCCGAACTTCCCGGATGACCCGGCCGTTCAAGATCTCGCAATGGTGTGATGTTCTTTCCACACCGCGAGATAGGAAAAATAAGAGAATCCCTTCTTCAGCGCTTCGAAAAATAAATGTGTGTGATGTTGCATTCCACACACCAGATTGACTGGGAGTTCTCAAGTGCACGTTCTTCAGCGGATGACTGCCTACGGCGATTCATGGTCGCGGCTGACCCGTGGGCCATGCCTCCGGCCCTCTTACGGGGGGAGGGGGTGACGTGCCTGCCTAGCAGGACGCACACGACATAAAGGCAGATAGCAGCGATAACGAACGTCCGCGTAGCTCAATTGGTAGAGCGACTTATTCCGGAATGAGGGGACCCGCGTTCGAGCCCCCGCCGTGGACAAAAATGACGGAGAAATTTACTTCGTTATAGGACACATTAGATCATATCATATGTAGAGGATTTTAGTAAGGGAGTGTCTGACCCCAGATCTTAAACAATCCTTAGAAATAGGAAGCTAGGAGATTTGGGCTAGAGTGCCCTATAGGAAAGTGACACGGAAGCGAAGTAGAAAGGGGAATGAAGACGCCCTTATTTATTTCTAGGGAGGGGGGTACCCGGGGTCCAACGTCTTAACGTGCCAGGCGGATATTCAGTGGTTCGAGCGCTCGTACCTGCCTGGGATCGAACCTGAGGTTTCTCCGTGGCAGTCACGAAAGTTGACCACTAGGCCACCCGCGGCCCAAAGGACACATTAAATCCTGGTCAGGGTATATAAACAGAACGAGGACGTAAAACATAATGCCGGGCCGCTGGTGGCATGGTGGTCAACGTTTGTGACTGCCACCAAGAAGACCTCTGGTTCGATCCCAGGCAAATACGAACGCTCGAACCACTAAATATCCGCCGTGCATCGGATGGGTACGTTAAGCCGTAGGGCCCCGGGTACTGGTCCCCCAGTAATAAATAAGTGCGTCTTCCTCCCCCTTTCTACCTCGCTTCCGTGTGACTTTCCTATCGGGCACTGTAGCCCAAATCTCCTAGCTTCCTATTTCTAAGGGTTGCATTTAAGACCTCGGGTCAGACACTCCCTTCCTAAAATCCTCCACATATGATCTGATCTGAAAACAAGATGCCAGATACGTGAAATACAGTGACATAATGTATGGTTGTGACATAATAAAGAAAAAATTTACATAGTTTTTATTCATGATGAATGGCTTGTGCGTTGCTAACAGTGCGGTTTCCATTCTGAAAAAGTAATTTCCACGGGTGGGGAACATGTCTCGGTAAAAAGTAATTACAACATACACTGAAGAGCAATTGAATTAGAGGCAGCTGGCGTTATGCAAATGTGGGGCTGCATGGGCGGCCCTGTAAACGGAAACGACATGACGTATGCAGCGATCCGACAATATAAGGAGTGATGCGACGGGAATCAGCAAGAGTAGCCGCGAATGGCTGAGTGGTTAGCAGTTCAGACTAACAATGCAAGGTCCTCAGGTTCGATCCTGGGCTGATCTTGCTGAGGTGAGCACGTTAAGTGACGGTCCACATGCTGGACCCACTGGTTAAATGGGTATCCTTTCCTATGCCCCCCCCCTGAAATTCTCTCACCCCTCTATGTGCAACATCAAACTTGTACGGTGGCGCCATCTACTGTACTCTAATCTCACTACAAACTGTTCTGTCAAAGTCGCTAGACTTGCTCTCATTCCTTCCGTTTCTGTGTCCTGCCCAAAAGGCGAACTCGCTGTAGGTGGCTGGGGCCTAAACTCTACTGACTGTGGACGGAAATCCTACAAGAAAATGACTCATACTTGCTTGCTGAATCAGTAAGAGTCGGACACAGTATGGGTAAGACTAAGTGCATTTGATCGTGGGCAAATTGTCGGAGCCCGACGAATGGGTCACTCCATTTCGGAAGTCGTTCAGGCACTGGGATTTTCACGAGCCACTGTGCCACTGGTGCACCATGCGAGTGCATCGAATCCGATAAAAACATCATTGCAAGGGCCAACTGCCGTGGACAACAGCGTGTGGATGAGCGGGGTCATCGTCGGCTAGCTCGCATTATAACAGCGGATAGACTGGTCACAGTGCAAGAAATCACTGGGCAATTTAACGCTGGTGCACAAAAACGTGTAAGCAGCCACACCATCCAGAACCATCTCCTCGCTATGGGGTACAGAAGCCATCGTCCCACGAGGGTACCGCTGCTGACCGCACATCACAAGGTGCAAAGATTAGCATGGGCGCGGGAACATCGCCACTGGACCCTAGACATGTGGAAAAATGTTGCCTGGACTGATGAGTCGATATTCACGGTTGGTACATACGAATGGCAGGATACGAGTACGGCGCAAACCACATGAAGCGATGGATCCTTCTTGCCAGCAGGGTACTCTTCAAGCTGGTGGGGGTGGCATTATCGTCTGCGGACTGTTTACGTGGACTGAAATGGGATCCCTGGTACGTGTGACATATTCCCTCACATCAGGTCAACGTTACCGGGATATCCTAGACGACCATTTGCTCCTGTTTGTGCGTCTTCAACATCCCACTGGGGACCTCATCCTGCAACAAGACAATGCACCGTGCCATCGCTCCCGAATTGTATCCGAATGGTTGGATGAACACTCAACCTACGTGACCTCGCTTCCTTGGCCAGCTAGGTCACCTGACCTTAATCCCATCGAGCACATCTGGGATGCCATCGAGAGAGTTGTTCGAGGCTCTGACCCCCTCCATCAAATCCTCGTGAACTGTGGGAACTTGTTCAGGGGTCGTGGATCCGTATGGCTTCCCAACACTTCCGGTGTCTTGTCGAGTCCATGCCGAGACGAATCGCCGACGTCATCAGGGCGAAAGGTGGTGCTATACGTTACTAGACAGGTATCTCTAATTCAATGGCTCTTCAGTGTAGAGTGCCACAGTTAAAAATATGCAAGCTCTCAGCAAAATGTAAAACAGATTTGATGGAGTTGGTTAATATGATGCGTGCTTCGTCCCAATTAGGATTGGAAGTTTTATTTTTGCTGAGAGCTTGCATATTTTTAACTGTGGCACTCTATGTTCTAATGACATTTTACCTAAAGATATTTACCACCCGTGGAAATTACTTTTTCAGAATGGAAACGGCACTGTTGGCAACGTACAAGCCATTCATCATGTATAAAAAATTATGTAATTTTTTTTTCTTATTTATGTCACTACCATACATTATGTCCCTGTATTCTATGTATCTGGCATCATGTTTTACGTCCTTGTTCTGTATATATACCCCTTACCAGGATTTTATGTCATGTACTTTTAACATCTTAGGATGATCCCAATGTGGGATAGAAAGATCTAATGTTTTTAACCTTTTAACTTAATAAATTTTAAACCTTTTGATCGTGTAACTGACGGCGTTTTAATTACTGAAGGTTTCCAACTAAAAACAGTCACAACAAAGTCATTAAAATGTTACTTAACTTTAGAATAAACTTTTTTTTGTTAATTTTTTGAAGTTAGTTAGTACATGGTAAGATTTTTACAAAATAATTTACGCTTCGAACTATATTTAACTGAAGTTTCTTGAATGCGGCCTTGTATATATATATATTTACAGCAAACTTAATGCGGCCTTCCAACATGAAAAGGCTCCCCACCTCTGCTCTATACCATGAATTATTATAATATAGATAAACACTTAGATCTGTCTGTCTCTCTGGAAAGCTTGGTGTCACATCAACGTCAGCATTGTTGCGCCATCATTATCGAACAATTCGTGTGTGCTTTCGTGATGTCAAAATGATTGCCTGCTGTATAATAGCACGCGATCACTTTTAGATCCCAAGATGATCGCGTGCTAATTTAAAAACATTGGATTGTTAATGACTCGAGTTCTATCTTTCCGATCTACAACATTCGAACTGAATTTTTAATATCACAGCAAGTTTAGTTTGCACGCGATCACACTGACATGTCAAGGTGATCGCGTGCTAATTTTAAACATTGGACTATCAATAACTTCAGTTGTATTTATCTGATTTACAAAATTCGAATTAAAATCTTAATATCACGGCAAGTTGCATTTGTATATTAATTTAATTTAGCACAATTCGAATATTAATTTGTACGCTTTAATTATTTTTTACTATTTTAATTTAGCTAACTTTCCAAGTTTAGTGCTCATTATACACTGCTGGCCACCCAAAATCCAACACAAAGAAGGAAGCATTCGATTGGCCTGAACTTCGCAGCATGCGTCGCCCGCGAGAGGATATGCAAACGATTAGCATTGCAGGGCATATGCAAATCATGTGCGCACGGCACGCCACAGAGAAGCACAGAAGGCGGGGTGAAAGTAGTGGAAGTGTGTTGTGCTGCCGGACCTGTGCGTTGGAAGCTTCCTGATGCCTCGTCGCAGAATACGGCAGTCATTCCAGCATCGGCGCCCGTGTGGGACGATATCCAGCCACAGTGAGGCGAGTATGGATTCGGTGGGTGCAGAAGGGACGGACGGACCGACGTGAGTTATTGCCGCAGCCGCGGCACACCACCGAAAGAGAGAACCGGCATGTTGTGCGGTGGGCATTGACGGCTCGCACCGCCACATCACGAACGTTAGCGCAGAAATTAGGGTGTGTTGCGCAACAACCTGTGTCGGCACGTACCGTTCGACGTCGTCTGCAGGAGTGGGGACTTGTCGCACGGCGCCCACTGTTCCGATTACCATTGACGTTACACCACCGGCGAGTGTGGCGGCAGTGGGCCGTTGAACATCACACCTGGACTACGGAATGGCACGACATTGTCTTCTCCGACGAATCCCGCTTCTGCCTGCAACACCACGATCGGCACCGCGGCGAGAGACTGTATGACGCCTGCATTATGCACCGCCATACCGGTCCGTCGCCTAGCGTTATGGTTTGGGGCGCAATTGGATATGACACCCGCATCCCTCTGGTACGCATCGCCGGTACACTCAACAGCCACCGCACTATCTCCGACGTTTTGGAGCCTGTAGTGCTCCCTTACCTGCAGGACCTGCCAGCGGCCACGTTTCAGCAGGACATGTAACAATTCTTCACGGCACACCAGGTGTCACTGCTGCCGTGGCCTCCTGTTCTCCCGATATGTCGCCCAACGAACACGTCTGGTCGCTGATTGGCAACCGAGTGACCCGGCAAGCACCACCCGCGGCTACGCCTGATGAACTGTAGAAACGTGTGGAAGCAGCCTGGACAGACATACCCCAAGCTCACATCCAAAGCCTCTTTCGTTCGATGCCGCGATGTGTAGCGGCCGTTATTGTCAGCCATGGGGGCCACACGAACTATTGATGTCTGCGTGTTCCGCAAGTTGCACGGGCCTGTCAGCTCAATCGTTTCATCTTTGTATCTGTTGTTATGTGTCCAGTAAATCTGGCTTTGCTATCTCGTGTCCTAATTGGTGTTGAATTTTGGGTGGACAGCAGTGTATTATACATTTTGCAAAATATTGATCTGTCTAAAGGTAACCTACAATAAAAACTTGAATCTTGAGATGTCAAAGTGAGCAAGATTGCATCTAAAAGCACATGTCGCCCCAATAGCGCAATGTCGAGAATTTAGATAGTTCCGATTTGTAATACCAGATGTCGCATTATTTTGTAGAAAAAACTTTGTTATGAAGTTTCAAGCTAACCGTGGAATAGGACAGTCCAAAACAACCGTGAGGAGAAGAACAAGTGTGCCGGAGAAAAAGTCATTTAACGCGAACGATCAAAGAAATAGTTATTAAGGTAAGTTTACACGAAAACAACTTTCCGAGTTTAGTGCTGATTATATTACACATTTACAAAATATCGATCTATCTAAACGCTATAATCTGCAATTGTTAAACAACAAATATTTTACACAGAATTTTATTTATCGAGAGGTTTTTTTAAAAAGGGAAATAAATAGCATATAATTTTTGGTTCTAACATGAATGAGTTCTTGCTATACAAGTTTTTCCTATGTTTCCTTACTGAAATCCGGCATCTATTTGATTTGTTTTCAGCCTGCTTCAATAAAAAATTTCACTCCGTCATAGGGCGGGCAACATCCCCTATATATTAATATTTATTTAAAGCCTAAAAAAAGCCGTCCTAGGACGGCTATACGCTAGTTTATATAATAATATATTCAGTTTTATTCAGCAATCAGCATTTAAAAAAAGTGCTGCAACGCTTAATTTATTGTGCATAAGCTTCATATATATTTATTCTGCCTTTGCAGAAACGCAACAGCTTAGCAACCTTAACTTATGCTCAACCTCTGAGCAACAGCCACCTCTTAATAACGGTCACTTTTTCCCGGTCCGAGCAGTGACCGCTATTCGGAGGTTTTACTGAATTTAATGTTTCAGTAAATATTAAAGGAAAAGAAAGTTAGGTTACTTCCGCATTTTACTCTTGAGCAAAGAGTTGAATTTCGTAAGTTTAATGTTTTCTTAGGAAGTGACGCTGTTGTATTCCTTCTCTTCAACCGACCAGTCGGGGAAGTCGCAACTCATAGGTGAGAATGAAACCCTCCAAGGACACACAATTATCCAAAATCGGGGTGATGCTTGCAGCCTGAGATATCGTTCGCTGCTTTCTCACAGAGTCCGATTGAAATCGTAAACCAGAAGAGCTTTCGATTTCATTCGGAAACATGAAATAAATTGATATAAGCAGTATAAATGGAAGTAATAGTCGATTTCAATTCAGTTGAGAGAAACAATTGAGAGAGTGCCTTCGCTAGCCACCAATCATTGCTGTTCTTAAAGCGCTTGCACCGCCGGCTGTATACACTATAGCGACCAACCAATGAAATGATGTCAACGACGTGTCTCAAGAGTATTATAGCCAGATAAATGAGGGGCATCCATTGTAGCTCTGGCGGCTTTGCAAAAGCAAGGGTGAATGCCACTCATGGGGTCTCGAAGGGATCACGAGAGGGATGCAATTAACAAGAAACGCGCGTAGCGCATTAAATCCGTTTATTTTTGTGGCGTAGTAAGGAAAAAGATTCGCCAAGCTTTCGCACTCCACTGGGAGGCTTTTTCAAGGCAATGGTAGACATAAAAACGCAAGGAATTGAAACATGTAAGGAACAAAGATGATTTTTGAAAATAACGTGGGTGACATCACGAGCATATTACATGAATTTTTATCACGCAATTATACGGTGTGTCGCGATGTCTTTCCATTTTTTAATAACGCATGCCAAACTCTTGGTAGTTCAGTAGACTACAACATTTCACGCTAGTTTGCTGGATAGGATTTCGACTGTATAACGAAGTAAATTTCTCCGTCATTTTAGTCCACGCCGGGGCTCGAACCTGGGTCCCCTCATTCCGGAATAAGTCACTCTACCAATTAAGCTACGCGGACGTTCGTTGTCGCTGCTATCTGCCTTTATGTCGTGTGCGTCCTGCGGGGCAGGCACGTCACAACTGTTTCCCTAATGGCAGTCTCTTTAAAGTTCATGTATGGGTCAATTGTTCTCATACTATTCCATAGAGGAGTGGCCGATGAATGCATGACTTCTCTGGCGAGGGCTGTATTCTGCATGTCCTGGCTGACACTTCGAACCTGCTCTTGTCACTTTTTGTTATTATATAATGAAAACTGACAAACTATATGTATATTTATATAGTTTTCGTTATTGCTATAATGTCAGCAATAACGAAATCACCTAGTAAGACGACGAGATACGCAGGATCCATCACATATGTCCCAGGCTTTACATATTGGTTAAATAATTTCTTACGTAAATGCACCATATTGATAGCAATGAAATCCTCAACCCCGTTATCACATGTAATATCAAGTTGCAAAGAGAGACAGTGTGAAAAAGAAAAGACAGGTGTGTACGCTATACCGTTGGTATATCTTGATAACACGGAAAAGATGTACGTATATCGGAATGACAAAGCGATCCTTGGAACCCAGATGTAAAGAGCACGTGCGAAATGTCAACCGGGACATGCAGAATACAGGCCTCGCCAGAGAAGTCATGTATTCATCGACCGCTCCTCTATGGAATAGTATTAGAAGAATTGCTCCATACACGAACTTTAAAGAGACTGCCATTAGGGAAACAGTCGAAATCCTATCCAGTAAACTAGCGTTGCAATGATATGGTTTCTACTGAACTACCAAGGCAAGGGTTTGGCATGCGTTATTAGAAGATGGAAACACATCGCTACACACCGTATAATTGCGTTATAAAAATTCGTGTAATATGCTCGTGATGTAACCACGTTATTTTCAAAAAATCATCCTTGTTCCTTACGTGTTCCAATTCCCTGCATTTTTTCTACCATTGCCTTGAAAAAGCCACCAAGTGGAGGGCGAAAGTTTGGCGAATCTTTGTGCTTAGTACGCCACAAAAATAGACAGATTTAATTCGCTATATGCATCTCTTGAATATTCACAGTCTGGAGTACTTATAACTG
Source organism: Macrothele yani (assembly GCA_039090855.1). Lineage (NCBI taxonomy): Eukaryota > Metazoa > Arthropoda > Arachnida > Araneae > Macrothelidae > Macrothele > Macrothele yani. The sequence goes on from CM077029.1 coordinate 34,025,358, forward strand.
CGTTATGCAACTAACATTTGACAGCTGCCACTCTGAATCGGTCGCGGTGATTATTTAAATGTTTCTGTCGAATGGAAATGTTCGTTTCAGCAGCTTTTAAACAAATTCTTAATGAACGGATATTACATTTTGTACGCGCTTTCGGAATAATTTCTTATGAATGATAATATTGCATTTCGGGTGCTCGGATAACGAACGAATTTAAAGCACAGTATTTTATCTCTCTCTCTCTCTATCTCTCTATCTATTTATCTCTCTCTCTCTCTCTCTCTATATATATATATCTGATTGAGAAATAACAATGAGCAATCAATATACACAGTCGAGTCACATTATTGTGACAACCTCCTACATTTGACTTCAACAACGCGTAGCTAATAAAAGAAGGCACGTGTCGTGAAGTGCTTCTAAAACGGCAGTTCAGAGAACCCTGCTGCGTATGGGGCTCCGATACAGACGGACGGTCACTGCACTTATGTTAACGAAGGTGCATCGGCAGAAAAGGCTAAAATTTGAACGGCAGTATCTGATTGGACCTCCGCTGATTGGCAAAGGATTGCCTTCTCCGATGAATGACGTTTTTCTCTGCTTTATCGAACGGTTGAACGTTGGCGTATAAGGCGAGAAACATCGGAGAACAAACACTCTTCAACCATTGCTGGCAGAACACAAGCCGGTTGGGGCAGCGTTATGGTCTAGGGAATGTTTTCGTGGCATTCCCTGGGTCCACTCATACCTGTGGAAGGCACTATGAACCGAATTCGTTATGAATCCATCCTTGCAAACCACGTGCACCCATACATGCTGATTGTCTTCCCTGGGAAGGATGGGATCCTCCAGAACGACAATGCGACGTGTCACACAGCTAGAAATGTCCGAGAGTGGTTGGAAGAGCACGATGAAGACTTCAAAGTACTTCCCTGGCCCCCTAATTTCCCAGACTTTAACCCAATTCAGCATCTGCGGGACTACCTCGATCGTATTGTTCGGTCTATGGATCTTCCACCACGCACCCGCCAGCAGCTGTCAGATGCACTGCAGTCAACATGGCTCCACAAACCTGTGAACACCTTCCAGTACCTTATTGAGTCACTCCCAGTCCGTCTAGATGCTGTCCGCGCTACACACGGCGGTTACTCTGGATATTAGCTGGTGGTAGCAATAATGTGACTCGACCGTGTACAAGTCGATGTGACATATAAGTCGAGCCCCGGACTTCTGAAGAAAAAACAACAACAACCTCGTGTTATAAGTCGAAAAATGCAGTTGTTTTCACTGTAAGAATAAGGTAAAGGCTTCGGCTGTAACTGTAAGCTGTAAGATTTATCCGGTTAAATGTCAACGTTGTTTAAGCTGTGATCCTATAAACATGGTATTGACACTCGCAATTATAGAAAACACTGCGCTTCAGCTTTAACTCTAAGCTGTAAGATCAATCCGGTTAAATATCTACGTTTTTAAGCTGTGAACTATTGGTACTATAGTTTATTCGTTGCTATGGCACTTCGACACAGTTGTCAGCGAAAATACAACTTGTTGGCTACAAATCAAATCGCAACGTCAAATTGCTCAATCCCAAATACATTTAACGTTAACAGGATGTTATCTCAAAATGATGTGTTAAATCATTATCTTGCTTTACTCTTAGTGTTAGCAGCAGGCAGTGGTGCCCATATGAGGGGTAAAAAAATCCTTACCTCCTTCAAGACTGTCAAATATTTTAGTAAATGTACAATACTAAAATACAACAAAAATAATTGTTACAATCGGTCATTAATAACTTATTATTTTTAAAAATGCTTTAAAAAAAGGTTTCGTCTATTTTAGTGTTTTAAATTTATCGAACATTTGGCTATACCAACGGCTGGAAGGGGGGGGTCGGAACCTCTCATATGGACGCCCTTGGAAGCAGGTATCTCAACTCTGCACTTCCGTTAAAATCAAAACTCTGCCCTTTCTTTAACGTCTCAACTCTGCTACCAGAGTTTATAATAAATCACACAACTCTGCCCTTTACTACATTCAGTCATTAATGCCGCCCCGGTGGCGCAGTGGTCTAAGCGATGGCCTCTGATCATTCGTCCGAGCGGGGTCCGGGTTCGAATCCCGGTGATGTATGGATGTTGTGTTTGTCTTACGGCACTGGCTCTCTCCCTTCCCTGGAACCAGTGATCCTAAATTAGGGACGGGCGACTGCCCATTGAGTTGCTCACGGTGGTCGTTAAACCTCCAATCAAAAAAAAAAAAAAAAAAAAAGTCATTACATTATATTAAACTCTGACCTACTGTCGGTGGTGCCAAACTTAGAAAATTCGCCGTGGAAAATAACGTTTGTGAAGTAGAAAAAGCTTAACGAGAAGAAACCAATTTTACATATCAACACAGAAACTCAAAAGGAAAGTATGCATCATAAAGGGAGCGCTTAAACACATTGAACTGACAAAAAAAAAAAAAGTACAGAGAAAACGAAGTACGCAAATCACATACTTACCTTCAAGGAAAAAATATTCAGCTCTAGAACTTGTACTTACGAAAATTTCATTTACATCCTCAGTTATTTTAGAGTAGCAGTTACAGTACTGTAAATGCAGTAATTTACAAGTAAGTGCCTTAGGGTCACTAAAACGCGTATTGATTCGCGCTGAGAGACGAGTCACAATCCGTGCTCTTGTTGCACAACTGTACTGTGGTCAGAATGCCATACAGAAGATGGTGGAAGACTTAGGATATCGGAAAATGTGAGCAAAGTGGGTACCTATAGGCAGTTGACACCCGATTTGAGGGAGAAAAAGGTGGAAGTCTGCTCTCATCTGCTGGAAGCGTTTGAAGCCAATGAAGATACGTTTTTTTTTCGATCTGGTGACAGGATTTTTACGATACGTGGGCGTATTTTACGATACGGAAATAAAAGAATCAATCAATACGATACGGAAATAAAAGAATCAATCGTCACACCTCTTCACCAAGGCCTAAGAAGTTCAAGAGCCAGCGATCAGCAGAGAAAGTCACGGTGACTGTTTTTTGTGATCACATGGGTATCCCTGCCCTTGATTTTCTGGGACGTGGTCGTACCGTGACCAGCGAGCGCTATATTCAGACACTCAAGAAGCTTAGAGAAGCCGTAAGAAGGAAGAGCCAGAAGAAGAATCTGAAAAAGGTCCACATTCACCATGACAATGCGAGAACACACACATCTTTGGCAACAAATCAGGCTGGTCGGTGGTACCCCATCCACCATACAGCCCAGATCTGGCGCCCTCCGACTTCCACCTGTTCGGTCCAATGAAGGACAGCTGGTCACAAAGATTTGATGACACTGACGAGGTTGGAAGTGGCTGTGAAGAAGTGGGTACAACAGTCCACAACTGAAAATTTTTAAAGAGGATTCGAGAGTTGGATTCAACGATGGCGGAAATGCATCGCTTGTAATGGAGACTATGTTGAGTAGTACTTTTGTATGGGAGAAAGAGTTACTCTACTAACATGTGCAATTTGAACGACTTCTGTCAGTTAAATAAAAAAGTTACGCCCACTTTTGCATTACTTTCACTACAACCCTTGTAGATGATCATGTATGTAAATATAGTGAATACTGTGTTTTACATGTGTAGCCGCCTGCCGGCAGATGGCGCTTGGATTTGTCCACCTACGTCACCTGCAAGGTAGGTGTAAAATGTAAACAGCTCTCGCGCTCAGCAGCAGAGAGAAGAGACTTGCGCTTTGTGATGTTTAGTTCACGATCTGTTAGCTATTCGAAGAAGTTCGTTACTGTAGACGCAATGATGTGAGATGTATATATCAATTTTGATTCTTATTATTAAAGAAATAAAGAATATATTTGGGGCTCATTCTAATATATTTAACTACCCCAAAGTGGTGACCCGGACGTGATTCGCTTGGATCTGTCCACCTACGTCATCTGTCGGCCGGCGGCCACGCATGCAAGCATACTTGTATCTTATAAGAAAGTTTATGTATCGCCCACAGACAGTTTTTCGATACCATACTTTAGTTACCGGACTAGTGTCGGGAGGTGACAACAACATATCAACTATGCCTCTCTACAATAGTCTACTAAATGTCTTTACGAGCCAATACCTCCGCACTGCTTTTCCTGTTTGTTACTACACAAAGTGTCGTCCTAGAAATCCGTGGAAATATTCTCCCTGGCAAGCAATCGTACTCAACAATGAGTCCAAATTCGTTCTCGGACTCCCACTGGAAGGAAGTAAATTATCCGTCTTTCAGTATAACAATATTATACCATCAGATGTTTTCGGCTCAGACAGATGGATCTGACGCAAGGTGTTATAACATAAGGTGTAATTAAGGGCATATAACTGTCATCCCTTATCATTGTGGGTGTCTCACTGAACAATTTGAATATTATTTAATATTATGAAACAGCGACCTCAATTACGCAGCTCAAAAAAGTAGAAAGCATTTAGTCATCAAAGAAGAAACTAGCGCCGAACTTTCTTATAGGGAAGAGAATCCCCAACACGTCGTTAAAGCAAAAAAAGCAAACAAAACAACAAAAACAACAACAACAACGAAAAAAAAAAAAAAAACGCAGCAACACTGACTCACCACAGAGAAAAGTCACATGCTTCCGTTTACATGCAGTACGGAGAAGCTATCACTAACGTCCAAAACAAGAGATTATATATCAGTTGACAGACACGACTCAGTTTCATGAGAAAAACTTTCTTTCAGAACTGAGTCCAAATCCACGCAAAACTAGCCAATTAAAGAACTTCTTGCATTGAAGATCATAATATGGAACCACCCCTGCGAAACAGCAGGGATTCGCCCTTCTGAGCCAGTGATCTAAGCGATGGATCCGGGTTCGAATCGCGTGAGGCATGGAAGTTTCGTTAAACATTCAGACAAGCATATCATCATCATCATCATCATTGTCAACCATTATCAATCCACTGCTGGACGAAGGTCTCCCCAAGTTTGCTCCACAACGGTCTGTCTTGCGCTAGTCTCCTCCATGTTACTCCAGCATACTTTCGAATTTCATCCACCCATCTCCCATGTGGTCTTCTTCTGGGTCTTTTCCTGTCCCTTGAAATCCAATCTAAAATTTCGGCTGTCCATCGATGGTCTGTTCTTCTGGCATGTATGTCTAGCCCATTGCCATTTCACGGATTTAACTCTGATCATGATGTCGTCCACTCTTGTCATTTTTCGGATCCACGAGTTCCTCTTCTTATCTCTCCTAGTTACACCAAGCATGCACCTCCCCATGCTTCTTTGAGTTGTCTGCAGCCTTTGTGTGTCTCTTTTAGTTAAGGTCCACGTCTCTGCACCATACGTAAGCACTAGAAGTATGCATTGATCAAACACTTTTCTTAATGGCGTATTGCTCTTGAAAATTATGCTGTTTCTTCCAAAAGCTCTCCAGGCAAGTTTTGTACGCCAATTAATTTCTTAATCAATGTGACCTTCACTTGATATCTGCTGTCCAAGATAAACGTACATGTATGTTATCTCCAGCTTTTCTCCATCAATTGATAAATCTTCATTTCTAGTAAAAGCATTAAACATCACTTTTGTCTTCTGAAAGTTCATTTTTAATCCCACTTCTTTACTCTTGTCAGCAAGTTCCTGGATCATACTCTGCAGCTCTGATGATTTTCATAATCGATAAAGCCAAAAATGACTACGTCATCAGCAAAACGAAGGTGAGTTAGATAATCTCCATTAATCTTTATCCCTTTGTTTTCCCAGTTCAGTGATTGAAAGACATTTTCCAACGTGGCATTAAAGAGCTTGGGAGATATGGTGTCACCTTGTCTCACTCCCTTTCCAATTTTTTGTGTGTTGTATTTTCAAACAGCCGAATCTTTGCACTTGCATTTTGATAGATGTTATTAATAATATTAGTGTATGCATCTTCAATACCGCAGGATTTCAGAGCCATTGTAACTGCTGATGGTTTCACCGAATCAAAGGCTTTTTCATAATCGATAAAAGCCATGCACAATGGAAGTTCATATTCTCTTGCTCTTTCAATTAGTTCTCTCAGTACGTGGATATGATCTATTGTGCTGTAGCCACTCCTGAATCCAGCTTGTTCTCTCGGTTGCGCCATGTCCAGTGTTACCTTCAAGCGGTGTGAAAGAACTTTAGTGAAGATTTTATAAACCACTGATAGGAGGCTGATAGGTCTGTAGTTCCTGAGATCCTCAATGTCCCCTTTTTTATGTAGCAGGATCATTGTAGCGTTGTTCCAATCCTCAGGAATCTGCCCTTCATTAAGGCATCGAGTGAAAATTTGGGCGAGTACTGTTCCGATTTCTCCACTTGCTCCTTGTATGACGTCTACAGAAATTCCATCTTCTCCTGGAGCTTTTCGCCGCTTCATGTTCTTGATTGCATGTGCAACTTCTGCTGGGAGGACTGGAAGAACTCTGGTACTGGTACCTTTCATGATGTATGGAGTACATGTATCATCCCTTTCATATAATTTGGAGTATAAATCTTTCACTCTTTTCAAAATTTTGCCTCTATTTCTTGTTACAGAACCATCTTCTTTTCTCAGTGCCATAATTCTTACTGAGATGTCCGTTTACTATCTTTAGGCTTTGGTTGTTTTCAATTGCTTTCCTCACTAGTTCACAGTTGAATTCCCTTACGTCTTCGGTGATACTTTTTCGTACTGTCTTGCATAGCTCTATATATTCCACTTTGGAAGTCACATCTTCTTTAGTTGTCCTCATCTCTCTTCTTTTAAGTATTCTCCATTAATCTTTATCCCTTTGTTTTCCCAGTTCAATGATTGAAAGACATTTTGCAATGTGGCATTCAAGAGCTTGGGAGATATGGTGTCACATTGTCTCACTCCCTTTCCAATTGGGATATATATAAATGTTTGTTCGCAAAAAAGAAAAACACATATAAAAAAAAAATTTGGTGTGCTTTAAAGTTGCATCTATGGCTTTGCAGAAACCCATTTCCAACTATGTCTTTGTGGAAGTGAGAAAATGCAGTTTTGCTGGTCCTTGATAAAGCTAAGGCTCGGCATTCTCGACACTTTCTACGTTCAGGTTTGCTATTGCTTTATATTATAGTTTACTCATACCTATTAGGCTTTGAAGTTTTGTATACTGATTTAGTTCTTGTAAAATATTTTTTTTAATGTCTCAACTTAGTAGTGTGTGAGTTCTGAATATTCATAACATCTGCGTTGCCCGTCATGATCTTCAGGTTGTCTTTTAAGCAACTTTTGTTTTAAAATTCTCTGGTGTAAAATTTAGTCTTTGACTCTGATCTTGGGTATATATATATATATATATATTCAGAGTTGCAGAGTATGATCCAAGAACTTGCTGACAAGAGTAAAGAAGTGGGATTAAAAATGAACTTTCAGAAGACAAAAGTGATGTTCAATGCTTTTACAAGAAACGAAAATTTATCGATTGATGGAGAAAAGCTTGAGACAATCGATTCCCACATTTATCTTGGTCAGCAGATATCAAGTGAGGGTCACATTGATGAAGAAATTAATCGGCGGATAAAACTTGGATGGAGATCTTTTGGAAGAAACAGTACAATTTTTAAGAGCAGTATGCCAGTATGTCTCAAAAGAAAAGTGTTTAATCAATGCATCCTGCAAGTGCTTACGTATGGAGCAGAGACATGGACCTTAGCTAAAAAAGACATACAAAGACTGCGGACAACTCAAAGAATCATGGAGAGATGCATGCTTGGTGTAACCAGGAAAGATAAGAAGAGGAACTTCTATATAAGGAAACTGACAGAAGTGGACGACATCATGACCAGAGTGAAATCACTGATATGGCAATGGGCTGGACATGTTGTCAGAAGAACCGACCACCGATGGACAACTGAAATTTTAGACTGGATTCCGATGGACAGGAAAAGACCCAGAAGAAGACCCCATGGGAGATGGATGGATGAAATTAGAAAGTATGCTGGAGTGACATGGTGGAGACAGGCCCAAGACAGACAATTGTGGAAGAAATTTGAGGAGACCTTCATCTAGCAGTGGATTGATAATGGTTGATGATGATATATATATATATTATAATGTAATGTCATTATCGACATATAGATGTCGTATCAGAATAATATGACCACCCCCGGAATCACAGTGTACCCACCCAGGCGCGTCACAGAGTGAGCGTGATAAGGTCGACCACATGGAGATATAAGCGGCCGGCCAGGACATATGAGCTATAGTGCGTGGCGTGAGCACAATGAGCAGAGGTAGTGATTTGACGGACGTTAAAAAAGGAATGATCATCGGCTATCGCGCCAAGGGTGGAAATATCTCAGAAACAGGAGACTTTGTGGCCTGTTCGCGAGGAGCTGTAGTAAGGGCGTACCAAGAATGTACCGCTGGCACACCGTGTACCTCTCGACGTCATAACTGTTGAGACCCAAATACCATCGACCCCAGAGGAGAACGTCGCCTCCGTCGACTGGTAAAGGGCAATCGACGCGCAACAGTGCAGCAATTGACCATGCAAATGAACGCTGGACACCCAGGTACGTGTCCCCGATAACAGTAGAGCTAATCCTGTTATGCATGAGTCTCTGCAGTCGACGCTGCATCAAGGCGCCCATATTAGCACAGGCCCATCGGCGGCGACGTATGCAGTTCGCATGGGACTACTGTTATTGGACAGTGAAAGAGTGGGAAAAGGTTGCCTTCTCCGACAAATCCAGGTTTCTACTCCAAAGAAGTGACGGGTGGCAGCGGATACGGCGTCATACACACGAGAACAAACACACGGACACGTTTGTTGGTCAAGTGCAGGCCGGCGGTGGCAGAGTGCATGTCTGGGGGATGATTTCCTGGTGTGACCTGGAACCGCTGGTACTACTGGATAAATCCCTGAACTTCAATGGCTACCTGTCCATCCTCGCTGACCAAATGCGTCCCTTCATGTTGGACGTTTACCCTGGTGGTGATGGTGCGTACTAGCAGGACAATGCGCAGTGCCACATCGCTAACGAGATGCGTGACTGGTACCAGAAACACGACAGGGATGTCTCCGTTCTCCTTTGGCCGGTAAATCGTCCGATCTGAATCCCATAGAGCACTTGTGGGACTATTTGGATTAACAGGTTTTACATGCCGACCCATAACCACGTCATTTCCGGGACCTCCGTGTTGTGCTGCAGTCCGAGTGGGCACATGTGAATTGGGCAACCTTCCAGAGCCTCATTGTGTCCAAGTCACGCCGTCTGGCAGCTGTCATCTGGGCCAAGGGTGGTTATTTCCATTATTAGGTAGGTGGTCATATTATTCTGATACGACTTTATATATATATATGCCGGATGGCACTGGCTTTTCAGTGAAAAGAACTCATGATGTTCTGGCTGAATCCAAACAAAAAGGACGTCGCTAGACTTTGAAATCAGATGAGTGACGAGCGGGCGAGTAGCATTTTGGCTGAGGCATGTTTGATAGCATCTTTAAAAAACGCAGAAAGAAAGAATTTTTAATGCATTTATAAACAGGCTGCAAACGTTTATCCATTTTAATAAAATTAGTATTACACCATCCCCGTGTAACAAACATAACACACTGGTATCAGCACCACTAGTACGTGCTAATTAAATAATCAAAGAAGGGCCCGAAAGTAAATGTTTTCCTGTACGCACTCAGACACACTACCTTCCCCTGCCCTAACTCCTTTCCTTCAAGTTAGCAACCTTATCTTTTTTTATTGTAGGTTTAACGACCACCGTGAGCAACTCAATGGGCTATAAGCAGTCGCCCGTCCCTAATTTAGGGTCACTGGTTCCAGGGAAGGGAGAGAGCCAGTGCCGTAAGACAAACACAACATCCATGCCTAACCGGGATTCGAACCCGGACCCCTTACGGACGAATGATCAGAGGCCATCGCTTAGACCACTGCGCCACCGGGGCGGCAACCTTATCTTGCACCCAACTCCTCCAAAGCAGTCGTCAGCCACGTTCTGCTCTCTCATCACCGCGGAGCAGTCTTACGAATGTTGATATAGCTTTAGACACCACTTTTACGTGTTTGAAACCCCTATTTAGTAGCACAAACAAAAAGCAGAGCAATTAGTATTTACCTCCCTCAATGAATTCCTATCCACTCTCCTCATTTGCCCCTAGCCATACTAACACGAAAAAAGGGAAAAAAAAAAAAAAAAAAACCCTTAAACCAAGGATTTGGAAGAGTGGAGAACTGAATTTTCATGGCCCTGAGAATTCTATTTCGATAACGTTTCTAATAAGAATGATCACTTCGTACTAACCGTCGTAAAGATTCATAATATATCCGTCTATGCACGATCTTCATAACCCGATGAGATGCGAGTTGATAAGATAAAAGCCATAGCACTTAAAACACTTTAATCTTAAAATTACAAGGTTAAAATAAACACATAAGATCTTTCGAGCCTTCGTAAGGTTCTTCCTCAGATGTAATGACTACACATGGGGTACAAGTGTTGGTTTATATACACATTAGCGGAAGATAGTTCGTGACGTTTATTATGAGCAAAGCACGCGCTCAGTAAAATATATGGATGCAGTCCATGGTGCGTTCATTTGAACCATAACTAATTATTACCGATGTTCTCTGGTTGCTCACGATCCACCATCACTCCAAGTAACAATGGTCTCCATGGCTAAGGGATATAGTATGGAGTGTCGTCGTTACAACATCTCTTTCCGTAAGTATAAATGAATACACTTTCAGTCAATAAAGTTGCAAACTTTGATTTAAGATTGGCCAAAAGAAAAGATTCATTCCTTATAGGGTGGTGCGTTCAACGTCTTGTGAAACGTGACAGAGCGGTTGATATTGATCCTGATTTTACATTATATTTATGATCTGTAAGTCTGGTTTTTTACGCTTTCCAACCGTAGGTTGAAGAAGCGTATGACCGATATAGTCACGTTCCTTTCGAGCTCTGTGTTTGTGCCCAGTTTTTGAAAGTATATAGTGAGTGTTTGTTCCTATTTTTGTGTTCCCCTTCAAGAAGAAGATCTGTACATTCTTTTAGCTCAGCTCCCAAGTCGGTGAGTTGCATATTTTGTTTGCATTCAGCGTTTTATTATTTCCGATCAAGCTGATCGATCCTTAAGTTAATCCTCGCCATTTACAATGGCTAGCACTGATAAGGGTGATGTCCACGCCCACATCAGTGATGCTCATTCAACCTCCTCCTCCTCCTCACTCTCAGGAGACCAATCAGCATTTATGCACGTCAGAGACGTCATACGCATACAAGATGTGACGCGAGACTAATCTGCAATGGCTCAAGCTGATACCCCTGCCCAAAAGAGTGACGTCACCTTGACGCACGACCCTGGTTCATTTGCCGAAGCTATGGATGTGACCGATTGCACGGTTGCGTTGCCTTCAACTGGCTCAACTCAGTTTACCAAGCCGCTACCAGCAATGAACACTGTATCGCATCCTTCCACTGCCAACTCTACGTCTCTCACTTACTCCACAGTGACCTCCGGAGCGAGAGTTCCTTCCAAGTTCATTGCTCCTGTTTTTCCTGACTCTTACGTCAGTGTTGAGGGTAGTTCTGCCACCATCGATATCCCAGAGGATTCCCCAGCCGGGAAACAATTTTTCTCCACAATGGATTTCGGTGTCTGTTTTGATGCATTACCAGACACGAAACTCAAGGAATATAGTATTGCCCTAAAGAAGATGCTTCCTACAGGAGCTTATATCACTCATATGGCTCGAAAGCCACGGGCCGTATTAGTGTATTTTGCCCGTAAAGAACATGCAGACCTTGTGATGACTGCTGGCTTATCCATCAAAGATGTGCATCTTCTGGCTGAACCTGTGGCACAGCGACCTATCCAGGTCACTTTCCACCCAGTCCCACCTGAAGTCTCAGATGTCGCTCTGTGCACTTTACTCAGCAAATTTGGCCGAGTGGTTGGACCAGTAACGACCCTTTCGGCGGCGCCCAGAGATCCCGATGACAAATCCATTGCAGGGTTTCGTCGAAGTGCCCGTGTCATATTTCCGTCGGATGATCATCTGCTTGCGTGCCCGAAGATCCTAACCGTACGGTGTGGCCAGCAACGTCGGAGAATCGACGTCATTACCTCCTTGCACTGCACGCTTTGCCATGGCGAAAACCATCTTCGCGTGCACTGCCCACATCAAGTTCCATCGACTCCGACTGGTGCTCCTACAGGTACTGTTCCTACCTCGAAGCGTACTACACCATCTACTTCAGCACAGCAGGCCTCGGAGCCAAGATATGATGAAAAAGTCTGCTTACAGACGTTGGTCAACACAACGCTTCCACAGCCGCTTCCTCTTTTTCACTAGAGGACTTTCCTACAATTGCCTCCTCACTCCCGCAACGTCGTCGCTCCACCACTGAGTCCCTTTCGGAGGGTTTACAACCAGCTATTACCACTGGAACCTCCGAAACAGCTGATGTGGAGTCTGTTCGTCCAGAGACACTGTGTGAGGATGAGACGACCGAGCCTCCACTGAAGCGCCGCGGCTCTGGCCGCAGCAGGCGAGTAGCGAAGAAGCAAAACTCTACTTCACCTCGTTCAACCTCCCTCTCCAGCAGTTCTCCTCGACACACCTCTCCAGCCGAAGTCTCCTTTCCCACGGTCGAAGAGTTCGCTGCATTTCTCCAGACAGACAATATACCTCCCGTACCACTCTCATACATTGATCTCCATACATACTTAACGAATCCGACAAGCTACGCAATAGCGCGTGCCTTAGCAGTCAAGAATCCATCGCTTCGCCAACTTGTGCCGGAGCAGATCTTCAATGTGTCGCATTTCTGCCGCCAGAATGTTCCCACCCATCCGTGGGCACAAATTTTCTATAATCGTCTCAAGTCTTTTCCTCCAGCTCTGAAAGATCTTCAGCTAGAGGCAAGGAACCCCACAATTCAAGATCGTGTCACTTAATTGCAGGGGATTCGCTTCCCCCTCAGCAACTCTCTAGCATATGAAGACCTCAACCCGTTGGGTGCTGATATTCTCCTCCTTCAAGAGACAAATTGCAAACCATCTACCGTCTATTCTTGATGGCGCCAGTGGAACTTTGTGTTTCATCACGCCTATGGACTAACGTCTCATAGCGGTCTTGCCATCGGCATTAGTCATACTCTCAATTCTATTATCACATCCCTCTCTGTGCGAAATATTTGTCGAGATCTCTTACAGCATGCATCCTTTACCATCGCGTCTTCCAGATATCATTTATTCAATATCTATATTCCAAGCACTACAACACATTTATCAGTTCTCTTCACGCGTCTTCGCAGAGCACTCGACCGTATCCCACCGTCAGACCATGTTCTCGTTGGTGGGGATTTTAACTGTACCCTGGATCCTCTTCTGGATAGGTCTTCTACAAATAGAGAGCGCCGCCATGCCCTGGCGAACCTGCTCCAGACAGTTGTCACGAACAACGCTCTTCATGATGTACATCGGCATATTCATCCATGGTCGACTAATTACACTTGGCGCTCCTCTCATGCGCAAAATCCTTTCTTAGCCCGCCTTGACAGGTTTTATGCCTCCAGTACTCTACTTCCTGCCGTGACAGAATCGAGTGTGCATCCCACGGCCTCATCTGACCACTGCGACATTGCCATCATAGTCCATACTGCACCATTCAAACCCAGGATAATTCGCCCGTGGACATTTGATGATGCACTTCTCTCCGACCCGGCATTCTGCTCTTCGGTCCGGTCGTTCCTGATTGACAGACGACCGCAGCTTCAATCTGCACTCTGCGGATTAAATTCTTGGTTGGAGATCAAGCAACAGCTCGTTCTGCATGTCCGAAACTACTCTTTCCAACTAAAGACACTCCAGAACATGCGCCTAGACTATGTTCGTTCAATGCTATCCATGCTCAGTCTCAGTGATCCTCTCTTCTCCTCCTTTCAACAAGAGCTTCGATCTCTTCTCACTCCTCTGGCGCAACAAGCTCTCCGCCGACTTCGTTTGCAACACCTGACGCCGGATGCTCACAACTATGAGTTCCTGACGTCAGTGGAAAACACCCGACGAGCTTCGTCCATACTTCATCATCTACGCCTTTCTTCTGGAGAGGTATCAGATGAGCCGATTGCGCTTTGTTCCCATGTCCGTCAGTACTTCTCCACGAAGTTCAGTGAACCTCCTCAACCATCCTCTGCAGCAATGGATTCTCTCCTTTCTAATCTACCTCAGGTTCCCCCCCATCTCGCTTCTTCTCTACTCCTTTCCCCCACGCCCTCTGAACTTAACACTACATTCTTTTCTCTGAATTCTAGTGCCGCTCCGGGTCCGGACGGCCTAACCTTTAGCTTTTATAAAACTTTTCTGCCTCTTCTTCTTCCGTTTCTCCTCTCCGCTTTCTCTGCTGCCTTTACTTACTCTCCTCTCCCGAGGGGATTCACAAATGCATACGTTGTCCTTTTCCCCAAAAAAGGTGATCTCCTTGACTTGGTGAACTGGCGCCCAATTTCCCTACTGAATCTCGACTACAAACTTTATACCAAGCTTCTTTCACAACGACTAAATCCCATCCTCACTTACATCCTCTCCCCTAACCAGACTTACACAGTTCCCGGCCGTTCCCTATCTCACAACATCCATCTCCTGACTGATCTAATTCACCTTGCGCGCTCCCGCTCTGAACCCCTCGCCCTCCTCTCTTTAGACCAACAGTCCGCCTTTGATAATATCTCCTACACTTATCTCTCCGCCACACTTCTCCGATTTGGATTTCCATCTCCGTTTATTTCTCTCCTCACCTCCCTCTACCAGGACGCCAGTTTCCAGGTCAAGTTGCCCACCTTTCTTACAGCACCAATCCTCTTCCGCCGTGGAGTGAGGCAAGGCTGCCCACTCTCCGGTCAACTTTTCGCTATAGCCTTGAAACCTTTTCTCCGCTCCGTTCAACGCTCCTTTCAAGCCACCCTGCCGCCACTCATCGCCCGCACGAGACACCATGTCACCACTTCCGTGGCGTATGCAGACGACGTTACCTTCTGTATACGCCTGGATTCACAGTTCTCTTTGCTCGAAAGTCTTTTCGCCGATTACGCCTCCTGCTCCGGAGCTGCGATTAATACAACCAAAAGCACAGGCCTGTGGTGCGGCTCATGGGTTGACCGTTTGGATTCCCCATGATGAGCGCACTGGTCTTCAGCCTCTCAACGTTTCCTTGGCGTACATCTTGGCGTTCCAGGTGAAGCCTCCAGCACAACGTGGAATGCCATCCAGCCACGTCTTCATCGGTCAACTGCGTTTTGGCGAAAAGCGCAGTTCTGCACCTCATATTTTCAACGTGCACGTCTTGCGCAAACCTATCTTCTCTCCATGTGCACACATTCCTGGCTTGCTACTAAATCCCCACTTCTTCGTCTCAATGATATCACTCGCTGCTTCACCTCAGTTATCTGGACCGGACACCACTGGCTCAGTGCCCCCAAGCTCAGCCTTCCTCCTGACCAAGGTGGCATTGGCCTAATTGATACACGACTGTACTATCAAGCTCTCCGGATTACTTCGTTCCTCCGTCTTCATACCTCACCTGTTGCCGACGCCGTTACCGCAAGGAATGTCATCACCTCTTCGAGCAACACTAATTTCACTTTCACTTCTTTCATTCTAATGGACCTCCGTACTACCACTCACTCTCGCCTTCCTCCTGCCTTACGGGAGACTCTTACCTTTCTCCGCTCTCTCCCGCTCACTCGATCCCCACCCGATTCCACCACTGAACTCCTTGCCGAACCCCTGTTCTTCTCCTCTCTTCTTCACCCCCTCATCTTTCATGCTTCGCCTATCCTTCTTGGCTCCGAGTCGGAGTTGTAACCGTCAAAGACCTTGTAACCTCAGATCTGTCCTGGCGACCCTACGCCAGCCTCCCACCTACCGTTCTACTTTCACCCTCCTCTCGCTCTGTCTATGACTCCCTACTCTCTACCATCATTGCTAAGTTTCCTCATCTCGCAACCGCCACCGGCCTGACCTTTGTTCCTTCCGCCTCCCTCCCCCTTCCTTTCTTTCTTTCAGTCGGCAGATCTATACTTCCACTATCCTCTCTTTCAACCTCAGTCCTCTATCGGTTACTTTTAAAATCCCACTCTCCTTCTCCCCTTCACAATCCTCTCTCACCGCTGTCTGGTCTGCCACCCTTTCTCCTCTTTCAGCTCCTCTTAAAATAAACACTCACTGGCTTTTTCTCCACCGCCGTCTTCCCGTTCCATCCATCCTCCACCGCATGACCATTCTTGACTCACCTCTTTGCCCCTTCTGTTCTCAAGAAGCTGATGTCTCTCACGTTTATCTACATTGTGTCATCCTCCTTCCACTACTCCATCTTGCATTTTCCATTGCTCAACGTTCAGCCACAACTGATCTTCCTTTCGATGCCTATAAGACACTCCTCCTGCAGGTTTCTCCGCCAGTCAAGCTTCCACCCATCTGCTCATATATTTTCATCCTGGTGAAACATGTCATTTACGTATTTCATCAGCGCTGCCGAGATATCTCATCTCCTTATACCCTCCACCAAGCTTCTGCGGAACTTCTGTGCCACTTTCGGGAGCGTCTCCTCTCAAGACTTCGTCTAGAGAATATTGTGGCCGTCGCCCAACAGAGAGAACAACATTTCCGTTCCACCTGGTCTCCGGCCGCTTCCTGGTTCGCCGGCATGCCAGCGACGTTACAACTGACTGTCGGTAGTTTATAACCTCGTTGCTCCTAGCTCTGTTGAACTTCAGTTCAACGTGCATGCTCACCATTGGTTTTCGGAATCAAACTTCAGCATACAGCTTATATCTTCTAACACATGTGAATATAATATGCACCATACTGTACAAATGTATATAGTCTTACTTGTTTTCTCTTTGATTATACTTTTTTCTACCAGTACTAAGACATCGTAATTCCGTTTGCCTTAGGTTTCACATTGTCTACTTTGTCATCTACAGTTCTCCTTTTGTACAGTGCTTCATTATAATATTCTCGTTCTGTTATTTGTCAGCACTATAATATATTTATGCTTCGAGACGAAATGTTTCGACAATCTCTCTTATTGTTCTTGTGCAAAATGCCTGTACCTCTGTCCACGAGGCTCCTTTGTGAATCACTACATCGTGCTGTATATAATGTACATTGAATTTTAGAGTTTGTATATTTTACCGTACAATATATGTACCAGGACGCCCAGGTTCGCCTCCTGAACCCAACCTTGTTAATAAAATTGTGTTGAACTGAAGAAGCGTATATGCTCCAGCTTTGTCCGTCCTTCCGTCCGCCTGTCCGCACGATAACTGGCGTAAAAATGGTTCGATTTCGATGAAATTTTAGTATGTGGTAGGGGACCACCGGGGGACGAACCCTATTGAAAATGGGACAAATGGGGTCAAAGGTCACGACGTAGGAGCGGAATCATTCCATTGCCCTTATGTGTCATAACTTGCGTAAATATGGTTCGATTTCAATGAAAGTTTACTATGTGGTAGGGGACCACCTAGGGACGAACCCTATTGAAAATGGGACAAATGGGATCAAAGGTCACGACATAGGAGCGGGATCATTCCATTGCCCTTATGCGACATAACTTGCGTAAATATGGTTCGATTTCAATGAAAGTTTACTATGTGGTACGAAACCGCCTGGGGACGAACCCTATTCAAAATGGGTGAAGTGGGGTCAAAGGTCAGGACATAACATCGGGATGCATTCCATTGCCCTTATGCGTCATAACGTGCGTAAAAATGGTTCGATTTCGATGAAATTTCAGTATGTAGTAGGGGACCACCTGGGGACGAACCCTATTGAAAATTGACGAAATGTGATCAAAGGTTAGGACATAGGATTGCGATCCATTCCATTGCCCTTATCCCATATTATTAAGGTGGACGTCAAGTAATTTAGCTTCCTATACTTCCAATGGAAAAACTTTTGTAAACATTTCCTTCACAATTAATGTGTTCCCAAGGATGAAAATTTAAACATCGATTAAAATAACTTCACATTATAACTTGGAATACTTAATATTTTTAAAAACATAACCATAATTACATTAAAAATCAATCACTTTTCCTTTGGTGGTGTTGAAACCAGAGAAAAGATGGCGCGACCTGTACTTTGGTGACGTCAGTGGACAAAAAATGTTGGATTGCATAATTACGGTTATGGTTTAGAAAATATTAAATATTCCAAGTTATGAAAGAAGCTATTTTAATCGATGTTCAAATTTTCATCCTTGTGAACGCATTACTTGTCCAGAAAAAAGATGGCGCGACCTGTATTTTCATGACGTCAGTAGACAAACAAATGTTGAATTGCATAATTATGGTTATGTTTTAGAAAATATTAAGTATTGCAAGATATAAAATGAAGATATTTTAATCGATGTTCAAATGTTCATCCTTGGGAACGCATTAATTGTGAAGAAAATGTGTACAGAAGTTTTTCCATTGGAAGTATAGGAAGCAAAATTACTTGACGTCCACATTAAAGTAGCAATTCTTGTATGTATGTATGTACATTTTATTTTGAAAACGGCTCTAAGAATTTTGATGAAAGTCGTTAACCTACCGTTTTCTGGTACTAGAAATCGATTTAGCTTGATCTCGACTTTAGGACAATTCGTTTAGTGGGTTAAATAACCACCCCGAATTATAACGTTTTTAGTGATGGCGTTGTTCCATTAATGTTACCAATGCTTAGAAATCTTATGACGTCATAATCTCGCCTTTGAGAATGTTGGCGCGCGGTCACGCCATCTGTCTCATTACGTCACGCATTGTGTGTGGATCCTATTAAAGTTTTATGACGTCACACTTGCGGCAAGCAGATGGTCGCGATTCCCATCTGCCTCATTACGTCACGCGTTGTGTGCCTATGCCGGTCCGCAGGATAACTCGCGTAACAATCGTTCGATTTCGATGAAATTTTAGTATCTGGTAGGGGATCACCTCTGAAGGAACTCTATTTAAAGTGAACGAAATGGGGTCAAAGGTCAGTACATAGGAGCGGGATTCATTACACTGCTGTTATGCGTCATAACTAACGTAAAAAAGGTTCGATTTCGATGAAATTTTAGTATGTGGTAGGGGACCACCTGGCGAAAAACCTTTTTGAAAATGGGAGAAATGGGGTCAAAGGTCAGGACATAGAAGCGGAATCCTTCCATCGCCATTATGCGTCATAACTTGCGTAAAAATGCTTCGATTTGGATGAAATGTTAGTATGTTGTAGGGTCTTGCCTGGGGACGAATTCTATTGAAAATGGGAGAAATGGGGTCAAAGGTTAGGACACAGGAGCGGGATGTATTCCATAGCCCTTATGCATCATAACTTACGTAAAAATGCTTTGATTGCGACAAAATTTTATCATGTTATTTCGGAGGTATTCCAAACCGGTTCTGTTGAATATCATCGAAATATGATCAAAGGTCAGGGCCCAGGACCGAGGTTTATTCCACAGCCATTATTCTCATAACTTGAGTAATAACTTGAGTAATGATTTCTGGTATGTTGGAAAGCGTATTATAATCAATGCATTGCATGATTTTACTAACTTGTTAATGTTCGTAAGGTTGTTTATCTAATCAACTCGCACCTCATCGGGTTACGAAGATCGTGCATAGACGGATATATTTTGAACCATTACGATATAAGCTTTCTACTGAGAAGTAAACAACGCACTTTCTAGACGATAACCTTTCTACTGAGAAGTAAACAGCGCACTTTCTTGTGGGAGGAGGGATACGAACGACAACACGAACTCGTTATTACTTGGTGAAGTCCAGATTGTAATTTAAAGTAAAGAAAAAAATGAAAAATGGCACAACTTGAACTGAGTGGGCGGCAGGATGGGCGAGAAATTTTTCCGTACTTCCTTGACGACATCCCTGCAAGATAGGCTTGCTCAATCAGCACAGACTTCCACTGGCATTTACATCTTTCACTGACATTTATCATAGTATGCAACGATATTGCTAATGTGTAGCACTGACGTTTACTGTCATCTGTGACTCCATCCATTCGTCATCCCTGTTAATGCAATATTTATTCTTTGGAGCATGGCGTTCTTCAGCGATGAAGGATAGAATGCAGTGAAGTTCCACAGTCTCCGGGAATCCTCCTTTTTCTCCTCCCAAAATACTTGGTTCGGCTGTACGACTACCTGCAAAAGAAAGAGGAAGTTCATTTATTCCGTTTCCGCTGTGGAGTATTACAACAACGCTTACAGACAGAGGCGGATTGGCGTACAGGGATACTGGGATATTTCCCTGTGGACTACTCGAGAAATGGTGGCCCACTATTTCTCACATCCTCTTTGTCTGGATTGTTTTGAACATAGGCGTAACCACTGGGGGGATGGGGGTCAGGACCCCTCCATATTTTCAGAGTTGGGGATCCCCGATGTAAAGGACTCCCACCCCCAAAAATTTTCGGGAACATAATGATATAATGCGCACTTTTTTATGATGTGAACCAACTAAATTTAAATTTAATAATATAAGATTGTGATTTTTCGTAGAATGCAAACACGTGTATAATGCGTACTTAATAAAACAGCGATATCGATCTCTAATAAGCAAAGTCAGCTGTACAACTTAGAAATTTATATTTCTACCCTATCAATCACAGTTTTACAGTTGTGTTCGCTAAGTTCCACAATTCGCCAGCAAAGGTGCCTATGTCGTGCCCGTTAGATCGCGCCTCAGCAACTGCTTTGCTTCTGCGTATGTGTGTGTGTAGGGGAGGGGTACCCAAACTATCTTATACAGTATGTATGCATTATTATATATCATCATCATCATTGTCAACCATTATCAATGCACTGCTGGACGAAGGTCTCCCCAAGTTTCTTCCACAACGGTCTGTCTTGTGCCAGTCTCCTCCATGTTACTTCCGCATACTTTCGAATTTCATCCACCTATCTCCCATGTGATTTTCTTCTGTGTCTTTTCCTGTCCCTTGGAATCCAATCTAAAATTTCGGATATATATATATGTATACATATAATCTGGAGGGTCCGATATCACTGTGTATGTGTGATCAGAGCAACACCCCCCCACCCCCAGATTTTGAAACATGGTTACGCCACTGGTTTGGAAAGAACTTATAATTATTTTGGTACTTATGAATTAGAATCATATCTTCATTTAAGCTTTATACTACCTGTCTAAAACCTAAAACGTTGTTGTTTAAAAAAAATGCTGTTCCCTTCTTCTATATGTTTATATATACACTGGCGGAAAGTGAAAAAAAAACACCAAGAAGGAGACGTCTGATACCAACGAAATTTATACAGCATAATAACGGAATACAGAGGATAACGGGATCAAAACATTATGGCAAAATACAGCTGTATTTGCTGATAAACTGAAAAATTACATTTCCATGTAACATGGTTAGTACGAGGTTGAACCGCCATGAACTGCGTCACACTGTGCAATTCTGGCATGGAGTCTGTCGTACAGATGTTGGATGTAAGTTTGGGGTATTGAGTTCCAAGCATCCTCAACCAGGATGCGTAAATCGGGGATGGTCGTGGCTGGCCGTGGAGACCGGATAAGTCGTTGTCCCATAAAATCTCACACATGCTCAATTGAGGACAAATCCGGTGAACGTGCAGGCCATGGAAGTTGTCTCACACCCTGAAGTGCATGTTGTGTTGCACGTGTCGTGGGTGGGCGTGCGTTATCTTGCTGGAAAACACCACGATGGACCGACCTTACAATTGGCACAACAACGGGCTGAATGATGTTGTTGATGTAGGAGGTGCTGTTTAACGTACCCGGTACAAACACTAGTTGTGTACGGGAGTGATAGCTGATCGCTCCCCACACCAGGAGACCAGGTGTAGGCCCTGTGTGTCGCTGGCGGATGCAAGAAGGGTGGAGACGCTCCCCTGTGCGTCTGCGAACACGCATACGGCCATCGGAGGCTCCCAAGCAGAATCTGCTTTCATCGCTGAACACGACAGATCGCCATTGCGTTCTCCAGTGCAGACGTTGGCGACACCACTGCAGCCGTTCCTGACGGTGGGCTGGAGTCAGAGGTACACATGCCAGAGGCACACGTGCACCTAGTCCTGAATCCAGTAGACGGTTGCGGATTGTTCGCACAGTCACCTCAGGTGCAACGGCAGCTCGGATTTGCGTCGCAGTGGATGTTCTGCTTGACAACGCCGCTTTTCTTATGCGTCGATCGGTCCGCTCATCAGTCCTTCTGTGACTCCCGGTTCCACGTCTTCTCGTGTGGGAATGTTCCTCGGACCATCTACGCCACCATCGTACCACCACCGATACTTCCCGTCAAATTCTCTCCGCAATACGACGCTACGACCACCCGGCCTCGCGGAGTCCGACTAGACAACCTCGCTCAAAGTTCGGTAACTGCTGAAATCGTACACGTCTTCCATGTACAGGCATTGCAGCTTCTTCAGGGTCTTCGCACGTGTCCGTACGCCGATGACCGATTACATCCACTTTGCCGTACTCCTTAAATACCACCGACGCTAATTTGCATATTATGCCGTGCTGTGGCGTAAGCGCTCACCGGTTGGTCCCGAAATTAACATCACACCTACGTAAACTCGACCCCATCAACATATGTAAATTTCATGATCGTCCGCCAATTCCTTCTTGTTGTTCTTTTTTCACTTTCCGCCAGTGTATTTGGGCATTTAAAATTACAAAGCAAAATTCTCTCGACTTTAGTGAAATACTGTATTTGCCTCCGGACCAAGTACGTTGTTATAAGCAAATTAAGCTAACTACGGTTAGGCATAGGTCGTTGGAATTGAAGCAAAATATACATTGGTAGGCGCTACTCTACTTTTGTAATCTTGAAGAAAGCATTAGTAACAATATTGACGGTCTTCATCCCCGCACCCTTATCCACGTACAGATCACCAAGCAATTCTTCTGCAGAGATGTTCCGAAATCCGTGTCCCACCTACATTTATCTTAAAAGAAACAACGATTTATTGGTACTGGTTCATGGATCAAAAAGGTAGTTCATGAATCATAATAATGGCTACACAAAAAAGGCTTCTATTCATGAAGGAGATATAAATACCGTTGCGCAGTAAACGATCAATGACCAAATAAATATAATTATCTGGTACAACACCCCATTTTGGGTATGGTTTGATATGTTACATTCAATCATGAGTGGATTTTTAACTCTTTCACCCTTAAACTGTTGTTAAAAAAAGTTCACGACTGAATTAGTTTCACAGTGCATTTTTCAACAGTTCTTACATTTCATCCAGGAGTTAACAGAATTGTTTTCATGGGGGAATTTATGAGGTGGCGTAGCCAGAAATTTCTTAGGGGGGTTCCATGTGTTTGGTTCATTGGGGAAAGCCTCGTATACACATATACAATATCGCTTTAAAATCGTGCTCAATGTCCCCTCAAAGGCGGTTCAAAATCCGAATCAGCTCCTAGCTACGCCATTGGGCGTTCCCCTGTGGGTATGCGGTTTCTGTAGTGGACCACAAGACTAAAATTCCCGGCTTCGTTTGGCCGACCCAATCCGCGCCTGCCTACAGAATACCTACTCAGGTGGCATACAATCAACGCGGGGGTGGGGGCACTCTGAGGCCTGTGCTTTTAAAGAGGCTTTCGATGGGAGTTTCCCTATAGTTTTCAAAAGGGACCAGAAGCAAACGCCGGTGGGTGAATATTTACCACCAGGATGGTCATAAATGTTTCTTCCCTTAATTTTGGGCACTTTTCCGGAGGTTTTGGAGGTTTTTTTTCATCTTGGAGTAAAAACTGCACCGCTGCTCCGGTGGCGCAGTGGTCTAAGCGCTGGCTTATGACTATTCGTCCGTGAAGGGTCCGTGTTTGAATCGCGGTGAGGCATGGATGTCGTGTTTGTCTTACGGCACTGGCCTTCTCCTTTTCCCGGAAACAGTGACCCTAAATTAGGGACGGGCTACTGCTTATAGCCCATCGAGATGCTCACGGTGGTCGTTAAACCTTCATTCAAAGAAATAAAAAAAAACAGAAAAAAACCGCGGCATCCCAGTTTTACGTACAGCGGTATTTCAGGAATTACAAACGACTTCGAGAGAAAGCGTACCATTGGTATCTCTATATGGTGGGTCTGAATGTGTCCAAGCTTTGATCTGTCCTCTTCTGCAATGTCTTGGAATCTCATCTGGTGCCCAAAGAGATCATTATTCTTACCTGCTCTTTGTTCCACGATCACTTTCCGACAAAACATATAGATTACGTTAATTTTCTGATCACACCTACAGACCTTTCTACTGACCTCAGTTCCAAATCTGTCACTTCAGTTATATTAAACTTTCTGCATTTCCTAGTCATATGTTTAATCCTGCTCGGCGTGGGGGAAGCTTTCTATCAGATATAATTCGTGGGCTACGAAACCCTGGAAACTTTCTATCCCCCAGATGAAGTTTAGTTAATCCAAGAAAGAAAGGTTAGCAGACATGGTAGTAATTGCATTTCCCGAAGGAAATGGGCAAGAACAGTGCGAGTGGTAACCACTTCTACTGTTGCTGTTGCAGCTAATTGTGGGTATTTGGTATACGAACTGCCGCTGTCACAGTACTTAGGGCTTGGTACCTTAGCATGGGGATGGGGGTAGGAGTAATAACCACCGTTAGGAACTCGATGAGCTAAAAACAGTTACCCGCCCCTAATTTAGGGACACTGGTTGCAGGGAAGGGAGATAGCCTGCGCCGTAACACAAACAAAACATCCATATCTCAAGGGGTTTCGAAACCGGACCCTTCTCGGACGAATAGTCAGAAGCTATTCGTCCGAGAAGGTTCCCGTATCGAAAAAAAAAATAGACCACTGCGCTACTGAAGCGTCTCACGAAGATTATCAGTCTGATGTTCGCTGCTTTCAAACATTCGCCATAGTTCCGAAGCGGCACTAAGCCGTTGTTCGTCGCCCCGATGGTGCAGTGGTCTTATTTTTTGGCTTCTAACTATCAGTTCAAAATAGGCTCGAGTCCAAGAACCGGGTCAGCTATCCTACGGCACTAGCTCTTTCCCACCCCTTGAACCAGTGGTCACAAATCAAGTTTAGCAGATGACAAGGTTATGCTCATCATGCACTTCCAGTATTGCTTTGTGACGTCCCTGTCCAAATCGCCATCGTAAGACTACCTAATCGCCACGCTTCTTTGTATTTGAACCATAGCAGCGTGTCGGAATTATTATTTGTAAACCAGCTGTAATAATCTTCATAAAATTCTGTCAGATTTTTTAATGCATAATGTTTTCAATTCTTAATTTAAAAATTGGAGATTGTTGCCGATATGCTTTTTCTATTCCTCATAAAGAAATTCGGCTGTACCACCGATTCAGAACGTTTCCAAGTATCGTTCCTCTTTTACACACAAACTGATCACACCCAACGCGAAAGAAAGTTGTTCCGATAATAGACGAAGGTTTTTTTACTATTTTCTTCGAAATAAAGTTTATTTTAATGGAAATAATTATAGGCATTTATTTTATTATGGAAAATAATAATACAGTTATTTTCACATCGCTGATTTATGCATCATAATTCCAATAAAGTAAATGCAACGCTTTTTAGGAAATTAATGTGTCCAACATTAATTTCTTCCACTCGAAAGAACAAAGTACTTCTTTTTTTTTTTTTTATTGGAGGTTTAACGACCGCCGTGAGCACCCTATAAGCAGTCGCCCGTCCCTAATTTAGGGTCACTGGTTCCAGGGAAGGGAGAGAGCCAGTGCCGTAAGACAAACACAACATCCATGCCTGACCGGGATTCGAACCCGGACCCCTTACGGACGAATGATCAGAGGCCAACGCCTTAGACCACTGCGCCACCAGGGCGGCCAAAGTACTTCAGTGAACTGAAAAGAAGCTGCTTTGAAACAATGGAACAAAAACTTCTAAGTGTATAAACAGATAAAATGAGTAATTCAATAATCTTTATCAATGATACACAAGCTTACTGTTTTATCAACGGTATAATTTAGTTCGCTTTTGCCTGCTTGTGACGTCACACCACAGATTAGCTGTGGCCTATGGCGGCAGAGCCAGTGGTCTCTCCAGTAATATACGCTGACCAGACGTCCCCAATTCTTGAGGACAGTACCCGAATTTAGTTTACTGTCCCCAAAAACGTCTGAAGCCTTTGGGGACGCAAATTGTCCTCAAATTTTAATGTTTGTCCCTAAATGTCCTCGAATTTACACTTCTTCATTAACCCTTTAGATTTCCAATGAAAAATGTTCTTAAAAGTAGTTTCCGTTGTACTAATTTTCCAACATGCTTCTTGTGAAAACAAATTTTGATTTTTTCCCCCTTCTTTCTGGGTTTAACGATCGTTACGAGCAACTCTAAGGACTATAAGCAGTCACCTGTCTCTAATTTGGAGACATTCGTTCTAGGGAAGAGAGAGAGATACAGCAAGTGCTGTAAAACAAACACACCACTGTGCCTCATTCGGGACTCGAACCTGTACCCCCTTGTACGAATGGTCAGTAGCCAGTACTAGGTCAATGCACCACTGGCGTTGTCAAATTTCGACTGTACTTGTTCTGAGTTTCTCCAAAAACTTTGGCAAAATGAAAAATTCGCCATGCAATTACTATGGTCTGCAGCCTAATTTTAATTCAGCGCATGCACCTAAGGTAAAGCATTTCACTTTTGCTAATATGTTCTCGTCATCATAATTCTACTTTGTCAATACAAATTACCGACATTCTACAAGATATATCCTTTTAAGACACAAATTTTCATATGTAATATCACACTTATTGAAGCAATGCAGTTTTGGGACAAAAAGATTTGCATATTTATTTTGAATACGTATGTGTCCCCAAATGAGCCGCCCCGGTGGCGCAGTGGTCTAAGCGATGGCCTCTGATCATTCGTCCGAACGGGGTCCGGGTTCGAATCCCGGTGAGGCATGGATGTTGTGTTTGTCTCACGGCACTGGCTCTCTCCCTTCCCTGGAACCAGTGACCCTAAATTGGGGACGGGCGACTGCTTATAGCCCATTGAGTTGCTCACGGTGGTCGTTAAACCTCCAATCAAAAAAAAAAAAAAAAAAGTGTCCCCAAATGAAGTACCGATTTGGGGACGCCACGCGCTTTTGTCCTCAAATCGGTGTCCTGATGGTCTGAGAGGAAGGCGAGATCGATGAACCGTGGCCACCAAACATAATCTCCTTGTTTGGTGGCCACCGATGAACCAACTTTACTGTCTAGTGTCTATGTCTATTAACCTTGGTCACAAATTAGGGACAGGCGACTGCTTATAGCCCACAGAGTGGCTCACGTTAGTGTTTAAATCCAAAATTAAAAATAGTAACAATTAGCCGCGTTGTTCATGGGGTTCAGAATCCTCGTTGCAAACTAGACTACCCACCTATATTCTTTGAATATCTTATTCTTTTTACTTTGCTTTAAGTACTTCTAAACCTCCAACTCTTCATTTTAATATTTCCCTTTATTTGAGATAGAAACCTCCATGGAATGAGGAAAATCAGAACTCTAGTTCAAATTTGGAGTATTTTGGGATGACTAATTTCTGCGGCATTTCTCATAATTGAATTTGTTCTGATTGTTGTCACTTGTTATTCAGTGGACTCCACCAAAGCGAGTAAAACTCCACAGCTTTCTTATCTAAGAGATATCAGCGCAGTTTAGTAAAGGTGATAGGAAGACCCCGGGATGAAAAGACTTTCTTGATAGGCCAGTAATCTGCCCATTTGGCTGAGGTTTTGCAGAGTGATAGGTGTGGTCAGCTGCATACTGTGTAACTGTGACAATAAGTGAAGCGGGACTTTCTGTATTGCTAATAACTACAAGAATACCTAGACATGGCAAAAAGTGGAGATATTGGTAAGCACGGAATTTAAATAAGCCATTCAGTTTTGGTGTAGGCGTTATATTGCATATAATTTTTGTGTGGAATGTCTTCTGCGTTTTTCTTCTCTGATTGGGCAACTGCGTAAGTGAAGGCACTCTGCTGAGAAACACGTGCTACCATTGGTGACTAAAATGGCATCAGGGTTTTCAAGTTTTAACGCAGTTTACGTGGTTAGTGATGAAATATGTTGCTTTTGAGTGCATGTAGCACGCAAAAGAGTTAATTTGCAAAAAAACAGTGATGGCAGAATGTGATAGAAATGCGGAGAAACGGCCATTTATTGAATTAAGCTGTTTGTTTACCAATCGGGAGAGTGCTTCCCCTTTCTCCCAATTCAAAATAGACGACGCTTGTTTCTTGGACGAAATCCCCGCGAGAACTGAGTGTCCGGTTTGTAATAAATCGAGAAAGTATTATTGCTATAATTGTTATGTGCCTGTTGGCGAGATTGCCAAGAAGATTCCCTTTGTAAAGCTACCTTTTAAAGTCGACATAATTAAACATCCTAAAGAAGTAGACGGGAAAAGTACGTCTGCTCATGCAGCTGTACTTGCCCCCGAAGACGTTAGAGTATTTACATATCCCAATTTTCCTCGTTACGACAAAAACAAAGTTATTTTAATATTTCCGGGGAAATCTGCTCTATCCCTGCAAGACTGGTGGAAAGTGGCAATGCAAAGAGAGGGTGCAGCAGCTGTGGATGATATTGTGGGTCCATTTGAGCGTGTGGTGTTCATTGACAGCACTTGGAAGCAGGCTAAGCAACTGTATAATGTTGATTCCATCAGAAGACTACCATGTGTAGTGTTGACATCACATAAGTCACTGTTTTGGCGACACCAGCGCGGGAAGCCTCTCAACCACCTGGCCACTATTGAAGCTATTTATTACTTTGCAGTTGAAATGTATCACTTGACAAATCCAGACAGATCATATTGTGGAGAGTATGATAATCTGATGTTTTTCTTCAAATTCATGTATCACAAAATCAGAACATTGTATGATCCCAAAACCCTCAAAGCATATCAAAATCAGCCATGAAGTTCAAAACACTACTGTAATTTTAACATCAGCATTTTAAGATGGGCTCACATTTGTGAGTTTAACATGGAAGATTTTAAACTTCTCGAGCAAAATAAAATTTTGCTGTAGCATGTGTTAAAAATGTGCTTCATTTGAATTTTTGTTTCTAAATTGGTTTGTAAGTGAGTAAAACATGGTGATAAGTTATGCACCTTTTTTTTTTAAATCATAATGATAGCATAAGTGATTCTTATAGTTTATAAGACTGGCACGTACCCCTCTTTAAAGGGACAAAATTCTGGATTTTTACATGGGCGAAAAATATATGTATTTTTATTTATTTTACTATTAAGCATGTAAAGTAATCCAAGTAAATCTTGATATTGCCTTTTTTCATATGATTGAATTGATAGTGGTAATAAGGTGCCTACCCTCTCTTCAAATTTCTGCAAACATCACTGAATTCACATATTGTTAAAAAAAAGCTCCAGTCCTTTAAGTATGGTGTAATGTGTTGGTTGCATTAACGAGTATATTATGTCAATGCATACATTGTCCTCTGTTGACTTTAAATAGGTTCAGGTAATTTCATAGAAGTACTATTCCAATAGCATTTTAGATTTTTAATTTACTAATTTTAAGACTTTTTATCTTCCAAACAATGGGCAATAATCCAAAAAACTTGGATTTTCATCATTAATGATATGTACATTATTTCATCGTTTAATGTTCTTATTTTTTTCTACAGCTGGGTAGTACTTTTAACGACCCCTTTACTAATCTAAAATAAAAAAAGGTTGTTTTCATTAACATTATTTTACATATTAAACATCTTTCTTTAGTGGTTTGGTAGGCATTGGTGTAACGTAACATGATAAACAACATTAGAAAATTGTGCATAAATGATAAAGAAAAAGTGAGTACTAAAAAATCATATTCGACATAGATTTCAGCAAGTTTTCACCAATATTTATGGTGCATGTGGGAGTAAGTATTCCACTCTTACTATTATGTGTATTGTTACAGGAAATCGAGCTGGGCGGGCCTCACAATAAAAAGGCTCTAGAGAGAACATTATCGTTAATGAAACACTGTCTCATCATTAATGACATAAACTATTTCACCGTTAATGATGTACACGTTATAATTAAAAAGGTTAAAGTTTGAATTATTATATTGCAGAGTGAATTTTTAATATGTAAACATCGTTTTTTAAAATTTTCCTAAGGGAGGGGTTGAGCTCAAAGTAAAAGATATATGAAACATGTTTCATGAGATGGGTGAGTAAAAAAACATCCTTTAATAATATTAAACTTCTATCTTCCATAAAAAAGTCAAAACATTTTTTTGTGTTTGGATAGATATTTTCAACTTTGTTAATGATGCAAAGAAAAATTGCTTCCTGTGTTGTTTTATAAAAAATAGTTGCGTTTGGCATTTATTACTGTCTGCAATGGTTTTTGGTAGCAAAAATAACTTTAATGTAAAGCAAGTTTTCTGCAGAAACTTCAGATTTTTGCCCAATAATATTCTGCTCACATTGTTTCATGTAGATTATATGCTAAAGAACTACTCAAGAATAGGCTTCAAAGATTGGTTATATATTACAGAGCATGTTTAAAATTATATGTACAGCATAAAATTCTTTGCTGATGCCCATTTCATTCCATTGTAATAAATGGGTTGGTCAAATAAATACATTTTCATGGTTGCATAGTTGTGTGAATCTATAGCAGGGGAAAAAAATAAATCCTATTAGTGAGTTTTCTTGGGGAATTTCATTAAACACCTGTGTAGTTAAAAGAGATGACTCGACCATGAGGATTTCTGTGTTTATTTGACCAACCCATTAACTACAATGGAATGAAGTAAAATGATGGTAAGAAAATGTTTTCATGCTGTAGTACATATATTTCTAACTATACTCTGTTATACATAACTATTGTATAAAGCCTATTCACGACTAGCTCTTGAACCTGTAATCTGCAAAAAAGAAAAAAGTGAACAGAATATTATTGGACAAAATTAAAGTTGGCTCTGGAAATTTGCTTATTCTATATTAACACATTTCTTGTAAAAAAGAAAAACAACAACAATTGATCACTCTTAATTTTTAATGCAGATGAATTCTATGGTTGTTGTCTCTTTCAGCAACCATAGGCATAGCCACGGGGGCGGGCTCTCCCCCCCCCCCCCAAGGTGGATTGAGTAGGAATTTAACACTCGTTGCCGTTGGACAAAATTAAAGTTGGCTCTGGAAATTTGCTTATTCTATATTAACACATTTCTTGTAAAAAAGAAAAACAACAACAATTGATCACTCTTAATTTTTAATGCAGATGAATTCTATGGTTGTTGTCTCTTTCAGCAACCATAGGCATAGCCACGGGGGCGGGCTCGCCCCCCCCAAGGTGGATTGAGTAGGAATTTAACACTCGTTGCCGTGTGACGCCGAACAGCATCATACAATACTTAGCTCAGGTGCTGACGCCGCCGAATGGCATCGTGATTGTGGCTTAATATTTCCCTACGTCAAACCTTCGGCACTTAAAGAGAGGTATCTGTTTTCAACAAATAAAGGTAACTTGATCACGCTAGTTACGTTAAATGAAACTTTTATAAAAAGTTCGTAAGTTGGAAGCTTTCGACCAAAACCTTCTGCGGCCACTAACATCATTCCCTACAAATCTTGCACCCTGCATCTCTACAAACTTGCAGCATTGAAGTCCTACATCCACAGGGCTCATATCATTTGCAACAACCAACTCTCTCTTCAAGAAGAACTCTCCAAAATTTCTACAATAGCCCTCTCTCATGGTTTCCCTGCTGTTATAGTCAACTCCCTCATAAAGAAATATGAAAACCATTCGAAAATCGAATGCCTCCTTCCTCACAAGAAAGAAGACCTGAAATTCTGTGGTTCTGTTCCTTACCATCCTTCCTATGCTTATAAGTTACAGATTCTTTTTAGAAGTTTTGGTTACCATCTTGCCATTAAATCTACCCCAAACATCTTAAAACTTCTACAAAGGGATAGGGACAAAGTTGAAAGCCTGAACCTCCCAGGAGTTTACTGCATTCCTATCTCTTCTTCTACTGGGGATAACTTATACATTGGAAGCACATACAGAAGCATTAGCCATAGAATTTTAGAACATAGAAAAGATGTTTCGAAAGCCAATCCCAATACTGCCTTGTCTATTTTGACAATGGAAGACACATCTGCAGTTCCCCACTGGAACGAAGCAAAACGAATTGCTTCTTTTGACAATCGTTTTGCCCTCCGTTACTGTGAAAGCATAGAAATTATGTTCAACTCAATGACTTGCAACTCCGAATCTCCTCTCTACATTCCGTTGATCTGGAGATCAATTCTAAGTTTTGGCAACAAAAATAAGAAAAATTCAAATGTAGAATCTGGCAACAATCTTAGTCCTCCATTGGCGTGATGAAGACCTAAAATAAGGTCGAAAGCTTCCAACTTACGAACTTTTTATAAAAGTTTCATTTAACGTAACTAGCGTGATCAAGTTACCTTTATTTGTTAATATTGTTACGTGTTTTGCCCATAATCGTCAGGTATCTGTTTTGTTACTAGCACTGAGAATGAGTATCCAACTGTTTAAAAATGACAGTGGTTTTGGGATAGTGGACTTTTTCTACATGGTTTAAGGGAAGGGAAAGTAGCTTGACTCCCTATAGACTTTACACAACATGCACTTTTCACTGCAATGTTTATTTTCCTTTGAACGCCACTGGTTCTGTGGTGAAGGAAACTATTAATAAATAAATGCTTGAGTGGCAAAAAGCTTTTGCTGCTTATAGAGTTTATATGTAAGAGGGCAGCCTATTGAAAATGCTAAAAGAATTTCAAGGAAACCCATATTGATTCCAATGCTTAGTTTTGTGGAAACAACGAATATATCCAGACAGGCTATCTCGAGTCCCTCTCAACCAAAAGTTCATCGGCAGGCACATCCTGCTGTGGAAATAATGATCCCAATAATAATTTGTCATCATATGCAGAAACATATTCTTTTAGTAGCTGTAGTACCACCAGGAGTGAAAGTGAAAATGGAGAATGCGACATTCTCATACTCCACCTCAACATATTTTAGCTACACATTGGTATAATGTTCCCGACGTCACGATAATAATTTTGTTCACTAATGTATTAGGACTGAAAATTAATATGATAGGTATTGAACCAATTGAATTTTTCCATCTTTTTGTGACTGAAGAATTTAACAATTTATTAGTTACCATTTACAGGATATGCTATAGACATGTTTATATCCCTTGAGTTACTGAAGGTTATAATTACAAATATCAATTATGGATAAATTTTCTCGTATTTTAGCTGGGTTGTCGGAAAAGTCATGACGTATTTAGCCATGTTTTGCAAAGGTCATTTATTGATAGAAAGAACAGAGATCAATCAATGATACAATGCCGTTTTGTTCGATAACCTTTTGCCATCTTTCAGTGAGCTGCAGAATGCATCATTCATAGAAGAACCTGTCTTTCGTGGCGAAAAACTGTACAAGGTGCTGATTTACAGCCTCATCTGAATTGAACGTTGTACCATGCAAGGACTGTTGAAGAGAATGAAACAAGTGGAAGTCTGACGGCGGAAGGTCAGGCGAGTAGGCTGAGTGTAGCAACACATCACACCCTAGCTCCAATAATTTTTGGCGGGTGATCAAACTTGTGTGTGGTCTCGCGTTGTCATGATGGAACACAACACCTTTACGATGAACGAGCTCTGGATGTTTCTGGATGATGGATTCTTTCAAACTGTCCAATTGTGATTGTTTGGTTCCATGGTAAGAGCTCGAAAAACATGACACCTTTAAAATACCATCACACTGAGACCAGAACCTTCGCTGATGAATGTCTGCTTTGGATGTTGTTTGAGGCGAAGCAGAACGTCGGGACCAAGACCGTTTGCGCAGCACATTGTTGTGCACAATCCACTTTTCGTCACCAGTTATCAGTCGCTTGAAAAAAAGGATCGTTTTCCTCACGTTTAATGAGCATATCGCAGATGTTTATACTCGCCGTCAATTGAGCTTCTCTGAGTTCATGAGGAACCCACACATCAAGCTTGCTTACGTATCCCAGCTTCTTCAGGTAGTCGTGAATGCTTGAATGATGGATGTGCAATGTGTCTGCAATATCTCGTGTCATGTAACGTGGGTTTGACTCGATCAATGCCTTGATTTGGTTGTCATCAACCTCGGTGGGCCTTTCGGACCGAGGAGCATTGTTGAGGTCAAAATCACCAGCACGGAATTTTGTGAACCACCGCTGGCACTGACGTTCTTGTAGAGCATTATCACTAAAGCCCGGAAGTTGAGGCAAAATGTCTTAAAATGCTTTTTTGCCTTTTCGGCTCATATTTGAAGCAAATGCCTTTTTATGTTTTTGATGCCTTTTTTTTTGCATATACTCAACAAATGCACTATTAAAAAATGATTTCTTCCTAAGAATGCGATAAAATCAAAGTTTTGATAACAATCTAGCTCAAGCATGCATTACGTAGTGTTTTCGGGTAAACACGTAATTTTTTTAAGTTATTCATTTCTTTTAAAAACTCTTTTTTAGGGTATAGGTGTACAAACCATAAGGTAGGTGGCATTTTCTCTAAAACGAAATCACAGTCAGCAGACATCTGAAAGTAAACACGAGTACAATCAATACATTCAAAACAAGGTGCTCCAATTCAAGCAGCGGTGGCAGACGCATGCACAGAGTCTGCGATGGTCGGCATCTCATTTTATGTTTTGCTCTCCCTAGAATCCTAGATGATAGTTTCTGAGCATGGCAGAAGTAGCCGAATCCAGTCAGATAACATTGTAACCAATCAAGCTAGAGTGAAAGCCAAGAATGTACGTACACACATAAGACCTTGAACGTAAGTACAAAACAAGGGAGGAAGATTCTGTTAGTTCGCTACCCCTAATAGATCTTACCTTCCGTCCGAGTGAAACAATAATGCCGAAAACTGCTTCTTCAACCAGTGCTAAATTAAGTTGGTATGTTCAAGAGTATGGAAGTGATATCTTGTCCACTGATGGAATGATGTTGTTTTGTAAAATATGCGATACGAAAATGAATTACGAAAAGAAATTCTTCATTTCACAACATTTGGCAACAGCTAAACATAAAGCTGCTGTTATTCAGAAGATTGGTGAAAAAAGACATGTTTGATTTCGTCATTCACTTCTACTTCGAGCAAGCAGTCAAGTGATTTGTGCCATGCTTTTATAGATGCTGGAATACCTTTGTGGAAGCTGGAAAATAATTCACTGAAGAATTTTTTGGAGAAATATACAGGGGAAAATATTCCGTGTGAAGCAACTTTGCGGAAAACATACTTAGATTCCTGCTACGTCGGTATAATGAAAGAAATACGAGAAGATGTTGGGGATAAAAATATCTGGATCAGTATCGATGAGACAACAGACGCCACTGGAAGGTATGTGGCAAATGTTGTTATACGTTCAATGGAACCTGCTCAGCCCTCAATTATCTACTTACTTACATCAGAACAACTTCCAAAAACAAATAGTAGCACGATTTTTCAAGCTTTTTGCCTCTTCATTAGCTCTTCTTTGGCCTGGCGGAATAAAGTATGAAAATGTACTATTGTTTTTAACAGACGCAGCTCCTTATATGAAAAAGGCTGCCTACAGCCTGAAAGTTCTCTTCCCAAAAATGCTTCTTTTAACTTGTTTGGTTCATGCTCTCCACAGAGTAGCGGAGGAAATATGTGGGTTATTTCCGGATATTGATGCGTTAGTGAGTAATGTGAAGAAAATTTTCCTTAAAGCTCCTCATTGAGTGCACTTATTCAAAGAGATGGAACCAAATTTTGCTTTACCGCCTAAACCGATTTTGACAAAATGGGGAACATGGATATCAGCCGCTGTATATTACGCAAATAATTTGAACAAGATTGCTGAAATTGTTAACAGTTTTCAAGAGGACGAATCCTGCGCAATACACAATGCTCAACAGATACTAGCTAAAGATTCCATTCGTAACGATTTAACTTTTATTCAAGCACACTTTTCACAGTTGCCTGATATGATTACTTTTCTGGAAAAAAAGAACGAAACGTTAGTGAATGCCTTGAAAATATTAAATGATGCAGTTAGTACAATGAAATTTGTTCCCGGGAGAAAGGTTCAAATCGTGAGTGAAAAATGTCAACGAGTTCTTTCAGCAAATAATGACTTGGAGAAAATCAAAGTCATCGCTGAAATACTCCAAGGTGAAAGTTCAACTTGTATTGAAATGGATCCTACAACTGCCTCATGTTTCAAATACGCTCCCTTATCTCCGTAGAAGTTGAAAGATAATTTTCGCTTCTAAAACATATCCTAAGTCGCAGAAGGCAGAGTTTCGTGTTCGAACATTTAAAAAACACCTAGTACTTATGTGATCGCAAAAATAAGTAAGTGATAATCATAAATGATTTTGCCAATTCAGCTGAACACCCGTGTATGATTCAGAATTTTTTGACCACTTCTATAAATGCCTATTTTTGATGCCTATTTTGACGCTTTATTTCGCTTATTTGCCTGCCTATTTTTAGCATTTTTACTGCCTCAACTTCCGGGCTTTAATTATCACCATACACTTTACGTAACTTTTCACAAGCTTGACGC
The DNA here is from genome assembly GCA_039090855.1 of Macrothele yani. Classification (NCBI taxonomy): domain Eukaryota; kingdom Metazoa; phylum Arthropoda; class Arachnida; order Araneae; family Macrothelidae; genus Macrothele; species Macrothele yani. The sequence goes on from CM077029.1 coordinate 34,061,945, forward strand.
GCATTCTTCCCTTTACAGAAGTAAAACAGTATAATATGGCGAAAATGCACAGTTTGGTCTTCCATCTTCAACTTGATTTCAAATCTCCGCAAATCAACCAAATCGTTCACTATTCTTTTTAGACTGCAACTAGAACTGGCACCTGTCGAATGCTATAACGATAAAAGAGCTGTCCATGCCTCGAGTACTTCCAAAACCGCCACGGGGTGCCAAAATACGTCATGACTTTTCCGACAACCCAATATGAGATGCGAGCACACTGCTAGGTTGATCCAAACACATAAAAGCTCATTCGTGGTGCCGCGTGGCGCCTTGTTGCATCTCGAGAGATTTGCCCTGGCTTCTTACTGACACCACATGCTTGCCGTTAAAATAGCACAGAGGCAGTGAACGTGTTAAAGTGATTGTATATTCGAGGCTTTTGCCAATGAACTGAATCCACGGACCCCCTCCCCCTTCTTTTAAGAAATTTCTGGCTATGCCACTGCCAGCAACATTGATTTATGTTAGCATAGGTGCTATTGAATTGGACATTCTTCAAGTTCACAGCAATTTATCATAGAAATGTTGCTAGATGGCAAAAAGATCTAAATTTATTACCACAAATTTGAATTTTCCACTAATTTAGGATTTTTTTTTAAAAGAAAAAGACTTATCACGTGGGTAAGTGTTCAATCTGCATCTCTACTACTAGGGTTGTCTTAGCAGTAATTTTATTTTTAGCCTGTGATGCATGCAACTCATAAAATTAATTTTTAAAATATACAAAATTCCAAAAATCTACATTTTTGAATTGCAATATCTCAAAAACTCCATTTTTAAAAATTCTGAAATATTTGCCCATTAATGCCTCAATGGTAGGTTGTTAACTGGGGGAATCAGATTACTGGATAATTTCCTTAAAAATTTTCTACAAATTTATGAAAATGCACTTCTTTCCTGCCTGCACCTTACTGTTGGATTATTATTAAGCCTTTAGCAACCAGTTTGATGAAGGCTTGTGTCCCTCATAATACCATAATGCCCGGAACTGTCTGTTGCTGCTTTCGGAATTTCTGCCCTACCCTTTAGAAGTTAACAAAAGAAGGATTAGTGGTCGGTCACCACACGAAACCTCCTATCTGTAGTCTTGGTATGCACTGACCTTCAGACGTTACCTGTCAGGTGACCACTGCAGTTTTCTGTGGAGGAGGAAGAAGGCATGTGACGTCACGAGAGAAATAATATCTCCATGGAAGAAGCCAACACTGGCTTTATTTATTTGTTTAGCGATAACAGTGGTTACTGAGAGTGATTTCTACCGATTGCGTAGAGACCTTGAAAATTCTAAGACCTGGTGGAGGTAGTGATGTGGATCAAGTAAATACCCAGTGTGTAGAGTAAATATAAATGGGTATTTACCCATTTCTTAAATACCCACCCCAAAATCAGTATTTTCAGAAAATATTTAACAACATGGTGTCACTAATTTTTGTTCGAAATATATTACGTAACTTTAAAATCAAATTTAAGTTTTTAAAATTACTTATTTTTAAATGCAATAATAATATTCAATCAGTAGGTGGCAGCCTACCTACTGATTATTATATTTCCCTCTGGTACAAGGAAATTGCAGTATCATTTCATGATGGGGAGAAAGATCATTTTTCACAAAATGCTTTAAATTACAAATGCAGGGAAATTTCATGAGTAGGGCTGGGCAGTATTGGTATTTTACCATCATGATGTATCGTCTGTGAAACATTAGTTTTCATGATGTATTGCTGGTATTCAAAATCACACCTTTCAATATTTTTTGTTCAAAAAATTGCATTTCATAAGTTCATTATACTGACTGTTTTACCAAGTTGTTAAAATGCCAAAAGGTGGAACTATGTATATTATACAGAACTTTAGTTTATTGGGAGCAGAAGCGTCGAAGATTTCCAATTCATCTCAAGTTAAATGCAATAAGATTTGAGTGCATGAAGACCCTCATTTGTATTTGAAAAATTACACAATGAAAACATTTTGTTATTCTACAAATGATATCTCTTGAGAAACTGCAAAATAATTCATTCAGCAAAATAAGGTGGTCTTGTCTCAAAACATATTTTGCTATCTGTTCAGTATGCATCAAAATATATAAATTTGATTAGGGTATGCTATAAAAACAAAGTGGAAAATTTATTTATACTTCAAACCCTGGCTGTGAGTGAAAAATTAAACTTGCCGATAGAGCTAAAGAAGAAACTTCTTGATGACGGTGTGTTTTGAGTTCATGTCGAAAAAATGGTTAGCATTTTGAAACCGATAGTGGATTTACTTAACAAATTTCAGTCAAATGAGCCACCGATACATTCTGTGTTTTCTGAATTTGAAAACCTTCAGGCTACTTTAAGTGAACAACTGCGTGTATCATAACCCTCTGCAAAAAAACTGAAGAACAATTAATACTAAAGAAAGAAATTTACAGAAAGGAGAGAGTTTGGCCTAGGATTCATTTAGCAGCAGATCTTCTGAATCCAGCTTCACAAGGTTGTAAATTGGGTCCTATCCAATTGACTGATGCAATAAGTTTAATTTGTGATGTTGGAAAACACATGGGACTAAGTAACATACAATTAAAAACAGATTTGGCAAACTACAGAGACAAAGATGGACTCTGGGCAAGGAAGTTTGTATGGGAAGGAGACAAGGAATTCGCCTCGTGAGTCCCAAACTATGGTGTAAAGGTCTAAGAGGGACAAATAAACTGATGGAAGTCAGCATTAGGATCTTAAGTGCACAATAACATTAGCAGCCACTGAAAGATCATTCAGCACATTCCAAGTCTGGTAACTACCATGATGATACAAATACAGAAAAATATGATATGAACTCAGAAAATTTCTACAAATGGATTGAAAGCCAGTTGCTCCTAATTAGGTATTACACTCTATTATCATCCTGTACTCTGTACTTTCTAAAAAATTGCCTATGCAGCGTTCGAATTACCCAGTGGTCTGCTGGGCATTGGCCAGTAAAACTTCCGCTGGGCCACTGAACTATTGATTTTACTGGCCCAGATGACCAACAAACTTCTTTTTTTTTCTTCTAATTTGTCACAAGTTAAAAAATTAATTTCTTCTTATTCTTTTACCTTGCTGTATGGTTTTCTTTTTATGCTGTAAACTAGTAATAGGTTCGTAAAATGCTATTGGATGCCAGTTTTTTTTTTTTTTTTTATTATCCCTCATGATATGTAAAGAGCGGAAGAAACAAATACAGAAAAAAGTTTCCCAGTCTTTGTCTTGTAACTGCAACAGCTGTATTTTGTTACTTCTGTTCACATCATTTCTAATGAGCAGAAGTAAGCAAAATAAATGTCCTGATCTTCCTTGGATTCACCCACCCTAATGCACCTGATACTGACACCAGACAGAACCCGACTTTTATTTCTGCCCCAAGAAAACACTAGCAGAGGAGGTCAATTGGATGTGTGGAAGTAATTTTTGCAAGAGAGTTAATTTACATGAAATAGTATTCAATGGGGGACTAAAACTAACTTCATGGGAAAGTAGGAGGGATGAGCAATAAGACTAAAATAAAGAAAAGGAAGCAAAACCCTAAAAAATAAAATATATAAAAAAAATTGCTAATGTATGTGAATTTTTGTATGCTTAGTCTCCTCGTTCCCTTCTTACTTGAAAACAGATTAGGAATGCACTCTTATTCTGCTGTATCACCAATCCATCAGAATCTTATTCTAAAAGCATTCTTTGTCCTGTGAGTTGCACTTTCAAATCAGAAATTAACAAGAAAGATGACACCGAATTTTCGGGTGTAATAAGCACGTCTTTTGAATCATTTCTGACGCAAATTAAATTTATCAAAGCTATTCAAAGTCAGTGGAACCGGTATGGAAAACAATAGATCTGATGAAAGAAGATTTTCAATCGGGTTTTTAATCCCTCAGATATTGCTGTAAATGGAATCATGAGCTTACGAACTCTTAGAAACAAGAGATACCGACAAAAATAAGATGTGACTTTACGTCCCCTGGTGGGAAAACCATGCAATATTTTAGGAAGAAAGTTTTCTCAAAAGGTTTATCCATATAAGCGGTATCAGTCCAAGAAAAAAAAAAATGTCCAGTTTTCAGGAGTCCAGATTTTGCAACAAATACTCCAGAAGCAGAAATTAACGCTTATGACCCCTGGTGGCTAAACCATTCTTTACCAAACATTAGAAATTATGTGAAAAATATTTTCCATCAGGTCTTGTATGCGATACAGGAAGAATTTTTCAAATCAGAGCTTTCGGAACAGAAATAACGCAGAAAACACACTTTACCTTTGTGCCCCCTAGCGGAAAGTCTATGATATACTTGAACATTTTGAATTTATAGGAAAAACATTTTGCATCGGGAACACTATCCAACAAAGAAGGAACTTTTCAAATCATACTCTTAGAAGTAGAGATATTGACAAAAATAAGATATACATCTACGTCCCCTGGTGTAGAACCATGCATTTTTTCAAGAAGGAAATTTTCCTAAAAGGTTTGTCCACATGATTAGTATCGGTCAACAAACGACTTTTTTTTCAATCGAGATTTTAGAAGCTCATATTTTGCTGCAAATACAACAGAAGCGAAAATTAAGACTTACGCCACCTGGTGACTAAACCATTTCTTACAAAAATTTGAAATTATGTGCAAACGATTTCCCATCAGGAGCTGTATGCGGTGTAGAACGAATTTTTCAAATCGGAGATTTAGAAGCAGAGATATAGGGGGAAACGCAATTTACACTTACGCCCCCTAGTGGAAAATCTAAGAATTACTTGAAAATCTTGAAATTATATGAACCACATATCACACTAGAAACATTATCCAACAAAGAAGGAATTTTTCAAATCGGACTCTAGAAGTAGAGATATTGACAAAAATAAGATATACATCTACGCCCCCTGGCATAGAAACCATGCACTATTTTAAGAAGAAAATGTTTCTAAAAGTTTTGTCGACATGACTAGTATCGGTCAAAAAATGACGTTTTTTTCAATCTAGAATTTAGAAGCTCATATTTTGTTGCAAATACAACAGAAGCGGAAATTGAGATTTACGCCCCCTGGTGGCCAAACTATTTTTCTTTTTTACAAAAATTTGAAATTATGTGCAAACGATTTCCCATCAGGTGCTGTATCCGGTGCAGAAAGAATTTTTCAAATCGGAGATATAGAAGCAGAGATACAGGGGGAAACACAATTTACCGCTATGCCCCCTATGAATTACTTGAAAATTTTGAAATTATATGAAAAACATGTCGCACGGAAAACACTATCCAACAAAGAAGGAATTTTTCAAATCGAGCTCCTAGAAGTAGATATTGACAAAAATTAGATGTACATCTACGCCCCTGGTGGAGAAACTGTGCAATATTTTTAGAAGAAAGTATTCCGAAAAGGTTTATCGATGCGAGTGGCATCAGTCCACAAAAGAATTTTTTCAATCGATATTTTAGAAGCTCCGAATTTATGGCAAAGACATCAGAAGCAAAAATTAACACTCATGCCTCCTGGTGGCCAAATTATTCTTTACCAAAAATTTGAAATTATATGCGAAAGATTTTCCATCAGAAGATGTATCCGCTGAAGAAAAAATTTTTCAAATCGGAGTTTTAGAAAAAGAGTTATGGGGGAAAATGTAACATACTTTTACGCCCCCTAGCGGAAAATCTATGCGTAATTTGAAAAAGTAACGACAGAAATGGGTAAATGGATTCCAAAGATAAAAAAAAAAAATTTAATCAGATGTTTAGAAGCAAATATGTGGAATAAAACGTATTTTTGAATTCGACATCATCAGCATTTATGCCCTCTACCGGCGAAATTGTACATCGTAAAAAAAACGAAATGAAGGATCATCATTTGCATATTTCAAGCTTCCGAATGCAAAAAGAATTTTTCAAATCGGACTAATAGTTGCAGAGATATCGTGGGTACAGACGGACGGACGGACAAACCGATAACAGAAGCACGATCTTTTTTTACAAAAGACGTGCTAAAAAATATATATATTAGAGGTAATTCCATTGAAATACATTGTTTTCTACATATATTGTAAATGTCTAAGCGATGGCTTCTGATTATTCGTCCGAGATGGTTCCGGGTACGAATCCTGGTAGGCATGGATGTTGTGTTTGTCTCACGGCACTCGCTCTTTCCCTTCCCTGAAACCAGTGGCCCTAAATTAGAGACGGGCGATTGCTTATAGCCCATTGAGTTGCTTACGGTGGTTGTTAAACTCCCAATAAAAATAAATAAATATTGGGTATATAAATAAGTTTTGAGAGATTTGAGCTGAACAAACTACGTTGTTGGAGAACAGAAACGATATTTTAATATTAATTGAAGTATGCTCCCTCTGAAGCTACAACTTTACCCCATCTTTCGGGCAGTGAACGTATGCCTCGAAGGAAGAATTCCGGTTCCTTGGAAGATATCCAGTTGTCCAGCCAATTTTTGATGTCTTCATAAGAACTAAACCGTTCTCCAGAAAGTGCTGACTGCATCGACCGGAAAAAATGGTAATCCAATGGCACAATATCTGGCGAATATGGTGAGTGGGGTAGAACTTCCCAGTCGCATCCTTCTAAATACTTTTTCACAGGTCGAGAAACGCGTGGTCTTGCGTTCTCATGCTGTAAGATGACTTTGTTGTGTCTATTCTCCCATTCCGGCCGTTTTTGCGTGAGAGCTCGTTTTAAACGCGTTAATTGGGTTCGATACCGATCACCAGTAAAAGTTTCTGACGGTTTCAGCAGTTCATAGTGGATCACACCCTTCTGGTCCCACCAGATACACAGCATTACCTTTGAACCATGGATATTGTGTTTTGGCGTACGTTGAAGGACCTGGTTCACTTGGCTTCACCTTTTGTTTCTGCCGTTTAGGGTTATCGTACCATATCCATTTCTCGCCGGCAGTAATAATATGATGCAGAAAACCCTTTCTTTTTTGCCTTTGAAGCAGCAATTCGCAAATGGTTTTTTGACGTTCTAGGTCTCTTTCCTGCAAAGCATGTGGAACCCAATTCCCTTCTTTTTGCACCATTCCCATGGCAGCTAAATGTTGTGAAACACATGGTTGACTAACATTTAATGCTGCTGCTTGTTTTTTTTTTTTTTGGGTCTGGCATGGATCCTCGTCAAGTAAAGCTTCCAATTTGGCGTCAGCAATTTTTTTGGTGCTCCAGAACGTTCTTTATCACTGACATCGAAATCATTCCTTTTGAATCGTCTAAACCAATACTCACATGTTTTTATGGATGAGGAATGTTCACCATAGATTTCTTACATTAAGCGATAGCTGTCGGCAGCACTTTTCTTGACAATAAAGTAATGCAATAACACTTCCCGCAAATGCTGTTTTGCCGGAACGAAAGTTGCCATTTTCCATCAAGTAAAACAAATACGTCTTTGCACCTCAATTGAACGTCGTATACTGACTCTGACAGCTGGTGTCTCATACTGCGATATCGCAGTGTTGCCACCTTAAAATACATGCAAGCAGTAATAAGTACGACACCGAACGGAAATCCCTCAAAACTTATACCCAATATATATATATATATGTCTAAGTTTTTTCAGTTTTTTTTACGGACCAGTGGGCATTTTGGTGAACCAGTGGTTTGCAAATTCTAGTGGTCCGCTGGGCCAGTAAAAGATTCGTTTCTAATTCTAACACTTCTCTATGGTGAGCTGGATGAAGGTTGGCTTACAAGTGTGGCTGCAGGAGCACAACATTCATTTCATAACTGACATGCTGAATCTAAATTTGCTCCAACTTGCTTGCAATTTGAAACTTCAACAAATGTTTTTCATTGATAAGTTTGTAATAGCACATCTTAAGATTCCCACATTATCACTCTGGTTTGAATGCCATCGAGGTGATTAAGGTCAATATCAAAAATTATGTGGGCCATCATAATGCTTCTTTTACAAAAATATGACACAAACACTTTGACAAAGAGGGAGCATTAAATAAAACCATTACTGCAGAAAAATGGGAGTCATGTGTAAATCATGTATGAGCGGCTTTGGCAGAAAAAAACTGCATTTCTAATGAAATTGTGGATTAAATACTACAAAATGAACTTGAAAAAATTGTTAAACATAAGAGGGCATCAATAGCAAGGATAAAACAGAAGACATGTCAGCTGATGAAGAATTTCACATGGAAATAATAGAATATTTATCAGATCTTTTTTTTTTTTTTTTTTTGACCAGTTATGCTTAGATTTATTTCTGCCCATTTAAGCTGTGCCACTTTTCAATAAAAATTTGAACAAATGTCTCTCAGTTTCTTGCTCTCTCAAGGCATTTTGTCTGTGTCAGTGCCACTCATTGAGAATGTGGTATTGGCTCAAAACGTTTCCCTCTTTCTGCTATCAGCATTTGTCTCCTGTGTTCCAAACATATACTTTCTCTTTCACCAGTGCAAACATTCCCAACACTGCATTAGCATTTAACTTACCAAAAATGGGCACCCCTAAAACTTGTCACATTTATTATTTCTCACTTTTCAGCTTAAAGTTAATGACCTGTTCCGCATGTTTTATTTTATTTTTGCCATGATTTTAGTGATAATTTTCATTTTATTAAAACATAAATGTATTGCTTTAAAAAAAGGCCTTGAAAGAATTTATTCCTCATGTATTATACTTCTGAAAATATGTTCAGTTCGTTTTCTAGAATAGTTCCTTCAAAAAACTTTTTTTTTTTTCTTGTGTTGTTGTGGTCCACAGTGTGGGTGCAGTGTTATCATTTACTACCTGGATATAAATTAGCAGTTAAGGTAAACAGCACAAAATAAAACACTCTTTTTTATATAAGAATCGCTAAAAGGAACTTGAACGCACCCTATCTACAAGAACACATGGAAAACTGGAACAACAAACACACAAAAATCAGTAGGGTGTATTGTTTAGGTAAGCACACTCACTTTGATAGAAAAAGATTCAGTTAATTTTAGAGGATAAAATGGATTGGTATTTCTTGTTTAGGCTTATTTCACAGTGAAAACCCTCCAAATACGTGGCATCAGTGAATAAACAATTTTTTTCCAATCATCATCACTAAGCTGTTCTCTGAGATTCAGAGGTTAGCTCCACAAAGAAATACAAACTCCAGATATTTTTTACTTACTGTTGCCGTGTCAAACCTCCATTTACAGCAATCTTGACATACAACTCGGGCTTCACTGACATCCATCACACGCCGTACACAAGATCTTCTATACTTCATACTCATAATCTTTTTCTCATGCAGACACTCCTGAATCCTCCCATGACTTCCTTGGCCTTCCTCTGCCTGCCTTTCCTTGTTTCCACTTGGGCTAAAAAGATTTTCTTAGTAAGCACCTCATCACTCACTCATTCAGTCATTCTTTCAACATGGCCAAACCACCGAAGCACATTAGTCCCCATCTTGCTAACAACATTTTGCTTCCCATTCTTGCCATGAGCCCCCCCCCCCCCCGTAAGTAACTTATTTCTCCAGCACACAAACAACTCCTATGTTTTTTCTGTAGTACCCAGGTTTCACTGCCATACATCAGAGTAGGAACGCACTTTCATACACAGCCATGCGGGACTCTCTTGAGAACCCATCATTCCTGTGAAAACCTCACAAGCAGCCATGACTTTCAATGAAGAATTCACTCGCCTACTAATTTTACCATTATATTTTTCAATCAGAGCTGAAAATATGCAGCTTACCCATTGAAGAAAAACTTCAACTTTTTGGTGCATATCGGTCTTCGCTCATAGCTTTTCCGTGATATCCATGGAAAAGCTTCAATACATTAGCCACATTTTTCTTCGATACATTAGCCACATGTTTTCAGTTCTGTTTGAAAAATACAGCATGAAATACACCCAGGAGAATGTACTAAATATATCCTTAGCAAAGGTGTTATCCAGTGCTTGTGATCTTAATATGTGGAATATAGATTAGACTTTTAACGTTTTTTATTAGAAAAACACGTTTTATTGTTCTGTTCAAGATGTTTCAAAGATTTGTTTAATCGTGATGCAGTACATTGGTAGATATTCACAATGCGATTCATTCAAAGATGTAGTTTATGCACAGTTTGAAATAACTTATCCAAGTTGTACTAGAGGGCGACTTAGGAAAAATTGCACTTTGACAAGTAGCATGACAGAGCAGAAACGAAGAACATTAACATAGCGGGAATGAATTCTACACACTTCGCTTGAGAATGCCCAATTGAGTGGGTAAAACACGTAGTGAGCATTTATGATCGACAATACATAGGGAGGATATAACGTGAATGATTACATCAGATGAATTTAGCTAACAAAAGACTCCTTCCAGTTATTTACTAGTAGAACTTGGATAAGTTATTTTTGATTGTGCATTTACAAACTACATCTTTGAATGAATCATATTGTGAATATCCACCAATGTACTGCGTCATGATTGAACAAATCTTTGAAACGTGTTGAACAGAACAATAAAATGAAGTGTTTTTCTAATAAAAAACCCATTAAAGTCTAACAGGAGATATATCAATAAATAAAGTGATGTGCACGAAAAAAATATGATAGATTCAAAATGGGAAACCTTAAAAATTTCGATCCTACAAGAATTTTATATGATAAATAATAACAATGTAACAGAGAAACTCGGAAGCCTGCAAATTCAGAAGTTATAAAACAACAACTGAAACAATAATATACAAGTACGTACTTATAAAGCTTTCCTATGCAGGAAAGAAATATGTTATTCAGCAGGTCTTAAGACCAAAAGAAATATACCCAGAAGGACCAACAAGTGGCAGCACGAACTGGCTTTCATATAATCTGAATCTATGCCAGAAAACCATTACTGTGGTAGTTGTGAGCTGTATGGGCCTGAGGATGCACACTGTAATATGTAAGTAAAATGCATCCGATTATTTTTATCACTTCTTGGTATTTGCATTTAAAACTTCTCATCTTAAGAATCATCCTTCGTGTAGGAACTATGTAACTTATCCAAAAGAATGACACTCAAGACATTAAGGAGAATATGTGGAGACATCATTGCTGCAAAGTAAAGTAATAGAGATATATATTTTTAAGAAACTAATTTAAAATATAAATCAAAAATATATTTAGTACATAGATTATGCAAAATATTTTTTAAACAATACACTTACTTTAAATAATGAGAAAGTTACTGAGGAAATGATGAAAATAATGTGCACACAGTACATAAAAGATGGAGCAAAAATGTTGAAGTAAAACCACATAGAAACACTTACTCCAAAACTAATTTTTTGCTATAAGTTCTTTTAAACAGAATAGCCTATATATTGTATACCTAACTGCATCAGCTCTTTGATGTCAAGGACCAGTTTTTGACATAAGTGATATAAGCTATCAAAAACTATTTTAAACTGTCAAAAACTACGAGACAGAAAAAAATTACTTTCGCCTTTTGAGTAACTTATTGGTATTAATAATTTATTAGAAGTTAGGAACTCACCTAGATTTTTTTTTTTTTTTTTTTTTTTTTTTTTTGCAAATTTTATAACATTGAGAAAAAAAGAAAGCTGTTTTTGTTAACTTTAAAAATTTCTTCATATGCACAGAACATATAATTTTATCATAGAACTAAGCTGAGTTATTACTATTTGCAAATCTAATAGTCTGGCTTTACTTCTTGCTCATAGAGTATGATAGCGCATTGCTAATTTTACAAATTTGTACACTTCTGTTAAAACTTATACAATATGTAGCTTAAACTATACATAATATCTAAGGTATTTTACCTGATATTGTCAAAGTATTTCTCACGTTTGCTCTGTGAGAAATACTTTGACAATATCAGGTAAAATACCTTAGATATTATGTATAGTTTAATTAAAATCACATTTATAACATAAGACAACCTATAAGGTAGTCTCATGAATTGCATTTTTCGTAAATATGTAACTTAGAGTGTACAATAGAGCTGGCAGGACTAGACAGCAAAATTGTTAAAATTTAAACAAGTTCAGGAGTCTTAAAACCTTGGCATTTGGACAATCCTTTCCACCGGATCACAGGATTGGTTTTCTTTCAACTTCTGAAATAGGATGGAGAGAATGGTTCTTCCTTGGCTTCATAACAAACATGCAGAGGGAAACACCCACTAATCCTTTCTAACACTCTTGTGCAGGCACATTCTTTTTGCATGTTGGTTAACCATTCCTCTCTGTTTAGTGTATAAATAAAGGATTACTTCAGGATTTGCTCCATTTATTTTTCACTTTTTTAGTATGTGGTATAACAGAACTTTCAAGAGACTAAGCCAAACAGTGCATGCATCTGCAATTGTAGCTGCATCTCACTGAAGAGTGTCTAACACAATGCTGATAGGCTTAGGCTACAGTAAACGATATTTGTGCTGTTTGTATAAGTTATAATCATTAATCAGGCAAACAATTCCAGTATTAATTTCAGCCTTGTGGTCTTTGATTTTCTAAAATAATGACCTATTGTGATAGTTTCAAGGCTAGTGAGTTGGTGGTTCCATCTTGTATACCTTAGAAGTTTCAGTTTCTCAGATTTCAAGTGCTCTTTAAGCCGTGCTCTAGGTTGATGATGGTTTCTAAAATATTTATATGCTTTAACTGCATGTTGATGACAGCTTCAGGGGATGGGTCTTGCCCCAGTAAGTTTAGACAATGTCTCTAGCACCCACACGCTACAAAGGCCTGGATAATTACATTCAGCAAAAGCTATCTGTTTTTCTTCCTTTAAAAAGATTAGTTGAAATTAGGTTAACTAGCTTTAAACTTTCTTGGGAATTGCATACCTAGCTGCATCAGCTCATGCCTAAGAAAGAGTTATTTACAAATAATCTCCCAACACACTAGAAAAATTTTGCTCCTTAAGGACAGTGAAGATGCACCTATTCAAGTAGCTGCACTGTGAGTAATTTGGGTAGGGTTGCAAATGTTACACTTCATAAACCAACTGGATTTTTCCATTCCTAAGGTTTGTAGTTCTTGAAGGTTTTTGAAAACATAGAAGATCTCAACTCTTTCGTAGAATGCATGTCCTCACAATTCCCCTTCATTAAGTTCACACTAGAGCTTGAAACTAATTGCAAGCTACCTTTCCTAGATTTCCTGTTGGAGAGAAACTCCAATAATCATTCCATTCAACATTCAGTCTACTGCAAGCCTACATCCAGTGTTTCGATTATTCCTAATTCTTCCACCCATCCAATGAGTTACAAATTGGTAGCACTAAGGTACTTGCTCCAATGTGCCATTTCTAATTCTTCGAACATTCGCCTATGTAAACAGGAAATTAAAATCATCAAACAGATCGCTGTTGCCCACGGATATGAAACACATGTGGTGAACCGTTTATACAGGAAATTGCAGTCTACCAATACATCTACCTTAACCCAAGATTCTAAACCCCGTAAATTCATCAGAGCCATAAACTTTGATCAGAGATCTACTCCGATATTAAAAAATGTTTGTCACCGACATAATCTAGACTTTGGAGTTAAAACAAGAAATATTTCAGCTTTAATTAAAAAAGAACGCAATCCAATAAAATCTTACCATAAGTGTGGTGTCTACATTATTCCTTTACAAGCTACAAACACCGAAGAACCTCCCAAAGTATACATAGGATATACAAAACAGAACTTAAAGACAAGAATTAGAGGCTGTCTTTACATTATACTTATGTTCACTATGTCCACTGCTCTTTCAAAACTCACCATTGATGTATCATACCTATTCCTATGGAAAAATTCAACTATACTTGCAACACCTCAAAATAAAGCTCTCTTACAATTCACCGAAAGCCCTATCATTATGGTTTGTTATCTTGCAACGATAATATTCCTTTTTACATTCCAACCCCTGGAAATCCTTATTATGCAAGTTTCCTCAAGATCACATGAAGAAATCTCCATCCAATAATGACTCTCAACAGAAGTTATGGACTGACATATGATGACATATGTTGTCTCCTACGACATCACGACGACTTTGATCAAGTAAATATAATCTCGTTACTTCCATCTGTAATATAGTAAACATCTGAGGATGAACCCACTGTGGGTTCGAAAGGTCTTGTGTATTTTAAATTTTTTAGTATTAAATTAATTTTTAAACTTGTGTAAGTTGTAGGAGTTCATCAAGTTTTTGAATCGTGTAAAGACTGTGTGTGTTGTATTCGATCTCCATTACTACACGAAAAACATATTATTCTTCATTCTTCTTCTCTCTCTCTAATTTCTGGAAGTCTCAGTTTATAATCCTTTGGTAACAAAGGAAGTGGAGTGGAGATAGCAGAAGAAGTTGTGTTAATGGATTCAAGTCTCATTAATCTTCATGTATAAAATGTGGCAGTGTGGGGTAGTCACTTCTTAATTAAAGGTTGATTTTTCAATGAAAATATTTTCACAACAGATTCAGATTTTATATATTGCATAATAAAAAGTTATGCTATTTAAAAATCTTACTACAGACATTATATTACTCACATGGTAATTATAAATATTGAACGGGAATTATCGAGGATCAATTTATTAAGGAGGTGCATTACCTCTCAAATTTTCGATCTATACACTAGATCATCTTCAGGAGTTCTTGCGTCTTACTACTTCCACAGGTCTGGCCAGACCTGTGGAAGTAATAAGACGCAAGAACTCCTGAAGATGATCTGACCTGTGGAAGTAGTAAGACACAAGAACTCCTGAAGATGATCTAGTGTATAGATTGAAAATTTGAGAGGTAATGAATGCACCTTAATAAATTTATCCTCGATAATTCCCGTTAAATATTTGTAATACTGAAAGTAATAAGAGGAAGCCATGAAGTCGTTAATTATCACATGGTAATGTAAATTATTACATACATACTATCTTAAAATGCTATTTTAAAATTAAAATGGGATATTTGAGGTTTTTGATGCCTGAATTTTTGACATAGGTTCTTGACGTGACAGTTTAAATGAAGGAGGTCTTCCGGTCCAATGAATCTCATTTTCTGTGAATACACAACGGTGACAGAAGAGGTGCCAGGGGCATACAATGTGTGACTGCCGATGCATGGAAGTGTGTAGTCGAATGAATCTACACTCGCTATTCCCCTCCGCAGGATGTGTTTATGTGTGGAGAACACTGTCTGAAACATACAACCCAGACTGTATGCTCCCAACAGTGCAGCACAGTAGTGGTTCTGTCATGCTCTGGGTGGTCACACCATGGTTTTCAGTTGGTTTCATGATCACCTTGAAAAGACGAATGACCTGCAGGGCGTATGAAACCATTTTGGCCGACCAAGTCCATCCAATGGCTCAGGCATTGTTTCCTGCAGGGGATGCCATCTATCAAGATAATGCTCCAATTCACAGAGCTTGGAATGTCCAATCATGGTTTGAGGAAAATGACAATGAACTTTCACACCTTTCTTGGCCTCCCCAATCACCAGACTTAAACATCATCGAGCCATTGTGGTGTGTGTTGGGAAACAGAGTAAGATCCTGTTATCCTCCTCCTGCATCTCTCAAGGACCTAGAGCAGTTTCTGCACGAAGAATGGTGTAACATCCCACTAACCACCATCCAGGACTTGCATGCATTCATTACAAGGAGCATTCAGGTGGTTTTGAATGCCAAAGTTTCTCCCACACCCTACTTGGTATGGAAAACCTTCTTTTCCTAGATGTTCACATTATTCTATCCAACCTATGGTATTCCTCTCTAGTAGTGCTTTCTTTTAGAAGGAAAGTATGCCATAACACATTATCTGGGTTGTTCTAGAATGGTTCATATAACGTGGGAGACTTTCAGATATTGCCCTGGCCTCCAAATTCCTCAGATATCAATCCAATCAAACTTCTGTGGTTTGGAATAATTCTTGATGACGACATATCACGCTTCAGTTACGTAAAAATTACAAGTGCTGGAACGACGTTTCGGTAGCAACTTCTACCTTCATCAGCCATGGAATGAAAATGTGGTATTAGCATCAGTTGTTGTGCCAAATTTCAAAATAGCTTTCCAAATGATGGTTTGCAACATCCCTTCTGCTCTTCAAAACAAATATCAGAACATCACCAACATTGGCAAATTGCATGGCTTTCCACCCCTCTTAGTACATAGGCTAATTAAGAAATTTGAGTCACAGAATAGATCTATCAGTTTATTGCCCGAACTTTCCACCGCTCATCAGTTTGTGGACACTTTGCCCTTCAGCCTGGCCTTCACTCACAAAGTTTGCTCCATTTTCAAGTCTTTAGGCTACAGGATTGCTGTTAAACCAGCTCCACATCTTCTTAACCTTATCCTTAAAGACAGAGATCCCAATAGATCCCTAGAGTTGCAAGGGGTCTACTCTATCCCTGTCACCACTTCCACAGGCATTACCCATTATATTGATTGGTTGTACTTACCGAAGCATCAACCGGCGATTGGTGGAACATATAGCTGATATTAAAAAAGGCAACCCTTCCACCTCCCTTTCAATTTTAACCATCAGCGATACGTCCGCGATTTCCGATTGGCAAAATGTTAAACGCATCGCTCTGTTCAGCAATAGGAAAGCCCTCGGTTACTGCGAAAGCATCAAAATCTTCCTTACTCCCAACACCTGTAATGCAGACGCATCTTTTAATATACCTATCATTTGTAAAGCTATTTTAAAATCTGGCAACTGATGCTAATACCAGGTCTTTCATTCCACGACTGATTAAGGTAGAAGTCGCTACCGAAACGTCGTCCCAACACTTGTAATTTTTATGTAACTGAAGCGTTATATGTCGTCATCAAGAATTATTCTAATGTTTTGTGTGTTACGTGTCTCACTGCCAATTATTCTCGCTATGATCTGTGGTTTGTGATGAATACCAAATCCAATCTGTGGTGGCTC
This sequence comes from Macrothele yani, assembly GCA_039090855.1. NCBI lineage: Eukaryota > Metazoa > Arthropoda > Arachnida > Araneae > Macrothelidae > Macrothele > Macrothele yani. The sequence continues at coordinate 34,078,857 of CM077029.1, forward strand.
AACCATGTAACTTACAATCTTGAGTTAAAAGTATCTACTGGTAACATGTTGGTATCACAAAACACCTTTAGAAATTGTGTTGCTTCCATGCAATTGCTGGGTAAGAGCTGTTTTGGCTGAACATAGAGGAGAAATATCATATTAAGCAGGTAGTCATAATGTTTTGGCTCTTTGGTGTGTCGTTACATAAAGGTTGACATGACTATCCCGGTGGCACAGTAGTCTTGAGCATTGGCTTCTGACCATTCATCTGAGATGGGTCTGGGAGTGAATCCCCATAAGGCATGGATGTTGTGTTTGTTTTATGGCATTAGCTCTCTTCCTTCCCTGGAACCAGTGTCCCTAAGTAAGGGACAGGGGACTACTCATAGCCCATTGAGTTGTCATTAAACCCCCAAACAAACAAAATTGTTGATAATAACAAGGTTGCTTACCTTTTTCACATTTCACTGCACATTTTATTCTTTTTGTTGTCATGCTTGGTTTAAGCCTCCAGTGCGGTGTTCTATTTTTTGTCTTCAGGTTCTTTCAAGTGTTCGACGAACGCTCAAGTCCATGAAGTGCCTTGCTTTCCAGGTCGCAAAATTGTATCCTCCCCCTCCCCACCCTTCCCACCAGTGTGTAAAACCCAACCTTCATTGGTAAAAATCCCAATTCTTGAACTCAAAAACCTTTTGATATTATCACGAACACAAGCTGCCTATTTACATACATAGAAAATGCCGAACGGAAATATTAAAAAACGTATATACAACTATTGACATAAGACTCATCTTATTCTGGTTTTTACCAACGAAGGTTGGGTTTTACACTCTGGTGGGAAGGGTGGGGAGGGGGGAGGATACAATTTTGCGACCTGGAAAGCAAGGCACTTCATGGACTTGAGCGTTCGTCGAACATTTGAAAGAACCTGAAGACAAAAAATAGAACACCGTACCGGAGGCTTAAACCAAGCATGACAACAAAGAGGGAAAAATGTGCAGTGAAATGTGAAAAAGGTAAGCAACCTTGTTATTATTATAATTGTATGCACATAAATTTAAAAACAACTGTGGCTTCTGCTATAGATGTTTTAACTTGAATTTAAAAATGTTGATATGCTAGCATGAGTTCATTGCAGCTCATGTGAATGTTAAAATATTGTTGACTGGCATAGCAGCAAATTATTTAATGAATTCCATACCTGTATTAACCCTTTCCACATTGAATAACATTTCACCCATTTAAAGAGTGGAAGAAATATTCTTCTCATAATACGTGGCAAATATTATGAGAATATTTCTTCCACTCTTTATATCTGAACAACTGGAGATTTAATTTACAAAGCTAGATGGCAGCAGAATCTGCATAAATTAAGAACGCGTTCGGAGAATATTCCGATGCTCTTAACACACAGATACTTGCGAATTTACCGTCGTGGGTGGTGCAATGGATAGCATGCTTGAAAGGTAATCGGGAGATGCGGGTTCGATTCCCACTGCACGGCGATGAAATTTTGAAGTTTTCTGATGTGATTTGATTCACGTGTGAAACAGTAATTACAGTCAATTCAGCGATGTCTGATTGCTGTGTTATAATTATCGTGACATTTCACCCATACTCACATTTTTTTTTATTATTATTTTTTTTTATCAGTAGATTCCACAACTTAGCTGCAAAGGTGCTTTGGAAAGCTTGATGCAAAAAAAAAAAAAAAAAAAAGTATTTCTCCAGCCTCGACATACAAGCTGTAGAGGCATCATTGGCAGGGTAGGTGATACTTGACATGCGAGCTATTCGGCAGTTTTGTAAAGTTGGGTGTCACCCGACCGTCAAGTGAAAAGGATTAAGTAACTTCAATTCTGGCTTGAATCCATTTACTGTTATTAAAATACTAGTTCATTGATTGCTACAGTGTTTTTTTTTTGTTTTTGTTTTTACCACGTCGTGGGTGCTGTTTATGGACAAAATACCATCAGTGATGAATATATATAAAAAGTTCTTTTTTGAAGTTTGCTATTTGATTAATCATAAATTAAGTTTATGTACTGTATGTTTTGAGAAGGGGCAGGAAGAGTGTGAAATCATTTGTCTGCTGCAAACTTGACCTTTTTTTTTTAGTTTTGCTGGTGCTTGTGGAATTTCTCTAATTTTCATGTCTTGAAACTAATTTATGCCTATATCCATTTTTAGCTATTCTGAGTGTTTCAGACAAGACCGGTCTTGTTCCTTTTGCAAAGGCACTCTCTGCTGCTGGTTTGAGGCTTGTTGCATCAGGAGGAACAGCCAAAGCTTTGCGTGATGCTGGATTAACATTAAGGTGCATTTTCTTTGACTATTTATATTGTTCATGAGCCAAAAGTTTGGAAACAGTTTTGAGATTATGTATGAAGAAAATAGATGAATTTCAACATTTTATCTAAAGTGAATCAAATACTTCATATTGAGTATTCTATACCAAAAATTGTAATACAGTAAAAAAATTAGTTCACGATTGGGTCATTCCATGTCAAATCAACCAAGAATCTGGACCTTGATGTCTCAGATTTCAATGATTTTTGGTTTATAGTTTGTACCTATAGGGTATATGAAGAATCTAAAACTTTGAGATTTTTGGGATCAGCATTTTTCTTTTTTCTGAAAACTACAAAAATGCTGGATTTCAGACCATTCATAAAAAAGTTAACAAGTTTGCTGGCAGTAATACCAAAGGGCTCATCAGTATCTCATTTTAAAGCTCATTTTTTATACACTTTAATTTGGTATGCAGCACAACCTAGTTTGAAAGGGGGGAGGGGAGGGGGAGCAGAACCATATGCAGCACAACCCTGTTGACCTATTTTCAAAATTTTTGTTTTTGAGAATCTCAAACACTATTTTTGATTTTTTCAAACAAATATATGTTAATATCACTTATTGGCTTAGAAGTATGCTAAGTTTAAAAATGGAAAAATGATGGGTTTTCCAGGGTGAGGAGCCGGTCACCTTTTTCAGCTTTTGTCACCTTTTCAAACCTTTTTTGACCATATTGGAGGGATTTCTAAGCATATATTATATATTAGGAGAAGATAAATCAGCAATGACCGAAAGAGTTTTAAACAGTGTACTGACTGTGAGGGATGCCTTGAAACAATTTTAATTTTCTTTTTGTACCCATTAATCCAAAACTCATTAAGTACGGATAACAAGCACATTCAAAGTACACTGCCTTTATGGAAGAATGTAAGAGGAAAAAGAAAATCGAATTAGAAGAATAGCAATAAGAAGAACACAAAAGAATAGATTATGAAGAAGATATGGAAAAGATAAAGTCAATTGAATGTGAGACTGCTGCTCTGAATGACAAGAAAAAAGAACACCTACAAACTAAGGAGGCAAGAGAAGAACTCTTTTTGAAAGCTTCACCTAAACTGAAGAAAGCACTCGAAAAAAATGATTTAAAGGCAGCAAAATTAGCTGAAGGCATGCTAAAGGGTGTAAAATGTATGCAAACGGAAGAAAGAGTGAGAAAAATAAGTGGAAATCGTTCAGAAAGAACCTTGAGAAAAGAAAATTGAGTATGATTACATTATTTTTTGCTAAGATGCCTAGAAAACAATAAGCCAAACGTTTTTTTTTCTTCAGAATTGTTTTTCTGGAACATTGAAGAGAATTGTACATCATTAGGATTTTCAGAATTTTGTGTCATTTTTTATTCTGTAAAATTATATAATGACAATTGAAATGGCCATACCCATCCAGAACAAACAGATTTTTGAATAAGAGTGGTATATCTGTAGACATTGTAAAGCTCTACAGCAAATTATCGATAGTTACTGATAGTTCAGTTCATTCAGCTGGACTATCTGAAATATTGGTTACCATCAGTTTGCATAACAGCTATTCTGATAATGGGCAGATATATACAGTAACAAAACTGCTGTAATTAAAAAAAAAAAAAAAAAAATTACCTGATAGACTTTTAAATCGTCCAAGTGAAGTTTTGAAGCAGAGTGGGTAGTTAAACATTTTAGAATTCAACATTTTTCACTTTTCATTTCCTCCACACCATACTATTTAAACAGCTTATTCATGGTGACCTACTTTCCTTGTAACTTTTTCTCCAAAATAGCTAATGTCAGCTGACTTTTCTTCCTGTGTAAGTGTGTATATTCTTCTTGTAGCTGTGTAGGTTCTACCTTTCTCAAGGGAGTATCAGCTGTAACACAAAGAATATTAAATTGAGATTTGAGATAGTAAAACAATGGAGCTTTTCCTTCAGGTTGAAGAAAACTGACTGTAATAATTTGATTCATGATTTTTAGCAAGAATGGAAGTGGTGTTGGGATTATTCTGCACGTAGTGACTTAAATAATACCAGCACTGCTTCATTTTTACACTTGTTCTTTCCTGTTGAATGTACTCTTGCAAGTTACTACTTGTCAGAACTTTTGCTGCTCTTCATATAATAAGCGTGTATTTTTAAATTAAAAATCTGTTTCTCAAAAACCCATCATTTTCCCATCTTCAAATGTTACATACCTTTAGCCACTATGTATAAGATTAACAAATATTTAAAAAAAAAAAAAGTTTTTAAGATTTTCAAAACAAAAATTTTGCGAATGAGTCGCAATTTCCCCTGCTCTAAGCTGGTTGTGTTGCATATCAAATTAAAGGCCATGAAAAGAACTTTAAAATCAGCTATAGATGAGCCCTTTAGTATCAGTACTTGCAGATATTTTGTGCATGGGTGTGTGTGTGCATGCATGTGCGTACGAGATGGCATTTGTGCAAAATTTGGCATTTTTTGCGATTTTTGAAAAAAAAAAAAAATGTTGCCCAAAAAAAAAAAATCTAAAAATTTAGATTTGTTATATACTCCACAAGCTGAAATTACAAACTAAAAATCATTAAAATTCAAGACATCAAAGTCCAAAAGTATTTTTACATTGGTTGATTTGACTTGGAATGAGATTATTAAAATAAAATGTTATAAAAACCAACGATGAAAAACTGTAGAATGTGTTGACTGCCATTTAACATAAAAAAAAAAATATATATATATATTTTTCAATGTGAATTATTCTGCAGACAATATGAAGTGTTGTTATAAATGGCAGTGATGTGTGTTGAGAATTTTAAATTCATCTAAATCTAATGCTGGTTCCAATTACATATCTGCCAAGTTACAGATTTTGCTGTTGTCTTCGAGTTTTCTGGATAGAAATAGCTTTCTTTCCAGATTTCATAACAATTTCTGAGTTCAAAAATGTAAATAAGTATATAAGCAAATTTCATGAAGAAATATACTTGTAGTTATAGGTATCATTTTAGGAAAGATTCTGATAGTTTTTCATGTTCAGACCACTGCTAATTTATTTTCATTAGCCTGGACCCTTCTATATATATGCATAATTATATTTTCAATACAATTTTTGTTTTCTATGCTGGATTCTTCTGCAGGTGTCAGCAGAAAAAGGTTTACAGTAATTAAAAATAATCAGTTTTTATGGTAATGTATGTGGTTTCAGATTGTTTTTATTGAAAATTAAAAAAGAAGTTTCTTTCTGTCCATCCTACTTAGCAATCTGCTGATTTCTGCATGCAGCTGAAGCTCTGACCTTTATGAAGTGCAGAAGCACAGGTGCAGTAAGAAGACAGGTAGAGTGAGCATTTCGTAGCTCCTCAGTAAATGTTATTGTACATGGCATTTGAATTGACTGGCTGTGCATATTGTGAGAATTTCTTCCCAAACTCTGAGAATTCTTGATCACATGAGTGAACTGGTGAAATTCTAGGATCATGGTTGCTTATTTAAATAGGAGACATGTCATAACTGTGGTGAGGCTCTGTCTGATACAATTGTGACCTTTTGACAGTTATATCATAACTGTGCCAAACCATTAAGAGGAAGAACAACTATAGATAGATAATATCTGCCACCTATGATTGCCAGCTCTGGTTTGTTTACTGGAACAAGCAATCACCCAGTTTGTTTGCCAGGTGCTAGCTTTCCTGTAGAACATACTCAACATATTTTTAATGAAGTTATCTGATTAAAAAACATGTGGAATATTATTTCTGCTTTTGGAAATGTTTATTTAAGTAGCAAAACAAAGTAAAATGTTAAAATGAACACATCACATTACTTAGAATTCATAAAAACAAGGGCATCTTTTGACTGAGCATGTATTTCAGTGTATTGTGAAGTTCACAGCTTTGACTTCATATGGAGGGCAGCACACTGCCAAGTAGGAGGAAAGTGTATATAAGATTTTTTTAGCTTTTTTTTTTTCCCCTTCAATTAAAACATTCTGGAACTGTAAAAACCAATTGTATTTAGCTACTGTGAACCTTTTCCTGTCTGTTAGTGCTATTATTTTGTCATTATGCCATTCCTACAGTGAAATAAAATACTGTACATTCTTACAAAACTGTGTATACCTTGTGCACAATTACCATAATTTTTAAGTATTTAAGATACTCACAAATTTTTTCCTCCATATTTTCTTGATTTTGGAAATATCTTCCAAAGTTTTCAAAATTGTTTTCTGGAGTTTTGCTAATATTGGTTAACAGGTATGCTAGCATCGGCTTACAGGAAGGATGACTGTTTCATATTTGTTATTCATGCCCATTGTTTCTGTAATTTTGTAAGTAGATGATCAATGTTCATGCATATGGTAGTGAAGCTGTTAATTATTAGTACTGCTGGATATTTTCAAGGCATTCTATATTGCAAGAGCATTTAGCTGTAAAAATATGCATAACTTAGAATGGCTATAACAAATAGCATGAATATTTCTGTTCATTAAAAAATATTTGCCATGTTTTTTTGTTTTTTATCCTACTCATAATGAGCAAGAAACATTCTAGGTTTATAAAAAGTGAAATGTCTGTTATTTGCTATCCACATTTCCCTTCCTGTTTAGAACAATGCTTATCGCCTATCAACGTTATTGATTTATCAGAAAACTTCGTTGCTATTGTAGTGTTACAGTTGTGATAGCCTACTAGAAGCAGTAAGACACAGTGTTTGGCCATTGAGCATCTAAGGAGGAGTAAATTTGATATTGTTTTAGTTTTTAGTTTGTAAAGCACTTGATTTCAGAAGAAAATAAAATGGAAATGCTATGCTTTTGTGCTTTTTAAGTTACACAAATGAAATTATTATATGGGGTGTTTTGGTAATGACCTCCTTCAGCCATGAAATGTGTGAGAACTGTGCAAGGTGGTAACACGTGTGGATTCTCAAATGTTGCCAGATTTGAGAATGGATTTACAAATGATAGGAATAGGACATGAGTCTGTGTTACTACCATAGACATGGGGGGGGGTAGGGGTGTGCCGCCTCAACTTAAAAATTGGAAAAAATAATTACCGTATATACTCGCGCATAAGTCGAGAAATTTGGGACAAAATGAGAGCTTCAAAGTAATGGGGTCGACTTATACGCGGGGTCTAAAAAAATCGTAAGTCCAAAAGTTCCTCCCGAGAGGCAAAAGGCAATCCATCCCCAAAAAAAATACCGATGCGGTATTAATTACGAAATAGCAACCCTCTGAAAGAAAAAAAAAGAAAGAAAGAAAGAAAAAACGCCGATGTGGTAGAATTACGAAATCGCAAACCTAAGAATTTCTCCGCGCTTTGAGAAGGCTCTCTCCTGGCTTTGCGTATCCACAGCGCAGTCACAGCCGCGCATAGAAAGCTCCGCCCTGCCGACTACCAGTTGACTGCACTGACGTAACGGCAAAGAATATCGCGCGAAGCGTTTTTCTTTGGAAACGGAGCCATGCGACAGCCAGTGTTAGGTATTGCTCAAAGACCTTGGGTGTTGCTTGTTCTTAATCACACGTGTCTCGCTTCTCCTATTATGGGTGACACGGATTGTGTAAAGAAACGGATGTCCTATAACGCAGGATTCAAGTTGAAAGTGGTTTCTTTTGCAGAAAATACTAACAACTGTGCTGCTTCACGTCAATTTGGCATTAACGAAAAACTGATTCGAGATTGGCGTAAAAAAAAAACCGGACTTGGTGAAAATCCCAAAATCGCAAAAGGCGCTGCGCCGTGGAACGACATCATTTCCAGAGCTGGAAAGTGTCTTGAATGATTGGATTGTGGGCTGCAGACAAAATGGTTACATTGTAACGCGAACTGGTATACGTTTGCGAGCAATGAAGCTCACAAAAGATGAAAAGTTTGCAGCCGCAAATAACACTTTTCGTGCCTCACCAAGTTTTGTGCACAAGGTTCATGAACCGCTATGGGTTGTGTCTACGCCAGCGCACCAAAATTGCACAAAAGTTACCTCGTGACCTCGAAAGATAATGGAATTTCAAAAGTACGTAATTCAAAAGAGAAAAGAGACTGCTTTTGAACTTTCCCAAATAGGGAACATTAATGAAACCGCCATGTGTTTCGACCTTCCTGGAAATAAGACGGTGAACCAAAAGGGCGAAAAAATATCTTGATTAAAACGACTGGCCACGAAAAATACAGTTTCACGGTTGTTCTTTCCTGTTTGGCCGACGGCAGTAAGCTACCTCCGGTAATTATTTTCAAATGCAAAACTCTGCCGAAAAGCGTTGTCTTTCCGTCTGGTGTGCTCGTTCGTGCCCATGAAAAAGGATGGATGAACGAATCCGGAACAATTGACTGGTTACAGAATGTGTGGAACAAAAAGCCAGGTGCACTTTTGAGGAAACCTTCTCTTTTGGTGTGGGATATGTTTGTTGCACACCGTTGTGCAGAAGTGAAAAAAACTGCAGAAAATTCAAAAACAACTCTTGCTGTCATCCCAGGTGGGTTGACATCTGTTCTTCAACCACTAGATGTCTGCCTTAATAAGCCCTTCAAGGACAATGTGCGGAGGTATTGGGCAGATTGGATAAGTTCCGATTTGCCGACTGAAACCAAGGGCGGAAATCTAAAGAAGCCGGATATCGTTTTGATTGCGCGATGGGTCAAGGATGCGATACCTGCGGAAATGGTCGTGAAATCATTCAAGAAATGTTGCATTAGTAACAAACTTGATGGCACAGAGGATGATGAGATTTTTATGAGTGATGATGACAGTGATTCTGATGACACAGGCATAGATGGAAATACTGATGTTTATGATGACGCGCCGATGACGGAGAAAGACTTTTTGAACTGTTTTGCGAGTCTGACTCGGAATCGGATTTTGAAGGGTTCCAATGAAGTTTTTGGGTATGCAAATTAAATTTAGTATTATATATATAATTTTGTTCGTTTTCAAATGTTTTTGAATAAATTCATTGACATTTTTTTCTCATTCCGGGATCTACTTATACGCGAGTTTCCGATTTCTTACGATTTTTTCCTCTTAAAGTGGGGGATCGACTTATACGCGAGTTTCCGATTTCTTACGATTTTTTCCTCTGAAAGTGGGGGGGGGGGTCGACTTATACGCGAAGTAGACTTATACGCGAGTATATACGGTAGTCATTTGCCTTTTAAATGTTATAAAGTGTGCCATATAGCCAAGGAAACAACGCTACGCAATAGCGAGCATTGCTATGACTTCTTTCCAGCAGTCATTCCATACACAATAGCATGCAGTCTTCTGATGATGGTTTTCATCATCAGATAACTGCATGAGTTGCTGAAAGGCATGTTTTTTTTTATCATCTTTATAGGGTGAAATAACCAAGTCTGGCACACCTTGTAGTTTTGGATATACTGTATTAGGCATGTAAAAGGCTAAGTTATGGCAATTGAAAAGGAGCATTTTTGGAGAAACTATTTCCAAAAATGCCCCTCCCAGCAAAACATCAGTTTATACTTATTTGTGCCCCCCCAATTTTTGGTCACACTATGCCTATGGTTACTACTATTGTGGGAAAGATAAATTTCAATACTTTCATGATACCTGAGAAATTTCTCATTAATAAAAGGTGCAGGATGATTCATGTATTCCCAATCGGGTATGGCAGACATGTTTATGATGATTAATAATGAAGTGCATAGATTACTTTTCTCTACATCACAAATATGTTCAGCTATGCACTGAAGTACCATTGAATTAGAGATAGCAGAAGTAATGCAAATGCTTAGCTGCTGTTCCTGCATTATCATACATGCCCAGCCAAAACTGTGGTTAAATACAGCCATCACTTACAGGTTTTCCAATTGTAATGTATGATGGGTAAGCCTTGTGATTTGAGTGCTTTTAACAGAGGGTGAATTGTAGGGATGGGTCATTTCATCTTTGAAGATGTCAACACACTGGGGTTTTCCTGTGCTATAGTGTCCAGAATGTTTGGCAGTACAAAATTTCTGGCAAAAGAACAAGTTCCTGAATTAATTGCAGAGGTGCACCAGCTATATCAACTTGTGGTGTACACCATTTTGGTTGCATTGTTTGGACCGATAAGCAAAAGACAGTATCACAAATCATCACCAATTTAAATTGTAGATCAAGTTGCCATATCAGGGCAAAAACAGTGCAATGTCCTCTTAAATGTCTAGGGTTTGAGTGCCACTGGCCCACAAGAGCCCCACTGTTAATGACATGACACTACACTCAATGCCTTGTTTGGACAAAAGCACGCTGACACTGGACCACAGAGGACTGGAAGCGAATAGTGAAGAGTGATGAATCCAAATTTAAATTGTATCAAGTTGATGGAAGACTGTGGATATGGTATCTCTCTCATGAAACCATGGACCCTTTCTGTCAAATTGGAACAGTACAAGATGGTGGCAGCTCAGTGATGGTTTGAGGTATCTTCAGCTGGAATGCTTTGGGACCTTTGGTATGCATACAGTCGATTTTGAGTGCCTCTGAATATGTGGATATCCTAGCTGACCATTTACACCCATTCATGTCCGGCATGCATCTCAGTGGCAATGGCTTATTACAGCAAGATAATTGCCCATCCCATAGGTCCCACCTGCCAACTGCGTGGTTACAAGAGCATTGTGGTGAATTTGAAGTGCTTTCAGTGGCCACCCTGAAGCCCAGTGGTTAAATACAGCCATTAGCCAATCAAACATCTTTGGTATACTGTCGAACAGGCTGTTCAGGCACATGTTCCATCGGACATGAACTTGAGTGAATTATGGACAGCTTCAGAGGAGACATGGCTGGTGAAACCTGCAGAATATTTTTGTAATCTCCTGGAGTCCATTCCTTGTCATGTGCCCACCGTCATTAGCTGAAAAAGTGGCCCAATGCGTTACTAGGCAGGTATCTGTAATTCAATGGCACTTGACTGTATGTTGATTAATATTATGGTAGTTACTCCCAATGTAAAAGAGTATAATACCTCAGGAGGTGTTGGATGGAACAGCACAAACTCTTGGGGGATCAAGCAGTTTGATTGAATCACTCTTTTAGTATTAGTTTAAGATGTTGTAGCGCAGGTTTAACAGCCAACTTATAAACAAATGATTTAACTATTGAGATCAGTTTATGAGTAATAAAAGGGCTGTAAGGCATATAACCTACAAAGTTAAGGGTGATAGCAAGTTTGGAGAGTAAACTTGACATTTTTCCACAATTCATACATGGTCGAATCACATTATTGTGACCACATTATTGTGGTCACATTAATCACATTATTCACATTAATCACATTATTCACATTAATCACATTATTGTGACCATCCAGAGTAACCACCGTGTGCAGCACAGACAGCAGCTAGACAGGCTGGGAGTGACTCAATTAGGTGCTGGAAGGTGTTCACATGTATGTGGAGCCATGCTGACTGCAGTGCATCTGACAGCTGCTGGAGGGTGCGTGGTGAAGGATCCATAGAGTGAACAAAAAACGATGGAGGTGGTCCCACAGATGCTCAATTGGGTTTAAGTCTGGGGAATTAGGGGGTCAAGGAAGTATTTTGAAGTCTTCATCGTGCTCTTCCAACCTGTCTCGGACATTTCTAGCTGTGACACGTCGCATTGTTGTGCTGGAAGATCCCCGCCCCCAGGGAGAAGACAATCAACATGTATGGGTGTACATGGTCTGCAAGGATGGATTCATAAAGAATTTGGTCCATAGTGCCTTCCACAGGTATGAGTGGACCCAGAGAATGCCACAAAAATATTCCCCAGACGATAACGCTGCTTCCACCAGCTTGTGTTTTTCCAGCAATGGTTAAAGAGTGTTTGTTCTCCGATGTTTCTCACCTTATATGCCAAAGTCCATCCGTTCGATGAAGCAGAAAACGTGACACATAGATAGGAGAAGTCAATCCTTTGCCAATCAGTGGAAGCCAAATTCTGATACTGCTATGCAAATGTAAGCCTTTTCTGCCGATGCACCTTCGTTAGCATAGCTGCAGTGATCATCCATCTGCATCGGAGACCCATATACAGCAGGGTTCGCTGAACTGTTGTTTTAATAGACACACTTCCGTAGCTCCCTGGTTCATTCGGCCAGTGAGTTGCTCCACTGTAGCGTGTCGATCACCCCTCACACACCTTCACAGCCGACGTTCACCTCTCACATCAATGGCACGTGGTGCTCCGCAGTTTCCTCGTCGCATATTCGTAACGGTGCCATTTCTCCAATCACGATACACTTTAACCACAGCAGCACGTGAACAGTTCACAGACTGCGCTGTTTCAGAAATACTGCCACCCTTAGCCCGAAAGCCGATAATCATTCCTTTTTGCAAATCTGATAAATCGCTCCTTTTATCCTTGATAGCAACGAGTGTTATTATGTTTTCAGAATGCCTACAGCACACCTTATATACCCTCCAAGCCAGCTCATGACATGTACCTTGTTTCATTGGCTACATGCTGTTGACATCAAAAGTAGAAGGTAGTCACAATGATGTGACTCGAATGTGTGTTTACTGATAAGACTACTGTTGTAGGAGCAAAATAATGCGAGTTCATTTCTAGTGTCATTACTATTCTATGAATCTGTAGTGTCAAAGGTGCAGGAACCAGGAAAGGAGGTGTTTGGAAAATTTTTTCTCCTCCCAAAAAATGCCCAAGAAAAAACTTTATTTCTTATTCTAAATTATTAAGGTGAATGTTGTACCTGTTACCTTCTCTAACATCTACTTCTCATTCCCAAAAAAGTTTTATGCCTGGTGCCCCTCAACACTACTAATTAATACAAGATTAGTCTTTCAAAGTACTCATTAAGGATATCAGGTCATTATTTTTGACATAGAAATGCCAGCATGAACTTAAAAATTCCTGCAGAACAAGAGGAGCTATTTTCAAATTTTTTGAAAAGTTGTCTACATAGATTAGTCAGTGACATTTGTGTACCAAAATAATAAAAATTGAATTTCAAAACTTGGAAGTTGTTATATGAGTGAATGAGATTCTGTTAACATGAAATGTATGTGCTTTTTCATCACGTGCATTTGATCAAACAGGAGGTGTGGTGGGTGGGAATCAAGATCTTTAAAAGTAGGTAAAATGTTTTCTTGCATGTCTCCGAGTTAGCGAAGTCTATTTTACAGAAAACAACAACAAATAAACTGCATTATGGATGCCCACAGATTAATTATGCATGTGTGCATGGAGTTGGTCACGTTTCACAAGCTTGTTGGATCACTGCATTATTTATTAAAATATGTGCACCACACAATTTTTTTCTCAAGTTTTAAACTTGGAGTTTTCATTTCTCACTTGTGCATCCTGACAGTTTTGTTTTATAGTATCTAAAACCAGAAAATTTCTTTGAGATTTTAGGATATAGCTACTAACTTTTCAATCTTACTTAGATTATCACAACAGTTCAGCAAAAAACTGTGAATCTGACACACCTTCATAGACAAAACCGTGGTGAATTCTTAAGAATTTTTTATTGTTTGATGAAATTTAGCTAGAAAAATTATTGTGAAAGAAAACATATTGTTAATCTGACTTATATTTGTAGACTATCTTGATGAATTCTTAGGATTTTCCATTGAGTTATCACTTGATTAAATTTAGTGGGTAAAATTTGTACAGTATGAGAAATTTTTAAACCTGACTGACATCTGTAGATAGAAATCTGGAATTCCTTGTAATTTTTTGAAGGAATTATTATTTCATAAACTTTTGTACATTTTTTATTGTGAAAAAAATATAAATCTGGTACATAAAAAATCTTGGTGAATTCTTAAAAGTATTTTCTGTTTCTTATGCAAGATGACATTGAAATCTTCAGGTAGGTTCATTTGATCTGTATCATTAAGCCAAATTCAAGATTTTTCAGAGGGAGAAATATTAGAAATTTAAATTATTTGATTGGTGTATGAAATTCTTTCATACAAATGAATTGAATGGGAACTTTACATGCATTTCATTTTGCACTTCCTTCTTTAGGAGCAAAAAAAAAAAAGCGTTTAATAATTAATACAGACATTTGACGTGGACTAGGAACATCAAACAGAAATCATCGCTCTTTCCACGCTTATAAGTGAGTCATAGAAAAATTCTCATCGGCCGCCACCGTTAATCGAACCCAGGGTCTTCCAGTTACGTGCCGGACATGCTTCCACTGCACCACAGTGACCTCAAATTCCTCCAGACTTGCATATGACTAACTGCCAAAACATTTGGCAGGTTGCTTTTGGAGCCCCGCACAAATGATTCATCAAAGATGGCAAGCAGCAACTGGACAAATAACTAGATGTTATTTGTTCAGTTGCTGCTTACCATCTTTGCTGAATCCCCAGCATTGTGTGGGGCTCCAAGAAGCAACCTGGCAAATGTCTTGGCAGTTAGTCGTTATGTGAGAGTGGAGGAATTTGAGGCCACTGTGGTGCAGTGGAAGCATGTGCAGCGCGTAATTGGAAGACTCTGGGTTCGATTCCAGCGGTGGCAAATGAGTGAATGTTTAAAAATTCTTTATTTTAAACATTATAAGTGATGTTATCTTTTTCTTTTTGTAAAGTGGAACTTTTTTGCTTTCAAGCTGCTTATTATAAGTTTTCATGAACTTATGTAGCCTGGTATTTGTTTTACGTGATAAAACTATAAATTTTTATGTTGCCAATATAATATTTTCATGACATGAACTGTTTTGATGTGCTTGTTTTCATGACATGAACTGTTTTGATGTGCTTGTTTTCATGACATAAACTGTTTTGATGTGCTTGTTTTCATGACATGAACTGTTTTGATATACATGTGTACACTTTTCTTCATTATTATTATTGTATGCAGGGATGTTTCTGATTTAACGGGAGCTCCAGAAATGCTTGGAGGGAGAGTGAAAACCTTGCATCCTGCTGTGCATGCTGGTAATTTTTTTTTTTTTTTTGTTATTTATGGCTGTAGGCCATATTCAAATTACATTTTTATTTCTTCCAAAAATTAATTCCAAGCACCTGACAAGGAGGAAATATTTTGGATCCCCCCCCCAATTTTACTATGTGTTGCTCTTTAAAATGAGTGTACTAAAACTTTGACATCAACTTAATAAAAATTGGTAAAATCTTGAAAAAGTATTAATCATTGTTATGAGGAGGCATTGCATGGTTTGATTAGCCCAGTTCTGAAGTTTTTTCAGATTTCTATGCTTCAGTTGCTTGCTTTGTTGTACTGGGTAGTGTAACATGCTGAGAGTGAAAATCAGGAATTGTTCCCATTCTGGAGTGATGCAGTTTTCAAGTTTTCTCAGTAGAGGAGATAGTTAAATGTGTGGCAGTTTGGTGTCAAAAAATAATATGCTTGTCAAGCATATTATTTTTAGGAAACATATTGCAACACTGAATTGCCTTTAGTTCAGTGTTCTCTTTCCATGTAACATCTCTTCAGAAAACTTGGATATTACACTGCACTGGAGTAAGAATTGAACTTGCATCTCCTGATTTCCACCCAAGCTTACTACCTTTACACCACCCAGGATAATGAACTTTCAAGTTACTGAAGCTAATCAATTTTAGCTTGGGAATCTGAACAACTTCAGATTTCTGCTAGTCAAAGCAATCCATTGCTTCCTTGTAGCATCAGTCCAGTGCTTCCTCAAGTCATTGACATAGTGGCGAAATAAATTGATTTTACTATCATGGCATCGATCCAATGCTTTTAAGTCATTGACACAAGGAAGCATAGGATTGTTTCTAGTAGCATAGCATCGATCCAAGAAAGCATTGGATTGCTTTGACAAGCATAGTGTTGATGTAAGGAAGCACTGAATTGTTTTGACATCATAGCATTACTCCCTCAAGTCAATGATACAATGAGGAAGCATTGGATTGCTTCAACTTGTGTAGCATTGATCTGGTGCTTCCTCAAGCCATTGACACAGTTAGGAAGCATTAGGTTGTTTCAGCTAGTGTAGTGTTGTTGATCTGAGGAAGCATTAGATTGCTTTGAATTGCATTGTGTTGATCCAATGCTTTCTCAAGTTGTTTACACAAGGAAGAAGTATTAGACAGCTTTGACTAGCATAGCATTGATCCAGTGCTTTCTAAAGTTATTGAAACAATGAGGAAACATTGAATTTCTTCGACAACTGTAGCATCAATCCAGTGCTTACTCATGTCATTGACACAACAAGGAAGTATTGGATTGCTTTGACTAGCATAAAACTGAAACTGTTCAGATTCCTAAGATACAAATGTTTAGCTTCAGTAATTTGGAACTTCATTGACTTGGATGGTGTAATAGTAGCATCCCTGAACAGAAATTGGGAGATGCAGGTTCTATTCCTGCTCCAGTGTGATGCAATTTTCAAGTTTTCTGAGATTTTCCATAGAGAACAGTGAACTAAAAAGCAATTCAGTACCACAATCTGATTACTGAAAAAAAAAAAAAAAAAAAAAAAAAAAGCATGTGTGAATTTCCCATGTGTGTGAAGAATATATCTTGCATAATTTCTATAAATATGCTTGTGTTGTTCCTGCCATGTATTGGCGAAGATTTTGTCATCATACTCTGTGAAGCTTTGCTTTGTGTTAGTGCATGGGTAAAATATGAGATGAAGGCATCCACAAAGTATCACGTAGTAGCATCCCATTATTGAAAATATAACTTCAGTAGACATGAAAGTTATCACAACCAGTATTCTTTCAGTAACCAAAGTAAAGTGTATTTTGTGTTTTAAAAAAGAAGAAAGTATCTTTGCCTTCCACTCTGTCAAAGTCAAACTAAGAAAGTGTGCAACCATTCTGAAGTAAATAGTCAAACATGAGACTTATTTGAGAATATTCTGTGTTCATACAACTTATTGTTGTCACAGAATTTCATGTTTTATTCTTTAAATAACAGTGGCAAGTTTTTAACTGAATGCCAAAAAGAAAGAAAATGAGCAAAACACCCTTTAATTTGTGAGAGTGTTTTGAATTCATACTTTGGAAAAGGTGCATGAACATTTAAAAACTATGATAAGCAATGGGCTTTTAGAAAGTAGAAATGCATAATATTAACTGATTCATATGACAGCATCATCATTGTGCATTTCTTGTAATTTTCAGTTTTCAGACTGAAAATAAATTCAAGGTTTCAGTATGCACTTAAGCTAAGGCATCAGAAGACAGCATTTGTAACGTGCGGTGTGACATTACTATGCATTCTGTGCTATTTTTGTAAACCTTTAATTTATTTCTGCTTTCTGTCACTATGTACTGTACCTTGTAAAAATAACAGGTGGTTAGTATGTAGTTTTTGATGATTTTCCTATGTTAATATTATTTACAGTTTTTTATAATTTCTTGGATAAATGTCTTAATTGTGCAGTAATTAATTAACTATTATTTGGAGTATTCAATTAAAACACTTTTTTAGAAGTTTTGAAATTTTTTTTGTAAATGTGATGAATGTATGTGTGTGTTTGTTTACATGAACACATTTTCAAGTTTCAGTAACAAAGCATAAATATATATCTCATTTCTAGGTATACTGTCAACTAAATCAGATAATGACAAAGCTGATATGGCTAGGCAGGGTTATGATTTTGTCAGGTTAGTTTGATTTAGTTTACAACTTTATTATTCATGCTGTAGAAAGCATATGTGTTTAATTGCTATGTATTTTAACCTGACTATTTAGTGGTTTTGAGCCTTTCAGACAAAATTACTTGTGGTTTGTTAACACTTTTAGCTCCTTTAATTTATGATTTAAATGGGAACTGTTATGCATGTGGAATAAGTCATTTTCGGAATTAGCATGCAATGAAATTAAATTTGAAATATATGAATACTTTTAAGAATATTTGTTTTAAAATTTTTCTATTACATGTGCATTTTAAAAAGAGCACAACATTTTTCTTGGAATAAAAGTTTTCATTCCAAGTTTAAAAAAAAATACAACTTTTTATAGCCTGTGGTCCAGTAAATATGTTTTCTTCAAAATAAGTAATTTCATACCTGCCAGGTAAAACGGTTTACTTGTAAAATTTATGGAAATGCGACTTGTTTTACAGGCAAAATGTTAATTTTACGGATTTGTTGATTCTCCCAGACTTTTTTTTTTTTTTTCTGATGATTTTGCACCCACCATTAAAACTATTTATTTTACTTAATCCATTTAAAATGAAGCACAGATGTAAGTTAGGAACAAACTTTTCAGTTACATGTGCTTATGTGGGAACATTTGCAGTTTTCCCACATTTTTTGGGGTGTGTGTGTGTGCTTTTTTTTTGCATTGTTTCAAATGCTAAAGCTTGCACAGCAGATAAACTGAACCTCCCCAGCTGGGCTTGTTTATCTCTCACAAGTCCCCCCCTCCCCCTTCTCCGTCTCGGTAGGCTAGCATGGGGTTGTCCTGCATTGGAGCACAGAGCACGTGATTTTATTACTCCCAGTTTGAAATGCTATCTCAGAACTTAGTTATCGTAGTAAAAAAATTCAAATGGATTTAACTCTGTGGAATTTTTAAACCCAGATTGATACCCAACATAACAAAATTAAACAAAAGCTACCAGTTTTGTGAAATTAAAAATGCATTTGGCGCATGGTTTCGTAACTTCTCTTCTCTGGCAATAAATTTGACCTAATGAAAAAATGCGGTATAATAGGAAGTTAAAAGAAGAAGAAGACGAGGAGTCTAATGTTCATTTGACCCAGTGCTTCTCCAGCAATGATTTATTTTGCTGGTCGGTTAGTAAGTTTTCTACGCTTTCCAACTGTGCTTTGTCCGTCAGCACAATAACGCATGAAAATGTTTTGGCTTGATTCGACGAAATTAATATGTTGGGGTCCACACTAATTCACCAAATCCCTATTGAAAATGGTCAAAGTTCAGGACATAGGAGCGGAATTCATTCTTCCCTCCTTTTGCATGATGACCACTCGTTGGTGATGACTTATGTAAAATCAAAGCACGATTGCGATGAAGTTTTGCTATGTTGTTCAGCACCCATAGTGGACTTATCCTATTGAAAATGGTATTTATCAGCATTCACGGGGCAGTGCGTGCATGCGCGAGATTTGTTCGTCAGAATTTTTGCACAATAACTTCCATGGAAATTAACCAATTTGGATGGAATTCTTAATTATAAAACAATGCGTGTGTGGTAGCTTTTTTAGAAATTAACAGGCACAAAAGAAAAAAATGATGTTCCACAATAAAGCAAAAACACGCAAAATATACAGCCTATCAATTAGTTCATACTGAGGGATTCATTTGTAAAGAAAACAAAGTATCGTAGAGAACGCTGTTTGTTGCTTTTGCAAACCCACACTTTTTGTTTGCATGAAATTTTGGGCTTTTAGAAAACAACTCTGGATTTTAAAATATCCAGATTTTGATAGCATGAGTTTAATTTAGGAAGGGAGTAGACTTTTTTTTTTTTTTTTACTATGTCTGTTTGAAAAAAAAATACACCATTGATTGGTTTCGTAACTTCTATCAAACCGAATTGCATGATATTTAGAGATTTTCATTTTCTAAAACTAATATGTGCATATATCGCTGTTCAATCTTTGCCAATTTGCGATGAACATACTTTTTATGTGGCTACGATATGTTCATTTGATTGACATTAAATGTCCGTAATTACTGTTTCACACGCTATGTAAGTTCAGCAATCGGGAGATTGTCAAATGATGTTAACATAGTATTGGCAATTGAAATCAAGAAAAATAATAAGTATCTGTACTTACAATATTCGTAGTGGCTGTCGGGGCTTCATATGTACGTCTTCAAAGAATGTGAACTTTTTTCAATTGTGAAGTTTAGATTAAAATTCATGATATTGTAAAATCTGTACCAGATAAAATTGAACAAGATGAATTTTTACAATGCAGGTAAAAAAATTTCCTTACCAACAACGAAATATGAAACTGGCAGCACTCCAATCTTGAAATGGATAACTTCATTAATAAATTTAACAGTTGTTATCAATCAATACAAGTTAGTAAAGAAATTGAAGTTAATGGCCAGCTAAACTTCTTAGATATCTCTTTACACAAGAATAACAGAATTATAGAATATTCAGTCTACCGGAAGCCGTCATATGTACAGGCAATTATCCCAAAAGATTCTACACACCCTTGGAAATATAAGACTGCAGCGTTCTGCTTTTATATTAAAAGAGCCATGACACACTCGTCCAATAAAGAATCGGAGATCAAAGAGCTAAAATGGATTGAAAAAACTGCAGAAGAATTTGGATATAATAAAGAATTAGTCAAATCTTTATATAACAACATTACGGCCAGTATACATCGTTCCGAAAGTAATATTGAAAAAGAAATACAGCAATATTATGGAAAATTTCCATACTTACCTCCTATTAGTACTATTTTAAAAAAAGAATGTTACAACCACAATATTAACATTGCAGAAACAGTTATTGACAATGGAAGTATACTTACTACTACTAATAATAAATCAGTTCTAAATAAATCTGGCATTTATGTCATTCCAACAGTTAAGGATAATAACCAAAAAGACAAAGTATATATCGGAAGTACGCATAGAAGATTTTTGACTAGATTAAATGAACATATTGTGAATTGGACAAGAAAAGATGAAAAAACTTCATTAATATCACATTGTATCAAGAATCATGTAACTCCTGATTGGACTAACACGAAAATTCTAACATCGCATAGATCACATGCCCAGATTCTAACCTCCGAGGCTGTAGTCATTGAGAAAACCAAAAGATACAACTGTAACGTTAATAGTCCAGTAGAGCTTCAGTTTGCATGGAGGTACCTTATTGAACAGGAGAGAAAACATTTCAAGAAGAAAAACATTAACAAAAAACAGGTAACATCAAATATTACTTAAAAAAATACAGGTGCATATTTCTACTCCATTTTTGTTTAACTACAGATGGCGACACCATTGATGTGCGCAGTAGAACCCAAATCATGATGCGCAAATATCTACATGACAGGGCTGAACATACATTAGGGTTAAGCAGCATACCTGAGCGAGTGAGTGCGGTAATTCCAATGTCCATGCACCTACCACTGATGATGGCTATGTGTGTGAGCAGAAACTAGTTTGGTGCTTCGCAGTCGGGAGATTTATTTTTTGGATGCTTTACAATCAGGATGATTATTTCTTTTTCAAGACTGTTCGTTTTTATAATTTCAGCAAAATTATAATTCGTCTTCATATTTCGTTGTTATCGAGGGGCTTTGCAGTCAAGATTATTTTCTCTTCGAGGTTATAGTTCGTTTTTAAAAAATTCAACATGGTTTTAATTCAGTTTCATATTTCGTTGTTGGTAAGGATATTTTTTTACCTGCATTGTAAAAATTCATCTTGTTCAATTTTATCTGGTACAGATTTTACAATATCATGAATTTTAATCTAAACTTCACAATTGAAAAAAGTTCACATTCTTTGAAGACGCACATATGAAGCCCCGACAGCCACTACGAATATTGTAAGTTCAGATATAGTTTATTATTTCTTGATTTCAATTGCCAATACTATGTTAACATCATTTAACAATCTCCCGATTGCTGAACTTGCATAATGTGTGAAACAGTAATTATGGACATTTAATGTCAATCAAATTATAATATGTCCATTCTAAATTTTGTCATGTTAGGCCATTTTTTTTTATTTTATTTATTTATTTTTTTTTTTTTTGCAGAGATATAAGATTAAATTAAAACAACAGTTCCAACGTTTTGTGCTGTGGCTTCACCTCAAAGGGAGGAGGGGACGAGATGTAGAGGAAATTGCTGACGAAGTGGCTGTATCATTTCCAGTGATGTCTGGTGTAAAAGACAGCTTTGGTTTTGTTCTGGTGACACATATTGTGTTAATTTACTTCAGGAGAGAGGGGAGATTGAGAGGGTGATAGGCCCAGATGATGCCGCTAAAGGGGTCGGATTTGGTACAACTTTTAACGCTGCTGCAAGGCATCGGTCGGCCGGTAAGGAATGATGGGAGGGGGGGGGGCAGGGTGACATTCGTAACTAAAACTAAACCTTTTTTTCTAAATGAAAGAGCCTTTCAGTTGGTCTCTGCTTTCCTAGCTGACCAGCTCGATCGGATAACTCTGTAATAGTTATTTTTTCCTCTGTGAATTGCAGCTCTTTTAGCTGTTACTGTTTTACTATGGTAGTTTTACTTGCGTTTTTTTTTTTTTTTTTTTTTAAGTGTCAGTAAATTCAGTATTAGTGATTTGCTATGAGCAGCAATATAAAAGGAGTAAAACAGTACTATAAAACATTTCTGTGATGCGTATTCTGCGGAGTTCCCGTGCATTGCAAAATCTTTAAAAAATGAAAAATATGCATTTTGCACAAGTGTAGATGTAATTTCAGCGTTTCGCATGGTGGAAGAAATGATGTTACTAATCATATTTCTAGTGCTCAGCATAAATCTAATGTTGACTGCTTGGAAAAAATATGAAATTAACTTCCTTTGTTAAAAGTTATAATGAACTGGATGCAATTTGTGCAAAATGTTTGTTCACTTTGTTTTTAGTTGAACGTAATGTACCAGTTGGTGTCCCTTAGTCACTCTTATTTATTATTATTTTTTTTTATTTGACTGTCTCATTGTCCATCTCTCCGTAAGATAAACCTAGCATGAAAATGATTTGTTTTTGAAAACATTTTAGTATGTTCCATGACGGTGTGGGATATGATCCTATTGAATTTGAAGGAAAGGGTGTGAAACATCCTTTCCTTTAGATGCAAACTTCCATAAAAATAAAATTTAATATCTTTGTAGATCATAATGATAGCACAGTAATGACAAATCATCTGTAGATTCTATTTTAATCGATATAAATTTGCCAATAAATTCAAACATCAGTAGTCATATCAATTAAAAGTTTGATACTTGATTTGGGTAATATAATTTTTTAATCAATAATTTCTGTGCATTTAATCAATATGAGTGACAGTAATTTAATCGAATATAACGATTCATTTTTTTTTTATGGATTCCGGTTTCTGAAAGTTGGCAGGTATGTAATTTATTCTAAATATGGCTGAGGGAAATTGAACTTTAATAAAAGCATAAAGTAAAGAAGTGAAGTAACAGAATTCAATTAGCTCCCCCCTTTGTTTGTTTTTAGAAGTTTAGTTTCTTTTAGAATATTCAAAAAGAAAGAATATAAATTCTGAATTTGCTTGTAACACTTACTGTTCATCATGTAGTATCTCTCAGAAAACTTGAAAAATTCATCTGTCTGGAGCGGGAGTCGAGCCCTCATCTCCCGATTTCCGTTCGAGTATGCTAACTATTACGCCACCCACACCCAGGGCAATGAAGTTCCAAGCAACTGAGACTAAGTGAACTTAGCTTAGGAATCTGAACATTTTCAGATTTTCGCTAGTTGAAGCATCGTTGCTTTATCATAGCATTTTGACCCATCTCCTATCCTGAAACTGATGTAGGTCAGAAATCGCGAGTACTACAGATAAATCAATGAAGGAAGAAATGGTTAGCATACTCAAACGGAAATCGGGGGATGCGGGTTCGATTCCCGCTTCAGGGCAATGGCATTTTCAAGTTTTCTGAGAGGTGTTACATAGATGACTAGTAAGCAAATTCAGAATTAATATTCTGTTTGCTTTGAATATTCTATCTATTTCCCATGTTTTATGAGGAATATTTCTTCCTTCATTGATTTATCTGTGGTACTGGTGAATTCTGACCTACATCGGTTTCTGGATGGAAGATGGATGAAAAATGCTATGTGGAAGCATGGTTGCTTTGAATAGTGAAAATCTGGGGATGTTCAGATTCCTGAGCTATGTTTGCTTGGTCTCAGTTGCTTGGAACTTAACAGCCCTGGGTGGTGTAACAGTTTGCATACCCGAATGGAAATCGGGAGATGTGGGTTAGTTTGCTGCTCCAGCTCCAGGGTGATGAAATTTTCAAGCTTTCTGAGAGGTGCTACATAGATGATCAGTAAGTGTTACAAGCAAATTAAGAATTTATATTCTGTTTGCTTTGAATATTCTAGTTGTAAATGAATTTATGGCACCTCTATTCATTGTTTACTATGGAAATAACTATTTCATGGGTCTTCTCACTAATTTCCAACCCTTCTTCTAGTTCTATCTTTACTAAGTGTGATTGATGGGCAATTATTCTTACTGAGTCCCAATTTATGGAGTGTCCACTTGCTTGTACATGTCTGTCTAACCCTGTTTTGTTACTAGTGTTCCTAATAGCTGCTTGGTGTTCTTTCATTTGGACTTTAATACTCCTTCTTGTTTCTCTTTTATAGCTTAGCCTGCAGTTACAGTCAATGCAATAGACTACTCCTTCTTGCAATTGGATGTCTGTTTCTCTCTGTTTTATAGCTGGCAGGAACTTCTTTAACTTGTTATTCAGATCTAGGGCAAGTCTGATATTATATTTTGCTCTGATCCTCTTTTGTTTTTCAAAACATCCTTTGTGGTACATAATTTTGCTGGTGAATTTGAAGTTGTTCACTTGCTGCTTTTTGGGGGGGATTTTTTAAAAAAACTTAATGAATGGGGAGGGGTAATTGTTCTCTGCCAATATTCTTTTTAATTCTTCTCTGTGCATGTCTTTTTGGGCATCTGTAGAGACAAGGACTTCAATTTTCTCCAAAAATTGTCTCGCCATATTAGACTTATTATATTCAGGGTGGAATGAGCAGAAGTCTAACATCTTTTTCTGTGGAACATTATATAAGCATTATAAAGCTTATATAATATATATCATCATCATCATCATTGTCAACCATTATCAATCCACTGCTGGACGAAGGTCTCCCCAAGTTTCCTCCACAACGGTCTGTCTTGTGCCAGTCTCCTCCATGTCACTCCCACATACTTTCGAATTTCATCCACCCATCTTCCATGTGGTCTTCTTCTGGGTCTTTTCCTGTCCTTTGGAATCCAATCTAAAATTTCGGCTGTCCATCGATGGTCTGTTCTTCTGGCAGTATGTCCAGCCCATTGCCATTTCAGGGATTTAACTCTGATCATGATGTCTTCCACTCTTGTCATTTTTCGGATCCACGTGTTCCTCTTCTTATCTCTCCTGGTTACACCAAGCATGCACCTCTCCATGCTGCTTTGAGTTGTCTGCAGCCTTTGTATGTCTCTTTTAGTTAAGGTTCACGTCTCTGCACCATACGTAAGCAC
Source organism: Macrothele yani (assembly GCA_039090855.1). Classification (NCBI taxonomy): domain Eukaryota; kingdom Metazoa; phylum Arthropoda; class Arachnida; order Araneae; family Macrothelidae; genus Macrothele; species Macrothele yani. The sequence continues at coordinate 34,104,291 of CM077029.1, forward strand.
TGGAAGGATGCATTGATCAAACACTTTTCTTTTAAGACATAATGGCATATTGCTCTTGAAAATTATGCTGTTTCTTCCAAAAGCTCTCCAGGCAAGTTTTGTACGCCGATTAATTTCTTCACCAATGTGACCCTCACTTGATATCTGCTGTCCAAGATAAACGTACGTGTCTGTTATCTCCAGCTTTTCTCCATCAATCGATAAATCTTCATTTCTTGTAAAAGCATTGTACATCACTTTTGTCTTCTGAAAGTTCATTTTTAATCCCACTTCTTTACTCTTGTCAGCAAGTTCCTGGATCATACTCTGTAGCTCTGATGGGGTAGTTGCAAAAATGACTATGTCATCAGCAAAACGAAGGTGGGTTAGATAATCTCCATTAATCTTTATCCCTTTGTTTTCCCAGTTCAGTGATTGAAAGACATTTTCCAATGTGGCATTAAAGAGCTTCGGAGATATGGTGTAACCTTGTCTCACTCCTTTTCCAATTTTTATGTGTGTTGTATTTTCAAACAGCCGAATCTTTGCACTTGCATTTTCATAGATGTTATTAATAATATTAATGTATGCATCTTCAATACCGCAGGATTTCAGAGCCATTGCAACTGCTGATGGTTTCACCGAATCAAAGGCTTTTTCATAATCGATAAAAGCCATGCACAATGGAAGTTCATATTCCCTCGCTCTTTCAATTAGTTCTCTCAGTACGTGGATATGATCTATTGTGCTGTAGCCACTCCTGAATCCAGCTTGTTCTCTCGGTTGAGCCATGTCCAGTGTTACCTTCAAGCGGTGGGAAAGAACTTTAGTGAAGATTTTATAAACCACTGATAGGAGGCTGATAGGTCTGTAGTTCCTGAGATCCTCAATGTCACCTTTTTTTATGTAGCAGGATCATTGTAGCGTTGTTCCAATCCTCAGGAATTTTCTCTTCATTAAGGCATGGAGTGAAAATTTGGGCGAGTACTGTTTCGATTTCTCCACTTGCTTCTTGTATGATGTCTACAGTAATTCCATCTTCTCCTGGAGCTTTTCCCCGCTTCATGTTCTTGATTGCATGTGCAACTTCTGCTGGAAGGACTGGAAGAACTCTGGTACTGGTACCTTTCATGATGTCTGGAGTACATGTATCATCACTTTTATATAATTTGGAGTAGAAATCTTTCACTCTTGTCGAAATTTCGCCTCTATTTCTTGTTACAGAACCATCTTCTTTTCTCAGTGCCATAATCTGTTTTTCCCCCTTACTGAGATGTCCCTTTGCTATCTTTAGGCTTTGGTTGTTTTCAATTGCTTTCCTTACTAGTTCACAGTTGAATTTCCTTACGTCTTCAGTGATACTTTTTCGTACTGTCTTGCATAGCTCTATATATTCCACTTTGGAAGTCACATCTTCTTTAGTTGTCCTAATCTCTCTTCTTTTTTGCATCAACATTTTGGTTTTTCCTGATAATTTGTTCACATGCAATTTGTTCTTAGACCCAGCTAATTTTGTTGCTGTTTCCATAAAAGCTTTGGTTACTTTTCTGTTAACTTCAGAAATATCCACTTCTTCCGATGTTAGGCCTTCTAAAGCAGAGAATCTGTTCTTCAGTTCCAATTTGAAGGTATTATGGTGTTTTTTAAGATTGGTTATGTCAATACATTTTGTTTGTCTTATGAGCTTGCTACGTTCGAGTTTAGTGTTGAGGTGCATCTTACATCTCACCAATCTATGGTCACTGCCTGTGTTGAACTTGTTTAGCACACTGCAGTCTTCTATGACGAATTTTTTGTTACACATAATAAAATCAATTTCACTTGTCGTCCCATTTGGATGTCTCCATGTCCATTTCCTGTGTGGCTTTTTCTTGAAAAAGGAGTTCAAGATGAAAAACCCTTCTGCCTCTGCAAACTCAACGAGAGTATTTCCACGCTGGCTTCTGTTGCTGTGACCGAATTTACCTACTGAAGTTTCATTCTGTTGCCGTTGCCCTATTTTTGCATTGAAATCTTCCATAATTATCTTCAAGTGCTGCTTACCTTTATTATTTAGATCAAGAATTTCCTCATAAAATTCTTCAATTTCTTCTTCAGCATGACTTGTGATGGGTGCATAAGTTTGAATAATCTGAGCCTGGTATCTTCTCGAGAGTTGGATAACGAGTCGTGCAGCTCTGTCAGAGGAACTTTCAACTTCTACAACTTTATCCTTCAGTTTCTTGTTTATTATAAATCCAACACCACTAGTTCTGCCAGTATCTGTCCCACGATAGTAGAAGAGATGTCCACTTTTCAGTTCAATGAGATCTTCTCCTTTTCTCCTTACCTCACTTAGCCCGACGATGTCCCACTTGATCCTTTGTAGTTCCTCTTCCAATTCAAGAAGCCTTGAATCAGAAGATAGGGAGCGTCCGTTATACGTCGCCAAGGTCAGCATCAGATAGCAGCCTAGTCCGGTCCTCCGGGGATTCTTAGCACCCTCTGCCTTCATGTCGCACTGGCCGCTGCCTTGGCCAGGTACATTCCAGCTGCCGGAGACTGAGGGCCAAGATTTAAGTTGTGGAGTCATTTTGGAGGGGTTTGGCCATAACTCACCACGCTGGCCAAGCGGGTTGGTGAGTGTGGGATAGCATTTCCTCTAATCCCGATGGTATAGTTATACCGCTATTGGCGGTCGTCAGAGCCCCTTTAGTGGGAACAGGATGTACCACAAGAAGGCGGGGTTGACATTTGTCAAGGAGAGGCTGCGATGTTACGCATCACCTGACCTTACATCCCTTATAATATATATATATGGAGTGGATATTTCTGAAGTTAACAGAAAAGTAACCAAAGCTCTTATGGAAACAGCAACAAAATTAGCTGGGTCTAAGAACAAGTTGCATGTAAACAAATTATCAGGAAAAACCAAAATGTTGATGCAAAAAAGAAGAGAGATGAGGACAACTAAAGAAGATGTGACTTCCAAAGTGGAATATATAGAGCTATGCAAGACAGTAAGAAAAAGTATCACTGAAGACGTAAGAAAATTCAACTGTGAACTAGTAAGGAAAGCAATTGAAAACAACCAAAGCCTAAAGATAGCAAAGGGACATCTCAGTAAGGGAAGAAAACAGATTATGGCTCTGAGAAAAGAAGATGGTTCTATAACAAGAAATAGAGGCGAAATTTTGACAAGAGTGAAAGATTTCTACTCCAAACTATATGAAAGGGATGATACATGTACTCCAGACATCATGAAAGGTACCAGAGTTCTTCCAGTCCTCCCAGCAGAAGTTGCTCATGCAATCAAGAACATGAAGCGGGGGAAAGCTCCAGGAGAAGATGGAATTACTATAGACATCATACAAGAAGCAAGTGGAGAAATTGAAACAGTACTCGCCCAAATTTTCACTCGATGCCTTAATGAAGGGAAGATTCCTGAGGATTGGAACAATGCTACAATGATCCTGCTACATAAAAAAGGTGACATTGAGGATCTCAGGAACTACAGACCTATCAGCCTCCTATCAGTGGTTTATAAAATCTTCACTAAAGTTCTTTCACACCGCTTGAAGGTAACACTGGACATGGCTCAACCGAGAGAACAAGCTGGATTCAGGAGTGGCTACAGCACAATAGATCATATCCACGTACTGAGAGAACTAATTGAAAGAGCGAGGGAATATGAACTTCCATTGTGCATGGCTTTTATCGATTATGAAAAAGCCTTTGATTCGGTGAAACCATCAGCAGTTACCACAGCTCTGAAATCCTGCGGTATTGAAGATGCATACATTAATATTATTAATAACATCTATGAAAATGCAAGTGCAAAGATTCGGCTGTTTGAAAATACAACACACATAAAAATTGGAAAGGGAGTGAGACAAGGTGACACCATATCTCCGAAGCTCTTTAATGCCACATTGGAAAATGTCTTTCAATCACTGAACTGGGAAAACAAAGGGATAAAGATTAATGGAGATTATCTAACCCACCTTCGTTTTGCTGATGACGTAGTCATTTTTGCAACTACCCCATCAGAGCTACAGAGTATGATCCAGGAACTTGCTGACAAGAGTAAAGAAGTGGGATTAAAAATGAACTTTCAGAAGACAAAAGTGATGTTCAATGCTTTTACAAGAAATGAAGATTTATCGATTGATGGAGAAAAACTGGAGATAACAGATACTTATGTTTATCTTGGACAGCAGATATCAAGTGAGGGTCACATTGATGAAGAAATTAATCGGCGTACAAAACTTTCCTGGAGAGCTTTTGGAAGAAACAGCATAATTTTCAAGAGCAATATGCCGTTATGTCTTAAAAGAAAAGTGTTTGATCAATGCATCCTTCCAGTGCTTACGTATGGTGCAGAGACGTGGACCTTAACTAAAAGAGACATACAAAGGCTGCAGACAACTCAAAGAAGCATGGAGAGGTGCATGCTTGGTATAACCAGGAGAGATAAGAAGAGGAACTCGTGGATCCGAAAAATGACGAGAGTGGAAGACATCATGATCAGAGTTAAATCCCTGAAATGGCAATGGGCTGGACATACTGCCAGAAGGACAGACCATAGATGGACAGCCGAAATTTTAGATTGGATTCCAAGGGACAGGAAAAGACCCAGAAAAAGACCACATGGGAGATGGGTGGATGAAATTCGTAAATATGCGGGAGTGACATGGAGGAGACTGGCACAAGACAGACCGTTGTGGAGGAAACTTGGGGAGACCTTCGTCCAGCAGTGGATTGATAATGGTTGACAATGATGATGATGATGATATATTATAATACTGAAGAGCAAGCAAAATTTTTTTGCTTAGGTCTCTTCTTAATAGAATATATATTATAATATATATATATATATTATAAAGCTTGCGGAACATTATATTGTTTCTCCTACACCAATAAACACGGAGTTATATTTATTCGTTATCTTTCCTGTGTTTGTGAGTTTTCTAAAGAGCTGAATGAAGATTTTCCCCTCTCGTAAAGTTAAATATAGGAAATCGATGCTATGGTTTTTTTCCAGTTCCAGGGTCTACTGTGAAGAATTCTCCGGTGAGTTAAATTCTGGCAGAATTTGATTGGTCCACATTATCTACAATAAACAAGACATCATCCATGTATCTTGTAAACAGAGCAAATATTGAGGGTTGGACAAGGATTTTTGCCTCCAGTTTACTCACATAATAATTTGCTAGCAGATGTGCTAGTGGCGATCCCATTGCAAGTCCTGAACTTTGCCTGTAATATTTCTTTCCAAATTGGCAGCAACTACTCAGTGATGTAGTCCTGATGATGAACTAGGTTCTAGTTCAAAAATTACACTACCAACTCTTAAATAATTACCTCTATAAGACCCATAAAATAGTTATTTCCACAGTTGAATAATCTATTGATTTCCCTTGTATTATGAGGAATATTTCTTTCTTTGTTGATTTATCAATTTCTTTTTTTATTTCAAATGCAAAGTTTGATATTTCTATGCATATTTAGTAATTAGGGATGGATCATAATTTAAAGTTTAAGATGCCAGTTGTCATTGAGTAAAAAATAAAATAAAAATATTAGGGGAAAAAAATTGTCGCTTAGTCATCAGATTCTTTGATTGGTCAGTAGTTTTTGACAATTTTCCCTATTCTAATAACTTTTACAGCTTTATATCATCATCATCATCATTGTCAACCATTATCAATCCACTGCTGGACGAAGGTCTCCCCAAGTTTCCTCCACAACGGTCTGTCTTGTGCCAGTCTCCTCCATGTCACCCCTGCATACTTTCGAATTTCATCCACCCATCTTCCATGTGGTCTTCTTCTGGGTCTTTTCCTGTCCCTTGGAATCCAATCTAAAATTTCGGCTGTCCATCGATGATCTGTCCTTCTGGCAGTATGTCCAGCCCATTGCCATTTCAGGGATTTAACTCTGATCATGATGTCTTCCACTCTCGTCATTTTTCGGATCCACGAGTTCCTCTTCTTATCTCTCCTGGTTACACCAAGCATGCACCTCTCCATGCTGCTTTGAGTTGTCTGCAGCCTTTGTATGTCTCTTTTAGTTAAGGTCCACGTCTCTGCACCATACGTAAGCACTGGAAGGATGCATTGATCAAACACTTTTCTTTTAAGACATAATGGCATATTGCTCTTGAAAATTATGCTGTTTCTTCCAAAAGCTCTCCAGGCAAGTTTTGTACGCCGATTAATTTCTTCATCAATGTGACCCTCACTTGATATCTGCTGTCCAAGATAAACGTACGTGTCTGTTATCTCCAGCTTTTCTCCATCAATCGATAAATCTTCATTTCTTGTAAAAGCATTGAACATCACTTTTGTCTTCTGAAAGTTCATTTTTAATCCCACTTCTTTACTCTTGTCAGCAATTTCCTGGATCATACTCTGCAGCTCTGATGGGGTAGTTGCAAAAATGACTACGTCATCAGCAAAACGAAGGTGGGTTAGATAATCTCCATTAATCTTTATCCCCTTGTTTTCCCAGCTCAGCGACTGAAAAACACCCTCCAATGTGGCATTAAAGAGCTTCGGAGATATGGTGTCACCTTGTCTCACTCCCTTTCCAATTTTTACGTGTGTTGTATTTTCAAACAGCCTAATCTTTGCACTTGCATTTTCATAGATGTTATTAATAATATTAATGTATGCATCTTCAATACTGCAGGTTTTCAGAGCCATTGTAACTGCTGATGGTTTCACCGAATCAAAGGCTTTTTCATAATCGATAAAAGCCATGCACAATGGAAGTTCATATTCCCTCGCTCTTTCAATTAGTTCTCTCAGCACATGGATATGATCTATTGTGCTGTAGCCACTCCTGAATCCAGCTTGTTCTCTCGGTTGAGCCATGTCTAGTGCTACCTTCAAGCGGTGTGAAAGAACTTTAGTGAAGATTTTATAAACTACTGATAGGAGGCTGATAGGTCTGTAGTTTCCGAGATCCTCAATGTCACCTTTCTTATGTAGCAGGATCATTGTAGCGGTGTTCCAATCCTCAGGAATCTTTCCTTCATTAAGGCATCGAGTGAAAATTTGGGCGAGTACTGTTTCGATTTCTCCACTTGCTTCTTGTATGATGTCTACAGTAATTCCATCTTCTCCTGGAGCTTTTCCTCTCTTCATGTTCTTGATTGCATGTGCAACTTCTGCTGGAAGGACTGGGGGAACTCTGGTACTGGTATCTTTCATGATGTCTGGAGTGCATATATCATCCCTTTCATATAATTTGGAGTAGAAATCTTTCACTCTTGTCAAAATTTCTGCCTCTATTTCTTGTTACAGAACCATCTTCTTTTCTCAGTGCCATAATCTGTTTTCTTCCCTTACTGAGATGTCCCTTTGCTATCTTTAGGCTTTGGTTGTTTTCAATTGCTTTCCTCACTAGTTCACAGTTGAATTTCCTTACGTCTTCAGTGATACTTTTTCTTACTGTCTTGCATAGCTCTATATATTCCACTTTGGAAGTCACATCTTCTTTAGTTGTCCTCATCTCTCTTCTTTTTTGCATCAACATTTTGGTTTTTCCTGATAATTTGTTCACATGCAACTTGTTCTTAGACCCAGCTAATTTTGTTGCTGTTTCCATAAGAGCTTTGGTTACTTTTCTGTTAACTTCAGAGATGTCCACTTCTTCCGATGTTAGGCCTTCTAAAGCAGAGAACCTGTTCTTCAGTTCTAACTTGAAGGTATTATGGTGTTTTTTAAGGTTGGTTATGTCAATAGATTTTGTTTGTCTTATGAGCTTGCCACGTTCAAGTTTAGTGTTGAGGTGCATCTTACATCTCACCAATCTATGGTCACTACCTGTGTTGAACTTGTTTAGCACACTGCAGTCTTCTATGAAGAATTTTTTGTTACACATAATAAAATCAATTTCACTTGTCGTCCCATTTGGATGTCTCCATGTCCATTTCCTGTGTGGCTTTTTCTTGAAGAAGGAGTTAAAGATGAAAAACCCTTCTGCCTCTGCAAACTCAACGAGAGTATTTCCACGCTGGTTTCTGTTGCCATGACCGAATTTACCTACTGAAGTTTCATTCTGTTGCCGTTGCCCTATTTTTGCATTGAAATCTCCCATAATTATTTTCAAGTGCTGCTTACCTTTATTATTTAGATGACAAATTTCCTCATAAAATTCTTCAATTTCTTCTTCAGGATGACTTGTGGTGGGTGCATAAGTTTGAATAATCTGAGCCTGGTATCTTTCGAGAGTTGGATAACAAGTCGTGCAGCTCTGTCAGAGGAACTTTCAACTTCTACAACTTTATCCTTCAGTTTCTTGTTTATTATAAATCCAACACCACTAGTTCTGCCAGTATCTGTCCCACGATAGTAGAAGAGATGTCCACTTTTCAGTTCGATGAGATCTTCTCCTTTTCTCCTTACCTCACTTAGCCCCACGATGTCCCACTTGATCCTTTGTAGTTCCTCTTCCAATTCAAGAAGCCTTGAATCAGAAGATAGGGAGCGTCCATTGTAAGTAGCCAAGGTCAGCATCAGATGGCAGCCTAGTCCGGTCCTCCGGGGATTCTTAGCACCCTCTGCCTTCATGTCGCACTGGCCGCTGCCTTGGCCAGGTACATTCCAGCTGCCGGAGACTGAGGGCCAAGATTTAAGTTGTGGAATCATTTTGGAGGGGTTTGGCCATAACTCACCACGCTGGCCAAGCGGGTTGGTGAGTGTGGGATAGAATTTCCTCTGATCCCGATGGTATAGTTATACCGCTATGGGCGGTCGTCAGAGCCCCTTTAGTGGGAACAGGATGCACCACGAGAAGGCGGGGTTGACATTTGTCAAGGAGAGGCTGTGATGTTACGCATCACCTGATCTTACATCCCCAGCTTTATATACCATGTGATAATCCTGCAAAATTAATGTGGTTTTTTTTTTTTTATAATTCACATAAATTGCAGGATTATCACAGCTTTATATACCATGTGATAATCCTGCAATTTATGTGAATTATAAAAAAAAACATTAATTTTTTATTGATGTGGAAATATGTAATTTAAGCTGCCTTTAATGGCATGTTGGAACAGTGTGTCATAAATATAACAACTTAAGATAGTTTTTTTTTTTAAAGTCATAAATGATTCCTTATGCATGATCTAGTTGTTGCACTTTGGAGTGCTAGTACGGCCCAGAACAAAGTATGCCAAAAAAAGGAGACTAAAAATGTTTGAGGATTGATTTATTGTAATATGTTCTAAGGAAATATGAAAACACATTAGAGCAATGAAAATCAAATGAAACAGATTATATTGTTCAAACACATGCTCCAAATGTGAGTCAAGACACTCTAAACATGTTTGATGTCTCTAGAGATTCTCAAACATACCCTGGGTACACCAGAGGGATATTGAGTGCGGTACACATATATTGTTTGTTGTATATCTTCAGTTGATTATTGTGAAATAGCAATGAATTGTTATACACCTGTACTTCAAACATATTTTGCAGATAGGCAGGATAACTTCTGATGAATTAAAAAGGAATAGATAATTTCACCTTGAAGATAAAAAAATGTCATGCTGGGTAAGTTTTAGTGAATGCAAAAAGAATGGATAATCCTGCTTTGAATATCAGGTGATTTAGAAAGTGCTGCTCTAGGATTTGTGGCATTTTTCTTGCTGTATGTACTGTATCTCTGTCATGGAACTGTGGAATACGAAAAGGCACATTTTTTTGCTTGGCAGAAGTCTTTCGTATTGTGTAGAAAAGTTGGTAATCTGCTCGTAGGTAACATGTTTGGTTCAATGTGAGATATTTACTGTGAATATATTCAGTGAAATAAGAAGGCCATGCCCAGAATTGACTTGCTCAAGAGTGATTTTCCAATTGTGATGAGAACATCCCGTGACCTCACCTGGAATCTTGTGTGCTTGTTGGTGTATTTTAAACAATAAATGAGTAGCATTTGTCAGAAAAGGAGGTACTGTAGATAAAACTAATCATAGAAAATGTTAGGATTGTGAGCACGGAACAAACATCTTTGTACATATCCCATTCTGTAAGCTTCCGTAAGTAGTATAAATAGGTGTCCAACTCATGTGCTGTGCTGTACTGTACTGTTCCTAGAGATGCTAACCAATACAAATTTTCCATAAAATAATCGTTTTGATTGCCATTGTAGTGTTATAGATGTGGTAGTGAAATTACAGAAAATCACCTTTGATTTTTCCATTTGCAATTTTTTTATTGATAAATAACTTCAGTAATAAAGCAGTTTATATTTTTTTCCCAGTGTGGCCAAATATTTTGCCAGAAAAAAAATGCAGATTTGGGAGTTTCTTAATACAGTTTCGATATTTGCCATGGTGATTGATGTAATTGCTCGAGCTCATCCGGATGTAATTTTAAAAATGCAAAAATACAGGGTGATTCAAAAGTCATGTTACCCAGATGGTTATTATGTAAACTTCCAATTCAAATTATATTTAACCTGCAACAATATACAAATTGAGACATACACAATTCATTTACAATTTTGGAGCACCTTCTTTTCTTCATTACAGCATATGTTCAAAGTGTGATCTCTGTGCACATATGCAATTTCATACTTTTTTTTCACCATTTTTGTTTCAGACATTTGGTGCAATGTTGCATTTCAAGTTTCAGCTTTTGTCTTTGATTTTGGTGTATATGAGTTTGTTTTATACACTTACTTTGAGGTAACCCCAGGAGAAGAAATATGGTGACATCAAATTGGATGATTATGAGGGCTACAAACCTGTTGAGACAAGACTATCTTCAAAAATCCCCCATCAAGAAGTTCATGAGATATATGGCATCTTGCACTGTCTGGCTGAAAACAGCAACAATGATAATTCTTTTCTTAATCATAATTGTACTTTTAACTTATCATCCACTGTATATCATTCGTTCGAAAGGGGTCCGGGTTCGAATCCCGGTGAGGCATGGATGTTGTGTTTGTCTTACGGCACTGGCTCTCTCCCTTCCCTAGAACCAGTGACCCTAAATTAGGGACGGGCGACTGCTTATAGCCCATTGAGTTGCTCACAGTGGTCGTTAAACCTACAATAAAAAAAATCCACTGTATTCTTGAAGGGGGAACTCATTAAATGCCTACAATACAGAGCACACTGTACTTTTTTTTTTGAACTGCGTATAAGGGTTTTTGTTGTAGAACGTGAATTTTCACATGACCAGATCCAGTAGTTCTGGCTATTGATTATATCCCATCAATGTTAAACCCACACTTTGTCACAGAAGACATTAACATACATACATACATACATATATATATATAATTAAGCTGTTCTCTGGGATTCCGAGGTTAGCTCCACAAAGAAAGAAACAAACTACCATTTAATTTTTAACTGATTATTTACTTACTGTTGCTGTAACAAACTCTTCCATTTACAGCGATCTAACAAACATGTTTATTCCATTTTCTTGGATGAATGATCTATACCATGTGATCATTCATCCAAGAAAATGATTGTAAGCAGTTTGCTATTTTGGATCTCTCAATTCTTGGACTGTTTGAATATACACTCACGAACAATGAAATTTGCTCACCTAGAAGAAAACATCCTACAACCGCAAAACTTTGCAAATAGCTAGAGTGCATTCTGGAATGCAAATGATCCACGTTTAGTGCGATTGCGCATGACCGCACACCCTGTGGTGGCGCTGCAAGCACGAACTGGTAGCCTTATAAACCAGCATGTAGTTGATGCTCCATGAAAGCGAAAAGCACCGGCCGATGCAAGCAAGAGTACAGAGTGACAAGAATGCCGGTTAGATGCCAGAGACGTTGCTTTAAGCAACTTATGGACTTTGAGATAGGCCTGATCATCGGGCTGAAAACTGCAGGGTGATTGGCGCGCCGTATAGCCCACCATGTGGATTGTTCTGACCATACCGTCCGACTGTGTTGGGAGCAGTTAACACGTGACGGCACTGCCACATGGCGGAGCAGCTCCGAACGGACCAGGAGGACCACTGGTAGAGAGGATTGCCGGATCATGCACCAGGCATGAACGGATCCCACGGGGAGCCAGTCCACTATACAGGCAGATGTAGCGGATCCTGTGTGTCCATGAACCATTTCCCGACGCCTTGCGGAAGTGAATCTGCAATCGCGCCGTATAGCCCACCATGTGGATTGTTCTGACCATACCGTCCGACTGTGTTGGGAGCAGTTAACACGTGACGGCACTGCCACATGGCGGAGCAGCTCCGGACGGACCAGGAGGACCACTGGTAGAGAGGATTGCCGGATCATGCACCAGGCATGAACGGATCCCACGGGGAGCCAGTCCACTATACAGGCAGATGTAGCGGATCCTGTGTGTCCATGAACCATTTCCTGACGCCTTGCGGAAGTGAATCTGCAATCCCAGTGCCCCTTATGTGTGCTGCCATTAACACTGGAACATCGCCGTCTCCGTGTGCAGTGGTGCCAGGCCAGAGTGACGTGGAATGCCACAGACTGGCAACATGTGGTGTTTAGCGATGAGTGCTGCTTTGTTTTGGGGACAAATGATCATCGTTTCCCGGTGTGTAGGTCCCCCGGGTCAGTGGGACAATCCCAACCTTGCTATTGAGTGCCACACCTCTCCCACTGCAGGCATTATGGTCTCGGCAGCCATAGCCTATGATAGCCAATCAGCTCTAGTAGTGGTACTTGTCATTGACGAGCTAACAGTATGTGGATGAGCCCCATGTTCTCTCATTCCTGGCCGGGATTCCAGGTGTGCTATACTAGCAAAATAATGCCCGCCCACACACAGCTTGGGTTGCCCAGGACTGCCTACATCATGTCCAGACACTTTCATTGCCTGCCCGCTCCCCGGATATGTCCCCTATTGAGCATGTGTGGGACCAGTTGAAACACCAGCTGCAGCCGCACCACACTATCTGGGATTTGGAGCACACCGTCCAACACATGTGGGCCAGTCTGCCACAGGACAACATCTTTTGTCACAAAATCCTAAGAACACAAATATGTGGTATACCTATGGGCACCTGTTTCTCTAGCCTTTTGGCTAACCTATACCTTCACTATTATGAAGAACTGTGTTGCTTGATAGATGTTAATGAAAGTTATCTTTGCTTTTTGGACATGGAAATAATCTTTAATAGAAGAGATGTTGTGATAGATGTATTTGATAAAAGAATTGCTTTTAGTTTTGGGCCTAAATATTTGAGCTATTGGTCTTCAAATATTTCTAAAAATATTCATAGAAATATTATTGTAATCAATTTTTAAGAATAACACGAATTTGCAACACCAAGGTTAACATCACGAAACAGCTAAAAAAGTTATTTTCCCTCTGCATTAATAATAACTATCCCTATGGTTACTGTCTTTTTCATTTTAAGAATTTGCTTGCCTCTCTGAATTATGAAAAACTTTCAATATAAGATTATGCAATATTACTGCACCTTTCTCTTTGAAATAACCTTTTCTTTGGCCTTCCAAAATATTTTCATTTCTTTCGAGTTGCCCTGAAAAAATTAACTACACCACTTGCTGACATCCACTCCTAATTACGTCATTGGCTGTCTTTCATACTACTGAACACACCTGCGAATCCTGAGGGTTACCGGGATGCCTTTGCTTTCAGCGGAGTAGGAAGTTCTATTAACCATGCCTTGTGGGCCAATGTTTACATTTGGCTGATGTGATATGCATTGGGCTTATTAATTTCCAGGTTTGTCGTAAGTTATATTTCTTAGCATTTATGTTCCTCATTTCAGGTAGGAAAAACTAGGTGTTTCGTCCGAAATTAAAAAAAAAAAAAATGTCTTTAAAAAGATATCTTATTTTGGTCAATTTGAGTTAATTTACACCCACATGTAACCTGAAGTTTGGGGAGTGATCGGTGGTTGCAGATGTCTTTCCCTGACGAGCGGTCCTTGGCCACTGGCCACATAATGGTTTGAAGTTTTCTTTTGAAATTGTGTTGTGTCAGTGTGACTGAGTGTGTTTCTTGAGTGAATTATAATTTTTTGTATATATATAATCATTTTACAAATAAAATTCTGAATATTGAGTTTTCTCTCCTGGAATAGAATTCTTACCTTATATTTAGTAAAGCTAAGGTGTGTTGATGGGCTTTTCTTAGCACATGTCTTGTTAATATTATGTTAATATTACTTTTTTTGCTACTTTGTCTAAAATGTGACAGTTATATTTTGCATATTTCCAAGTTTTTGATTGTGAACATGCTTGGTTCTCTTAGATTAGAGAATTGCCATTTGATGATAAACTGTGTGACAGTTCAATTTTAAATTGATCACAATTCCTTCATTCGAGCTGTGTTAATATGTTTCTTTTCATTGGCCATCTAGTGTTGTAGTCTGCAACTTATACCCTTTTGTACAAACTGTGTCAAAGCCCAATGTAACTGTTGAAGATGCCGTTGAACAAGTGGACATTGGTAAATTTTGAAATCCTTCCTTTTTTGCTTTTTATTGTTTAAGCTATTTTCATCTGATTATTTTATTTTATTTTATTTACTAAAGCAAAAATATTAGTAATGCATCACTTACTGTTATTACAAAGCTAGAAAACAGCAAAATGTATTAGAGAAAATGGCAAAAAGTTATTTTCCTAAAAAAAAAAAAATGAGGAGGAAGGTCAAGGGTTTTTTCCCCCAGTAATTTTCAAATATTCAGAAAACTGTCATTGTTTGTATTACCGTACTTAGTAATGGAGCAAGTAAGTCAACTGTAATGTCACGAAATTGGTTTTCATGCTTCATATGTTAAAGCATAAGACTAGTGTAGTTTTTATTAAATGAGGGAGATTGTTCTAACTTTTTCATTTGAAGAACCAAAGTATAAATTTTGTGCAAGTCCGTTGCTTTTTATGTGCACATTTAAGAAAATACAGTGTATAGCTAAAAATTTGTCTAAAATATTTCTAAGATAAATATTTTGAGAAAACACTTAAATTTTGTTAACGTTTATTTTGAACGAAAATATTTTGCTATCGTGCATGATTTTGAAATAAATGAGATATTGAGTAAAAGTAAGTACTTGGCTTCTGCTCCAAGACAATACTTTCAAGTTTTCTGTGGAGTTTTCAACATGGATGAACAGTGAATTATAGCATTTATGTGCCAAATGATAATAAGTATGTATGATAATAAATGAAAATGATATTGCAAAATCATTATTTCCTCTACAAAAGAAAAACATAATTCTCAGTTTTGCAGTTATTATTATTATTATTATTATTATTATTATTTTCATTTGGATTATGCTTTTTGTCATGACAACTGATTTCTTTTTTCCTTTCATAGAAAATGTGTATCCCCAATAATTTTGCTGTAATCTTCATTTTCATATTAGCTTAGTCTTTTATTACAAAATTTAGCCATTGACAGCACATGTTGAAAACAACAAAAATATTTATGAAAAACATCTTCTTCTTTAAAAAAATTACTCCTGCAGTCTGGTTTAGTCATTTTTAAAAGTTTTGACAGAATTGTTGTAAAGAAAAGATGCAGTTTCATTTGCTGTAGACTGGTACAGAAACATTTTGACCAAAATTTCATTGCCCTCTTTTTCTAACTGGAGTAAAAGAAAGCAAAGAAAGAAACAGGTTTAAAAAAAAAAAAAAAAAAAAACCCAAAAAATACAACAAAAAAATTCTATACTTTAAAGAGCTCCTCTGACAAATTTTTATGAAATAAACAAATTTAATGGGAACAATAGAAAACCCCATTTTTTTTTTATTCAGAAAATAATGTTCTTGAGATGATTTTAAGTT
Organism: Macrothele yani; assembly: GCA_039090855.1. Classification (NCBI taxonomy): domain Eukaryota; kingdom Metazoa; phylum Arthropoda; class Arachnida; order Araneae; family Macrothelidae; genus Macrothele; species Macrothele yani. The sequence continues at coordinate 34,120,026 of CM077029.1, forward strand.
GATTTAATCTAAACTTGCAATTTTTGTGTTCATCACTTACAGCCACACAAATAATTACATATAAGAAGGCTGTGGATTACAACTCAGTGAGGTTTGAAAATAATGTTTTTAATTATACATAAATGTCAACTATTCAGTTGTTGCACATTTACTGTTTCTCACGTTGTTGTTGAAATGCTTTCAGGAAACGTCTTTGTTTGACGAAGGGTTATAATTATATAATATGCCATAAAGTTTATAATATAGAAATAAATAGATAATAAAAGTTTAAGAATGTTGCTCACATTTGATCATAGAGCATTCCGTGACATTGCAGGGTCCTTTGTAGTCCTATTGAGACGAAATCCTGTTCATCATGTTTCAAATGGTAGACATATTTTTTTCACACGAACATTGATTCAGTCAAATCTTCGTATTGAAGGGTTAAGTTCAGGCTTGATGTTTAATCTTGTATCATAATAATTCTATATTTTAATTTCAAATGGTAAGTAAAAGTAGTAAATGAGTATCACTCTTTTTGAGTCATCATTTAAAAGATGATATTTAAGAATGTCATTTAAAAGATGATATTTAAGAACATTAATGTGAGTAACATTCTTAAACTTTTATTATCTATTTATTTCTATATTATAAACTTTAGGGCATATTATATAATTATAACCCTTTGTCAAACAAAGACATTTCCCGAAAGCATTTCAACAACAACGTGAAAAACAGTAAATAATGAAACAATTGAATAGTTGACATTTATGTATAATATGAATTATAACCATGTAAAACATTCACCACATTGAGATGTTTGAAGAATTGATAGAATGTTTTTAATTATCAGAAGCATTTTCCTTTGATACCAAAAATATTGTAAGCCTTTCTCAAAATCTTTGATAAAATGACTGGGTGTTATGTTTGAACCATGTTTCATGTTTTCTTCCATGTAATACCCAAAATCTTAATGTACCTAACACAAGTTCTTTTGGTTAACTTCTGTAAGCCTTTGAATAACCAGCGACATGTAACAGTTTAAAAACATATTTTGTATGTATTTATACTAAAGAGCTAAAACTTTATGACCACCTGTCCAATTTGATGTTAGTTCTCCACATGCTGACAAAACAGCTATTACTCGGCGAGAAATGAATGCTTCAAAATTTCTAAAGGTATGTTGTGGTATCTGGTACCAACACGTCACTAGCAGATCTTTTAAATCTTTTGAGTTACATGATTGAGCTCCCAAAGATCAGATTTGCTGTTCCAACACAAACCACAGATGCACAATAGGATTGATGTCTGGGGGAATTTGGAGGTCAGGGCAATATCTGGGAGGTCAGGGCAATATCTGGAAGTCTTCCATGAATCATTCTCAAACACTCTGGTCAATGTGTCATGGTACATTTTCCTGCTGAAAGAAGGCACCGCTAGATGGAAATACTATCGCCATGAAAGGATGTACCTGGTCTGCAATGACATTTAGATAGGTAGTAGACATCATTGTTTCCTGCACATGAATGACTGGACCCAGGGTTTCCCAGGAGAACATTGCCCAATGCATCACACTTTCTCCATTTTTTTTTTTTTTTGGTCCCACGGTGCATCCGACCTGGTTTCAAGGCTTCCCCAGGTAAATGATGCGCATATACCTTGGCGCCCACGTGGTGCAGCAGGAAACAAGATTCATTGGACCAGACATCCTTATTCCAATCATTTAACGTTCTGTTTTGATGTTCACATGCTCATTATAGGCACTTTTGATGGTAGCAGCCAGCAGCTATACATCTCCATTTCCAGCAGGGTTTGATGCATTGTGTGTTGTGACACATTATTCCCATCACCAGTATTCAAATTACTGGTGAGCTGTGCCACAGAATCCCTTCTGTTGCCTTGTACCATGCAGGATAGCCTTCTCTCACCTCTAGCATTGATGAGCCATGGTTGGCTCACACCTTGCCGGCAGTTTGTGTGTAGTTTTCCCCCTCCTCTGTCTACTTTTTGAAGGTATTAAATTAAACCACTACTGACTGTGAGCGCACCACAAACCTTGCCATCATGGAAATGCGCTGACCCAGTCATCTGGCCATAACAATTTGGTCTTTGTTGAACTTGCTTTAAAGTCTTCTGCCTTTCCCATCTAAAGAACAAGAATAACACTGATTAAGAAAGCTCAGTATCAGGTGTTATTTGTACCATTTCATGACCTTCACATTCACCGCCATTTACCTGCAGTTGCTTCAATTTGCATGAAGACACACTGGTTATAATGTTTTGACTGTTCAGTGTATCTTTTACTATATAATTTTGATCTTGCATCTGAAACTAAACATTTTTTTAAGTTATTGGACTCAACTGTAATGCTCAGTTATGTCTCAATTTTAACACAAGTCTTGCTTTGCTTTATTATTCTTGCCTTTATCAACTTTAAAAAGGCTTTTTAATACCTTTGAGGGCTTCTAGACCATATAGTATGTAGTCTTGCACATTTTATAACTGTTGATCATATCAGATCATATGTAGAGGATTTTAGTAAGGGAGTGCCTTACCCAAGGTCTTAAACAACCCCTTTGAAATAGGAAGCTAGGAGATTTGGGTTAGAGTGCCTGATAGGAAAGTGACACAGAAGTGAGGTAGAAAGGGGAGGAAGATGCCCTAATTTATTACCGGGGCTCCGGTACCCAGGGTCCGATGGCTTAACGTGCCCATCCGACGCATGGTGGATATTTAGTGGTTCGAGTGTTCTTATCTGCCAAAGATTGAACTTGAGATTCCTCTGTGGCAGTCATGAATGTTGACCACTAGGCCATCCGCGGCCCTATAACTGTTGAAAAACACATAGTGCCTTACCTTAAATATTACATGTTCAAGACTTTTTAATTGCAACATTGGAGGTCATATGTTTCTTATTCCAAGCTTCTGGCGAGGAATTTAGGAATTTTTTTTTGTGTCAAATAATGGCATTTAAAAATATATTTTATGACTACACAATTTGTGATGTTGAGAAAAAAAATGGCAACATTTATTCACCATTAAATATTTATTTTAACAACTATAGTTTTGCAGAGTGTTTGGCTTGGCTTCATCAGGACAAAAATCCTGATGAAGTTGAGCCAAAAGCTAACTGACTGTATGTTTTTACAGAACACTTGTCCTGGCGAAGCCAAGCCAAATGCTGTGCGAAACTATAGTAGAAGTTAAAGTAAATATTTAATTGTGAATAAACATTGCTATTTTATTCTGTGGTATTTATAATAGAGTTCATTATTCAAGCATAGCATGCTTATTGTTATTTATTTATTTATATTTTTGTTTCATTCTTGTTGCTCAGCAAACAAGGATATCACTATGTGTTTTCAACTGCTGTATGTTTTTACAGATGTGTGAGCTTTTATTTTTGTAAAGTTATCATAATATTGAATGTAATGTCTCTTAAACTTAAAAAAAAAAAAAAAAATAGTTGTGATGCTTTTTTGTCTGGTAGAAGTCTTGTTTTACAGTTACATTCTTAGTGGGCCTGATTTCCTTCTTTGTGCATTGTTTGGCTTCTAGTTAAAACTGAAGTGAGCATTTTATTTCAGAATGCATTATATAAGAATATTGAGGTATTTTTTGAGTACCAAAATGACTACTTTTACCATATTTTCTTATTATAACATCACTATGCTAAATATGATTTTACAAATGTGTAGCTCTGAAATACAGTGTTGATCTAGGTGCTGCTTATAACCATTTTCAGTAACATAAATTTCAGCTGTAGTTGATGATATTAAAACAAATTGTTTCTTGAACTGTTTATGGCAAACACTTAGCTATAAAGAATTTGGAGTCTGACTCTACATTGATTATCAGTGTGGGAGAATTTGGAGTGCTGACTCTACATTGATTATCAGTGTGGGAGCCTCGCAGTTGCATAAGAAATTCTCAAAACCCCAGCATGATTATATGTGAATAGGAAATTCAAGAGAGATTAGGATTTAATCTGGCCTTTCATTTTGTACATGCATGGATGATAACAAACACCCTGCTGTGAAACACTAAGTCTTTTACACCTTTCCCTCTCCAATAAATGGAATGTTTTTAACCCATTAGGAGGAAGAATTGCACAACTACAGCAAAGAAGCAGTGGGATGACTGCCATTTAGTTCATAACTTTCTGCACATCTACAGTGCTTTCACCTCCAGTGTTGTTAGTTGTGGGTTGTGTACATGTTTCAAAGTTTGTTAAAACATTTCCTGACACTTTCCTTTATTGTTCCATTTATTTTTGATGAAAATCTTACTACCATCTTGATTGGGGATGGGGTCAAAATGGTCGTCAAATAAAAATTCCTTTGTGGTATGTTTGTCTGTGGCTTTAAACTGGGTGTGGTGTTATTCTTTATAAACCAATGAGATAAGTGGAATTGCAGTGTCATACTTGGTGTGTCATTATTTTCAGGAAATATGGGCTGCATCTTTTTAATTTGCAGAATCACTGTTGTACATTTTATGTCCATTACACAGGGAAACATTTTGGGAAGAACAACTAAATACCTAACATGGGTTCAGATCTTTCACTAGATGACTGTGTTGCAGTTGTTCTTCACAGTTATTTTCCCTACCTGAAGTTCGGGATCTTATTTAAGGATCGGTAACTTTTGCTGCCCTTCCTCTTCTGATCATGAAGGTTGTTAACTGCAGTTGAGTGATAAAATTCTAGAATAGCAATGGCATCATGTTAGTTTTGTGTCAGTCATAAAATTTGGTAGTAGAAGAAACTTTCACCATGAAGTCTGTTTCTCAAGATTGCACAACAAATTCATTCACTGATATCAGTTAATAAAATACACATAGATGTGAAGCCTACACCAACCAATGGTGGCTTTTTTCAGGCATACAACATTTAGAAATGCAGAATCCTATTAAATGTTATTAAAGTTCAAATTTTTTCAAATATCATTAGACTTGAGTTAAAAAAAGTAAAGGTGCAATTGTAATCCAAAATATATATAGTAATAAAGCTAGTGTTAGCCCTGAGTTGTATGTCAAGATCGCTGTAAGTGGAGAAGTTTGATATTGTAACAGTAAGTAAAAATTATCTGGCAGTTTGTATTTCCTTGTGGAGCTAACCTCTAAATCTCAGAGAACATCTTAGTGATGATGATGATGATAAAGCTAGTGTTTTTTTTTATTTTATCATTTATTTTTTATTATAATTATTATTTATTTTTAATTTTGATTTTACCTTATTTTACTTTTTAATTCAAGTCTAATCATACTTGAAATTTGAACCTGATGCATTGAACAGTCTAATTATATTTGAATCAAGTCTAATGATATTTGAAAAATTTGAACTTAAATAACATTTAATAGAATTCTGCATTTCTTAATGTTGTATGCCTGAAAAAAGCCCCCATTGGTTGGTGTAGGCTTCACATCTATGTGTATTTTATTGCTCTTCATTGCTCAATGTTGTGTGTGCTTATCTCCCTTGAGGAAGCAACCTACCAGTAGGCAAAGCTTGGCATCAGTATATTTTATCAACTTGTACCATTTAGAGTATTTGTTCTACTTCCTTAATAGTGTATTTTGATGTTAAAAGATTTTGTTTTTCCAAAGTCTGTTCTTCAGATTACTGTATGTAGTAATTTTTGTTTTCTAAGTGCATACCATTTTATTTTTATGTACATTTCTATTGTCTGATGAATATTAAATTTGACATGATTTTTTTTTTTTTTGCTTCTTCTCCTGTCTTAGGTGGTGTTACTTTATTAAGAGCAGCTGCAAAAAATCATGACCGTGTAGTCGTGATATGTGATCCTGCAGATTATTCTTTGTAAGTATTTTGGTGTGATACCCTGATTTATTTTATATGCACAATTGTGAGTCCTTTCCAACAGGAATTGAATGATTGGCTAAAACTGTGGGCTTTTGTAAGCTTTTAATCTCGCTCACATGAGAGAAATAAGTTTCTTTATTAGTAATTAATTTTACGAAATTTGACTATTGCATTAGTTTCTTATATGTATATTTATAAACAGAAAATTTTCTAGTTCCATGAGATTTTGATAATGGCAGTTTTACTGCTTTAAAAAGTACAATATTTTTTGTTGCTCCCCCCAAATAAATATCAGGTGGGTTCGAGTCTGGTGAGTGAGCCACAGATTTTTTGGGATTATGTGATATCCAAAAATTGGGATAAAGGGAATTATTGACAAATAGGCCTTGATAGTCATCTAAAGGCCAAAAATGTCTACCAAGAAATAAAATGCTCAGGTGTGAAGGAGAAATAAGGGAATTCTTCAACTAAAGGAAACTTCTGAAGAGTTATTTTCAATATTTCTGAGTAAAGCTAATAAATTTAACTTTCTGATTCATGTAAGAGTCTTACTGAGCAGTACTATGGGCCACGGTACCATTTTGCTGAATCCACCCATTGTACAATTTCTTTATGAAACTTACCCCTCATATTGTTTCTTTATGACCTTGTAAATAAAATATGTAATTTCTATTTGAATCTTTTTCATTTCATAAATGTATGTTTATGAATAAGGCTAGGATTTATATGTAGTAAAAATTTCAAAATATGTACATAAAATATTTATTAAAAAGCTCACCCTTCTCCACCGTACTGGCAGAGATTCTTTGACAAGAACTGGAAGATATTGTTTTGAACTCTCACGCCGATATTCCACTATTCTACATGAGGTATGTGGACGACTTGCCAGTTTTTGGCAGCATTCTTTCAAAAGGCTGTCGTTTTTGTGAACATCTGTCAAACCAATTTACTTCTATTAGGTTTACTTTCGAAGTTGAAGAAAACCATGCAATCCCCTTATTGGATTTTTTTTTAGTCCGCAACCCTCATACCCAGTCTTTGACTTATTCTGTGTACCGAAAACCTACAATGAACCCTACAATTTTTCCTAGCTGCTTGGCTCATCCTCTTAGTTATAAGCTCTTTGTTCATCTGCTTTATGGTTAAATGAGCAATTACTCACCCATCAAGTGTAAAGCTATGTAAAGTGGAGGTCTTGAAAATCAAAGGTATTACAAGAACACATGGGTGTGATGATGATGTTGTGGATCACATCTTGAGAAACCAGCTCAATACCACTATTTCTACTCTACAACGTGAGAGGGAGAGACCCAGGTTTGTAGGGTCTGTCAACTCTTACACTGCCCCCTTGTCAATTCTCAGGAATGTTTGTAGTCAATATAACTTGGCATTTGGAATTCGGACATCAAATATTTTATTAATTATTAAGAAAGATAGAGACCCCATAGATCCCAGTGAAAGGTTTGGAATTTACAGCATTCCCATGAAACCAGTGGACAGTAGTTCATCACTCCATAGAACATGTCTACAGTGGACAGTAGTTCATTCACTTCATCAGACATGTCTACTCTTCTTTTCAGAGAGCTTGTATATCTACTCCCAGTTACAAGTCGGTTGTAATGACTCATTACCTAGTGAAATACCACAACCGTGGAAATTTTTATTTCCAGGAGACTATCCACATCAGACGAAATAACCCTGTAAGGTTTTAAATTTATGTCATAACTTACCTTATGTATATTATATTGATTCAATTTTGTAATGTTGACAAACTTCCTCTTGTAACCTGATTTCTGCCAGAGTGCGAAGTGAGCACTCTTCAAATCGGACCTACATCATGGATGTTCCTTGACAATGTATATATAGAGCACACTAGCACATACTATTGTAGTCTGAGGATGGGACATAGTGATCCTAAAAGATCTATTTTTATCTGTAAATGTAAAGTTTATGTGACTTGTAAAGGGTTTTCTCCTTTTTATAAGTTTTTTATCTTTTATTGATGGTGCTGTCTTTAACTTTTGAATTTTAACTGCACGAATGTTTACCACTCTTATTTATTAAAAAGGCAGAACTATGTAGGGAAAAAATGAAAAATCACTAAAATATGTGATATATTTCTTAACTTTCTATAATATTTTCTATAATAACTTGTTCAGTCATAAGGAATTAGAAATTACTTTACTTCACAATTTTTAAATTACTTTACTCAAAACTAGGGTTTTCAGCTAACTTACTGCTATTACAACTAAACAACATAGCACTTCAGGTTGTCAAAAACAAAGCTCCACCTGTTTTCTCTCAAAATTCCTTTAAATTGGCTGAATGACCTCTCGACGTCATATGAGGTGATGGGCAAAAACTTAAACCCAGCTATATCCAATGGCGAGAATTCCTTATCTTTTGAAACAGCACAGCTGCCAGTTGAAGTTTCCCAGAGAATGTATTTTTATAGTTGTAATGGTTTCTATAGGCTTGGATTTTTTTTACAGCACTATTCATCTTGTGTTTTGTAATTTCTCCGAGTGACCAGGTACCTTTCCTAATATTTCACTCATCTCTTCAAATTTATTCAAATTATTTATCAAAGGTACTTGAAGTTTCAAATTTTGTGATGACTTGATTCAATACAGTCAAATATGTCTTTAGGAAAGTCAATCCGTCAAATAAAGTATCACTATCCAGCAGAACTTGTGCTTTTCCAATGGAAGCAGAATTGTCCGGGTCAAATTGAGAGATTACTTCCTTGATTTTGCTGCAGTTGTCTCTATAATAATCTCCAGTTTGTGGCCAAGTGCCCCAACGTGTAATGACAGGTTGAGGTGGGAGCTGTAAGTCTGGGAACATTTTTTTCAACTTTTCGGTGTTGCTGGGAGCTTTAAGAAAAACATTTTTACCTGTTGCAGCCAGAGAATCCATTTGTGGAAAATTGCAGCAGATTGTTTTAGCAATTCTGTGTAGCCCATGTGCAAGACAAGTAAAATGAATCATCTTGAGGAACAGCACACAAAGTACTGTAGCTGATTTCATCACATAGGTTGCAGCATCAATTACCAATAGGTGTACTTTATCGTAATTGAATCCATCTGGCAATAAAATCCACAATGATTTGTTGATCAATTTAGCAATCATGTAGTAATTATGTTTTGCTAATTCTTCACAAGAGTATTCAGTATGGAATCGACAGTGCTGATTCATTCAGATGTCCAACAATAATGTTTCCTATATATTTCCATGTACATCTGTTGTTTTGTCAACTGAGATCCAAATAGGAAACTCTCCGGTTTTCCCCCTGATTTTTGGTACAGTTTTGTTGTACATCATATGAAATAATTTTATCCTTAAAGTAGATTCATCTGGAATTATTTGACCGCAGTGTTTTTCAAAGAAACTTCTAAACACTGGATTGTTAACTTTCGACAATGGGATATCGGAACCCACTAATGCACGGCATAAATCCAAACTGAAATTTGAACTGACCTGTTTACTGGAACTTCTGTAAGAAGCCTTTGTTTCAACAAAGTGTTTTTCACTTTTTTTTTATGTTTTCTGGTTTTTAATGTTTGCAAAACTTGGAAACACTGGTCACAAGAAACAGCCGACATGCACACACACACATACACACACACACACCACAGAACAAAATATTTCTGTCATTTCTCAGTACTTAATCGGGAAATTCGTTAGTAACATGTGTTTAAGTTGGATGATATAGTTGATTTAATTTTGGGCATGTCGATTACTTAACAACTTGAACAGGAAAAACAAACTTCTAACAATGATGTGAGCGAAATGATTTAGAAAGAAACTAGACAAAATTACGCATTAAATAACATATGACTCAGTCTGCTTTCCTCCTCATCTCTCGTCTGAGATGAGGAAGAAGACTTGTGCTGGCATCTGCAGGCTTTGATGTGTTGTGTGAAACTTGCCATCTGTTGTCTCACTGGTTGTTACAACAGAAAATACTGGGTAGTTTTGCTTAAAAACTGGTGATTTATGTAAAAATAGTTTTAAAAAATGTGAAAATATGTTATATATGTAGTAAAACAGTAAATATGTTGTATTATAACTGCAAAAACGTCAAATATGTAAATATATGTAAAAATATTTAATTACATATAAATCCTAGCCATATTTATGATATTTGAAACATGTCTTTGTTAGGATGTGAAAATTTCTATTCATTAATTTGAAATGTATTTTTGATATTTTATAGCTATCCTGAGACCTTGTATATTTTTTTCTGTTTTGTTACAGGGTTTCAACAGAACTAAATGCTGCTGGTGACAAAGAAAACAAATACAGTGTGCTTTTGGACCGCAGTAGTTTAGAATTACGTAGACGTTTAGCTGTTAAGGTAATTTTAAACCAAGTTTCATTTTTGTACTTTTTTTCATGCTGTTGCACAAGTCTGTACTGATTTTCACAAAAAATAACATGATAAAATAGTTTGTGTTTATTATATTTGTGTCACCCAGGAAAGGCAGATATTTTTCTTGTATAATAGACTGCTGGACAATTGCTAAGGACTGATCATAAACGGCTATATAGCGCATAAAAAAGTAAGTGTGGTTGGATGCCAAGTGAAATAAAATAATGTCAGAATGCCAGGACATTACAAGAAAGACAATTTATTGTGCTCTGAAATCCAGAAGGCTTTGGAACGTGTTCAAGGGACAAAGAGGCCATTTTGTGCAGAATACGTAAACGTGAAAAAATGCAATTACCGTCCGCAGGCGTTCCGGCGTAAGATGTCAATACGGGATATGGCCACCATGGAGGGCGATGCAAGATTCCACACGTCGTGTCATGCTTTGCACAACATTATCAAGCAGCTGTTGGGGTAATTTATCCCATTCCTCTGTCAGTGCGCGGATGAGGGTGTCCTTGTTTATTGGAGGGCATTGGCGACCAGCAAGACTCCTCCCCAAAGCATCCCACACATTTTCAATGGGATTCAGATCTGGAGAACATGCTGGCCATACGAGGCGTTGAATATCCTCGCTCTCAAGACACTCCTGGACAGCGACTGTTCGATGACATGTTGCGTTGTCGTCCATGAAAATGAATCTATCACCGACAGCACCACGGAACATGCGAACATGAGGTAGCAGAACATCATTAATGTATCGTTGGCCAGTCATAGTCCCAGTTGGAAGCACATAGAGGGACGTACGGCCATTGATCATGATGCCAGCCCATACCATGACACTACATGTCGGATATCGGTCCCTTTCCTGTATGTTTGCTGGACAATATGCAGTACCACTATCACGCCAGATCAGTTGTCGTTGACAATCAGACGATAGACTGTATCTACTCTCATCTGAGAAGAGGACAGCAGACCAGTCGTTATCAGTCCAATTGCGATGTTGATGGCACCATTGCAAACGGGCGGTACGGTGACGTCTGGACAATGGGATGCACACAACAGGATGGCGGGCGTATAGTCCTCCTTCATGCAAACGTCTGGCGACAGTTTTTTGGGAGATCCGCTTGCCAGTAGCAGCCATAAACTGATTTGCTACCTCACTAGCTGTGCTGCGCCGGTGTCTTTTTGTTGATAGCACTATGTACCGATCTTCTGCAGGTGTTGTACTGCGAACACGACCTCCCCGTGACGTTTGCTACACTCTCCATTTGTTTGAAATGATTTCCAAAGCCTTGAAACAACACTGTGGCTGACGTCGAACTCCCTGGCAACATCTGTTATTTTTTGCCCTTCTTCAATCTTGCCAATAATACGGCCACGCGTAAAATCATCTAGGTGATGTCGGGAAGACATACTGAAAATTGCAAGTTCGTCAATTGATTCTTTCCCTTTCAACTTTGCATTTGAACTACAACGGTCAATACGCGTCAAATCCTTTATATCTCTTATCAGCGCTATGACGTCACGAACAAGTTCGGCAATCCAAAATTTGCATACGCACAACACGTCTTACTGTATCCCGCACTTATGCTAATTTCCACATTTTCCTGCCTTCCATTTTATGGTTGCTATCATTGCTATTGTCATCCGTCCTTAGCAATTGTCCGGCAGTGTATTTGTGCATGTTTCTGTAGTTTATGCAGAAGCACTCTGCATGTACCTATATCCAATATTTTTTTTAACTTTGTTCCTGGTGTAGTAATTTTCCTTATTTGCAGTCCATATAACTTTGTGGATTAACAGTTATTTTGCTCATGCAGTGTAGATGTAAAAATACTGGTTGTTTCAGAAAATAACTGTACACCTATTTCAGTGCAAATAAATGTATCTTTGTAATATCATGATTTCTTTGTTATTGGCCATTGTTGCTTACAGGAGCTATGTACTTATTGGAAAGTAACTATACATTTCAAAGCAAAGAAATGCATTTTCTTAATGTTACAATTTATTTATTACTGACCATTTTTACCGGCATATTTATTCAATTACAACAGATGTTGAAACATTCAAACAGGCCTGAACTTGTTTCATTTTATTTTCAAAAGCCTTCATCAGCTCCTCTTGGTGCATACCTCTGATGTAAGCAGTTACAGTGGCTCTGAGTTTCTAAAGTGTATGTGGGTTTTGTTCATACAGTTCATTTTTTGCTGCTCCCTAAAGATAAAAATTAGGAAGGCTCAAGTCTGGTAAGGTGGGGCACCACTGACTTTTTGAAATTACCTGATCTTTAAAAATTTCTTGAAGGAGTGTCATTGATAATATACTGTAGCAGTATGGGCCATGATGTCATCTTGCTGAAACAACCTATTGTTTATTTCATCCTTATTGAGTTCTATGATGAATTGGTAGACAATATTTCTCTCTCTCTTATTCAGAATTTATTTTTCCATTGAAGAAGATCAGGGCCAGAAATTTCAGTGAGCCATGATACTGCACAGAAAATGTAAATTACACTGCATGAAGTGTTGTCAAGAGTCAGAAAATTTTCGTACCTGATATTTCTCAACAAGATAATCTTGAATTTGTGGAAGCAAATAGGTAAACCATTTCAGAAATTTTCCTCTGTCCTACCATTTAACATTTGCATAGTTGGTAAGAATCCTTGGAATTAGTCACTGCGTTCTTTCAAGGCTTCAATGAATTGTTGATGGATGAGGGAACTTCCACTTTGAATGTAATTTGCGATTTTTACAACCATGTCATTTCTGAGCATCTGAGCACATAAATTCTCCTGATGCAGAATCAATGGAAGGAGGGCAACATGCTTCTCACACTATTCTCACTCGAATGCTGCTTCAAATGTGAAACTAATCCTGATTTACTTCCAATCATTGAGGGTGCACCATCCATTGTAATCGAAACTAATTTTATCAGATCCAAATCACTTTTTTAGTATATCAGTTCCACGAGTTTGGCCTCACAGTCCACAAAGTAGAAGGATTTCTTCCTGAATTGGGAAGCACAAACCGCACCGAAAATACTAATTGCATCATGCCAGTAAAATCGGTTGACTCGTACCCCCGTAGTAGAATCGCAGTGACGGGTGACATATGTCGCTGATTTTATTTTGGTCCTGCAGACAAAAACGATATCCTCAAACTTTTCTGTCTTTCAAAACTTTCCAAAAACGAAAGTTAGACGAAGTGAAGATTTCTCCTGTAATAGCAATTTTTTTTTCTTCTTCTTGTGATGTATCGTCTGTTCAGTATTTTTTGTTAAACATTTTATTGTGCAACTGTTTGTGTTTTAGCTTGAAAATAGCAGCAAAAATTTTCGAAAACGGAAGCTTAGACTCCCATGTAATCTTACTCTTTTTCTTTTGATGTTGCCTTTTCCCCGTATGGTTTTTATTATTTATTATACATAATTTTATTGTACTGTATAAATGTTTGCATTTAAGATCAAAAATGGAGGAAAAAAATCTGAAAACAGAAGTTGGACAAAGCGAAGATTTCTGCCATTATCAAAAAATGGAGACAAAAAGTTTCGACAAAAGAAAATAAAGGCCCCAAAGATTTCTCCCATAATGTTTTTTTTTTTTTTTTTCCATCTGTGGTGTTTTTCCTGCACTGTATTATTGTTTAAGTATCATTTAATTACATTAATGTTTTTTAAGATTGAACATGGAGAAAAATTCTTCAGAAACAGAAGTTGGATGGAGTGAAGATTTCTAATAGTATTTTGTTTTCCCGCGATGTTTTCCCTGCATTGTACTATTGTTTAAGTATCGGTTAATTACATTAATGTGTGTATTTAAGATCGAAAATAGAGAAAAGTTATATGAAAATGGAATCCTACTTCCGTTTTCAGATAATTTTTCTCTCTCAGAGTGAAGAGTTCTCCCATAATCGTCTTTTTTTTTCTTGCGGTGTTTTCCTTGCACTGCATTATAGTTTAAGTGCCATCTAATTACATTAACATTTGCATTTAAGATTGAAGATGGAGAATTTTTTTTTTGGAAAATGGAAGTAGGACAGAGAAGATTTTTCCTGTAATCGTCCTCCCCCCCCCACACTTCCCTGCACTGTATTATTGTTCAAGTACCATTTAATTACATTAATGTTTGTATTTAAGATTGAAAATGGAGACAAATTTTCCGAAAACGGAAGCAGGACAGAGCAAAGGTTTCTCCTATAATCACAATTTTTCTTCTCTAGCAATGTTCCATCTGTCCTGTATTTTTTGTTAATATAATTAAATATAATTTTATTCCATAAAACTGTGTGTTTCAGGTTTGACATCGAGGTGAAATTCTAGGCACAGACTGCCAGGTGTTCTTGATCAAAGTTATTGCAATTGCTGTAGTACCTAGGCTAGATTTTTTTGTTATTTTAGGTAGAAGACATATAAAGTATACAGTTTCATTCTTTTTTAAAAATGTGAACCTGTGCAAATTTTTATTGTCTTTCGCATCTAGTAATTATCTCGCTCAATTACCACCAGCAGATTTATTGTGGCACCACAATATGTCGCAGACTGAAGAGGAACTTTCTGCTATAGGGACTCGTACAACACTAGGGAAAAAACAGTCTTTTAATTGTTCAAGCACTTGTTCTTCTATGTTTTTAGACAATTCCAGCACTCTGCAAACAACTATCCTGTGGCTTAACTGCAAATTCTGCATTTTTGGAGAACATCATTCTTCAGCTTCGATTCGTAGTTTTCCAGCAGTTTCTCCATCACCATGAACTGAATGTCTTTTACTGTTTTAGCATCGGAAAATGGTTTTGTTGTCTGAGCCAAAATCCAAGTGGCTTTATAACTAGCTAATGTCATCAGCTCATTTGATGAAAGAAAGTGATTCTGGCTGCTCTTCTGATCTTGAAATTGTGATTTCAAACTGGTAATTTCACAGATACAGCTACGGCCATAAACTGGAAATTTATTGTGGAATTCACTATGCATATTTTGAAAGTGCTTCTTCAAACTGTCTGCCTTATCTGAAACTTATTTTGCACAGAAGGCTCTCTGCCTTTTTGTTTATTTGTGTCACTACAAATTTTAGCTCCCAGATTTCTTGAAATTTTTAGTTCATGTTTTTTCATATACTCTTGATTTTTTTCTTTTTGCCACTAGGTTGCAAATCAATGAGTTCATCTGCTTCATTCACCTCAGCACTTTACTTGCTGTTGGTTCACTTTGTTATCGAATCATCCACTTATCCATCTCTCTGGGAGAAATTAGAAAAATGTTAAAAAATAACAGTTTTTCTTTGTATAGCAGAGAAAAATGTGAAAATTATACACATGAAACAGATGCAAATACATGCTTAAAAATGGGTGTTATGAGATGCTACCTATTCAAGGTGAAGTCTAGACTCAAAGTGAAGACGGAAATGAAACAGAGTGTTGGAAAAGGGAGTGGAGGGGAGTATTGGATGGTAGGTTTGACATCAATGACTCATTCAGAAAGCAAAATACTTCCAATTATACACAGGACATATCAAGTTACAACCAGCGCACACTGCCGGGAAAAAGTTTATTTTACTGTGGGAGTTGGCAAACTCAAATTCGCCCCAATTTCATGGTCAGTTCACCACATGCAGTGATTGGTGACAGGGTTTCCCCACCCCAGTTTTGTAGTTTTAAAACAGCAACTACAGTATGGATTAATTTTTTGATTTACTTGTTGTTTTCTCATATTGAAGTTATGCCCTAATTCTCATTAGGTTGATCTTGACTTTTTTTATGGGAATTTTTAATTTTTAAACTCATTTGGCCAAAACAAATGCAACTGAAAAGGTTAGTCAGTTACAGAACTAGTTTTGATTGATTAAACATACACTCTTCGAAATTTTTTGCTGCTGTTAATGTGAAATTCTGGTATTAATTTTGATGATGGCCCTAGCTGCTGAAGGTGTACTTTATCGTTTTAGACTTTTTGCCTTTTGAATAATTTTTTGCTATCAAAGTTTGATACAGTTTTCACTGTTCAGAAAGAATGATAAACATATGAGATATGTGCAAAATTTCTTACTGGGCAGTAGAACCATTCCTGCCATGAAAATTGCAACTGAAATGATTTTACAATTCTGTATATTATTCAGCTATTTTCAGAAAGTAAGTTTTGAGCAATGCTGTAAAAGCATTCATATGACAGAAATGACTGTGTCACTATGCTGCTTAAAGCTCTATTAGTTTGAGCCTTGTAGTACATGTTCCAGCTTTTATAGTTTTTGTAAATGTAGCTGATGAATATTGTGAAGTGTATGCATATATGTGATTAAAATGCACACTAATTTTTAGCTTTTGGTTTTGAATTAGCTTCACTTTGTTTTTCTCAGTTGTATTCAGTATTAAAAGCTTAATTGCATTTATTTGTTCTGAGTCTGTTGATTCCTGTTATTCTTCATGATTGGAACATTTAGCATTTTATTTTCTGCATAGGCATTCAATCACACTGCTCAGTACGATGCTGCTATTTCCGACTACTTCAGGCAACAGTTCAGTCGAGGCATCTCTCAGCTTCCTCTACGTTATGGGATGAATCCTCACCAGACACCTTCTCAGATTTATACTACGGATGGAAAATTGCCATTTAAAGTTGTTAATGGATCCCCTGGCTTCATAAACCTTTGTGATGCCCTCAATGCTTGGCAACTTGTGTGTGAATTGAGACAGACCTTGGGTCTCCCTGCTGCCGCCTCATTCAAGCATGTCAGTCCTGCAGGGGCAGCTGTTGCAGTACCGCTAACTTTTAATGATGCCAAAGTTTGTATGGTTGATGATCTCTTCAATGACTTAACACCCATAGCCACTGCCTATGCTAGAGCAAGAGGTGAGTGAAAAACAACAGGTATGTGTCTAATATACCAAAGTTTGTGCATGTCTGCCTAATATGTCAAAGTTGTACCATTTGCCCTTTCTGTAATTTAATGTGGCATTTGCTAATGCTAGGGCAAGAAGTAAGAAACACAAATTATCAGAAAAATGACAACCACAAAAAAAAAAAAAAAAAAAAAAAAAATAAAAAAAAATAAGAAACACAAATTATTAGAAAAATGACAACCACAAAAAAAAAAAAAAAAAAAAGAAACCCCAACTGTGACATCAAAAGACTTGCTTTAAAAAGGTGCATGTACAAAATAGCAATGTGTGCAGCTGTGTGCATGAGACTAGGCCATGTTTCTAGGAAAATATTTGGGAACTGAATGTGTTATGACTGTAGGTAAGTATAATGGGCATATGTATAAAAAATTGGTCACGAGTAATCTAATAACAAAGTGGAAAATTGTCAGCATTAATTTGGATTAATAAGATTTACATACATGAGATTCATCCGCGGAATTCCGCTTTTTTATCATCATTTGGGTTATTCTCAATATTGATGCAAAACTGAAGAGAAATTTTGGAGGATTAGTTTGGGGGTGGGGTCGTTTTTTGATTTGAGGATGGTATTTACTGTTTCAAAACTTTCAAAAACGGAAGTTAAAGTAGCGAAATTTTCCCCCGTAATCATGATTTCTTTTTCTCCCGATGTTTCTTCTGTGCAGTATTATCATTAAATATAATTTTATTTCATAAATATTTGCATTTCAGCTTGAAAATGGAAGAAAAATTCCGAAAACGAAAGTTGGCGGGAAAATTTCCCAGTGATCTTTCAGGCATGAGATTCTTCAGTGGATTCGAAAAATTCCACCTTTTCCATCGTCATTTTGATGGTTTAAGAGATCGATGCCGAACTGAACAGAAATTCGGGAGGTATTGTTGGTGGTAGTGATGGTGGTGGGGTCGTTTTCCGTTGGTGGGCGGAATTCCGACTTTCAGAACTTTCGGAAATGAACATTAGATGGAATGAAGGTTTCTCCCGTATATATATATATATATATTTAATACAGTGATGTGCTCCAGCTTAATATTTACATAATAAATTTCAGTGAACAATTTTGTCTTGCTCACGCTGCATTATATTCACGCGATTTTGCAGCACATTCTTATTTTTCACCCGTACGGTTAAAAAGTTTCCGCTTTTTTTTTCTCTTAGTCAGTCTCATGTATGGATTTATGAAACCAGTGGTTGTCATGGTGCAAGTGTTGCCTGATTTCTTATGTTCAGTTCCAAGAGAACTACAGTAAGGCTTGCAAGATTGTTCATGGTCACTTCCCTACATATTAGTGTCAGTTGTGTTGATGAAACATTTAACAGAATTTCTGAATTATGCTAGATATCCATACATAGTGTTGTTCAGTTTTTATAGACTTTTAGTTTCTCTAAAATTATCAATTGATCTGCAGCATGGTGATTGCTCGCCCTTCTCCTCATTATGTGTGGTTTTTTTTTGTTTTTTTTCAATATGTTGCAGTTCAGACATCAGGAATTCTGTTTGCCAGTTTGTAGCCAGGAGTGCTGCAGTCAGGCTTACCTGGATAGTTATGGCTAACTGCATTGTTCTGCCATTTTTATTGCAAGAGTTCTTAGTATTTATTCAGATGAGTTGTGTAATTGGGAAGTACAGCAAACATAAGCATGCATTTTTAGCCTTTTCACTAGCTGAGGAAATATTTTTGTAGAAAGTAAAACCTTATTATGAATAGTGTTTGTCAGGATTTTTTGTAGAAAGTAAAACCTTATTATGAATAGTGTTTGTCAGGGCCTTTTTTCCTGGCAGAACAACATTCTGTCACCTTTCTTGACACAAAATCTTTAGTTTTGAGTGTTGGGATAGTTTTTTAATTAAGGTACTGTAATAACTGCAACACATTGAACAACATGTAATATGTGAGGGAGAAAGATGGTAAGTTAACCCCCTTACATTTGATTTTTTCCCAAGTTGCACACAGAAAACTTTTTTCCTGTGCAGAATGTCTCACTGCACAACCTTTGTACAGCAATACATTATATATAAAGGAAAATATACTATGTCATGAACAAAAATCAGGAAGTTATGTAACAGGTTTTAATTTAATGAAAGTGTAAGAGAATACCTGTGACTTCAAGAGAAAGAAAAACCTAATCAACTTTTACAGCTGAAGTGAACTTTACTAACCACTGCTGTCTGTATCTTGTAGAGAATGAAAAAGGGGATTTTCTCAGAGAAGGATTTGATAATCACTCCAGTTTGGTCTTCTCTTTCAGTCACAGCAGTGACCTCATTATTATTCGTAAAACATATTGGGCCTCCACTAACCCTGTTTGATCTTATAAAATACACTGTATTGTGCATTGGTGCACCCATGGGGAGGGGCTTAAGCCCCCAAAATCTCCAAAGAAATTAAGAGTGACATGCATCACAAATTAAACATTCAGAAGATTATTTTACATGTTCAAAAGATTACATAATATCTACAAATGGTATAAAAAAACAACAACAACTTCTGAAAGTATTATTTTAGTGTAGCTGATCAGAAAAAGGATAAAATGCATATCTTGATGCATTTTAATTCCCGAGTCAAACTATTTTGCGCTATTTTCCCTAGTCAGGTGTGCAGAGGAAATTGTCTCTCCCAGTGGTTAACCTCACCCATGCAACACTAATAGATGCTCCCTCCTTCTCTCCCTTTTCTTCAAGAATGAGAAGCAGAAGATACAAATACTTATCAGTGTTTGACTATTTGCTCTATCAAATGGTCTTGTAAGTCGTGTAATGTTAACATTTGTCTCTCTTCAGATACACTATGTCTCCCTTTATATTAGCATTTGTTTCTTTTGATATACACTGTGTGCATACACTATACTGTATACACTGAGTGGCCACTTTCTTATGACCACCTGACAGTTTTAAGCAAATGAGCT
This sequence comes from Macrothele yani, assembly GCA_039090855.1. Classification (NCBI taxonomy): domain Eukaryota; kingdom Metazoa; phylum Arthropoda; class Arachnida; order Araneae; family Macrothelidae; genus Macrothele; species Macrothele yani. The sequence goes on from CM077029.1 coordinate 34,139,999, forward strand.
ATGGCTGCACGCTGTTGCTGCCAGAGGGCGAGACTAGTGTAAAAAGGGAAAGCTTAGTGCTTGCGACAGTAGTAGAAGTGATTTTTGGGTGACGAGATGGGTAAAAAATGCGATTTGACAGACTTTCAACGTGGGATGATTGTAGGAGCTAGGAGCCATGGAGCGAGTATCACCAAAACCGCCGCATTCGTGAAAGTTCCAGAGCAGCTGTTGTTAAAGTGTTTAAAAGACTGGACTGTCAGCCAAAAACTGGGTCTCTACATGCAACGTAGAGACCCAAAGAGACCCAGTCGTCTAGTGACTGCTTGGGCGGAATGGAGAGTGTCCAGACTGGTAACAGACAACAGAAGGGCAATAGTTTAGCAAATTACAGACCATCTTAATCAAAGATCCCCTCAAATGATCTCTGCACGCACTGTTCGCCGTACACTGCATCCGATGGGATATGGCAGCCGAAGGCCTGTTCGAACACCTTTGCTGTCTGCAGTTAACAAGAGAAAACGTCTCCAGTTCGCACAGGGGCACAAGGATTGAACAGTCGATAATTGGAAACAAATTATGTGGTCCGATGAATCACGTTTTCAGTTGCACCATGTCGATGGCCGAGTGAGAATTTGGTGAAAACAGCACGATAGCATGGACCCCAAATGCATTGCTACAACCCTTCAAGCTGGTGGAGGCAACGTTATAGTTTGGGGAATGTTTTCGTGGCATGCTTTGGGCCCTTTAATTCGTGTTGATCAATGTCTGACTGGCACATCATGTCTAAACGTCGTTGCGGACAAAGTGTATCTTGTGATGTGGATGGTTTATCCCAATGGCGATGGCTACTTTCAACAAGATAATGCATCCTGACATAGTGCTTGTATTGTACAGGATTGGTTTCAGGAACATGCCGGTGAGTTTACTTTGCTTAGGTGGCCCCCACAATCTCCAGATCTCAACCCCATTAAGAATTTGTGGGATGAAGTTGAACGAGCCATCAGACAGCTGGATCCACAACCCTGCAATCTCACACTCCTGAAAAGTGCTATTCATCAAGCATGGTCTCAGATTCCACAAATCACCTATCAACATCTCGTGGAGTCCATGCCATGAAGAATCGATGCAGTATTAAAGGCAAAAGGTGGCCCAACTAAGTACTGAGGGTGTGGTCATAATAAATTGGCCACTCAGTGTAATATACACTCTGGTGAACACATTGCTTTTCCAAAGATGTGAAAGATGTGATATGACTACTCTTATGAACTCTGAAGTAATTAAGGCCTGTAATCTAACAAAAATATATTTTCCTATTTTAATGTTGGGCCTGTTTTAATGTTTTCAGTACAATTCAATTTATACTACTTTCCATATATATATATATATATATATACTCTGAAGAGCAATTCAATTAGAAACAGCTGGCATTATGCAAATGTGGCGCTGTGGGCGGCCTTGTAAACGGAAACGACATGACGTATGCAGCGATCCGACAATATAAAGAGTGATGCAACGTTAATCAGTAAGAGTTCCGATGCAGTATGGGCAAGACAAAGGATCTAAGTGCATTTGATTATGGGTAAATTGTCGGGGCCCGACGAATGGGTCACTCCATCTCGGAAGTCTTACAGGCACTGGGAGTTTCACGAGTCAGTGTGTCACGGGTGCACCGCGAGTACATCGAATCCGGTAAAACCATCCCTGCAAGGGCCAACTGCCGTGCGCACTAGTGTGTGGATGAGCGGGATCATCGTCGGCTAGCTCGCATTGTAACAGCGAATAGACGGGCCACAGTGTAAGAAATCACTCGGCAATTTAATGCTGGTGCACAAAAACATGTAAGCAGCTGCACCATCCAGAACCATCTCCTCGCTTTGGGGTACAGAAGCCATCGTCCCACGAGGGTACCGCTGCTGACCGCACATCACAGGTTGCAAAGATTAGCATGGGCGCGGGAACATCGCCACTGGACCCTAGACATGTGGAAAAATGTTGCCTGGACTGATGAGTTGAGATTCACGTTGGTACATGCGGATGGCAGGATACGAGTACGGCACAAACCACATGAAGCAATGGATCCTTCTTGCCAGCAGGGTACTCTTCAAGCTGGTTGGGATGGCATTCTCATCTGCAGACTGTTTACGTGGACTGAAGTGGGACCCTGGTACGTGTGGCATCTTCCCTCACAGGTCAACGTTACCGGGATATCCTGGACGACCATTTGCTCTCGTTTGTGCGTCTTCAACATCCCACTGGGGACCTCATCCTGCAACAAGACAATGCACCGTGCCATTGCTCCCGTATTGTATCCGAATGGTTGGATGAACACTCCACCGACGTGACCTCGCTTTCTTGGCCAATCCCATCGAGCACATCTGGGATGCCATCTAGAGAGATGTTCGAGGCTCTGACCCCCTCCATCAAATCTTCGTGAACTGCGAGAGCTTGTCGGGGGTCGTGGATCCGTATGGCTTCCCAACACTTTTGGTGTCTTGTCGAGTCCACGCCGAGACAAATCGCCGCCGTCATCAGGGCGAGAGGTGGTACTACACGTTAGTAGACAGGTATCTCTAATTCAATTGCTCTTCAGTGTATATTTATTTTAGATAATAGGAGGGAGACCTTTTAATAATTGGCATAATTCAGATGTTGCATTTCATTATTCAAGACATCCAAAGTGTGTGTACAATTTTGGCTCCCATCATTTTTTCATGCACACTTCACTGCATTTTAATGTTATCATGAGAGTAATTTCTCCTTGTTCATTGTTAAGGTGCTGATCGTATGTCTTCTTTTGGCGATCTCATTGCATTGTCTGATGTCTGTGATGCTGTTACTGCCAGGATTATTTCCCGTGAGGTAAATATTTTTGGTTTTAGTATTCTGTATTTATTTATGAAACAAACCAGTGGCTGTGCACACTGTTTATTGAAACAGCAAACATTCTGTACATTAAGTTTGGGCCTGTTATTAAAGTTTTTCCAGTCATATTAAATCCTCTGAAATTTTTTGAATTCATTAAACATATGAGGAAGGATGTAAAGTGTACTGCCCAGAGGCTGCTTGACAAAGATGGGCTGTTCTGTATATCATAGGAAGGCATGTTGAATAAATGTATGGAATCATTTGATGACCTGTTGAATGGAAATCCAGGTAAAATTGGGGCAGATAAATAGTATTGGCAATGATGTTAATGATGATGACCTGGAGGACATACATACATCATACATATCACTAAGCTGTTCTCTGAGATTCAGAGGTTAGCTCCAAAAAGAAATATAAACTTCCAGATATTTTTACTTATTGTTGTCGTATCAAACTTCTCCATATACAGCGATCTTGACATACAACTCGTGCTTCACTGATATCCATTACACGCCATACACAAGATCTTTTATACTTCATACTCATAATCTTTTTCTCATGCAGACACTCCTGAATCTGATCCACCCATGTCTTCCTTGGTCTTCCTCTGCCTTTCCTTCCTGCCACTTGGGCAAAATATTTTCTTAGTAAGCATTTCATCACTCATTCTTTCAACATGGCCAAACCACTGAAGCATATTGGTCTCCACCTTGCTAACAACATTTTGCTTCACATCACACAACTGCAATACATCTTCATTTCTCACACAATCATATCTTGTCTTGCCACATACCCCACATAAGTAACACATTTCTCCAGCACACAAACGACTCCTATGTTTCTTATGCAGGACCCAGGTTTCATTCACTGCCATACACCAGAGTAGGAACAATTGCAGTTTCATACACAGCCATGCGGGACTCTCTAGAGAACCCATCATTCCTGTGAAAACCTCCCAGAGCATATATGACTTTCAAAGAAGAATTCACTCTCCTACTGATTTCACCATCCAAAATGTTCTCTCTGTTAAACATGCTTCCTAAATACACGAACTCACTCACCTGGTCAATCACAGTGCCATTTATACTTACATTACATTCAGTGCTACCCGTTCCTCTATCAAACACCATAACTTTGGGTTTTCCCTTATTTATACTCAGTTTGAATTTCATGCAAGCTTCGTGCATCCGAGTCAACATACTCTGCAACTCACTTTTGGTCTCTGCCAACAGGACAGTGTCATCGTGTGTCTGTATTTTTTGACATCGAAAAAGCTTACGATAGAGCGTGGCGTCACGGTATCCTCCGTGACCTCCACGAAAATGGGTTGCGTGGAAACCTCCCAACATTCATTGCCAGCTTTCTTCGTAACCGCGTGTTCCAGGTGCGCCTAAGTACGACGCTCTCTGCCTTTTTCCATCAAGAACAAGGTGTCCCTCAAGGCAGCATTCTTTCGTTGACTCTGTTCATCCTCCGCATAAACTGTCTGCTCAAAAATCTTCCTCCTACGGTTTCGACTACCATTTATGTTGACGACCTTCACATCTTCTGCTCGTCATCAAGCATGCATTTCATTGAAAGGCAGCTGCAGTCTGCAATTACCCAGATTGTTAAAGCGGCTAACAATAATCGGTTTGTTCTTTCTCCCGACAAGACAGCCTGTGTCCATTTCTGCCGGAGGCATGGCCTCCATCCTGATCCAGAGCTCTATTTGGACCGTGCAGCCATTCTAGTTTTGCCGGAAACCAAGTTCCTTGGTTTGACCGTTGACCGTGCCCTCACCTTTCGCTCGCATGTTCGACGGCTAAGGACTTCCTGTCTGAGAGACTTGTCAATCCTTAAGATCCTTGCCTCAGTCTCTTGGGGTGCAGACAGGACTTCCTTGTTCCGTATTTACCATTCTCTCATTCGGTCTAAGCTGGATTATGGCTGTATGGTGTATGGCTCTGCGCATCCTTCCGTTCTCCGGCCGTTGGATACCATCCACCATCAAGCGCTGCGTCTTTGTACGGGAGCATTTCGCACGTCACCCATTCCCAGCCTTTATGCCGACGCGAACGAACCGTCGCTTCATTTACGCCGTCTGCAGCTGTCTCTTCAATTTTACCTGAAACTTAAATCTCTCTCAGACCATCCTTCATACGATGCAGTTTTTCATCCCCAGCATGCTCGTTTGTTTGAGATCCGTCCCTCGTGCATTCGAACCTTCGGTCTTCGTATGGCGGCCGTAGCTCGTGATGCAGGGCTCGACTTGTCACTCGTTGGAGAGACCAGGGGCTTTGAGGATCCCCCATGGCATCCTCTTGGTGTCATGGTTGATGCCAGCTTTACATCTTTTGACAAGTCCTCAACCCCTGCGTCAGTGTACCAGCAGCTCTTCGCTGAACACCGTTACGTCAATGCAGACTTTATTCCTGTTTTCACCGATGGATCTAAGGCGCCTGGTGTTGTTGGATCCGCCGCCGTCTGCTTTGACGAAGTTTCTGTTGCCCACATTCCTACGGAGGCCACGGTGTTTCCGACGGAGATGCATGCTGTGTATCTTGCACTTGTTCACGTGCAGTCGGGCTCTCATCAGCGTGCTATTGTGTACACTGATTCGTTGAGTGTTGTGCAATCTTTGTCATCTTTGGATTTCATTGGCCACCCACTTCTTTTTACCGTACGGAGACTTCTTCGTTCTTTGCTCGAGGCTGATGTCCAGATTCGGTTCTGCTGGATTCCTGGGCATGTTGGGATCCCAGGGAACGAGTCTGCCGATGCCGCTGCTAGATCTGCCTCCTCTTTGGTCGTCACACCCTTGCCACTGTTCCACCGTGATCTTCGCTTTCTTGTTCACGATCATATCGGACGAACGTGGCGAAGTCTGTGGGACCAACAGGTGGAGAATAAACTGCACCGTGTTAAACCTAACCTTGGAGTCTGGAAATCATGGTGTCGCCGGAACCGTTGGGAAGAAGTCGTTCTTGCGCGTCTCCGCATTGGGCATTGTCGCTTCACGCATGGCTATTTGCTGTGTGGCGACACTGCCCCGGTGTGTGAGACGTGCGACTGTTTACTCACCGTCTCTCGTGTTTTGTGCAGTTGTGTCCGTTTTCGTTATCATCGGTTTCACTATTTTCAGTCTCATCTGCTGGATGAGGGCGCAGCTACGCTTCAAAAGCTTTTGGGCGACCACTGCGACACTTTCGCAGTATTCTCCTTTTTAAAACAGATTAACGTTTTAAAACTTATTTTAAAAAAAGTTATATAATAATTATAATAGTAAATTAATAAATTTATATATAAACCTAATTAACTAACTAGTCTTCACAACTTTCATCATTCTCCTTTCTAACTTTTACCAAGCCTGTCTGCTCTTAGTCATTTCACCCCGCTTTTAAAAATCTTTAACTGATAGTTCTGTGTCTGGCGCTCTTTGGCCATGCCTGGCCCTTGTGCCACAAAAATCAATTAACTAACTAACTAAAATCAGCATACAGAAATCTGCACACACGGATATCACCAAGACATAAACCACTATTGTCTATTTTGGCATCATGCATGCATGCATCCATAAATATATTAAACAGCCATGGTGACATTACACGACCTTGTCTAACTCCTGCACCAATGGAAAACCATTTTGATAAAACACCATTCCCTGGTACACAAGCTCTACTACCAGCATACATGGCTTTTACACTATTAAATAGATTCCCAGTAACACCATATTCATTCAATACCTTCCACAAAAGTGTCCTATTCACTCGGTCGTAAGCTTTCTCTAAATCTGTGAAGGCAGTAAAAACTTTCTTCCCAACAGCCAGATACTTTTCAATCATCGTGTGTAATGCAAAAATTTGGTTAGTGCAGCCTTTACCAGGCATGAAACCACTCTGAACATCCCACAGTTTCAATGATGTAAGACCCTGTACTTTTTCAATAACAACCTTACCAAACACTTTCCCTGGCACACTCAGTAGGCTAATACCACGATAGTTCTTGCATTCAGTCTGATTCCCTTTTCCCTTATACAAGGGAACAATGATAGCATCCTTCCAATCCTGAGGGACCATTACAGAAGGTTATAATGAAGTTAGAGTTGCTGTTTTGTCTGTAAAGTGTGGTAAAGCTGCTGGTTCATCCAGGGTAAGTAAGCATATATCGGTACTGTTTGGTCACAAAGAATGATTAAAGTGCCGCCCCGGTGGCGCAGTGGTCTAAGCGATGGCCTCTGATCATTCGTCCGAACGGGGTCCGGGTTCGAATCTCGGTGAGGCATGGATGTTGTGTTTGTCTTACGGCACTGGCTCTCTCCCTTTCCTGGAACCAGTGACCCTAAATTAGGGACGGGCGACTGCTTATAGCCCATTGAGTTGCTCACGGTGGTCATTAAACCTCCAATCAAAAAAAAAAAAAAATGATTAAAGTAACGTGATAGATTGATTTGGTTTTTGACAACAGTCAAAATTCAGCCATTGTGCTAATATGTAAGAAAGTAATTGGAGAAAGTTGTAATAACTACTGGATCATTTCATTAATTAATGTTACCTACAAGATGTACATGTGTACTTTAGTTAATAAGCTCAGAAAGGGGATGATGAAAAATAAGCTGAGTAAAGGACAGTGTTGCTTCTGTAGGGCAGAGGTTGCCAAGGTAATATATTTGTACTCAGATGGCTTTCTGTAAAGTTTCATTGAAGGAATCTGTGGTGCTCATTAATTTTGAAAAGACTTTTGACAGAATTCCTAGGAACAAATTGTTCAGAGGTTATGGCTAAAAAGGTTATGGAGTGAAAGACACTATTTAAATCATACACTAGCCTGTATACCAAATGCCATGAAACAGTCAGGATAGAAGGAAGTACTGATTAATGGTTTGAAATAACTCTGGAAAAAGACAGGAATGAAGACCGTTTACCCCTTTTGAACCCTTATGATGTGAATTCTGTCTGTACCCCTTATGAAGGGAATTCCTATTTCTGTTATTACGGGAAACAAAGTTTTACATTTTTGTTATTTTCAGAATGAGATTATGTAAAATAGGTGTTAAATTCAATGCCTGTAGTTCACTTTATGGAAACTAAAATTAAATAGAACAACTTGTAATTGTATTGTTTATACCATTCGTAGGTTTCAGATGGAATTGTTGCTCCTGGTTATGATGACAATGCCTTAGAAATTTTAAGGAAGAAAAAGGGTGGAAATTATTGTGTTTTACAGGTAAAAATTTTCAGTTATCTGTTGTCTTCTTTGTAAATATATCATTAGCTTGAAACAGTAATCATATTTTTCCTATTTTTATAACTGATAAGGCACCTTGCAACACAGAACTGCATTCTGTGATACTGTAAATGTTGTATATGGGATAACATGTGTCATTATGTAAGTACAGGGTGTCCTAAAAGTTCCTATACTGACACTTCCTGAATTTATTGTACAAATACATCAAAGTTTAAAGCGGTGATATATATTGAATTTATGAAATAAACTTATGTACGTACCATTGAAAAGGAATTTGTAGAGGAATTTATAATGTTCGAAATGTCCGTCATTTTCCTGGAGGCATAGCTGAACACGTTTGTGCATATTTTGAGATACAAAGATTGCAGAAGTGACTTCTTGTACCATTTGTGTAATTGCAGTTTTCAGCTCATTTATTGTGTGGGGATTATCTGCATACACTTTGTTCATTAAATACCCCCACAGAAAAAAGTCGGAGATGCTTAGATCTGGGGAACAAGGTGGCCAAAGATTTTTCATGATGAGACGATCACCGAAAAATTCTCTAAGCATGTCCATGGTTTCCTTACTGGCATGGCATGTTGTAGTGTCCTGTTAGAACCCAGAATCCCATTCATCCAATTCTAACAACACAACAAATTGCTGGATGAGTTCTCTGTATACAGTGCCATCAACAGTTGATTCGAAAAACAGAGAGCCCACGATTCTTGTACACGACACAGCATACCACACACCAGTTCTCTGGGAGTGCAGCGGTTTTTCATGTAATGAATGGGAATTTATTGTAGTCTAAATTTGGGTGTTTTGTGTATTTACCAAACCACTGAGATTAAACCATGCTTCATCGTAGAAGAAAGTTTTGTCCAAAACGGCAATGTTGTTACGAATGAATTTCTGTAACCCCTGATAGTAATGACAGCACTTCTCATTGTCAGGTGGCTTAAACTCCTGTATGACCTTCACACGGTAAGCCCGTAACTGCAAAGCTTTTAGAGCCTTGTGCGTCGATCCACGTAATGCGTCCAGTTGCTGCGACAAACGCCTCATGGATTTTTGAGGAGATTGCAATATTCGACGTTCAACGAGTCCGCTGTCGCAATGCTCGGTCGTCCACTCCTGGGTCTGTCACCCATAGAACCTGTATCATGAAATCGTTGTATAAGTTGGTACAGTGTATCTTTACTTGGTATCGGGTCATTAGGATATTTCTGTTGTCAGATTATTGCACACCTTTTGTACGATTTACATTCAAAATAAGCTTCAATAAGAGCGATTCTCTGAGAGCACCCTAAACCCATTCTGCAATAATGAACAAAATGGACTGCACTTCATTTCCCCGCAGCTCCACCTTCAAAGCGCCACCTAGGGATGACTCCTGATACCCACTGCTACTGTAAACACTCAAGGTAAAATTTAACAAATTAAAACAATAACATTACGACAAATTTAAAAAGTCAGAGTATGGGAACTTTTCGGACACCCTGTATTTCACAAACAAAATAAAGCCAATGTTTGATTTAATCTCTCAAGAGAGTCAAATAGATGTTATGGGCAAATGAATGACAAATTAATCATGCAGTAGACATGCCTCAGAAAACTTGAAAATTCCTGTTCCAGGACGATGCAATTTTCAACTTTTCTGAGTCATGTCTCTTTGCTCTTAAGATATGTCCATATAAAACAACCAATGAAAGCTAAAAACAAAAAATATACACGAAAGTTTTTTTCCTGCATGAGAACAAACAATGTCAATGACCTTGGAGATTATGTTTTGGAGGTCTTGGTGTGATTGATGAGAGTTTTGTGGTGGCATGCATTTCTCATCACAAAACGCGATGTTTACGACAATAGTATCTGTATTTAATATTCATGAGAACAAACAATGTCAATGACCTTGGAGAATATGTTTTGGAGGTCTTGGTGTGATTGATGAGAGTTTTGTGGTGGCATGCATTTCTCATCACAAAACGCGATGTTTACGACAATAGTATCTGTATTTAATATTCATGAGAACAAACAATGTCAATGACCTTGGAGAATATGTTTTGGAGGTCTTGGTGTGATTGATGAGAGTTTTGTAGTGGCATGCATTTCTCATCACAAAAACGCGATGTTTACGACAATAGTATCTGTATTTAATATTCACTGGCCAAATATATCGTATATTTATTTAGGAAAAAAAAAGGAAAGATGCTTTACTCTGTTTCTTCCTGTATTTACTCTCATTGCACTAAGTATTCTTTAAAACCTCATTTTTTTTATGATAAAAACAAAAACACATTCTAAATAAGAAGAGAAAACAGACCTTATTAGCAGCTCTGTCAAAGGTGAAACATTGGTTTTTGTATTCCAGTATTGCTCCAGCCTTGATGTGGTGATGTAGTAGCATGAACTAATGTTCATATTCTGCAAAGCTCATCTGAGGTGGTTATATTCATAGCTGAAAAGCACATAATGTATTTTGCATTGTACCATATATATAAGGGATGTAAGGTCAGGTGATGCGTAACATCACAGTCTCTCCTTGACAAATGTCAACCCCGCCTTCTCATGGTGCATCCTGTTCCCACTAAAGGGGCTCTGACGACCACCAGTAGCGGTATATCTATACCATTGGGATTAGAGGAAATGCTATCCCACACTCACCAACCCGCTTGGCCAGCATGATGAGTTATGGCCAAACCCCTCCAAAATGACTCCACAACTTAAATCTTGGCCCTCAGTCTCCGGCAGCTGGAATGTACCTGGCCAAGGCAGTGGCCAGTGCTACATGAAGGCAGAGGGTGCTAAGAATCCCCGGAGGACCGGACAAGGCTGCCATCTGATGCTGATCTTGGCTACGTGTAATTGACGCTTCCTATCTTCTGATTCAAGGCTTCTTGAATTGGAAGAGGAACTACAAAGGATCAAGGGGGACATCGTCGGGCTAAGTGAGGTAAGGAGAAAAGGAGATCTCATTGAACTGAAAAGTGAACATCTCCTCTACTATCGTGGGACAGATACTGGCAGAACTAGTGGTGTTGGATTTATAATAAACAAGAAACTGAAGGATAAAGTTGTAGAAGTTGAAAGTTCCTCTGACAGAGCTGCACGACTCGTTATCCAACTGTCGAGAAGATACAAGGCTCCGATTATTCAAACTTATGCACCCACCACAAGTCATCCTGAAGAAGAAATTGAAGAATTTTATGAGGAAATTCGTCATCTAAATAATAAAGGTAAGCAACACTTGAAAATAATTATGGGAGATTTCAATGCAAAAATAGGGCAACAGCAACAAAATGAAACTTCAGTAGGTAAATTCGGTCACAGCAACAGAAACCAGCGTGGAAATACTCTCGTTGAGTTTGCAGAGGCAGAAGGGTTTTTCATCTTGAACTCCTTTTTCAAAAAAAAAGCCGCACAAGAAATGGACATGGAGACATCCAAATGGGACGACAAGTGAAATTGATTTTATTATGTGTAACAAAAAAATTCGTCATAGAAGACTGCAGTGTGCTAAACAAGTTCAACACAGGTAGTGACCATAGATTGGTGAGATGTAAGATGCACCTCAACACTAAACTCGAACGTTGCAAGCTCATAAGACAAACAAAATGTATTAACATAACCAACCTTAAAAAACACCATAATACCTTCAAATTGGAACTGAAGAACAGATTCTCTGCTTTAGAAGGCCTAACATCGGAAGAAGTGGATATTTCTGAAGTTAACAGAAAAGTAACCAAAGCTCTTATGGAAACAGCAACAAAATTAGCTGGGTCTAAAAACAAGTTGCACGTGAACAAACTATCAGGAAAAACCAAAATGTTGATGCAAAAAAGAAGAGAGATGAGGACAACTAAAGAAGATGTGACTTCCAAAGGGGAATATATAGAGCTATGCAAGACAGTACGAAAAAGTATCACCGAAGACGTAAAGAAATTCAACTGTGAACTAGTGAGGAAAGCAATTGAAAACAACCAAAGCCTAAAGATAGCAAAGGGACATCTCAGTAAGGGAAGAAAACAGATTATGGCACTGAGAAAAGAAGATGGTTCTGTAACAAGAAATAGAGGCGAAATTTTGACAAGAGTGAAAGATTTCTACTCCAAATTATATGAAAGGGATGATACATGTACTCCAGACATCATGAAAGGTACCAGAGTTTTCTTCCAGTCCTTCCAGCAGAAGTTGCACATGCAATCAAGAACATGAGGCGGGAAAAAGCTCCAGGAGAAGATGGAATTACTGTAGACATCATACAAGAAGCAAGTGGAGAAATCGAAACAGTACTCGCCCAAATTTTCACTTGATGCCTTAATGAAGGGAAGATTCCTGAGGATTGGAACAACGCTACAGTGATCCTGCTACATAAAAAAGGTGACATTGAGGAGCTCAGGAACTACAGACCTATCAGCCTCCTATCAGTGGTTTATAAAATCTTCACTAAAGTTCTTTCACACCGCTTGAAGGTGACACTGGACATGGCTCAACCGAGAGAACAAGCTGGATTCAGGAGTGGCTACAGCACAATAGATCATATCCACGTACTGAGAGAACTAATTGAAAGAGCGAGGGAATATGAACTTCCATTGTGCATGGCTTCTATCGATTATGAAAAAGCCTTTGATTCGTTGAAGCCATCAGCAGTTACAAAGGCTCCGAAATCCTGCGGTATTGAAGATGCATACATTAATATTATTAATAACATATATGAAAATGCAAGTTCAAAGATTCGGCTGTTTGAAAATACAACACACATAAAAATTGGAAAGTGGGTGAGACAAGGTGACACCATATCTCCGAAGCTCTTTAATGCCACATTGAAAAATGTCTTTCAATCACTGAACTGGGAAAACAAAGGGATAAATATTAATGGAGATTATCTAACCCACCTTCGTTTTGAAGATGACGTAGTCATTTGTGCAACTACCCCATCAGAGCTGCAGAGTATGATCCAGGAACTTGCTGACACGAGTAAAGAAGCGGGATTAAAAATGAACTTTCAGAAGACAAAAGTGTTGTACAATGCTTTTACAAGAAATGAAGATTTATCGGTTGATGGAGAAAAGCTGGAGATAACAGACATGTAAGTTTATCTGGGACAGCAGATATCAAATGAGGCTCACATTGATAAAGAAATTAATCGGCATACAAAACTTGCCTGGAGAGCTTTTGGAAGAAACAGCATAATTTTCAAGAGCAATATGCCATTATGTCTTAAAAAAAAAAAGTGTTTGATCAATGCATCCTTCCAGTGCTTACGTATGGTGCAGAGATGTGGACCTTAACTAAAAGAGACATACAAAGGCTGCAGACAACTCAAAGAAGCATGGAGAGGTGTATGCTTGGTGTAACCAGGAGAGATAAGAAGAGGAACTCGTGGATCCGAAAAATGACAAGAGTGGAAGACATCATGATCAGAGTTAAATCCCTAAAATGGCGATGGGCTGGACATACTGCCAGAAGGACAGACCATTGATGGACAGCCGAAATTTTAGATTGGATTCCAAGGGACAGGAAAAGACCCAGAAGAAGACCACATGGGAGATGAATGGATGAAATTCGAAAGTATGCGGGAGTGACATGGAGGAGACTGGCACAAGACAGACCGTTGTGGAGGAAACTTGGGGAGACCTTCATCCAGCCGTGGATTGATAATGGTTGACAATGTTGATGATGATGATATATATATTTTATATATATATATATTAGAGATGTCATCACTATGTTGTGCATATGATCTCTCTTAATTTTCACCTGATTTTGTCATCTGTGTTTGATGTCTGTTACTAACTTTGAATAACGATGACATTGTTTCAATTTTTTTAACTCGGAATGAGGTTGCTGACATTTTTCTCAGACCTTGATAATTCTTGGTTCGGCTTTTAAAACAGTTATTTTTGGATTTTTGTATTTTATAAGGAGTTTTTTTTTATAAATCCTGCAATTTCTTAAGGCTTTTTGTAAGATACGTTTTATGTAGTAAACTTTTGGAAAAATATACTGATGCATTGCTTTTTGAATGTATTTCAGATGGATCCAGAATATCAGCCCTCACCTATGGAATCTCGAACTTTGTTTGGTCTAACAATGGCCCAGAAACGTAATGATGCTGTCATTAACAAGAATGTTTTTACCAGTGTTGTCACAAAAACTAACAAGGTATTGTTAAAGTAATATATATGAGTATCTTTTATTTCTTTGAAATTAAAAGAGAAAAAGCTGACATATTGGTTCTGATGGAAAGAACATTTTTTTTTTTTTTTTAATGAAGTGTCACTTTTTGCAAAAAATAAATTGATTGCCAGTGTATACTCCAAGAACTTTTGAAGAGAGTAAAAGTAAGTAGACATGATATGGTGCAATGTCAACCTGTATCTGTATCCAAGCTCTGATAAAAAAGGCCAACATCTGAATCCTGGGTGAGACAGTGCATTGGTTTCTTGTGTTATTCTGGTTCTCTGTTTTCTCTCAGAAAGTAACCCCTAAATTAGTGATGAGTTACCTTCTCCTGTGTATGGAATATTTCTTTCATTTTCTTTTATATTCTTCCTTGTTCTTATTTTTTTACTTTCATTTCCTCTCCTGTTTTGTCATTTTCTTCATTGCCTTATTTCCTTTTTCTTGTTTTTAAGAAGCAAGTTTTTTTAATGTCGAATTTTAGTTAGCAGAGCCTTATAAGTGTTTACTTTGAATAAATGAAAATCAAATGTTGTGTTGCAAAGTTTTCATTTATGAAAACAGCATTTTTTGTGGTGATGTCAAGAAGCCAAGATGTTTCCATTAATATAGATTTACCTTTTACAAAGAGAAGCTACTGTTTGTTGCATATTACTAATTCTGTCAGAGCTGAAAAATTATCATCATATGATGCTAGTTCTGCTGAAGTCACGATTTCATGTATAAAAACAGAACCTTGGCAGTGATTAGACAGAAAAACAGTTTTTGAAACCTATGGTATATTCTGTCCTTGTATTTTTGAGGTTGTGTTGTTCATGCTCATATTGAAAAATATCTGTATGTTGGTTAGATAGTTTTTACTGCCTTTAGATTTAGAGGAATCTTATGATTAAGTGAACCAGATGCTTCTGTGGAAGATCTTGAATAATTATGGTATAATTGGAAATCTACTTAAAAGTGTGAAAGCTATGTATTGGGTTGGTGCGAACAAAATGTCCGGCAAAGGATCAGCACATGTGAATGGTGAGAACAGAAAAGTAGGACAACTTACCTAGGCAAAATAATCCCCCTCGGCATTGACACATAGTTGCCATCTGTCCGGCAAGGCCATGACCCCGGAACGAAAAAAGTCTTGTGGCTGGGACCCGAAGAAGTCATCAACTGCACATTGAACCTCATTGTCTGTCATGAACTGTTTCCCTGACAGGAAGTGATCCAGGCGACAAAACAGATGATAGTCTGTCGGAGACAAGTCCAGGAATCAGGCAGGATGAGGCAGTGCTTCATAGCCCAAGGCACTTAGTGTCAGCATCGTTCGTTGTGCGACATGAGGGCGAGTGTTTTCCTGGAACAGAAGAACGCCGTGTCTGTTGACCAAAGCTGGTTGTTTCTACAGCAATTTCCAGTGCATCTAGCATAATTCAGCACAATAATGTTCTGCAGTGATTGTTTGGCCTCTTGCCAAGAAACTCCAATGAATTATTCCAGCTGTGGACCACCAGACAAGGAGCATCATCATCTTGGTGTGTGGGGGTAGCTGAGGATGCCATCCAGCAGGAGCATGCTGTGCCGTGCTTAACCATTGTGCAGATCGTTTCTGATTATCATAAAGGATCCACTTCTCTTCGCAGTTGACGATTCAATGCAGTAGAGGTTCCTGGTTATTCCTGGCAAGCAGCGACATGCAAACTTCCAAACATCTAGTCTTGGCAGTTGTCAACTCATGCGGCAGCCACATGTCCAGCTTTATGACCTTACCCAGTGAAACCAGACACCGAACAACTGCTGTGTGGTGGACACCTATCTCTGCCGCTATCTCATGACATGCTTTTCGGGGGTCCGCTTCAACCACCCGCAACAGGATATCGTCAGAAACGGCAACAGTCGGTGACCACGGTCTTCGTTTTGCAGGTCCATCTCCACTTCGAAACTATCATCATATCATATGTATAGAGGATTTTAGGAAGGGAGTGTCTGACCCCAGGTCTTAAACAACCCTTTGAAATAGGAAGCCAGGAGATTTGGGCTAGAGTGCCCTATGGGAAAGTGACACGGAAGCAAAGTTGAAAGGGGGAGGAAGACGCCCTTATTTATTATCGGGGGGCCAGTACCTGGGGTCCGACGGCTTAACGTGCCATACACTTCGAAACTTCACAAACCATCACCAAATGGTTCGTTCATTGGCTGTATTTTCCCCAAATGCTTTGTTAACGTTTCGAACGGCAATTCATGCAGAATGGCCCAGTTTGAATTCATACAGGAAGATAACTTTTGAATACGGCGTCTGCACGTTTCCTTTGCAAGCCATGTTACGTCCAAACAAACCACGCCTGAACTTTGTTCTTCGCACACATGCTAGCTATTTATAGTAACTCTGTGGCGTAATACCCGCCTCACCTGTGGGTGGTTCCATTCTGCTGTGGTGGGGGCCTCTCTCCACTGCTCGTTCGTGTTGAACATTTCATTCCCACCAACCCAATATATTGGTAGTAGAGCATGTGTATGAGTGCATGGTGGTTTATCTAAATGCTTTTCTGTTGGTACAGGAATCAAATGAGATTGTATAATGTCACCATAGTTGTTTAATATATGAGTATTTATGGAGGCATGCATGTGTGATAAAAATAGACAATACTGGTTTCTGTCTTGGTAATATCTATATGTGAAGATTGTTATACACTGAGACAAAGTCCTGTTGGCAGAGAGCAAGAGTAAGTTGCAGAATATGTTGTCCTGGATGTATGAAATTCACACCTAGTATAAATAAAGGAAAAACCTAAGTTATGGTTTTTTGAGCAAGGAACTGATAGTACTGCATGCAATACTAATCTAAATGGCACAGAGATCGACCAAGTAAATGAATTTGTATATTTAAGAAGCATGTTTGACAGAGAAAATAAATTAGATGGTGAAATTAGTAGGCAAGTGAAATCATTCTTGAAAGTCATAGCTGCTTTTGGAGGATTTCACAAGAGTTATGGGTTCTCAAAAAAGGCCTGAATGGTTGTGTATGAAAACATAATTGTTCCTACTCTGATGTACTGCAGTGAAACCTGGGTACTGCAGAATAGACATAGGAAGAGTTTGTGCCGGAGAGATGCATTACTTATGTGTGTGTGTGTGTGTGGGGGGGGGGGGTTGGACAAGATATGTTCTCTCTCTGATCATGTGGGAAATGAAGGATGGTGATTTGCTTACTAAGATAATTTATTCATCCCAAAGTGGCAGGAAAGAAAAGTAGAGGCAGGCCAGGGAAATCCTAGGAGTACCAGATTCAAGGATGTCTGCATGAGAAAAAGAGTATGAGTATGGAGGTCTTGAGAGTGAGACATGTGATTGATGTCAGTGCAAGTTGAGTTGTATGCCCATATTGCTACAAATGGATACATTTGATGCATCAATAATAAATAAAAAGCACCATGAGCTTTACTTAGAATAAATTATAAACGTTTATTCACAATTAAATGTTTTATTAACATCAACTATAGCCAAATGCTCTGCAAAATTATAGTCAATGTTAATAAAACATTTAATTGTGAATAAACATTGATAATTTATTCTAAATCAACATCAGAAGTGTGTAGTCTTGAATTATATATAACCATGAGCTTTATTTAAACTTTTATTTGGCAGATGAGCTTTCTTTGAGGAACTAACATACATGTGTGTGTGTGTGTGTGTGTGTTATGAAATCCATATTATAACTCTGATCCTATGGATTTCTGACACTGACTGAGAGCTACAAATGGGTTGTTTTATGATAAGGAAAAAGAAATTGTCAACTTAGAATCACAATTTCATTCTGTGAATATCTTCATCTTTTTTTTTTTTTTTTACTCAAATTCTTGCTCTTAGGTATTTTTTTTATGGCATATGAGACTTATTCTCATTTCAGCAGGGTTGTAATTGGGCATGAGGAAAAGACAACTTCTCAGTAGATTTGATGATAATCACATAAATAATGGTAACCATTTGTTCGAAGACTAATGATGTAAGAACAGTTTCAGTGCTGAATGTTGATGTAAGAACAGTTTCTTTGGGGTTTGTTTTAAACATTGTTTCACTAGGCATTTTCTAACAGTTAATATTTTAAAATTAATTTTATTGAAATGTAATGTATGAGAATCAGTATATTTTGTTTAGTTTTATGTAGTACAAATTAGGTGTGAGCTTTATTTAAATTTGAGATTCTCCAGTGCAATGTATAAATTTGGGGAGACTTTTTTTGGCAGTGGATTGAAAATGGTTTGATAATGATGATATTTATATATTGTTTTTTATTTTATTTATTTATTTTTTGTGGGTTGAGAGAAATCATTTAACCAGAATGAACCAGAATGGTCTGTCCAGAAAGTAATGATACTAATTCAATAAAAGACGTTTAATTAAAGTTATACTTACATAACATTAAAATTCCTCGAAATAACATTGTTGAACATCAATACACCCGTGCCAGCGGTTCTGCTACGCCGCATAGCTTGCTTGAAAGTTGGAAACAGGGATCGCTTTCAAAGCACTCGTCGCAGCTGTTTGCACATTTGTAACAGTACCAAAATGGTGCCCTTTCAGACTGGATTTGAGCCGGGGAAACAAAAGAAGTCAGCCGGGCCAAGTCCGGGCTGTAGAGAGGTTGGGGCAACGTTGCCACATTGTTTCACCAGAAACTCTCACTCTCAGCGACGCATGGCTCAGCGCATTATCGTGGCGAAGAACCCAAGTGTTGGTGATCTCCGGGCGGACGTGCACAGTTCTGTTCTTCAGCCGTTGAAGCACTTCCACGTAAAATTTGGCGTTGACTGTTTGTCCGGGTGGTAGGAACTCCATATGGACAACACCTTTACAGTCAAAGAAGACAATGAGCCTTGATTTTATCTTCAATTTGCACATTCGAGTCTTCTTTGGTCGAGGAGACTTGGGAGTGTGCCACTCTGAGCTCTGTCTTTTCGTCTCCCGATCATACTCAAAGACCCACGTTTCATCACCTGTTATCACTTTCTCCAAAAAACCAGGTTCACTCCTCATATGGTCCACAAGCTCACGAGAAATAGACTCACAGTTGCTCCTTTGTTTATCGCTCAAAACCTTAGGAACCAATTTGGCGCAAACTTTCTGAATCTGCAATTCTTGTGTGATGATTTCATGCACAATGGATTTCGCAAGTCCCACGTGCTCTGATACCAGTCTAACACCCAGACGTCAGTCAGAGTCCAAAACCGCTTTCACCTTTTCCACATTGTCTGAAGTGTGAGACGTTGAAGGGCGCCATGGGCGGGGCTCATCCTCGACGCTCTCTCTTCCCTCTGTGAACGTTTTGTGCCACCAAAACACTTGTGCTTTCGATAAAACATCCTTTCCGTAGGCTTTATGTATCATAGCAAGCGTCTCGGTCTCGGAATTTTCAAGTTTAACACAAACTTTACTGCATATCGCTGTTCGACACTCTTCTGCATTTTGACCGTTACCTGACGCTCAAACAGCTGTCTACTTTGCAAGTGATTCTCACTCTGTAAAAGCTCAAAGCCAACTGACGAGACATTGATTGTTTACCTAACATACCCCGCCACCGTCATGCCCGGAGACTCCGCCTTCCGGCCCTTCTGATTGGTCCAGGAAAAGTGGTCTCATTACTTTCCGGACAAACCTTGTATATACACATGTTGTTATAAGTGCATTTCCTTAACACACATTTTGTTTTGAGCCATGTGTTTGGAAAGGATTCCCTATGTGTAAAATAGTATAATGAAATACTTTGTCTTTCAGCTTTCTGATGCAGCTGTTCGTGATTTGATTGTGGCTACTACTGCGGTTAAATACACTCAGTCAAATTCAGTGTGTTATGCAAAAGATGGTCAGGTATGTTTCAGTTCTGATTCATATGTAACCTTTAATCCAAATTCAGTGTCATAGTGCTTTATTTTATACTGTTCTAATAATGGAACAAATATTTTGGCTATTTGTTTTTAGAATGTGATGTAACAATAGTGATATTTCTAAAATATTTGTTGCAAATGTATTATTTCTGTATAATAAAAAGTGGAGAAATAATGCGTTCTCCAGCCTGTTACTAACGAGTTTCAATTTTTAACTTGCATATAGTAGTTTGCTTAGTTCATTCTCTCTATTTTTCTAAAAAAATTTCCTTGCTTGTTTGAAAGAACATCAGAACAGCATAGTATATCTTTCAGCAATCACACAGCTGATCATGTCCTTCAAAATAAATACTAAAAATGTAACATTTTTTTCTTTTTGTCTAGTGCACAAAATAGTGCCACATGCTGTCAAAGGAGTGAAACAATACACACACACACACACACACACACACACACAGAGAGAGAGAGAGGGAGGATGAGCTCCATGTGAAGACAGTTGAATAGATGTTGATAGTAATTAGTCATATTTTAAACATTAATGTGATGTCTTCTGTGTTGTCTTTCTTGCATTTTGTACCTGGGCTTTTTTAAACATAGAAAAACTTTTAAGATATCCTTAGTGATAACCCAGGTACTTGAGCTTCACCTATATGATATTCTAAGTTTCCAATAATATGCTGAAATGTCATTTTTGACAAAAACACAAGTCCTTTATGAAAATTATTATATTTGCACTTTTAAGGTATTAACCTCTTGCAAAGTGCGCATAGTTTACGTGCAATTCATAAATGTCATTCATCGTGATGTAACTGGGCTTCCACAGGTTTACATACTTCTTGCTTACGTTTCTTATTTTCGGGTGTGAAACATCGTTTTTATTTTTTCTTTGCCTTATAAGATGTTACTAAAATGCTTGTCAATTCGATAAAAAAAACACACACACAACTCATTCATACAATTCAAGTAAAAACTATGTACAAAACCTTACATTCGCAGGTGATTAAACCTTGGTCAACTCTAATTATCAAACTCCTCCTTCTGTTTCACAACCTCTGCTACTCCCACTGCAAGTGTCACACCCATTCAGCCCCGCACATCCAATCCTCTAGTACTTTCGACAGGCCCCTGTCATCTTCAGGAGGCAGGTGTGTCTCACCCGCCCACCACTCAAGTGAGCAGAGCCTTCGAGGCCTGGGCCCCAGTCGCTATCTCTGAATCGTTGTGTTTCTGGCGCCATTGAACAGCAGCGTAAAAGGAAAGAGGGAAAAAAGAGCAGCAGGGACAATAGATGGCGCCAGAAACACAACGATTCAGAGATAGCGACTGGGGCCCAGGTCTCGAAGGCTCTGCTCACTTGAGTGGTGGGCGGGTGAGACACACCTGCCTCCTGAAGATGACAGGGGCCTGTCGAAAGTACTAGAGGATTGGATGTGCGGGGCTGAATGGGTGTGACACTTGCAGAGGGAGTAGCAGAGGTTGTGAAACAGAAGGAGGAGTTTGATAATTAGAGTTGACCAAGGTTTAATCACCTGCAAATGTAAGGTTTTGTACATAGTTTTTACTTGAATTGTATGAATGAGTTGTGTGTGTGTTTTTTTTATCGAATTGACAAGCATTTTAGTAACATCTTATAAGGCAAAGAAAAAAATAAAAACGATGTTTCACACCCGAAAATAAGAAACGTAAGCAAGAAGTATGTAAACCTATGGAAGCCCAGTTACATCACGATGAATGACGTGTTGGAAGTGTGTGGTCATTGGAGGTTACCATGATCTTTAAGGTGAGTGAGTGGTTCTTCCTAATGGTTTTTGTCCTTTATGAAAAGATTTTCTGTTTGTGATAAAACTTTTTGCATGTTGTTTCCAGGTCTCCGTGTATGGCATAATGAGGAAACTCATTGATAACTTTAAAATCTCTAAAATCCTTAAAATTACTGTAGTTCCTACTAAAATGAAATATGATACAGCAAATACAAATTGGGTGAACATACAACCGAACTGAAAAAAAAAAAAAATTAACACGGATTGGAACGAATTTAAACAAATTGGGATATAATAAAAAAGATAATACATCAAAAAACGAATTGGGAGAACATACTTTTCACCGTAGCGCCATTCATTGAGTCATTACGTTGTTCCAATATCGAAGACGAGATTGGAACAATGTTCCGTTCGAAGACGAGATTAGAACAACATAATGACTCAACGAATGGCGCTACAGTGAAAGGTATGTTCTCCCAATTCGTTTTTTGATGTATTATCTTTTTTATTATATCCCAATTCGTTTTTTGATGTATTATCTTTTTTATTATATCCCAATTCGTTTAAATTTGTTCCAGTTCGTATTAATTTTTTTCTCCCCCATTTGGTTGTATGTTCACCCAATTCGTATTTGCTGTATCATATTTCATTTTAGTAGGAACTACAGTAATTTTAAGGATTTTAGAGATTTTAAAGTTATCAATGAGTTTCCTCATTATGCCATACACGGAGACCTGGAGACAACATGCAAAAAGTTTTATCACAAACAGAGAATCTTTTCATAAAGAACTCGTGTTTTTCGTCAAAAAATGTTTTTTTTTTTTTTTTTTGTAGTCCAGTGTCTTCATGTTGGCCTTTTACACTGTTTCTTGTTGTGTTCTCATTTTCGTTTTTTATAATCTTCACAGCGTGGCCTGGAAACCCCCGTTATAACTTTTAAGTACTTAGTATGTGTCTTCTGTGTTGTCTTTTATTTTTTCTCTCGTATTGCCGTTTTTCAGTTCATGTAGTCCTTTGTTTCTATGTCCATTATTTACACTGTTTTATTTTGTTTGTGTGTTCTTTATGACACGCTTTACATTGAGATACCGATATATACACTCACCAACCCGCTTGGCCAGCGTGGTGAGTTATGGCCAAACCCCTCCAAAATGACTCCACAACTTAAATCTTGGCCCTCAGTCTCCGGCAGCTGGAATGTACCTGGCCAAGGCAACGGCCAGTGCGACATGAAGGCAGAGGGTGCTAAGAATCCCCGGTGAACCGGACTAGGCTGCCATCCGATGCTGACCTTGGCAACGTACAATGGACGCTCCCTATCTTCTGATTCAAGGCTTCTTGAATTGGAAGAAGAACTACAAAGGATCAAGTGGGACATCGTGGGGCTAAGTGAGGTAAGGAGAAAAGGAGAAGATCTCGTCGAACTGAAAAGTGGACATCTCTTCTACTATCGTGGGACAGATACTGGCAGAACTAGTGGTGTTGGATTTATAATAAACAAGAAACTGAAGAATAAAGTGGTAGAAGTTGAAAGTTCCTCTGACAGAGCTGCACGACTCGTTATCCAACTATCGAGAAGGTACCAGGCTCAGATTATTCAAACTTATGCACCCACCACAAGTCATCCTGAAGAAGAAATTGAAGAATTTTATGAGGAAATTTGTCATCTAAATAATAAAGGTAAGCAGCACTTGAAAATAATTATGGGAGATTTCAATGCAAAAATAGGGCAACGGCAACAGAATGAAACTTCAGTAGGTAAATTCGGTCACGGCAACAGAAACCAGCGTGGAAATACTCTCGTTGAGTTTGCAGAGGCAGAAGGGTTTTTCATCTTGAACTCCTTCTTCAAGAAAAAGCCACACAGGAAATGGACATGGAGACATCCAAATGGGACGACAAGTGAAATTGATTTTATTATGTATAACAAAAAATTCGTCATAGAAGACTGCAGTGTGCTAAACAAGTTCAACACAGGTAGTGACCATAGATTGGTGAGATGTAAGATGCACCTCAACACTAAACTTGAACGTGGCAAGCTCATAAGACAAACAAAATCTTTTGACATAACCAACCTTAAAAAACACCATATTACCTTCAAGTTGGAACTGAAGAACAGGTTCTCTGCTTTAGAAGGCCTAACATCGGAAGAAGTGGACATCTCTGAAGTTAACAGAAAAATAACCAAAGCTCTTATGGAAACAGCAACAAAATTAGCTGGGTCTAAGAACAAGTTGCATGTAAATAAATTATCAGGAAAAACGAAAATGTTGATGCAAAAATGAAGAGAGATGAGGACAACTAAAGATGTGACTTCCAAAGTGGAATATATAGAGCTATGCAAGACAGTACGAAAAAGTATCACTGAAGACGTAAGAAAATTCAACTGTGAACTAGTGAGGAAAGCAATTGAAAACAACCAAAGCCTAAAGATAGCAAAGGGACATCTCAGTAAGGGAAGAAAACAGATTATGGCTCTGAGAAAAGAAGATGGTTCTATAACAAGAAATAGAGGTGAAATTTTGACAAGAGTGAAAGATTTCTACTCCAAATTATATGAAAGGGATGATACATGTACTCCAGACATCATGAAAGGTACCAGAGTTCTTCCAGTCCTCCCAGCAGAAGTTGCGCATGCAATCAAGAACATGAAGCGGGGGAAAGCTCCAGGAGAAGATGGAATTACTGTAGACATCATACAAGAAGCAAGTGGAGAAATGGAAACAGTACTCGCCCAAATTTTCACTCGATGCCTTAATGAAGGGAAGATTCCTGAGGATTGGAACAATGCTACAATGATCCTGCTACATAAAAAAGGTGACATTGAGGATCTCAGGAACTACAGACCTATCAGCCTCCTATCAGTGGTTTATAAAATCTTCACTAAAGTTCTTTCACACCGCTTGAAGGTAACACTGGACATGGCTCAACCGAGAGAACAAGCTGGATTCAGGAGTGGCTACAGCACAATAGATCATATCCACGTACTGAGAGAACTAATTGAAAGAGCGAGGGAATATGAACTTCCATTGTGCATGGCTTTTATCGATTATGAAAAAGCCTTTGATTCGGTGAAACCATCAGCAGTTACCACGGCTCTGAAATCCTGCGGTATTGAAGATGCATACATTAATATTATTAATAACATCTATGAAAATGCAAGTGCAAAGATTCGGCTGTTTGAAAATACAACACACATAAAAATTGGAAAGGGAGTGAGACAAGGTGACACCATATCTCCGAAGCTCTTTAATGCCACATTGGAAAATGTCTTTCAATCACTGAACTGGGAAAACAAAGGGATAAAGATTAATGGAGATTATCTAACCCACCTTCGTTTTGCTGATGACGTAGTCATTTTTGCAACTACCCCATCAGAGCTGCAGAGTATGATCCAGGAACTTGCTGACAAGAGTAAAGAAGTGGGATTAAAAATGAACTTTCAGAAGACAAAAGTGATGTTCAATGCTTTTACAAGAAATGAAGATTTATCGATTGATGGAGAAAAACTGGAGATAACAGATACGTATGTTTATCTTGGACAGCAGATATCAAGTGAGGGTCACATTGATGAAGAAATTAATCGGCGTACAAAACTTGCCTGGAGAGCTTTTGGAAGAAACAGCATAATTTTCAAGAGCAATATGCCATTATGTCTTAAAAGAAAAGTGTTTGATCAATGCATCCTTCCAGTGCTTACGTATGGTGCAGAGACGTGGACCTTAACTAAAAGAGACATACAAAGGCTGCAGACCACTCAAAGAAGCATGGAGAGGTGCATGCTTGGTATAACCAGGAGAGATAAGAAGAGGAACTCGTGGATCCGAAAAATGACAAGAGTGGAAGACATCATGATCAGAGTTAAATCCCTGAAATGGCAATGGGCTGGACATACTGCCAGAAGGACAGACCATAGATGGACAGCCGAAATTTTAGATTGGATTCCAAGGGACAGGAAAAGACCCAGAAAAAGACCACATGGGAGATGGGTGGATGAAATTCGTAAATATGCGGGAGTGACATGGAGGAGACTGGCACAAGACAGACCGTTGTGGAGAAAACTTGGGGAGACCTTCGTCCAGCAGTGGATTGACAATGGTTGACAATGATGATGATGATGATATATATACTAAAGAGCAAAACTGAAGACTAAGGAAAAAATTTTAGAATATATATATATATATATAATTCGGTCATGGCAACAGAAACCAGCGTGGAAATACTCTTGTTGAGTTTGCAGAGGCAGAAGGGTTTTTCATCTTGAACTCCTTTTTCAAGAAAAAGCCACACAGGAAATGGACATGGAGACATCCAAATGGGACGACAAGTGAAATTGATTTTATTAGGTGTAACAAAAAATTCGTCATAGAAGACTGCAGTGTGCTAAACAAGTTCAACACAGGTAGTGACCATAGATTGGTGAGATGTAAGATGCACCTCAACACTAAACTTGAACGTGGCAAGCTCATAGGACAAACAAAATCTATTGACATAACCAACCTTAAAAAACACCATAATACCTTCAAGTTAGAACTGAAGAACAGGTTCTCAGCTTTAGAAGGCCTAACATCGGAAGAAGTGGACATCTCTGAAGTTAACAGAAAAGTAACCAAAGCTCTTATGGAAACAGCAACAAAATTAGCTGGGTCTAAGAACAAGTTGCATGTGAACAAATTATCAGGAAAAACCAAAATGTTGATGCAAAAAAGAAGAGAGATGAGGACAACTAAAGAAGATGTGACTTCCAAAGTGGAATATATAGAGCTATGCAAGACAGTAAGAAAAAGTATCACTGAAGACGTAAGGAAATTCAACTGTGAACTAGTGAGGAAAGCAATTGAAAACAACCAAAGCCTAAAGATAGCAAAGGGACATCTCAGTAAGGGAAGAAAACAGATTATGGCACTGAGAAAAGAAGATGGTTCTGTAACAAGAAATAGAGGCGAAATTTTGACAAGAGTGAAAGATTTCTACTCCAAATTATATGAAAGGGATGATATATGCACTCCAGACATCATGAAAGATACCAGTACCAGAGTTCCTCCAGTCCTTCCAGCAGAAGTTGCACATGCAATCAAGAACATGAAGCGAGGAAAAGCTCCAGGAGAAGATGGAATTACTGTAGACATCATACAAGAAGCAAGTGGAGAAATCGAAACAGTACTCGCCCAAATTTTCACTCGATGCCTTAATGAAGCAAAGATTCCTGAGGATTGGAACACCGCTACAATGATCCTGCTACATAAGAAAGGTGACATTGAGGATCTCGGAAACTACAGGCCTATCAGCCTCCTATCAGTAGTTTATAAAATCTTCACTAAAGTTCTTTCACACCGCTTGAAGGTAACACTGGGCATGGCTCAACCGAGAGAACAAGCTGGATTCAGGAGTGGCTACAGCACAATAGATCATATCCACGTGCTGAGAGAACTAATTGAAAGAGCGAGGGAATATGAACTTCCATTGTGCATGGCTTTTATCGATTATGAAAAAGCCTTTGATTCGGTGAAACCATCAGCAGTTACAATGGCTCTGAAAACCTGTGGTATTGAAGATGCATACATTAATATTATTAATAACATCTATGAAAATGCAAGTGCAAAGATTAGGCTGTTTGAAAATACAACACACGTAAAAATTGGAAAGGGAGTGAGACAAGGTGACACCATATCTCCGAAGCTCTTTAATGCCACATTGGAGGGTGTTTTTCAGTCACTGAGCTGGGAAAACAAGGGGATAAAGATTAATGGAGATTATCTATACCCACCTTCGTTTTGCTGATGACGTAGTCATTTTTGCAACTACCCCATCAGAGCTGCAGAGTATGATCCAGGAACTTGCTGACAAGAGTAAAGAAGTGGGAATAAAAATTAACTTTCAGAAGACAAAAGTGATGTTCAATGCTTTTACAAGAAATGAAGATTTATTGATTGATGGAGAAAAGATGGAGATAACAGACACGTACGTTTATCTTGGACAGCAGATATCAAGTGAGGGTCACATTGATGAAGAAATTAATTGGCGTACAAAACTTGCCTGGAGAGCTTTTGGAAGAAACAGCAAAATTTTCAAGAGCAATATGCCATTATGTCTTAAAAGAAAAGTGTTTGATCAATGCATCCTTCCAGTGCTTACGTATGGTGCAGAGACGTGGACCTTAACTAAAAGAGACATACAAAGGCTGCAGACAACTCAAAGAAGCATGGAGAGGTGCATGCTTGGTGTAACCAGGAGAGATAAGAAGAGGAACTCGTGGATCCGAAAAATGACAAGAGTGGAAGACATCTTGATCAGAGTTAAATCCCTGAAATGGCAATGGGCTGGACATACTGCCAGAAGGACAGATCATCGATGGACAGCCGAAATTTTAGATTGGATTCCAAGGGACAGGAAAAGACCCAGAAGAAGACCACATGGGAGATGGGTGGATGAAATTCGAAAGTATGCAGGGGTGACATGGAGGAGACTGGCACAAGACAGACCGTTGTGGAGGAAACTTGGGGAGACCTTCGTCCAGCAGTGGATTGATAATGGTTGACAATGATGATGATGATGATGATATATATATTATATATATATTGAACCATGGGGCTTGATGCTCTTTGGACCATTGAGGTCCTTACACCTAAAAATATCACCAACCAAATTATGGTAATGAGATATGAGTCATCATTTCTCTCTTGTCACCCCTTCTTGTCCAATTAGTTTTTTCAGGTGATTACAGAATTTCTTCATCTGTTTTAATTTGGAATTCGGATTTACCTTCAATAATATTTCTACATTCATTTGTATCATCCTAGTCATATTGGTCAGAAGCACCACTTTTTACTAATGAAAGGAGTGAATTTTTTATGCTTCAGTTTGGAGCTTTTTTTCTGTGTATAATAAAACTATCCCAGCACTAAGGAAACTTTCAAAAAAAAAAAAAAAACAACTAGAAATTCTAGTAGTTTTTTTAACACTGCCAGGTATTTTATGACCTTGCCCATGGTTCATGTAAGAAATGACAACAGATTGTGAAAATCATGCTTTTTGTTGTTAATAGTTTGTTACATAAATTTATTACTTTTAGTGACTAGTGCAAATTTTCTGACTTTGTTCCAAACATTATTCTGTATAGGTTATTGGAACTGGTGCAGGGCAGCAGTCCCGTATTCACTGCACAAGGTTAGCTGGTGATAAGGCAAATATTTGGTAAGTTTATTTTATCATCTTGTGTATCAGTCTCTGGCTTGTTTAATCCTTTGTATATGCACTAAAGCTATCTGAGAAAGGAACGTGTTATCCATACCATGAAATTGAATCTGTATAGAACCACTGGGACAGCATGCTATCTACATAGTAAAAACAGTGTCTTTGGGTCTGCGTATCACTTATTGCCCATGCTGCCCATTTCCTAGCCAAGGAAAGAAATAAGTATACATAACCTCATATTTCAACCTGCTGAGGGGAGGTTTTGAGTGTGCTTTTCATAAATAATGGATAATGTGTATTGAAAGTTAGAAGCATGTAAAATTAGGAATCATGAAAATTTGAACTCCCGTATTTTCAAAGTTTTGTACATAATAACAGGTTATAAATTCTAATGCTTTTAGATAGTTTGTTTTGTTTAATTTGCCTTGAGCTCATTTTTTGTTGCAAAACTGTTGCTAGTGATCTGCAAGTATGTTTCTTCGTAGATTTATATGAGAGATCAATAGTTCCCGTGAAGTAGCCAGGCAGTGTTCATGATGGCAGAGCCCTAAAAGTGACTTGAAATCTCTGCTATTGGCAGTAAGTAGACTTGCAGGACATTCTTTGAGTAAAAAGAAACTAATGACTTTCGAGCTGCATTGTAACAAATCCACATTGGCTCAGATTCTATGAATCATGTTCAATTGATGCTCCTTCAGGGTTGCCCATGCATAAACAAATTTCAACAGTTGAAAGAAATCACCATAGCAATTGAAACAGGAACCCCACTGTCTAACAAACCCCACAATACTTTCCGTAAAGAACTCCACATGTAACTGTTGAGATCAATGCAGAATGGTCTGTTGTGCATCTTCATCTGATATAAGCCAGCGAACCTTTAGGGTTTTATTCAATGGTTTAAACAACTGAAAAATGCTCCAGGCTATGTGCAGGATGCTTTAATGCCTCCCACTGCATGGCATTCAGCGTATTCTGAACTATGCCTTCCGTATGAGGACAGACATTGTCATGCAGGAAAATAATGCCATAAGTGAGTTTTCCCACATGTTTGTTCTTGACTTGGATATGCAACCGCTGCAGTGTTTCACAGTAACAGTCCGTATTGTCTCGTTCCGAGGTATGAAGTCAAGAAGCAAAGGTCCCTCCACATCAAGAACATTGTCAGCATCACTTTACAGCAGAGGCTTGAGATTTGAATTATTTGGATAGGGAAGATACAGGATGCTTCCATTGCATGCTTGCTACTTTTCTCCCATGGGCTTAAAATGATGACCCCACATCTCATTGCCTGTCCTAATCTGGCAAAAAAATGTGCTGCTCTCAGTATGGTGGCAATGAAGTGTTCCATTGACAGTGACATGTACTTTTACTTGTGTGTATCTGTCAGCTGACAGATGTGGCATCTGTTGTGTACACTCCTTATGCTATCCAAGTACTCTTATTACTGATGCTCATATTCAGTTCAAGCATACCAGGAAAATTGTAACAGTAGGATTGTTGCAACTGCAGACAAACATATCATAATTGATGACCCAGAATATGGGTCAAAATGCGTAGGATCACTGCTAGCTTGGTGAGACCCTGTTCTTATATGATTTTAAACATGGCTCAATTTTATTCCACATTCTGATTTTTTTTTCTTTGCTTTAACTTACTGTAGCTGCTCTGGTTTGACCATTCATCTGTGATGGGTCCGGATTCGAAACCTGATGAGGCATGGATGTTGTGCTTGTCTTGCTACACTGGCTTGCTCCCTTCCCTGGAACCAGTGGCCCTAAATTAGAGACGGGCAACTGCTTATAGCCCATTGAGTTGCTCACAGTGGTTGTTAAACCTTCAATAAAAAAAACAACAACTTACCATTAATGTGGTTTATCAACCTGTCATTGATTTTACTTCTTTTCCATTTCGCATTGCTTTTACAGTTTAAGTGTTTTTCAGACAGTTTTAAGTAGACTGGCTGCATTGGCTTTGCTGTTTTGACCAACTGATTGAACGAATGCTGGTATTTTGAACTTTATTAATAGGTCTGTGCTTAAGTTTTCAGTGCTGCACAAAGTGGACTGTAATAGCAAAATTGTTGAAGTTTTGTCAGAATTTCATGCTGTAAGGTGGCTATGTTGAATGACAGTAGACAGCCCACGTGTGCGGTTAATTGAGCTAGGACATGGCGACTGACAAGCTATATATTTATCACTAGGGCTAGGATTTTTATGATTTGGCATGTTTTTTTTTTTTTTTCTTTTTGGCAACACTAAAACATAGTTCAAGTGTATACAGATGTGTTTTCATACAAAACTAAGCTGATTTAAGCACCATACCTGCCAACTCTTCAGATTTTGGCAGAAGTCTTCCGATTTTTTATACATTCTTCCGATCTTCCGACCAAACTCACGTTCTTCTTCCGTTTGAAAAATTTCTGTTTTTTTTTTTTTGTGAAAATAACCTGTTTTATAAATTTGTTACTTTTCAATAAAAAAAAAAAAAGTTGAAAAGTGCAGCGATAACTTTCTAGTCTTAATCTTGTATATTGCTCATTTTATACGTTTCGCGCCTGCAGAAGCTATGACATCTTCTCGGCAAATGACATGGTCATGTGGCATATGACATCCGCATTCGGCCACTCCTCTTTTCAGCTGCTTTCCTCCTATCGGTGTGGCAACAACCGGCGGAAGCTACCTGTAATTGTAACCACAAATAATTCACATATCTGTCTGATACATAACGGTTGAGACTTCAAAGGTACGTTAGTAAGCTTTTGATTTCTCGGTTTTCCTATTTATCATCTACCCATGATATGTACTGCAGCTGAAGATATTTAAGCAGTTTCCTTCTAATTGGTGAAATGAGTAAAAAACAAAAACAATACGTGTAGTCTTATAGTGAAACGTACAGTGCTGAATTTACGTGTGTCGAGAAATCAAGGCTCGGTTCTAAGCATGTGTTCTGCATTATTTATTTGATTTACTTAGTAATATGTTATGGCGGAAAAAGTGACATAACAAAGCATTTAAAATTGTTAAAGCCTCGTCAGAAATTGGCCGATGGTGAAAATACCACAAAAATAAGCTCATTTTTGACAAGTTGTAATGAAGATAAGTAGAAGTGACTCGTGCTGAATGCCTATTTACAACGTTTTTAATGGAGCATAATTTGCCCATTAGTGCCGCAGATCATGCTGGACCTTTATTCCGTGAGATGTTTCCAAAATCGGAAATTGCGAAAAAATACGGTTGTGGTAGAACAAAGACTACTGCAATTGTTAAGGAACTTTCATCTGGAATAAGCAGTCAGATTATTAGTGATCTTCAAAATGCACCCTTCTCAATCAGAATATATGGATCTGATGAAACTGATTCAAAATTTTATCAAATCGTTGTCACCTACTATGAAGAAAAAGAAAGAAGAATACAAAGTTGCCTTTTAGCTATACCATCATTAAAGGTCAGTGCAACAGGAAAGAATATCGTGCAAGCTACAGTTGATGTTTTTAGTAAGCACAGGATACCTTTCAAAAATTGCATTGCTTTTGGATTGGACAATGCTCCAATAATGATAGGAGAGAAAAATGGTGTGGCTCGTCATTTGAAAGAACACCAAAATGAAATAATAATCATTAAGTGTATTTGCCATTTAATTAATTTAGCTGCACAGAAAGCAGCTGCATTTCTGCCTGCAGATATAGAGCAAATTTTAATTGATATATTCTATTTTTTGGAGAAAAGTTCAAATAGGAAGGAGAGTCTAAAAAGTTTCCAATGTTTACACAATACAGAGGCAAGAACATTTTTGAAGCACATATCTACACGATGATTATCCTTAACTAGAAGCTTTAAAAGGGTAATGGAAGAGTGGGAACCTCTTCTGAGTTATTTATTAATGGAGGTAAAGAAACAACCAGTTAATAGAGGAACACAGAGAGCACAATCAAAATATGTGGTAGCAAGTGATAAAATATCAACAGACGATTGCAAAAAGATAATCATGTGAATAAATCATCGTAAATAGTAAGAAAATGAAAATTACTAATGAAGAAAATTCTGCAGTTGCTAATAAAACTGAATGTAAAGAAGCAAATAACAAAGAAAGTGGGAGAGAGCTACAGATATCAGTAGAAAAAAAGAATGGGGAAAGCTCGAAAGAAAAATTAATGGATCAAAATTCTAGAAAAAAATTTAGCAATCTCTCTTCAATTACTGTCACAAGAGAAGAAAAAATATTTTTTTCTATCTTCAGTTAAAAACAAAGCATATTGTGGTTTCCTACTTTATGCAGTCAAGGATTTAGAAATAAAGAATGTGATGTTACAATCCGCACTACCGCATATTCATAAGCTAAAGAATATGTTGTTAGAACTTTTAAAAAATCTGTTCATGAAATTTGTAAAACCTACTATCATTAAGAATAATGACTTGTTAAAAATTGAGTACTACAAACACCTTAATCAAAAAAGAGGATTGTGACCTGTCTATAGGAAATGCAATGTATGAGATCGTATAATCACCAAAGGATGATGAAAGAGTAGAATTCTTTTTCAGCGTACATAGATGATATTTTACTACTGCTTTGTGACTATATCATCAAAAAATTCCCTTTGTATAGTGATGTATTAAAATGTGCAGAAGTTGCAGACTTAAATAACATTACAACTCAATCTTTTCATAAAATCAGATACTTCCTTCAGAAGTTTCTATTTCTTTTGAAAGTTGGAGCAAACAAAACTGAAAGTGATGCATTGGACAAGTTGCAGGAGCAGTTTACTGCACTACAGGTTGAGGACTTAAGTGGTTTACTAATGGAAAAAAATATTGATGCCCAAATTGGTATTTTGAAAAGCATAAAAGGAGTGGATGGACTTTTAAAATTTGATAGGTTGCAAACATTTTGTTAGCCATATTATTGATTCCCCACAGCAATGCTGAATGTGAAAGAATTTTTTCTTTGGTTAAAAAAATCGCACAATGTTTTGATCATCAATGTCAAATGAATTGCTTGAGAGTCTTCTGTTAATTAAATGCAAAGGAAATTCACTTTGTTTCCAAAAAGAGTACTCCAAAGAATTCTTAAAAAAAAAGTCAAAAAGGCCACTGTAAAAAGTTTAGCTGCCGCCCCGTTGGCGCAGTGGTCTAAGCGATGGCCTCTGATCATTCGTCCGAACGGGGTCCGGGTTCGAATCCCGGTGAGGCATGGATGTTGTGTTTGTCTTACGGCACTGGCTCTCTCCCTTCCCTGGAACCAGTGACCCTAAATTAGGGACGGGCGACTGCTTATAGCCCATTGAGTTGCTCACAGTGGTCGTTAAACCTCCAACCAAAAAAAAAAAAAAAAAAGTTTAGCTAAATGTTAAATTACTATAAATAAAAGTTCCCTTCAATAAAAACGCGCACAAAAATAAATAAATAAAGGTAAGTGTCCTGTATTCCTTTTTTGTTTAAGCAGTATCAGTTCAAAATTACTTTATCGTGTGACAAATTGACGTAAAAAAATCTGAATTTTTATGCAATCTTCTAAATTTTTCAAAGCAATCTTCTGCATATTCATTAAATTTAGTTAGCAGGTATGAAGTACCTTTGTTAAGGCATTTTTCTGCATTTTTTCAGATTTTTTGGTCATTTTAAGGCTTTTTTTTTTTTGTTATTTTTGAGTAACTATTTTGTATATTTTGGTATTTTTAATGAAAAAAGTATTTTTAAAAAAAAGACAATGACTTCTTAATCACTTTTGTTTGCAACAGATAATTGAAATTTTTGTGCAATTTAAAAAAAAGGAGGCGGATGAACTTTGGGGAGTCAAAGTTAATGTATCTGTATGCATAAAACAGAGTCTGCATTTGTGTACATGTTTGTTGACAAGTGCCATTGTTGTAGCTAATATTTGTTGTAATATACTGATTTATGAAGGTGTGTTCTGAAACATTTGCACTTTCTTCACATCTCATTTTCTGTCTCTCTCTTTTCTCTTCTTTGTGTGTGCCTTTGTAGTGTGTCAAACACATTTACAAAAGTTATTGCAATGTACTTGCCACAAGATTAAAATGAATTATTTAAAAAAAAAAAACTGTTTACTTCCAGAATTAGTGTTTATGGTTGTTTTTAATTTTACTTTATAGGTGGCTGCGCCATCATCCTAATGTATTGGGCATGGTCTTTAAAAAGGGAGTGAAGCGTGCTGAAATATCAAATATCATTGATGTCTATGTCAGTGGAACTATGGGAAAAGTACGTTGCTGAACATCTTCCTTGAATAATCTCTTCCATAATTGTTGTTACTGGATGTTGTCTCGTATCAGTTTATGTAACTTTTTTTTTTTTTTTTGTGCTTCTATATTTATTGTGGTACTTTGTTCAATATGCTCATTTGGATTACTGTTCAGAAAATTTTCTATATTTCTTTTGATTTCTGATTCAGAACTTTACATTAGAAATTTATCTGGTGAGGAACCTTGCAAATAACTTATGCAAACAACGACCATACATCATCAGGCTGGCAGGCACTTGACTTTGATAAACACAGTTCTGAGCAGAGTGCTGCAATTTAAGCTTGAGTTGGACTGTTGGTGGAAGTATGTCTCCACACCATAGCTTAAAAGACTCTACAGTGCAGAGCAATTGGTAGATTGGAAGCAGAGCAATTGCAAAATGTGTGATTTATTGCATGATTTTTGAATTGCAAACTGTTGATTTTCTATGGGAACTGTGATATTGAAGCAAGCAGTTTGCAGAAGACTCCACAAGAGAGGTCTGTATGCCAGAATGTCAATGGTCTTTATTCCTTTCACTGCGTTGCACAGAACAGTCAGTCTGAATTGGGCCCGCAAACATCATCCCTGTATCCAGAGCCGGTCTGAGGGGTGGCCTAGGGCACCACCAAAGAGAAGGGGCACCAAATTAACCCATGGCTTTGTAAATTTTCTTTCATAGTAAAAACTCCTTTGTTGTTTCTCTGGTATGTACAGATTTCTTATATATATATATATATATATATATGGGATGTAAGGTCAGGTGATGCGTAACATCACAGCCTCTCCTTGACAAATGTCAACCCCGCCTTCTCGTGGTACATCCTGTTCCCACTAAAGGGGCTCTGACGACCGCCAATAGCGGTATAACTATACCATCGGGATTAGAGGAAATGCTATCCCACACTCACCAACCCGCTTGGCCAGCGTGGTGAGTTATGGCCAAACCCCTCCAAAATGACTCCACAACTTAAATCTTGGCCCTCAGTCTCCGGCAGCTGGAATGTACCTGGCCAAGGCAGCGGCCAGTGCGACATGAAGGCAGAGGGTGCTAAGAATCCCCGGAGGACCGGACTAGGCTGCCATCTGATGCTGACCTTGGCGACGTATAACGGACGCTCCCTATCTTCTGATTCAAGGCTTCTTGAATTGGAAGAGGAACTACAAAGGATCAAGTGGGACATCGTCGGGCTAAGTGAGGTAAGGAGAAAAGGAGAAGATCTCATTGAACTGAAAAGTGGACATCTCTTCTACTATCGTGGGACAGATACTGGCAGAACTAGTGGTGTTGGATTTATAATAAACAAGAAACTGAAGGATAAGGTTGTAGAAGTTGAAAGTTCCTCTGACAGAGCTGCACGACTCGTTATCCAACTCTCGAGAAGATACCAGGCTCAGATTATTCAAACTTATGCACCCACCACAAGTCATCCTGAAGAAGAAATTGAAGAATTTTATGAGGAAATTCGTCATCTAAATAATAAAGGTAAGCAACACTTGAAGATAATTATGGGAGATTTCAATGCAAAAATAGGGCAACGGCAACAGAATGAAACTTCAGTAGGTAAATTTGGTCACGGCAACAGAAACCCGCGTGGAAATACTCTCGTTGAGTTTGCAGAGGCAGAAGGGTTTTTCATCTTGAACTCCTTTTTCAAGAAAAAGCCACACAGGAAATGGACATGGAGACATCCAAATGGGACGACAAGTGAAATTGATTTTATTATGTGTAACAAAAAATTCGTCATAGAAGACTGCAGTGTGCTAAACAAGTTCAACACAGGCAGTGACCATAGATTGGTGAGATGTAAGATGCACCTCAACCCTAAACTCGAACGTAGCAAGCTCATAAGACAAACAAAATGTATTGACATAACCAACCTTAAAAAACACCATAATACCTTCAAATTGGAACTGAAGAACAGATTCTCTGCTTTAGAAGGCCTAACATCGGAAGAAGTGGATATTTCTGAAGTTAACAGAAAAGTAACCAAAGCTCTTATGGAAACAGCAACAAAATTAGCTGGGTCTAAGAACAAATTGCATGTGAACAAATTATCAGGAAAAACCAAAATGTTGATGCAAAAAAGAAGAGTGATGAGGACAACTAAAGAAGATGTGACTTCCAAAGTGGAATATATAGAGCTATGCAAGACAGTAAGAAAAAGTATCACTGAAGACGTAAGGAAATTCAACTGTGAACTAGTAAGGAAAGCAATTGAAAACAACCAAAGCCTAAAGATAGCAAAGGGACATCTCAGTAAGGGGAAAAAACAGATTATGGCACTGAGAAAAGAAGATGGTTCTGTAACAAGAAATAGAGGCGAAATTTTGACAAGAGTGAAAGATTTCTACTTCAAATTATATGAAAGGGATGATACATGTACTCCAGACATCATGAAAGGTACCAGTACCAGAGTTCTTCCAGTCCTTCCAGCAGAAGTTGCACATGCAATCAAGAACATGAAGCGGCGAAAAGCTCCAGGAGAAGATGGAATTACTGTAGACATCATACAAGAAGCAAGTGGAGAAATCGAAACAGTACTCGCCCAAATTTTCACTCGATGCCTTAATGAAGGGAAAATTCCTGAGGATTGGAACAACGCTACAATGATCTTGCTACATAAAAAAGGCGACATTGAGGATCTCAGGAACTACAGACCTATCAGCCTCCTATCAGTGGTTTATTAAATCTTCACTAAAGTTCTTTCACACCGCTTGAAGGTGACACTGGACATGGCTCAACCGAGAGAACAAGCTGGATTCAGGAGTGGCTACAGCACAATAGATCATATCCACGTACTGAGAGAACTAATTGAAAGAGCGAGGGAATATGAACTTCCATTGTGCATGGCTTTTATCGATTATGAAAAAGCCTTTGATTCGGTGAAACCATCAGCAGTTGCAATGGCTCTGAAATCCTGCGGTATTGAAGATGCATACATTAATATTATTAATAACATCTATGAAAATGCAAGTGCAAAGATTCGGCTGTTTGAAAATACAACACACATAAAAATTGGAAAGGGAGTGAGACAAGGTGACACCATATCTCCGAAGCTCTTTAATGCCACATTGGAAAATGTCTTTCAATCACTGAACTGGGAAAACAAAGGGATAAAGATTAATGGAGATTATCTAACCCACCTTCGTTTTGCTGATGACATAGTCATTTTTGCAACTACCCCATCAGAGCTACAGAGTATGATCCAGGAACTTGCTGACAAGAGTAAAGAAGTGGGATTAAAAATGAACTTTCAGAAGACAAAAGTGATGTACAATGCTTTTACAAGAAATGAAGATTTATCGATTGATGGAGAAAAGCTGGAGATAACAGACACGTACGTTTATCTTGGACAGCAGATATCAAGTGAGGGTCACATTGGTGAAGAAATTAATTGGCGTACAAAACTTGCCTGGAGAGCTTTTGGAAGAAACAGCATAATTTTCAAGAGCAATATGCCATTATGTCTTAAAAGAAAAGTGTTTGATCAATGCATCCTTCCAGTGCTTACGTATGGTGCAGAGACGTGGACCTTAGCTAAAAGAGACATACAAAGGCTGCAGACAACTCAAAGAAGCATGGAGAGGTGCATGCTTGGTGTAACCAGGAGAGATAAGAAGAGGAACACGTGGATCCGAAAAATGACAAGAGTGGAAGACATCATGATCAGAGTTAAATCCCTGAAATGGCAATGGGCTGGACATACTGCCAGAAGAACAGACCATCGATGGACAGCCGAAATTTTAGATTGGATTCCAAGGGACAGGAAAAGACCCAGAAGAAGACCACATGGAAGATGGGTGGATGAAATTCGAAAGTATGCGGGGGTTACATGGAGGAGACTTGCACAAGACAGACTGTTGTGGAAGAAACTTGGGGAGACCTTCGTCCAGCAGTGGATTGATAATGGTTGACGATGATGATGATGATATATATATATCATCATTATCATTGTCAACCCTTATCAATCCACTGCTGGACGAAGGTCTCTCCAAGCTTCTTCCACAACAGTCTGTCTTGTGCAAGTCTCCTCCATGTTACTCCCGCATACTTTCGAATTTCATCAACTCATCTTCCATGTGGTCTTCTTCTGGGTCTTTTCCTGTCCCTTGGAATTCAATCTAAAAATTTGACGGTCCATTGATGGTCTGTCCTTCTGGCAGTATGTCCAGCCCATTGCCATTTCAGGGATTTTGATCATGATGTCTTCCACTCTTGTCATTTTTCTGATCCACAAGTTCCTCTTCTTATCTCTCCTGGTTACACCAAGCATGCACCTCTCCATGCTTCTTTGAATTGTCTGCCACCTTTGTATGTCTCTTTTAGTTAAGGTCCACGTCTCTGCACCATACGTAAGCAATGGAAGGATGCATTGATCAAACACTTTTCTTTTAAGACATAATGGCATATTGCTCTTGAAAATTATGCTGTTTCTTCCAAAAGCTCTCCAGGCAAGTTTTATACACCCATTGATTTCTTCTTCAGTGTGACCCTCACTTGATATCTGCTGTGCAAGATAAACGTACGCATCCGTTATCTCCAGCTTTTCTCCATCAATTGATAAATCTTCATTTCTTGTAAAAGCATTGTACATCACTTTTGTCTTCTGAAAGTTAATTTTTAATCCCACTTCTTTACTCTTGTCAGCAACTTCCTGGATCATACTCTGCAGCTCTGATGGGGTAGTTTCAAAAATGACTACTGTCATCAGCAAAACGAAGGAGAGTTAGATAATCTCCATTAATCTTTATCCCTTTGTTTTCCCAGTTCAGTGACTAAAAGACATTTTCCAATGCGGCATTAAAGAGCTTGGGAGATATGGTGTCACTTTGTCTCACTCCCTTTCCAATTTTTATGTGTGCTGTATTCTCAAACAGCCGAATCTTTGCACTTGCATTTTCATAGATGTTATTAATAATATTAATGTATGCATCTTCAACACTGCAGGATTTCAAAGCCATGGTAACTGCTGATGGTTTTACTGAATCAGAGGCCTTTTCATAATCGATAAAAGCCATACACAATGGAAGTTCATATTCCCTCGCTCTTTCAATTAGTTCTCTCAGTACGTGGATATGATCTATAGTGCTGTAGCCACTCCTGAATCCAGCTTATTCTCTCGGTTGGATTATATATATGTATATTGTATATATAGTATATGGGATGTAAGGTCAGGTGATGCGTAACATCACAGCCTCTCCTTGACAAATGTCAACCCCGCCTTCTCGTGGTGCATCCTGTTCCCACTAAAGGGGCTCTGACGACCGCCAATAGCGGTATAACTATACCATCGGGATCAGAGGAAATGCTATCCCACACTCACCAACCCGCTTGGCCAGCGTGGTGAGTTATGGCCAAACACCTCCAAAATGACTCTACAACTTAAATCTTGGCCCTCAGTCTCCAGCAGCTGGAATGTACCTGGCCAAGGCAGCGGCCAGTGCGACATGAAGGCAGAGGGTGCTAAGAATCCCCGGAGGACCGGACTAGGCTGCCATTTGATGCTGACCTTGGCTACCTATAACGGACGCTCCCTATCTTCTGATTCAAGGCTTCTTGAATTGGAAGAGGAACTACAAAGGATCAAGTGGGACATCGTCGGGCTAAGTGAGGTAAGGAGAAAAGGAGAAGATCTCATTGAACTGAAAAGTGGACATCTCTTCTATTATCGTGGGACAGATACTGGCAGAACTAGTGGTGTTGGATTTATAATAAACAAGAAACTGAAGGATAAAGTGGTAGAAGTTGAAAGTTCCTCTGACAGAGCTGCACGACTCGTTATCCAACTATCGAGAAGATACCAGGCTCAGATTATTCAAACTTATGCACCCACCACAAGTCATCCTGAAGAAGAAATTGAAGAATTTTATGAGGAAATTCGTTATCTAAATAATAAAGGTAAGCAGCACTTGAAGATAATTATGGGAGATTTCAATGCAAAAATAGGGCAACGGCAACAGAATGAAACTTCAGTAGGTAAATTCGGTCACGGCAACAGAAACCAGCGTGGAAATACTCTCGTTGAGTTTGCAGAGGCAGAAGGATTTTTCATCTTGAACTCCTTTTTCAAGAAAAAGCCACACAGGAAATGGACATGGAGACATCCAATTGGGACGGCAAGTGAAATTGATTTTATTATGTGTAACAAAAAATTCGTCATCGAAGACTGCAGTGTGCTGAACAAGTTCAACACAGGTAGTGACCATAGATTGGTGAGATGTAAGATGCACCTCAACACTAAACTGGAACGTGGCAAGCTCATAAGACAAACAAAATGTATTGACATAACCTACCTTAAAAAACACCATAATACTTTCAAGTTGGAACTGAAGAACAGATTCTCTGCTTTAGAAGGCCTAACATCGGAAGAAGTGGATATTTCGGAAGTTAACAGAAAAGTAACCAAAGCTCTAATGGAAACAGCAACAAAATTAGCTGGGTCTAAGAACAAGTTGCATGTGAACAAATTATCAGGAAAAACCAAAATGTTGATGCAAAAAAGAAGAGAGATGAGGACAACTAAAGAAGATGTGACTTCCAAAGTGGAATATATAGAGCTATGCAAGACAACACGAAAAAGTATCACTGAAGACGTAAGGAAATTCAACTGTGAGCTAGTGAGGAAAGCAATTGAAAACAACCAAAGCCTTAAGATAGCAAAGGGACATCTCAGTAAGGGAAGAAAACAGATTATGGCTCTGAGAAAAGAAGATGGTTCTATAACAAGAAATAGAGGCGAAATTTTGACAAGAGTGAAAGATTTCTACTCCAAATTATATGAAAGGGATGATACATGTACTCCAGACATCATGAAAGGTACCAGAGTTCTTCCAGTCCTCCCAGCAGAAGTTGCTCATGCAATCAAGAACATGAAGCGGGGGAAAGCTCCAGGAGAAGATGAAATTACTATAGACATCATACAAGAAGCAAGTGGAGAAATTGAAACAGTACTCGCCCAAATTTTCACTCGATGCCTTAATGAAGGGAAGATTCCTGAGGATTGGAACAACGCTACAATGATCCTACTACATAAAAAAGGTGACATTGAGGATCTCAGGAACTACAGACCTATCAGCCTCCTATCAGTGGTTTATAAAATCTTCACTAAAGTTCTTTCACACCGCTTGAAGGTAACACTGGACATGGCTCAACCGAGAGAACAAGCTGGATTCAGGAGTGGCTACAGCACAATAGATCATATCCACGTACTGAGAGGACTAATTGAAAGAGCGAGGGAATATGAACTTCCATTGTGCATGGCTTTTATCGATTATGAAAAAGCCTTTGATTCGGTGAAACCATCAGCAGTTACCACGGCTCTGAAATCCTGCGGTATTGAAGATGCATACATTAATATTATTAATAACATCTATGAAAATGCAAGTGCAAAGATTCGGCTGTTTGAAAATACAACACACATAAAAATTGGAAAGGGAGTGAGACAAGGTGACACCATATCTCCGAAGCTCTTTAATGCCACATTGGAAAATGTCTTTCAATCACTGAACTGGGAAAACAAAGGGATAAAGATTAATGGAGATTATCTAACCCACCTTCGTTTTGCTGATGACGTAGTCATTTTTGCAACTACCCCATCAGAGCTGCAGAGTATGATCCAGGAAGTTGCTGACAAGAGTAAAGAAGTGGGATTAAAAATGAACTTTCAGAAGACAAAAGTGATGTTCAATGCTTTTACAAGAAATGAAGATTTATCGATTGATGGAGAAAAGCTGGAGATAACAGATACGTACGTTATCTTGGACAGCAGATATCAAGTGAGGGTCACATTGATGAAGAAATTAATCGGCGTACAAAACTTGCCTGGAGAGCTTTTGGAAGAAACAGCATAATTTTCAAGAGCAATATGCCATTATGTCTTAAAACAAAAGTGTTTGATCAATGCATCCTTCCAGTGCTTACGTATGGTGCAGAGACGTGGACCTTAACTAAA
Source organism: Macrothele yani (assembly GCA_039090855.1). Lineage (NCBI taxonomy): Eukaryota > Metazoa > Arthropoda > Arachnida > Araneae > Macrothelidae > Macrothele > Macrothele yani. Next base: position 34,183,254 of record CM077029.1, read on the forward strand.
AGAGACATACAAAGGCTGCAGACAACTCAAAGAAGCATGGAGAGGTGCATGCTTGGTATAACCAGGAGAGATAAGAAGAGGAACTCGTGGATCCAAAAAATGACGAGAGTGGAAGACATCATGATCAGAGTTAAATCCCTGAAATGGCAATGGGCTGGACATACTGCCAGAAGGACAGACCATAGATGGACAGCCGAAATTTTAGATTGGATTCCAAGGGACAGGAAAAGACCCAGAAAAAGACCACATGGGAGATGGGTAGATGAAATTCGTAAATATGCGGGAGTGACATGGAGGAGACTGGCACAAGACAGACCGTTGTGGAGGAAACTTGGGGAGACCTTCGTCCAGCAGTGGATTGATAATGGTTGACAATGATGATGATGATGATATTGTATATACATGTATATAACAATGAGGCTTGAGTAACAAGTGGAAATCTTAGATTTCCTCGCTTTGCCGCATCCTTTCCTTTCCCACTTGTGACAAATTTGTCCCAAGCCCCCAGCAAAAGGTTAACAAAGCGCTGGGAGAATTTTAACCACTTGCTGGAAGGGGCTCTGGGCTTGTTTACTGCAATCGCCATATGCGAAGCCAATTGTTTGCCATCCTTTATTTGCTCCTTATCCTTCCCAGACGAACGTTTCATGTAAATAATGCAGACTACGTATGATTCCTTCATTTTGTGGAAATTATTATCATTACTATATTGAACTATTTATTTGTAGCGTAGCATATAATAGTGAGTTAGTGACATATGTACTGAGGATACTAAGTTGAGATTAGAGCTATTTCTTACTGTGCTTGGGTGCTTCTTACTGAAAAAAAAAAAAACGTGGGTGGGGGGAATTTTGCACATTCCTGTATTCGTACTTACATTCAGACCAGCCCTGCCAATAATACTGATCAAAATAGGCCAATGAGTTTCCTTATTACCTAAACACAAATTCTACATTTGGCGAGAGGCATGAAGCCGAAATCTTCCCTACAGTATTAGGGAAGTTGACCAGTACGGTGGTGGAGCACTCCTAGTTTGGGCTGGCATGATGTTGGATGGGCACATGCTGCCACACATATTCCAGGATGCACCCTGACTTGCATGCTGCTACAAGAATGGCTTCCTAGACCCCCTATATACCACTTTTTAGGGGAGCTGTTGGCTCCCAGTTCCTGTGGCACCTTGATGTTGGCGACAGCTTTGTGAAATCGATACACTTCATTCGATGATATTGTGCTATTCCACAATCATTCATTGATCCACAGTTTGGTTTTATGAGATCTGCAAGACGTGATTCTGCAACATGAATCATAGTACTAGATAACACTTTCCCCCCAAAATTTAACAAAAGTAGTGTTTACTTTCTTGCACATTGGAGGGCAGCACTTTTTTTTTTTTTTTTGAAAACTTGCCTGTTGTGTTGCTCCCAGACAAAGTAAAACTTCAATCACAGGCATTAAACGATCCGGCAAAGTTCCAGGACAGCTGCTGTTATGAGGAAAGTTTAATGCATTTAGTCCAAATGTGGTTATGATTCTTCATAGTACTCCCCCTTTTTATCGATGCACCATTTTGATCGCTCCACTAGGTGTGTGAAACATTTTTTGAATTCATTTACCGGAACACTGTTCATTTCTGCAGTAACAGTTTTCTTGATGTCCTGAACAGTCGTGAAACATAGTCTTTTCAATGCCAATTTGACTTTGGGGAATAGGAAGTAGTCAGCAAGAGCTAAGTCTATGGAGTAGGGCAGATGGTTGACCCTGAGTACTCCGGACTTCATGAGGAACTGTGTCACTGACAGTGCCAAGTGGGCAGGCGTGTTGTCATCCAGAAGGAAGAAACTTTTACATGCTTGCAAGTGCAGCCTCACACGACGAATTCTCTTCTGTAGACAACCAAGAACTTACAGGTAGAAGGCACTGGTGATTGTTGCGTCCTCCTGAAGCCATTCCCTGTGAATGATGCCACTGCTGTCAAAAAATGTGGTGAGCATTGCCTTGATTTTCGACTTCTTCAGGCGAACCTTCTTGGGGTGTCGGTGAACTTGGTGCCCTCCACTCCAGGCTTTCCTCTTTGATGCTAGATCATGTTGAAAGCACCATGTCTCATCACCTGCCACAATAAGGTCCAGCATCAAAGGGTCCAATTCCACGGCCACAATGAACACCTTTCAGCTTTCGACTCTTTGCACTTTCTGTTCTTCGGTCAAACTGTGCGACACAAACCTTGCGCAAATCTTCCTTTTCCCGAGATCTTCCTTTAGAATCAGCCGGATTGTTTCACGGTTGATATGGAGTTCGTCCTCCATGATCCGTACCGTCATTTGACAGTCTGCCTGCACCAAAGCACAAACTTTCTCCACCATTTCCTCAGAATGGCTGGATGGTCTTCCAATCCTTGGGTTATCCCCAATGCCTTCCCTTCCCACACGAAAGCAAGCATGCCATTAAAAAATGTGACCATGGGATAGGACATTGTCCCCGTAAACAGTTTTGATAATTTCGTAGGTCTCCGTTGCTGACTCCCTGGACTTGCAGCAAAACTTGATGTTTACTTTCTGCTCTCTGTTCAAATCCATGGCAGTGGTCTTTGGGGTACGTTTGATTAACAGTCTTCAGAATCGTACAGGTCAGCATTTTCTTAGATCTTCATGTGTCCTGTAAGATAGGGAAAATACAGTTACAATTTGACCCATACAACATATTTTTGCCACTACCATTAACATAGTAATACCCACTGTCCTGGAACTTTGCCAGAGTGGTGTATAAGCATTCAACCAGGTCATGGACTGAAACATATCTTGTAGCTCCTTTGCCATATAAAATGTGCAACTCAGTCATCTCTTGGGTCTTAAGAGTATGGGAATGGAAGTTTATATGAAAGTTTTTAAAAGTATCTGTTTGGAATCTGACCAAATCATTCATATTGCCTAGAAAATATAGAACCACTCTCTCAAAATGGGACCAAAAGTACTGTTAGACTGTCTCCAAAAATTTAATTTAAAATTTCATCATGCAAAGACAAGATGAAACAACCCTTTACATTTGATAGACAATGTCAACAAAATGTATCTTTAGTGTTCTGAACATTTTTACTTTATGTATATTTCAACTTGTGGCTAATTTAACATGCTCAGCCACATTAATATACTCAATTGTGTTATGTTTAATGTGATGACTTATTAATTGTGCTCTCAGAAATGTGCAAGATTTCTAATAATTTTATATTCCTTTAGGATATGCCTCTTGAAGTCTTTCAGAACTCTGTTGAGAATCCTCCTCCTGCTCTGACCCAGGTAACAATATTTTAAGATATGGAATTTCTACATTTTTTTCATGTTGCTGTTATAATTAAAACATTCTAGTAAAATTTTTACCATCAAAATTGAACATTTAATCTTGTTCATTCATCACCACATCACACCACATATTGAGCTAGTGTTAAGACGATTTTAATGTATCCTGTAGAGAATGTGTGTGGCACCATTAAATATTATACTTAAAACTAATTAGTAAAATAATGTTCAAATGTATATTAAAAAAAGTACAGTAAGTCCTTGATTTATTGAAAGGTTTTGTTCTGCAGAGACCTCACATAAATTGAAACTGCATGTATTAAATGCATTAACATGTAGAAAAATGGCATTTCATGTAACAATGTAAAATATAATGTCTCAAATGGATTTTATCACATTAACATCATGTTAATATATTAGAAATATGAACACATGCATTGACAGAGACATTATGCTTACTAAATTAAATCTACTCTCACCAAGATTATCAATCAGTCTGGCTCTAGGGATGAGATTGTAGTTGTAGTGGTTGATATATATCGTTGTTCAATTTTCGCCAATTTGCGATGAACATACTTATTACGTGGCTATGATATTTAAATTTGATTGACATTAAATGTCTGTAAATACTGTTTCACACGTTATGTAAGTTCAGCTATCGGGAGATTGCAAAAGGACGTTAACATAGTATTGGCAATTGAAATCAAGAATAATAATAATAAGTATCTGTACTTACAATATTCATAGTGGCTGTCGGGGCTTCATATGTACGTCTTCAAAGAATGTGAATTTTTTTCCCAATTGTGAAGTTAAAATTCACGATATTGTAAAATCTGCACCAGATAAAATTAAACAAGATTAATTTTTTACAACGCAAAAAAATCCTTTAACATCGATGAAATAAGAAACTGAATTAAAACCTTGTTGAATTTTTTAAAAAATGAACTGTAATCCTGAAGAGGAAATAATCTTGACCGCGAAGCACCCTGATACATAATGAAAATTGAAGACGAATTATATTTTTGCTGAAATTTCAAAAACGAACAATCTTGAAAAATAAAAATAAAAACTATATACAAATCTCCCGACTGCGAAGCACCAAACTAGTTTCTGCTAACATTCGTAGCCATCATCAGTGGTAGGTGCACGGACATTAGGATTACCGCACTCACTCGCTCAGGTATGCAGCTTAACCCCAATGTATGTTCAGCCCTGTCATGTAGATATTTGCGCATCATGATTTGGGTTCCACTGCGCATATCAATGGTGTTGCCATCTGTAGTCAAACAAAAACATACTAGTAGTTTTTTTTTTTTTTGTAAAAATATTCACCTGTATTTTTAAGTAATATTTGATGTCACATGTTTTTTGTTAATGTTTTTCTTCTTGAAATGTTTTCTCTCCGTTCAATAAGGTACCTCCATGCAAACTGAAGCTCTACTAGACTATTAACGTTACAGTTGTATCTTTTGGTTTTCTCAATGACTACAGCCTCGGAGGTTAGAATTTGGGCATGTGATCTATGCGATGTTAGAATTTTCGTGTTAGTCCAATCAGGAGTTACACGATTTTTGATACAATGTTGTATTAATGAAGTTTTTTCATCTTTTCTTGTCCAATTTGTAATATGTTCATTTAATCTAGTCAAAAATCTTCTACGCGTACTTCCGATATATACTTTGTCTTTTTGGTTATCATCCTTAACTGTTGGAATGACATAAATGCCAGATTTATTTAGAATTGATCTATTATTAGTAGTAGTAAGTATGCTTCCATTGTCAATAACTGTTTCTGCAATGTTAATATTGTTGTTGTAACATTCTTTTTTTAAAATAGTACTAATAGGAGGTAGGTATGGAAATTTTCCATAATATTGCTGTATTTCTTTTTTAATCTTATTTTCGGAACGATGTATACTGGCCGTAATGTTGTTATATAAAGATTTGACTAATCCTTTACTATATCCAAATTCTTCTGCAGTTTTTTCAATCCATTTTAGCTCTTTGATCTCTGATTCTTTATTGGATGAGTGTGTCATGGCTCTTTTAATATAAAAGCGGAACGCTGCAGTCTTATATTTCCAAGGGTGTGTAGAATCCCTTGGGATAATTGCCTGTACATATGATGGCTTCCGGAATACTGAATACGGAATTATAGAATATTCAGTATACCAAGTCGAACCACAAATCTTTTATTGGGTTCGTGTCAGGTGAATTTGGAGGCCAGGGCATTAACAGAAAGTCACCAGCATATTCCTCGAACCACTCCTTGACAATTCTGGCAGTGTGGCATGGTGCATTGTCCTGTTGATAAAGGCCATCACCAGCAGAAACACAGTTGCCATTAATGGGGGAATTTGGTCTGCAATGATGTTCATATGTCAGGGGTTGTGCTATTGGAATAATGGGGCCTAAGGTTCCCCAAGAAAATATCGCTGACAGCATAACACTACCGCCGTTGGCCTGTTTCCACCCAACAGTGCATCCAAGTGCCATAGCCTCTATTGGTAATCGGTGTATCCACGCTCGGTCGTCTACGTGATGCACCAGAAATCTTGATTCGTCAGACCAGGACACTTTCTTCCAATAATGCACAGTCCAATCTAGATGATCTTGGGCCCATCTTGTGCATTGACCATGGGGACCTGGCTGGGCCTTCAGCTATGCTGGCCCATGCACAGAAGGCTGTGATGAACTGTGTGCTGTGACACATTGCCCTGATCACCACTGTTGTAGCTGCAGGTGATTTGTCATACTGTGTCCCTGTGGTCGCTGTGAACAATGCATGACAGTCTCCACTCCCCTCTGGCATCCATGAGCTGTGGACAATGGTTTATCGTTTGGCCATCTGTGCGCCACTTTTGATATGTACTCACTACAGCAGCACGTGAACAACCCACAAGCCGTAGTTCGAGGTGTCATGCCATCACAATATGTCCTGTATCAAACTCTGATAAATCAGCAGCTTTTCCCATATTAACTCCAAACACTCTACTAACCAAAAGCAGGTCCTTGGGTTGTATATGTACTGCTCTGTGAACTTCACCTGTGCCACCGTTCAGTCTCCAAGCACACTCAGTTCTCCAGGCTGGGGTTGGTCATAATGTAATGGCTCATCGATGGAGTCCCACCAGCTTGGATTGTAGTTTGAATGCAGAAGTACCTAGAATTGGTGCTCCTGCTTATTGTGTCCATTACCAGAAACTTGCAGGATGTTTTCCAAAGCATAACCAAAATGTTGTCTGGTTATTTCAAGAATCTATTGAAATATAGAATCAGTTAGCAGGAAAAAATTTTATAACTCACAGTTCACTACTTAGCAGAAGAACTGAGTACGAATAAGGTTTGATTTTAACTAGCGGCTTGGACACCTGTTACAAAACAGTGCTGTGATGTTATGCTTTTTGCCTCATTTACCTGATCTAAGTCCCCTACATTTTTCCCTTTATGATGACATCAGAAATGAAGTATTTGTTTCACCGACACCATCTACTACTACTGATTATTTTAAACAGAATACCATTTTGACACCCCAGAGCAACAAATGGGGCAGAATTTGATCTTGCTTAACAATTTTTTCCACCCCAATTTTCCTATCCAGGCAATTTGTTTTAATTATGTATATTTTATATAACCATTGCATGCATGTACTGTGTTTTTTATTTTGGAAAATAGTTTTCCATCACCCTGTCTGGTAGAGAAAATTCATTTTCATTTTTCATTTTGGAAATAATTTTCCATCACCCTGTCCATGCAAAGAAAATTCATTTGCGGAATGTTCACTTAAAATGTTGCTGTTTTACATGTTCTTGCAGCTGCTGCCACAAAATATAGATTTCTTTTTTCTGTTGTGTAGGATGAAAAACAAGCCTGGATCAAAAAACTCAGTGGTGTTATTCTTAGTTCAGATGCATTCTTCCCATTCAGAGACAACATAGATCGTGCTTATCAAGTAAGTCAATAAGAGAAATTGCAAAGTAAAATCTGTTTTTGACAATAATGGACTGTGTACATAAAAAGTATGAGATTTGTGTATATGATTATTATGCAATTATAATTGATTAATGGCCTGCTTTTAGTTATATACACAATGCCATAACACATAAAGTAGACATAGTTTAAGTTAAGGGATTAATTGCAAAGTGTGGTGCCAGAATGGAATTCCAAACTTCTGGAAATTGAAAAGCATTAATTAATGCTTATATTAGTGCTAGGGAAAGTTCTAAACTTTTTTTTTTTTTTTTTTGTAACATATTCTTCTCACAGAGAGTAGCTAATAATGCTGGGTTCAGTATAGAATCATGCAGTGGGCTCCACTGTTCTACAGAAATATGGTATAGTGATGACAGGTATGCCTAGACATATTGCTGCAAATTTTGTTTTGCATATGGCAGTTTCTTGCATACTATACTTGGAAGCTTATTATGCAATTGGAAGTATATACTGCAGAATATAAGATTGTCTACTCACCACTATGTAGATCAACGTTAAAGGAAGGATCCCTTTGTTTTCTCAACACTGAATGACACATGGTTACATGGATATTTGTTATCTGTTGGGCAGCTGGCAGTCCACTGACTATGTTGCCACCTACAATGTCTGGTGGTAAGTGAATAATCTGCAGGACAGAGTATAAGAACAAAGCCTCATCTCTGACAGTCTTCAAGATTAAAAGCACTGCATCATTCATGGGAACTTTATTATTATAACAGGGCTGAAATGTGAGGCAGGAAAAACATGTTCTAGAAGTTATTTTTGTAATAATAAAAATAATTCATTCTACCTGACGATCAGCGAGTGCTCAGTAATGTACGATAATTGTATTATCATTTGCTTATTGTATAATTGTATTATCATTTGCTTATTGTAGGAGGAATTTTGTGTTTCATCTTTGAGAATGTGTTACGAAAAAAGTTTCTGCAACCAGACAGAATTGTGACGTTATTTTCTTGTATTATTATCAATTTTTCGTTGCTACCTTGTGTCCTTACCTTTAGCCAGAATGGTCTCCTCAGCCAGTTGGACTCTAATGCAACTACGCCATTGCCGGCTCAGTTAACAGAAGTACAGAGAGATTCATAATTAGTGTTGTGCTTTCAGTGGCATATAATCGGAAAACGAGGACACAACAGACTAAAACTGTAAACAGATGACAACTTAAAGTTTTATTACCTGTAGAATCGATACATCACATTGATAAACCACTTTGACATGCACACCTTTCGTGGCATGTAAGATATCCAAGCGATAATTTATTTCCCGCCAAGTTTTCGCCAGCATTTGCGGCGTTACTGTTGCTATCGCAGCACCAATTATGGTCACAGGGGTCTGGTAAACAATGTTTTTTATGTTTTCCCACAGGAAGAAATCCAGTGGCTGGGGCTGGATTTCTTAACCTAACTGCTCGCCTCATTGACTTCTGGCGGCTTCGAGAAAAGGCTTCCTGGACGCGATCAACATCATCGTGCAAAGTGCTCTGTCTTTCTGTTCCTGTTTTGATGCCTCACAGTACTAGACTTTTGAAACTGCTCAACCTGGAAAATAGGGAAAACCTGGAATTGTCAGGGAATTTGAAAATGGTTCCAAAACTCAGGGAAAATTACCCCCTTTTTCTTTTTGTAAAAATCAATGGATACTTTATTTTGCCAAAAAAAACTTATTTTTCAAGATTTCAAACTTTTGCTTGCAATCACTGCCTGCCTAGAATTTGGTAGATCTTACTTTCAGTTATATTAAGTATTTCCTTTATTCTCTAAAAAAAGATGCAAAATTGAATTTTTAAAATTGCCAGTTAAGCGTTTGTTCAATTTCTGCAGGCAGTTGTTATAATATGGAACAATTAGGCACAGTGACTCCTGCTTGAAGAAACACTTCACAAGAGAACCAACCAAATGATGGATCAAAGTCCTTTGTCTGTTGGTTCTCTTGAAACATGTTTCTTTGAGAGCCATTCCATCATTAAGCTTAGCTGCATTGTGTTATAGAAAAATTGAAACTATTCAACTGACAGATTTTTTTCGTACATATGACCTGTTTCTATGGGAATGTATTTTCAAATTCTGTATGGGTAGTATTCACAAAAGTTTACGGATATTTGGTACAGAAAATAATGTGCACAGTTAGTTGTTAATGAAAAGCAGGCAATTTTATAAAGACAAATTACTTAAAGAATTTACAAGTGTGTGCTTTGGTGAGAAAAATGAATGGAATGGAATTAAATGTAACAATTCTTTGCAACATGCCACTCTGGAAACAGGGCAGCTATTAGTTCGATTTGCAAAACCGTTTTTGTATTGGGAAGCTTGAAATGTGAGAATGATGGTCCTTTATTTCCAGTTTTTTTCCGATGCACAGCTTAGCCGATGAAGGGCGTAAACACAGATCCTTTTGAATTCAAAATACATTTTATTTCATATACACTGGCGGAAAGTGAAAAAAGAACACCAAGAAAGAGACATCTGATACCAACGAAATTTATACAGCATAATAACAGAATACAGAGGATAATGTGATCAAAACATTATGGCAAAATACAGCTGTATTTGCTGGTAAACTGAAAAATAACATTTCCATGTAACATGGTTAGTACGAGGTTGAACCGCCATGAACTGCGTCACACTGTGCAATTCTGGCATGGAGTCTGTCGTACAGATGTTGGATGTAAGTTTGGGGTATTGAGTTCCAAGCATCCTCAACCTGGACGTGTAAATCGGGGATGCTCGTGGCAGGCCGTGGAGACCGGATAAGTCGTTGTCCCATGAAATCCCACAAGTGCTCAATGGGGGACAAATCCGGTGAATGTGCAGGCCATGGAAGTTGTCTCACACCCTGAAGTGCATGTTGCGTTGCACGTGCCGTGTGTGGGCGTGTGTTATCTTGCTGGAAAACACCACGATGGACTGACCTTACAAATGGCACAACAACGGGCTGAATGATGTTGTTGATGTAGGAGGTGCTGTTTAACGTACCCGGTACAAACACTAGCTCTGTACGGGAGTGATAGCTGATCGCTCCCCATGCCATTAAACCAGGTGCAGGCCCTGTGTGTCGCTGGCGGATGCAAGAAGGGTGGAGACGCTCCCCTGTGCGTCTGCGAACATGCATACGGCCATCGGAGGCTCCCAAGCAGAATCTGCTTTCATCACTGAACACGACAGATCGCCATTGCATTCTTCAGTGCAGACGTTGGCGACACCACTGCAGCCGTTCCTGACAGTGGGCTGGAGTCAGAGGTACACATGTCAGAGCTACACATGCCAGAGACACACGTGCACGTAGTCCTGCATCCAGTAGATGGTTGTGGATTGTTCGCACAGTCACCTCAGGTGCAACGGCAGCTCGGATTTGCGTCGCAGTGGATGTTCTGCTTGACAACGCCGCTCTTCTTATGCGTCGATCTGTTCGCTCATCAGTCCGTCTGTGAATCCCGGTTCCACGTCTTCTCATGTGGGAATGTTCCTCGGACCATCTACGCCACCATCGTACCACCACCGATACTTCCCGTCCAATTCACTCCGCAATATGACGATACGACCACCCGGCCTCGCGGAGTCCGATTAGATGACCTCGCTCAAAGTCCAATAACTGCTGAAATCGTACACGTCTTCCATGTCCAGGCATTGCAGCTTCTTCAGGGTCTTCGCACGTGTCCGTACGCCGACGACTGATTACATTCACTTCGCCGTACTCCTTAAATACCACCGACGATAATTTGCATATTATGCTGTGCTGTGGCGTAAGCGCTCACCGGTTGGTCCCGAAATTAGCATCACATCTACGTAAACTGGACCCTATTAACATATGTAAATTTCATGATCGTCCGCCAATTCCTTCTTGGTGTTCTTTTTTTACTTTCCGGCAGTGTATTTGCTTTTAAATATCCAATTGCAAAAATTGTTTCTCCTTTTGATGCCATTTATATCGAAGATAAGTTTAGTTACAGTCTCATTTTTAAATAATTCATAGATTTAAAGTCCTGGAATTCTGTGATTGAAAAAGTGTATGAACTATGTTATAATCAGCAGTAGTTGAAAAGTAATTCATAACAAAAAAAAGTTTGTTATGCACTTAAAAGATCCAAATTTTGTGACATTTACAGAGAAATTGTTTCCAAGAATAATTGCTTCTGCCAAACGGAACCCGTCAGTTAATATTTTTTTCATGCCGCCCCCTCCTCACTGCAAGGAAAACATCACTTTACACTTATTCTTGGCGTTATGCCTATGTTCTTGGCACAGACCACATTAATTTTTTTTTCTGTGAACTTTTTTACAACTTCTTTCTGCCATTGCAAGATTTTCTTTTTTTACTATGTTAATTTCACATCTAGTTTTTTAGGTAAACCTCTGGGTCTGATGCCTATTACCGTATAATTTAATACTTGTTCAGGCATCTTCCTTTCAACACACATCTACAACATCTCAGTATGCTCTCACTAACTATTTCCCTTTCCAAAGAAATATCATTTCTAATATCTGCATTTCTAATGGACTTTATTCATGTGATGTCAGAAGTTGGTTGTTGCGTACCAACATGGCTGCTGATTCAATGTTGTTGCTATTAGATATAACCCCTTACTGTTTGCAAATTTTCAAAATCTCAAATGTCTTGGAGTGTGCCAACGAATTAGTAGAATGGCAGAATGAAGAAGGAGAAATAAAGTTCTTAAAGGGCCAAATCAGGGGTGCAAAAATGCACAAATCCACTTCTTGTTCGATATTTAATTCAAGTATATGCAGGAGACAACGTTGCCATCAGTAATGGTGAAGATTTTGATGAAGCATTTCTTATATAAGGTTATGTAAATTTTCATGTTCTAGACATTGACAAAATATCTGAAAAATGAATCTGAATTTTTTTTTTATTTTTTTTTTTCGAAACATAATATTTATTAAGCCCAGACAAATGTCCGGGCTGTTTGTGTTCTGGGTCTAACCTGGATTTCCGGGTTTGGGCGATCTTTCATGCCCGGAATTCTGGATGTTTAGCTTTGAAGACATTTTTAAGACTGTTAAATTTTGAGTTCTAATAAGCGACAAAGCAAAAAAAAAAAAAAAAAAAAAAAATTAAAACGATTCATGGCAAAAGTATTTACTAAGAAAAAATTGCTTTTCACCAGTGAATTAATGTGATACTAATATTGTCTTCCTCGCCGATGCAGTTGACTCGAGCTTGACACACGAAGCCGGCAGTTCGTGCTGTGGTTGTCCATTGTTCTGTGGGAAGGGCATGCGTGCAAATTCTCAGTCATTTCGTCGGCGCTTCTGCGATGCAAAAAAAACAGGTTTTCGCTCTGATGAGTGATGTGGGATTGGAACTTGGAGATGGCGGGGGAGGGAGCGAGTTAAAGCAAATAAAGTATGTCACTCACGTGTCTGCACCTACACGCGGGAGTAGCCTGCCTCATTGTATTAGTAAGTCAGTGACGGAGAGGAGGTGTCTTTGTTTTCCTGATGAAACGTTTGTGGGTTTTTGTTTAGGCAAAAGTGATGGGTTTTTGTGTGTGTGTGTGTGTGTGTGATGTATGAATGTTTTTAGGAATTTGAAAGTTTACATGGTTTAAGTTAAGTTCGTCATCAACGATGAAATTTTTAACCAAAACTGACGATCTCAAGACATTAGAGGCTTCAGTCAAAAATAAATTCCGGTGGGATTGGCTAGAAAAAAAAGATACCCAAAAGGAGAAAGCTAGGATATGGTGTCAAAAAAAATGATACAGCTCGGTCATGTTTCTGCATATATAAATGGAGTACGTGCTACAGTTCTGCCTCCAAAACCTGTTGAAGCAATTATAACGACTACTTGTAATAGTAAAGGTTCTCCTCTTCGGTACACAAACAAGACACTGCAAATGAAGGATGTTGGAAACGTAAGCGTCAGCCTGATAGCATCTCCGCTAAAAAACAAATAAAGATTGCACACTTTTTTAAGAAATAGTGTTATTTTATTAGTAAATATAACTTAAGATTAACACCACACCAGACTGATGGTTTTTTTTTATTAATAAATGGAACTTAGATCAACATCCAATTTGCTAAATATACTGTTATTTTATTAGTAAATAGAACTTTAGGTCAATGCCACCTGACTGAAACTTAACGACTAAAATTTCTGTTAAAAAAAGATCAATATCCTATGATAAAGAGGAGTTGCCCTTCTAGTAACAAAAAAACTTGCCTGCAGATTTTCTTTTATTTATTTGCCAAATGGGTAATTTTGCAATTGGAAAGAAAGGCAAAACTTTTTTAAAAGGTATGTTATGTGTGTAATTGGTTTATTTTATACAAATGCAAAATTTTTATTAACGTTCTTAGTGTGGTATATGTTAAAGACAATATCATGTAGTTGTCGAAATCAAAGTTACTTAAATTTCACTGAAGGAATTTTTTTTTAGCAACCAATTAATACTGCAAGCTCAACCCCAAAATAATTTACTGTTGTGAGCAAAAGGTATAGGTAGGTAGTAAGTAATTACCAAAGTGAAACTATTTTATCTTTCGAAGTATCGGTAACAGCTTTGCTGATAAGTATAATAATTAGAGGTACTAGTAGTAACGGAAATACTTTTGTTGTGCGGGGTGGGGGAGGTCTCGAGTTTATGCATTGGCACCATTGGGAGACGCCGATGATTTCAGGGTTTCGTGCCTTGCCTTGCAAACACCTCTGAAATGTGTAACATGAAAACAAATTGAAGATAAAAAAACAACAAAGCCTCACTGTTGTGGTCTGGGCACTCTACTTAGAAAAAAATGAATGTGCAGCATTTCATAAAAGAAAAAAAGAATATCGAAATATGTTTTGACCGTTTGGAGAAGAACATTCAATTTAATTCTCAACTGACTAAACCTAAACATGCATTCAGATCTGTCTTCCCTCCCCCCACTTTTTTTTTTTTTGAAATTAAATATAAAAGGAATGCTACCAGGTTTTAGCTGCCTTCGATTCCTAATACCATAATATTAAAGACCTTCCTTATTAAAGCAGGCCAAACATATTCAGGGATACACATTGGGATCAGAATCTTCATTTCATTTTATGCAGCCATGCCTTTAACAGATCTGTCCTTTTCAGAGAGAACTAATGGAAAGTAATCCTCTATACATTTTAGGTAACACGACTTGTTAGCACAACCATATGATCAACAAAGTTTAATACATATATGAAAAAATCACAATTTTCCTGAACCTTTGAACTCAACTCCTTGTTAAGCAATGGGAAAATGAATGTAAACGAACTATTGCAGGTCTGCCCCATGATGCAATACGAGGTGAATAAGGTCCATTCTGTTTAGCCACCATTACTTCCACATATCTATTTCCACTCTTGTATCTGCAGCTCTATACTTTGCACCTAACTCCTGCCATAAATTGGAGTAGATCAAAATACTGCAATGTATACAGCAAGTGTGGTTCTCTGACTAACCTATCTTGTGGAAGATATTCTTATACAGCTGATGCATATCTGCCAGGTTGTATGGTTTAGCCGTAAAATGTACGGAAATTTTACTTGTTTTACAGTTATTTTACAAATGACATGTTTTACAGGATTAATTTTTCAGTTAGAGAGTGCAACTTTGACAGTAGAATAAATGTACCCAAGGACCACCACGTCTGTATATTTTGATTTACCTTTCACATTTTCACCTTCTTTTGCTTCCCTGAACCTATGCTGGCAACTTAGTGGGAAAGTTTCCGTAGAAATGCTGTAGGATTAGGATTGGGAATAACTGCTTAAAAGAATAGAAGAGCGAGGGAGAGATAAAAGGTATCGGACGCACAGACTTAAAATCTCATTTTAAAAGCTATTCTAATATGTTTGCACAAAAACTTAAGGTCAAAATCTCAAAGTAAAAACTTACGGCGATGTCGTAATAATTTTGCAGTTGCAAATGAAGTATTTTTTTTTTTTTACTGTGTTTGTTTAGCCTAATAACAACGTACTGATGAGATAATTATTTATCGATTGTATTTTAATCGGTCTAAGCATGAAATAATGTGTGACGTCTTTTTTATAGCATATGAAATAAATTAAAATCGTCAAATCAATGATATAATAAATTAATCGATATGTTCAATACATCAGTAAATCAACATATAGCAATTAAACGTTCTCTGAAATTTTTTTACGGATTTTGATTTTTGAAAGTTGGCAGGTCTGCTGATGGAAAAGACCACTGCTGCTTTGCTGATACTGTTGTGCTGACCCGATGGCCTAGTGCTCATAAACACAGGTCCCAGTTCAGTTGCCGGAGCTGGACATAGGCTCGAGTTCCAGTATTTGTCTCTCTCTTACTCTCCTGGGAACCAGTGTTCTTAAATTAGGGATGGACAACAACTGTTTATAGCCCTTGTTGTTGCTCATAGTGGTAATTTAACCATGAAACAAAAAAGTGCTGCTATTTTGGTCTATCAGTTCTTTCAGTCTCATCAGTGATCACATTCGGATAATTAAAATTAAATGTACATCCAAAATTGGTAATCTGCAGTATCTTTTCTCCCTTAAACCCCCGGACATGATGCATATATTTGACTCGTGCACTAGTTTTGTGATGTCATCATGGAAGAACTGTGCATATTGGTCTGTGATATACTCTCAATGGATGAAACATTAGAGATACCTAACCAATAGTGTGCTGGTCCTTCTCTTGTACAAATAGCCTGTACGCACTGAGGCATCAACTCCACAAGATGACGGAGGGTTTCCGGAGGTAATGCCAGCCATGCCTGTTACAGCATTGTACACAACCCCACTGGAAGGTTTCAAACTCAGAGGAGTGTTCCTTGAGACATGCCTATGTGGTTGCTGCCCAGTGGGGTGGAACATGGTGCTGCTGAAACACCATCAGGAAGCGTAAAGGCCATGGAAGCGTGCAGTTGATCAGCCAGCGCATGCTGATTGTACACCAGTTAAGGACCTCTCCAGGCACACTAAGGAACCTAATGTGTCTCATGAAGAAGGCTCCCCAAACTGTCACAGAGCTGATGTAGAAGGACAGGGTCATGGCCTCATTGCACCCTCTTGTCAGCTCATTACAGCGGAAAATAGGATTCATCTGACCACATGACATGGCACCATTTTACAGAGGTAAAATGGTTACGCCTCGCCTCATGTTCCTAGCATGAGGCGAGGCGTAATGTTCAATGAAGAGTAGTCAACAGTGGCACATGAGTGGGACCTTGGCTCCCGTAGCCCAGAGTGTGCACTGTGCACTGTACCATTCGCTCTTGTATCTGTGCTTGAATTTTCAGGTTGGACTGCTGTTGCAATGTCATCATCATCATCATTTTGAAACATCGGAAAAATGCTTCTTGTATTCCCATACGCAAAAAGGCATGTGGCGCGATATTACGTGGCGAAAGACTTAAATGTAGAACTGCTATTAAAAGCAGCGACAATACTGTTCGTCACGTATATTTTTGTTTAAGAGTGCCGGATGGAGTAGTTAGGTCCGTATAATGATATGAAAATACAAAACGAACATTAACGGTAAAAAATTTTACTTACTCATAATAATTTTGGCATTTTTAGTCACTGTGGCAAAGCATCTGCTCGATAGAACGGACATTTGCTTATTTAGATGAGATCCAAGTTCTGCCTGAACGGAAGATTCACGGATTAAAAAAACCACTATTTCGAGTCAAAATTCTATACCCTTGTATAGGTGTTTGCAAGGAATGTTGATTAAAATGTGAAAGTTAAAAACCCAAATGAATAAAAAGGACACAAAGGAATAAAAGATGGACCAAACATAATCCACCACCGCAACACACTTCCAAACATGTTTCGCCAAGAATTTTGTCTTCCTCAGTGGAAACATTAAGGTGTACGTGGGCACCAAGTCCTCCTCGACGATCCTCAAAAGACTGACGTAATGTCTTGTATCGCTCTGCCTTCAGCCTTCGTCGTCGCAGACCATGGACAACTGCGTATCACCGTGCAAGCTGTTAGTGGTGGCATCTATGGCATTGTGTTCTCCTTGGTCTACTTTTGCCATTCCACACCTGCGGTCTTTGAACTTGTGTTTATTAGCACTTTGAAACCGATATCTGTTCAAACAGGAAAACAATCAATTTCAAAGGGCTAATAAACACAGGTTCAAAGATCGCAGGTGTGGAATGGCAAAAGTAGACCAAGGAGAACACAATGCCATAGATGCCACCACTAACAGCTTGCACGGTGATACGCAGTTGTCCATGGTCTACGACGACGAAGGCTGAAGGCAGAGCGATACAAGACATTACGTCAGTCTTTTGAGGATCGTCGAGGAGGACTTGGTGCCCACGTACACCTTAATTTTTCCACTGAGGAAGACAAAATTCTTGCCGAAACATGTTTGGAAGTGTGTTGTGGTGGTGGATTATGTTTGGTCCATCTTTTATTCCTTTGTGTCCTTTTTATTCATTTGGGTTTTTAACTTTCACATTTTAATCAACATTCCTTGCAAACACCTATACAAGGGTATAGAATTTTAACTCGAAATAGTGTTTTTTAATCTGTGAATCTTCTGTTCAGGCAGAACTTGGATCTCATCTAAATAAGCAAATGTCCGTTCTATCGAGCAGATGCTTTTTTGCCACAGTGACTATAAATGCCGAAATTATTATGAGTAAGTAAATGTCTTTTATCATTAATGTTCGTTTTGTATTTTCATATCATTATACGGACCTAACTACTCCACCCGGCATACTTAAACAAAATATACGTGACGAACAGTATTGTCGCTGCTTTTAATAGCAGTTCTACATTTAAATTATCTGAAAAATGGTTGACAGCAGCAGCTCTACACACTCGGAACTATGGAGCTCTGTAGGTGTAGAGTTGCTGCTATCAACCATTTTTCAGACTAAGCTTGACCTCTCATGTTGATGAGGTACCACATTTTCCTAATGTGAGTAGACATTCTTCTGTTTTGAACCAATAGTGCAGTGGAATAACTGTATTCTCAGATAAGGACATATGAGCTCTGGAAGAAACAGGTGGCTCTTTCACTGAATTGGATTTGCAAAAGTCGACAATGCTTGAAAATGTAATTGTCCAAGAAGTTAGCTCAGTTCCTTTGTCATATATGTAGCGATATATGACAAAGGAACTGAGCTAACTTCTTGGACAATTACACTTTCAAACATTGAAATAGTAGCCAAAATAGTTTTACTCTTGAGCGACATATAAAACAAATAAAAATTTAAAAAATATGTATAATAACCTCAAACACATGAGCTCTATAAACATGCTGTGAGTTTTATGTAAATTATATTTGTGAAACTAACACACACAATAAAAAATAATACCCTTCATTCGAAGAGATCCAGAAGCATACTGTGAGCTTTATCTAAATTAAATTTGTGATTTTAATGTAAAGAGATCACTATTTGACTTCATAGCATTTTGTTACTCTGGAAGTAAAAATATTCTTATCAAAGCAACTTCAAAAAATAATTAAACAATGTTTTAAAAATGGGAGGGTGTAAAAATGCAAATGAACTAAACAAACAAAGCAAACAAGCCTTCCACCCCCCAAAAAAATATTTTGAAAGTTACTGTTTGGTGTAGAATAAAAACAGCTTTATGAGACCTTTTGGCAGCCCCAAGTTGTGCAGCAATCACTATTTTCTCTCATAAGGAGTAATCTATTATGCTTGGTTAAATGGAAAAGCTTTTGAAAGACTTTAAAACACAACATAGATGTTATAAAACCGAAATTTGACAAAGATAGTAGAAAAGGATGAAATTAAAAAATGGTTCATGAATAATAAAACAAAGAAATAAATTAAAAAATGAAAATTCCACATCTACTTCCGGACCATGAAAAATAGTACTGGCTGTTGTGTCTGATGCATTTTGATTACTAATTTTGAGGTTATTGAAGTTCCTTTGAAAAGAACATTTCTGCCTCCACAGTTACTATATGCTACAATGTCAGATGGGGATCTCTTTATGTTAAGATCACAAACATATTTTATTTACAAAATATACATATATATATATATATATAATATATATATATATATATAATATATATATATATATGTATATTTTGTAAATAAAATATGTTTGTGATATATATATATATATTCCACCCTGAAGGTTGATTTTGTAGCTCTTTTTATGGCTGAATTCAATTTGGCATGTTAGCCAAGATGTCAGTGTAAATCACAGTCCACACGGTGACACCGTCAAGCACACTGGAACAACACCATGTGTTGCATAGAGAGAAAATCAATCTGTTTTTTCGAGTTAATTTTTTTCCATTTTTGCTGTGATAGAAATTTGTTCATGTTATTTAACAGTTGTGCATATAAAAACATGAAATGTTGACTTTGCCATTTATTTTTTCTTGCATTAATTTTCAGAGCGGTGTTCAGTTCATTGTGAGTCCAGGTGGCTCGACAAATGATGAAGCTGTGATTGAAGCATGCGATGAACATGGTATCACTCTGATCCACAGCAAATTGCGCCTCTTTCATCATTAATTCAGTTGCTAGAACATGTTGCTATTAACACTGCAAACTCTTCAAGAAATTATGGGTAAATAATGAAATCCAAAACTGTTCTGACATTCCTTACTAATTGGAATCCACAAGTTTTTAAAATAATGTTTTCATGAATAAACTTCATTGAACTATCTGACATATGAAGGATTAAGCTTCATCGTTTCCACAGAAATGAATTTTTAAAGATGTGGATGGATACATGAATTTATTTTCAATTTTTTTTTATATTTTTGTACAACTAACAGATTTAAGTTTTTGTCCAGTAGGGAAAACCACCCTGACAGATATAAGATTTTTGAGCTTCAGCCAGATATTGGGAAGTTTTGTTTCCTTAATATACATTCCATAAGCTGATATTTTTAATGATCTTTTTTCTCATAGATTAAAGCAAGTTTAATATTGAAATAGCAGAATATTATATATATAAGTGCCTTTTTAAAATGCAGTCTGTATTTTTGTGTGTGTGTGTAGGGTGTCTTTTTAAATGAGTATTAGATATTTTTCTATAAAGTACAATTCGAATGGAATGAGTGCTATCCAGATTTGATGTACTGAACTTTAGATTTTGTGAAATACATTGGGCAACCCCAGAAAATCAATCTAGCCTGAGAATTTTCAGGAGAAAAGCAGTTAATTACAAAAAAAAAAAAAAAAAAAATGCTCATAGATTAAATACTCTTCTTTTAAAAAACAAGCATCATGATACACCACGGCATGATAAGGAGAGAAAAACAAATTAAGGCCTTTCATCTAGTTCTGTTCTCCTGATGAGCTACCTACTTCCCTTATAACCTTCTTTTTGCACAGGTGCTGTATAAGTTGAGGGTTAAAACTCGAGACAAGCATCGTGCAATAAGTGATTTACTAGTTTCTTTGCCACTATATGTATTTTACAGAAAGCTTGTTCTTATCTAAGCTATCAATATTAAAGTTTCAGTAAAAGGTAGGAATAGAAAACACATCAATGTTTTTTTTTTTTCCTGCAGCTCATTGTACTCTACTTCACTGTCAAATGCATTTATTGGTTTAAATACTCAACTGTAGTTGAAGGAGGATGTGTTGTTCTCTAAGCACTGTTCATCTTCCATAGCTTCACAATAAAATCTGCATCTACTGCAGCACAAGAAATGTGCCAGTATGTACGTATGTATGTATGTATACGAAAAAAGTGCCTTATTTAAGCAAAAACTGTCATTTGATTTTTTATTATATAAAGTGAAATTCTGCACATATTTTTATATAAAATATTGTTGATAAATTTTAGAAATCATAATTTAAATTTTATATAGTGTTTTTGAATTGTTGTGTGGGGCCATGCTCGTATACAGCAGTATTTGCCCATAAGTATATGTGCCAATATTTGATGGGTATTAAATCTGTAAGCCCAAATTTTTGCCATATCCACTGTGTGTGTGTTTCAATAAAAAATATTTTGCCAATGATCTTGTTTCTTTTCAAGTTTTATGCAGTGCTGCAGGTTTCAGTTGTCTTGTGATTACATATCATAATAAGGCCCACTCACATTTCCATTTTTTCCCCAGTAAATCCAAATCTACTGACATCTTTTTATTTGATGTATTAAATTATTTGAAAACATAACATGGAAAATGAAGCTTTCATGTATTTGTAATAATATCTTCTTGTAGATGTTGTAGATGACCAGTAAGCTGTTCTCTGAGATTCAAAGAAAGCTCATGCCAGATCCAAGTTTAAAACTGATAGTGCCAGATTTTACTGCTGATATATCGGGGTGACATGGAGGAGACTGGCACAAGACAGACCGTTGTGGAGGAAACTTGGGGAGACCTTCGTCCAGCAGTGGATTGATAATGGTTGACAATGATGATGATGATGATGATATCGAGCATCTTCATTTACAACAATATTAACACAGCTCAAGCTACACGGATATCCATCACACGTCTGGCACAAGACTGCGCCATCAGAATAATATTCTTTTTTTTTTTCTGTTTTTTTTTCAGGGTTGAGCAACCACAATAAGCACCTTGTAAAGCTATAAGTAGTCAATCATCCTTCATTTGGAGCCACTGGTTCCACGGAAGGGACAAATTCTGCGCCATCAGAATAATAAACCATTCGTCCGAGCTAGGTCAGAGCTCGAGCTCCAGATGGTTTATTATTCTGATGGCGCAGAATTTGTCCCTTCTGTGGAACCAGTGGCTCCAAATGAAAGATGATTGACTACTTATAGCTTTACAAGGTGCTTATTGTGGTTGCTCAACCCTGAAAAAAAAACAGAAAAAAAAAAAAAAAAAGAAACTAGTGGGCTAGTGGTTTGAGAGGCCTCTGGCTTCTGACCATTCATCTGAGTTGGGCCCTTGTTCGAGTCCCTGATGAGGCATGGGTAGTGTACTTGTCTTACGTGGCTGGTCCAAAATTCAGGAAGGGAGACTGCTTACATCCCATTGAGTTGCTCACGGTGGTCATTAAACCACCAAACAAACAAAGAAAAAATCTTGTAGAACGACAGAGTGGTATTTAAATAAACATTTGATATTCTTAACATCTGGCTGTCACGTAAAGCTTCCCCGCACGGGGATAACTGGTTTTCCAGTTATTTGGGGAGCGGCGCCCCCACGGCCCGAGCTGACCTTGTGACTGGTCAACATCTGATGTCGTGCCACCGCTTGTTTTTTATTTTGGTGTTTGCAGGGACGGCTGTTCATCCAGCTGTTGGGGAGTCGCGGCCCCACGATCCCGAGCTGGTCTTGTGTCTCGCTTTTTCGTTTTTCTTTATTTTCTCCACTGGCTAGTTGCCCGTGTTGTGTTCTCTACCTCATCTCTACCACGTTATGTACTAACACCCCGGTCTTGTGGTTTTGTTACCCTCCACCACTAACTGATTTATATTAACCGCTCAGTTCGTAGGTTGCTGAGATTCCGTTTAGGTTCCCTGCCAGGATTTGTCTTCTTTGGATTTCTTTTTTTTTTCCTTTTAGCTGGTTTGGGTGCTAGACCTACCTGCATGTTTGCCGCGTGCGGAGACCCGTGAGGCGGAAATGGGATGTCTGGCGGCTGAGGTCGCAGGAGACCGGTTAAGTGCCTCCTGTGTACCAACACTCCTCTTCGACCCCGGCTTCGCTGTAAACGGGAGGCTAGCGACTAACCCTCCTCTAGTCAGAAGTCTTGTACCAAGTTGTGTACAGTGCTTTAGTGGCTTTTTTGTCGTATGGCACGGCAGGGTGAGCCCGGGGGCTGTGGGATCATGCCAAAGGCGTTGGCATGACGGTACCAGGAGGCCGAAGTGTCCGCCGAGTGCGTGTGATCGCAGCCACCGGACTATATTTGCAACTAAGCTCTAGAACTGTGTCTTGCGTCATGTGTTTGGCTTGCGGACCTCCAGTTCTCCCCTGTTGGGCTCGATTGTGGGCGGAGTACGTTGCAGATGAATTCTTTCTTACTCCCATGGGGAAACATAAACCCTCCTCAAAATTTAAAAAAACAACAGGATATGGCGATTGATCAGGCGCCAAATTTGCCTCAACCACCTCCCAAACATACCACCCTGAAGAGAACTTTCGTTGAAAAATGACATCACCGCGACGTATCTTTAGATCCAGGTGTTGAGCCGTCAGCTCAGAAACGTCGCATTTCACTTGCAGATTCGATACCTCACGCTACTTTTCTCGTCATTTCTTCTACTGACCAGATGTTGAAACTTTCCTCAAAGTCTCCTTTTTTCATCTCGAAGGCACTTGCGGGTGTTGCTGGCTCTTTGAAGTCTGTAAAGAAGCTACGCTCTGGAGACCTGCTTGTGGAAACTTGCACTCTCTCTCAGAGCAAATCTCTTCTGCAGTTGACCAGACTTCAGGATGTTCCAGTTCAAGTGACGGCACATCCGTATCTCAACACCTCCAAGGTAGTCATTTCTGAGCCCGACTTGTTGGTCTGCGATGAAGATGAACTAGTGTGTGAACTTGCTGATCAGGGTGTCATAGCTGCTAGACGCATGACTTTCAGGCGCGATGGCGCGCTGATCAAATCACGAAATGTTATTTTGACTTTTAACAGCCCGAAGGTACCTACTGAAATAAAGGCTGGTTACTTGTTATGCGCAGTTCGTCCTTATATTCCAAATCCTCTACGCTGCTTCAAGTGCCAGAGGTATGGACATTCCCAGCGGTCCTGTAACAGTGCTGCGAGGTGCGCCAATTGTGGATCCCGAGACCACGAAGGGACTGGATGCACATCAGAGCCCTGCTGTGTAAACTGTGGTGACTCCCACGCTGCTTATGCCCGGTCCTGTTCGAAGTGGAACGACGAGAAGGCGATCCAGCGCCTCAAGACCCTGGAGGGCCTCTCGTACCCTGCTGCCAAGGCCAAGTTGGGTATTCCCAACAACCGACAGCGTACTTTTGCCGCAGTAGTTCAGTCTCTGCCACAACCCGTGCAGCCCTTTGTTCCACGCCCTGTAGCTCTCGCTGCACTTGCCAAGCGATCTACAGTTGAACAGGCGACACAGGTGGATTTCACCGAGCTCCAGCTTATTCGACCAGCTGAGTCTGCGCCTTCTCTTTTGAAGACGCCCGCCTCTTCCGGTTCCCAGCAGACAGCCTGCACGTGCGGACGACCCGGCCCTCAATCCGCAAAGGTGTGCAGTGTCCATCCAACTGTCTCGGCCTCAGCGAGGTCCCCACCCTCACCCAACATTATAGAGGAACATGGGGGGAGGAGAGTGACAGTTCGTCCCCAGCCTCCACCAGCATTGCAGAGGAACGTGGGGGGAGGAGAGTGACAGTTCGTCCCCGCCCTCTGCCAGCATTGCAGAGGAGTGTGGGGGGGGAGGAGAGTGACTTTTCGTGTCCCTCAATTAGTGAATTTTTTTATAAATCTAGTTAACTACCTTGTCTTCCCTGCTTTCCTCATACTCTTTTTCAACTTTTACCAAGCCTGTCTGCTCTTACGAATTTTCCACGCTTTTCAAATTCTGTGGCTGATAGTTCTTTGTCTGGCGCTCTTTGGCCAAATCTGGCCCTTGCGCCACTAAAATCCACTAACCAACCAACCAACCACGTAAAGCTTTTTATATTTAGAATTGTTGAAGTTAAACCATTTTATTGTGCATTGATGAAAGTAATTAGTACTGAAAATGTAATTAAAACTAATAATAAAAAATAACAAAAAGATTTCGCAGGGCTTCAGAAAAGTGTCTTCCCTGGTTGTATTTTCCTTATTGTTTCATCGCTAAGGCACTTTTTTATTTAGAACTACATCACTGGTCCTCACATGATCAGAACATGTCTCTTCTGCAGTATCCAGGTATCACAGCTGTACATCAGAGTATGAATTATTACATGTTCATACACAGCCAAACAGTACCTTTTAGAGTACCCATTAGTCCTGTGAAGTCCTCCTAAGGTAGCTGTGACTTTCAAAGATGAGTTCACTTGCCTACTAAATTCACCATCTAATCTGTTTTCTTTGCCAAAAATTCTTCCTGAAGATACAAATTTATTCACCATTTCTAACCTTATACTATTTAGACCAGTGCTGTACTATTTAGACCAGTGCTGTTCAATCTCTACAGAGTGCAGGACAAGGTTTTAAAAAAATTGGATGGTGGGCCACATTTTAAAAAAAAATGTGTCTGAGATGATCTGCTTAATTTATTAAAATCTTCAGCTCTTTAAATTAATATTGGAACAGATGAAATTTAAAATCCGAAAAAACAAGCATTTAATGAGAGCACCGTGGACGATTAAGCTCCTGTAGAAGCTGTTTCATGCCCACTCCAGTGCTTGTTGCTGAAAGTTAAAGTTATTCTTCAAGAGGGTAGAGTTATTTATGCTTTTCCTGTGGTTCAACGTTATGTATTTCATGTCGGAAAAGGCCTCTCATTTGTGTGAGCACTTCTAAACATTGCAGTCACTTTTATATTTGGATAGTTCTTTGTGAAAAAAAAAAAAAAAAAAGGTTTAAACAATTCTTTAATTTCTAATAAATTCATCTGCTTGAAGTTCACATAATTCCATTTGGTTAATGGGTTTTGTGCTTTCAATGCCAACATTCAGTGGTCTATATGTAAAACATCATGCTAAAGTAGATATCAAATAAATGTCGGACATAATAGCATGGTAGATTTTTCTTTAATGAGTATTTAAAATCACTTAACAATAAAAACAAGTAACATTAAAACCCTCACAAGATCATTATATCTCATGTGATTCTATTATAAAGTTCACATACAATTACGTGACCACACGGTTCCTCAGGAAGCCGCTTTGACGTTTGTAAGTTCTGTTTTACACGTTATGTAAAGTGGATACAGTCTGCGGTGGGTCATTAAATTATTCAATTAAGATATAAATCGGTTAAAAGTCCTAAAAATGTTACTCACGAAAGTGTGTGTTCAGTCCGACGTCAGTAGTTATTGAGAGTTTCTTTGTCCAAAGTTGTATCTTGCTTCGATATGGTCAGTTGTTGGGGTTAGCTCGAGAACCATTTCGTCAAAAGTTGTACTCTACTTCGATTGTGTCCATTTGTTAAGGTTAACTCAGTTCTGGCTGTGTCAACATAATTTTGAATGGGTAAAGGTTTCCAGATAACAATGAAAGATTCTTGAGTTAAGAGTTACTATTTACATACCACTTGAAGTTCCACATCATACATGGCCATTAGGGCTATTTCGTCAATGTTCTCGTAGAATTGCCGAAGAAATCTTCAAGTTTGGTCAGGTTCATAAAAAATTAAAAAGCTTTAAAAATTCCAGTTAAAATTGTTATATACACTATATAGCAATTCTACGAGAATACAACGTTCGCGAAATAGCCCCAATGACCAAGTACGATGTGGAACTTCAAGTGGTATGTAAATAGTAACTCTTAACTCAAGAATCTTTAATTGTTATCTGGAAACCTTTACTAATTCAATATGATGTCGACACAGCCAAAACTGAGTTAACCCTAACAATTGGACATAATCGAAGTAGGGTACAACTTTTGACGAAATGGCTCTCGAGCTAACCCTAACAACTGACCATATCGAAGCAAGATACAGCTTTGGACAAAGAAACTCTCGATAACTACTGACGTCGGACTGAACACGCACTTCTGTGAGTAACATTTTTAGGACTTTTAACGGATTTATATCTTAATTGAATAATTTAATGCACCACCGCAGACTGTATCCACTTTACATAAAGAGTAAAATAGAACTTACAGACGCCAAAGCGTCTTCCTGAGGAACCCCACAAGATCTTTCAAAACCTCATGGGTTTCTTCATCAGGTGGTATGAACACTGGGATTGTACCACAGACACTCCTTGTTTAAATAGATGGTGTATAATGGGCGAGTGCCTATGCATGCTTGGGCTCCGTGAGCGAATCACTGAACAATGGCTGAGAAAACTATATGTGCGTATGTGTGCATTACAAAGATTACAAATTATATTGTCATATTTGTATTTGTGATCAATATGATAATATAAATGCAATTATATTTATTTAATATATAAATAAATATAATATTAATTAAAATTAATTAATTAAATATGACAATATAAAATACAATTGTCATTTTATTTGTATTTGTGATCTTTGTAATGCTCACATACGCACATATAGTTTCCTCAACCATTGTTCAGTGATTCGCTCACGGAGCCCAAGCATGCGTAGGCACTCGCCCATTATACACCACCTATTTAAACAAGGAGTGTCTGTGGTACAATCCCAGTGTTCATACCACCTGATGAAGAAACCCATGGGGTTTTGAAAGATCTTGTGGGGGTTTTAATGTTACATGCTTTTATTGTAAAGTGATTTTAAATACTCATTAAAATGTCAGTTATTAGATGGATATTGGCTGTGTTACCAGGAGATACTTTACTATATTGCCACATTCTATGATAAAATATATCTACCATGCTATGACAGCTGACATTGATTTGATATAACATTCAGTAGATTGCTGAACAGCACTATGCTTGGTTTGAGTTCATCCAATTGTTTATACCTGTCATGAAAATTTGTAATAAGAGTGTGTAGCTGAAGAACAAATACTTCTAAATGTATAGTTTCACCAAGTTTTATCACTTCATCAAAAAACTCCCCGCAGGATTTGAAGTGGGTCAAACTGTTTCTTTCTAGATGGCAGCTTGGTACAAAAATCAGCTATATGGATGTAAATATTACAAATATTTTGGTCTTTCCCCTGCAGGGCCAATATCTAATGCATTCAAATGCTACATGATATCAGTTAGGAAACCTAGTGAACTAAGAAAAGCAACATCACTGGGATTTACAGTTAGATCAGTATCGTGTTTTATTTCTTACAAAAAAGAGGTAAAATACTTCCCAAAGTTGGAAAAACCTCATTAGACATTTTCCAGCACTCAATAACTGGACTCAAATGTGCAGAAGGCAGTTGTCATGTTCGTCATCAAGTTCATCTAAAAATGTTTTCAATTTTTTGTGCTTATGAGAACATGGCTTTTGCTACTAATTAAATTCGTTATTTTCACTACCCTGTCCATGGCTTTGATACTCCTACTGATAAATTAAATTCGTTATTTTCACTACCCTGTCCATGGTTTTGATACTCCCACTGATAAATTAAATTCGTTATTTTCACTACCCTGTCCATGGTTTTTGATACTCCCACTGATAAATTAAATTCGTTATTTTCACTACCTTGCCCATGGTTTTGATACTCCCACTGATAAATTCGTTATTTTCGCTACCCGTCCATGGTTTTTGACACTCCCACTGATAAATTAAATTCGTTATTTTCACTCCCTGTCCATGGTTTTGATACTCCCACTGATAAATTAAATTCGTTATTTTCACAACCCTGTCCATGGTTTTGATACTCCCACTGATAAAACCCACATATTACTTGTTGGTGTACAATATTTTCAGATTTGATGCCATCTCTTTTTAGTCAAAACTAAAATTTTGTTTATTCTTCATTTGCAGGCTGCAAAATGAAGAATAAACAAAATTTCATTCCCGGGGCATACAGTTTGAGCAGTGCTAGTTTAGACTAACCTTCCATAACAGTTCCTCGCTCAAAAACCATAATTTTGGTTCCCCCTTATACTCCGGTTGAATTTATTGCAAATGTCACACATCTGGGACATTATGCTCTGCCACTCACTTTTGCTCTTTGCCAACAAAATTGTAATTTGCACACATGGAAATTACCAAGACATAACCAGAATTGTCTGTTGTGTCATCACACATGCATGCATCCAGAAAAAATAATACACAGCCATGGTAGCGTTACACAACCTTGTCCGACTCGTGCGCCAAAGGAACACCATTTTGATAAAACACCACTCACTCATACATATGTACTAATGCCAGTATAGACAGTTTTAAGCAGATTCCCAGTTATACCATAATTAATCAAGAACTTCCACAGAAGTATCCTGTTTACTCGGATATAAGCTTTCCTAAAGGTACCAAAATTTTCTTGGCTAGTGATAAATACTTTTTAATCATCATATGTAATGCAAACATAGGGCTAGTGCAACCCTTACCTCTGATGCTAGACCTCCTACCTTATTGATAACGATCTTTACGAACACTTTCACAGACACACTCAGCAAGCAGACTGATGCCATGATGGTTTTTACATTCAGTTTGGTCACCTTCTCTCTTATACAAAGGAACAGTGATAGCCTCCCTGTTTTGCTGGGAGTTAGGAATGAGGGACCATTCCTAACTCCCAGCAAAACAGGCAAATTTCAGGCAATTTCACAGTTGTCACCATATTTTAATATCTCAGCAGTTGGACATCTACTTCTAAGATCATACCATTTTGAAGAGATTATGTAGCTTTACAAACTTGTTCTCTTCCTTCCCTTCCCATGCCATCATCTACAGGGGTTGTCCAAAATAATGGAAACACCTTGAAACAATAAGTGTCACGCACCTAATATGGTGTGGGAGCACTCTTGTAATTTAAAACTGCTTGAATCCTCTGGAATGGACATGTACAAGTCCTGGATGGTGGTAAGTGGTATGTTGTACCATTCCTGCATAAACTGCTCCAATTCCTTGAGAGACGCCAGAGAAGGATAATGGGATCGCACTCTGTTTTCCAACACAGACCACAGGGGCTCAATGATGTTTAAGTCCGGTGATTGTGCAGGCCAGGGAAGGTGTGCAACTTCATCTTCATGTTTGTCAAACCATGATTGAACAGTTTGACTTCTGTGAATCAGGGCATTATCACCTTAAAAGGTGCAGTCCCCTGACGGAAACAATGTCTGCACCATTGAATGCACATGGTCAACCGAAAGAGTGACATAGTCATCGCTAGTAATCCGTACGTGCAAGCTGATAATGGGACCTTCTGCAAACCACGAGATCATGACCCAAACCATTATGGAACCGCCCCCATGCTTCACTGAAGGAAGGAGACAGTCTGGGTTGTAAGCTTCTGCGGGGGTTCTTCACACGTAAACCCATCCTGGGGTGGGGAATAGTGAGAAACTTGATTAATCGTAAAACAAGACATGTTTCCATTGATCCGCAGTCCACGCTTTATGTTCCTGGTGCCACTGTAATCTCCGTTTCATATTCACGTGTGACACCAGGGGTTTTGCAATTGCAGCTCTGCCGTAAATATCGTGCTTATGCAATTCCCTTCGCGCGGTATGGGTCGACACTGGGTTTTGGAGATGTGCATTAATCTCAGCAGTCACTTTCGTCACCGTGGTCTTCTTCCTTATGGTCACAATCCTCTTTAATGTCCTGCTGTCTCTCGCAGTGAGTTTGGTTTTCCTTCCACAGTTGTGTATTGCAGATGATGTTGTGCTGTGAACATTGTATGCTGTCATGACCTTCAACATGGTATCTCTTGATACCCCCAATACTTGTGCCACTGTGGTTACCGACTCACCAACCAGACGGGCTCCTACAATCTGCCCTCTTTGGAACTCCGACAGGTCACTCATTGTGCCTTTACCCGGAACGAAATTATGCAAATGCAAATTTACAATGCAATCACACAGACCCTTGAGACCATAAAGCAACACTTTTTTACAAAAAAAAAATTGTAGCTACATGTTCGTTTTACTCAAAAAGCAGGACATGCCAAAGTTGCTGTTTTCAGCGAGGTGTTCCCATTATTTTTGACAACCCCTGTATTTCTACTCCTAAATCACTATTGCTTTCATATTATAATAACTCACAGAAGTATTCAGCCTATTTTCCACTTAACTCATTATTCTCCCACATAATTTCTGTGATCCTATGCTTCACACAGCTTAGAATTTTATTTTCATTTTCCCTACATCTATGTACTTCTAGAAAGTTTTCCCGTCTTTCCAAAAAAGCCAATTTATGCTTTTCCACTTTACTTTGTCCTATATATCTTTTGCCTTACTCTGATGAACCAGCTTTGCTGCATTGTTTTCACAGTGATATCCGTCCTCAGAAATTTTACCTTGCAACCTCTGCAAATGTGGTTCCTTCTTTTTCTTTACTGTTTCTGTAATCTCACTGTCACGCTAAGCATCACATTTAATGCTACCCACTGTTGCAATACCATAAACCTTAGCAGTGAAACACAGTTCTTATAAAAAAAATGTCCATTTCTTCTCCAGTCCCTCTCACATAACTTCAACTCGTTCAGTCTTTCACTAAAGTATGTTCTTCAGGAAGTCTTTCATCTTTATTCTTTTCATCACAGGCATCTGCCTATTTTTCTTTCTC
The DNA here is from genome assembly GCA_039090855.1 of Macrothele yani. Classification (NCBI taxonomy): domain Eukaryota; kingdom Metazoa; phylum Arthropoda; class Arachnida; order Araneae; family Macrothelidae; genus Macrothele; species Macrothele yani. Next base: position 34,214,720 of record CM077029.1, read on the forward strand.
CAACCAACATTCAGTTTCACTTGTGACACTAACATGTAATTATTTGAGTCAACAGCTGCACCTCTCACACAAATGTCAATGACTGTTTCAGATGCTAATTATAAACAACAAAATCTGTTACACTTTTCTCCCCCAGAGAACAATTCTCCCACATGTGTGTGTGTGTGGATATAGTCCAAGGCCATCCTGAGTATATCTACATGTTGGGGCTAAGGCAAAATATTTTTGGTGATATATACCTTCCTTCGGCATAAATGGAATCGACAGGTTAAAAAAATAGATAAATAAATCGAATGTTTAGAAGCAAATATATGGAATAAAATGTATTTTGAATTCGATATCATCTGCGTTTACGTCTTCTAACGGCGAAATTGTGCATCGTAAAAACAAAAAACAAAAAAAAAAAAAAAAAAAAAACGGGATGAAGGATAATCATTTGCACATTTCAAGCTACCCAATCCAATGCAAAAAGAATTTTTCAAATCGGACTAATAGTTACAGCGATATGGTGTCCACAGACGGACGGACGAAAGAACGAACAAACCGGTAACAGAAGCACGTCTTTTGTAAAAAAAGATTGTCTTTTGCCGATCTTTTTTCATAAAAGAAAAGATCTTTTGTAACAAAAAGATCGTGCTTATGTTATCGGTTTGTCCGTCCGCCTGTGGACACCATATCTCTGCAACTATTAATCCGATTTGAAAAATTCTTTCTGTATTGGGAAGCTTGAAATGTGCGAATGGTGATTCTTAATTTCTTTTTTTATACGATGCACAATTTCGCCGCTAAAGCGCGTAAATGCAGATGATGTCGAATTCAAAATACATTTTATTCCATATAATACACTGGTGTGCAAAAATTAAGGACGAGACGGTTTTTCGAATGTAACGTCGTGCAGAAGTGCTCCACATCATCTCAAATCCTACCATAAGATCCCCAAGATGTAAGAATATGGGACAAGTGAGCAAAACCGTCCAAACAAGGAATGCAAAGGATACAAAGGCACTTTATTGAAAAGGTAGCTTCGAGCACAACTGGACAGAAGACAGAAATGTCCATGTGACAGGCGGCTGCCAAGAAAAATCCAGTCTTTAGTAGGGGATATGATCACCCCTGACTGCGTTGCAGGATTTACAATGTCTGTCCATGCTGAGGACGAGGTTGTCAAGGAGCTGTTGAGGCATCGCGGCCCATTTCTCTTGTAGCGCCAATCGCAGCTGTGGAATCGTTGCTGGCGGCTGGTGACGTGCTGCCAAGCGTCTCCCGAGAAGGTACCACACCTGTTCGATTGGATTTAGGTCCCAGGACACTGTGGGCCAATCCATGCGTTGAATATCTTCACTCTCCAACAGCTCTACAGCAGCCACTGTACGATGAGGTGTAGCGTTGTCGTCCATGAAGAGGAACTCAGGACCCACAGCACCTCTAAACAGACGCACGTGAGGCAGGAGAACATAGGTACAATAGCGGACACCAGTGACTGAACCTCCTTGGAAGATGTGGAGGTCAGTACGGATACCAAGCATGATACCGCCCCAAACGAGAACACCGCCACCTCCAAACCGATCCCTTTCGATTATGTTGGAGGTGTGATTGCGTGTTCCCTGCTCTCTCCAGATGTGATACGTCCAGAATCGTTCGTCAGACTAAATCGGCTCTCATCCGTAAAGAGAACTCGACCCCATTGCTGATGTGTCCAGTTCTTGTGTTCCTGGTCTTCGTTCCTGGTCTTCGGCACACACCGTACTGTTCTTTGTGCAAATAGACCACCTTTGTGCAGCCTCATGGCCACGGTAAAACGCGATAACGGACATCCAGTGATCTGTTGCATGTGCCTTGCAATTTCTCCCGCTGTCTGCCGTCTGTCTCTTCTCGCCTGTAGGACAACATACCGGTAGTCCGCCGCCGTGGTTGCTCGTGGACGACCCCTGCTAAACTCTCGGACAGCTGTTCCTGTCGTTTGAAATGCTCTCCAAGCTCGTGAAACGATGCTGTGAGCGATCCCGAACTCCTCGGCCTCACTAGTCACACTTCGACCTTCTTCCAACTTCCTAATGACGCGACCTCGGGTAAAGTCATCCAGATGTCGTCTACTGGATTGCCTGTTGGCTATATCACACGGTGGCAGCAACTCGACGTCGTTCAAACCGATGAACACCGTGCAATAGCTTTCACCGAATTGCTGAGCGTACACGCCCCCCCCCCCCTTACGTCATGCTGCATATATGTGCATGCCCTACCGTACCGGACCCTAGTCTATCTCCTGAGTGGTCTTTCGGTCCGTTCTGCCTGCTCGTTCCGCTGTTATGCTAGTTTCTCCTCTTCGTCCTTAATTTTTGCACACCAGTGTATTTGCTTCTCAACATCCGATTGAAAGATTTTTCACCTTTCGATTCCATTTATGTCGATTAGGTATAGTCACTTTTTCAGTTTTGCTTAGATTTTCGCTAGGTAGCGTAAAACTAAACTGTTTTTTCGCCGATATCTCTGCTTCTTAAAATCGATTTGAAAAATACTTTCTGCACCGGATATAATAACTCTTAATGGGAAATCTTTTGCATATAATTTCTAATATTTGGTAAAAAACAGTTTGGCCACCAGTGAGCGTAAGTCTTAATTTCCGCTTCTGATATATTTGCAGCAAAATCGGAGCTTCTAAAATCTCTATTGAACGATTGCTTGTAGCCCACTGAGTTGCTCACGGTGGCCGTTAAACCTCCAGTAAAAAAAAAAAAAATTCCTTTGTGGATCGATACTCCTGATGTCAATAAACCTTTCCGGAATACTTTCTTCTTAAAACAATGCACGGTTTCTCCGCCAGGGGCGTCGACGTATGTCTTATTTTTGTCAATATCTCTGCTTCTAAAGGTCTAATTTGAAAAACTCCTTTGTTGGATAGTTTTCGGTGCGACATGTTATTCATATAATTTCATAATTTTCAAGTAATACATAGACTTTCCACTAGAGGGCGTTGAGGTGAATTGCGTTTCCCCCGATATCTCTGCATGTATAACTCTGATTTGAAAAATTCTTCCTGTAGCGCGTACAGTTCCTGAAGGGAAATGTTTTTCATAATATTTCTAATATTTGGTAAAGAATGGTTTGGCTACCAGGCGGCATAAGCGTTGATTTCTGCTTCTGATGTATTTTGCAGCAAAATCTGTCCTGAAAACTCGACTGAATATATTCTTTCCTGGACCAATACCCCTCACATCGAGAAACATTCTGAGAATACTTTCTTCTTAAAATAATGCACGTTTTCCCCGCCAGAAGGCGTAAATGCATATCTTATATTTGTCGACATCTCTGCTTCTAAGAGTCTGATTTGAATTCTTTCTTTGCAGGAGAGCGTTTCCGGTGCGAAATGTTTCTTATATAATTTCAAATTTTTCTTAACGCACAAGTCTGCAACCACAGGGCGTAAGGTTACGATTCCGTTTACATATATATGCTGGATTAAAAACCCGACTGAAAAACTCTCTTCGGTCAGATACTACAGTTTTCCATACCGGTTCCATTGACTTTGAATAGCTTCGATAAATTCAATTCGCCTCAGAACTGATTCAAAAAACTTGCTCATGACACCCGAAAATTTGGTGTCATCTTTCTTGTTTTGTTTTGCTTTCGGGTTATTGTTCACCGTGAGCAAGTTAATCGGAAATAATTAGTCACTTGTCCTTAATTTAATTTAGGGCCACTGTCGCCCGAGATGGGATAAAACCAGCGTAAACAAAAACGCAACTCATGCGAGACTCGAACCCGAACCATTATAGGTCGAATTGTCAGAAGCTAGCGCATGAGAGAGTTCGGCCACGGAGATGCCTTTCCACAGTTTACAAAAGACGTGCTAAAAATGTCATACAATTCAAAAATTATCACAAGTTCATTCCAGAAAATTTATTTTTCTTACATTAGCTTTGAAAGGCCTCAATCCCTCCTGCGACAGGTGTTAAATAAATGGCTTCAGAATTCTTTTGAATTAAAATTTTTATCTAACAGATTTTTGTCAACTTTTCTATACTTTCATTGGCGGAAGCAAGATCGAATGAACTGATCGATGGAAAATGAAAAATGCCATAGATATAACACTGGATCATAGTTTTCTATGTAACATGGATAAGTAAGGGCAAAGCAAATGCTTTTACAGTTTCTTTTTTGTAAGCATTTGTCATTGTCCCATCAAAAGGTTTTGTCAGCCATAATTTAACTTCCCGACAGGTTTAACTTCCCATAATTTAACTTCTCGACATTACAACCGGAATACTATGATAGAGTAGGTCACAGTATGAAGTTTAGGGAGCAAGTATAGGCAACCCTGATAGGACAGGAGGAAAGTGCGGAAATAGTACAGTTATAGGAATACAGGCAAATGAGCGTTTAGTGGAAAAGTTATAAGCTACAGGGTTTTATCCAAATAACGAAAACAAATATTATTTGTGGATAACTTTATATTAAAAAGCTGTAGTCCCACCTCAGACTTTCAGAACAGAAGCGATTCGACTTGAAATACACTTATACAAGTCATGCACATACGATAATTGAATTTGGAACCATTCCTGTGAAATACACTATATTGACAAAAGTCACCGGACACTCCTTCAAAAGCAAATGAACGGTTCCGCTGCATTGTTAAGATGCGCGGTACAGCTGCAAACGGTATAAAAACAAGCCTGCAGCTGACCGCGATCATATCGCACTGTGAGGTTGAGTGAAAAAGTCGAGGCGGGAGAGAACTGACTTTGAGATAGGAAAGATTGTTGAGTGTTATATTAGTGGGTTGTCCATAAGAGAAACCGAGAGGCGTTTAAACCCGAGAGGCGTTTAAACATACTCAAGTCAATTGTTTCGGCCGCCCCGGTGGCGCAGTGGTCTAAGGCGTTGGCCTCTGATCATTCGTCCGTAAGGGGTCCGGGTTCGAATCCCGGTCAGGCATGGATGTTGTGTTTGTCTTACGGCACTGGCTCTTTCCCTTCCCTGGAACCAGTGACCCTAAATTAGGGACGGGCGACTGCTTATAGCCCATTGAGTTGCTCACGGTGGTCGTTAAACCTCCAATCAAAAAAAAAAAAAAATGTTTCGGTTGTACTGAATAAGTGGAAGACACATGACGTGCCTGAAGCAGCAAAACGTACCGGCAGAACAAAGAAAATGAATGATAGAGGACATCGAAGCCTCAAGAGAGTCGTTACAGCTAATCGACGGAGTACTGAACAAGACCCCAGTGTACAGGCGAATAAAAATGCTAGAACCTCGGTATGTACACGCACCATTCGCAGAGAACTTCAGTCCATGGGTTGCCGCAAAGGTATCCACTACTTTTTGGTTGTAACAGCTTCTTTTAGAATCTCAAGGTCCTGTTTAAGTGCATTTAAAGTGTCTTTGTTGCAAAATTTCTTTCAGGGTGACGACGAAATGAGCGACCTAATGGATTTCGAAAGACTGCTAATTGTTGGCTGCCGGGTAGTTGGTGCCTCCGTGGCAACAGTTGCTAGTGTAGTGGGGATATCGAGAGTTACTGTGTCTAGCGTCATGACAGCATACCGTGTTCGTGGCAAAATCTCGTCAGCGAAACACAAAAGCGGCCGGAAAACGACCCTGACAGATAGAGACGGGAGAGCATTAAAGAGGATTGTTACCTGTAATAAGGAGACCACAGCGCCGAAAATTAGTGCGGAGCTCAATGTGCATCTCCAGACTCCAGTATCAGCCAAAACAGTGCGCAGGGAACTGCATAAACAAGATATTGATGGCTGAGCTGCTATTGCAAAACCTCTGGTGACCTGGGTGAATGCACAATGGCGACGGCAGTAGTGCCAGGAATATACAACGTGGACTGCCGATGCATGAAAGCGTGTAATGCGCTGGGATGAATCCACATTCACACTATTGTCCACCGTAAGATATGTTTACGTGTGGGGAACACTGTTCAGAATCGCACAACCCAGACTGTCTGCTCCCAACAGTGCAGCATGGTGGTGGTTATGCCATGATCTGGGCGGTCATATTGTGGTTTTCATAAGGTCTCGTGATCACCTTGGAAGGACGGATGACTTGCAGGGCGTATGAAACCATTTTGGCCGGCCAAGTCCATCCAATGTCTCAGGCATTGTTTCCTGCAGAGGACGCCATCTATCAAAATAATAAAGTCCCAATTCACAGAGCTCGAAATGTCCAATCATGGTTTGGGGAACATGAGGATGACCTTTCACATCTTCCTTAGTCTCCCCAATCACCAGACTTAAACATCATCGAGCCACTGTGGTCTGTGTTGGAAAACAGTGTAAGATCCCATTATCCTTCTCCTGCATCTCTCAAGGACCTGAAGCAGTTTCTGCATGAAGGTGTAACATCCCACTAACCACAAAGGAGGATTCAGGCGGTTTTGAATGCCAAAGTTTCTTCCACACCCTATTAGGTACATAAAACCTTCTTTTCCTAGGTGTTCACATTATTCGGTCCAACCCCTGTATACCAGGACTCACTGAATAACCAGTTGAATATTCACTTGTTGTTCTCATAACTTCTTAATAGCTCTGGCCAGAACGGATGCCTATGTCCGCACTCTGGTTTTTCGTATGCGCCAAAGAATATCTCTTCGTTTTTAATTAACAAGTGCTTCGACCTTCAGCACCACTTTCGCTCTTTCCGGAATAATTGTTCTGTTTGTGAGCCACGTGTTTTGGTAAGGAAAGTGTTTGGCGTTTGATAACAATCTACCATCATTGCAAAATAACAATGTGAGGAAGTGCTGGTGGTAACTAGTTCTTTAACACGCAAGAAAGAGTCAGGTCTGAGGGGCATGTAAGTTTCCTTCTGCGATATCATTACACCACAGAAAAAAAATCGCTTGAAATTTTTTCCGTTTGTTTGTTTATATCGGGGGACCCTTAATTAAACTAAAAGCAAAAGACACTACTACATTGTAAAAAAAAAAAAAAAAATCTGAAATTCACGAGCCATTTTCCGTGATTCCTTTGTCGAATTAACGAAACATATTTATGATACAACCTTTTCCGTGAAATCATGGAGAAAAACCAGAATTTCACGGATTTTTCGTATGCCAGGAAAATTGTGAATTTTCAGAAACTTTCAGCAATTCCTTTGGCATATTAACGGGAAAAAATTTTTTTACCTTTTCCGTACCCATATGACGTAAAATTTCCGGTAGAGCGATTCGTGGGGATACTTGAGGTTTAATTAACTACAGTGGCGGCTCGTGGCAACTGAAACAGGTGGGGCCAGTAGCCAAAGTCAAACAATGAAATAAAAAAAAAAACTGTCATTATTATGCCAACTCATCCCCAAGATTCCCACCCCATCCCCAAGATTCCTTTACTCTGCCTCTGTTTACCCCCTTGACTCACAATAATGCCTAAATCAGGCAGGAATGTGTCAACTATTGTATTGCACACGAAAAAAATTTCCTCAGAATAGAATGCATAACTATTAACAGAAAAATGTTAAAACTCCCTAAATAAAATTTTTACCTTAAAACATATGAGCATTAATTTATGTTAGTTGTGCTTTGTGTTTCTTCAGATTTCTCAACTGACTGAGGAATAATCACAAGATTCACAGGATAAAAAAATGTAGTGAAAAAATAATAACTCCAAATATATGCAGGGAGGGAATATTTCATGAATTTCGTCCCATATAGAATGAGTACCATACCACCATTCGCATTATTTGAAAGGTTTAACCTTTTTTTTTTAAAGAACTTGTGAAACCTAAAAACATATATATGTACTCATGTGCAAATTATGCTTACAGGTTTTCTCATTTATTTATTTATTTTTAACATAGAAAATCATCTTAGTTAAAACTGAAATTAGTTCTGCAAAGCGCTTTGTAAACTTCATACTCTTGGAAACTCATATTCTTGGGCTGATAACAGTGGCGACGGAACTCTTTTTTGACAGCGGGGGCACGATGTCAGAGAATAAAATATTTTATCATGGCACAAAATTTATCGTTCTACTGTAAAAGAAGACGTACTGACTTCCTTAGGAAAATTTGCTGAAGATTTTTTTTCGATTAAAGATTCATCTACAAAAAAAAAAAAGAAAAAAAAAGGCACTTTCATATCCATATATAGACTACTTACTGTAGTTTCTCAGTGTAAACTAACTGTACATACAAACTGCAGTACACTATAGATTATGATATTTCCGCATTAGTACGAATTCCACAGGAATTGTAGTCGTAGACGCTATTATTAAATACTGAAGGAACTTTTTATCTCATTTCTCACCCTATTTCCACTTCCCCATTTATTTTTGCTTATTTTTTTTGGAGGAAGATACATTTTTTACACTTAGTAAGACACAAAACGTTGCTGGTCTTCAAACAGGAACCAGCCCTCCGGACTGTCTAATGGGGGCATTAAAAGAAATTCAGATTTCTAGATAGTTCATGGAAAAAAATGAAGAGCAATACTTATTTTTTTTCAACATGAACTTCAAAAAAAAAAAAAAACACTAATGTTTGAGATTTCCAATCACGAACATATGTAATTTGAACAGGAAGAAAACTGAGGGAGGCAAATGCCCCACACTGTGTGCGGGGCAACTGCCCCCGCGGTTCCGACGCCGCTATCTGATAAGCATCGAGTTTTTTAAGTGAAGCTTTTTGACTCAAATTCTTGGGCTGATGAGCACTGTGTTTTTTTAAGTGAAGCTCAAATTAAAAATTCTTGTTGTGATAAGCACTGAGTTTTTTTAAGTGAAGCTTTTCTTCCAGATTTAAAGCAAAGAACGGAGCTTTTAACAAAATATCCACTCCATTCATTGTACTCGACAAGCAAAAAAGTCACTACAGAAAGGAACAACACATCACCGAGAGAGACACACACAGAAAAAACAACTAACTAAATAAAAATAAAAAAATAATCGGGAGGTTTAGAAGCCGATTCACCAGTAGCTGTATGGCTTGAAGGATCGAAAATTTTACTAGGAGTAGGCAGGACGCCTTGAAAAATAGTTTCGTAGGAGAAAGGTGAAATATTAGAGTTTAAGGAATATGTCACATGTGTGAAATTTCCCTTCTCCGTTGGCTAAGTAAAAATCACCTTTAACTGTTGGAATTTTGAAAACATGGCTGGGCGTGGAGAAGGTAAGTGAGTGGGGAAATTAACAAGGTGGCCGTAGATGACTGGTGTCTTCAAGGGAGTTGGTAGTTCCTCAGATTTGGTAATTCCCTGGCTGCAGGTGGTGTACTAGATAGGAGTTAATAAAAAAGACTGAGAAATCGTGAATAAATGCTTGGGGATTGAAAGTCAGCATCGTGCCAAATCATGATTTATCATTGGTTCGTGGGCAAGAGGCAAAATGCCGACTCCGGAAACAAGACTGAGCTAAACGCAGTTTTGCTCGTTACTGGTTTCCGTGATCACTGGAATTTTAAGACATCAACAAAAAGAAAAAATTACAGATAGGAAGTTCGGGTAAGGAGAATTACATGCTGGCTTGCCGTATGGTCGGAATTGCATGTTTAAGGGTACATAGATAGCTCTCCTATACTTTTAAGGGCCAAACAGGGTCATATGTGCAATTTTTCGCTAGGAATAGACGCTGGATAGTTTTTAAGTAAAAAACATAAGGAAGTCGTTTGAGTAGGCTGGGTTACAGTTTTAGGGGTGTACCGGTGTGGTAATACATAGCAGTAGTATTAAGTAATAATACTGTTGTATTAGGGGAATAACACTGCTCGGGGTTGAGTTTGCGAATTTTCACTGATTCGCGGCAATTAGCCGACTCCGGTCCAGGAATGAGCAAACTGCAAAAAGAGTGACACAACTTTTCGGTTGACAATAAGGAGTATCCTAAATTTTTGCAAAACGATGATCACAATTTCAGTTGCCAATAAGGAATATCATAGTGTGTTGCAGGGAAGAATTACAATTTCGGTTGACAATAAGGAATAATCGAAAGTATTGTACAAAGAAGAAACATAATTTCGGTTGAAAATAAGGAGGAAGAGGCAATCTATGTTAAAGAGAAATTATGGGGGGTCGTTGGTTGTTCTTTACTGTTTTGTTTTTCTTCTTTGGGAGTCGTGGAAGCATGTTGAGCATATGTTTGGTTTGTTTATATCGCATAATAATATCGGTGGAGTAATCGCTAATAAATTTCAGCGTCGGGTTTGGGTGCATGGCAAGCTTGTTGTAGAAATTTTCAGCAAATGTTCCAATTATCTGTTTCAGAATCGGAAGCTTATATTTTTCTCTAATGTAATGGTTCGTTTGTCTGGGGTGTGCGGAGGTAAGCTGTTTTAGTATTCGATTTTGGAAGGTCTGAAGTTTCTTGTGATGGGATTCAGCACAAATGCCCCAAATCGAGGATCCATATAGCAGAATCGGAACGAAGCACATTTTCCAGATAAGAATTTTATTTTTGACAGATAATTTGGAGTTTTTGTAGATGATGGATCGTAGTATGCTTTTAAGGGTAATCGCTTTATGTATGGCTTGTTTGATATGAGGACCCCAATAGAGTCGTTTGTCGAACTGAATTCCGAGATATTTTATTTTGTTTGTCCATTCGACCGGGGTTTCGTTGATGGTGATGGGGGTCAGATTTAGGAATTTACTGCTGGTAAAAATAATCGCTTGTGTTTTCGTAGCATTAATCACAATTTTCCATCGTCGTGTAACTGAACTTTGCTACGACATTTGAAACCCTCCCGCCACCCTTGAGCTTGGTCGGGGTAAGCTTCTCTGTCAACCCAAGGCGTTAAGGAAATGGTAACTCTCCCGGCCAATGAAATTAGCGCAGGCCCCACAGCCTTTTTTTGCACACGCGGTTAAGGCAGTGTTATATGTAGGTCATCATACTGAATGAGACTGGGAGGAAATCGTCTCCTCTTCGCTTGTGTAGTGATGTTACTGGGGCCTGTTGGAGCTGGCTCCAATAACCTCCCACTCTGAACGTGATCTCTTTCTTCAGGGAATAGTTTTTCGTTTTTGAAGAAAACTTTTCCCTTACCTTAGGTAATGGTTTTTGAAGGGAAATGTTTATCACCATGTAGTTAAGATAGAGAATAAGAATAAGGGCAACCCCCCCCCCCCCCAAAAAAAAAAAAAAAAAAACCCAATATATATATATATATTTCAGAGCCATTGCAACTGCTGATGGTTTCACCGAATCAAAGGCTTTTTCATAATCGATAAAAGCCATATGAACTTCCATTGTGCATGGCTTTTATCGATTATGAAAAAGCCTTTGATTCGGTGAAACCATCAGCAGTTGCAATGGCTCTGAAATCCTGCGGTATTGAAGATGCATACATTAATATTATTAATAACATCTATGAAAATGCAAGTGCAAAGATTCGGCTGTTTGAAAATACAACACACATAAAAATTGGAAAAGGAGTGAGACAAGGTGACACCATATCTCCGAAGCTCTTTAATGCCACATTGGAAAATGTCTTTCAATCACTGAACTGGGAAAACAAAGGGATAAAGATTAATGGAGATTATCTAACCCACCTTCGTTTTGCTGATGACATAGTCATTTTTGCAACTACCCCATCAGAGCTACAGAGTATGATCCAGGAACTTGCTGACAAGAGTAAAGAAGTGGGATTAAAAATGAACTTTCAGAAGACAAAAGTGATGTACAATGCTTTTACAAAAAATGAAGATTTATCGATTGATGGAGAAAAGCTGGAGATAACAGACACGTACGTTTATCTTGGACAGCAGATATCAAGTGAGGGTCACATTGGTGAAGAAATTAATCGGCGTACAAAACTTGCCGGGAGAGCTTTTGGAAGAAACAGCATAATTTTCAAGAGCAATATGCCATTATGTCTTAAAAGAAAAGTGTTTGATCAATGCATCCTTCCAGTGCTTACGTATGGTGCAGAGACGTGGACCTTAGCTAAAAGAGACATACAAAGGCTGCAGACAACTCAAAGAAGCATGGAGAGGTGCATGCTTGGTGTAACCAGGAGAGATAAGAAGAGGAACACGTGGATCCGAAAAATGACAAGAGTGGAAGACATCATGATTAGAGTAAAATCCCTGAAATGGCAATGGGCTGGACATACTGCCAGAAGGACAGACCATCGATGGACAGCCGAAATTTTAGATTGGATTCCAAGGGACAGGAAAAGACCCAGAAGAAGACCACATGGAAGATGGGTGGATGAAATTCGAAAGTATGCGGGAGTGACATGGAGGAGACTGGCACAAGACAGACCGTTGTGGAGGAAACTTGGGGAGACCTTCGTCCAGCAGTGGATTGATAATGGTTGACAATGATGATGATGATGATGATATTTCTAGAAATATAAATTTTTAGGTGGGGCCCTGCCCCTCTGGCCTCTAATGACGAACCGCCCCTGATTAACTATCAAATTTCAATCGTTTGTCGAAATAACTGTTTTTGAAGTTCTGTAGCGAGATCGGATACTGTAGATAGCACATCCCTCTACCACATTTTGTGCACCAGGCTGATCCGCCAGCTATTGAATATTGTGTTACCGTAAGAAAGTGGATATTAAAATTGTTGTACAGGTGATTGTATGATGTCTATGTATCAGTCTGTGGGCCCCTTAAGGTGGACGTCAAGTAATTTTGCTCTGTATATATATATATATACACTATATTAACAAAAGTTACCGGACACCTAGAAGAGAAACACTACATAGCATTTATTGACATACATTAGTACAGTGTCGGTCCACCTTTAGCCTTAATGCATGCACTGACCCTTCGAGACATGCTTTCGACAAGGTTTTAGAACACAGCGATAGGTATGCGCTTCCATTCAGTACATAATGCTGCCGCTAACTGTTGCATAGTAGAGGCATGGGTTCCAAACTTCTTATGCGGCGCTCTAATTCATCCCATAGGTACTCTATGGATAAAAATCAGGGCTCTGTGCTGGCCGGTCCACACAAGATATACGGAATTATCGTCAAAATACGCTGTAACAGTCTTTGCTTTATGGCTCGATGCATTATCCTGCTGGTACCAACAAGGCTCGGTTCCATAGTATTGCCACAGAGTTGATAGGGCATAATTGTCTAGAATATCGAGGTCGACGTACTGGTTGACAGGTTTGTCCACGATAACCAATGGGCCAGGACCATATCACCAAAAACACCCTCACACGAGTACGTTTCCAGCTCCAAACTTGACTGTAGGAACAGTAAACTGTGGTAAATAGCGCTCCCCGGCTGCCGCCACACCCACACACGGCCGCCAGACTGATGGATCGTGATTCGTGTATCTAGATTCATTAGTCCATAGGACTCGTTTCCATTGATCTACGGTCCACGATAAATGTTCTTTACACCATGCTAAACGACGAGTAGCATTCCGAGTGGAGATGAGTAGCCGCACGACCACGGTAACACATGGAATGAAGTTCTCTGTGAATGGTACGTGTACATACCGAGGTTTCAGCATTTTTATTCACCTGTACACTGAGGTCTTGTGCAGTACTCCGTCGATCAGCTGAAACGACTCTCCCGAGGCTTTGACGTCCTCTATCACTGTTTTTCTTTGGTCTGCCGGTACGTTTTGCTGCTTCAGACACACCATGTGTCTTCCACTTATTCAGTACATCCAAAACAGTTGACTTGGGTGTGTTTAAATGCCTCTTGGTTTCTGTTATGGACAACCCACTAATATAACACCCAACAATCTTCCCTTTCTCAAAGTCAGTTCTCTCCTGCCTCGACATTTTCACTGAACCTCACAGTGCGATATGATCGCGGTCAGCTACAGGCTTGTTTTTATACTGTTTGCAGCTGTACCGCGCATTTTAACAACTCAGCGGATCTATTCATTGTCTTTTGAAGGAGTGTTCGGTGACTTTTGTCAATATAGTGTATAAAGAGAAAAGTAATTAAGGGAACGAAAAGCACCTTTGCTATGTTGCTATGATTTTTGATTTGAAAAATGTTTTTTTATCTCAGATATTTTTCATTATGTGGAAGATTTTGCGTACATTGTTGGATGTTTCATAACGTTCCTTTCTGCCACCAGTGGGGAATGCAGTTTCTATTTGCAAATGTTTCGCCGTTTCTAGGAATCCGGTTGAAAACAAAATCTTTTTGTAGTTAGTTAATTTCATTGAAATTTTCAATGCGAATATTGAGGATTTTTATTAATGCAGAGTTTTCCCGATGAAAAGAGGGGGAAAAGTGCACTTTCTTTTTCGTTGATTTTTAAAAAATCGTGAGGAACTGTGTGTGTGTGTGAAGGATAGAATTCGATGTCATCTTGCTTATTGTTTTTAGTGATTTTTAGTGAAAATTATCATTTGTTTCATAAGGCGTTTGATATTCGTAAACAAGACTATAATTCCTTCCATGTGTCGGTAAAATGCCCGTGGAAAATAAATGAATGTAAATTAGTTGTTTTTATCATTTCATTTTGTCTTCTTTTTTCTTTTACATTCACCTTCGCAAAAAAATGTAGGAAACGACACTTCGTATGAATATATGAATACATAATCTACTTTTAATGACAACTGGTTTATCTCGACACATGTCTCTGTTGATCTGTAGAGGAAAGTGAAAGAAAAAAAATATACAGACATCTCTCTTCAGAGCAGTCATCAACATTTATCCATTCAATGAAACATATTAGAAAAATCATCGTCGTGGCAAGAGGGTCACGGTCATTATGAAGAGGGAAGTATTTTTGTATTCTATCTTCAAGGAAAATTTTCTGGTTTCCATTTCCTTTCCACAGCGGAAGGAATGTGTCTGTACTTGTTTCTTTCGTATCTGAAATAAATGGTATTGAAAGACTATCTGTTTTTTCATTTGTTTGTTGTGCGTTTTGTTTTTAGAGTGATCAGCATAAAATAGCCTTGTCTTGTGAAAAATCCCTCAAGATTAAAAACATTGACTTATTCTTTCTTGTCACGTCTCTTGATTTACAGTCGTTGTAAAAAGTACAGGGTAATTGGATAAAATGATTGCCCCGATTACAAATGACAATAACATGTTTATGAAGATAAATAGATAGCTTATATCCCTACACAAGAAAGAAGGAAGTTTAGAATTTTATTGAAACCTACTGCTGTGTTGCTATGGCGACGTAGGAAATTGGGCTGCCCATGCGCCAAAGCCAGTGGGAAGAAATGGCGACCGCAGCAGAAAAGGCGTTTTCGAAGGTCTTTTCAAGGAGTAAGGTCCCCTAGGTCTCCGGATTTTACTCCTTGTGATTTCTTTTTGTCGGGATATGTCAAAGACCCATATGCATGTGCCACGTTTGCCGAGAACACTGTAAGAACTAAAGATGCGCATTCAGCTTACACTTGCATCAGTGACTACGGACATGCTTCGTAATGTATGGCGTGAAATGGATTACCGTTCAGATGTTGTCCACGTGACATAGAACATTTGTAAGGTATGGAAACAAAATTCTAAGCTTCCTTCTTTATTGTGCAACAATGTGATCTCTGTATCTATTTTCATAAACCAGGTACTGTGATTTGCAATCGGGGCAATCATTTTGAATTACCCTGTATAAGTACACCCAAAGTTTTCAAGTATTTTTGATAAAAAAGGAAGAGAAGTGGAACAGTGTGCAGACATTGTACTATTTTTGTCCAATAATAGCTGCTTACTACGTGCTACTGTGCTGTAGCACGCTGAAAAAAGGTTTGAATTGGGATCCGTATTGTTTATTGTAGCGAAAAGTACATGCATATGATTAATACAGACATTTGACGTGGACCAGGAACATCAAACAGAAGTCATCGTTTTTTCCACGTTTACAAGTGAGTCACGGAAAAATTATCATTGGCCACCACCGGGAATTGAACCCAGTGTCTTCCAGTTACGCGCTGGACATGCTTCCACTACACCACAGCGGCCTCGAATTCCTTCAGACTCACATACGACTAACTGCCGAGCCACTTGGTAGGTTGCTTCTTGGAGCCCCGCACAATGCTGGGGATATGTGAGTCTGTAGAAAATCGAGGCCGCTGTGGTGCAGTGGAAGCATGTCCGGCGCGTAACTGGAAGACACTAGTTCAATTCCCGGTGGCGGCCGATGAGAACTTTTCCGTGACTCACTTATAAACGTGGAAAAAGCGATGAGTTATGTTCATGCATATGATAATGATTTGCTGCTGTGGTGAGGTGGAATGCAACCCGCGTATAAAAGTTAGTTTGAGAGGTCAGTGTGGAAAAACACAAGGGTGAGGCGTGTGTTGAATAACGTGCAGCAAAGGATATCTTTTAGGAGGCAAGAGAGAAGAAAAGAGGCGTGTCTGCGAGGCATACAGCTTGCCCGGGAACGGGTAATTCCGAAAGAGGTTACTGTTTGGTGAGTTATGAGACCCCCGGAGTATGTATACTGCAGAAATATACTGACGGGACTACTGCTGCGCAGTAAAGATTCTTTTATTATGAGACCCCCAGAGTATGCATACTGCAGAAATGCACAGACATCATTACTGCGCAGCAGTAATGATGTCTTCTTTTTGAGTACACGCTTTTTTAAAAGCCTACCCATTATTTTGACCCATAAACCACCATTTGACCTTTAACCTTCGAACCAATACTGGGAAATCGTTGTTTCTTTTAAGGTGGGACACAAAATTTGGAATATCTCCGCCGGACAATCGTTTTGTGTTCTGTGTCAGTCTGTTACCGAGGCAAGTCCCGTTTGGGAACTTCCTGGCATAAATTTTGCTAATTAATTCCGATCGTCTAAAGTGGCAACAATGACATTGGGTTCCCTAGGATTGGTGACCCAGTCTCATCGTTGGGACCTGTACGCGTTGTGTTTCATACGAGCTCGTACGAGGTTGTCGCAAAAACTCATATGCCGCAATGAAATTAAGTTTTAAAACTAGCATTTCTGTATCATGTTTTAAATCGTTGTACCTACAAAAGAAAGAAAACTATTTAAAATAAACCAGAACCCGACACCCATAGTAATTTGCAGAGCAGCAGCGAAGGAAAACACGTTGGTGCTAAGAAACAACTATAAAATTTATTTTGACACAATTTTTTAATTTATGTACAAACTAATGGTGAAACCAGATTAAGTTATATTAAAACATCGGTGTAAAAATTGTTAACGCTAAGCCTAAGATTCACAGAAACGTTTCCTAGCAATCCAACTAGTACCAGGTGGGCAATAATATTTCATTTTCAAATTTCAATGATTACTCAGCATGCAAGGGATTAAAATATTTGGATGGTGTCGCACCCTGAATCCTCGGCTATTCATCTGTTGTTCCTGGAGTTAATGATGAGGCTTCACATCTCGTGGCGTTCCTACTTGCGTCCGCGATACGGGGCTGGTATCTCCGTGGATAAAACGCAGTACGGGAGTCCTTGATACTTGTACAGCTTCTACCATAAACTTTTCTTCTTTTCCACCGCTACCTTCCAATGGCACCTAACATATTGAGAAATTTGTGAGTCCGATTTTTTGACCCATGCACGGACAAGCATTTTACCAAGCAACAAAAAACCCTGACTTCTCCTAGATTTCGCTTTTATTTTCCCGCCGGTTTCTCTTTCTGCCGTGCTCCTACGCGTGTTCTCACCTCTTGGAGGTGTCACCCTCGCCTTCATTGATTGGTTCCTGCACCCCACCTCGTCCACTAGTGGTCCGCCGTCCGCTGACCATTGGCTATTTCGAGCAGATGTTCTTCTGGCCAGCTACCATCTGCTGAGCTAAGCCCTTTAAAAGTTTATTTGGCCCTAACTTTCACCCTGTTTTGGGGTTTTATTATCAGGCTGTCCGAGATAACCTTTCTTAAATCTTTAGTGTGCACGTACACCCGTCTGAGTTATGTTTCCCCGACACAGAAACTGGGTGACAGTTTTTACACAAGTTTTACCTTCTTACCAGATTTAGGCAGGACTTTTGCTCTACATTCGCCGCTGGCCCATTGTTAGCTAAGGCTGTAGTGTGCAATCCGCCGTGCTGGTTCTTTGCAGATGCCTGGCAAAGAAAATACCTTTCAATTCGTTTTCGGAATTTTGCACATGGCCTGGCGTTTGCGTTCCGATCTCTTTCCCACGCGAAGGAAAAGCAAGTAAAAAAAATGAATAAAAGGAAATAGCAAATCTTTATGCGACCTCAGGCTGGATAATACATCACAAAAACCCAATAAGGAATTACTCTAATTAAAAATGATTAATCAATTATGTTAATCAGTGGCGTATGTTATGTCCGAGACCTGGGCTACCTCATCCCCCCTCCTCAAGTACTGTTTTTTTTTAAATTGCGAAGTTTAATTTTTAATTGTTAAGTAATAGAAGTAACGTTTTTTTCCAAATTTTAGGTACATGCCATTGCTAACGTGATACCAAATAATTGTGAGGATTAGGATCTGAACACGTATTTGTACATGAACTCCATTCTTCTTTCCCTTTGTGTGAACTTGAGTGTTACGTTTTTATAAAAGTTTCTTCCGAGTACTTTTTCATATTTAAAAAGAATGTTTTTCTCTATTGACAAAGCAGCCAAGTTGCTCGAATGCACATATGTCCTTGTGTGGCTCTAAGATATATCTTTTTAATGCTGAAAAACTTCTTTCGGCAATTACAGTTGTTGATGGAAACTTTAATATTAGGTCTGCTAATTTGTACACCTCACTAAAGACTATGTCCAATTTATTCAACTTTATCTAACAATTAATGTCTCTTTCTGATTTGTTTTTGTATTCATTAAACACCTTCAGTTCATTTTTTCGTCGAGTTGTAGCAAAATTTGAAGCATAGAATTCTTTGAGTTCTGACAGTAGATGTTCAGGGAAGCTTTCAAAAAATTTACCAAAACAATTCGAAACCAGCAAAGCCACGAATTTAAGATATGATATCACTGATTTTAATTCATTGACACTTTTTTAGATATATAAACTGAAACAACTCTCGCGAAACATGTGATGTTACGGGAGGGAGCATGCGAGTGACAAAGATAATCTGTCTTCTCTTTTCGAAGCGAACCATTGCCCAAAGCAATGGCTCATTCACCTCCACCCGCACATTCATGTTGTCATGGAAACGCTAGTAGGCGATCGTATTGAAGGTCTTCGACACAGAGGAGGAGAGACAGAGGTCTAAGCAGTGATTCTTTCAGGACTTTTCGGCGGGGGGGGGGGGCAAATGCAAACTTAGAGAGGGCAAGTTTCCCATTTGCTATATATATCATCATCATCATCATTGTCAACCATTATCAATCCACTGCTGGACGAAGGTCTCCCCAAGTTTCCTCCACAACGGTCTGTCTTGTGCCAGTCTCCTCCATGTCACCCCTGCATACTTTCGAATTTCATCCACCCATCTCCCATGTGGTCTTCTTCTGGGTCTTTTCCTGTCCCTTGGAATCCAATCTAAAATTTCGGCTGTCCATCGATGATCTGTCCTTCTGGCAGTATGTCCAGCCCATTGCCATTTCAGGGATTTAACTCTGATCATGATGTCTTCCACTCTTGTCATTTTTCGGATCCACGAGTTCCTCTTCTTATCTCTCTTGGTTACACCAAGCATACACCTCTCCATGCTTCTTTGAGTTGTCTGCAGCCTTTGTATGTCTCTTTTAGTTAAGGTCCACGTCTCTGCACCATACGTAAGCACTGGAAGGATGCATTGATCAAACACTTTTCTTTTAAGACATAATGGCATATTGCTCTTGAAAATTATGCTGTTTCTTCCAAAAGCTCTCCAGGCAAGTTTTGTACGGCGATTAATTTCTTCATCAATGTGACCCTCACTTGATATCTGCTGTCCAAGATAAACGTACGTGTCTGTTATCTCCAGCTTTTCTCCATCAATCGATAAATCTTCATTTCTTGTAAAAGCATTGAACATCACTTTTGTCTTCTGAAAGTTCATTTTTAATCCCACTTCTTTACTCTTGTCAGCAAGATTTTCGATCATACTCTGCAGCTCTGATGGGGTAGTTGCAAAAATGACTACGTCATCAGCAAAACGAAGGTGGGTTAGATAATCTCCATTAATGTTTATCTCCTTGTTTTCCCAGCTCAGCGACTGAAAAACACCCTCCAATGTGGCATTAAAGAGCTTCGGAGATATGGTGTCACCTTGTCTCACTCCCTTTCCAATTTTTACGTGTGTTGTATTTTCAAACAGCCGAATCTTTGCACTTGCATTTTCATAGATGTTATTAATAATATTAATGTATACATCTTCAATACCGCAGGTTTTCAGAGCCATTGTAACTGCTGATGGTTTCACCGAATCAAAGGCTTTTTCATAATCGATAAAAGCCATGCACAATGGAAGTTCATATTCCCTCGGTCTTTCAATTAGTTCTCTCAGTATGTGGATATGATCTATTGTGCTGTAGCCACTCCTGAATCCAGCTTGTTCTCTCGGTTGAGCCATGTCCAGTGTTACCTTCAAGCGGTGTGAAAGAACTTTAGTGAAGATTTTATAAACTACTGATAGGAGGCTGATAGGTCTGTAGTTTCCGAGATCCTCAATGTCACCTTTCTTATGTAGCAGGATCATTGTAGCGGTGTTCCAATCCTCAGGAATCTTTCCTTCATTAAGGCATCGAGTGAAAATTTGGGCGAGTACTGTTTCGATTTCTCCACTTGCTTCTTGTATGATGTCTACAGTAATTCCATCTTCTCCTGGAGCTTTTCCCCGCTTCATGTTCTTGATTGCATGTGCAACTTCTGCTGGAAGGACTGGAGGAACTCTGGTACTGGTATCTTTCATGATGTCTGGAGTGCATGTATCATCCCTTTCATATAATTCGGAGTAGAAATCTTTCACTCTTGTCAAAATTTCGCCTCTATTTCTTGTTACAGAACCATCTTCTTTTCTCAGTGCCATAATCTGTTTTCTTCCCTTACTGAGATGTCCCTTTGCTATCTTTAGGCTTTGGTTGTTTTCAATTGCTTTCCTCACTAGTTCACAGTTGAATTTCCTTACGTCTTCAGTGATACTTTTTCGTACTGTCTTGCATAGCTCTATATATTCCACTTTGGAAGTCACATCTTCTTTAGTTGTCCTCATCTCTCTTCTTTTTTGCATCAACATTTTCGTTTTTCCTGATAATTTGTTTACATGCAACTTGTTCTTATACCCAGCTAATTTTGTTGCTGTTTCCATAAGAGCTTTGGTTACTTTTCTGTTAACTTCAGAGATGTCCACTTCTTCTGATCTTAGGCCTTCTAAAGCAGAGAACCTGTTCTTCAGTTCCAACTTGAAGGTATTATGGTGTTTTTTAAGGTTGGTTATGTCAATAGATTTTGTTTGTTTTATGAGCTTGCCACGTTCGAGTTTAGTGTTGAGGTGCATCTTACATCTCACCAATCTATGGTCACTACCTGTGTTGAACTTGTTTAGCACACTGCATATATATATATAATTTTAACTATTATATTTATATATAGAAGTAATTACTATACATATATCACAGCGGTGCATTTAAAGGGGGGAAATTCTTCATTTAGCATCTAGCACAGGGCGCTTCCCCCGGAAAATGCTTCATTTTTTGTTTTTGGTTAAAATGCGACTTACATTAGAAAAAAATGCCTTAATTTAATAAAAATGTGTCAACTTTCATTAGAAAAAAGTGCTTTAATTTTTCTTCAATTTTTCATTAACTTTAATTTTGTTCCAGATGGATTTCAGAAACTTCCTTTTTTTGCCCCCCCGCGAAGAAAAATTCTATATACATACCTGATATAGTAATTACTTCTTCAAACATTTCAGGAATAACAAACTGTTTTCAGCTAAGAAAGGAAGGGGGAGGTTCCGCAAGCTTGAAAATTTTATCTGTTAAAATGCATTCAACGCACTCTTGTTCCTGAATCACGATTCCCAGACAATTAGGTATGATTAGTCTACTTATTATATTTCGAAGAATACCATGCGTCGTAATACACTTTTTAATAGAATAAACTATAACTGGTGCCATTTGAACAAAAAATAAAATTGAAGAAATATATGTATCATAAAAAGAAACGAAACTTCCTTTTTCATCATAGCCTTAATTTATAAAAATTTGGCTCGGTAACCTAAAATGTCTCCGGGAGAGGGGGATGATCGTTTCCGGGCGGGTTTCGCCCCGCTGGATGTATGCCTGAAACCTGAAAGAAACATTGGGTCCAACTCTCGTGTTTAAAACAGCGCCCCAGTGGTCGGACATGAAACAACGATAGTGTCTGTCACGTGATATGGTACCAGTGGCTATATAAGTAGCACCACAGAGGAGGAGAGACAGAGTTCCAACTATCGTTTTTAAGACAACGCCCCAGTGGTCGGATATGAAACTACGATAGCGTCTGTCACGTGATACGATACCAGTGGCTATATAAGTAGCACCACAGAGGAGGAGAGACAGACGTCCAATTCTCGTGGTTAAGACAGCGCCCCAGTGGTCGGACATGAAAATACGATAGCGTCTGTCACGTAATACGATACAGGTGGCTATATAAGTAGCACCACAGAGGTGGAGGGACAGAGGTCCAACTCTCGTGTTTAAGACAGCGCTCCAGTGGTCGGAAATGAAACTTCGATAGCGTTTGTCAGGTGATACAATACCCGTGGCTATATAAGTAGCACCATAGAACAGGAGAGACAGAGGTCCAACTCTCGTGTTTAAGACAGCGCCCCATTGGTCGGACATGAAACTACGATAGCGTCTGTCACGTGATACGATACCAGTGGCTATATAAGTAGCACTACAGAGGAGGAGAGACAGACGTCCAACTCTTGTGTTTGAGACAGCGCTCCAGTGGTCGGACATGAAACTACGATAGCGTCTGTCACATGATACGGTACCAGCGGCTATATAAGTAGCACCACAAAGGAGGAGAGACAGAGGCCCAACTCTCGTGTTTAAGACAGCACCCCAGTGGTCGGACTTGAAACAACAATAGTGTCTGTCACGTGATATGGTACCAGTGGGTATATATAAGGAACACCACGGAAAGAGTTGCAAACTCGGGGCAGCCGGTGGCCTAGTGGTCAGCGTTCGTGACTGATAAATAGATAAGGTTTCCATACAGATATTTATCAAGGGCACGAGGCACATGAGGTTTCTATGTTTAAGAATGCACGGTCTGAAGGATTGAACCACTCCCCTACCCTTTACGGTACATACACAGCTACTTCTCAAGGGCACGAGGCACGTGAGGTTTCTATGTTTAACAACGCGCGGTCTGAAGGATTGAACCACTCCCCTCCCCTATACGGTTCCCATACAGATATTTATCAAGGGCACGAGGCACATGAGGTTTCTATGTTTAAGAATGCGCGGTCTGAAGGATTTTCCCCTACCCTTTACGGTTCCCACACAGCTATTTATCAAGGGCATAAAGTACATCTGGTTTCTATGTTTAAGAATGGGCGGTCTGAAGGTTTGAACCACTCCTCTACCCTTTGCGGTTCCCACGCAGCTATTTATCAAGGGCACGAGGCACATGAGGTTTCTATGTTTAGAAATGTGCGGTTTGAAGGATTGAACCACTCCCCTCCCCTATACGGTTCCCATACAGATATTTATCAAGGGCACGAGGCACATGAGGTTTCTATGTTTAAGAATGCGCGGTCTGAAGGATTGAACCACTCCCCTACCCTTTGTGGTTCTCACACAGATATTTTTCAATGGCACGAGGCGCATGAGGTTTCTATGTTTAAGAATGCGCGGTATGAAGGATTGAACCTCTCCCCTACCCTTTACGGTTCCCACACAGCTGTTTATCAAGGGCACGAGGCACATGAGGTTTCTATGTTTAAGAATGCGCGGTCTGAAGGATTAAACCACTCCCCTACCCTTTACGGTTCCCACACAGCTATTTCTCAAGGGAACGAGGCAGATGAGGTTTCTATGTTTAAGAATGCGCGGTCTGAAGGATTGAACCACTCCCCTACCCTTTACGGTTCCCACACAGCTATTTATCGAAGGCATGAAGTACATATGGTTTCTATGTTTAAAAATGCGCTCTCGTAATACAGAGACAAAAAAAAAGTAATTTCTGCAATTCCTACAATTAAAATTGGTGCTCGTATGTAAATTCCGTGTAAAAAAAGTGACGATATGCAATACCAGCGTATGCCGGCCCATTTAGGGCACTGCCTAGAGTATAATACAATAGTAGAGTACTAGGATAAAGAGATTTTAGGATTTTCTATTACCGGCGGCTTAGCAAAAATTCGTATGGCAAAGTGGATATCTGTGGTCAAGCTTCCAATATCAAAACCAGCATTCCCATTTTCTGGAAGTAATTAAGCATTCAAATAAACATAACACCAGAGCAAAAAAATAAAATAAAAATAAGCCGTCACCTTTAGTCAGTCAGACAGGAGATATCCCAGGCAGAACAGACAAATTTTTTCAGTGCATTGCCTTTATATTATAGTTTTGTTTACGTTAAAGCACTTGCGATGTTTTTTATCTAACGGAATTTATCATTTCATCTTTTATATTATAAATTACTTTGCCAGTTTCGCTCAATAAGAATGCTTCTTTTGGCAAAAATTTCTTTCCCCCAAATATGTCAATAATATATCGATATTGCATGCAAATTATTGGCGTAATTTTTATCCAGATTTCATCGATACCATAACCCCCTTCAGAAAAAATTGCTAGTTGCCCGCCTAGTTAGTAGTGCTCAGGAAGTGCTATTGTTGGAGCTACTGAAGCGTCAGTTTTAATTACGCCTTCGAAACCAACGTTTCTGAAAAAAAAAAAATCCGTGGTGGGAGTGGGGGAGGTGGGTGAAAGTTTAAAAACAATGCTTTAAAAAATTTGCATTTCACATTTCTGGTGTGAAGAAAGTCACTACAAAAATAAAGCAGAAACACTTTCATTCGGCAAAGGATTGAATCAACGACATTCATTTTGTGTTTAGTTATGCAACGTGCGCTCTCACTTATGCTACCCGACTCCGAGACACTGTCCGCTCGTGCTCTGATCGTCTTGGTCCTGTCGTCACAGGTGGTTGGTCATTAGTATTCCAGATGGCGCTACCTCTGATCTGATGTATGTCAATGGTGCACAGATGGCTGCTGCCACCGCCACCCGACATAATTTTTACCCCAATCTACAGCAGAACTGCGTCGAAGTTCGGCTGTCAGGATTCTCCGAGAACTAGTCATCAGAGATCGACTGGAGTGTTTTACTTTTCGGTGAAAAAAGGGTTTCGCTCTTCCTGTTCTGTAGAACTCTATGCTGTAAGTATTCTTAGACTAACCAGAAATCAAATATTTCCGTATATTCTTGTGAATGATTCTGATCATCACCCGTCGTTCAGTGGAAAAATTCTTTAGTCATTTTTTTGTTTTTCTGGAAGAATTCCAGACCGTTAAGATGACTAAGACCATGATTAGGCATTTCCGCAGTTTGCTACCAGGGTCAGCAGAGGAGACTTTAGATCTTTTGGAGCCCTAGGCGCTAAAAGGTTCAGGGGCCCCTCCCCTTCTTATGCCTCCAGAAATTTTCATCCGTCAGATTAACAAAAAAAAAAAAAAAAAAAAAGGGTGGGGGTCAAGAAAAAGGTTTTTACACTTTTTTAAAATACCATCGCTTCCTATTATTAAAACTTTCTGTAAGAAACAGTGCTAGTGTAATCATTTTGTCTGTCCGTGTACATCGAACTTTTTGATTTCAGAGATATTTCAAAAATTATTTTTGCGGCTAATAGGAAATCAATGGATATTAAGTTTGACACTTTTAATATCCCATATACTTCATGCACTGCAGTTATCATAAACAGAATTTTGAGGCTAATATGGAATCAATGGATGTTAGGTTTGGCACTTTAAATACCCGTATCGCATTTATACCTGCTCTGCAGTTATAAGAAACAGAAGCATACAAATTAAATGCAAAAGATCCGGCTTGAAAATGGAAAAGTAGGGACTGCAGGCTTTTGAGTAAGAGTATCATTGACACTTTTTATTGCTTTTTCAAAAGCTAGTTTTAAGTCGATTTTAAGCTAGTTTTAAAAACCTTAAGGAATAGAAAAGTTGAGAATACTTGATAATTATCAGTATTAAACCAAGGGAGCGAAAAATAATGAGAAAACGTTGTTGCAATGCAATATAAATTACTTTTAACACCATTAAATAAGATAGTGTGATATTCTCAAATTTCTTTATTTTTTCTGCCTAAATATTAATAACTCTTTTGGTTTAAGATGGTTTAGAGGGATTAGGGCCGAGAAAGAACTTGATTGTCCTAAGAGGAATATTCCTTTCTTCATTGATTATCCTACCACGAAGGAAAAAAAAAACAATTAATAGCAAACACGCCCGATCATCAGGAAAGTTTTTACAAGTACTCCTCATCTCAACTCGGGAAGAAGGTGGGAAGGTTCCAACGCAGATGTGTTCCCTTATCTGGAAGTACCATGAAAGCAATTTATAGCACAGCAGGCCAGTTAAGAATTCGTCCTAAACAATGAAAAGTGTGGAAAGCGTGAATATCTTCTTTACCAACCACTAAAAGGAACTCAAAATTATTTTAACCGTCCCTTTCAAAATAAGTACATCGATAACTCGAAAATTCGGAATAACAGCAACAGCAAGAAAAAATATGTTATTATTAATATGAGAAAGTAAAATATCAATTGACAATACAAAGTAGTCGCTTTAAGGATTGATTTACTTCGGACCCTGAAAACCAAAACTGAAAATCCAATTATATGTTTTCGGGGCCCCTCAGATAGCGAGGCCCTAGGCGCGCGCCTAGTGCGCCTAGGGCCTCGCAGGGGGCTCAAGTGGCGTTCCGGAAAAACTTGTCAACCCCCCCCCCCAAAAAAAAAATATTTTCCGGGTCCTTTTGCGAAAACCTATTACTGAAGATTTTAAATTCCACGTTGTTAATTAGGTTTCATGGGCATTTTGCATTTTGATAATTCATTTCTTTGGAACCTACCGGCCGTATTTCACTTATTGAGTGTAACACCGATGTGCACATTGTAGTTAAAATGGTTGCCTAGTTTTAAACCAATACAAAGTAGGGCAACATATTTACGCCATAGTTAATTATATCATGCAAATTTTATTTTTTAAGGGAAGTAAGGACAGTTTCTTTAAAATGCCCGGCGATCACACACAAAAACAACATAACTGCCGTGTAACAGTGTCTAAGGACCTTTTCCAACGTATACAAAAATACAGAACATAAGTAAGCAAATAAATAAGTAGCAATTACGAATTATGGCGCAAAAAAACAAAACTAATTAAACTATTTATTATTGAATATGAACAACACATTTAATATTATGTCACAATGTTTTGCACATAGCAAAAATATTTTCTGTTGACTCTATCATTAAAAAACAACAACACAGGTCTGTCTGTTTTTTCGTCCCCGCCCTCTTCGCGAAGAACACCTTTCACTTCATTATATTCTGAAGGATGCGTAGTTGTGTGCAAACAACTGTTAGCTATAATTAAATAGCTTGTGCCGTTAAGCCCCACCAGATGGAGAAGTCTCAGTTGCTGAGCTCATCCCTACGGATTTGTGAAGTCAGATGCTGACAGATAAGCACACATAACGCCGTGGATTGTTGGCACCGTAGCGTAAAGCGAACGCACTCGGCTATACTTCGATTCACCCTAAGATGACACTGCCGTTTAAGGTACAAGAGTCTACGCACTCACTGAGCCTTCGGGGACGGCTCAGAGTTATGTTCATCCGCGTCACTCCCTACTGTGTCCTGCTGTTACCAGCTGTCAATCACTTCCCCGTCAACTCATTGGCATCCTTGTCTCCCAAACACTGCATATGTACACATGCGTATGCTGCTCTACTTTTAAAACTTAATTTCTGAAAATAGATCATTTTTATATTTGTCTAAAATAACTGTATGCACTTATAAGCAAAACAGCTAGGATAATATATAGTATGATTCTGGACGATAAATGCGTTGGTTTTCACGGAAAATGTTGGGAACTACTTTTAGTCGCTGCGATTGGTATCACGTACCTTCCCTTTCAGTGTCATCTTAGAGTGAATAGAAGAATAGTTATCGAGAGATCTGGGATTCGATCCCCGGATGTCGAATAACAATTTTTCGGCTGCTGTGTGTTGTTCAAAGAAAAACGTGGAAAGAGCGATGACTTTGTCTATTTATGTAATACCTTATTATCATTGTTAAATACTATCATACCTAATTGTCTGGGAATCGTGATTCAGGAACAAGAGTGCGTTGAATGCATTTTAACAGATAAAAATTTCAAGCTTGCGGAACCTCCCCCTTCCTTTCTTTAGCTGAAAACAGTTTGCTATTCCTGAAATGTTTGAAGAAGTAATTACTATATCAGGTATGTATATAGAATTTTCCTTCCGGAAAAAAAGGGGGGGGGGGAGGAGGAAGGAAGTTTTTGAAATCCACCATCTGGAACAAAATTAAAGTTAATGAAAAATTGAAGAAAAATTAAAGCATTTTTCTTTTCTAATGTAAGTTGATACATTTTTATTAAATTAAGGTATTTTTTTCAGATGTAAGTCGCATTTTAACCAAAACTAAAAAAATGAAGCATTTCCTGGGGGGGTGCTCTAAATGCGCCCCTGTGCTAGATATATAGTAATTACTTCTAAATATACAAATATAATAGTTAAAATTACATATATACCTTCATCATCATTGTCAATCATTATCAATCCACTGCTGGATGGAGGTCTCCCCAAGTTTCCTCCACAACGGTCTGTCTTGTGCCAGTCTCCTCCATGTCACTCCCGCATACTTTCGAATTTCATCCACCCATCTCCCATGTGGTCTTCTTCTGGGTCTTTTCCTGTTCCTTGGAATCCAATTTAAAATTTCGGCTGTCCATCGATGGTCTGTCCTTTTGGCAGTATGTCCAATCCCTTGCCATTTCAGGGATTTAACTCTGATCATGATGTCTTCCACTCTTGTCATTTTTCGGATTCACGAGTTCCTCTTCTTATCTCTCCTGGTTACACCAAGCATGCACCTCTCCATGCTTTTTTCAGTTGTCTGCAGCCTTTGTATGTCTCTTTTAGTTAAGGTCCACGTCTCTGCACCACAACGCAAGCACTGGAAGGATGCATTCATCAAACACTTTTCTTTTAAGACATAATGGCATATTGCTCTTGAAAATTATGCTGTTTCTTCCAAAAGCTCTCCAGGCAAGTTTTGTACGCCGATTAATTTCTTCATCCATGTGACCCTCACTTGATATCTGCTGTCCAAGATAAACGTACGTGTCTGTTATCTCCAGCTTTTCTCCATCAATCGATAAATCTTCATTTCTTGTAAAAGCATTGTGCACCACTTTTGTCTTCTGAAAGTTCATTTTTAATCCCACTTCTTTACTCTTGTCAGCAAGTTCCTGGATCATACTCTGCAGCTCTGTTAGGGTAGTTGCAAAAATGACTACGTCATCAGCAAAACGAAGGTGGGTTAGATAATCTCCATTAATCTTTATCCCTTTGTTTTCCCAGTTCAGTGATTGAAAGACATTTTCCAATGTGGCATTAAAGAGCTTGGGAGATATGATGTCACCTTGTCTCACTCCCTTTCCAAATTTTATGTGTGTTGTATTTTCAAACAGTCGAATCTTTGCACTTGCATTTTCATAGATGTTATTAATAATATTAATGTATGCATCTTCAATACTGCAGGATTTCAAAGCCATTGTAACTGCTGATGGTTTCACCGAATCAAAGGTTTTTTCGTAATCGATAAAAGCCATGCACAATTTAAGTTCATATTCCCTCGCTCTTTCAATTAGTTCTCTCAGTACGTGGATATGATCTATTGTGCTGTAGCCACTATTGAATCCAGCTTGTTCTGTTGGTTGATGCCTTAATGAAGGGAAGATTCCTGCAAACGGTTGATGCCTTAATGAAGGGAAGATTCTTGCAAACGGTTGATGCCTTAAAGAAGGGTGTTTCCTGCAAACGGTGTGAAAGAACTTTAGTGAAGATTTTATAAACCACTGATAGGAAGCCGATAGGTCTGTATAGTTCCTCAGATCCTCTATGTCACCTTTTTTATGTAGCAGGATCATTGTAGCATTTTCCAATCCTCAGGAATCTTCCCTTCATTAAGGCATCGAGTGAAAATTTGGGCGAGTACTGTTTCGATTTCTCCATTTGCTTCTTGTATGGTGTCTACAGTAATTCCATCTTCTCCTGGAGCTTTTCCCCGCTTCATGCTCTTGATGGCATGTGCAACTTCTGCTGGGAGGACTGGAAGAACTCTGGTACTGGTACATTTCATGAAGTCTGAAGTACATGTATCATCCCTTTCATATAATTTGGGGTAGAAATCTTTCACTCCTGTCAAAATGTCGCCTCTATTTCTTGTTACAGAACCATCTTCTTTTCTCAGTGCCATAATCTGTTTTCTTCCCTTACTGAGATGTCCCTTTGCTATCTTTAGGCTTTGGTTGTTTTCAATTGCTTTCCTCATTAGTTCACAGCTGAATTTCCTTACGTCTTCAGTGATACTTTTTCGTACTATCTTGCATAGCTCTATATATTCCACTTTGGAAGTCACATCTTCTTTAGTTGTCCTCATCTCTCTTCTTTTTTGCATCAACATTTTGGTTTTTCTTTGGTTACTTTTCTGTTATATATATATATTAATAGCAAATGTAAAACTTGCCAAAACGTGCCCCCTGTAAGGTTCCATTTGCTCCCCCCGGCCATAAGGTCCAGAAAAAAACACTTTCAACAAGGCACAACTACAACTCAGTGAACTTAATCACACTTTTGCTCTTGCTCAAACATCGTACATCTTCCAGTTCTCATCGAACACATACACACGTCGTACGATCCGACCTCAAGGTGTTGCCAACTTGCGAGAGAGAAGATATAACGTTAAGTTTGAAAAACGCTAAAGGAGGATGAGCTCGAACTTACATAGAAAAAGCATCTAAAAGGGAAAGTTAAATTAGAGTATACGTCACATACGGTCCTCAAGTCTTGTTCCCCATCATCCACTTTTTATAAACCAAGAAAATGTTTTCCAAATATTTATTCATTTATTAAAACAATCACGAAAATTCGTTTTCTTGTTAATGCTTCATTCAAAGCTGCTGTAAAAAATTGCTAGCTTCATATAAGTTTGTTATTTTTTTTAATGTAAATGCCACCACCTGCAGAGGCGCAACTGTCACGTAGTAAGTCTGTACGTCATTTTGAGTATTTTTCCAATTCAAGGTATGTTCTGTGATCAACCGTTGAAGACATAAAAGCTTGTTTCAATATTTTTCAAGACATATATAAGATAACAAAAATATGCTAGTTTCGATTTTTTGCGTAACAGTCCTTCGAGTTCGATTTAAAATTTTATTTACTTAGCTGGTGAACTCTATCGATTGTTTGCAGGCTTCAGCAGCACTGCAGCGTAAAAGACAAGTTCTGTGAAATTAAGGAGAATGTTATGGATGGTTTGAACTCTTTTTATTTCGTCGTAACGTTTGCAAACGATGACCTGCTAATTTCAGCCGGCGGTTTATCAGCCCTCCCCAAGACAGCCAGTCCGTTTCATTTCCCCTCACGCCCGCCTGGACATATCTTCCAATCCTATTTCCTGACTCCCGAAACGAATTGCCCTGTCATTCCACAACCATTTGAGTAACAAGCTCCGTGACATACTCCGATGCAAAAGTAAAAGCTTAGCCCCCCCCCCTGAAAAGACAGAGTTGTCCTGTTTCGGAAACACCTAAACTGAAACCTAATGGCCGAAAGTAGATATTAAGGATTCTTTACCGAGTGTGAAGGAATGAGGCTGGCATACACAGTCGTATCAGAATAATATGACCACCCCCGGAATCAGGGTGTACCCGCCCAGGCGCGTCACAGAGTGCACGTGACAAGGTCGACTACATGGAGATATAAGCGACCGGCAAGGACAGATGAGCCATAGTGCGTCACGTGAGCACAATGAGCAGAGGTAGTGATTTGACGGACGTTCAAAGAGGAATGATCATCGGCTATCGTGCCAAGGCTGGAAGCATGTCAGAAACAGTAGACTTCGTGGGTTGTTCGTGAGGTGCTATAGCAAGGGTGTAACCAAGAACGGACCGCTAGCACACAGAATACTTCCCGACGTCATAACTGTGGAGCCCCAAAGACCATCGACCCAAGAGGAGAACGTCGCCTCCGTCGACCAGTAAAAGACAATCGACGCGCAATGAATCCTGGGACACTCAAGTACGTGTCCCCCGAAAACAGTGCAGCGAACCTTAAAACGCATGGGCTTCCGGAGTCGACGCTGCGGCAAGGTGCCCATGTTAATCCAGGTCCATCGGCAACGACGCCTGCAGTTCACATGACACTACCATTATTGGACAGTGGAAGAGCGGAAGAAGGTTGCCTTCTTCGACGAATCGAGGTTTCTACTCCGCAGAAGTGAGGTGCGGTAGCGAATAAGGAGTGACACACGATAACCAACACCAGGACACGCTTGTCGGTCAAGTACAGGCCAGCGGTGGCAGTGTGAATGTCTGGGGATGTTTTACTGGAATGTCCTGGGACCGCTCTTACCACTGGATGGGTCCCTGAATGCCAATGGCTACCTGTCCATTCTCGCTGGCCACATGCATCCCGTCATGTTGGACGTTTACCCTGTTGGTGATGGTGTCTACCAACAGAACAATGGGCCCTGCCATGAATCTAAAGGGGGGGTGACTGGTTCCAGATAGCTACACGACAGCGGTGTATCCTTTCTAGAACCCTTTACAGGCGAAATCACACGACCTCAATTCCATAGAGCACTAGTGGGACTATTTGGATCGACAGGTTCGACGTGACCACACCAAACCACAGTCGTCTTTTTTTGTTTGTTTTAGGTTTAACGACCACCGTGAGCAACTCAATGGGCTATAAGCAGTCGCCCACCCTTAATTTAGGGTCACTGGTTCCAGGGAAGGGAGAGAGCCAGTGCCGCAAGACAAACACAACATCCATGCCTCACCGGGATTCGAACCCGGACCCCGTTCGGACGAATGATCAGAGGCCATCGCTTAGACCACTGCGCCACCGGGGCGGCACAGTCGTCTTCGGAACTTTCGTGTTCTTCTACAGTCCGAATGGGCACGTGTGTCTCGGGCAACCTTCCAGGGCCTCGTTGTCTCGTCGCTGTCATCCAGGCCAAGGGTGGTTATTCCCATTATTAGGTAGGTGGTCATATTATTCTGATACGATTGTGTGTACGGTATATATATTTAAAAAGTTTTAATCGTTTCAGTACATTATGAGGAACAGTGCTTATACAAGGAGCGGCAGCGTTGATAGCGTATTAATAAAATCGCACCGTAAGCGAACAAATGTTTTTTATTTATTACTGTGTATGCCAAATAGTAGTTACAAGAATGCAATGATCAGTCAATGTTTGAATATGACCCCTATCAAATGTCTTCCCCGCTGCACCACACATTCTTCTAAGCGGCGTTGGAAGGAGTCCACTACTCGTCGTAACATATCGCCAGGGATATTGGCGACAGCACCTCTGATACGGCCCTTCAATTCCAATATGGCGGCACAACGTGTTTGGAAGACTTTTTCTTGAGGTACCCCCATAAGAAAAAATCAGCACATGTTAGATCGGGGAACCGGGGCGGCCAAGTGATGTCACCATAACAAAACTGTTATGGTGACATCCCTTGGCCGAAGATTTTCCCGTGCAACCAAATCTTGAGACTTGAATTCTTGCACAATTTGGAACTTGCAAGGATGAAAATGGAGATCCTCATGCAATATTCTCCCGAATGAACGATCGGAAAGGTGCAAAGCTGTAGAGTGTTGCTGAGCAGATCTTTTAGGGCTACGCAAGATTGCAGCACGAACACTTTCAATCATTTCCGGTGTCTGCACAGTCCTTTCGCTACCTACTGGTTTACGATTACAAGCCGATGCTGTAAATCTAAAGGAACTTACCCACCTTGTGATGGTGCGACCAACTGACACATTTCCATGACGTCCCACTTTGAAATGTCGCCTGAATAGACGTTGTGTGACAACTATAGAATCATTATTCTTGAAATACGTTTCAACAGCGAAAGCATGATGTTCAGCCGTCCAGCTCGCCATGTCGAACAAAAAACAAAATGGCAGCTCATTAATATAAGAATGCCGCGTCATCGACTGCGCATTGATACATGACGTCATTGTGCGACACGTGGAAAATTGCGCTATGAACGCTGCCGCACCCTGTATTACGCATTTTAAATTATTCTCAGATTTTCTCTATAGGGCTTTTCTGTTTTTTTTTGTTTTTTTTTTGTTCCAAAAATCTGCTTCAAAATATTTTTCCTCGTGTCGAAAATCATTCAAGGAATGTTCTCATTACCCCCGAGAATTTATTTGGTGTCATCTTTCTTGTTATTTTCCAGCAACGGAGGACTAACCAATGCAGGTCAAGTTCCTCAGTCTTGTAACCTGGCGTGAGGTTCAGATTCGGTGACATGACGTCGAAAAAAACGATTCATAATTTCCTCACCACTGGAAAGTCGCATTTATTTGTTTATTTGAAATTCGATCCATGCCATATGGCTCGAATTTTAAATAAATGAATGGGCATATACTTCTAAATAATTGTGCAACGCAAAATTAAATGTACAGACGCTACTGATCGATCTCAAAAATTCTGCAGCAGAAAATAGAAAATATTCCACTTCGGATAAACTCCTTGCCAATTTTCTTGGTGTCAACAGGAAGGAATCATCGCTAATTACAGTTTTGATGTTCTGCCGTTGGTATTAGCGACGACTGTTCGCGATAACTCCAGAAATAGGCCATAATCTACGGCATTAATCTTTCTGAACAGACGACTGCGCAAAAGGAAAAGTGAAGCTGGGATAACGTTAATGGTAGCAGCTGCAAATTCCACAAAGATTGCTTTTTTTTTACTTCTCTCGCGCTTTCTCTGCTTTTCTCGCGCCATGAGACTTTTAAGCCTCCGTCTAAAAAACCTGGCATTTGTCTCAGTGAGAGTAATAAATAGTAAATTTAAGTTTTGTACTAGGAAATTGAAAAAAAAAAAAAAAAAGAAAAAGTTCTTTATTCGGGACTGCCGGAACTAAATTAATAGAGACAGAGAAAAAGAACGAAAGAAAGGAAACGGAAATATTTTTTTCGTAATGCGAGCATTCGTTTTGGATGTCAGGTGTACACCTGTTTTGAGATGAAAACTTTCACACGTAAGAAATATCTGTGGGTTCCTTTTTGCATGTTTGAATTTGATCTCAAACAAGGGGACTGGCATATCTTAACTTGAACTCAAAACCAACCAACTGACACGTCAAAAACTTTCAAAATATGGATTTTTAGGAACATTTAACAAACCTGTGCCTTGTATTTAGCAATATTGTATAATTAATCTTGCTACCCGTAGCAACTTCAATGCACTTCATAGGCGCTGACTTCAGAAAATTTCGAGGGGTGCTGAAATTTAAAAGGCAGGTACCGTTTCTAGTGCTGAAATTTTAGATGTTTAAATGGACCTTGTCTTGAGTGCAAACGCGAATAAACCGATACATGATTTCATGATAAAAATATTACATTTTTTTATAGCAACCAAATTCTTGAACCCGATTTTAATTCTGCCGATTTAATTTTCTGTAATGTGCGCACAAGAGCTCCTATAATTTTTTTTTTCTTTTGGACCAAATTTGAGCATTTTGTTGGGGACTACTTCCAGAAAATCAAACCTGTTGAAAACGGCAGAGATTGGTAGTATATATTGTACACTGGTGTGCAAAAATGAAGGACGAAGAGGAGAAATTAACATAACAGCGGCACGAGCAGGAAGAACGGACCGAAAGACCACTCAAGAGATAGACTAGGGTCCTGTACGGTAGGGCATGTGCATATATGCAGCATGATGTAGGGGGGTAGTGTCGGAAGGGTATAAAGCACACGGGCGGTGTACGCTCAGCAATTCAGAGCCGCGAATGGCTTAGTGGTTAGCGAGTCAGACTATCAATGCAAGGTCCTCAGGTTCGAACCTGGGCTGATCTTTCAGAGATGGTGTGGTTTACTAATAATCGCTGAATATCCGCCGTGCATCGTACGAGCACGTTAAGTGACGGCCCCCAGGCTGGACCCACTGGTTAAATGGGCATCCTTTCCTATAACCCTCCTGAAATTCTCTCACCCCTCTATGTGCAACATCGTACTTGTACGGTGGCGCCATCTACTGTACTCTAATCTCACTACAAACTGTTCTGTCAAAGTCGCTAGACTTGCTCTCATTCCTTCCGCTTCTGTAGCCTGCCCAAAAGGCGATCTCGCTGTAGGTGGCTGGGACCTAAACTCTACTCACTGTGGACGGAAGTCCTACAAGAAAATGACAAATACAGGAAACGCTCAGCAATTCGATGAAAGCTATTGCACGGTGTACATCGGTTTGAACGACGTCGAGTTGCTGCCACCGTGTGATATGGCCAACAGGTAATCCAGTAGACGACATCTGGACGACTTTACTCGAGGTCGCGTTATTAGGAATTTGGAAGAAGGTCGAAGTGTGACTAGTGTGGCCGGGGAGTTCGGGATCGCTCACAGCATCGTTTCACGAGCTTGGAGAGCATTTCAAACGAGAGGAACAGCTGTCCGAGAGTTTAGCAGTGGTGGTCCACGAGCACCCACGGCGGCGGACGACCGGTATATTGTTCTACAGGCGATAAGAGACAGACGGTAGACAGCGGGAGAAATCGCATGGCACATGCAGCAGACAACTGGACGTCCGTTATCGCGTTTTACCGTGGCCAGGAGTCTGTACAAAGGTGGTCTATTTGCAACGACCAGTACGATGTGTGCCGTTAACGCCTGCTCATCGGAGACGGCGGTTTCTGTGGTGCCAGGAACACAAGAAATGGGCACACCAGCAATGGGGTCGAGTTCTCTTTACGATGAGAGTCGAATTAGTCTGACGAGCGTTTCTGGACGTATACACATCTGGAGAGAGCAGGGAACACGCAATCACACCTCCAACATCATCAAAAGGGACCGGTTTGGAGGTGGCGCAGTTCTCGTTTGGGGCGGTATCATGCTTGGTACCCTTACTGACCTCCACACTTTCCAAGGAGGTCCAGTCACTGGTGTCCGCTATTGTACCGAGGTTCTCCTGCCTTAGGTGCGTCTGTTTAGAGGTGCTGTTGGTCCTGAGTTCCTCTTTATGGACAACAACGCTACACCTCATCGTACAGTGGCTGTCGCAAAGCTATTGGAGAGTGAAGATATTCAACGCATGGATTGACCCGCAAGGTCCCCGGACCTAAATCCAATTGAACACGTATGGGACCTTCTCGGGAGACGCTTGGCAGCACGTCACCAGCCGCCAGCAACGATTCCACAGCTGCGATTGGCGCTACAAGAGGAATGGGCCGTGATGCCTCAACAGCTCCTTGACAACCTGGTCCTCAGCATGGACAGACGTTGCAAATCCTGCAACGCAGTCAGGGGTGATCATATCCCTTATTAAAGACTGGATTTTTCTTGGCAGCCGCCTGAAATATGGACATTTCTGTCTTCTGTCCAGTTGTGCTCGAAGCTACATTTTCAATAAAGTGCCTTTGTATCCTTTGGATTCCTTGTTTGGACGGTTTTGCTCACTTGCCCCATATTCTTACGTCTTGGGCATCTTATGGTAATGATTTGAGTCGATGTGGAGCACTTCTGCACGACGCTACATTCGAAAAACCGTCTTATCCTTAATTTTTGCACGCCAGTGTATCATTAGTTAAAACAGACCGTAGGCTAATAGCGATCTTTGAGCAGCTCTCTTTAGCAGTAGCAAAAAACTGACGTGTTCAGTGTTGGAACGGTACGCATTTCATAATCTTTGCATTGTATTATTTTCCTTGCTATTGTTAGCATTCAACGTATAACGCAGCATATAGCACAATTACATTTTTGCTTTGACGAACAAGTGTAATTTGGAAATCTCCACTTCCAACCTCCCATCATTCATCTTGCAGTCCATGTGAATCGATTATTATCGATTTGGCATATCACTCGTACGTGGATTGATTGGTGTTATTATTGGTGACTGCTTATATGTTTTATAAAACTAAGGAGAGAAAAAAGTATCGACAGAAGTATGTCAAACAAACAATAACTGCAACAACAACAGCAAAAGAAAAAAAAAAAGAGCTTTTCAAAATTATCCTTTGAGCGAGAAAAGATCATTCCGCGTCACTCCCAATCTGTCGCAGTCTTGCTGTGTGTCTTCTGCTCTCGGACGGCCATTCATTAGTCCCGCTCTGACATTTATGGTTTTACGACCCTACCGAAGCTCATTGCGCGTATGGTGAGTTGCTGACAACTTACTGATGTGCAAGAAATGTGATTGCGAAAAAATCGGTAGCTTTAAACAATTAGGAAGGTAGAGTACATACCCCATCCCACACCCCTGATTTCTCGCTTGCTTGGCTGTCTTATTTCTTAAGGGTTTATTCGGTGTCGGTAGTTAAAACACGATTTTTTGAAGGTATTGTTTTTTCATAGAAACCAAATATTTACGCTATATTCCGATTATCTCGTTTAATTTTACGTAAAGTGGAACTAAATATTTAAGTATGAATCCAGTACATATAACAAATATTCGGAGGAGTGCGGAGCAACCTTCAAATGATTTCAAAGGGTGCTCAAGCCCCTGAGCATCCGCGTAGTTGGCACCAGTGATGCACTTATCCCATGACAGTCAAGAAACGTTTGTTCTCGATAATCAAAGTTTCTATCGTATCCTGCAAACTTCTACGCACAGTTGGAAACGGGCAAAATTTTTTGCACCCAGACGTCACATAATTGGACCCGATCCGGATCTGTAACTAACCCGGGCCCAACCCAGACAAATCTGCTTTGAACTATAACACACACTGAAGAGCAATTGAATTAGAGACAGCTGGAGTTATGCAAATGTGGCGCTGTGGGCGGCCCTATAAACGGAAACGACATGACGTATGCAGCGATCCGACAATATAAGGAGTGATGCGACGGGAATCAGTAATAGTCGGACGCAGTATGAGTAAGAGCAAGGTTCTAAGCGCATTTGAACGTGGGTAAATTGTCGGGGCCCGACGAATGGTCCACTCCATCTCGGAAGTCGTGCAGGCATTGGGATTTTCACGAGCCACTGTGTCACGGATGCACCGTGAGTACATCGAATCCGGTAAAACCATCGCTGCAAGGGCCAACTGCCGTGGACAACAGCGTGCGGATGAGCGGGGTCATTGTCGGCTAGCTCGCATTGTCTCTGCGGATAGACGGACCACAGTGCAAGGAATCACTCGGCAGTTTGACGCTGGTGCACAAAAAACGTGCAAGCAGCCACACCATCCAGAACCATCTCCTCGCTATGGGGTACAGAAGCCATCGTCCCACGAGGGTACCGCTGCTGACCGCACATCACAGAGTGCAAAGATTAGCATGGCACGGGAACATCGCCACTGGACCCTAGACATATGGGAAAATGTTGCCTGGACTGATGAGTCGAGATTCATCTTGGTACATGCGGATGGCAGGATACGAGTGTGGCGCAAACCACATGAAGCGATGGATTCTTCTTGCCAGCAGGGTACTCTTCAAGCTGGTGGGGGTGGCATTCTCTCCTGAGGACTGTTTACGTGAACTGAAATGCGACCCCTGGTACGTGTGACATCGTCCCTCACAGGTCAACGTTACCGGGATATCCTGGACTGCCATTTGCTCCCGTTTGTGCGTCTTCAACATCCCTTGGGGACCTCATCCTGCAACAAGACAATGCACCGTGCCATCGCTCCCGAATTGTATCCGAATGGTTGGATGAACACTCCACCGACGTGACCTAGTTTCCTTGGCCAGGTAGGTCACCTGACCTCAATCCCATTGAGCACATCTGGGATGCCATCGAGAGAGATGCTCGAGGTTTTGATCCCCCTCCATCAAATGTTCGTGAACTGTTGGAGCTTGTTCAGAGATCATGCCAACGCTTCCGGTGTCTTGTCGAGTCCATGCCGAGACGAATCTTCGCCGAAATCAGGGCGAAAGGTGGTGCTACACGTTACTAGACAGGTATCTCTAATTCAATTGCTCTTCAGTGTATTTATCGATTGCTCTCTCTAATAGAACTTTAAGTAGAATTTTTCTGTTGATGCTATCAAAAGCTTGTTTAAAATCCACAAAGCAGCAGTACAGCTCTTTATGGTCTTCCCAACTGAGTTCTGCTACTACCAATCGATCTCCAGAAACAAATCGTCTTCGACGTCAATTCCAAGACCCGACCTTACTCTCCAAAACTAAGTATTTCTCTATCCCCTTCTACTTCAAAAGTGTATCTTCTATCTTAAAACTTCCGAAAATTTCACTACCCACTTAAACAGATTTCAGAGTTAATCTCATGTGGGTGCTACCTGCCACATCCTTAAATTTGTGTTTCACTCATTAACGCACCTTCGAGATAATCTCATCGCCACACCAGACAGGTTCAATACACTTCAAATACTTATGTACAAAGCCGATTGTAATTCGACTAATCGCGTGTATCTGACAGCAACCGCCTTAAACATGCTGATTTCGTCCGCTCTGCCCCAAAATGGCACGAACAACAACAACAACAACAACAAAATTCCACGTGGGAATGAACATATAATATTGGGTTGATGCATACGTTCATGCCGTTTTATTTCACGAGTGTTTCCCAGGTCAGTAGTGACGGTGCAGATGGCCAGTTGTATATCAAAATGTAGCCAGTAATATCGTGTATCTAAATCATATTGCGTTGTGTGATTGTGGCTAATGGTTTTTTGGCTTTCAGGTCCGGAAGTACGGAGTGTCAAGTAGAGAGGAATGAACATTTCCGCCATCTGCTCCTCTACGAGTTTAACAAGGGATCCACAGCCACCGATGCTTTTCGACGAATTTGTGTTGTGCATGGGGAGGATGCTATTGCTCTCCGAGGACAGCCCGCAAATGGTTTGAGCCGTTCCGAGGTGGCAATTTTTCCCTCAACGACTCTCCACGCTCAGGTTGTCCATCTCACTTTGATGAAGATCGTCTGAACCATCTCATCCGCTTGGATCTGCGTCAAACCACACGCGAATTGGCCACTGAGATGGACTGTGATCAGGTCACAGTGGTGCAACACATGGAACGTATGGGAAAGGTCCAGAAATTAGGGTCTTGGGTGCCTCACACTCTCACCAAGGACAACAAAAATCAGCGTGTTGCCTTGCTCGCCTGCTATCGCGAATGTTCTCAGCAACACAAACCCTTTGTGTCACGTATTGTTACTGGAGATGAAAAGTGGTGCCTGTACGTGAATTTCGGGCATCGGAGGGAATGGTTAAGTCCAAACGAGAAGCCCACTCCACGTCCAAAGCATGGCCTTCATCCTGCGAAGATCATGTTGTGTGTCTGGTGGGGCATGAAAGGCATTATTTACTGGGAAATGCTGCTGAGGAATCAGACCATCAACGCTGCATTCTATCGTGATAAACTCCGCTGTGTGGACGGAGCAATTCCGCTAAAACTGCCACATCGATGCTATGGGGTCCTCCAACATAATAACGCACGCCCTCAAGGTGCAAACATGACCAAA
Source organism: Macrothele yani (assembly GCA_039090855.1). Lineage (NCBI taxonomy): Eukaryota > Metazoa > Arthropoda > Arachnida > Araneae > Macrothelidae > Macrothele > Macrothele yani. The sequence continues at coordinate 34,256,194 of CM077029.1, forward strand.
ATGGCCATTCAGGACATGAAATGGGAGATCCTTCTACATCCGGCCTATTCCCCAGATGTCGCCCCTTTAGACTACTACCCGTTCTGATCTCTGTCGAATGCAATCCGTTGCAGAACGTTCAATAATGATGTTCATCTCCAGAATTTCCTTGATGATTTCTTCGCAGCAAAACCAGCACGCTTTTTCAAGAATGACATTGCAGACCTATCTGGGACACCATCGTAAACAAAGGGGGAGGAGGGGATACATAGTTCATTGATTCCGTTTTCCCTTCTGGTATAATACATTCCTGTAGTGCGGTGTAAAAAACGGCATGAACTTATGCTTCAACCCAATACATATTTACAATTATTTTTCATGACCTGGGGGTTAACTTATCTTACAGTGATTAATACTACTGACGAGCAACAGTCTTAAATAGTTGCCTAGATAACATGGTGACACATGTGACCACGTATTTTACATATAGTGACGTTTGCATTCATCTGCATAAAGGTTTCTAATAGTGTATGAAACGGATTGTATTTTTTGTTTTCGGATAAAGGAGAAGATTACGGAAATTTAAAATTTTCTTTTCCAGGTTTTTTTAGTCTCTTTCTCACGTTTTCCTCGGGAGTAGATATAAATGCATGTTACATTTGTTACTGTATCTTGATTTTTATGAAATGCATTGGAAAAATTTGTTTTGCTTCAGATTGAGAAAAGATTGTTATTTTGTACCCGCGTGTGTTTCTGAAACAAAAATAGTTATAATTTGCGCAGAATCTGTTTTCCAAATCCTGCTTTAATTTGGTCACGTGATTTGACCAAACCGGTGAAAGCCAGATGTGCATAACGTTCCAGCGCAAACACGACTACGACCGCTCAGCGGCAGACGCGAAATCTGTCTTCTACAAGAACTGCACGCGTAACAAAATGGCTACCTCAACTGACGATATTCTTGCCACATAAAATGTTCCTCCGTCACGGCAGAAAGCAAATAAATCTGCCGGCACGTGCAAGAAAGTAATCAGAAAAGACAGCTGGGTTTCAAGACGTCTTTTGACGTCGTCGGAGAGAAAGGAATGTGACAAACATTAGCTGTTCTCTGCAGACAGGCAAGTTTATGCGTATACGTGATGTGTGCTGAATGGCAGCTGCCAAGTATACGGTTCATGTAAAAATCCAACAATAAAATAAATCGAAAATTTAAATTATCAGCAGGTGTATGTACCTGAATCATAGTTCTTGTTACGGGTCTGTTTTGTACATTATTGACTTGCCTAAGAGGATTAATAACTTAAATAAATGCACACCAACAATGTAACGAATGAAGAATAATTCATGCCCCTCTTTCGTTGACATTTTCAATTCTAGGCTTTTTAGTTCTCAATTTTTTTGTAGTAAAACTTCTGCTATACAGAGCAACAAGAATGCCACCTAACTTCTACAAGAGTCTTAACCTGTCACGCTAAAGGGATTTCGTTTCGTAATATTTTTAAAAGCGTGTAATCAGCGGTTTCTAAGAAATAAATCGAATTTTGCGACACTTAAAGGAAACATTTGCCGCTAGAAAGGTTGGAAAATATAGTCATGCTTACAGCAATATGATGCAAAACTAATTTTGATAAAAGGATTTTCAAAAATGCACATGCAATGTCAAAAGAAAATGCATTGTTGCGCCTCTAGTCGGAAAACAAAGTGCTCAAAAATAAAATATAAATTAAAAAAGAAAGAAATTAGGAATGTTACAGCAGCATGTAAAAAAACAGTATGCATTGTATTACTACGTTCAAAAAGTTCCAGAACTTTTTATATTAAAAAAGAATGAGTACAGATAATGCCTGTTTATGCGGTGTTTCCTTCGAAGTAGTTACCCTGTGCAACTATGCATTTTTGCCAGCGCTCATACAAAGATTTAAATGCAGAATGCAAGCCTTCTTTTGCCACATCCTCCAGTGCCTCCGTGGCAGCTCGTTGCACTTCTTTGGAACTTGAGAAGCGTCGCCCCTTAAGCAAATTCTTTATCCGGGTAAAAACGAAAAAGTCACACGGGGCGAAATCAGGGGAATAAGCTGGTTGTGGAAGAACAGGAATGTGATGTTTGGACAGGTAATCGGACACCAGGAGGGATCTGTGAGCTGGCGCATTATCGTGACGAAGCACCCACGAGTTGGTCTTCCAAAGATCGGGTCGCTTGCGTCTCACTGATTCTCGGAGACGTTTCAGGACGTTGACGTACTCTTCTTTAGTGACTGTACGACCATTTTGAAGGAATTCCTTGTGTACGACCCCCTTGAAATCGAAGAAAACTGTTAACAAGACCTTTCCTTTGGAGCGGTCAGCCTTGAACTTTTTTGGTCTTGGTGACGACGGTGGTTTCCAAACTTTTGATTGTCGGTTGGATTGGGGGTCGTACAGAAAGCACCAAGTCCAAAAAGTTCAAGAAAGCATCAATCGATTACAGAAAGCATCAATCGATTCAAGATATCGGGATCTGAATCCACTGCATCGATGTTATCCCCGCAAACTTGCATGCGCTCATCCATTTTTTCTCGAAGCAGATCCCTCCACTCACAATGACTGAGTCGCTGCAGAACGCATGAACAGGTTGACACAAATGCTGAGTGCTGTGTGTTTCTCGGGTTCTCCAGACACGAAGTCTTCTGTTATCGCAATGTAAGCTGAATCTGGACTCATCGATACACAGACAGCAACTTCAACGTCTGCTTGTCTGAGTCCGTATTGTAGCATTTCGATAGCCCCGACCGTCACATATGCATTGTTCTGTCAGTAGCATTTACAGACGCTTACATTTAAGATACATCTATGCGCATTCACTACTTTGAAGACGAGTTTTCCCTCGTAGATCTTTCTTGCGCTTGCGTACGTGACAGCAATTAGGAACCCGAAATTTGTATACCGTTTCGTTTCGTACTCTCCCAGCTACCATCCTGATCTGACAACCTTCGCATAAACACGCGCTATAAATCGTAATATCCCTAACTTTTTTTAGAAGTGTAGTTTATGAGGAAAATAAGGAGTGTGCATGGTATTGATGATATTAATTGCTACCATTATTTAAATATTTTTTCTATTCCAACTTGTAGGAGAAATCGTCAAATTCAAACGGGAAAATATTTTACATTATCAAAGATGAAAAATATGGTAAACTATTGTTGCGTCTACAAAATTGGATGCCAAAAATAATTTTCGAAATGCGACGTCGAGAAATAGAGGTGGGAAAATATAACGCATTGGGAAAAAATGAAATATGTCGAATGCCCAGTCGATGTGAAAACAATTTTTCAAATCGAACTTAGCAAACAGAAAAACTGTGTGTTGAACGAAAAAAAAATTTAAAATCGTTTTTGGTCGTAAAAACAAATAACTATCGGACGCAAGAAGAATTTTTCAAAGGGGACTCTTAACTAAAGTACCAAATGTAAATTAAAGATTTACGTCACTTTACAGAAATACACACATTCGCCTCCTAGCGGTAGGAATACGCTTCTTGTTCATAGTTCCAGCTATCTGAAAAACAACAACAACAACAACAAAATAACCTCTAATTCCACTTAAAGAAATGCAGATATCTTGGCAATCATGAAAACTATCTTTACGCCCACTTGTGAGTCACTAAAATTTGAAAGTGCATGAACCGCAATTCGACCAGAGTATTAATCTCTGACAGTCAAGAAGTGATACGTACTTTTTTTCGAGAGTTCAGTTAAAAAACAGGGGCATACTAATAATGCATGGCTTTGTCTGCCCATCTTTTTTGGTTTATGATTTCTGCGCTAGGGTAGCGAAAGCAATTCTTGCAATTCTTTTTCTAGACAATAAAGTTTTTTCGCACATCTACACAGTGTATAGTAAAAAACAGAGAATGTCGATATGAGTGTGTTTCTGTGTCAGCCATAACTTTTCGGGAAATCGTGGTAGACTGAAATATCTGCCAGATTGTTTTTCATTGATGCCCGCGTTGTAGTGGCCAGTTTCAAGTCGAAGTTCCAAAGGGGGACTTGATATTGGGTGTGAGCATAAGTTCTACCCGTTTTTGTAGGCTACGAAGAAAGCAGAACACAACAAATAACGAACCTAGGATTCTACATAATTGCCATCATTCTGTATGACCTCTTGCAATCTGTCCATGAGTAGGTGAAACCCACGTCGGAAAAACTCCTGTGTTTTAGAGTCAAAAAAGGCATGTAATGCCGTTTTCACATCGTCCACATCATCGAAGATTTGGAGAGCGAAGGCGTTCTGTAATGATCGAAAAAGGTGTTAGTCCGTATGTGCCAGGTCAGGGGAATACGCCGGGTGAAGTAACACGTCCCAACCAAAGTCCAGTAACTTTTGCCGAGTGATTGAAGCAGCATGAGGTGTTTGTCGTTATCATGATGAAGGATCGCGCCTTTGCGATTGACGAGAGCTGACCGCTTCGATGTCCGTTGTTTTCGCAATCTGTCCAACTGTTGGCAGTAGAGGCCAACATTTATCTTTCGGTTAGGTGTGAACACCTCCCAGTGGATTATTCCCTAGACATCCCACCAAACACTCAACAAAACCTTTATGGGATGCAGTCCTCCTTTTGAGGTCGATGGAGCAGGCTCCTCACCTTGGAACACAGTCCGTCGACGCTTTACATTAGGGTACAGTACCCATTTCTCACCACCTGTTACAATTCGTCCCAAAATCGGTTCATTTCTGTGACGAGAAAGCAAAGAAACACAGGTACGGATTCTCTCCTCTTGTTGAATTGCAGAAATTTGGTGCGTAACCCAGTTATCGAACTTGATGATGAACCCAAGCTCATGCATCCGTCTTTCAACTGTTGTTCTGTGAACCGACAACATTTCCGCTAATTCCTTAACGGTTGGATGTGGGTCATTTGTTATGGCTTGGTCCACAACCTGGTCAGAAACCACTGATGGACGTCCAGGTCGTGGTTGATCTTTACAGCTTCTGTTTCCGTCACGGAATTTCCGAAACCAACGGCAACATGTGCTATATCAACTGCATCCTTCCCATACACTTGACAGATGTTGCGGCACGCCGCGGCTGCAGTACTGCCTTTATCTAACTCGTACATTAAACAATGTCTAATGTGCTCCTTATCGCATGCCATGTTACACCGTCCGTGATTTCCGTTACGAATGACTTACTCGGACAAACTTACTGCCTCTATATGTTCTACTGCTCCACGCTTTATCGGCCGAAAATTCGGCATAGCAGTGTCATCAGTGATGTAACTACTCCGATAGCAATTTGCATCTATTACAAAAACGGGTAGAACTTTTGCACACACTCAGTAGAACCAAAATATTTGCTATACTATGCTGTTTCTACGGGAATCAAGAAAGAAAGCTGAGAACAATATGAGAACTTGAACGTGAGTGTGCGCACCGGTGCTGGCGAGTTCAGGGTGTGTCGTAGTAATGACAGATTGAATGACAATAAACATTGGTGAGAACGAACCATTCACCATTCACGTTGAAGAGCTATTCATTGGAATCGTTCACTACTATGGAAGAAAAAAACTACAATTCGATTTGGCGCAACCTCAATTCAGGAACTGCTTTTCGAAAGCGAGTCAGCGACGTAAAACGGGGTACAGCAACATGCTAGCAGAGACAACACATTTTTTAGGGACATTTTGCTTCCAGTCTTTCGATAGTAGGACATTTCCCTGCCTTTCATGTCAGCTATAATTTCCCTTACACGTTTCATGCCGTTGATATTACTTTTTTAGACAAATATTCTAGTAATTGTAAATTCACTTTTTAAAGGCATGAAAGACTATTACTTTTAAAATCAGTACAACGAAATCCTAAAACCACTTCATTTTTAAAAATCTTTAGAAATTACGCGGATCGACGCATAAGAGAATTGATACTGGATAATGAGCCAGCAAATAGAGTTCAATTTCTTTGTGCACTCAACTGCTCACAACGTACAAATGTCAGATCTTTTATCCTGTAAATGGAAAAAGACTTTGCTGTTTCTAAGCCTTTTTAGCTTCAAGGAAATTTATTTGCATCTCGAGCTTTTGTCAAATAAACTGAAACTTAGACATGAGTCTTTTGTATTTTAAGTAAGTGTTTTCGCAAATAGAGTGTATGTCAAATAAACTAATGTTTTAAATGTAAGGGTTTATTGTATTTTAAGCAAGTGGTTTCACAATTACAGTGTTTATCAAATAAACTAATACTTAAAAATAAGAGAGTCTTCTGTACTTAAGTAACTAGTTTTGTTTGTCTAATAAATTAATACTTAGATATGAGAGCTTGTGTTTTAAGTAAATGGTTCTGTAACTAAAGTTTTTGTCTAATAAGTTAATACTTATTAGACAAAAACTTTAGTTTTATCAAATAACTAATTCTTAGACATTAGTCTTCCGTATTTTAAGTAAGTGGTTTCACCACCAGAGTGTTTATCAAATAAACTGATACTTTGACACGAGTCTTTTGTATTTTAAATAAATGATTTTACATCTCGAATAACAAACCAGTTCGTAGACATAAGTCTTTTGTATTTTAAGTAACTAGTTTTACATCTACAGTGTTTGTCAAATAAAATAGTACTTAGGCATGAGAGTCTTTTGCATTTTAAGCCAGTGGTTTCACACAACTAGAGTGTTTGTCCTTTTGTATTTTAAATAAATGGTTTCACAACTAGAGTGTTTGTCAAATAAACTAATACTTAGACATAAAGGTTGAGGAAACATATATTTGTCCGCGCCCCTTCACTCCGGAGTAAGTTACTCTTCCAACTAAGTTACACGGACGGAATGTATCGCTGCAGATTTGTCGTCTTGACACGTGCTTGTACACAATATTTGGTATGTAGAGAAGTGAGCCTAGGTAGAGTAGCTGAGGCATACAAAGCTGTTTTTCTTCGACAAAGTTATGTATCTTGTTCAAGGTGTACCCTTCCTCAGTGGCCAATTCGATGACGTTTTTTGGTTCGCGTTGTCTGGAAGTGACATCGGAGGAGACGGCAAAGGCTATTCTAATTCCAGAACGGAAAAAAGCTGTCTTGTGATCAACGGGGCTGAATGAACAGCGGAGCAGCATATACAGGGTTGTTCAAAATGATTCATCTGAGTTGTTTTTTTATTGGAGGTCTAACGACAACCGTGAGCAACTCAATGAGCTATAAGCAGTCGCCCGTCCGTAATTTAGGGCCACTGGTTCCAGGGAAGGGAGAGAGTCAGAGACGTAAGACAAACACAGCATCCATGCCGCAGCAGGATTCGAACCCGGACCCTTTCGGACGAAAGATCAGAGGCCATCGCTTAAACCCCTGCGGCGGCACATGCGATTTCAAACGACTATGTTTATTAAGTTTATAAATACAGAGTGAGTAATGGTACATCAAACAAAAGAAAAACTGCACGAGTTTTGTCTCTCACCTTATGAGTGCTCTATGTGGCATGGTTTTTTTTTTTTTTTTTTTCATTGGAGTTTTAACGACCACCGTTAGCAACTCAATGGGCTATAAGCAGTCGCCCGTCCCTAATTTAGGGTCACTGGCTCCAGGGAAGGGAGAGAGCCAGTGCCGTAAGACAAATACAACATCCATGCCTAACCGGGATTCAAACCCGGACCCCTTACGGACGAATGATCAGAGGTCAGCGCCTTAGACCACTGCGCCACCAGGGCGGCGTGGCATGGTTTAGTTACACGAGCAACGTCGCGTCGGGACAACATTCTATTTCTTCCCATACTCGCTTCAGCATGTCCGTTGTCACTGATACCACAGCAGTAACAATGCGTAGGGTTGTAGGCAAGGATGGCGCGTACACGGTATCCTTAGTGTACTCGCAAAAGAAGTCAGACGGCGGTGAGCTAAGTAGCCAGCTGTAGAGCATCAAGTCATTGGGTCCACTGCAACCAATCCAAACGCGAGGCAGCACCAATCCACGGTCACCATTTTCGCACAGACTGTCTGTCCAAGGAGGTTATATTACTGAAGACACCACTGGCTCTGCCGCCATGGGTCACATCTAATCTGTGGTGTGACGTCACAAGCAGGCAAAAACGAACTAAATTATACCGTTGATAAAACAGTAAGCTTGTGTATCATTGATAAAGATTATTAAAGTACTCATTTTGTCTGTTTATACGCTTAGAAGCTTTTGTCCTATTGGTTTCAAACCAGCTTCTTTTCTGCGGCTGCGTCGTGCCGGCTCATGACGTCATTTGCAGCACGGACGGTGACTTATGGCGGCCAATACTGGGTGGATAGGAGTGGTGTGTCCAGTAATATAACCTCTTTGTGTCTGTCGCGAAGCCACAGCGACAGTAAGCCCTCTCGCGGTACCATGTATAGTGACAGACTGCGCACGGGTAGTAGCTGCCATTGAGCCGCGGTGGTCCCAACTTGAGAGCCATCAGATCACGTGACATTAGGCTGAAGTTATTTCGCGCTATCCAGTTTCAATGCTTTCTTATGACCTGGCAGGCTACTTTTAAATATATCCATTTAGTAAATCATGTTACGCAACAAGTGCGTTTTTCAGGAATAATTAAGCTGAGGATATATTCTTAAGAAATTGTCATTTATAGAAATTTAATTGCAACAATTTCGGAGTTACCAGATGAGTCGTTAGGACGAAGGAGGTCATTTGTTTAGAGTATTCTTGTATGAACCGGCTACGTTTGTACTTTATGTAAAGTGTTGTTCACATTAATAATTTATGATACAGAGCCACAGTATATAATAATGTGATAAATCCATAAGTATACAGTTAAATACTACGTAAAATATACGGAAATAACGTTGCTGTACTCAGAAAAACTTTACTTTTGTAAAATTTGTACCGATGTGCATAGGTAGACTATTATAGGCCATGATTAGAACACTGCGATGAATATTTGTGAAAAATTTAGAACACGTAGATCCATTTCTTAATGCGAATGACTATATTATTACTTTAAGAGGCACAGGTTTCTAGATTAGGAATTGAACCTCAATATTGATTATTTCTTTCCGTACAGGATAATAATTACTGCAAATATGGAAAACTCAGGCGGAATGGTGGCCCATACAACCGTAATAAAAATTTATTACAGATTGGAATCACGTTATTGCCACAGAGGCATAGAATCTGATTAATAATTTAATTCGTTTCTCACTGGTTAAAAGTTGTAGAACTTTCTTTTAACATTTTTGACTAAGATCACGTGACATTCATTACCTTTTCTGATGTCGGAGCCATAAATTGTGACGTCATTCGCAGTCTACCTGTATTTAAGGTCTATGGCGGTAACCTACTAAAACTTGGAGATTTCTTCTTTCATTTTGTGTATGATAAAGTTAAGTCATACACGGTTTATAGGTATGGATTATGCTCTTTTGAGAGAATCATTTTGGATAATCCTGTATTAGCAGAATAACTGAGCAGTTTGCAGCAAAAGAAGGGCAGCTCCATTTTTGGTCGATTTTTTACGCTTTCCAACCGTAGGTTGAAGAAGCGTATATGCTCCAGCTTTGTCTGTCTGTCCGTCCGCACGATAACTCACGTAAAAGCGGTTCAATTTCGATGAAATTTTAGTATGTGGTAGGGGACCACCTGGGGACGAACCCTATTGAAAATGGACGAAATGAGGTCAAAGGTCACGACATAGAAGCAGGATTAATTTCATTGCCCTTATGCTTCATAACTTGCGTAGAAATGGTTCGATTTCGATAAAATTTTAGTATGTTCTAGGGGACCACCTGGAGACGAAACCTACTGAAATGGGAGAAATGAGGTCAAAGGTCACGACATAGGAAGGATATCCATTCCATTGCCCTTATGCGTCATAACTTGCGTACAAATGGTTCAATTTCGATGAAATTTTAGTACGGTAGGGGACCACCTGGCGACGAAGCCTATTGAAAATGGGCGAAATGGGGTCAAAGGTCACGACGTAGGAGCGCGATCCATTCCATTGCCCTTATGCATCATAACTTACGTAAAAATGCTTCGATTGTGACAATACTTTATCACGTTGTTTCGGAGGTACACTGAACCAGTTCTGTTCAATATCATCGAAATGGGGTTATAGGCCAGGACACAGGAGTCAGATTTATTCCACAGCCATTATCCTCATAACCTGAATAAAAATGCTTCTATTGCGACAAAACTTTAGTATCCTGTTCCGGAGGTATACTGAACCAATTCTGTTTAATATCATCGAAATGGGGTCAAAAGTCAGGACACAGCAGCGGGATTTATTCCACAGCCATTATCCTCATAACGTGAGTAATAACTTGAGTAATGATTTCTGGTATGTTGGAAAGCGTATCATAATCAATGCATTGCATGATTTTACTAACTTGTTACTTAACACCTTTATTAATCGAAGAAAAATATGCCGGACGGATTGGTTCAAGAACTAGGCAGATCCGATATTAAATGGGTGAGATGTTAATGTTTTGGGAGCTCCCCATCACCGTTTGGTGTAAGTACGATGCAGGCCGATGAATAGATTGTAATATTTCATATGTTTATTCACAAAGAGATTTGTAATGTTGTTTAGTAGTCATTAAACACATTTTATTAACATTATTTAGTTTTTCTCTCCTTTACTAAATGCAAACTTTAACGAAATTTATGACATTTTGGTGGCATAACTGGGCAGCTCCAATTTTTTTTTATTTATCCTATACTTATTTTAGGTACAAAACATTCAGAAAACATATATATTTATTAGAGATAATGTTATCTTTAGAGTGGGGAATTTTTTGCCAATCTGAGATAAACCATAATTTTTATAAACAGTTTTTTCTTATTTCCCACAAAATGTCGAAAAGAGAGCCGCCCTCCCCCCCCTTTTTTTTTTGCTGCAAGCTCCTCAGTTGCTAAAATACAGCGGCCGTTCCATAAAAACTGAGAGTAAAATCACACAAAATGAAGAAGTATAGGTACAGCAAAATATATGTTATTCTTTCTCAAAGTATCTTCCCTCGGATGATATGCAATGGTCCTATTGTTCAGTCCGCTTTTCAAAGCATGTGGCGAAGGCATTTTTTGGAAGCTACTTTAGCGACCCCTGCACAGCTTGAATAACGTCAGCATCTGTGTTGAATGTTGCGCCACGGAACATCTCCTTCATTGTTGGAAACAACCAGAAATTGCACGGGTCGAGGTCAGGACTGTAGACTGGCTGTGGCATGATTCTGATACTGTATTTCGTAAGAAACTGTTGAACACAAGCAGCCACATGTCGGCGGGCGTCATCATGGTGTAGGGTCTACTTGCCCACCAGTTCCGGTCGCTTAATCGATATGTGTCGTCGTAGATGCTTCAAGACTGAAATAATACTCAGCATTGACGGTAATTTGTGGAGAAACGGCATGTTGGTAGACTACACCTTTATGATCAAAGAAAATTGTCATCATCACCTTCCCAGCTGATTTGGTTTGACGGACGTTTTTCGGAGGAGGCGATTCTGTGTGTTTCCAGACAATCGTTGCACTCTTCGTGAGGGGGTCGAAATAGTGTACCCATGTTTCATCGGCAGTTATTACTGTGCTTAGAAAGTTTGGATTCTTTACAATCATTTGTTTCCACTTCATGACGCACCTGAACTCTTGCTAACAGATGTTATCTCGTCAGGTGATGATGTACCCATCTGGGACGTACACGATGCAGCAATAATTTGTCGCGTAGAATGCGGAATGCCGACATTTTTGAAATATTAGTTGACGTCGCTATGTCTTCATACGTCATTCGTCGATCTTCTTGAAGATTGTCCAACACTTTCAGGTCGACCAGGCCTAGGAGCGAGTTCTGCCGACAAACACTCTTTTTTGAAATCATGGTGTCATTTAAAAATCGTTGCCTCACCCAAACATTTATCTCTGTAAGCTTGTTTCATTAAATCAACTGTTTCTGGAGCCATTCTGCCCAAACGATTACAAAATTTTATCGCACAACGTATTTCACTTTTAAACTCTGAATCACTCACCTCCATAGCTGAATGGCGAAATGCAGACGTATCTTAAACAACTGCGCAAAAACAAAACAAAATTCGTCTGCCACGGCTAATAACTGTTGCCATAGATACTTCCTTAATTCAGTTAGTCGTCTGCGTGTTTACTTTTCTACTTTGCACTGTTGCCAATTAAAAAAGATTTACTCTTAATTTTTATGGAACGGCATTTGTAGTTTTAATATTTTAAGCATAGTTGGTGTTCAGTTCCTCGTTATTAATTAGGTAGAAACGATGTTTCGCAATATACGCGAATTTACTGCCATCAATACAAAACGCTGTCACAAGATTAGCTCACTCTTTGATCTTCTTAATACTGTATACCATAAATCACTCAACTAATATTGCACACGGAGCTCTTATTTCAAAAACCTTTACTTTCGTTGCTCGCCCTTTGACCCCCTGTCAGGATTGCGATTATTGGGAGAAAATTTGTTGCGTCAAGTCTAAAAAAATCTTTAACGGGAAGATACCAAATTTTTATACGAAGTGAGAAACTCAAAATGAAGGTTAAATTAGAGGTATGCGTCACAAGTCCTGTCTGGCATTTGGCAGGAAAATGAAAACGCATTTGGAGTTCAGGGCAAATGAAAACAAAAGCTTCTGATAAATGTATTCACAAAACACTCCAACCGAAGCTAAACGTTGCCTAAACATAAAACGAAATCTGCATCAAAGTAGTTGGCTTTGTTTTTGCTTTTCACGAGAGCAAAAACCGCTGACGCAGTGAAAACCATAACCGTACCCTATGGCAGTTGCAAACCGCTGCTGCAAAGTATGATTGTCGTGCATTAATTTTATTCAACATCGTTCGAAATTTCGTTTTCGCAATGTCGTTCCACTCTGTGGACATGGAATTATGACGAAAATTACTAAACGTTATGTCTCTGAGGGATAATAAAAACAGATACGATGTTGTTCGATTAGTATTCCATTGTTTTCAACATCATTTTAACTTTTAGTTGATTCTACATCGTTATGGTAGAAAGATCGCTTCAGCTAAATATCTGACCCGAATTCTTATTGAAAAATGTTTCTGGAAAGAGGCTAAATTACTTTCTCTACTCGGGGGCAAGGCATTTATTTTTAAATTGTTTCAAAGCGCGAAAGCAGCACAAATAGGAAGAGGGGTTTATAGCAGGTATGTTGTCATCATGACTTGTAAAATATGTTCACTAATGTTACAGCGATAAAATCGAGTTCATTCTGTTTCTCCCGAGTCGTTTTTAGAATCGTGGGAAGTTTCCTTCACTATACAAAAATAAACCAACAGGACTTTGCCATATACACACTACGTCAAAAAAATAGTTGCACCCAGAAGAACGTGTCGGATTGCAATGCTATTCGGGAGGAAGGTAAAGGTTACCAGTAACAATAAATGATTAAACATTGAGGCTGATATGGGAAATATTTATTGATCTACACACCAATAAGTAGTGTCTCTCAGTATGGCATCGGGCCGCCATGTTTGTTCACACAGCATTTCAGACGTCTCGCCATGGAGTTGTACAGGTTCCTAATGGTGTTCTGCGATAAGCCATCCCATGCAAATTGAATCTTCTCACGCAGTTCCTGCAGATTGTCCGGTAGGGGTAGAGTGTGGATAGCGCGTTCAATAGCATCCCACACATTTTCAATCGGTCATAAGTCTGTCAGTGCCTTGAAAGGAAGCTGTCGACACAGCAGCAGTATGCGGGCGAACGTTGTCCTGTTGGAAAATCGCACCGGAATGACCGTTCAGAAAAAGTAGGGCCACTGGTTGCAGGACCTAATTAACGTAATGCTGGGCTGTCACAGTGTCTGTAATGAACGCCAATGGGGATCTGGCATCGTAGGCAATTACACCCCACACTATGACACCAGGCCTTCTGGACGTGTGAGGTTCGACAACAAACCGTTCCTCTTGACGCTGACCACGGTACCTCTACACACGGATTCGTTGGTCGCCTGCTCCAAGACAAAAGCGGGACTCGTCACTGAAGATCACCAGCTGCCATGGCTCCCTGACAGTCTGGCACGACACCATTGCAGTCTTTGGCAACGATGCAATGGTGTCAAGGATCGTCGTCGTAACGGTCTGCGTGCATGTAGTCCTACATCGTGCAGCCATCTGCCAAAGGGGCTGGCACTAATCGGACGATGTACGGAGGGCACCACTGCTCGCTGAATATCCGCAATCATGACTGTTGGGTCACTCCGCGCATGTTGGACAACCCGTCGGTCTTCTCTCTCTGTGGTTCGTCTAGGTCTCCCAGACCCTTGCTGTCGCTGCTGTGTGCCTTGTTCTATCCACTGTCGCCAACAGCGTGTTACGGTGATATCCGCACGACCGGTATGGCACGCAATACGGCGATAAGACCATGCCGCTTCTTGAAACCCGACGATGCGGCCCCTCTTGAACTCTTACAACTGCTAGAATTGCTTCCGAACTTTTCTCCGAAGCATACTTCTCTTGCAAAGGATATTACAAACACAACAGCATGAGTCAGAATGGCAAGCACGCGCAACGGGCGACCTTATATAGCCGGTCAGGCACAGCGCTACGGTTTCTCGTTGCCGGCGTCACATGCGCGGATGTGCGTGATACTTGAATCATTTGCATGTCTCACGATGTCGAACCTACCCACCGAGTTACATTCCTGTCGGTTGCTTTCTTTTGGGTGCAACTACTTTTTTAAGGATGAGTGTAATTTTATTTGATATACAGGCATAATATTTCGTTCAGAACTGGGACACGTTCTTGAAAATTAAGGTGCTAAATTAAAGCAATGCAGTACAGGTCGTTACAGCATAAAGTCGCGGATATACTTTATCGACATCTGAATATACGAGTGCTATCTACGATTAACATATTAGAATTTTTTGAACAATATTACAGGATATTAACATGAATTTTAAATATGTTATACATTGTCAAATGAATGATGAATTAGGAAAATATAATAAACTAAGTAAAGAAGGAAGGCATAAACTAAGTAAGGAAGGAAGGCATAAACTAAGTAAGGAAGGAAGGCATAAACTAAGTAAGGAAGGAAGGCATAAACTAAAACTGCTGTGCAACGGCATTTTCGATCACGATTCGGAAAAGAACCTCCAACCAGAAAATCTATCGACGATTGGCATAAAAAATTTTAAACTACGGACTGTTTGTGCAAACGCAAACTTAAAAGACCTGGAAGACCGCGTGTATCGGAAGACGTCGTCGATAGTGTTTGCACCGGCATTCAACGAAGCCCGGGAAAATCAACGCGGAGGGTGAGTCGTAAAGAGCAGATTTCAGACCACACTGTCTGGAGAATTTTGAGAAAGAAGCTGAAAATGATTCCTTACAAAGTGCAGATGTTGCAAAATCTCACTGACCTTGACAAGACAAAGCGCTTTGAACTGACCCAATGCCCACCCAGAAGTCCTGACTTAACGCCCTGTGACTTTTCCCTGAAGGGGGGAAGAGGGGTACGTAAAGGACAAGGTATTGGATCATCCTTTTCCTGTTGATCTAGTGGAGCTGAAGCAGTGTATCACAGCCACTATCACTGGACTTAATTCAGATATCTTACCTCGCGTTTGGGCGGAAATGGATTACCGGCTCGATGTGTGTCGTGTAACTAAGGGTGCACACACAGAACAGCTGTGTCTGTCTCTAAAAAACTTGAAATATTCCCCTACAATTCTGTTACGGGTAACATAAAATATCTTACATTGTTCTTGTTTTATAGTGCGTTGAAACTGTATACTTCTTTATGAATCACCCTGTAGTACAAAACGGATTTTTTAATTGGAAAAGAAACGCAGATACAGTTGCAAAGAGAAATGCAGCGTAGCCCTGCTTAAACGTGATTACTATCTTACCATATGAAAGACAAGACTTGCGACGACGGGCATCACTTTTTAACCATAGACAAACGACTACGTACGCTGTTTAACAGAAGAAGACGAACATTTATATTCCGGTGTTCACACCGTGCTATCCGTAACCGTTTCTGTCTAACGATTTGTTTATATCTTTTTCCTTTTGTTCGAAGTTAGAGTTTTTTTCCCCGGGTGCGATGGAAGTGGAAGCACGCAGTTGTAGGTTGTAAGATGTTTTACTTTATTGGCGCTGAGTAAGGCAAGGACGAACGTTACTGTCGTTCGCGAACTTGACTGTTGTTTTTAGCCTCTCCTATGCCGCGTCAAAAAAGGAAAGTTACCTCTTTCATTACATGAAGAGATTGAAGCTAAACTCCGCAAAGCCAATTACTATCTAGCAAGGCGGCAACAACGTACTGTATTCGAAAGACGAGAAGTTAACCACCGCAATGCCGAATATGCCAGAAAAACAGACAAAAATGCAGTGCAGTTGAAAGAAATGCTGATATTCGACGTTTGCGTGATCGTCGGAGTAATATGACGCCGCAACATATTACAGCTGACCAGTGTTTAGCCATGGACAACTTTACGTTGCATTGTCAAGAGTTCGACGGTTTGATAATGTCACAGTTAAAGTAGTCAGAACAAGGAAAAACACTTCCAGGTTCCAAAAAGATATTTAAAAAAATATCGTGTACAAAGATATTTTCCAACTTCGTTGACTTTAATTGATAAACGCTAAAAAAAAAAAAAAATCACAACCCCCCACCAAAAAAAAAAAAAAAAAAAAAAAATGTAGTAGCACGCGAAAGAGAGTCCACGTCCTTTACCAAGGGAGGATTATCATGTGGTAAACGCTTCCGTGTTTTGTATTTCTATGCAGCAACAATGAAGCACATCAAGGGTATGTTTCAATGCACACTCATTATTTACGATGACTCCGCAAAAATAATAATAAACGCTTGAATAGCAATAAGTGATTTCTAGAATCTGTTGTATCTCAAAGAGCTTTAAAGCTAGTGTACTGTAAATGTCCAACAGGGCATGAAAATGTTCCACAAAGTGAATAATATTCCAATTTAAAATAGTTTTCGTATCAGACTTTTAGAAGGAGTGATATTGAATAAACTAATTTTATTTTTGCTCCCCTTAGCGAATAAATTACGTATTGTTATGCGAAGGAAATGCGCATGAACTATTTTCGTAGTGACTGGCATCTGATCGCAAAGGAATTTCTTCACTAGGGTTTTTGGAAGCTCAGACATAGCTGCAAATATGTTACAACAGAAATAGAAACAGCTGTCAGGTATCTGAACATCGTTGCGGACCAAGTTCACCCATTCATGGCAACTGTGTTCCCTGCTGGTGATGGCCATTAACAACAAGATAATGCGCCATGCCACACTGTCAAATCGCCAAAGAGTGGTTCGAGGGACTTGGGTGACTTTCTGTTAACTCCCTAGCCTCAAACTTCACCTGACATGAACCCAATCAAACATTTGTGGTTCGACTTGGAGAAGCGGATTCGTGCTACATCACCCCCATCCTGACATGTACGGGAACTGGAAAACCTGCTGTTGACATTATGGTACCAGATAGCCCAGGATACCTATCGCCACCTCATCAAATCCATGCCTCGCTGTTTTGTGAGATAAAGGGGGTCTTACAGCTTATTAGGTAGGTGGTCATAATGTAATGGTTCATCGGTGTATAAGAGTCACTTGAGAGCAAAGTTACGGTTTAAAATGGTTGCATAAGAGTCAGTTGAGAGCAAAGTTACGGACGTGATGCGTAAAATCAAGGATTTATTGGAATTCACGAAAGATAAAATTGTGGGCGTACGAGGGGTCGGTGCGTTCGAGGATCTCCTAGGTAAACGTGTACCAGAATGGTGCCAAAATGACGAAACAACCAACCGGTGACGCAACTGTAAAGGGCGGCGTGGATTCCAGAGGTTGACGACGGCTGTATAGAGTATTCTTGCACAGGATAATTGGCGCAGGAAATTCCCTCTATCCTGTGTTGTGTCTCTATATCCAGCCCATCTTACTTTTCTCATTTTACACACATTTCATGAATTTCTCAACTGTGCAGCATTCTCAACTATACTTTATTTCCTAATCTTTCTTGCGGCCAAAAATTAAAATTAAAAAAAATCTTAGTTTGATTTCACTCTGTTTGAACAACGTCCATAATTCACATCCATATGTGGTTATTGGAAGGGCCGAAACATTTCTTATCTTGGGATCGCAAGATTTGCAGGATTTGCACCCCTTCCAGTTCAATAGTTACCCACTTTCAATCAAACAGTATTTAGTTGCAGTTTTTACTTCCTCATATCTGCGTTATTGGAAAAAATTATCATTGTTCAAAACTTGTACTTCCGGTTTTTAACATACACCGAAGAACCAAATCATTATGACCACTTGTCTAATATGATGTTGGTCCTCCACCTGCCACCAAAACAGATCTTACCCAGTAAGGCTACCACCAAAACAGATCTTACCCAGTAAGGCTACCACCAAAACAGATCTTACAGTAGTACGCTGCAAGATTTTGTCCTATGGTCCTTTTTGGTCCTCCACCTACCACCGAAACAGGTCTTACAGCAGTACGGTACAAGATTTGGTCCTATGGTCCTTTTTGGTCCTCCACCTACCACCAAAACAGATCTTACAGTAGTATGGTACAAAGTTTGGTCCTATGGTCCTTTTTGGTCCTCCACCTATCACCAAAACAGATCTTACAGTAGTACGCTACAAGATTTGGTCCTATGGTCTTTTTTGGTCCTCCGCCTACCACCAAAACAGATCTTACAGTAGTATGGTACAAAGTTTGGTCCTATGGTCCTTTTTGGTCCTCCACCTATCACCAAAACAGATCTTACAGTAGTACGCTACAAGATTTGGTCCTATGGTCTTTTTGGTCCTCCGCCTACCACCAAAACAGATCTTACAGTAGTATGGTGCAAAGTTTGGTCCTATGGTCCTTTTTGGTCCACCACCTATCACCAAAACAGATCTTACAGTAGTACGCTACAAGATTTGATCCTATGGTCCTTTTTGGTCCTCCGCCTACCACCAAAACAGATCTTACAGTAGTACGCTACAAGATTTGGTCCTATGGTCCTTTTTGGTCCTCCGCCTACCACCAAAACAGATCTTACAGTAGTACGGTACAAGATTTGGTCCTATGGTCCTTTTTGGTTCTCCACCTATCACCAAAACAGATCTTACAGTAGTACGGTACAAGATTTGGTCCTATGGTCCTTTTTGGTCCTCCACCTACCACCAAAACAGATTTTACAGTAGTACGCTACAAGATTTGGCCCTATGGTCCTTTTTGGTCTTCTGCCTATCACCAAAACAGATCTTACAGTAGTACGGTACAAGATTTGGTCCTCCGCCTACCACCAAAACAGATATAACAGTAGTACGCCACAAGATTTGGTTCTATGGTCCTCCACCTATCACCAAAACAGATCTTACACCAGTACGCCACAAGATTTGGTCCTATGGTCCTTTTCGGTCCTCCGCCTACCACCAAAACAAATCTTACCCAGTACGCTTTAAGATTTCTAAAGTTGTTTTGTGGTATCTGGCACTAACGCTTTACCAGCAGATCCTTTAACTCTTGTAAGTTACTTGACCGAGTTGCCGGACATCGGATTTGCTGTTCCAACACAAACCACAGATGCTGCATTGAATTGATGTCTGTGGAATTTGGAGGCCAGGGAAATTATACCTCGAAGTCTTCCTCATGTTCCATGAACCGTTCTCGAACAATCCAGGTAGTGTGGCGTGGCGCATTATCCTTCTGAAAGAAGGCAGTACTGAAGAGGAATACTGTTGCTATGAAAGGATGTATCTAGTCTGCGAATAAACAAAAACATCGCTCTTTCCACGTTTTATCAACACATAGCAACCGAAAAACTGTTATCCGGTCACCGCTGGGGATTCGAATCCCAGATTCCATATTTAACGGAGCGCGTTAGCCTTAAGCTACGGTGGCCAACAATCAACAGCGCTATGATATCACATCAGCGCTATGATATATATTGGAACAGGGTCAAACCGTTACTGCTGATCGCTACAAGCAACAATTGCTGCGATTGAACCAGGAAATCTGTCGGAAATGTCCACTCACAGGCAAAGGATTGCGTTCTGTGAAATTACTGCGGGACAACGCTAGGCCGCATGTTGCAAAATCGATTAAGGAAACGTTATTGACGCTTGGCTGGGAAGTTTTGGAGCACCCAGCGTATGGTCCCGACATAGCGCCTTCAGACAACCATTTGTTCCGATCGATGCAACATGGTTTGTCTGCTGTACGTTTCCGGGCATGCGACGAAATGCAAAAATGGGTAGATGATTTCATCGCGTCACACGACAAAGTACTCTTCATGGCTGGAATCCGTCAGCTGCCGACTAATGGCGGTAGGTGATAGATAATAACGGCGCCTATTTTGATTCGTAAAGGTATTGTTGTTTTCTCTCAAATTACATGTTGCGTTGTCTTAAAACGCTTTAAAACTTATTTGAACACCTAATACTGACCACGACTGACCATGAGCACCTCCACAAGCCTTGCCGTCTCGGAAGTGCTGTGACTCAGTCGTCTGGCCATTACGACTTGGCCTTCGTCAAACGCCCTTAAGGCTGTCTTTGAATGAGTGTTCGGGTTCATCTTCTACTCTATATCTGCATTAAATTCCTTTGCACAGATTTTCTCGATGACTATTACTTTGTAGTGTTTTGAAATTTTGAGCACAAATAAAAAAGACCCAGAGCTAATATATGCCACAGTTATTATTCCGAAAAATTTGTTAGATTTATTTTTAAATTCAATTTATCTGACTCGAAAGCATTCCAATTTGGCGCTAGATGGCGCGATAAGTTAGCATAGCAGTATTTCTGTCTGAAAACAACGAAATCTCTTATTTCTGCCAGATTTTTCTAATTATCTGAGCCAAATAGAAATCAATGAATAGGGGTAAAAGTGAGACTGGAATCTTGTCTTCTATAGATCATCTTAAATCCTACTGTATGTTCATTTTTTTAAAGAGAAAATGTGTACATTAGCAGAGAACTCTTGAATTTCAGCTATAGAAACCCCGCCTACTTACTGAGCTCACCCCAAATAACGTCATTGATCAAAACGTAACAGCGCGTATTTGTCTTTTCATTGTGGAGAAAACGAGAGACCGTTTCCATTCTGAAACGGTCTCTCGTTTTCCATTTTCCATTCTGGTGTGAGTCTGCAGTGATTCGCTTACGCCAACTTCTGGGACAGTCATTCAAGACTTAAAAGCCACGCTCAACGAGTGATTTTCTGCGCCATCTATCGCAGAAGATGAACCCTAGCACTCATTCAGAGACAGCCTCAATTCCACTGCCTTTCTCATCTGAAGAGCAAAAATAACTCTGAATAACAGAGCTCAGTGTCAGGTGTGATTTATAGAGTTCCGTGACCTTCACACGCGTCGTCGTTTACCTGAAATTGCTTTGACGTGCTGGTCGTAATGTCTTGGCTCTTCAGTGTAATGTTACTAAAAATGTGAAAACTAGGTCAATATGCAGGAGCAAATCGTAGAAGTTATTTTGAGCTCCGACAACACAGTACTTCGCAGAAATGCGCAATAGAAAAGGAAGCAGCACAGAACGAATGAGTATTAGATAGTGAATGTACAATGTAAAAAATAAGTGATGTGGATTCACCGAAAATTTCTGAAAATAACATGCAGCAAAGTTGCCGGTAGGTGACAATCTTTCAACGAAATTTCCTTTTTTAAAAGTTTCCGTTTTTTCTTACCAGTATTTTTGCAGAACTTCCGTAGTTAGCAATTCCGTTTATTTTAAAAAAATCCGTTTTTGGGTTTTCCGTATTTTTTCTAAAATTTCGCAAAACCGTCAGTTCTGACTTTTTCGATCAGTTTCTTTTCCGGCGTACTAAATTCAGGTCAGATCAGATCATATGTAGAGGATTTTAGGAAGGGATGTGCCTGACCCCAGGTCTTAAAAAACCTTTAGAAATAGGAAGCTAGGAGATTTGGGCTAAAGTGCCAGATAGGAAAGTGACACGGAAGCGAGGTAGAAGGGGAGGAAAGAGCTCTTATTTATTACCCGGGGGTGGGGCAGTACCCAGGGTCCGACGGCTTAATGTGCCCATCCGACGCCCTGCGAATGTTTAGAGGTTCTAGCGCTCGTACCTGCCTGGGATCGAACCTGAGGTTCCTCCGTGACAGTCACGAACGTTGACCACTAGGCCATCAGTTACCCAGCGTACTAAACTGCCGAGACTTTCCTTATTTACCCTTGGAGGGACTTGAACTACTGATCCGCTGAATGTGAAGCGCGGGTCTTACCGCTGAGCCAGAAAGTCTCGTTCTATCGCTCGTAAGGCACAACCCAAATTGCTTGATGAGGATTTTTTTTTGTTATTAATGTGGGTGAGTTAATCATTTTATATTCTGTTGGACATTATTATTTTTTTTTTTTTGAATACCTTTGTAATAACAAATTTTGAAGATGTGAATCCGTATTGGTGTAAATATGACATGGATGGTAAGCCAGATAATATCCGAAAACTTGAAAATTTCGTCGTCCTGGAGCGAAAATCAAATCCGCGTCTGGTAGCGTCCGGGTATGCTAACCACTACACCAACCAGAATGACCAAGTCTCAAGTTTCCGATTAATTTGAAAATAACCTTTACAGAACTCGCTAGTCGAAGGAAACGGCAATCATGTTTAGCGCATATGGAGGTTAAGAATTCTATTCCGTGATTGCCCGGAGGAGCAGATAAATCCTGAATGGAATACTGTATTGCACCATACAATACAAATTTTGGAGATGTGAATCCGTTTATTGGTGTAAATATGACATGGATGGTAATTTTCGAATTTTCAGATATTATCCGATTTATCATCCATGTCATATTTACACCAATAAAAAGATTTACATCTTCAAAATTTGTATTGTATGGTGTAATCCCGTAATCCATTTACGTTTGTAATAATTTAATTTTTTCTGTAGGATTTATTACAAATTTGGTATTTCTTTCATCATGATTTTTCGAAGTAGCCGAATGCTTTGGAACTGAAGATCTTTTAAAACTGACAATGACTTTACATTATCTTTAAGAAAAGGACAAATGTACTGCTTTATAGTATCATTTTAATAAAACTCTTAAATATAAAATTTGCTCTTGACAGCTATAATAACTTTTGTCTTAATGGGTAAACAGACTAATACATAGACATCATGCAATCAATTTAATAATAATTAATCAAACCTCAAGTATTCCCATGAAACAGTCCTATTTCAGGAATTTTTCCGTCGTATGGATACAGAAAAAGTGAGAACAAAATTTTAATATACGAAAGGAATTGCGAAAAAGTTTTCGAAAATTCAAAAATTTCAGTGAAAAATCTTAAAAACGGTAGTTCATTCTCAATATAAGAAAGGAATTATGGAAAGGTTTCTGAAACTTCAGAATTTTCCGTTAACACGTCTTAGAAACGGCGATTTTCTGTCAATATTAGAAAGGAATTGAAGAAAGGTTTATGAAACTTCAGAATTTTCCGTTAACACGTCTTAGAAACGGCGATTTACTGTCAATATTAGAAAGGAATTGAAGAAAGGTTTATGAAACTTCAGAATTTTCCGTTAACACGTCTTAGAAACGGCGATTTACCGTCAATATATTCTTCTAAGACCGGAGACCTTACTTTCGAAATAGTCGTAAAACTACGTACCTTCTTTGGATATTCGTTTGGTGTTTTTTTTCCTGTTAAAACAATTCTTGACTATTTTCCCCTCTATTGTTAATAATATTGCTTCTTTTACATTTAGAAAGGCTAATTCCATGATTTTCACAACGTTTTTTAATTGCAGAATACGAATATTTCTCTTCGTAAAGAGCGAAAGCATAAACTTCTATCCACAGCTTGTTTACGTCAGCCATCTTCTCAGCAGACGATATTTAACTGCAGCAGATGTTTCTTTCGTGTTCATCTAAAACGCTGTTACCAGTTTCTTTTATTATATGTAATTTTTTTATCAAAATCGTTCCAAAAATTATAAGAACATCTTCCGTAGCAGGAGTTGCCGACAATTATTCAAGAAGTGTCACAAATTCCAAATTGTTTTTCTTAATCTGGAATCGGATGTACATCAACCGACATAACCTTACTTATAACAAGTTACGTGAGAAAAGAAATATGCAGAGCTTTGTAAATGCAATTAAAAAAGGAACAAATAAGCAGCGACCTGTTCAAAAAAAGCATCCCATGTACCCTAATGACGCCTGTAGTATTTGTTTAACTGTATCTCTCCTGCTCAGCAGAGAAACAAAAACGCAAGTATCACGAGGAAAGACATGATAAATTCTTCTGATAACCAAGCCATCTGCTAAATTTGCTGTCATGCAGATGAATATTTCAACACGCTCTGAGTAGATGAATTTTCAATCTCTTGATAGCAGCTCATGCAGCGTGTGCAGACTGACGTAGCTACATAACCCTCTTCATCTGCCAAAATCTAATATTAACATCGTATTAGCGAATGGAATTCGACCGTAAGGAGCACGCGCGTCCTACAAGACGTCATAAATCGAAGCACTGATATGCTTAAAAAATAATAAAAATATCTTCTCACAACCTGTCATCTTCTACTGTATTTTAAATTCACTGATTTTATTCAGTACACTGTAAAAAAATTCCGCAATTCACAAGCCATTTTCCGTAATTCCTTTCGTGAATTAATGAAGCATATTCCTGATGCAATCTTTTCCTTGAAATCACGAAAGGAAACCTGAATTTCGCGGAATTTTCGTACGCCAGGGAAATTTTGAATTTTCTGAAAACTTTTGGCAATTTCTTTCTTATATTGATAGTAAAGTTGTCGTTTTTTATGCTTTCCAACCGTAGGTTGAAGAAGCGTATACGCTCCAGCTTTGTCCATCTGTATGTCTGTCCACATGATAACTCGCGAAAAATGGTTCGATTATGATGAAATTTTAGTATGTGGTAGGGGACAACCTGGGAAGGAACCCTATTGAAAATAGACGAAATGGGGTGAAAGATCAGGACATAGGAGCGGGATCCATTCCATTGCTCTTATGCGTCGTAACTTATGTAAACATGGTTCGATTTCGAAGAAATTTTAGTATCTGGTAGAGGATCACCTGGGGACGAACCCAATTGGAAACGGGCGAAATGGCGTCAAAGGTCAGGACATATGAGCGGGAACCATTACATTGCCATTATACGTCATAACGTACCTAAAAATGCTTCGAGTGCAACAAAACGTTAGTATGTTGTTCCCGAGGTATACTGAACTGGTTTTGTTTAAAATCATCGAAATGGGGTCAAAGGTTTGTACACAGGAGCAAGATTTATTCCGCAGCCATTATCCTCATAACTTGACTAAAAATGCTTCCATTGCGACAAAACTGTATCATGGTGTTCCGGAGGTATACTGAACCAATTCAGTTTAATATAATCGAAATGGTGTCAAAGGTCAGGCTACAGGAGCTAGATTTATTCCACAGCCATTATCCTCATAATTTGAGTAATGATTTCTTGTATGTTGGAAAGTGTATCATAATCAATGCATTGCATGATTTTACTAACTTGTTAATAGGTGTTAAGGGAAAAGTCTGAATTTTCAGAAACCTTTCGGCAATTTCTTTTTCATATTGATGGTAAGTTGTCATTTTTAATAGGTGTTACCGGAAATTTCTGAATTTTCAAAAACCTTTCAGTAATTTCTTTCTTACATTGATAGTAAATTGTCGTTTTCAACAGGTGTTAACAGAAAATTCTGAATTTTTGGAAATCTTTCGTGAATTTCTTTCTTATATTGATGGTAAATTGCAGTCTTTTACGCTTTTCAACCGTAGCTTGAATCAGCGTATATGCTCCAGCTTTTTTCTTCTGTCTGTCCGCACGATAACTCGCTTAAAAAGGGTTCGATTTCGATGAAAAATTCAGTATGTGATAGGGAACAACCTGGGAAGAAACCCAATTGAAAATGGGAGAAATGGGTCAAAGGTCAGGACATAGGAGCGGGATCCATTCCATCGCCCTTATGTACCATAACTTACGTAAAAATGCTTCGATTGCGACAAAACGTCATCATGATATTCCAGAGATGTACTCAACTTGTTCTGTTTAATATAATCGAAATGGGGTCAAAGGTCAGGGCACAGGAGCGAGATTTATTCCACAGCCATTATCTTCATAACTTGACTAAAAATACTTCTATTGCGACAAAACTTTAGTATGTTTTTCCGGAGGTATACTGAACCAATTCTGTTTAATATCATCGAAATGGGGTCAAAGGTCAGGGTATAGGAACCAGATTTATTTCATAGCCATTATCCTCTGTGACTGACCCAAGAGTCAAAACTGCTATTTGCAGCGATAAGCAAAGCACGGTGTAGTTCATTCGAGAGAATAACTGGCTCCGGTGCAAAGAGACGTAGCTTCGACTTCCAGTCACGATGTTAATATCAGCGCACGAACAGCTCTTGATTCATATTATAATGGCATGAAATTACCTTCATTTTTTGGTCTGAATTTCTTACTGTGAGTGAGCGAATGGTGGATTTAGATTCCTGGAGAATTTTGACTGGTGTGCGCAAGGATTAAGTACGTGGTGTCTCTCGAAAAAATCTGGTAGTTCACGGCAGCTCATGCCAGTTGGGTTCCGATTACGATGTTGATCACAGCTAGCCTTGGAATATCGTTAATTCTACTGCTCACTTAAGAGGTCAGTTTGTGATTTCATTTCCTCGATGTCGTCTGCGTTATGAGTTCTTCAGTTCTTGTTCATATGTGACCTTCACCTGACTATTTGAACCACAGTGATTCCGCGAATTAGATATGTCTCCAAAAATGCTACAAATAAGGACAATGATTCTGGTACTGGAGTTATTACTGGGTGTTCTGGACAATGCGTTTCTCGGGAGCTTCTTGATACAGTGAATACTAAATTGGATGTGAACAGTGATTTGAAGACGGAGATATCTGATCTAAGGAAATCTGTGGAATTCTTTTCACAAAAATACGATGAGATTCTAGTGGCTTTGAATAAATTAACACCATGTTTGAGGACTCCTGTAGAGAAGTAGTTATGTTTAAACAGTGAATTTCTGATCGAGGTACTGAAATTCAAAAATTGTTCCAAAGCCTAAATAATAACAAAATTATTTTATAAGAAATAAAAACCTGGAAATACATGGCATCCTTGACGGGAGTTATGAAACAAGTGATGATCTTGCGGACATTGTCCTCAGAATCGCTTGTAAGTTGGATTATAGAGATTTGTTGAAAGATGACATTGAAGTTGTGCACAGGACGCGGTGTTCAGGGGGGACAGCGTGTTCCACCCATCATTGTACAGTTCAAAACGAGAAAGATAAGTGACATTTTTTTACAGAAGGGTCGGAAGACTCTGAAATTGACTGACATTGGTCCTAACTGCCAGGAAGGGATTAGGGTATATGTTAATGAAAACGTGACTGTTTATAATCGGGACCTGTTTTGTAATGCTAGAAAATTTTCCAGAGAAAATAACATTAAATTCGTTTGGAACAGAAATGGACGTATATTTTGCCGCAAACAGGGGGTTGAGTATATTGTATAATTACTGTTATGTATTGAATTACCAGCTGTATGTCAGAATATTTCAAACAAACAAACAAACTTGAGTAATGATTTCTGGTACGTTGGAAAGCGTATCATAATCAATGCACTGCATGATATTACTAACTTGTTAATAGACGTTAACGAAAAATTCTGATTTTTCAGAAATTTTGCCTCAATTTCCTTTTGTATTTTAACGGAAAAACTCTGTTCTCACTTTTTGCGCATCAATATGACAAAAAATGTGATCTGAGCAATTCACGGTAATACTTGAGGTTTGATTAACTATTAAATTTGAATCGTCTGCCGCAGGATCTGACTTTGAAGTTCCGTAGCGAGATCGGATATTGTGGAAAGTATAACGCGTGAAATCTTGGTTATTGTGGCACCACATATTCCTTCTCGTCTTCCCTATTTTATGCATTAGCTATTATACATTGGGTTACTGTAAGAAACCGGGAACTCGCCGTCCCGGTGGCGCAGTGGTCGTTGAACAGACAAGTCGCATATTTTTTCGGCTCCTGCGTAGAAGTCAACGTTCGTTAGTTTACTTGTTCTTTTTGTGGTATTTCGTCGTTTTGTGTTTTGGTTACAGTGTTTCGTACCCTCGCTTCACGAGCAGTGAGGCTGAGTGCCAAGTGGGTGCTCATATTTTGTTTTTTTTTCATTTTCGTGTGTCGTCAGTTACGACGCATGAGTTTTGGTGGGCCAGTGGTCGAGAATGTCCACTACCACTGTGAATAAGTCACCGTCGTCTACAGCTGCTTCGTCGATTGCTGATATGTCTTCGCTTCTTAGTTCTGTGCCTTCTTCGGGGAATGTTGCGTCGACTAGTGCTGCTGGACTTCCAAAAACTGTGCTTCTGGCCACCCGTGTGCCGGCTGCGTCTAATATTCCTGGTTCTGCTAGTTATACTTCAACGTCGTTCGCACAAGCTGTGGGAAGTACCTCATATATTTCTAGTGATTCTGCACCACATTTCAAACGTGTAGCTTCGGCGTTGAAAATTATTCTTCCAAGTGATTCGCCGCAAGGTAAGCAGTTGTCGTCTGCCTTATTGTTAAGTGTTTTCATTCCTGCTTTGCGTGACACCCCCCTCCCCCAGTATCTGCATGCTGTGTCGAAGGTCGTTCCAGCCGAAAGCATTGTGTCCATTATTCGCTTGGGTGGAGGGGTGGTTGTTCACTTCACCCACCAGCAAGCAGTAGATTTAATTATATTTCATGGGGTTGATATTGGGTCCTTTCATCTACAACCTGTCGCTGCAGCCCAAAGACCAGTTACGGTGACCCTCTCTCCTGTACCAACGGCTGTTCCTGATTCTCTGTTGATTGATGCCCTCAACACGATGAGTCGTGTTGTGGGAGTGACCAAGATTCTTCCAGCTACAGCCCGTGATTCCCCCCTGAAACATGTGCAGGGTGGGCGCCGCCAGTACCGGGTTATTTTTCCAACTTCTCAGTCAATTGCGGAACGCCCTGCAACTCTGGAATTAGTCACTGATACCCGGACGTACATTTTTAATCTTTTTGCAGGGGTTCAGTGCTTCCGCTGTAAAGGGGAAGGTCATCTCGCTTTTGCTTGTCCTCATGCTACTCCTGGTGCTAGATCTGATTCTCCATTAGCTACTACAGTTCAGGTGGCCGCTGCCCCTGCGGATGTTGTGCAGGCCGCTGAGGCACCTGCTCACATTCTACCTTCATCAATTTTGCCTGCTGTTTCTCCAGTCGTTCCTTCCCTCCCGGTTCCTGTCGTCGTACTGGATGATTTGGAGCCCTCCAATGAGGATTTTCCATCGCTGGAAGTGTCTGCACCTAAATCACAACGTAAACGCCCCAGCTCACCTGGTGTTTCTACTCGCTCTTCTCGTTCGTCTCAACGTCTTCGGTCCAAGAAACCAGCCCATTCTACCTCGGGTTCACCTAGCCATCATGAGCCAAATTCTGATTTACTAGTTTCGAATCGATTCGCATGTCTCCAGGATGATGATGTTATGGACACGGTTGCCCCTGATCCTGATGACACTGCAATGGTTGACTCTGACGATGATTCTCCTTCTCCTACACTTCTTGACATTTCTACTATGTTTGAAGAACTTGCGGTGCCTTTGCACCCTCTTACCTTATCTGATCTGTATGCATTGACCACTCGCCCGCGTAAGGCGAAGTTGATCACAATACCTTGCATTAAGAGTAAGCTTCACTTACTGCCTGAAATGATTGCACAGCTAAACCAGTTCCATGCATTTATAACTAATGTTACTTTGCCTGGCGGGACTGAGCAATATGCTCGCCGTCTGGGATACTTACTCAAGATTTTGAGGGCTGAACTGGAAGGCTGGATGCAACCTACCAGTGATGTCCTTGTTAACACTACTTAGCTTTAATTGTAGAGGGCTTGCGTCTTCTGCGGCGAATGCTTTGGTTTACGAGGACGTTCGTTACCTGGGGGGTAATATCCTCCTTCTCCAGGAGACGAACAGTTCCTTGGATGCCGGGTGTTCCCGCTGGAGACGCTGGCCGTACATTTTTTATCATAATTACCGGACCCATCTCAGGTCTGGTACCGCTATAGCGTTTCATGTGCGTTTTCATTCTTCCCTTTCTGATCTTGTTGAGTCACAGAGTCTGCTGGGTTCTTTTCAACATATTTCTTTTTGTTTTTGTTCTAAACGTATTCATGTTTTCAATATCCATATTCCGCAATCTGCTACGGATGCAGAAACTGTCCTCCAACATCTTTCTTCTATCCTTTCGACCCTCCATCCAAATGATAGTCATTGTTGCAGGCGATTTCAATTGCACTTTGCAACCCGGTTTTGACCGAGATGGTTCAACCGAAAGCCGTTCCGACCTTGTTTCCAATCTCACTCAACTCGTTGTTAATTTTGATTTGATTGATGCATTCCGTTCCCTCCATCCCCGGTCCAAGGAATTTTCCTGGTTCCCCCGGCTGCTTCACGCTGTGTCGCAGCACGCCTAGATAGATTCTATGTTTCCAGTTTTCTCCATTCCTCTCTAGTTGAAATTACTCATCATCCTTCCGTTTCGTCAGATCATCGCCCCGTTCCTTTAAAACTTTTTTTTGCATTCTTCCTCTGTTCCCCATTCCCCAGTCTGGTCGCTCGACGATTCAGTTTTAACTGATCCTCTTTTCTGTGCTGAAATTCGCTCTTTGATTTCGTCGTCTGTGCAACAACTTTCTTCGTCTGACGACCCAGTGGCTCTGTGGCTTTCCACGAAAATTTCGATTATTTCTTTCGCACGTCAGTTTTCTTTCTCTTCCCGTACTTCTCGCTTTCAAGATATTGATGTTCTCCGTCGTAAATTGCCGACTATTTCTCCTTCTGATCCTATCCTTCTTTTCCCGTGTTTCAAGCTCAACTTCGTCGTATTCTGTTAACTTTTGCTTCAACAGCCATTACTCGTCTGAAATTCACTCACTTGCGGTTTCACGACGACCCCTTTTCTAGTTTGAAGTCCCTTGAGGAGTATCATGTTAAAAGCAACACAATTTCCTTTCTTTCACTAATTGACGGATCTACAGTTACCGACCCTTATCGTATCTGTGAACTTACTTTTTCCCATTATTCGGATCGTTTTCAACACCGACTCCTTTCTCCTGCAGATACCTCCCCTCTTCTTCATGTCCTCCCTCAGGTTCCACATTGTTTTTTGATTCTCTTGTTTCTCCTATCTCTCCTTCTGAAGTCCGCTCTGCAATTTCCAGTCTGAATGACCGTTCTTCCCCTGGCGCGGACGGTCTTCCGCTCTCATTTTATAAGAAGTTTCTTCCTTCTCTCCTCCCGCTTCTGGTTGCTTGTTTTAATGCCGTTTTTACTTCTTCAAATTTTCAGTCTTCTGATTTCACTTTTGCTCTTCTCCGTCTCATCCCCAAAACCGGAAACCTTGGTCTTTTTTCTAACTGGCGTCCTATCTCTATTCTTAATACTGACTACAAAGCCTTTGCTAAAATTCTCGCTTTTCGCCTCAATCCCGTCTTGCAGCATTTAATCCACCCCGATCAAACTTACACTATTCCCTCCCGTTCGATTACTACCAACATTTCCACCATTCGCAACTTATATTTTCTTGCTTCCCAACGTTCCGAACCTCTCGCAATTTTTAATATTGATCAGAAACAAGCTTTTGACTCCATTAATCACTCTTATCTCTTTGCTGTTCTTCGTCATTTTGGCTTTCCTACTCTTTTCTGTCAAGCTCTTATTAATCTTTACTCTCACTCTTCTTTCCGTATTCGCACTTCCACATTCATGACAGCTACCATCCCCTTTGACAACGGGATCCGGCAGGGTTGTCCGCTTTCGGGTCAACTTTTACGCTTGCATTTGAACCTCTCTTAATTTGTCTGCGTTCTCGTTTGTTTTCTGTGATTCCTCGCAGTATTGCTCCTACTCGTCACCACCGCATAGTGTTGCCTGCATATGCTGATGACCTCACTCTCTTTCTTCGCACTGAACGTTCTTTCGGTGTTGTCCTTTCTGCTTATCGTGAGTATGCTTCAATTTCCGGTTCCGAACTTAATATGTCTAAATCTGTCGGTCTGTGGGCCGGATCGTGGGTGGCACACGGTGATCGCCCTTGGGGTGCCCGTTGGTCATCCTCGGTCATTAAACTTCTTGGTGTGTACGTTGGAAATCCCGTGGCTGTTGCTGATGCCACATGGATTCCTTTGGTTCAGCAGCTCAATCGCCGTCTTGCTCCTTTTGCCGGTTCAAACCTTTTTGTCCTTTTTTAGCAGAGCACATCTGGTTTCTTCCTTTCTTCTTCCCATTTTGACACATTCGTGGTTCGCTTATTTTCCCTCGCCCATTTTCTCCAATCCGCTCAACGTTTGATTACTGATTTCATCTGGAATAAAGTTCACTGGGTTCATCGTTCTACTCTCGTCCTTCCTCTGTCCTTTGGAGGTCTTGCACTCCCAGATCTTTTTCAAAAATCTAATGCTATTCATCTTCAGACCTTTCTCCGTTCTTTCTCTCATCCTCAGATTTCATCGCTTACTATTGTTGATACTTTACTTTTCCCTCGCAGTCCGTTTCTCACTCTCGCTACTTTCCTCCGTATGGATCTGTTCCCCCTCATTCCAGATCACTTTTCCCGATACTTATCGCACCGTTTATTCCCTCTGGCATTCCTTATGTCCCGTCCGTCTCCCACCTACCTCAACTAATGATCTGCTTGCGGAACCTCTCTTTTACTCTTCTGCACTCCGTTCTCCCTGTTCACCGTACTTGTGCTTCTCCACCTGGTTCGCCAGTGGCGTGGTACAGGTATCCCAACTTGTAGATGCTTCTCTCCGCTGGAAGTCTCTTTCCCAAATCGACCCCCCTCTTGCTGACACTCCCTTACATCGCGCCCAACTCCGGTTGCTTCATTTTCAGCTTCAACGCCTTTACCCGTCCCTCGTGAATTCTTTTGGGTTAATTGTTTCTTTTTCGGCGTCCCCTTGCCTTCCTTTTCTGGTTTATTTGAATGATGTTCCCTTTCTGGTGCATCAAGTTACTGCAAAACTCTTGTACCGCCACTTTCTTACTTATTTTCGAGCACCTCTCGCTATTCCTTTTGTGCCTCCTGATGAAACCTCTCAGACGTGGGTCGATTCACACATTTCTCTGGCTTCCCCAAAAGCAACTGATATTCATTGGCTACATCTTCATCGCCGCTTGCTCACACCACGAACTCTTCATCGTTTTGGTCGCCTGTCTTCTCCCTTGTGTTTTTTCTGTTCAACGCTCGGTGATGTTCATCACGCATATGACTCCTGCTTAGTTTTACAGCCTCTTTTTTCATTGATGTTTGCTCTTCTCTCCAAGGTCTGTCCTTCCTTTCACTCTGTTTCACATTACTATTTTCTTCGCCGTCATCATCCTTCCGCTGCTGTTCACAATCCAGTTTGCGCGTTTTTAATTTTGCAGGCCAAACTGACTATTTATTTATACTATCATACCAGTGTTGATCGGCCTGCTCTTCGTCGATATCATCCTGCGAGAGTTTTTCTGTGCCGTAGGTTTCGTTCCTCGATCAAGTCCGTCATCCAACTTGAGTACGAGGTAGCTCTGGCCCGGCAGGCAGTTCCTGCTTTCTTCTCGATCTGGTCCCCCCACCTCCCCTGGTTTCGGGTTGAGCATGGGTTGATTCAATTCGTTTGATCAGTTGTTTTTTCTTGTTTTTGTTATGGTGTACTGGTTTCTTCACTTTGTTTGTTTTTGCTTTTCCGGGTTGTTGTCTTGTTCTGTTTTTGATTGAGCTGCAGGTTTTTTTTTTTGCCTTGTATTCATTCTTTTCTTCTAATCCTGTTGTTTTTCCTTTTTTTTACCGTTTTCCTTTTCTTGTTTTTATGATGGCCCTTTGGTAATGTTGTACTGTTTTGCTTCCTTGAGATTCCGGTCTTTTTGTTGTTTTTTCCTCTGTGCTTTGTTAGCTCATTCTACTGGTCGGTATATTCTTTCTTGGATAGTGCTTTTCTATACTTTTCCTCTTACTAGCGGCCTCGGCCTCTTTGTCTGAATTTTCTTGTCGTTTTGCGCTGTGATTGGATGTTTTACAGCTAGTTGCTTTGACTTTTTTCTGTCCGGAGTCCGTGGGCATTTGTGTTCCTGTGTTCTGTGTGTATTTTTTTTTCTGGTTCTTGGTGGTGCTTTCCAATCGGTTATTGTATTTTGTGTCGGTATTTTTGTTGATTTGTTTGTCTATGTAATATTGTGTGCTTGCTTTCTATGTTTTCTTCGGCCACAGTTGTTGGTTGACGCATTTCTTGTTGTGGTGTTTTGTTGTACTGGTTGGCCACCAATTGTTTGTGATCACTGTTATTGTTTGGTATTAGTGTGATGCTTGTTGGGTGTTGTTGTTTTCCGTTGGGCTAGTCTGTGTTGTCTAGTTTTGCAAAAAATTTTTGGCGTGTTGTGTTTCTTTCATGCTTGTTTGTTTGTTGTTGTTCCTGATCTTCTTTTTTGTACTGTGTTTCCTTAATGTGGTATTACCGTGTTTTTGTAATTGCTCTTGCTTTTTGCACGTGTTGTGTTTAGTTGTTCGGATGGCGGCTGTCATTCTCGCTCTGCTCCTGTGTGAGTTTTTTTAATACTGTGATTGTATTTTACCTATACTGCTAATGTGATAATCTTGTTTTTTACTTGTTTGTGTATGTTCTACTTTCGTGTTTCAGTTGGCTCCGCAGTTTAGGGATCCTTTTTTTCTCATGCCTTGTGTTTCATGTTCACTTGTTTGTCTATTGGGTTACGTTGACCCAAGGAGTTGGTCAACGCTCTATTTGCCTTGTACTTTTTTTACTGTGCCTTTTGTGTTTTTTTTTTTTCTAGACTGTATGTGACTACATGTGTAGTGAAGTAGTCAGTTGAGGCAGTTTTGTCTTTGATTATGTTTTAAGTGCACTTTTTGTGTTTTCGTTTTTGTGTTTCTTTGCACTCAAGCTAGGGTTCTACGTCTTGCTTCGTGCCTCTCCTGTCCGGGCTTTTCCTGTAATATTGTATTTTTTCTCAGCACAGCCTTCTGTTGCCGTGTACGACTGGACGTACTTTGTGTTGTTTTCAATGTGTTATGATGCTATGCGATCTTGTTTCCGCGTGATTCTCTCTATAGCGCCACGTCGGCTTCTGGGGTTTGTCAACGCGCGTCTTCTTGTTTTGAGTATGAAATTTGAATTGAGTGCGATTTTTTTTGTGAACCTCGTGTGCCTGTTTGGCTACATTTATTTTGTGTGATGCAGCGGTTTTCCCCCTTATTATCATGTATTCTTCTGTACAGTGTTCCTCCGGACTTACATGCGTCACTTCGTATTTCGTTTTTAGTTATAGCGGTTGGTTAACACCCCTCTTTATGTGCACGGTTTTTTTGTTTTTTATGTTCTTCTTGTACTAATGTTTTGGCCGCTGCTGCATGTTTTCAGAAGTACAGTTTTGTTTCTCCTGTCGCTGTCTTGCAATGTCAGTCAATTTGTGTTGTGTTGTATTGTTGTTGTGTTTTTTACCTGTCGCCTTTGTGTTACGCGCTGCTATGTACTAGTTTTTGGAATGTGTTTTTCTTCCCTCACTCTGGGGTTTGGGTTTTGTAATATGTGTGTTTTTCGTTTTTGTTTTCTGTGTTCCTTTTTTATCTGTATATATTTTAATTTTGTTCTGATGTTACCAGTTTTCCTTTGTCCTTTCTTTTGTGTTGAGACTTCTTGGCCTCGTCTCTTTTAATACAGTCTCATGTGACTGAAGCGTATCACATGTACCTTGCTTTTAGACTAATAAAGGTTTATTTTGAAGGCAGTGGTCTAAGCGATGGCCTCTGATCATTCGTCCGAAAGGGGTGCGGGTTCGAATCCCGATGAGGCTTTCATTTTGTGTTTGTCTTACGGCACTGGCTCTCTCCCTTCCCTGGAACCAGTGACCCTAAATTAGGAACGGACGACTGCTTATAGCCCATTGAGTTGCTCAGGGTGGTCGTTAAACCTCCAATAAAAACAACAACAACAACAAGCGGGAATTCAAATTATTGCACCCGTGATTGTACGATGTCTGTGTCAGTTTGTGGAGCCTTAAGACAGAAGTTATTAGCTACAAGAGTAAATCTTACATTTAGGAGTTTTGTAAAATAATAATATAGAACAGTAAATTTCATCTTTTCTTAAAGATAATTGAAAGTCATTGTCAGTTTAATAACATTTCGAGTTTGAAAGCATTCTGTTGCTTCGAAAAATCACGATGGAGAAAATACTTAATTTGTGATAAGTCCTGCTACAAAAAAAAAATAAAATTTTTACAAACCTATTAAAAGAAATGCAGAGGGTGAGTCGAAAGTTTTGCAATATTTGCATAAACGCATGTGCTGCGGCGGGTATGTCACGTGTTTAAACTAGTTCAAGTCGCGCGCTACAGTCAGTCGAAAGGGATATAAAGTGGTAGCTGCTGGCCACCCAAAATGCAACACCAAGAAGGACACGAGATAGTAAAGCCAGATATACTGGACATATAACAACAGATACAAAGATGAAACGATTGAGCTTTCAGGCCCGTGCGACTTGCGGAACACGCAGACACCAATAGTTCGTGTGGCCCCCATGGCTGGCAACAACGGCCGCTACACGCCGCGGCATCGAACGAAAGAGGCTTTGGATGTGGGCTTGGGGTATGTCGGTCCAGGCTGCTTCCACATGTTGCCACAGTTCATCAGACGTAGCTGCGGATGGTGCTTGCCGGGCCACTCGGTTGCCGATCAGCGACCAGACGTGTTCGATGGGCGACATATCGGATGAACTGGCGGGCCACGGCAGCAGTGACACCTGGTGGGCCGTGAAGAATTGTTGCACGATGCGTGCCACGTGCGGGCGCGCATTGTCCTGTTAAAACGTGGCCGCTGGTAGGTCCTACAGTTAAGGGAGGACTACAGGCTCCAAAACGTTGGAGATGTAGCGGTGGCTATTGAGTGTACGGGCGATGCGTACCAGAGGGGTGCGGGTGTCATATCCAATTGCGTCCCAAACCATAACGCCTAGCGCCGGACCGGTATGGCGATGGATAATGCAGGCATCATACAGTCTCTCGCCGCAGTGCCGCCACACGCGATCCGACCATCGTGGTGTTGCAGGAAGAAGCGGGATTCGTCGGAGAAGACAATGTCCTGCCATCCCGTAGTCCAGGTGCGGCGTTCAACAGCCCACTGCCGCCGCAGTCGCCGGTGGTGTAACGTCAATGGTAATCGGAGCAATGGGCGCCGCGCGACAAGTCCCCGTTCCTGCAGACAACGTCCAACGGTACGTGCTGACACAGGTTGTTGCGCAACACACCCTAATTCCTGCGCTAACGTTTGTGATGTGGCGGTGCGAGCCGTCAACGCCCGCCGCACAACATGCCGGTCCTCTCGTTCGGTGGTGTGCCGCGGCTGCGGCAATCTCTCACGTCGGTTCGTCCGTCCGTCCCTCCTGCACCCACCGAGTCCATACTCGCCTCACTGTGACTGGATGTCGTCCCACACGGGCACCGATGTCTCGGTAAGATAAACCGCTGTCGCGATAAGCCACTATTCGTCCTCTGTCGAACCCCGAAACGTGCTGCAATGACTGCCGTATTCTCCGACGAGGCATTAGGATGCTTCCCATGCACATGTCCGGCAGCACAACACTCTTCCACTACTTACACCCCGCCTTCTGTGCACCCTTCTTATAGTGCTTCTCGGTGGCGTGCCGGGCGCACATGATTTTCATGTGCTCTGTAATTCTAATCGTTTGCATGTCCTCTCGCGGGCGACGCATTTTGCGAATTTCATACAAATCGAATGCTTCCTTCTTGGTGTTGCCTTTTGGGTGGCCAGCAGTGTAGATTTCTATTTCTATTTTGGAAATGAAGTGCTGTAGAAATGAAAAAATTCCGAATAATGAATTTTCCCAGCAAGTTCTCTGTCGTCGCATCTTCACTTCATGCTTACCCTCTTTGTAGCTCAGCCAATGAATTCTTTCTAAATTTTTGTTCGGTCTCCGTTCTGTTAGAATCCCATAACTTTTACGGCTGAAATGCCTATTGGCTGAGTGATCTCCAAGCTGATCGACAAGACAAATTGCACAAGATTTCATTGTTTCTCTGGGAAAGACGTAGACTCTATGGAGACGTTGTGTTTGTACTGTCGGAATAGCAGACACAGTGCTTTCTTTATTCAAGGCATTCAGAGCTCATGAAAAATTCATTTTTCGTTCGCACATTCTAAATGTTCATCAAGCCAACGTGCCAAGTGAACAAAATGCCGGAAAATACTTTTTGACATTTTGATTTGAAATGGAAAAGTCTGTTCCAAACTCTTTTTTTTTTTTTTTTTTTTTTTTTGGAAACGTAGCACGAAAGACCTTTTGCTTTATTATCGGATAAAGCCATCACAAAATTGTATTCAACCTTTGCTAGAGACGCTCAATAAAGTCAGTAATAATTAAAAATTCTTGTAAACATTTATTGTTCCGTTTTAATATTTCCACGAGTCTTGTAAATATACACTGCCGAAAAGTGAAAAAGGAAAGTCATATTATACACTGAAGAGCAATTGAATTAGAGATACCTGTCTAGAAACGTGTAGCACCACCTTTCGCCCTGATGACGGCGGCCATTCGTCCCGGCAAGACACCGGAAGCCATACGAATCCACGACCCCTGAACAAGCTCCCACAGTTCACGAAGATTTCATGGAGGGGGTCAGAGCCTCGAACATCTCTCTCGATGGCATCGCAGATGTGCTCGATGGGATTGAGATCAGGTGACCTAGCTGGCCAAGGAAGCGAGGTTACGTCGGTGGAGTGTTCATCCAACCATTCGGATACAATTCGGGAGCTGCATTGTCTTGTTGCAGGATGAGGTCCCCAGTGGGATGTTGAAGACGCACAAACGGGAGCAAATGGTAGTCCAGTATCTCCAGGTGACGCTGACTGTGAATGACGATGCCACACGTACCAGGAGTCCCATTTCGTTCCACGTAAACAGTCCCCAGACGAGAATGCCACCCCCACCAGCATGAAGAATACCGTCCTGGCAAGAAGGATCCATCGGTTCATGTGGTTTGCGCCGTACTCGTATCCTGCAATCCGCATGTGCCAACGTGAATCTCGACTCATCAGTTCAGGCAACATTTTTCCACATGTCTGGGGTCCAGTGGCGATGTTCCCGCGCCCATGCTAATCTTTGCACCCTGTGATGTGCGGTCAGCAGCAGTACCCTCGTGGGACGATGGCTTCTGCACCCCATAGCGAGGAGATGGTTCTGGATGGTGTGGCTGATTACACGTTTTTGTGCACCAGCGTTAAATTGCCGAGTGATTTCTTGCGCTGTGGCCCGCTGTTACAATGCGAGCTAGCCGACGATGACCCCGCTTATCCACACGCTGTTGTCCACGGCAGTTGGCCCTTGCAGGGATGGTTTCACCGGATTCGATGTACTCACGGTGCACCCGTGACGCAGTGGCTCGTGAAAATCCCAGTGCCTGCACGACTTCCGAGATGGAGTGACCCATTCATCGGACCCCGACAATTTGCCCACGATCAAATGTGCTTAGATCCTTCGTCTTACCCATACTGCGTCCGACTCTTACTGATTTCCGTCGCATCACTCCTTATATTGTCGGTTCGCTGCATACGTCATGTCGTTTCCGTTTACAGGGTTGCCCACTGCGCCACATTTGCATAACGCCAGCTGTATATGATTCAATTGCTCTTCAGTGTAATATGTTAATTGTTAAGGGAAGCAGGAACTGGGATCCAAGTTGGAATGTCCATGGATGAAATAAAGACGTCACTACGGACGACAACATGATTATCATGATGATCATATGTAGAGGATTTTAGGAAGGAAGTGTCTGACCCCAGGTCTTAAATATTTCTTAGAAATAGGAAGCTAGGGGATTTAGGCTTGAGTGCCCGATAGGAAAGTGACACGGAAGCGAAGTAAAAAAAGGGAAGGAAGACGCCCTTATTTATTACCTGGGGGCTAGTACCGGGGGTCCGACGGCTTAACGTGCCCATCCGACGCGCGGCGTATATTTAGTGGATCGAGCGTTCGTACCTGCCTGGGATCGAACCTCAGGTCCTTTCCGTGACAGTCGCGAATGTTGCCCCCACAAGGCCGCACGCGGCCCAATGACAACATGCAAATGGTACGTATCGCGTATTTAAAGACTAGGGCGTGCAGAACGAAGTCATTCGGGTCGCCTATATTGGTCAACGTTCGTGACTGCCATAAACAAGGCCTCGGGTTCGATCCCAGGCAGGTACGAACGCTCGAATCAATAAATATCCGCCGTGCGTCGAATGGGCACGTTAAGCCGTCGGGCCCCGGGTACTGGTCCCCCGGTAATAAATAAAGGCGTCTTCTTCCCCTTTTCTACCTCGCTTCCGTGTCACTTTCCTTATCGGGCACTCTAGCCTAAATCTCCTAGCTTCCTGTTTCTAAGAGTTGTTTAAGACCTGGGGTCAGACACTCCCTTCCTAAAATCCTCTGCATAGGATCAGATCAGAACGAAGTCAGTACGCGTCCGATGGCGACGAGGTGAGAGGCTTCTGCCATCGTGCATTCGCCAACGGCGCACAGGCCCCACGTCGGGCATCATGGTACGGGGAGCGATTGGCTATCATTCTCGCACGATTCTAGTGTTTGTACGGGGTACACTGAATAGCAGTACGTACGTCAGCGACATCGTGCAGCTGGTCGTCCTGACATTTTTGAGTGCGATCCCAAATGCGATATTCCAGAAGGATAACGCCCGCCCACACTCAGCTCGGGCAACTCAACATGCTCTTCAGGCTGTGCATCAACACCATTGGCCAGCACGCTAACCTGACTTGTCTCCAATTGAGCATGTCTGGGACTGGATCAGACAAAGACTCTTTCGCGGACCCCGGTAAGCAGCGACCATCTCTGAATTCCGCGTCCAGGTTGAAAGCGCATGGAATGATATCGTCCAGCGTGATTTCCAGTATTTGTACTACCGATTGTATGCCACATTGGAAGCTTGTATTGCTGCTGGAGGAGGTGAAACACCTTATTAAAAGATGCCTTCTGTGCACGCATTAAAAGGTAAAATAAACACAGAATCACTTCACACATGTCATCACTTTACTTTCTTAACAAGTTGTTGCTACGACATAAATCTCATAGATGCCGCTGTTTTTTTAATGGTGTTTTTTTACCCTTTCCAACCGTAGGTTGAAGAAGCGTATATGCTCCAGCTTTGTCCGTCTGTCCGTACGATAACTGGCGTAAAAATGTTTCGATTTCGATGACATTTTAGTATGTGGTAGGGGACTACCTGGGGACGAACTCTATTGAAAATGGACGAAATGGGGTTAAAGATCACGACATAGGAGCGGGATTCATTCCGTTGCCGTTATGCGTCATAACTTGCGTAAATATGGTTCGATTGCAATGAAATTTTAGTATGTCGTAGGGGACCACTTGGGGACGAACCATATTGAAAATGGGTGAAGTGGGATCAAAAGTGAGGACATAGAATCGGGATCCATTCCATCGCCCTTATGCGTTATAACTTACGTAAAAATGCTTCGATTGAGACACGACTTTATCATGTTGTTCCGGAAGTATACTTTACGGGTTCGGTTGAATATCATCGAAATGGGGTCAAAGGTCAGGTCATAGGAGCGAGATTTATTCTACAGCCTTTATCCTCATAACTTGAGTAATAATTGAGTAATGATTTCTGGTATGTTGGAAAGCGTATCATAATCAATGCATTGCACGATTTTACTAACTTGTTTACTCTTTCTAACCGTAGGTTGAAGAAGCGTATATACTCCAGCTTTATCCGTTCTGTCTGTCCGCACGAAACTTAAGTAAAATAGGCTCGATTTTAATGAAATTTTAGTATATGGTAGGGGACAACCTAAGAACGAAAGCTTTTGAAAATGGACGAAATAGGGGGAAAGTTCAGGACATGGGAACGGGATCCATTCCATCGCCCTTATGCGTCATAACGTACGTAAAAATGCTTCGATTCCGACAAAACTTTATCACGTTGTTCCGGAGGTATATTGAACCGGTTCTGTTGAATATCATCGAAATGAGGTCAAAGGTCAGGGCGCAGGAGAGAGATTTATTCCACAGCCATTATCCTCATAACTTAACTAAAAATGTTTCTATGGCGACCAAACTTTAGTATGTTATTTCGTAGGTATACTGAACCGATTCTGTTTAATATAATCGAAATGGGGTCAAAGGTCAGGACATAGGAGCGGGATCCATTTCATCGCCCTTATGCGTCATAACTTGAGAAATAACTTGAGTAATGATTTCTGGTATGTTGGAAAACGTATCATAATCAATGCGTTGCATGATTTTGCTAACTCGTTTCACTTTCCGGCAGTGTAAGTTTCATGTGGTGTTCAGGATGATATGTTCTCCACCGTATCTTAGGTTCTGGGCAGAATTTTTTTTTCAGGTATTCTGTTTTTCGCCTGGTCGTAGTTACTAAAATTATAGACGGGTGAGTCTTCCTAGCCTTTGAAGGAATCACTATATTCTCAAGGGAAAACTAATATTTTAAATCAATAACAAAGAACTTTACAACAACTATGCATAAAATAGTAAAAATATACAAGGCAACCAGATAGCGTTTCAATACTCAACATGCGAGTTGTGTAAGAAAAAATCCATCTGGTTGATGGGCGAAAGTTTAGAACCGTTTATTTATATTCTTACGCCAATAAATAGGATTGCTAGCATAGTTTTACTATTTTATACAATTATTTGAAATTGATATTCCCGAACTGCACCGAGTCGCTTCTGGGGAAGCAAGGGAACGGTTGAAAGCGTTCCTCAGTTGTCGAGCAATGCAATGAAGGGCGCGGGATTCCACTTTTTTGCATTGGCTCTCCAGAATCAAGGCATGAATGCCGCGTTTCTTTTTTCCGGACTGGATGGCTCTGCTTCCTGGAACCACTGGCTCTAATTTAGGCATGGGCCACTCCGCATAGACTTACGTAAATGCACCAGGAGGTTGTTAAACCCTGTAAATAAACGCAGAGGAAAGAGACGGAGAAACGCTGAAACAAAACAAGAAAAAAAAAGCAGTGAAAGGGAACAGAGACTCGTCACTACCCAGCCAAATT
Source organism: Macrothele yani (assembly GCA_039090855.1). Classification (NCBI taxonomy): domain Eukaryota; kingdom Metazoa; phylum Arthropoda; class Arachnida; order Araneae; family Macrothelidae; genus Macrothele; species Macrothele yani. Next base: position 34,299,275 of record CM077029.1, read on the forward strand.
AAATACAGTAGAACCCTCATACAATCGTGGCCAAAAGTCCTACAGCAATAGACCGAAAGTCAATTTTTGATGTTTGAAGTCAATTTATACAGCGTAATAGTAAAGTCAAGAATACATATTATACAACATTTTAAAGGAAATTTTATGCTGAATTCAAAGATTTTTACAGAATGCAATTACCAGTAATAGAAGTGAAGTTATGAGCAAAAAATAGTGGAATTTTTGAAATTAGTGTACAGTGTATTTAACGTAAAAGTACTGTACAGTACATTATTGAAACTTGCAGGACTGTTGAACTAACTTACCATCAAGCAAAATACGCTTTAATATTTAATTGGATAATCACAGTTTCTTAGTAACAAAGTACAGCTTCTTGGCATATAACTAATGAGCTTCTCTAGTTATCCATTGATGATACCACTTTGCCATACGGCCCTAACAGACTAATCAATAATGATGTTTTAGATGTGGGTCCTTGTTGACGGATCTTTTGCTTCAATCTTATCCACAGATTCTCTATCAGATTAAGATCCGGTGACTGTGCCAGCCCCCGAAGTTTTTTTATATCTTTTCGATTAAACCACTCGTCAACCAACTTTTACCGATGAAAAATAAAATTCCGCAAACCCATGTCTTATACAGCTTGTAGCAGTTTGGAGTCCAAAATATCCACATATTTCGATCCATTCAATGTGCCATCAACAATGTGCAAACGGCCAACACCACTGGTTGAAATACAGGACCATAACATGTGGGTGCTCGATTTTTGGCTGGGTTCCGCATGCCTTATATCATTCACCAGCCCAACAACGTACATAATTATTTCCATTATTAGCGGAAATAGTAACAGTTGTTTAATCACTGAAAATAACATTTTGCCATTCATCAACAGTCCAATTCTTGTAGGCCTTGGCCCAAGCAATTCTTTTGAGCCGTTGTTGTTCAGTAAGGAAAGGTTTTCGTGCAGTCAGTCCATTTTATTGCAGCCTACGACGAACTGTACGCGCAGATGCAATAATGCCTACTTCATTCTCCCACTCATTTCTTAAATCAGTGGCTGTTTTAAACCTTGATTTTAAGGAACGACCAATCAACATGCGATCATCACGTTCAGTACAAAACCTCGGTCGACCTGTTCTTTTTCTGTTTCCCACACATCCAGTTTCTGCAACTCTTTTAATGATGCGCAAGACAATGGAATGATGACAGCCACATTTAACGGCAATTTTACGACTACTGAAGCCAAGTTCATGCAAAGTAATAATTTTTGCCCTGCTTTGAAAAGGCAGGACCCATTTTCGGGTCTTTAACATTCCAAAATTCAAATATCACAAGGAATTCTGCATTAGCATCCGTCAACTGACTAATAGCAGGTGCGTTCTAAGTCTGCAGGATTTGTCATTTTTATGTAGGACTTCCGTCCACAGGGAGTAGAGTTTAGGTCCCAGCCACCTACAGCGAGATCGCCTTTTGGGCAGGACACAGAAACGGAAGGAATGAGAGCAAGTCTAGCGACTTTAACAGAACAGTTTGTAGTGAGATTAGAGTACAGTAGATGGCGCCACCGTACAAGTACGATATTGCACATAGATGGGTGAGAGAATTTCAGGGGGGACATAGGAAAGGATACTCATTTTACCAGTGGGTCCAGCCTGCGGGCCGTCACTTTACGTGCTCGTCCGATGCACGGCGGATATTCAGCGATTGTTAGTAAATCACACCATCTCTGAAAGATCAGCCCAGGCTTGAACCTGGGGACCCAGCATAGACAGTCTGAAACACTAACCACTAAGCCATCCGCGGCTCGTTCTAAGTCGGCAGACGATTCTACATCCTTTTATATCTCACTAGGGGACGTCGGAGAAAGTTATAGTGGATTAGAGGAGCGCGAACGCTTTTTCAGAACTCGATTTGTGTTTCCTCATTTGCATATTTTTGTTTGTACTTCACTTCTATTACTGGTAATAACATTCTGTGAAACTATTTGAATGCAGAATAAAATTTCGTTTAAAATGATGTATAATATGTATTCCTGACTTTATCATTACGCTGTATAAGTTGATTTCAAACATCAAAAATTGACTTTCGGTTTACTGGTGCAGGACGTTTGGCCACGATTGTATAACGAGCCCGCATTTAGCGAGATCTCGGATTTAACGAGCAAAGCGGGGAACATTTGCTTTGTATAACGTTAATTCAAAGCTAATTTGATCGGTTTTAACGAAAAAAAGTTAGTTATGCTCCCGAATGTAACGAGGGAGAAAAAACTAAGGTGTTCTCTTTTAACAACCAGATTTACAAAATTTGATGAAATTCCATGTTTAACGAGGCAAAGAAAATCTGCTGCGTACTGTCTTGGAATGGGAGAACAGAAATGGTGGCATACAGAACGAAATTGCAATAGCTCCGGGGAATCTTGGTGCGCTAGTGAAAAAACGTTGATGGAAAAGCAATGAGGAGGGAGTACATCATATGCTCAACATACGAGTTGTGTAAGAGACTCTCCTTGCCACCGATTCCAAGGAATGCATCGCGTAAGAAGAGTTGAAAACAGGTGACCTACTCTTAGGCAAAAAGAGGATGGGTGGGGTTCACGCACATGTAAGTGGATTTCTGGGCAACAATTGCAAATTGGGAAAGGGGAGCAATATGGTAGAATAGGGTGGTGCTGCAGAAAAAACAGGAGATAAGAATTTCTGGAAACGGAAATAAGAATTTCCCAAGGTGGGTGTATTTGTTTGTTGTTTCGAGGTTTAACGATCACTGTGAGCAGTTCGTAGGGCTATTAGCAGTATCAAAAATTTAGAGCCAATGATTCCAGGAAAAGAACAGAGCTAGCTAGCGTCATCAAACAAACGCATCACTCATGTCTCATCCGCGAATTAAACTGGGGTTCACCCCCTAAGGATTCATCAGAAGTTAGACCTCAGACCACTTGACAAACGAGGAGGTTCACGCTGAGGGAACAAATAAATTCATAACACGAAACACCAAGTATCTGAATATCTTTTAGGTGATCGTTAAAACATAGTAAACGAGAAAACGTTTTATTTTGTATATCCAAAGCATTCAATGCAATTGTATGAAGAAACAACGTACAGGTTATACGTGGAAAGGAGCATACTTTCATCGAAGCTGTTGATGCAAGACTGAAATTTTCTGTGTCATACACGGACGGTCATTTTCAGGGGGAAAATGCCTTCCTGGTTTACACCAGGCCGCTTTCTCTCAAATACATACTTATAAGAGGAGCTTATTATAAGCATTCATTTTGATCAATTCAATTACCATATTTCCCGACGTCAAGGACACCCCCAATTTTAAAATGCAAATTTTGAGAAAAAAGAATACACATAAAAATAAAGTCTCAGCACTTTCAATGCCTTGTTTTTGTTAGGTGCAAAAAGTCGCTTTTTCTCTTAAGTGGTTTGCCGGAGAGTTGCCAAACGAAGATATCACCTGTTTTTCAGCTACGACTGTGGGAAAAGCTTTTCGAACAGGAGAGCTAAGATTGTTTACAAGTTTTGGCAAAAACTCATTAGAGCGGCTCTTTTGATCTAGAACTCCATATGTGTGTCTCGGTATTGAATTATAAAACACGTGGTTTATCGTAAATGCGTCCCACCAAAAGCGACGCGAAGAAAAAAACATTAGTCTTCCCATGGTGTTTCACGACGAAGGCAGTTTTGTTATTTATAAGGTTTACCGGTAAACATTTTAACGTAGATAACCTTCCTCTGGTGCTAACATAGGCCTACGACGGTAAACATTTTAACGTAGATAACCTTCCTCTGGGGTTAACATAGGCCTACGAAAAACGTAACCTTCGGTCTCCAGGACGCCCGGTAAATTTTCGAAATTAAGGACAGGCTAGAAAACATTTTTCTACCAAGGGGAGATTGGAAAGCTAAAACACAAGTTTCAGGAAACTAAAGATTGGAAAGCTAAAACAGAGGTTGGAGGAAACTGAATATTGGAAAGCTAAAACATAGGATGAAACGTTAAGACTAAGGACAGATTAGAAAGCTATGACACAGGTTGGAGGAAACTGAAGTTTGGAAAGCTAAAAAACAGGATGGATGAAACGCTAAGACTAAGGACAGATTAGAAAGCTAAGACACAGGTTGGAGGAAACTGAAGTTGGGAAAGCTAAAAAACAGGATGGATGAAACGCTAAGACTAAGGACAGATTAGAAAGCTAAGACACAGGTTGGAGGAAACTGAAGTTGGGAAAGCTAAAAAACAGGATGGATGAAACGTTTAGACTAAGGACAGATTAGAAAGCTAAGACAAATGAGAGAACGTACTGAACCCAGGGAAGAATCGAGATAGGGGTTGAATGGTTAGAATCCCTCCAGAGCCCAAAGTGTTTTCCCCCCTCTCCATTTTTTTTATCAATTTTCCTATCCCTGGGTTTTTCTAAGGCAAAACTGTAAACGTTTTGCGTTCCAACATTGTTAGGATTTCTACCTGTACGTTGACCGGGCTGCACAGACTACACAGTTACTCGACCTTCTTTACTGCCCATATATCCTATTGAACCAAAAAGTGCAATAAACTTATCCTTGTGTAGCCGTATAATATGGGTAGGGGTTGGTATACCACATGGGGTATGACTCCTTACCCATAGCTGTTCTAAGGACTATGGTAGGGTAGCGCATGATGAAGAGAGTTTAAGATCTTTTTGTTAGCTTTCGCTCGGCACAAAAACTTGTCAGGCAATGTGGAAGTCTGTGGTGAAACTTCCAAGTATATGACATAATTCTCCCTTTTCTGGAAGTCATTGAGAATCATACCATCAGAATAATAATCGCCATTACTAATTCAGACAAGAGATACCACAGACTGAAGAAACTCATTTCTTGAGTATATTGACTACATGTTACAGTTTATCTTTTGTTATAGTCTGACTAGGTGAAAGATCGTCAATAATGGCCGAAGAAAATAACATATGTGGAGTAATTTTTTAATTAAGAGGTATTCCTTTTTGTTTGTGATGTTCAAATGTTAAAGTATATACACTGTATTGACCGAAGTCACCCGGCACCTAAAAGAGAAACACAACACAGCAGTTATCGACATACATTAGTACGGTGTCGGTCCACCTTTGGCCTTAATGCATGCACTGACAATTCGAGACATGCTTACGACAAGGTTTGGAACACAGCGATAGGTATGTGCTTCCATTCAGTACATAATGATGCCGCTAATTGTTGCTTAGTAGTAGGCCTTGGTTCCAAACTTCTTATGCGACACCCTAATTCATCCCATAGGTGCTCTATGGGATTAAGTTCAGGGCTTTGTTCTGGCCAGTCCACACACGATAGGGAATTATCGTCAAACCACGCCGTAACAGTCCTTGCTTTATGGCTCGGTGCATTATCTTGCTGGTACTAACAAGGCTCGGTTCCATAGTATTGCTACAGAGTTGGTAGCGCATAATCGTCCAGAATATCGAGGTAGACGCGCTGGTTAACAGGTTTGTCCACGATAACAAATCGGCCGGGACCATACCACGAAAAACACCCCCACACGAGTACACTGCCAGCTCCAAACTTGACCGTAGAAACAGTACACTATGTTAAATAGCTTCCCCCGGCTGCCGCCATACCTACACACGGCCATCAGGCTGGTGGATCGTGTATCTAGATTCATGAGTCCATAGGAACTATTTCCATGGATCTACGGTCCACGATAAATGTTCTTTACACCATGCTAAACGACGAGTAGCATTCCGAGTGGAGATGAAAGGCTTATGAGCAGTCGCACGACCACGGTAACCCATGGAATGAAGTTCTCAGCAAATGGTACGTGTGCATACCAAGGTTCCAGCATTTTTACTCACCTGTACAATGAAGTCTTGTGCAGTACTCCGTCGATTAGCTGTAATAACTCTCCTGAGACTTCGACGTCCCGTTTCACTGATTTTCTTTGGTCTTCCGGTACTTTATGGTGCTTCAGGCATGCCATGTGTCTTCCACTTATTCAGTACACCCAAAACAGTTGACTTAGGTATGTTTAAAGGCCTCTCGGTTTCTCTTATGGACAACCCACTAATATAACACCCACCCAACAATCTTTCCTTTCTCAAAGTCAGTTGTATTCCGCCGCGACATTTTCACTCAAGCTCACAGTGCGATATGATCGCGGTCAGCTGTAGGCTTGTTTTTATACCGCTTGCATCTGTACCGTGCATCTTAACAACGCAGCGGATCCGTTCATTTGCTTTTAAAGGGTGTCCGGTGACTTTTGTGAATATAGTGTACATTGAACAGTGCAACAATAAAAAGAAAAAGTATATTACTTGAGGCAGGGATTCGACAATCACATCACGCAAGCGCTCTTTCCCTGCGCCATCAAAGTGGGAAAAACGGTGAAACAAAGGAAATTATATAGTTTGTGGTAAAGATCTTGCATAATTTTTATCTAATTATTCATATTGGAATTAATTATTTCATATCTTTATTATAAAGTACTTTAATTTCTATACTTCATTTCGATCAATAATACTTTTTTTGATGACACCGATTAAATATCCAGTTATGCCGCCCGGTGGCGCAGTGGTCTAAGCGATGGCCTCTGATCATTCGTCCAAAAGGAGTCTGGGTTCGAATACCGGAAAGGCATGAATATTGTGTTTGTCTTACGGCACTGGCTTTCTACCTTCCCTGGAACCAGTTACCCTAAATTAGGGACGGGTGACTGCTTGTAGCCCATTGAGTTGTTTACGATGATTGTTAAACCTCCAAGGAAGCAAGAAAAACAAGAAAGAATCCCAGTGAGGCATGGATGTTATGTTTGTCTCACGGCACTGGCTCTCTCCCTTCCCTGGAACCAGTGACCCTAAATTAGGGACGGGCGACTGCTTGTAGCCCATTGAGTTGCTCACAGTGTTCGTTAAACCTCCAAACAAGCAAGAAAAACAAGAAAGAATCCCGGTGAGGCATGGATGCTGTGTTTGTCTTACCGCACTGGCAGTCTCCCTTCCCTAGAACCAGTGATCCTAAATTAGGTACGGGCGAGTGCTTATAGCCTATTGAGTTGCTCACGGGGGTTGTTAAACCTTTAAGCAAGCAAGAAAAACAAGAAAGAAACCCGGTGAGACATGGATGTTATGTTTGTCTTACGGCACTGGCTCTCTCCCTTCCCTGGAACCAGTGACCCTAAATTAGGGACGGGCGAGTGCTTATAGCCCATTGAGTTGCTCACGGTGGTCGTTAAACCTCCAATCAAAAACAAAATATGTATCTAGTTATACTAATTGGAGTAAAATTTATTTTCCCCAAATATATTAATAACACATCAATATTACTTGCAAGTTCAGTTAATATAGCGCTTTCATCGATGTCATAACCACCTCCAGAAAAATTTTCTAGTTGCTCGCTTTATTGAACCGAAGGGAAGATTGGAAAGCTGGAACAAGTTGGAGGAAATATTGAGAGTAAGGGAAGATTAGAAAGGAGTTTTTGTCAAAGGATTACCCTGACGTGAGAACAGAAGAAAACTTCTGATCTGTTTTAGTAGTTAAAGCATTGTCTTTTACAAGAGTTAAACCCCATGTGATTTTCCCCATCCCAAAGACAAATGACATCATTATCGCAGTTTAAGAAGGCAACATTGCAGGGCAGTCTCCGATGGCTATTAATGCCATGGGAATACCCGGGCTTAAGAGGCGTTGGAGAGCCATGTCATCAGCAGAATTCTGAACTTAATATAGTTCAGAATTTGCAGTGGAAGAACAGCACGGTGGTAAAAGCAATCGTAATTTTTTTTTTCTTTGGCATTTTTTTGAGCGGCTTTGGTGGTAAGTGCTTACTTTGATTTTTGTCTACAGACAGTTTATTGACGAGATTTTGCAACCATTATGAGAAAAGCTGAGGTAACGTCAAACAGATACACGAGCGAAGAACAGAAAGAGTCGGAGTTCTCTTCCCGTACGTGTAGTGCAAAACCCATTACTAGCGCCATGCGCGTCATATGTTCGTAGGCTTATATACACAGACAATTTAGCTAGAGGTCATCTCTCCATGGTTAAGTGTATTTTTCCTCCGCCATTATTCCTTTGTGTCGAAAACGTTTGTTCATGGATGAATGGTTTTCAAACTCCTTCCGTTACGTTCATGTGAGATGACAGATTTATGAAGTTATTGATACGAGTGTTGTACCGAAAGTAATGCAAAAGTGGGCATAACGTTTTAATTAACTGACAGAGGTCGTTCAAATTGCACATGTTGGTAGAATAACTCGTTCTCTATACAAAGGTACTACTCAACATAGTATCCATCACAAGCGATGCATTTGTGCCATCATTGAACCCAACTATCCGAATCCTCTTTGAAAAAAACAGATGTGAACTGTTGTGCCCACTTCTTCACAGCCACTTTCACCTTTTCTGTGTAATCAAATCGTTGTCCCGGAGACTGTCCTTCATTGGACCGGACAGGAGGAAGTCGGAGGGCACCAGATCTGGGCTGTACGGTGGATAGTGGATGGAGGCACCGACCAGCCTAATTTGCTGATCGCCTGATTCGTTTTCAAAGATGTGTGTGTGTGGTCCCGCATTGTCATCGTGAATGTGGATCCTTTTCAGATTCTACTTCGGTCTCTTCCTTCTTATGGCTTCTCTAAGCTTCTTGAGTGTCTCAATGTACCGCTCGCTGGTCACTGTACTGTCACGTTCCAGAAAATCAAAGAGAATGACACCCCTGTCATCCCCCCGAAAAAGAGTCACCATGACTTTCTGTGCTGATCGCTGGCTCTTGAACTTCGTAGGACTTGGTGTAGAAGTGTGACGCCATTCCATTGATTGATTCTTCGTTTCCGGAACGTAAAGATACGCCCACCTTTCATCTGCTGTCACGAGATCGAAACATAACGCATCTTCAATGACTTAAAACGCTTCCAGCAGTTCAGAGCAGACTTCCACTCTTCTCTTTTTCAAATCTGCAATGAAGAAGATTAGTTACTTTAGAGGAAGAGTTACTCCACCAACATGTGCAATTTGAACGACCACTTTCAGTTAATAAAAAATTATGCCAATGTTTGCTTTACTTTCGGTGCAACCCTCGTAAAATATGAGCCTTCTTTTCGGGGTAAAAGAAAGAGACATAAATTTCCACTTTCCAGTTATAGCATTTCTATCAGTAACATGCCAATTAACTCTTTCTTCAGACTGTTCTTTTTTTTACGCTTTCCAGCCGTAGGTTGAAGAAGCGTATGTGCTCCAGCTTTGTCCGTCCGTCCGTCCGTCCGTCTGTCCACACGATAACTGGCGTAAAAATGGTTCGATTACGATGAAATTTTAGTATGTGGTAGGAGACCACCTGGGGACAAACCCTATTGAAAATGGGACAAATGGGGTCAAAGGTCACGACGTATTAGCGGGATCATTCCATTACCCTTATGCGTCATAACTTGCGTAAATATGGTTCGATTTCAATGAAAGACGTTTACTATGTGGTAGGGGAGCACCTGGAGACGAACCCTATTGAAAATAGGACAAATGGGGTCAAAGGTCACGATGTAGGAGCGGGATCATTCCATTGCCCTTTATGCGTCATAACTTGCGTAAATACGGTTCGATTTCAATGAAATTTTACTATGTGCTAGGAGACCGCCTAGGGACGAACCCTATTCAAAATGGGTGAAGTGGGGTCAAAGATCAGGACATAAGATCGGGATGCATTCCATTGCCCTTATGCGTCATAACGTACGTAAAAATGGTTCGATTTCGATGAAATTTCAGTATGTAGTAGGGGACCACCTGGGGACGAACCCTATTGAAAATGGACAAATGTGGTCAAAGGTCAGGACATAGGATTGCGATCCATTCCATCGCCCTTATCCTATATTATTAAGGGGGACGTCAAGTAATTTTGCTTCCTATACTTTCAATGGAAAAACTTTTGTACACATTTCCTTCACAATTAATGTGTTCCCAAGGATGAAAATTTGAACATCGATTAAAATAACTTCATATTATAACTTGGAAAACTTAATATTTTCTAAAACATAAACATAATTATATTAAAAATCAATAACTTTTCCTTTGGCGGTGTTGAAACCAGAGAAAAGATGGCGCGACCTGTGCTTTGATGACGTCAGTGGACAAATAAATGTTGGATTGCATAATTACGGTTATGGTTTAGAAAATATTAAGTATTCCAAGTTATGAAATGAAGCTATTTTAATCGATGTTCAAATTTTCATCCTTGGGAACGCATTAATTGTGAAGAATATGTGCACAGAAGTTTTTCCATTGGAAGTATAGGAAGCAAAATTACTTGACGTCCACCTTAAAGTAGCAATTCTTGTATGTATGTATGTACATTTTATTTTGAAAACGGCTCTAAGAATTTTGATGAAAGACGTTAACCTACCGTTTTCTGGTACTAGAAATCGATTTAGCTTGATCTCGACTTTAGGAGAATTCGTTTAGTGGGTTAAATAACCACCCCAAATTATAACGTTTTCAGTGTCATGGCGTTGTTCCATTAATGTTACCAATGCTGAGAAATCTTATGATGTCACAATCTCGCGTTTGAGAATGTTGGCGCGCGGTCACGCCATCTGTCTCATTACGTCACGCGTTGTGTGTGGATCCTATTAAAGTGTTATGACGTCACGCTTTTGTGAGCAGATAGTCGCGATTCCCATCTGCCTCATTACGTCACGCGTTGTGTGCGTATGTCCGTCCGCACGATAACTCGCGTAACAGTCGTTCGATTTCGATGAAATTTTAGTATCTGGTAGATGATCACCTGGGAAGGAACCCTATTTAAAGTAAACAAAATGGGGCTAAAGGTGAGTACATAGGAGCGGGATCCATTCTACTGCTGTTATGCGTCATAACGAACGTAAAAAAGGTTCGATTTTGATGAAATGTTAGTATCTGGTAGGGGACTACCTGGCGATAACCCTATTGAAAATGGGCGAAATGGGGTCAAAGGTTTGGACACAAGAGCGGGATCTATTCCATAGCTCTTATGCATCATAACTTACGTAAAAATGCTTCGATTGCAACAAAAATTTATCATGTTATTTCGGAGGTATACCGAACCGGTTCTGTTGAATATCATCGAAATGGGATCAAAGGTCAGGGCACAGGACCGAGATTTATTCCACGGCCATTATTCTCATAACTTGAGTGATAACTTGAGTAATAATTACTGGTATGTTGGAAAGCGTATTATAATCAACGTATTGCATGATTTTACAAACTTGTTTTCATATATCGGCAGTCCCCGCGTTACGGAGGAGTTCCGTTCCTAAGCCTGTCTTTAAGTCGAATTTAGACGTAAGTTGGAACAATTAGGTCGTCAGTTATTTCAACATTTGTCTTAGCACATAGTGTACCTTTCTATGCATAAAAAATTGTCCTTTAAAGTTGTCCCGATCTTTGACCGACTGTAGCCGAATGCTTTCCCAATATTCCTTGGCGTTTCACCTTTTTCCGATCGCTTTAATATTTCCACTTTAGTTTCAATCGTGATCGCTTTTGTTTTCTTTGATGCATCACTATCACTTGCATCACATTTACACTTTGGTGCCATGGTTACGAGGATAAAAACGAAAAACATTAAAGCCAAATACAGGAACACACACGAGATACTGTTAACAGCAACGTGGTCCGACGGTATGAGGAAAAACTGCCCACAGAAAAAGTGACTCCAGAAAAAATGCCCACCTTTCGAAAATAGGTAAAAATGCCCACATCTTGAAAATAGAAAAATACCTATTGATTGATGTTTTCTTACGCTGTTAGAAACACGTGACCTATGTTCAATTTCAGGAAGCAAAATCTTGGTTTCAACTGAACAGTCGACAAAACTATTCAGAACATTTCCCCAGCTCAACCGCACATTGTTTTCTCAAATTACATGAACCTCTTGTATTAGTGTGTTACCAAAATGGCAGAAGCTTATTGTTCGAAGAAATTCAATAATCGTAATCTGTATAAATATGGAATAAAATATTATCAAGAGCCAGTAACCATTTCCTCTTTGGGTACCTGAAAGTTGTGTGTTTATTAATTAACATTTTCAAAATACCTTACCAAGTACAGACTTATTATTCTGGTGCACCCTCACTCCCTGTACTAACCTATGCAATGCTTTGTTTATGATGTGGGAGTTCTTTTGATTTATCACGTGTTCAAGATTCAGTGGGAAAGTTTAGCTAAAGTTTCTTTTTTGTCATGCTCTACTCACTAAGAAGAATTGCCTTAGGCGTAGCTTCTGTTCGTGGATGATCCATGCTCGTGTTCATTCGAATAACGAACCTCTTCTGCCATTTTGAGAACAAACTACAATGTCTTGGAATGCTAGTCAACGTTATGTAATTGAACGAGGGAAATGTTATGAATAGTTTCGTCGATTGCTTAGTTGAAGTTAAGATATTTCTTCATGAAATTAAGAAAGACCTCACATTTCTAATAGACGTAACAAAACATCAGTCGATAGCTGGCGTATTTTCCTATTTTCAAGATGTGGACATTTTTTCCTGTTTTCGAGAAGTTGACATTATTTCTGTAAGCATTCTTTTGTACATTTGGTCCGTCTTAAATGACTGAAAAGAATGTCGTCTTTGTCCTACCTCGGGTCCACGAGCTGACGAACCGTTGTAGACGCGCAATGTTTCGAAGTGCGTCGCAAAGTAACGCCCGTTTGTTTTTACGATCCATTGTGTGTAACTCAAGTTTTTAATGTAATAGGCTTTACGGAGGTTGATTCGTAACTGCGAGTTGTACGTACGTCGGACGTTCGTAACCCGGAGACTGCCTGTACCTCGGCTTCGTTAGAGCATTCCTTTTGCGTTTCCGTATTTTCATGGATGCATTTCCATATTTCCATGGATGAGTAATTTAGTGTTGTACACTACTCTTAGAAACTTAAGGAAGAGGTCCGTTTTAACCAGTCAGAATAGGAAAAAAGCGGTTTTACAGCTGTAAGTGGTATCTATGGTAATATATCTCCAGTAAAATGAAACTCTCGACTTAAAAAAAATCGTGAGTAATACATAATAGAGATCGAAACAAAACAAAATGTTACGAAAAAACAACAGGCTCGCTATTGTCTTGTGACACTCTTTCACCAGTACTACATAAAACAGACTACAGGTCGAAGTACTCAGCAGAGGATATATCCACCCCACCATATTTGGCACAAGTGTAACATGCTTAGCATCAAGCAATTTAGGAGCTCTTGGGATTTTGTCCCAAGAGATCCTATATCACGTGATTGCCTTAAGGATTTTATCCCAAGAGCTCCTGCTGGACAGCCCTGACGAGTGCTGCAATGCTTTCTGGTGAGGGATTCTTTTGAGCAACACGTCTCTCCAGAGCATCCTACGCAATATTCGATTGGATTAAGATCAGGGAGCGTGCTGGCCACTCCATCCATCGGGTGACCTTACCAGCCAATATTTCATCCACCGCTGCTGTGCGGTGAAGACTGGAGTTTTGTTCATAGGAAGGAAATTTGTGTCTCTTGCACAAGGAACAAAGAAATGTGACGAAGAATCACATCATTGTAGTACTCGATTATTCTCCATTGATCTACCACTTACAGTCCGGTACATCGAATAACCATGGCATCGGCCCGCACCATGAAATCGCGGTAATGTCCTAATACAGACAACTTCGAAATCCACCGGGAGATGCAGCGAAGATTGCGGTCAGACACGGCAGCTATCTTTGATGACGACCGTCGACTCTTGGATCTCTTAGGGCCCTGTCTGCAAATTGCGTTTGTAATTAGCCCGAGGTCCACTCCGACAATGTATTGCAGATAGAACTTGTCCTAAGACTTAAAACAAATGGTATTACGTTTCTGTATCTCCTTCAGTTCTGGAGATGGCCCTTTAGATATATTTTTTGTGGTTGTCTCCCTGTTTTATCTGCTGTTAAGGTTATAACATTTAATAACTTTTTGATATTAGCCCAGGGTCCACTGTGACAGTTTCCTCTGGATAACACTTGTCCTAAGTTTTAAAACAAGGAGTATTACGTTTCTGTATCTCTATAAATTCAGGAGATAGCCCTTGGTGTCAGTTCATTTGCATACACTACCCCTTGCTTTTCCTATTTGGGCTCTCACCCGTTTTCCTGCTGCACAACTCCTTGGAACAAGGTAGGTTAATACTGTATTAAAAACGAAATTTGCGGACGGGCCCCTTAGAGGTCCAAGAGTCGACGCGCGGTCGCCAGCTAAGAAAACTGCTCCGTCAGCCCAAGATCTACGCCGTGAAACTTCGCTGCATTTCCCGGTGGATTTCAAAGTTGTCTGCATTAAGACATTACCGTAATCGCGACCGCCGTATCTGTCCCTTTGAACATATTCCTGGCATCGCACGCAGCCCCACGTTCCTTCCAGATTAATTGCTGTTTGGAATTCGACGAAAGACCAATGCGCCCTGGATAATGGTAGACAGCTTACGGGTTTCCGTTCATGTAATTCTGCTACATTTAGACGTGGGATGTCGCCAAGGGACTGGAGCCTGAATTTTTTTTGTTCACCCGGTCGCCCACCTAATTCAAGATGTGCCAGTTTTCAGTCTCTTTACTTTAAAATACACGGTCGAGTCCTATCACTGTGACTACCAGCTAATATCCAGAGTAACCACCGTGTGCAGCGCGGACAGCAGCTAGACGTGCTGTGAGGGACTCAAAAAGGTGCTGGAAGGTATTCACATATTTTTTTATAACTTCTAGCACCTTTTTGAGTCATGTTTGCTTTCAAAGACTGCACGTCATGCGGGCTGTTTACATAAACACGGTCCCTTAAATATCCCCACAAGAGAAAATCAGGAGGTGAAAGCCCGGGAGAACAGAAGGCCAAAATCCTTTAAAAATAATGCGGTCACCAAAGAAACTTTGCAAATGTTCTGTTGTCGCAGTAGCTCTTGTGGCATGTTGCTCCATCCTATTGAAGCCATGCGAAACGTTCGTTTTCTTGCAATAGGGACACAAACTGAAAAATCTGATCTTGGTAAATATCCGCATTTACAGTACTGTCAAAAAACAGTGGTTCCACTTTTCTGCGTCGAAATATGACACACTACACACCGGGTTTTTTCGAAATGCAAAGGCACTGGATGAAGGATATGAGGATTCTCAGTAGACCAATTCGCGTATTTTACGAATTAACATACCCGTTCAAATTAAACCAGGCTTCATCCGAAAAGAAAACAATAAACCCTTGTTGTGTCGAGTAAATTTACGAAACCAACGGCAATACAGCAGGCACTTATGCGTATCAGGTGCCTTCAGTTCTTGGACAACTTTCACTTTGTGTGCATGAAGCTGCAATCGTTTTGTCACTTTCTGTACCGAGTCCTAAGAAAGTTTCACTTGCTGAGATAAGCGACAACGCCATTTTGTAGCTAACTGTTGCAAACGTTTTTCAACATCGGTAATCACTTCCGACGTTAGCACACTTGGCCGGCCACTTCTGGGCATATCATCAACACTTACAGTTTTCCGAAATCGTACGAGTAAACTGTATATCATTGATTTATTTACCACAGTATGCTGCAGAATTTTTTTACAGAACCCTTCTACATATTCATTGTTTGTAAAACTGAGTTTGCAAATAAACTTCAAGTAAACAAATCCTCTGCTATTTCGTCAAATCTATGCCTCTGTGCAAATGGCGACATTAAAGTGAGAACTTCAGCACACAGGGAACCATTTATTGATTTCTGGCACTCTGCCAATTTTCTTCAGGCATTCGACACGCGCAATATTTGACCTCGACGAGTTGCTGACTCGTACTGCTACATCAGTTGGTTAAACTTCTGCTTACAACTGAAGTTTCTCAACCTTTTTGTATTGGGGGCATTTGTGGCCCCCTTTTCCATTTTTTACCGGGACGCTGCCAAAACACCACACTTGTTACTTGGGTTAGTTAACTATTGCTATCTGAACACCGTAATCGCAGCATAATTTTTACATTACACAACTTCTTTAGTATTGATCTGCTTAAAATATCTTTTCAAATCTATTGCATCAATAGATCGTCACCCGCGTCGTAAAATATGCATCGTTGCAAACTTCTATCATCACCCGCCTACCGTATCGTGAATTCTCGCGACATCTTCACGAGAAGTCCCGAATGTTCTGAAAATGTTTCTACGAGTATAAATAAGGCTAGAAATGACGATGCGTGTGAAGTAACACCGCAACATTCCCAAGTTTCGATATTGATATTCAATGTTATACTATCCACAACGACTCTGGCACACGGTGTAAAAGGAAACAATTTTCGAGTGTAGAAACTGTTGGGAGAACAGAAGAAGTTCAGCTCTCTGAAAAGGAATTAAAAGATAGCGATTAGGTAACCAATCCGGTCAAGGTCACAAACCACCAGAGAAGGAGAAGCAGAGCGTGACAGAGAAAGACGAAGTTGGTTCGCTAAGATGATTCGTGGGTGTGCGTTGTGTGTTTTTTCATCATAAGTAAAGTTTATGTGGGATTTTTATGAAACTCTTTATAAACTACGAGCTTTGAACTGCAAATATGAACTACCACAATAATTGTGAGAAATGTGTAACTTCTTCTTTATAGGATGAGTTGATTTCGTGCGAGTAAAATCACGCAGTAATAAAAGCGCCGTCGGTTACACGATCATGAAGTTTAAAAACTTTATTAAGTAAAAAGGTTAAAACACACACATTAGTTCTTCCGATCCCACAATGGAATCATCATCAGATGTTAAAAGGACACAATAAACCCTGGTGAGGGGTATATATACAGAACAAGGATGTAAAACATGATGCCAGATACATAAAATACAGTAATAGAATGTATGGCAGTGAACATAATAGAGATCAAATTTGCATAGGTTTTATTCATGATGAATGGCATGCACATTGCTATGACTGCCGTTCTCATTCCGAATAAGTAATTTTCCACACATTCTATTACTGTACTTATTGTATCTGGCATCATGTTTTACGTCTTTGTTCTGTATATATACCCCATCACCAGGGTTTATTATGTCGTTTTAACATCTAATGATGATCCCATTGTGGGATAGAAAGATCTAATGTGTGTTTTTTAGCATTTTTACTTAATAAAGTTTTTAAACTTCTTGATCGTGTAACCGACGGCGCTTTTATTACTGCATGATTCTTCTTTATTATTAAATGTCTTTTTTTTCGTTTAACAGTGTGTCAGATAACCTACGTTTGAAGAAAGGTGAGTTAGCAAATGTATTTCTTTAGATGATTATTGAAAAGGTGTTTATAATCGCTTTTATCTTTGCGAACTGAGGCTGCTAGGGTTTACTCCAGCAGAAACGTGGATAAGTTTTTAATTGGACGTAAGCGGGCATCTGGCGAATGTGAAGCATCAAAATCAACTAGTGCACAGAAGAGCATAGTTCCGAAATTAAAATCAAGAAAGTATTCTGAAGAATATTTATAATTTAGTAAGACCGAAGTAAATGACGAAGAAATGCCTCTGTGTGTTATTTGCTCGAAAATGTTTGCCGGCTGATAGCTTGAAACCTAACAAACCGAAACGCAATTTTGAAACACTTCATAAGGAGTATGTTAACAAACCTCGTGAGTTCTTTATTGCTAAACTAAAATCTTATGAAAAGCAAAAATATAATATCAAATGCAGCTTTGTCTGTAAATGAAAAGGCGTACTAGCTTCTTACAAAGTTGAAGATGAAATAGCAAAGTTCGAAAAGCCTCACACCGTTGGGGAAGAACTTATTGAGATTGTAAAAAATATGCTTGGAGATAATTTTGCCAATCAACTGCAGTGCATACCTCTATCAAATGATACTGTTGCTAATCGAGTTGGCGATATTTCTGAAGATATACAGAAACAGCTCTTGTCGAAACTTTGTGACCAAATTTTCTCATAGCACCTTGACGAAGCACCAGATATAGCAACAAGGATTATCATTTAATTGCTTATGTTCGATTTCGCGATTAATTACCAGCAGCTGAAGGTTTATTGTTTTGCAAATCGGTAGAAAAAAGAGCCACAGCACCCGAATTGTCCAAAATATTGGACAATTTTATATGCGAAGAAAACATACAGTGGAAAAATTGTGTCGGAATTTGCACAGATGGTGCTCGAGCAATGTCTGGAAGGTTCAAAAGTTTACAAGCCCTTGTGAGAGAAAAAATCTCCAAAATGTATCTGGTCACATTTCATGATTCACAGAGAAGCTCTTTCTGCAAAGGAAATGAGTCCTGGTCTAAATATTGTCTTAACAACAGTTGTAACCGCGGTGAAATATATAAAAATGAGATCCTTAAAATCAAGACTATTTTCTGGACTTTGCGAAGACATGGTAGCCAAACATTCAGCGTTACTATTTTACTGTGACACAAGATAGTTATCAAGGAGTAAATGTTTACAACGTAACGGTAAAAGAATGACTTCGCACAATACGTCAAATGAAATGAAAACCTCGCCGTCTATGTACGATATTTAATAAAATATGAAAGATATTTACAGTTAGAATACCCCACTAGTACTTTCTGGGTAACATTTGCCCCCTCATCAGGTGGAACAGAGGCAATGTAGTACTCCTTTATATAGTAGTGCAACGATGCATTATGGGTGTAAGTCATCAAACGTCGCATGAGTCGTGACCGTTGCCATTATAACAGTGTAACGGATATAATTTCACAAGTTATTAGTTTAACATATCAATACAAGGATTCGTTACAAATACAAAGTTATGATCAATTTTATATATTATTGGAATTGTAAATATATATTACCATAACTTAAAGTTCAGGTTGGTAATACGCTCTTTCCAAATTCTTGATATGTCCACAGGCAATTAGTCATTACAGCATTTGTCCCCTAAAGCTTCGATGTACATACTTTCAACAAAATGCAGCGAATGTATGTATGTTGGAGTGTCCAATAGTCTAATGTTTTCCCAGTCTGGTGGTAGAATTCCGTTTACCACATTCCTTCGTTGCACTACTATATAAAGGGGTACTACATTGCCTCTGTTCCACCTGATGATGGGGTAAATTTTACCCCGAAAGTGCTAGTGGGGTATTTTAACTGTAAATATTTTTCATATTTTATTAAATATCGTACAAAGACGGTGAAGTTTTCATTTCATTTTTACAACGTGTTTACGAATTATGAGACGAAATAGCAATATTCTTGGAAGAGAAAAATCGCCAAGAAACAGAGAAGTTTCGTGATCACTTGTTTGTGATGAAATTGAGCTACTTGATAGACATATTCGTTTGAGCAACTAAATATATTAAACCTTCAACTCCAAGGAACAGATACACACATCTTAGAAATGAGTGACAAAGCTAATGAGTTTTGTAGAAAACTAGAATTGTGGAACGCAAACGTAAAGCAAAAAAAAAAAAAAAAAAAGAAATGTTTACAAATATCGATGAATTTGTCAAAACCTACAAGGCAGAAGAGAAACACATCAAAGTTTTATTTGCAACTATTGAAAATCATTTAACAATGTTGACGAAGAATTTTAGAAGCTATTTTATATCCGACGACAACATAGTAGCAACATACGAGTGGGTTAGAAACCTATTTTGAAATTAGCCTGAAGGCCTTTTAATTGAAAAAGAGGAACAATTTATAGACTTCACGTCAAGCGGCGAAATCAAAAGACAATTTGTTTCTAAATCACTCTTTGAATTTTGGGGAGGTGATGATGAATTTTCTGCTCTGAAGTCAACAGCTTTTTGTATACTTTTGCCATTTCCAACAACTTATTTTGCGAATCAGGTTTTCTGCAGTGGCTGCCCTAAAAACAAAATATAGATCTCAGCCAAATATAGAAAGAGAACTAAGAGTGTAAATCTCCAATATATCACCATCTTATGAAATGCTTTGTTCTGCAAGACAGGCGCAAGGAAGCCATAAGTTTTTAGATTAAAGGTTATTTGTTTAATTTTAATTACTTGCTAAGTGTATTTTGCAGTATTGATATGTACCCGTAAGCGCAACTAGTTTATTCAATACAGTGGATGTCAGAAAGAAATTATTTATTTACATTTTACATTCCTCGTGGCAATAAATGTACGCGCACCACAAGCTTGGGTTTTATAAACGGTAAGAGAATAGGATTCGTTCGCGTTTGAAAGGAAGCCTGTTAAATAAACAAAGTACTCAACTTGAGTTATGGTTTAGAAAAAAATCGGTACAAAAACTGTAACAGGCATTTTGAGATACGCCTGGAAGTATTACTCCACCCAAAACCCGGTGGCAATAAATTTACGCACACCCAGCTCTCGTGTACAATCACCACTTCGTGGGTCCTCTTTTTCCATCATACATGTCGGCAATCACCTAGCCATTGATTCGACGTAAGCCCACGCTTTCTGAAGAACCGTATTCAGTATTTTTTCCTGGGGCTTACGTTTTCGCACCTCTTTTTTGAGGATACGCTACAGGTCCTCGGTTGTGTTGAGATCGGATGAATTTGAGACTCAGTCCAGGACTTGAACCCGATTTTGGCGAATCCAAGCAGTGATGGAGCGTGAAGTATGCGTCTTGGCAAGATCTTCTTGGATGATTGCATCTCTCTGCGGCCGAAGGCGGGCCACGGAAGGTAGGAAATGCTGCCGCAAAAATGCCTGGTAGTGTTGTGCATGGACAGTCCCATCATACGGAGCCAAATCACCAGTGCCAGAATACCCAAAACACCCCCACGATTGCGTAGTGGCTGGGAACCTGACTTCTTGCTTCACAAACTTTTGGGCGAGTCCTTCATTCGGCCGGCGGATGACATGACTCTCCGTCCGATATTTCCATGTAGGACTGGGAACGGCGTTTCATCAGACCAATTCACCCTCCGCCATTGAGACTTCGTCCAGGACAGGTGGTCCCTGGACCATGCAAACCACATTTTCCTCTGAACTGGCGTCAACGTGGGGCTTTCGCTTACTCTTGCCTATGTCATGTAGCCTGTTGCTAGCAGTTTGTCGAGATACAGGTCGGTCTGCAGTTCTGGTTCGCTCCACATTTCTGCAGCTTCCAAGAACGTACCAGGTTTGTATTTCATGACAAGGCGACGCAAAGTTAGATCTTCCCTGGTAGTAGTCGTTGGAAGTCTAGCTTTGCGGCATCTAGGCGCAATGAGACCGGTTTCCTCATAGTGTCTGAGGAACGTTCTGACAGTGGAATTGTTCAAACACAATTCCCCAGCAATCTACCGCATAGCTGATCGATTTAGTCGTTTCTGGAGGATCTTATTGCGCACTCCGTCATGCTTGTTTTTCGTACCTCTGTCATATCTTTTTTGAGCAAAAGTAGGGACTGCCCCAGATTTTATACTGTCCTTCGTTTCCGTATTGCCGACTGCGCAAGACACAAAGCAGCAAAAATATTTAAATCCAACCGAACAATGTCTGACGAGAGCTGGGTACGCGTAAATTTGCTGCCTCCGTGTTTTGGGAGGAGTAATGCTTCCAAGCATATCTCGAGATGCTTGTTACAGTTTTTGTATCGAGTTTTGTTGTAAACCATAGCTCAAGTTGAGTACTTTGTTTATTAAACAGGTTTCCTTACAAAAGCGAACGAGTTCGCCTTTCTTACTGTTTATAACAACCACGCTTGGGGTGTGCGTACATTTATTGCCACGGGGAAGGTATTATTATATTTTCAGAATGTATTTTACGATTTTTTGCTGTTGTTGTTGTTTCAAAAATAGTTTCTCCTTCGATTTCCACTTTTCTTCGCGACCATTTAGATATTTGCGTCCTCTTATAGGGCCGCGACCCACAGGTTGAGAATCACTGGCTTACAGCATATGTAACAATTTTTAAATTCAGAGTTCGGGAACTGTACAATCACTCTGTATTTGTGTCTGTGACGTGATGCTTGCGTAGTGCCGAATTCACTATCAATAGAGGGGTGTTTGGATATTAATGATAGGGTAGTGTATTTATTTATAAGTATTTTCTATTCGATCCTGAATTTGAGTGAGGCATTGAATGAAAGTAAATATATAAAACCCAGGTTTGTAAACTTAAAAGAAGTGCAGACCATTCATAGAAAGTTATTGATATATTTAATCTTTTCTCTTTTTCTATGCTACAGTTATGAATTTCATAAACTTTTATAGCGCTATTATTTCAAAACTGTTACTTTTAATTCATCAGTAGATAAGCTTTTTAAGATTTCCCTAATTAATGAAATTCACAGCTTTAATAATAATAGGCTGCATAAATTTGCTGGGATTTTAAAAGAACTTCAGCATTCTCTGATGAACGGATTTATTCTTTGCGTAGACAAGCTGACACTCACATTTCACAAAAAAAAAAAAAAAAAAAAAAAAAGAAAGAAAGAAGGAAAAGGGATTAATCAGCAATTTCTTGTTTCCTTGGCGCAGACAACTAATCTTTCGCACGCTCTGTGGTTCTTTAGTTTCAAAATCGATCGTTAGCTTAACTATTAGCTTTACTCGGTGGCTAATAATTAACGATGGTTTATATATTTTTTAGAGTCCTTAAAAGACGTAATCCGATCCTAGCGGAGAAATTCATTTTAGACAATTTAATTTTTTAATTAGACTTTTTAGAAGAGAAAAAAAGGAAGGAACTCATCGAAGTTTAAAAAAATATCTAAGGAACTCAGTCGTTACTTCGTTTCAGTTGTTTTTGTTTTAAGTACTTCGCTCTACGGGTTTTACGCTGTTCTAACATGTTCTATTTTTAAATCTGACAGACGGAGCAAACCGCAAATTTGCTTTTCCAGAATTATGAGATAACTTTCGCATGGTTCGTTGCACATAGTTATCGTTGCACATGGTTCGTTGCACATAGGTGGCTTCCGCAACTCGCCGAGTTGCGGGAAGCTACATAATAACTCATATAAGGCTATAAAGATGCATAGAACAATCAAATCTGGAGGCTTCTTTCGCTCTTACTTCATCTTTCTCCCCCTTTCCAAACCTCTCTTCAGTCTTTTTTTTATTTTTTTATTTCTGCCAAATATTTCCTTTAACGGAATGGCAACCACTTGAGTTCCCTTTATTTCTGCAGAAATGCTTTTCATGAAAACTTTCATTTTCACAAGTCTGGGGGTAATTAACCCTATTACCCCTCCCCCGTAAAATCGCCATTGCCGAGAGCAAAGTCGTCTTCCATCAAATCTGAGCCAGTTAACGGAATGTGTTTCTGATTGATCGCCCCAAAAATATATCCTGATACTTTTGTGATTATTTCAACAGCGTGAAAAAGCAATGCAACTGTTTGTGGAATTCAAAAACTCTAGATTTTTCTAAAGCGGAGCACCGACGACGGGTTTGTTGCCTTCTTCATAAAGCACAGTAAAACCGGCGCACGATAAGTACAGCTGCCGTTCTCTAAGCTACACATGTGTTACAGGCCTTGGTGCTCAGTTATATTTCAGCGCTCTGTGTGAAGGGTTCGTTGATACGTCGCCTTTAGAGTGTTTTTTGTTTGTTTCGGGAGTGCTTTACCCGACTGGAGCAAATAAATAAAATATAAATAAAATATCAACTAAAGTTATAACTAGCTCTTGCAGTGAAGAATATATTTATTCGGATGTTATGGGGGAGGTCTCAAGCATTGTCCGGATTTCCATTCATCCTTCTATCGCGTCCAGTATTAGCTTTCCCTAATCATCAGCGTTACTTACTTTCCCCCTCTTATCTCGGTTCACACTCGGGAGCGAAAATTTCCTCCACATTCCCTTCTTCGTTGCTCCCGACAGAATCCCTTTCCCTCGGCCTCTTGTGTCTTTTCCTCGCAGGAAAGTGTCAACTTAAAATACCCTTCCCCCGATTGGGACAGCTAAAGAGCAAAAAAGCCCCCAGTTCGTTATTCCTAGAAGGCGCAGATGTTCCTTCTCTGACTTTCCTGACCCCTCTCTATTCATTATCTGGTTCTTTCTTCGCACAAAACCCATAAATCTTCCTTTCCCTCGAATGGGACGCTGAGAAGTGAGAACCATCCCAAGTTACTCTGACCACCTGCATTGAAAATGGCGAAAAAAGAGCTGAGGAAATGGTGCTGAAAAAGGTGCTTAATATATTAAAACGTGGTTAACGTAAATCGGGAAACACTACACCGCGGTGTGGCTGTACTGTTGCAGTATATGCATTGTTACTCGGGGCGTAGTTAATTGCGGTGGGATTATGTTTATTGAACATGGCGAAACCGGAGCTCTCTAAACTGTAGAATCGTGTCACTGTATTTGTAGAGTCATATAGACACTTTCTTTCGTTTGTGGTGGTGGTCATAGGTAATTTGAATGATTTACACTGAGATGACAGTTTATTAGGTACACCAACCTCGTTACGTGTTGCCTCGCCTTTGACCTGCAGAATAGCTAGAATCTCGCTAGGCATGGAATATACCAGATGCTGGAAGCGTACTGCAGAAACGTCGTACAATGTGGAAATGGCTGAGTCGCGGAGTTGCTAAAAATTGGACTGCGGCACAGACTCGTAGCAAACAGTTCGTTCCAATCCCAGAGATGCTCTATGGGTTTTTTATCAGTAGGCTGTGCAGGCGACTCAAACAAGGGAAATCCGTGGACATGTTTTGGAATCATTCGGTGATGATACGAACCTTGTGAGCAGGTGCGCTATCCTTCAGGACGTGCCCACCTATTGAGGATAAACCGTAGTCATGAATAGATAAATTTGGTTGAAACTTTCATTCAGATGTACTTCGTGGGTGTAAGGGAGCCTAACACGTGACACAAAAAATTTCTCATACCAGTGCACGCTGTAATGTTAATACAGGACAGGATGGCTTCAGAGTTGAAAACGGGTCAAAAATTTTGGATTCGGACCCTGCCCGACCCGGGCATAACCCGGAGACAATTTGGATTCGGCCCCGGCCCGACCCGGGTATAACCAGTGTGTATACTGTATATATATATATATACACATAGTATACATACTGGCGTACAAAAATTAAGGACGAGACGGTTTTTCGAATGTACCGTCGTGCAAAAGTGTTCCACATGGATTCAAATCATACCATAAGATCCCCAAGATGTAAGAATATGGGACAAGTGAGAAAAACCGTCCAAAGAAGGAATCCAAAGGATGCAAAGGCACTTTATTGAAAAGGTAGCTTCGAGCACAACTGGACGGAAGACAGAAACCTCCATGTGACAGGCGGCTGCAAAGAAAAATCCAGTCTTTAGTAAGGGATATGATCACCCCTGACTGCGTTGCAGGATTTACAACGTCTGTCCATGCTGAGGACGAGGGTGTCAAGGAGCTGTTGAAGCATCGCGGCCCATTCCTCTTGTAGAGTCAATCGCAGCTGCGGAATCGTTGCTGGTGGCTGGTGACGTGCTGCCAAGCGTCTCCCGAGAAGGTCCCACATATGTTAGATTGAATTTAGGTCCGGGGATCTTGCTGCGGGCCAATCCATGCGTTGAATATCTTCACTCTTCAACAGCTCTGCGACAGCCACTGTACGATGAGGTGTAGCGTTGTCGTCCATGAAGAGGAGCTCAGGACTCACAGCACCTCTAAACAGACGCACGTGAGGCAGGAGTCCTTCGGTACAATAGCGGACACCAGTGACTGAACCTCCTTGGAAGATGTGGAGACCAGTAAGGCTACCAAGCATGATACCGCCCCAAACGAGAACTCCGCCATCTCCAAACCGGTCCCTTTCGATGATGTTGGAGGTGTGATTGCGTTTTCCCTGCTCTCTCCAAATGCGTATACGTCCAGAATCGCTCGTCAGACTAAATCGGCTCTCATCCGTAAAGAGAACTCGACCCCATTGCTGATGTGTCGAGTCCTTGTGTTCCTGGCACCACAGAAACCGTCGTCTCCGATGAGCAGGCGTTAATGGCACACACCGTACTGGTCGTCGTGCAAATATACCACCTTTGTGCAGCCTCCTGGCCACGGTAAAACGCCATAACGGACGTCCAGTTGTCTGTTGCATGTGCCTTGCGATTTCTCCCGATGTCTGCCGTCTGTCTCTTCTCGCCTGTACGACAATATACCAGTCGTCCGCCGCCGTGGTTGCTCGTGGACGACCACTGCTGAACTCTCGGACAGCTGTTCCTGTCGTTTGAAATGCTCTCCAAGCTCGTGAAACGATGCTGTGAGCGATCCCGAACTCCTCGGCCACACTAGTCGCACTTCGACCTTCTTCCAACTTCCCAATGACGCGACCTCGGGTAAAGTAATCCACATGTCGTCTACTGGATTGCCTGTTGGCCATATCACACGGTGGCAGCAACTCGACGTCGTTCAAACCGATGTACACCGCGCAATAGCTTTCACCGAATTGCTGAACGTACACAGACCGTGTGCTTCTTTATACCCTTCCGACATTACCCCTCCCTACGTCATGCTGCATATATGCGCATGCCCTACCGTACCGGACCCTAGTCTATCTCCTGAGTGGTCTTTCGGTCCGTTCTGCCTGCTCGTTCTGCTGTTATGCTAATTTCTCCTCTTCGTCCTTAATTTTTGCACACCAGTGTTTGACAAATAATTTTTCACTCAGCTTGCGCCAGTATCAAGCCCTGAATCCCAAAGTCTGCGCCAGTATCAAGCCCTGAATCCCAAAGTAAGCATTTTCCTTTGAAATATCTTTTTTTGTTTTAAAGAAAAAAAGAAAAAAGAAACGGAAATAAAAGGGTTAAGAGCACCTTGACCCGACCCGTTTGACCTGCAAGAAATTGTCGACCCGTTGACCCGTGTAGCGTTTCCATCTCTGGATGGCTTTATGGCCACAGGTTGCTTGCGCCAAATTCGGATCTTGCTGTACGCATGATTCAGAAATGACCTTGATTCTTCCGTCTAGGTGACTTTTTATCAGTCTTCAACACTCCAGTGTCGATGCTTCCTTGATATGGGCGATGGCAATTGAAGCCCATTTCCGCACTGTCCTTTGCGTGGTGCTTTCGGAGATGACCCTCTGCACACCAATGTTGAATTCTACCGTGATCTGCCAGGTTTTGCCCGTCTGTGAGCTTTTACGATTCTCGCAAGTCTCCTTTGAACCCTCTTAACAGCCAACTGTTTTCGCCCACAAGATCGCCTATTGCTCGAAGTCTAATGTGTGTTGCAACATTCACGGTAAGCATTTGCTTCTGTTACGCGTGAAGGGCTCTTGAAAGATTTCACAAATCGGCATGGCTGGAGCCAATTAGCACAGCACGTTCAAAGTCGCTTAGATCACTCGTTTTACCCATTCGTACCCTAAATAGAACGATATCTGATGCTCGACAAAATGTCTCTTATTTATACCGCACACTGTGCTCATGTGACATCTCATGTATTTGGGTGAGCCATTTATGTAACGATTTGAGGTGTACGTAACACAGGCATTCGCAAAGGTTTAAGACCACCTGTCAATTTATTAAAAATTAAGATTTTCAAAGAAATAACTGATTACTAGTCAAAGATATTTGAAAACTGACACCACAGAAAAATGCTTACATTCTTTAGAACAAAAAAAAAAAAAAGACTGAAATCAGTACTTTGTGTGGCCACCTTTATTTTTTTATAACGGATAGAACACGATGCGGCATACTCTAAATGAGGAATTTGCAATACTCATTTGAAATGTTTTTGCACCACACGTACTTTATCGTTTCAATCAAAGCTTGGGAATTTGATGGCTGTTTTTCTGTCTTCTAAAATGGTTCACAAATTTTCGATGGGGTTAAGTTCGGGACCGGGACCGAGCCAGTCAAGCACAGTTATATTTTCCCTCTGCAGGTAGTCCTTTACTGTCTTTGATCTGTGGCATGGAGCACCATCCTGTATAAAGATTGTGCATCTGTGCATTTGCATATGAGTTAACAGCTTCTCACGTAACATTTCCACATAAAAAGGACCAGTCATGGTAGTGCCTGTTGGGAAAAACGACAATGAAGCAGTACCGGATGCTGACATAGCACCACATATCATCTGACTAGGCGGATATCTCACGGTGCTAATGGATATTTTTCACCAAACCGGTTTGCCTTTTGGTCATCGAGCATTTGCTTCACGTGATTCAAATTAACGCACAGTTGATTCATCAGGAAAAAAACAAACTTGGCTCCAAATTTTCAGCAGTCCACGATTGATGACGCTTCACAAACTGGTCTCTTCTTTTTCATGACAGAAATTAGTCTAGGTTTATGTGCAGGTTTATAAGACTTTAATCCAAAATCGTTGCTAAGACTTCGGGAAACAGCGCTGATACTAATATCAGACCATTTTGAATGTAGAACGGCCTTGATTTCTTTGCACGAACTCCTCGGAGAACGCATAACCAATCGCCTGATGGTATTGTCATCACGTGGGGTTGTTTTTCTTGCACGAACACCTGGGAGAACGCATAACCAATCGCCGGTGTCACGTCAATTCGTCGCGTGCGTCAATTCGTCGACTACGTCAATTCGTCGCGCGTCAATTCGTCGACTACGACAATTCGTCGCGCGTCAATTCGTCGCGCGTCAATTCGTCGACCACGACGATTCGTCGCGCGTCAATTCGTCGCGGACAAATTCGTCGACTACGTCAATTCGTCGCGTTTACAGATTTTGGTTACATACAAAACGAATGCAGGAAAACGTACGATTTCGAACGTCTTGCTCCCTGATCAAATTTATAAAGTTTGGACACGCAGACAGGATAGGAATATTACGTTTTTCTTTGGCACTAAAAATATTAGACGGTAAACGGTTTTTGGAACGGGGCAGGGCCCGGTTGGTCAGAGAACCCAATATACAAAATTTTCGTAAAATCAACAGTTTTCAATTCAGAACCACCAAATCTGGTTTACTATCTCGTGGTATTCTAACTTAGACTGTAGACGGTTTTGGGAAGCGGTTGGAGGGAAGGGGGGGGGGTTAGGGGCCTCCCCTACAGAATTGCCGTAAATTATAGTTTTCTATTTAGAACTACCAAATTTGATATATTATCTCATGGCACTCTAACTTAGACGGCAGACCGTTATTTTTTTTTTTTTGATTGGAGGTTTAACGACCACCGTGAGCAACTCAATGGGCTATAAGCAGTCGCCCGACCCTAATTTAGGGTCACTGGTTCCAGGGAAGGGAGAGAGCCAGTGCCGTAAGACAAACTCAACATCCATGCCTCACCGGGATTCGAACCCGGACCTCGTTCGGACGAATGATCAGAGGCCATCGCTTAGACCACTGCGCCACCGGGGCGGCGACCGTTTTTGGAACGGGTCAAGGCCCGGGGGTCCGAGCCCCCACATACAAAATTTTCTTAAAAACTACAGTTTTCAATTCAGAACCACCTAATCTGGTATACTATCTCATGGTACTCTAACTTAGACGCTAGACGGTTTTTGGAAGGGGTTGGAGCCCGCGGGGTCGCCCCTCCCCCTCATAAAAAATTTCGTAAAATCTACAGTTTTCATCTTAGAACCACCAAATTTGGTATACTATCTTATGGTACTCTAACTTAGTCGGCAGACCGTTTTTGGAACGGGTCAAGGCCCGGGGTCAGAGCCCCCACATACAAAATTTTCTTAAAAACTACAGTTTTCAATCCAGAACCACCTAATCTGGTATACTATCTCATGGTACTCTAACTTAGACGCTAGACGATTTTTTGAAGGGGTTGGAGCCCGGGCGGTCAGACCCCCCCGAATAAAAACTACAGTTTTCAATTTAGAACTACCAAATTTGGTATACTATCTCATGGTACTCTAACTTAGACAGTAGACCGTTTTTGGAACGGATCAAGGCCCGAGGGTCAGAGCCCCCACATACAAAATTTTCTTAAAAACTACAGTTTTCAATTCAGAACCACCAAATCTGGTATACTATCGCATGGTACTCTAACTTAGACGCTAGACGATTTTTGAAGGGGTTGTAGCCCGGGGGGTAAGGGCCCCCCTCATATAAAAATTCGCAAAACGTACAGTTTTAAATTTAGAACCACCACCAAATTTGGTATACTATCTCATGGTACTCTAACTTAGACGATAGACCGTTTTTGGAACGGGTAAAGGCCCGGGGTCAGAGCCCCCCACATACAAAATTCTCTTAAAAACTACAGTTTTCAATTCAGAACCACCAAATCTGGTATACTATCTCATGGTACTCTAACTTAGACGCTAGACGGGTTTTGGAAGGGGTTGGAACTCAAGGGGTCAGACCCCCCGAATAAAAACGTTTTCGTAAAATCTACATTTTTCAATTTAGAACAACCAAATTTGGTATACTATCTCATGGTACTCTAACTTAGACAGTAGACCGTTTTTGGAAGGGGTTGGAGCCCGGGGGTAAGGGACCCCTCCATAAAAATGCCGCGTAAAATCTACAGTTCTCAATTTAGAACCACCAAATTTGGCATACTCTCTCATAATATTCTCTAACTTAGACGGTAGACGGTTTTTGGAACGTGTCGGGCACGCGGTCAGAGTCCCCCCGCCTATAATTTTTTTTTCGTAAAAACTAAAGTTTTCAATTTAGAGCTACCAAATTTGATATACTATATAATGGTGTTTTAAATTAAACGGTAGACGGTTTTCAGAACGGATCGGGGCAAGGGTGGTTACCCCCCTCCCCTACACACAAACTTTCGCAAAATCTATAGTTTTCAATTTAGAACCACCAAATTTTGTATACTATCTCATGGTACTCTAACTTAGACGGTGGAAGGTTTTTGGAACGGATCAAGGCCCCCCCCCCCACATACAAATTTTTTTTAAAATCTTTATTTTTCAATTCAGAACCACCAAATTATTTTGTGTCATGAAACTCTAACTTAGCGGGAGACGGTTTTTGGAACGGGTCGGGGCTCGGGGGTCGGAGCAACCCTACTGCCCCCGTACAAAATTTTAAATTTTCGTAAAATCTACAGTTTTCAATTTAGAACCATCAAATTTGGAATACTATCTCATGGTATTCTAACTTAGACTGTAGACGGTTTTTGGAAAGGGGTCGGATCCCGGGGTTCAGAGCCCCCCCTCATACGAAATTTCGTAAAATCTAGTTTTCAATTTAGAACCACCAAATTCGGTATACTATATCATGGCACTCTAACTTAGACGGTAGACGGTTTTTGGAACGGGTCGGGGCCCGGGGGTTAGAGCCCGCTCCCGTACAAAATTTTCGTAAAATACACCGTTTCCAATTTCGAACCACCAAATTTGGTATACTATGTCATGGTGTTCTAACTTAGACTGTAGACGGTTTTTTGTAAAGGGTCGGAGCCCGGGGTTCAGAGCCCCCCCCCCATAAAAAAATTCGGGAAATCTACAGTTTTTAATTTAGAACCACCAAATTTGGTGTACTATAACATGGTACTCTAACTTAGACGGTAGACGGTTTTCAGAACACGTCGGGGCACGGAGGGTTAGAATGATCCCCCCGACAAAGTTTTCGTACAATCTACAATTTTTCAATTTAGAACCACCAAATTTGGTATACTATCTCATGGTACGCTAACTTAGACGGTAAACGGTTTTTAGAATAAGTCAAGGCGCGGGGGATAAGAGCCCCCACATTCAAAATTTTCGTAAAATCTATAGTTTTCACATTAGAACCACCAAAATTTAGTATCATGAAACTGTAACTTAGACGGAAGACGGTTTTTGGAACGGATCAGGGCCGGGCGGTAAGAGCACCCCCTCCCCCCAAAGAATTTTCGTAAAATATACCGTTTTCAACTTAGAACCACCAAGTTTGGTATACTATCTTATGGTACTCTAACTTAGACGGTAGACGGTTTTGGGAACGGGTCGGGCACGGGGTAAGAGCCCCCCCCTCATAAAAAATTTTCGTAAAAACTAGAGTTTTCAATTTAGAACCACCAAATTTGGTATACTATCTCATGGTACTCTAACTTACACGGTAGATGGTTTTTTAGAAAGGGTCGGAGCCCGGGGTTCAGAGCCCCCCCCATAAAGAATTTCTTGAAATCTACAGTTTTCAATTTAGAGCCACCAAATTTGGTATACCATATCATGGTACTCTAACTTAGACCGTAGACGATTTTCGGAACGGGTCGGGGCCCGGATGTTAGATCCTTCCCCCCATACAAAATTTTCGTAAAATCTACAGTTTTCAATTTGGAAGAACCAAATTTGGTATACTATCTCATGATACTCTAACTTAGATGGCAGACGGTTTTGGGAACGGGTCAGGCACGGGGTCAGAGCCCTCCCCATAAAAATTTTTCGTAAAATCTACAGTTTTCAATTTAAAACCACCAAATTTGGTATACTATGTCATGGTACTCTAACTGAGAATGCAGGCGGTTTTTGGAAACGGTTGGAGCCAGTGGTTCAGAGCCCCCCCTTTCCCCATGCCAATTTTTGTAAAACCTACAGTTTCGAATTTAGAACGACCAAATTTAGTACACTACCTCATTGTATTGTAACTTAGACCGCAGACGGAAAGGGTCGGTGCCCGGTGTGAAGGGGGCCCATTCAAAATTTTCGTAAAAATTACAATTTTTACTCTTAAGAACTGCATCTCAATACAGCACTCCAATACCCCACCTACGGTCTAGGTTAGAGGCCGTAGATAACAATAAAGTGAAAAAATATCCGGTTCATGGTGTATTAAAAACACAAATTAATAAACGTTAGCTTTCACCACCAACGGTTGCCTTATCAGGCAGAAATACAATGTAATGTAAATAATGTAAATTCTTTTTTGCTTCGTATAATTAAATTAACTAAATCAAAAGATTTAAAATAAGTTTCCTGGAAATTTACGGAAATAGCTTTTTTATTCATTAACTTTCACCTGCTGAACTTGGTGATTTTAGAAATAGTAATATTTACCTGGGAAATACCGGGTACCCCTGCTAGTAAGAACTAAAGATAATGTTACACTTTTAGTCAGGTACAAAACAATAATTAGAAAGCCCTAGGACTGGGCCTGTTTAGCAATTTTCAGTGTGCCGTGCTAATTTTCATAATGTTTTCATAGAGGTCCAAGATTTTAGCAATGCGCTTTTCTGAGGTTGGAACTATTAAGCAGACCCTAGGCCTAGAGATTTTTGATAGTTTTCAGTCCTCCGAGCTGATATTTATGTAGTTTTCATAGAAAATAAAATGAATTCTGTTTAAATGTTACTCGAGCACAAAGCATTAATAGATACGCCCGATACCTAGGCATATGTACTTATAGTAATTTTTATAATGCTGTGATTATATGAGGTTTGCATGACAAATCAATTTAAGAGTGTTACGCTTATCAAAAATTATTTAAAAGGCCTAGGCCTAGCGGCCAATAATTAGCATTTGGGGCCGAAGTGAAAGCGCAACATTAATAACTTGATTTGTTATGCAAACCTTATAAATACGACCACAGCGATTAAAAGTTACTAAAGAGTCCTTGTAAGTAATATTTTTTGACCGAGTGCAAGTACAATTTACGAAATGTCAACAGGTCAAAATATCTAAAGTAACAATGAAATTTGGAATATTTCTTTTTTCTTTCTTTTTATTTCAGTTTTGACACTTGTATTAAGTTTTAAAAACATATATTTCTCCTATCGTATATCTTCATTGTGCTTTCAACAGAATTTCTTACCATGTTTTGGGTATTTTGTTTCGTGTGGTTGCAGTTTTTTTAATGTTTTGGGCATTTCATTTTGTGTGGTTACTTCTTTTTATGTTTTGGGCATTTTACTTTGTATGGGTGTTTTTGTTATGTTTTTGTTCTTTTCTTTTCTGTGGTGGTTGTAATGTCGACAGGATGAAAAGGGGAAACTGTGGACAGTCACGATGCCTACTTGCTTATAATTTTTTTTTTCAAATACAGCACATGATTTTGTATTGAGTTATACCACTTACTCATTAAGCGACTACAAGTTTCTTTAAATATGAACTTTTTCTTAAAGCCTTTTGTTTCCTCTACCTAGCTTTTTCGGCTCCGCAATTTCTTTTTTTGGTTTTAGAATATTTTCCTTATTAATAATCTATTTTCTCATGCAAACTCTTTATGTAAGGTATGTTTATTCTATCGAAGTATTTTGCAATTATACGTGAAGCCCTGTTGCTGAAGTAAAAAAAATATTTCCAACTGAAACAACGCAGTTCAGATATTTTCCCGCTGTTAACTCAAAGAATGAAAACAAAAACAACAAATCTGTGCAATCGTTGAGGCATGAGACAGTACTTACCGGTAACCAGGCAAAGTTTTAAGGAAGAATGAGCTTAAGAATTTCTAACTGCAACAAAAAAGAGCATCCGCACTGTATCCCTCCCCATCCCCTAGAGCCGGCCTTTGGACGTCTTGAAAGAGAAGTCTTAAGGACACATCTGTATCGTAATTGCCTGAGCATTCGCGACAATCTTCTGGTGTCGTAGTAGAAAAACACACTTCCTACTTCGCCTAAATTGCTTGGATGTAATGCCAACGAACAAAGTTTTGCTCTCGCATTGGATTTCTGTTGCTTTTGATGGAATACTTTTCCCCTGCGGTTCACCGCTTTCACTATAGTCTTCAGGACAGACGACAATACACCCCAACGTAAAACACCAATTTCACGGCAATTAACTGCAATTAGCGAAAGAGAGGGGCGGTACAGGAAATAAGTCGAACGAGACAGATCTGAACTTAGAAAGTCGGGGAAGGTGTTGCATGAAAAACTGTGTTTGGCTTACAGATCATTTGGCACGTAGGGACGTAGGTTTCGTTTAATATGTTACAGGGTAAACAAATTGTCTTTTCAGTATAACAATTTTCTTTCATACGCATGGTGCAACACAAAAATTTGAATTTATTTTTGAGAATTAGCATGACGCTTACCGGCCCAGAGTACAGCTGCCCAGTCCGCGCCTGCTGCCGCCTCTGGAACCTGGCTCCCGGGTTCTTCGCATCTGTTGATCCCCCGCCTGGAGCGTCCCAGCTGTAAAATACATGTACCTCTGCGGTTTGGAAAAACAAAAGATAAGATGCCGATCCTTAAAATTAACCACTTCTTGTGACCGCAGGTACGAAAATCTTGAACTTCGCTTAAACCCTAAGTGGAAGAACAAGCTTCACGTGATTGTCTGTATTCTGAGTGTTTTATTGAATGGTTGCTCATTAGTTCGTAGTTGACTGGAGAACAGAGACCGTGCTTGTTGAAACCTTTGTTGTGCGTTGTCAAGTGATAATAGTGGAAATATATCATTCTAAATATTTTGGAAAGAGAAAGTGCATTGTTTTCCGAAGGCACTATGCAGATGAAGAATGCAACATAAATAGTTAACTCACAAAAAGAAAATGATTTGCTGAAACGGAAAGGGTATTTAATTTGCCATAACAGAGTGCGAGGTGATTTACGGTATTGTCACTGTATTGAAAGAAATTATGGAAATTGTACTGGCTTTGCTAGTACTATTCTTATTGGAGATGAACACAGGATGCGCAATGAGAAACCACATAATCATGCTCCAAGACCGGAGAAAAATGATGTTGCTGTTGAAAGAGCGCAAATAAAAGAACGAGCGAGAAATACGGGCGAAGCCCCTGCACAAATTATTCAAACCGTGACAACGTCAATGGCTACAGTAAATGCAGGTTACATGTCTAATATGGATTCACTAAGGCAAGTAGTAAAAAGAGAAGACATGCCAAGACATGCCTGTGGAGCTTACGACTTCAGAACGGATCGATGCCCCAATAAATTTACAGGAGAAGATGGTGCAAAATTTCTTGGCAGAGATAGCACATTTGGACATCAAAGAATTATTTTATTTTTAACAGAGAATAATTTACGAAAGCTTACAGAAGCACCCCTCTGGATTATGGATGGGACATTTGAAACTTGTCCAACCCTTTTTAGGCAATTATGTTCCATTCATGCTATGGTTGAAACGAATCCAGAGATGCACAGACATGTCCCACTAGTTTATGGGTTACTTTCCAGCAAGTATAAAGAATATAATACTATTATACAGTATTTTTGTAGGATTTACAAGACTATGCATCAGACTATGATATTCAGCTTGCACCACAATATACGCATAATAATAGATTTTGAAATAGCTACCGTTATAATGCTGCTAAAAAGGAATTTGGAAGCAGCACACACAAATGTTGTTGGTTTCATCTCGGAAAAAAATGTGCTGAGGAATATCCATCCTCTAGCATAGCCTTGGAATATAAGGAAAACAGTGAGTTTGCTCTCAAAGTCAGACATTTGCAAGCACTCGCATTTTTTTCATCTGATGAAATTCCAGCTGCTTTTGAAGAAGTGAAATCAATTTTACTAGAATATGCAGATTCTGTAGTTCAGTGGTTTGAGGAAAATTATGTTCTTGGAAAATTTTGTGGAAGCAGAAGAAACAATCCGAGCAGAAGCCCTCCGCTGTTCCCGCCAACAATTTGGTCAGTAAGTGAAAACAATTTATTTGGCTTTCCCAGAACACAAAACGAACTTGAAAGATTAGACAGATGCTGGAATACAATTCTGGGAGAGAAAAAACTGTGACTGTACGAAATAATCAGTGAAATTGCGAAAGAGCAGAGAACAACTATGGCTAAAATCGAAAGAGTGATAGCACAGATTCCAACAAATCCACCCAGAAGAGAAACGCTGGCAAGATAAAAAGGAATTCGAACTTCTTTGGCGCACAGAGACAATGTTAACATGCAGGACTTTTTAAGAGGAATTTTATATAATTCTACCCTTTACTAAAATGTACTGGTATTTCTCACTAATTGAATTATACCTTTTACTAACTTG
Source organism: Macrothele yani (assembly GCA_039090855.1). Lineage (NCBI taxonomy): Eukaryota > Metazoa > Arthropoda > Arachnida > Araneae > Macrothelidae > Macrothele > Macrothele yani. The sequence continues at coordinate 34,335,910 of CM077029.1, forward strand.
TATTTGAATTTTTCAAGAATGTAATTCCGCCGAAGATGCAAGAATGTAAAACATAACGCAAAATTAAAAAAGACAAAATTTTCAAAACAGCATGTCTAAAACATAAAATGTCAAAAAGTAATCCAAAATGTGAAACAAATAAAAATTCAAAATGCAATCCAAAATGTGAAACAAATAAAAATTCAAAATGCAATCACATGTCACAAGCATTACAAAAATGCGAAACGCTATGTAATAAGTACAACACAAAATAAAACAAATACCGAAAAAATGCATACGCTTTGTAAAATGTACAAAATAAAATAAATGCCATATTCATAAGGATTTCATGACGAGTCAAGTTAAAAATAGCTTTTACTTAGACTTCAAATAATAATTACTAGCTTCTACACCTTTTTAAGTCTTTAATAAGTGCAACATCATTAACCTGACTTGTCATCAAACATTAGCAATATGACCATAGCATACAATCACTTAAAAGACTTCTTAATGGATGAATTGAGGAATCACCAAGTTCAGCGGGTGAAAGTTAATGGCTGTTTATAGTTTTGTACTCGAGTAAATGCGCAACACAGTAAACTTGACTTTCTCTGAAAATTTTGTGTATATAAGCACGGTTGATTGAAAACTGATAAAAAGGCTTAAGGCCTGTTTATTAATTTTTGTGCCTCAGTCAAAACGCAGTACCATAACCTTGGCATGTTATCGAAACCTTATGAATACGTCGGACTAAAAATTCCTAAAAAAAGTTTACGCCTAAGGTCTTGTAACTAAAGTTTTGTGACAGGGTAAAACTGCAACATTAATAACTTGACATGTTATGTTAACGTTGTGAATATGAGCACGGCGGATTAAAGATTTCAACAAATAGCCTTTGGGATTAATGTGTTGTAGCTGAGTAAAAATGTAACATTATCTTGATTTTCTATATAAACCAAACTACGTGCTGAAATGGCCCAACTATATATACGTATACTTCAATCATATACCGAAGCGCTGACAAGGTGAAAACAAAAGTGGAATTTTGTACGGTCCCCTAACATTTTATGGCCAGCCTACATGGAAGTGGACACGTTGATATCAAAAACATACTTTTTGTAAGGTCCACAACAAATAGCAATGGACACGTCGCAATCTTTTTTTTTTTGGGGGGGGGGGTTAACTACCACCGTGATCAATTCAGTGGGCTATAAGCAGTCGGACGTTCCCAATTTTGGGCCACTGGTTCCTGGGAAGGGGGACAGCCAGTGCCAGAAGTCAAGCACAACGTCCATGATTCACCGGGATTTGAACCAGGATCCTTCTCGACAAGTGGTCAGAAGCCAGCGCCTAGATCACTCCGCCGCCGTAGCGGCACACGTTGAAATGTATTTTTCATACGGCCCCAAACGCTCTTATGGACATACTAGATTGAACTGGACGCAAATAAATCATTAATATAATTTGTACTAGCAGGGCTGCCAGTTATTTTCCAGGTACATATTACTATTTGTGGAATCACCAAGTTCAGCGGGTGAAAGTTAATGAATGAAAAAGATATTCCTGCAATTTTCCAGTAAACTTATTTTAAATTTTTTGATTTAGTTAATTTAATTTTGCGAAACAAAAAAGAAAGAAAAAGGAATGGGAATACTTACCTTCTAGGAGACATCTATAGAACTGCCGTACATCTGGCGTGTGCTTCTGTGAATCCCGCGACACAGAAATGCAATGTACCTATGTGATGTCTCATGCATACGACTTCACATTGGCATTGATCATCTTTTTCTTACCGTTTTGAATTTTGAATATCTGGAACTCTCTGTTTACATTACATTATATTTCTTTCTGATAAGCCGTTCATTGGCAGTGAAAGCTAAACTATATAGATTTAAGTTTTTAATACACCATTAAACGCATATTTTTGCACTTTATTGTTATCTACAGTCCCTAACTTAGACCGTAGGTTGGTTAGTTGGTTGGTTGATGGTTTATGGTGCAAGGCCCTCAAAGGGCCAAAGAGCGCCTTAGAACGTAGATAGGGTATTCTTAAGAGTAAAAAACGGAACTTTTTACGAAAATTTTGCATGGGGCTACCTTGACCCGGGCCCCGACCCCTTCCAAAAACCGTCTACCGTCTAAGTTAGATAACCATAAGTAGTATACCAAATCTGGTTGTCCTAAATTGAAAACTGTAGATTTTACGAAATTTTTATGAGGAGGGAGGGGCTCTCACCCCGGGGTTCCAACCCCTTCCAAAAACCGTCTAGCGTCTAAGTTAGAGTTTCATGATACCAAATTTGGTGGTTCTGAATTGAAAACTGTAGTTTTTAAGAAAATGTTGTATGTCTGTGTGTGTGCGGGGGGGGGGTCCGACCCCCAGGGCCTTGACCCGTCCCAAAAACCGACGACCGTCTAAGTTAAAGTACCATGAGATAGTATACCAAATTAGGTGGTTCTAAATTGAAAACTAGATTTTGCGATTTTTTTATGAAAGGGGTCCTTACCCCCTTCACAAAAAAATCTGCAACCCCTTCCAAAATCGTCTAGCGTCTAAGTTAGAGTACCATGAGATAGTATACCAGATCTGGTGGTTCTGAATTGAAAACTGTAGTTTTTCAGAAAATTTTGTATGTAGGGGGCTCTGACCCCCGGGCCTTGACCCGTTCCAAAAGCGGTCTACCGTCGAAGTTAGAATACCATGAGATAGTATACCAAATCTGGTAGTTCTAAATTGAAAACTGTAGATTTTACAAAATTTTTATGGGGGGCTCCAACCCCTTCCAAAAACCGTCTAGCGTCTAAGTTAGAGATTCATGATATCATATTTGATGGTTCTGAATTGAAAACTGCACATTTTACGAAAAAAAAATTATGGGGGGTCTCTGAACCCCTGGTCTTGACCCCATCCAAACACGGTCTACCGTCTAAGTTAAAGTACCATGTGATAGTATACCAGATTTGGTAGTTCTAAATTGAAAACTGTACATTTTACGAAATTTTTGTGACGGGAAGGGGGACTCTCACCCCTGGGCTCCAACCCCCCAAAAACCGTCTAGCGTCTAAGTTAGAGTTTCATGATACCAAATTTGATGGTTCTGAAATGAAAACTGTAGATTTTACGAAAATGTTGTATGTAGGGGGGGGCTCTGACTCCCCTGGCCTTGACCCGTTCTAAAAACCGACAACCGTCTAAGTTAGAGTACTATGAGATAGGATACCTGATTTGGTGGTTCTGAATTGTAAACTTCCTCAATCTGGATCAAAAGTCCGCTTTTGATAACGTTTCTCATTTTTATCTCTCTGCTGTCCTTTCACAATTTGGCTTTCCTCCTACCTTTTCTTCCGCACTCTTGGCCCTTTATCAGGGAGCTAGTTTCCATGTTCGAGCGGCCACATTTCTAACCGCTCCAATTCCGTTTAAGCGAGGCATCCGGCAAGGATGTCCGCTCTCCGGCCAGCTATTCGCTCTCGCTTTTGAGCCTTTCCTGTTAGCAGCCCGAAGATCACTCCTGGATGTCCTACCGCCGACAGTGGCTAGTACTCGTCATCATCGAATAATTTTCACCGCCTATGCTGATGATGTGACCTTTTGCGTCCGGGATGAATCTCAATTTGATCGCCTGTATTCTGTATATCAACAGTATGTTGCATTATCTGGAGCAGCGCTGAATGCCACTAAAAGTACTGGCTTATGGTGCGGGGCATGGGCTGCCCGCACTGATGCTCCTTGGGGTGCGCAGTGGACAGCCACTACACAGAAGATCCTCGGTGCGTATGTCGGATTGCCCTTGGCTTCTGCATCTGCCACCTGGACTGCTCTTCTTCCCCGGATACAACGGACTGCTGCCTACTGGAGTAAGGTCCGCCCTTTCACATCGTTCCGTCAACGAGCAGCCGTTGTTCGTCGACAACTTATCTCTCTATGCGAATACTCTTGGATGTCGACGGTTGTGCCCGTGTCACAAATGATGACCATCACTCGCCTCTCAACTTCCGTCATCTGGTCTTCACATCACTGGGTTAAACCTGCCACGCTTCATCTGCCAGCCTCTTTGGGTGGCATCCAGCTTCCTGATCCAGCTTTCCTTTATAAAACTCATCGCATTATTCATTTCATTCGCCTTGCCACTTCAACTGTTCCGTCCCTTACCACTACCTTGAATGTTCTAGCTTCTTTCCGTGACCCATCTTTCACCTTCCTACTGTTTCTGAAGATGGATGCATACTCTCTTCTCCCGTCCCACCTCCCTCCTGTCCTGCGAGAGGGCCTTTCTCTCTTTCGTTCGCTTCCTCTTCTCCGTTCATTTCCTTCTTCAACTCTTGATCTCCTAGATGAACCTCTCTTCTTCTCATCTCTTATTCACCCTCCTAACCTCCCTTACTTTTACTTTCCTCATTGGATCCGCTCTGGTGTGATAACTGTCCGTTCTCTCGTAACTTCTGATCTAACCTGGAGACCTCTTTCTTCCCTGTTTCTATCTCCAACCATTACTCTTGCTAACGAATATCTTCTTCTTCGCACAGCGCTTTGGAGCCTCTTTCCACTCCTCGCTTCACCTGATGGTCTCTTCTCGGTCCCCTCTGCTCCTCTTTCCCTACCGTTCTTTCTCCTCATTCGTAGCTCCCCGGTTCTAGTTACTTCTCTCTCCTCCTCTTCTCTTTATTGGCTTCTTCTTTCCCCTCCCGCACTTCCACTTTCTGTTCATTCTGCTCCTCCTTCTCTTCTCCCCGCCATCTGGACAGCATCTACCTCCCCCTTTCCTCCCCTCTTGAACTCAATGTCCATTGGCAATTTCTTCACCTTCGTCTCCCCGCCCCATCAGTACTGTTTCGCATGACCCTTCTCACCTCTCCGCAGTGCTCCTTTTGCCCTGAAGTCAGCGACGTCCAACATCAATACCTATTCTGCCCCGTTCTCCTGCCAGTCCTAAACACAGCATTTCGTCTTGCTGATCGAATTTGTGCTCGATCGTTACCATTTCTTGCATATGCTTGGCTACTCCAAACAAAGCATCCACCTACTCACTTGCCTCCTGTGTGCCGTTATATTTTTCTTCTTGTGAAGTTCACTGTCTATGCTTTCCATCTTCAACAACGCTTCCCCGCTCTTATTCCACCTCCTCAGGAGGCAAGTGCTATCATTCGGAGACGCTTCCTAGCACGGTTAACCACTCGCCTCCAAATGGAGCACTCTCGTGCTGCCTCAACAAACACCGATAGCGTTTTTCAATCCACTTGGGCCCAATCGGCTGGGTGGTTCCATATCCACAATTTGCAGTTACATCTCAACCTATAAGTGGGATTTTTGTTGTCGCCCACGTTCACTGTAACAAATCATGTTTTTACGTATTAATTTTGGTGCTTCGCTATTTGTGATTTTTCTGTTTTAATGTGCCATTGAAGATAGCTCACCATGTTTCCCATGTTCTCTTCGATAATGTTGGGTTTTATGTTGTATATAATTCTTCCTTCTGCACAGTTTACTGCCCACGCAATGTCCCCTTCATTATGTTGAATATTTTTTTAAAATATTAGTCACTGTGTGTATAATATAATGTAACAAGATGCCCTTCTGAGTACATTTAGCGTTATTTCCCCTTGTCACTGAATACTTCTGTACATATGTTGTAAATTTTGAATGTAGCATCACTGTTGCATTTCTGTGAATTAGTACCTAATGTTTAATCTTTAGTATGGTAGTAATGCTTAATTGGAATTTGTGCATAGTATAGAATCATGTCTTGCCCTGTCTACAATACTGTAGGTAAACATTTTCGTTTGTATCGCTCGTGCTTTATTGTCTGCCTCTCCTTCGCCCTACGTGGCGAAATAATTTTTTTTATGATTTTAACAATATTTTGTTTTACGTTTCACTGGAACTTTCCAGCTGATGTATATACCGCTGTATTTATTGGCAGAATTCCATTGTCATGTACATAGAAATGTTATTTTACTGAAGAATAAAGGCAATTTTGAAAACTGTAGATCTTACGAATATTTTGTGTATGGGGGGCTCTGACCAACCGGGCCCCTGACCCGTTCCAAAAACCGTCTACCGTCTAAGTTAGAGTACCATGAGATAATATACCAAATTTGGTAGTTCTAAATTGAAAACTGTATATTTTACGGCAATTCTGTATGAGGGGGGGGGGGGTAGACCCCAGATCTCCAACCGCTTCCCAAAACCGTCTACAGTCTAAGTTAGAATACCACGAGATAGTAAGCCAGATTTGGTGGTTCTGAATTGAAAACTCTAGATTTTACGAAAATTTTGTATATGGGGGCTCTGACCAACCGGGCCCTGCCCCGTTCCAGAAACCGTTTACCGTCTAAGTTAGAGTACCATGAGATAATATACCAAATTTGGTAGTTCTAAATTGAAAACTATATTTTACGGCAATTCTGTAGGGGGGGGATAGACCCCCCTCTCCAACCGCTTCCCAAAACCGTCTACAGTCTAAGTTAGAATACCACGAGATAGTAAACCAGATTTGGTGGTTCTGAATTGAAAACTGTTGATTTTACGAAAATTTTGTATATGGGGCTCTGACCAACCGGGCCCTGCCCCGTTCCAAAAACCGTTTACCGTCTAATATTTTTAGTGCCAAAGAAAGACGTAATATTCCTATCCTGTCTGCGGGTCCAAACTTTATAAATTTGATCAGGGAGCAAGACGTTCGAAATCGTAAGTTTTCCTGCATTCGTTTTGTATGTAACCAAAATCTGTAAACGCGACGAATTGACGTAGTCGACGAATTTGTCCGCGACGAATTGACGTAGGTGACGAATTGACGCGCGACGAAATGACGCAGTCGACGAATTGACGCACGCGACGAATTGACGTAGAACCCAATCGCCTGATGGTGTTGTCATCACATGGGGTTGTTTTCCTTGGACGTCCACTTCTCTTTCGGCTGCTAAATTCATCTGAATATTTCATGATGGTATTACGAATAGAAGTCTTGCTCACATTCACCTTTCTGCTTATGTCACGTTCGGAGTATTCTTCATGATATGAAGTCACTATTTGTGCTATCTGAGTAACACTTAATCACGCTTCTTTGCCCAATTTTCGCTATATAAAAAATACGTACAAACCTCTCAGCATGAAAACCAGAAGCAGACTGATGCTCACACACTTCTCCCAACTCTTTCAACAGCTGCTGCTGTAGGATGATGCATATGATGACCATACGTCCCGAATTTCAGAGGTCTGTCCCGGTGTTCCGAAAAATAATAAACAATTCCGAATTTCATCCTGATTTAATTATTCACATACAATCCGTATAAGGCGGAACAAAGATGTTTGCCTGTTCTCAAGGACCTCAATCCACAAGACGTAACCGTACTAAACTTGAAGAAAAAGTGTGAATTCGTGTTGTCCCTTCCTGGGACCAGTGGTTTTTTAGAAAGGGTATTTTCGATAATTAATCATTTCTGAGGATCAGAGAAATCGTCAATGGCAATTAAATATGTTGAAGTCTTGTTGGCCGCCCCGGTGGCGCAGTGGTCTAAGCGATGGCCTTTGATCATTCGTCCGAACGGGGTCCGGGTTCGAATCCCGGTGAGGCATGGATGTTGTGTTTGTCTTACGGCACTGGCTCTCTCCCTTCCCTGGAACAGTGACCCTAAATTAGGGACGGGCGACTGCTTATAGCCCATTGAGTTGCTCACGGTGGTCGTTAAACCTCCAATCAAAAAAAAAAAAAAAAAAAAAAAAAAAAAGTCTTGTTGATCATCCAACTGAATCAATCGGAATCTTGTATAGAAATGTATGAAAAAATGAAGGACAACGTACTCATAAATAAGTTGTCTACGTCACAGAAGTATATACACCGTCAACGACGTGAACCACTTCAACGGCAAACTTAGAATAAAATGGAACGAGTACTTTCTACAAATTTTAATGAAACTAATTTTTTGTAAGTACTTATTTTGATTCAAACTACCTGTGATTATTTTTTATTGTTCATTTGAAAGGTAAATACATATAGTAACAAAAGTCAAGCGTGCTGTATTTCAACCCCTACCTCAAACCCTACCCCAACAGAATAGGAGAAGGGGGTATTTTCAACCACCTGGCAGGGCCCATTCATCTGTCTGGAATTCGGATTCAGGAAATTTGGTCACCGTAAGGAGGGGAAGTTGAGTAATACAGACAGTAGCTGGCGCAATCCGCAGAAATCTCCTAATACCAACAGGTGGTCTTAAACTTTTGCAAATAAGTCACCTCAGTGTGTATTTGGTTACAGGAATTTTACTTCCTTGTTGAGAGCTTTATAGACATCCTGTACATCACACACGCGAGAAATGACTAACTTCCATTTACGTCTCGTTTCATCGCCTTTAAAGGATGACATTTCCATCAAAATTTGTTGTCTCTTCACTTGAATTCGAATTGCATCCTTAATTGGATTACTCGAGTACAACGAAAAGCTTTCTGCTGACTGCCAGAAACTTCGACTCAACGTGAAAATCGATTAGTTTAGAGAATTTTCATCGCTAATACATCCAGTAATTAAAATTTGACGATGGGTTAGTTCTGATAATATGAACTGTGGCATCATAATGTAAGATTACGTAATCCTACATGAATGCAGCTCACCACAATCGCCTGCAACTCAAACCACGTATGATTGATCCACGGAGATTAATGGGCAATTTCCGGCTGTTAGAACGACGGAGACTCGTGAACAGCACGGCATGCATAATTCCAGGAATTTTCAGCACATTAATGAAGGCAGGATAATTTGAATGTTTACCGCAAATCCCGAAATATTTGAACACAAGTTAGTAAAATCATGCAATGCATTGATTATGATGCGCTTTCAAACATTCCATAAACCATTACTCAAGTTATGAGGATAATGGCTGTGGAATAAATCTCGCTCCTTTGGCCCTATTTCGATGATATTCAACAGAACCGGCTCAGTACATCTCCGGAACAACATGCTGAAGTTTTATCGCAATCGAAGCATTTTTACGTAAGTTATGTCTCATAAGGTCAATGGAATGGATCCCGCTACTATGTCCTGACCTTTGACCCCATTTCGTCCATTTTCAATTGGATTCCTTCCACATACTAAAAGTTCATCGAAATCGAACAATTTGCATAGTTATCGTGCGGACGGACGGATAGACAGACAGACAGACGGACAAAGCTGGAGCATATACGCTTCTTCAATCTACAGTTGGAAAGCGTAAACAATTTAGAATTTAAAAGTAAAGTGTCATTATTCCCTCTTCTGATGATACGAAAAAGAATAGAGGTGGAAAATCCGAAAGAAGCGTATCAACGCGTGAGACACCCTTTCGAATAGTATGCAGACAAGATTTGCATAATTTCGTGCAAACATTAGATCAAAATAAAATTCTATACTTAACAGTTAATTCTGTGTTTGTTAAGCTCCTTTTACGTCATACGCTATGCTTTTATTTATTTATTTTTTTGATTGGAGGTTTAACGACCACCGTGAGCAACTCAATGGGCTAAAAGCAGTCGCCCGTCCCTAATTTAGGACCACTGGTTCCAGGGAAGGGAGAGAGCCAGTGCCGTAAGACAAACACAACATCAATGCCTCACCGGTGTTCTTTCTTGTTTTTCTTGCCTGTTTGGGGGTTTAACGACCACCGTGAGTAACTCAATGGGCTATAAGCAGTCGCCCGTTCCTAATTTAGGACCACTGATTCCAGGGAAGGGAGACTGCCAGTGCCGTAAAACAAACACAACATCCATGCCTCACCTGGATTCTTTCTTGTTTTTCTTGCTTGTTTGGGGGTTTAACGACCACCGTGAGCAACTCAATGGGATATAAGCAGTGACCCGTCCCAAATTAAGGACCACTGGTTCCAGGGAAGGGAGAGAGCCAATACCGTAAGAGAAACACAACATCTATGCCTTACCGGGATTCTGTCTTGTTTTTCTTGTTTGTTCGGAAGTTTAACGACCACCGTGAGTAACTCAATGGGCTATAAGCAGTCGCACGTCCCTAATTTAGGACCACTGGTTCCAGGGAAGGGAGAGAGCCAGTGCTGTAAGACAAACACAACATCCATGCCTCACCGGGATTCTTTCTTGTATTTCTTGCTTGTTCGGGGGTTTAACGACCACCGTGAGTAACTCAATGGGCTATAAGCAGTCGCACGTCCCTAATTTAGGACCACTGGTTCCAGGGAAGGGAGAGAGCCAGTACCGTAAGAGAAACACAACATCCATGCCTTACCGGGATTCTTTCTTGTTTTTCTTGCTTGTTCGGGGGTTTAACGACCACCGTGAGTAACTCAATGGGCTATAGGCAGTCGCACGTCCCTAATTTAGGACCACTGGTTCCAGGGAAGGGAGAGAGCCAGTACCGTAAGAGAAACACAACATCCATGCCTTACCGGGATTCTTTCTTGTTTTTCTTGCTTGTTCGGGGGTTTAACGACCACCGTGAGCAACTCAATGGGCTATAAGCAGTCGCACGTCCCTAATTTAGGACTACTGGTTCCAGGGAAGGGAGAGAGCCAGTGCTGTAAGACAAACACAACATCCATGCCTCACCGGGATCCGAACCCGGACCCCTTTTGGACGAATGATCATAAGCCATCTCTTAGACCACTGCGCCACCAGCGCGGCACCCTATGCTTTTATAACGAAACTGTAAAGATACCAAGCAGGCGAGAAGCAGTTGCCATTCTTCGGTAGATACAAATTTCACAAAAACGAATTGGAAAGTCCAACAAATAATATTGCTTCTTCGTACATCAAATTAATACGTCTTGCTGTCCCTGTGGTTAGCGATGGAAACGGGTCACGGGTCTGCTGGTCAATGGGTTGATTATTTCTTGCGGGTTAAACGGGTCGGGTCAGGCTTTTTTCCGTTTCATTTTTTGAAAAGAAACATACACTGATGGAAAAAAAATCCCAACACCAAGAAGGGGTTGTGTTAGATAAACGACAGTTGGTAGGCGGTGAGAGTACATCTGTAAGATAACGTCTATGCAAATTTCGCGCTCGGCGCATACGTGTGGCGCTAGTAGCGCCCCTCGGAACATGCAAAGCAGGTTTGCTGTAAATACGCGCTGTAACGTTCGTGAGCGTTAGTTATCGTTGAGATTCGACGTAGTGTGTTGATGTTAGTCAAGAATGCCTTTAAAAAACAGAGAAGCCATTATCAACAGCTCACGGAGTTTGAACTAGGTCGTGTAATAGGGCTACGAGAAGGTGGATTTTCTTTCCGCAATATTGCAGAACGACTTGGCAGGAATATAGCCACTGTGCATCATTGCTGGCAGCGGTGGTCAAGGGAAGGTACTGCCTAAAGAAGACCGGGTTCCGGCCGGCCACGTAGCACTACTGAGAGGGAAGACCGCCGTGTACGGCGTATGGCCGTGGCGCATCGTACCGCGTCTGCGGCAGCAATTCGAGCTGCAGTTGCCACCACAGTGACACAACGAACTGTTACAAATCGGTTACTTGAAGGACAGCTCCGAGCCAGACGCCCTGTAGCGTGCACTCCACTTACTCCAAACCACTGCCGTTTGCGACGTCAGTGGTGTCAAGCTACAGCTCATTGGAGGACGGAGTGGAGATCTGTTGTGTTTTCTGATGAAAGCCGGTTCTGCCTGGGTGCCAGTGATGTCCGTGTGTTGGTTAGAAGGAGGCCAGGTGAGCACCTGCAACCAACCTGTCTGCGGCCGAGACACACTGGTCCTACACCTGGAGTTATGGTCTGGGGAACAATTTCCTATGACAGCAGGAGCACTTTCGTGGTTATCCCACGCACCCTGACGGCACAGTTGTACGTCGGTCTAATGATTCAACCTGTTGTGCTGCCATTCATGAACAGCATTCCAGGGGGTGTTTTCCAACATGATAACGCTCGCCCGCATACCGCTATTGTCCCCTGACATGCTCTACAGAATGTCGACATTTTGCCGTGGCCTGCTAGATCACCAGATCTTTCACTAATTGAGCACGTATGGGACATCATTGGACGACAACTCCAGCGTCACCCCCAACCAGCATTAACCGTCCCTGTATTGACCGACCAAGTGCAACAGGCATGGAACTCCTTCCCACAAACTGACATCCAGCACCTGTACGACACAATGTATGAACGTTTGCGTGCTTGCATTCAACATTCTGGCGGTTACACCGGTTATTAATGTACCAGCATTTCACATTTAAAATGGCTCTTCTCGCGCTTACAATAAGCTGTGATCTTGAAACCTTAATCGATTAAATATGTTACCTATACAAATGTATTGCCGCCATTTCATTCCTCTACAACTATTTTTTCGTGGTGTTGGGATTTTTTTTCCGTCAGTGTATTTCAAGGAAAAATGCGTACTGCGGAATTTTATGCTCGATGCTGGTGCCAGTGGAGTCAAAAATGATTTGTCGTACAAAAATATTGTCATCTCTTCCTTAAACCTAATAAGATTTCCACCGACCGACGATGCATATCGTAAAACGAAACTTACTTTGCGTTCTTTATTTTTCAGTGCGATTGTCAATAGTATGATACAGGCAAACGTCTGTCTCGTGATTTTCTGGTGACTCATTCTCTCACACACTGCTTGTTACATTGTAAGACTGAGACTTACTTTTCACATCGCATCTTTTGCATTCAGAATTCAGAAATTTTCGTTTGACGTGCTAACAGCCCACCCCATTGCATGCCGTGTCGGAATCAATGCGTAATTTGTTAATATGGTTGAATTTAATATTAAGGAGATTGAAAAAGCAAACAAATATGTTCTTAAATACGAAGAAGAATATCGTTCCAATTTCGTACCAAAAAGTATACATAAAACCGTAATCCAGCGTGTAAGACAGGATTAACACAGATCTCTCATCCGGGACTCGAACCTGAGCCCTGTTCGGATGACTAGCCAGAAACCTACGCATCTGACCACTCGACTATTGGAGCAGCAAGTCTATTTTAGTAGCCGAGTGGTCAGATAATTACATAGAAATACCTCGTCGGGGTTTTTCTATGTAATCCAAACACCGAAAATACACTCATTGTCATAAAAATCCGCTCACCAAGAAGGAGGCTTCGAATTGGAATGATATTTTAGTAGTGAGGTGGTACATACCAAGGACAGATGCGATTACAATATCACAGCAGCAGAACGATTTCCCGCTGACATAACGTACACATTCCGGTCAGCGTTAGTACCGGACCAGTCGAACCGCCTCCTGCTCGTATACATGTGATGATACGGTCCGGCATGGAGTCAAAGAGACGCCGTATGTCATCCTAGGACAGATTGGCCCACACTTCTTGCAACTAATGCTCTAAATCACGAACACTGGGACATGGAGAAAGCTGGCGTCCCATCTGGTCCCACACGTGCTCGATGGGCAAGAGATCAGGCTAACTGGCACGCCACGGAAGCGTCGAAGTATGACGTAGACAGTCCTGGGAAACCCGAGCCGTGCGCGGACGGGCGTTGTCTTGTTGGAAAATGGCTCCGGGCCGCCCCGCCAAGAAACGCAGCACATGGGGCCGCAGAACCTCCTTTATGTAGCGCTGGGCTGTCATCGTCTCTCGGAGCACTGCGAGGGAATTCCGGCTGTCATACACGATGGCTCCCCAGACCATCACGCCTGGAGTTCTGGACGTATGCCGCTGTACAGTGGGGTTGGGTTTGCAGCGCTCATCAGCGGTTCTCCAAACTCTAACACGGTGGTCGTCCGTTCCCACACAAAAGCTGGATTCGTCGCTGAACACTATACGTAGCTAGACCGTAGTATTCTACGTTGCTCGCTGCTGACACCACTGCAATCGACGCCGACGATGGTCAAGTGTTAATGGCAGAAAACATAAGGGACATTGAGAGTGCTGATTCGCCTTTGCCAGGTGTCTGGAAATGGTTCTGGAGGGCACAGGAGTCTCTTGTACAGCCACCACATGTCTCTGGATATTGGACAAGGACGTCGTTGCATCTGTGCGTGCCGCTCTCACGATCATCTGTGCTAGTGGTATGCTGGATCGTCCAGAGCCAGTCCACCGTGTCTGGGTGCCTTCCCGTGTCCATCGCTCCCAACACGACCGCACCGTATGGTCCGATCGGCCCAAATGGCTGCCGATTCCGCACGCCGGCCACCCTGCCTCTCTCTCATCCCGACGATACGGCATCGTTCAAACTCCGTTAGTTGTCCGTACGCACATCTATGGTGGCCCCTCGGCATATCTATCTCTCAAGGATCTCACCTGACTCTTACCGTGCACTTCGGCGCGAATGTGGAGTCCCCTGCGCGGCGCCTTATAAGCCTCAAGAATTGCGATTGAAGCGCCGGTCTTGGACGCGCGGGCATGCGGAATCGAACGAAACTTTAATTATTTGCATGTATGCCCTCCCCGTATCTATTAGCCGGGTTTTACGTTAACCGCACGGGTTTTTTTTTTTGGTGTGAGGATTTTTATGACAATGAGTGTATATTCAAAGCCTTGTCTGAGTTGAGAAAATCTGATGCTCTCTTCAAGACTCAGGCTCGAATTCGGTTATCTTTTTTTCGCTGTGGTGGAGTATCTGTAATACCATTCAGTTATGATAAACTCTGTGTTGGTCAAACACGCAGATTGTTATGGTGAACACATTGCATTAACACACGGAAACACAGTCACATCTGTGATAAACGAGTATTTAAAAATCGCGTTGACATCAAATGGAGTTAGTGCCAATTCACAGTCACGTCTTCCCGAGTTTTTTCTAAACGCCAAAGAATCACTAGAAATCCTTTAAACAAAAATTTGAGATTCATGTTCAGCAGCTAATGATCAAAAACTCTGTTAACTCCTGTTTTCATTTATTACGGGCATCACTGCATTGCATTGCTTTAATTATTGTAAAAATTTTATACGTTCAATTCTGTAAATTTCGGATCGATAATTTCTTGGAAGTGAATCATATTCCAGCTGAAAATGGAGTTGCGGAAGCGATGCAACTCCTGAAAATGGAGTTGCTTTCGCAACATTTTTAAGTATTTTTATTCACTTAGATGTGATATCATTATGAGCAAATAAATCAGTGACATCGCTGACGATGTTTTGTTGGAATTTTGATTTTCATTATTTTATTTATGTTATAAATCTGCTTATTTCAACATCTGTTGCAGTTTGTTGGCCAAAATCCTTTCCGCGGAAAGTTTTCGAAAGACACCATTTTCCTTTTCAAAGGTTTCCCCTCACGTTTTTTTCCCTTGCTCCCCCCTTCCCCCTCCTTCTCTTCTGCAGCTGTCGATCGATCAACTCACTCAAATATATCTAGTAGGAAGAATATGCGTTGTTATTCTACCATGCAGAGCCATTTAATAACCGAAATTCGCACCACGGAAAGTTTTATGTCATACGTTTCCCACATCTGTCAATATTAAAGTCGTGGTACATGCATTGACTCAGTGCATCGCGTCATTTAAAGGACTATCAATCCCATGAACTTCCACAACACGAATTCAACAGGTGGTCTAACAATTCGTTGTACAGCTGTACACACATCCTCGAAACGTCGTGAGCTTAAATTACAACGTGGCACAAAAGACATAGCCTTTTTTCAGACTTTTGGGTTCATTTAAAGCTTCCGCAGTCACCTGGAATCCCGCTAGTTTAAGCAAACGTAATAAGTTTCCACGGAAAATCGTCCTAAATTACATTTTGCAACGATTTCCATTAGCAAAAAGAAAGCGAAGGCATATCGAAAAGTAATGAGGCAAAAAGCAAAGACGTATTTACCTAATTGGCCAATTTTACATGGTCTTTTTGAAAGAAAGAATTACCTCAGGGTTAAAGCCAAATAAGCTGAAATCAGCTTGAGTGAATACATTCGATGTCTAAGAAGAGGGTCGAATGCGGCTGGAATGAGTGAACCTGCGCATCAGAAAACGAATTTTTGCCTTAAACTTTGTTATTGAAAGTGGTCAGGCAGGAGAATGATTTACACTAATCCTTTCTGCTGATTACCTGCTAAAAGGGCAGTGGCGACGAACCTAAGAAAGGAGAGAGAGAAAATGTTTGAGTTCCTCGTTTCTACCCAGTGAAGTGATGTTCATGTCAAGGCGACTAGACATTTTCCTTCATGCCTTGAATCATGGAGCAGAGTATAGAGGACTAAGAGGGAGAGCTTATCACCAATGCCAGGTTTATGGCCAGTACTGCTGAAATTAGAAATGGGAATAAATTGTTTTTGCCGTAGATTTCCTAAAACCAGGCCTTTATGTGAATATTTTTATTTGGAGAGCGTAGAAATTTTGTGGCACCATTTGGTCGAGGTACGTAAGTCGCTTAAAGGGTTAAACAACGAACTTACCTTTCAATTTTATTTTCATTTCTGGGAAGAGCTCGAAGTCAAAATGGGACGAAATCTGGATTGCACAGAGGTTGAGAAACAAGACAGATTCTCTTCTTCCACAAAGTGTGCATGTTGTCGAGATTCTGGGGATATGCCATGAACGTATTAGACTCTTCATCGAAGAAGTGCTGCACCTGAGGAAGCACGGTGAAGACAGTTTCTTGGCTACCATGAATGAACCGTAGCTCCGTAGTCGAAGGAACAATGCAAGCAATTGATACACATCGGTTTCCCTCTCCAAAGAAAGCACAGAAATCTGCAGCGAAGGAGATGACACCTGTGTTATGGAACAAGGACGGGATAGTGCTAGTGGGTTACCTGGAAAAGAATGCCACCATCACAGCAACGTATTGTACATTCCTTCTGGGCAAACAGGAACCAGAATTGAAATGAAAACATAGGGGTAAGTTGTCAAAAGGGATTCAATTTTTCTTCAACAATGCTTCGCCCCCCCCCCCCCACACACACGGCTGACATCACGCAATCAAAGTTTCGTGAAATTGAGCTGCTGAAACATCCTTGCTATTCACCGGATTTGGCACCGTGTGATTATTATTTGTGTTTTATATTGAAGAAATTTTTGAAAGGAATAAAATTCCTGCCCATTTCCGATGCCGCATCAGTTGTGGACATGTGGTTCTAGGCAACAGATTTTTATTTGAAATGCATAGATAAGCTGAAGCATCGGTATCAGAATTGTATTGACCTCGGAGGCGAATATGTAGAATATATAGTAAAAAAACCATTCCCATTCATTCTGTGAAACGCCAAGGATTGGCTAGCCACTCCCGACCAATAACTAATTTGTTGCGCTATAGCATGCTGTTAGATGAATCCTTCTTGACACAATTTGTAGAAAAAAGATAATCATTACAACTTTCGCCTTTTTGAATGGAGGAATTTAGTAAATTTTCCCAGCAGGTCTGTTATCTCAAAAAACTCGTCAACTGTACCACAATTATGGAAAAATCGACTTTTTTCACTTTGAACCAGTCTTGGAAGTTCTTGGCGAACAGTAACGCGACAGCTTATTAGATCTGACGACAAGAGAGGGACGAGGGATTCTTCGACAGGATATTTGTTCCATCCTTAAGTCTTGCATTCAAGTAGGTCGCACCGCGCCGGTGGCTCAGATGGTCTAAGCGATGGCCTCTGATCATTCGATCGAACGGGGTCCGGGTTTGAATCCCGGTGAGGCATGGATGTTGTGTTTGTATTACGGCACTGGCTCTCTCCCTTACCTGGAACCAGTGACCCTAAATTAGGGACTTGCGACTGCTTATAGCCCATTGAGTTGCTCACGGTGGTCGTTAAACCTCCAATAAAAATAAATAAATCAAGTAGGTCGCCCCGGTGGCGCAGTGGTCTAAGCTAGTGGTTCTCCACCTTTTATGCTTCTCGTACCCCCTGGGAATGTGTATACAGTATAATTGGCGTACCCCTTGTGTATACACCGATGATCCATTACATTATGATCCCCCAGAAATGACAGCGCCTGCAGACCGAACGGTGGGGCACGTAAAGTTCACAGAGCAGGATATATATACAACCGGAGGACCGGCTTTCGGTTAGTAGAGTGTTCGGAGTCAGAATGGGAAAAGCTGCCGATTTATCGGAGTTTGATAAAGGAGAAATTGTGATGGCACGGCCCCTCGGAACTACGATCTCGGAAACGGCGCGGCTTGTGAGTTGTTCACGTGCCGCTACCTAGTGAGCACGTATCAAAAGTGGTGCTCAGATGGCCAAACAACGGTCCTTCGTCCAGCTCTGTGTCGTCCGCAGCTCATTGGTGCCGGAGGGGAACGGAGACTGTTGCGCATTGTTCACAGCGACCGCAGTGCCACAGTGCGACAAATCACCCGCAGTTACAACAGTGGTGGTCAGGACGATGTGTCACAACACACAGTTCGTTACAGCCTTCAGCGCATGGAGCTGCGCAGCCAGCCGGGTCCCCGTGCTCACTGCACGTCATCGCCAACAACGCATGAAATGGTCCCAAGATCATCGAGATTGGAAGAAAGGGGCTTGATCTGACGAATCAAGGTTCCTTGTGCATCACGTAGAGGGCCGAGCGCGGATACGCCGACTACCAACAGATGCTATGGCACCTGGATGCACTGTTGGGCGGAAACAGGTTGCCGGCGGTTGCAGCGACGGTGTTATGCTGTGGGAGATGTTTCCTTGGGACACTTTAGACCCATTATCCCAATAGCACAATCCCTGACAGCTGTCGGGTATCTGAACATTGTTGCGGACCAAATTCACCCATTCATGGCAACTGTTTTCCCTGTTGGTGATGGCCATTACCAAGAGGATAATGCGCCATGCCACCAGAATCGTCAAGGAGTGGTTCGGGGAACATGCTGGTGAATTTCTGCTTATGCCCTGGTCTCCAAATTCAACTGACATGAACGCAATCGAACATTTGTGGTTCGACTTGGTAAAGCGGGTTCGCGCTAAATCACCAGCCCCCCGAAATGTACAGGAACTGGAGAACCTGCTGTTGACATTATGGTACCAGATACACTAAGATACCTATCACCATCTCATCGAATCGATGCATTACCGAGTGATCGCTGTTTTGTGGTTTAAAGGGGGTTCTACAGCTTATTAGGTAGGTGGTCATAATATAATGGCACATCGGTGTATAGGTAAAACAATAGTTATAGTATAACAATTGGAATAAAATAAAACATATACAGTATTTAAATAGTATAACTATACTAGTGATCAGAATTTTTTCGCACATCAAACCAGATGGCTTTGAGGTATTCAAATACAATCAGGTACTCAAAGACGCCTCGTGTCTTTAAATACCTGATTACGTTCGCATCTGTTCGTTATTGTCAAGTCAAATCACCAGGTTCGAATTGCTGAACCGTTCTATTATTCAGTTTGCAGTGAGCTGTCCACATTCCTTGAGAAAGCCATCTGGTTGATGTGCGAAAGCTTGGAAACTTTGATTTCTATTCTACGCCAAAGAATTTCGGATCACTAGTGTAGTTATACTATTTAAGTACAGTTGGTGTATTGTTCATTGTTATTAATATACAGTATGTATACATTAAATTTTATATTCATAAATTACATATATCGATAAGCACTAAGAGTGATATAAACAATTTAACAAATCTTATAAAATTATAAGCATTTTCTGTGTAATCAGCGAGATGGTTGCGCTTGTTTACGCTTGAACAGTTCATTTACGTGGAACTACGAAAAAGAAATCTCGCTGCCTCTCTCTTCTTCTTGTGCAGCTCTCTTTAACAGCGTACCACCAAAAGTTTTACCGCGTACTCCACGTTGAGAACCCCGTAGTCTAAGCGAGGGCTTCGGATCATTCGTCCGAGAAGGGTCCGGGTTCAAATCACGGTGAGGCATGGATGTTGTGTTTATCTTAGGGCGCGGGCTCTTTCCCTTCCCTGGAACCAGTGACCCTAAATTAGGGACGGGCGACTACTTACATCCGACTGAGTTGCTCACGCTGGTCTTTAAACCACCAACCAAAAAAAAAAAAAAAAAAAAAATTAAAGTAGCCTATAAGACAACATATGAAAAGTTAATCTTTGTTTGTTTGTTTGTTTTTTGGAGGTTTAACGACCACCGTGAGCAACTCAATGGGCTATAAGCAGTCGCCCGTCCCTAATTTAGGGTCACTGGTTCCAGGGAAGGGAGAGAGCCAGTGCCGTAAGACAAACACAACATCCATGCCTCACCGGGATTCGAACCCGGACCCCTTACGGACGAATGATCAGAGGCCTGCGCCTTAGACCACTGCGCCACAGGGGCGGCAAAAAAAAAGTTAATCTTTATGCCAGTTCTTGAACTGTAATACGGCGGTCTTTGATGACAGTAACAGATGCTGTACTTAAAACAGTATAACTATACTACGTAATAATCCGAATTTATTGGCGTAGAATAAGTCAAAGTTACCCAAACTTTCGCACATCAACTAGATGAGCTTTTCAAGGAAGTCAGTCAGTTACCATCCTTGAAAATGCCATCCGGTTGATGTGCGAAAATTTGGGAAATTGATCTTTATTGTAAGCCAATGAATTCGGATTACTGCTATAGTTATACTATTTTAAGTATAGTTAGTGTACAGTTTCTCGTTATTAACAGATGCTGTTTTCACCATTACTTCGTTAGGCGAAGTGGAAGAGCACCCAGCTTTCTGCTAGTCCTCAGCGACTTGTATACCTTCTTGGAATGCCTCATATAACCGACATGCACTGTCACGTGATCTAAACTCTTGACCAAATATCTGTCAAAATAAGTCAAAAATTTTCCGTCGTACGTCGTTTTAAACGATATCGAAACTTAATTACATGTCGCTGTTCCAAATCCCCGCTCCATTCTTTATCTATAGGCGCCCGCATTCGCAGTGTTCTAACCAGAGCCACAGGTAGACCTCAGAACCGGGGAAGGGATTAGGTCATTTGGGAAATACCCTGAATTCAACTGGTAACAAAATACAGTAACTCCCAATTAGAATGGAATTATGTATTTCCACAAACGCAGATGTAATATTTACTTTTTTTTTTTCCACTCCTTTTCTTAATTTTAGTTCACCAGCGAATAATTTCTCCATTCCAAAAAGTAAAATCGGTTAAATACAGTGCAAAATATTAAAGGAGGGCGAGGTATTTAACCGTAAAAACGGTTAAATACAGAGCAAAGTATTAAATGGGCCTCCGAATAACGGTCGCTATTCGGACCGGAAAAAAGTGACCGTTATTGTGGGGTGCCGTTATTCGGGGGTTGGCCCTATGTTAGTATTGCTAGTCGGTTGGTTGGTACGAAAGAATAGCTGTACAAAGATTATTGAAAAAGAAAACGGTTTCTGAGCTTTCTTCAAACGCAGAATGTTGAATAAAACTCAAAATAAGAATTTAAAAACTCATGATGTAGGGCATTTTAGGAAAGGGATGTCTGACCTGTTGTCTTAAATTTTCTTTTGGAAATAGCAAGCTAAGAGGTTAAGTTTAGGGTACTCTAAGGAAAAACAAAAAAAAGAAAAAATGTTACAATGAAGTCGAACTGCACATTTAGCAGGCGGCGAGCCGAAAAATAGAAACAGAACCCAAAAGCGTCAAACAAAGATATACCGCCGCTAACGGAAAACATTTCAGGCAACTCCCCCCAGTCACCACCAATTCGATTCCTTCTTCGGTTCCACTTTTTTTTTCGACTGTTTCTACTCCACTTCTTCGGTTCCACTTTAATGATAATTCTACGGCAGCTGTTCTGTACCAATCGAAATTTGCCGTTGCTCTGAGGTTACCGTTTGTAACGTATACTCTATATTCACTTTCCTTTTGATTTTACTATCTCTGGTTATTTTATTTTACTATGTAAATTATCTTCCTACTGAACGGAATATTATTTCACCCCGCTGAATGAGATCTGGCAATGAGTGTAAGTCATGACGTGGTGGTAGCTCGTATATAGGCGCGTTCATCGAGAAGTGGGAGTTGTGTGTTGTTGCGTTGGAGTTGAGGGTGGTTGGTGTTGTTGGTGGTGTGTTGCGTTGCGTTGCAGTGTGTTGTTATGTAGTAGTGATATATGAGTGCCTTAGTTGACCAGGAGTCATCATAATAAACAAGTTGTTCTGTAAGTTCAGTCTTTTTCAATTCTTAGTTTTGTCAGACCTCTGTCTGGCTGTTAGGTTTATGACTTTGATTACTTAATATAAATAACCAGCGTTGAGACTTTGTTTAAGTTCATAATTAACGAGTAACAACACCCTTTTGGGAATTCATCATTTTGAAGCTTAGAGCATTATTCATTCATAATAATTAGCTTAGCAAAAAGATAAACAAAGCTAATTCATTATACGTTGTTCGGAGATGTTATTAATGTGGGTTTCACTGTATTTTTAGTTTACTATCTGGACCCTTCCTGTGGATCCACGAAATCGCATCACGGAGTTATTGATGTCGCATTTCGACTCTTTCAACTCCACTTCTTCGGTTCCACTTTTTTTCTTTATGTTTAAAAGAGTTATCTCTTTCCCTGGCGCTCGGAGTAGCTTCTTTTTAACCAGTGGTCAACAGCTCAACTGTCTCCTTTCCCAACTCAGTAACAAGAGAAATCCCTCGGCTTTCCGCCAACGAACTTCTTCTCTCCCACACATACACAGTAAAAACGTTCTCTCCTACTGACCCCAAAACACTGAACAGGAAAAAATTGAAAGCTCTCTCTCTCGCATGAGGATTTCCCTTCATCACTGTTTTCCAACGCCTAGAGGGACTCACTTAGCTAAAACGATCCCACCACAAATATTTTTTTGTAAGCAATTATTCTTTATATGAAGCAATGCATAGATTTTCCTCTAGGGAGCGCAAAGGTAAATTGGGTTTCCTCCCATATTTGTGTTTCTACAAGTCCGATTTGAAAAATTCTTTCTGTATCGGATACAGCTCCTTGTGGCAAATGTTGTACATAGCCGCCCCGGTGGCGCAGTGGTCTAAGGCGCTGGCCTCTGATCATTCGTCCGTAAGGAGTCCGGGTTCGAATCCCGGTCAGACATATATGTTGTGTTTGTCTTACGGCACTGGCTCTCTCCCTTCCCTGGAACCAGTGACCCTAAATTAGGGACGGGCGACTGCTTATAGCCCATTGAGTTGCTCACGGGGGTCGTTAAACCTCCAATCCCCCAAAAAAATGTTGTACATAAAATTCCTGTTTTTTAGTAAAGAATGGTTTGACCTCCAGGGGGCGGAAGTGTTCATTTCTTCTTCTGGTGTACTTGTATTTGTAGCACAATCTGAGCTTCTGAAAACTCCACTGAATAAAACAAATTTGATGGACAGATACCGCTCAACTTGGAAAACCTTTTGAAACTACTTCTTACTTAAGATAGTGCATAGTTTTCCACCAGAAGGCGTAGATGAATATTTTATTTTTGTCGATATATCTGCTTCTAAGAGTCCCATTTGAAGAATTCTTTCTTTGTTGAAGAATGTTTCTGGTATGAATTGCTTTTCATATAATTTCAAATTTTTCCTGACTCACAAGTATGTGTAAGTTCACGTTTCCGTTTACCGCAATATCTGCGAGACTAAAATCCCGATTGAAAAAATTATTTTTCGATCAGATACCACTAATTATGAAAACTCTTTGTGTGTGTTTTTTTCAGTGCATAATTCCGACGCTAGGGGCGCAAATATTTAATCTATTTTTCTCAATATCTCTGTTTCTAAATGCGCGATTTAAAAAACTAGGACAAGCCGTCAACGGTAACCGATAACTCGGGTACAGTTGTCAAATTTTGAGCGAAGCTATTGCGAAATATAAACTCATTAAGGCGTCTATTAAAACAAATTCTAAAAAATGAACGCGTAAAATTTATGACTTTCAAAAGAAAATTACGAAACAATCGTTGAAAGATTCTTAAAAAGAAATGCCTAAAATTTATCATGAACTACTTTCCTTCACGCCTTAACGATGGTTGTGATCAGGTTGCATGTAAACAAAGCGGAAAGACACACTCAGACCGAGAACCACGTTTGTCATCAAGACTCGCCGAACCGACAAGCGACGTCATTGACGCCATAAGGCTGGCCTCAACTTCAGCACAGTTACAGTTAGAAAAGAAACAAAAGAAAAAAAAATTACCGGTGCCAATTCTAACGTTTTTCTTGGGTCCACATTATGCTCCGCTTCCTTTTTTATCAGTTTGAACCCAAATAATTTCAAATTGACGGCAAAAGAACTAAAAAACTCGAGCAAATTGCGTCGTGAAAAATTGGAACTATCGAATGTAAAAAAATGTAATGGAATGTTAGCGCGTGTTTTTTTAATTGAAAAAATTTATGATTCATCAAATGGGGTTGGTATCATGGTGATTGGTCGTGTCCTATAGGAATAATGACCATTAAAAAACGGACCAATTTAAGTAATTTTAATTGAAATTCCTCAATGACACGGAATTTCGGGGTTCGAAGGGCGTCAAAACCTGACCATGGACGTTGTCCAATCGCATGCCAAAAACCAATGTGATCCGATGTGTCGTATCGATGTGTCAGTGATTGGATGCCCGAACAACTAATTGTCCTGAGTCTCGTATAGAGAGCGGATTTTTTCAATTATTTTTAAAATTGGTCAGTTTTTTAATGGTAATTAATTTTATACGACACGACCAATCACCATGATACCAACCCCATGTCTCTCACCATGTCCTTCTCTTTCTCTGTGACAAGTGTCACCGCGATCGGCTGAAGATCTTTGGAGGAGATAGGTAACAAACGAACCCTTCTCAAAACCCGGAAACCCCCTAAAAATGCAAGTTTTTGGACGATTTTTCCTCAATGACGCGGAATGTCGGGAATCGGTAGGCGTCAAAACCTGACCATGGACGATGTCCAGTCGAATGCAAAAAATCATGGTGATCGGATGTGTCATCTCGTACCTATGCTCGAGCAACTAATTGTCTCGAGTCTCGTAAAGAGAGCTCCGCTCAATTATTTTAATACCAGATATTATTTACCTTGTGGAACACTTTAGGTTTGTATTTGAGGAATTTTGCAATTCATAGTTCTGTCGCTAGGTAATGTGTATTTCTGTTTGCATGTGCATCTCAGCTTCTAAAAACCCTATTGAGAAATTTCTTTTTTGATTGTGTGCTATTCGCTACAATAAAGATGGCGAGCATTATCCTCTTTAAATAATGCACAGCTTTTCCGCTAGGGGATGTAAAGGTGTCCAAACCTTTTTCTCGCTATCTCTGCTTTCGGGAGAGGAAAGGTTCTTTTTCCTTAGCGCAGATTTTGCCATGAAGAATACATTTCGCCTATTTTCACGAAAAATTCTTCCGCTGGAAGGCGTAAAGTTATGTCATGTTACTTTTTATATTTATTCTTTTAATTGTTCGATATGAAAATCGCTTTGTCTCTGATATGCTTTCTGCTATGAGAAACTTTTTGTGCGCCATTTGTTACTCTCCGTAACATACTTTTTAGCCATTGGTGGAAGTAGGTAGCTGTTTTTATTTTTGGATGTTTCGTCGATTGTAGAAATTTGGTTGATTTTTTTTTCTGACCGGTTCTATTGACTGACTAATTCTGATACATCTTATTCGCGTCGGGAAGGATTCAAAACAGGTGCTCATTACAACAGAAAATTCGATGTCATCTTCCTTATTCTTTGTAGCACGTCCTTTGTAAAAAAAGATCGTGCTTATGTTATCAGTTTATCCGTCTGTAGAAACATATCTCTGCAACTACTGGTCCGATTTGAAAAATTCTTTTGCATTGGGAAGCTGGAAATATGCGAATGATGATCCTTTATTTCGTTTTTTTTTCTACGATATACAATTTTGCCCCTTGAGGGCGTAAATGAAGATGAAGTCTAGTTCAAGATACATTTCATTCCATATATTTGCTTCTAAACGACCGATTGAAAAAATTCTTTTATCTTTCGATTCCATTTTTGATGAAGAATATTTTAGGTATAGTTATTTTTTCAAGTTACTCATAGATTCTCCGCTAGGGTGCGTAAAAATAAATTACGCTTTCCCCGATATCTCTTCTTCTAAAACTCCGATTTGAAAACTTTTTTCTTCAGCGGATACAGCTCCTGATGAAAAATATTTGGCATATAATTTCTAATTTTTAGTAAAGAATACTTTGGCCACCAGGGAGCGTAAGTGTTAAATTTTGCCGATGTATTTGCCTTAAAATCTGAGCTTCTCAAATCTAGATTGAAAAATGTCTTTTGTAGAACGATGCCACCCACGTCAATAAACCTTTTCGGAATATTTTCTTTGTAAAATATCGCATGGTTTTATTTTTGTCGATAGCTCTGCTTCTAATGGTTCGATTTGAAAAATTCTTTTTTTATTGGATAGGGTTCCAGTGTTTCATATTTTTCATATAATTTCAAACTTTTCAAGTAACTCATAGACTTTCTGCTAGGGGAGTAAAGGTAAATTTCTTTTCCCCCGATATCTCTGCTTCTAAAACTCCGATTTGAAAAATTCTTTCTGCACCGGATATAGCTCCTGATGGGAAATCCTATGCATATAATTTCTAATTTTGGTAAAAAATGGTTTGGCCACCAGAGGGCACGTCTTAATTTCTGCTTCTGATGTATTTGCAGGAAAAGACTTCCCGCTAGGGGACGCAATGGGCGTTTTCTACTTTATTTTTCTTTCTAAATCTCCGATTTGAAAAATTCTTCTTGTATCGCATACGGTTCCTTTTGGAAAATGTTTTCCATATAATTTCTAATATTTGGTAATGAATGGTTTGGCCACCAGTAGGCATAAGTACTAATTTCTGCTTCTGATGTATTTGCCGCAAAATCTGAGCTCCTGAAATCTGGACTAAATACTTTTTTCTTGGACCGATATCGCTCACATCGAAAAACATTTTTGAAAATACTCGCTTCCTAAAATAATGCATGTTTTTTCCGTCAGGGAGCATAGATGCATATCTTATATTTTTTCATATCTCTGCTTCTGAGAAAAAGAAAAAAATTGAAAAAATCCTTCTATGTTGGAGAGCGTTTCCGCTGCGAGATGTTTCTCACATAAATTCAAATTTTCCAGCATGTTCCTCGAACCACTCCTTGAGGATTCTGGCAGTGTGGCATGGCGCATTATCATTTTAGTAATGGTCATCACCAGCAGGGAACACAGTTGCCATGACTCGGTGAACTTGGTCCGCAACGATGTATAGATACCTGACTGCTTTCGGGGATTGTGCTATTGGGATAATGGGGCCTAAAGTGTCCCAAGAAAACATCGACCACATCATAACACCACCGCCACAGGCCTGTTTCCGCCCAAGAGTGCATCCAGGTGCCATAGCCCCCGTTGGTAATCGGCGTATTCGCACGCGACCGTCTACGTGATGCACCAGGAATCTTGATTCGTCAGACCAGGCCACTTTCTTCCAGTCATCCACGGTCCAATCTCGATGATCTTTGGCCCATTTTATACGTTGTTGGTGACGACGTGCAGTGAGCATAGGTCTTCGGCTGCGCAGGCCCATGCGCAGAAGGCTGCGATGAACTGTGTGCTGTGACACATTGCCCTGAGCACCACTGTTGTAGCTGCGGGTGATTTGTCGGACTGTGGCCCTGCGATCACTGTGAACAATGCGCGACAGTCTCCCCTTCTTGTGGCATCAATGAGCTGCGGACGACGGTTTGTCGTTTGGCCATCTGTGCACCGCTTTTGATACGTACTCACTACTCAATGGCACGTGAACAACCCACAAGCCGGGCCGTTTCCGAGATCGTAGTTCCGACACTCCGTGCCATCACAATTTGTCCTTTATGAAACTCCGATAAATCGGCAGCTGTTTCCATTCTGATTCCGAACACTATACTAACTAAAATCCTATCCTCAGGGTGTAAATATACTGCTCTGTTAACTTCACCTGTGCCACCGTTCGGTCTCCAGGCGCGCTCATTTCTCTAGGCTAGGGATGGTCATAATGTAATGGATCATCATTGTATGCTTACAAAAATGTACATTTCACAAGGGAAAGGTTGCCCTATCTAGCTAGAACTCAACGAATGAAACGTCGACACGTATCCCCACGCACGCACACACACCCATTCACCCACACACACAGACACAGTGTGAAAAGTCCATACTTAAAGTCCTTACCCACTGCTGCAATGACGACGCAACATAATTTCCCTTCTAAAAATAGTCACATTACTTTTTTGATAAAATCCCGTTCAAGCAGTAATCAGCAATTTAATGAGAGCTTATAGATTTCCAAACCAACGTGACCAAATCTTTTTACGGTAAAACTAGCATAATGATGTCTTAGAATGTTAAGAAAAAATGTGCGTATCCTTAAAACGGAACAGTTAAAATTTCCTTGCTAGTGTTCTCATTAGAACCGAAAGCTCTCATAAGTTGGGAAGTTAACATCATTAAGAATAATATAATGAGAGGAATTTGCTGTTTAACGAGGACACCTACTAATTCTCTCAAAGTTATGTGACAAATAAAAGTAAAGAAAGCAGCCTTAATTAGCAATTTAAAGGTGCATTCGAATTAATTTTGTTAAAAATTCTGTGATCAAAAAAGGTTAATAAAAACAAGTAGTGATTTGCAACCTAAAGAGAAGTCGTGTTACTTTAAAAACGTCGTCTGGTGAATAAAATTGAAAGAAGCAAGTATTAAACTGTAGGTTAAGGAAAGCTGCTATTAATTTTATCAAAAATATGGGATTGATAAAAGTAATAGAAGGAAGCAATGATTAGCAACTAAAGAAGAACTCTTTTAAATTTTGTAAAAGTAAGCATACCGGACAAAAAATTAGTCACCACTAACAGAATTGACAGTAGGAAGTTCCCGGTTGCACAAAGGGCGCCTGACAGCATTGTTGAAAGGTAAATAGCCCTGATCGGGTCTACAGGATCACTTCTGTCTCGTGTAGTGGTGAGGAGCAACGTGTGCGTTGAATTTTGCCTGTAATATGGGTTGTAAGACAGACGTGACTGAGTGGCAAAAAGGAGCCATTGTGTTTTACCGTGCCCACTGGCACAAAGTGAATGAAGTCGCCCAATTTGTTGGTGTGTCGAAGTGTACTGTCCAGCGAGTCTACGAACAGAGGTGTAGTTCGCAGTCAACGGAAAATCGGCGACATAACTGTGGCAGAAAAAAGGATTCTCAACAACAGGGATCACCGTCATATTTCACGCCTAGTAACTGCAAATCGGTTTCAAACCAGGCAACAATTGCCCCAAATAGTCAATGAAAGTCCTCTTTAACAAATGTCCGAAAGGACATTGCGACGAGAACTGCATGCGATAGACATCTGGAGCAGAGTATCACGGAAGAGGCCTCTTTTAAGAGTAAGTCACAAAGTCGCACATTATCAATGGGCCCAGAGACACAAAAACTTTACCGTGAAGGATTGGAAACGAGTAATTTGGTCTGATGAGTCTCGTTTTTGTTTGTACTTTAACAATGAGAGGCAACGAGTGCATCGCAGGCCCAATGAAACCTTTAATCCTGATTGTGTCGAAGGTGTTGTTTAAGCTGGAGGGGGTTCTGCGATGTTTTGGGGAAGTTTTTCGTACCACGAAATGGGCCCTCTCGTTGCAGTGACCATGAATTTGAACCAGCATGCGTACATCCGCATTTTGAACGACGAAGTGTTGCCCTTTGCTTCACATATCCAGGAACAGCATCACATTGCCAGTCTTGTCTTCCAAGACGGCAATTGCCGTGTGTAGAGGGCTAAAACTATGTCTGAGTGGCACGAAGAACGATAAGCAACACTGTCTCACCTCAACTGAACCGCAAAATACCCAGATTTAAATCCGATTGAAAATCTGTGGGGTGATTTGGTACAAAAATGAAACGCCGGAATAGACACCCACGTACTCTGGCGTAACGTCGGGACCAATTGACGTACCAGTGGCTGCAAATTGATGTTCAATACATCCACAATCTCGTGGAGTCTCTACCACACCGGATTCATGCTGTTATCAAGGCAAGAGGTGCTGTCACCTCTTCGGGACCAATTGACGCACGAGTGGCTGCAAATCGATGTTCAATACATCCACAACCTGGTGGAGTCTCTACCACACCGGATTCATGCTGTTATCAAGGCAAGAGGTGCTGTCACCTCTTCGGGACCAATTGACGCACGAGTGGCTGCAAATCGATGTTCAATACATCCACAACCTCGTGGAGTCTCTACCACACCGGATTCATGCTGTTATCAAGGCAAGAGGTGCTGTCACCTCTTCGGGACCAATTGACGCACGAGTGGCTGCAAATCGATGTTCAATACATCCACAACCTCGTGGAGTCTCTACCACACCGGATTCATGCTGTTATCAAGGTAAGAGGTGCTGTCACCTCTTCGGGATCAATTGACGCACGAGTGGCTGCAAATCGATGTTCAATACATCCACAACCTCGTGGAGTCTCTACCACACCGGATTCATGCTGTTATCAAGATAAGAGGTGCTGTCACCTCTTCGGGACCAATTGACGCACGAGTGGCTGCAAATCGATGTTCAATACATCCACAACCTCGTGGAGTCTCTACCACACCGGAGTCATGCTGTTATCAAAGCAAGAGGCGCCGTCTCCAGGTATTAGGTAAATTCTGACAGGGGTGACTCATTTTTTGTCCGGTGTGCTTAATGCAATCGATGAAGTTTTTCTTAAACACGAAACTATTATTTTGGAACAAAAGACAATGTTTTAATAGCCCACACTATGAAGATTTCTTTCTTTACTGTTCTTTCCTCTAAACTAGATACTGGAAAAGCTTTGAAGTTTAAAAGTGATAGGCATACTGCCAGAATGGAAAAAGAAACAGTATAGTATCTAGTTTCAGTATTCCGCACTACTTCTGCTCCTCCAGAGTGCTGATGCTTTGCTCCGGCCTCATGACCTGAAAACTTTATGCTCATTATTTTCTAAATATTTGAGTATTAAAATAAGACAATGGCTACACGGCTGCTCCATTTCGTTTGGAAAATCGCCAGAAAAGAGTAACAAAATGAAATTCCACAGCTACAGACATTTTACATTCCAAACTCCAATTTCAGAAGATATGTGCGCAAAGGTGCAAAGGAATTAGAAAAGTTCGAAAAATTTAGATTAATGATGGTTCTTTATTTTGGGCGTATTTAATGGCCCGCGTAGGAACCAGGCACACCATCGATGCCTTGTCTGGGTTCCGAGCCCATTTGAGACAATAAGCCAGATGCCCGCTTCTTTGATCATTCAGATACCAGGGCTTCAGTGGTTCGTATTTCGTCCACAACATGCAATTCACAAGGACTGTCTAACACTGAACATGCTTCGAAGTAATTATCTGAATACAGTAGATGTGAGTTTAACAGGGATTTTCCTGTCTCAGTGACAACGGTGCCATTTCAACGGAAGTAACGGTGACTTTAAACGGCGACAAAATCACTGTTTACGACAGCAGTGATGGAGATATAAAGAAGCCAGAACTGCGAGTCACTACACCACCCAGAACGACCATGTTTCAAGTCACCGTCTTACTTGCAACAGTGACAAAATTATTTACGACAGCCGTCACGGAGTTCTAAAGAAGCTCTTACTTGTAATGGGTGACAAAATTACTGTTCACGACAGCGGCGACGGAGCTATAAAAAGTTAGAACAGCGAGTCACTGTCTTACTTGTAATGGGTCACAAAACTACTGTTTTCGATAGCAGCGACGGAGCTGTAAAGAAACCGAAATTGGGAATCACCGTCTGAACTCTGACGGCGACAAAATCACTTTTTATTACAGCGGTGACGGAGCCGTAAGAAGCCAGAACTGCAAGTTAGCGTCTTACTTGTAAAGGTGACAAAATCAGTGTTTACCACAGCGGCGACGGAGCTGTAAAGAAGCCGAAAGTGCGAATCACCGTCAGAACTCTAACGGTGACAAAATCACTTTTTAGGACAGCGGTGACAGAGCTGTAAGAAGCCAGAACTGTGAGTCAGCGTCTTACAGTGATTTTGTCAGTGTTTTTTATAACACTGACAAAATCACTGTTTACAACAGGAGTTTCGGAGCTGTAAAAAGTTGGAACTGCGAGTCACCGCCTTACTTGTAACGGAGAAAAAACATTGTTTACGACAGCGGTGATAAAACAGTAACGGAACAACGAGTCACCGTCTCGCTTGTAACAGTGCCAAAATCAATGTTATAATCGGCTCGCTTTGAAATATTTGTTTATGAGCGAACACAGCGAAAGCGAAAATAAAATGTATTTTGAGCGTGGGAAAAAAGGGGAGACTTAAAGAAAGCTCACATCACTAGCGACATATGTGATGTTTCAACAGAAATGGAGACAAATCGTTTAGATTACTTTCAGTTACATGATGACATGTAACTGAAAGTATGACGCAACAGGGACTTTGGACTGCAAGAATTGCTCGGACACAGCTAACGGTGGCATTCTTGAAAGAAATACGGAATTACACCATGTAACACACATTTTGAAGATGACAATCCGATTTTTGGTGTAAATGTGAGAAGGATGGTAAGTCAGATAATATGAAAATCTCATCGTCCTGGAGCGGGACTCGAATTCGCGTCTCCCAGAAAGCGCCCGGGTATGCTAACCACTACACCACCCAGAACAACCGTGTCTCAAGTTTCCGATTAATTTGAATAAAACCATCACAGGATTCGCTAGTCAAAGCAGCCGGCATTCATGTTTAGCGAATCTGGAGGTTAAGAATCCTATCCCGTGATTGCCCGGAGGAGCAGATCAATCACCGTCTTACTTGTAAGAATACAGGCTTACATAAAACTCTAGAATAACTCTAGAATACAGGTTTCACCTTCTGGCACAAACGAATACAGGCTGAACTTTAAATAGCTCGTCGTTAGAACGGGATTTTGTGGGATTTCTTTAGCATAATTCATTGTTAAATAGTAATCAAGTAGGAATTCATCGCAACTTTTTTGAAGACTGTTCAGTGTTAAAAGTTTTTTACGTATGCTTCTGGTATATAATGAGTATGGGCTTCGTTCAGACAGAACCGTTCATCTTTTGGTACTGTTTGCAGTCAGCGCTTGAAGCTGGTGTGACAATCAAAATGTAAACAAGAACGATGATCCCGAATTTTCGGATGTAATGAGCACGTCTTTTGAATCCGTTCTGACGCGAATTAAATGTATCAAAGCTATCCAAACTCAATGGAACCGGTACGGAAAACAGTAGTATCTGACCAAAGAAAGATGTTTTTCAATTGGATTATTTTTTTGGGGTGAAGGTTTAACCACCACCGTGAGAAACTGAATGGGCTAAAAGCAGTCGCTCGTCCCTAATTTAGGGCCACTGGTTCCAGGGAAGAGAGAGCCGGTGCCGTAAGACAAACACAACATCCATGCCTCACCGGGATTCGAACCCGGACCCCCTTTTGAACGAATAACCAGAAGCCATCGCTTATACCTTTGCGCCACCGGGGCGGCTCGGATTTTTAATCCCGCAGATATTGCTGTAAACGGAATCGTAACTTTACGCCCTCTGGTTGCAGACTTGTGCGATAAGAAAAATTTGAAATTATATGAAAAACATTTAGAAGCGGAAACGTTCTCCAACAAAGGAAGAATATTTCAAATCGGACTCTTAGAAGCAGTGATATCGGCAAATATAAGATATGCATCTACGTCTCCTGGCGGGAAAAACATGCAGCATTTTAAGAAGAAAGTATTCTCAAAATGTTTTTCGATGAAAGCGGTATCGGCACAGGAAATAATTTTTTCAGTCGAGCTTTCAGGAGCTCAGATTTTGCTGCAAATACATCAGAAGCAGAAATTAACACTTACGGCCTCTGGTGGCCAAACAATTCTTTACCATAAATTACAAATTATATGCAAAAGATTTCCGGTCAGGAGTTGTATCGCTGAAGAAAAATTTTTCAGATCGGAGTTTTTGCTATACCTATAATATTTTCGACATAAATGAAATCGAATGGTAAAATAATTTGTTCAGTCGGATGTTTAGAAGCAAATATATGGAATTAATTTCTATTTTGAGTTCGATATCATTTGGATTTACGCCGTGAAGTGGCGAAAATATACATCGTAAGAAAAAACGAAAGGAAGGATCATCATACGCATATTTCAGGCTTCCCAATTCAATAATAATTTTTCAAATCAGACTAATATTTGCATAGATATGGTGTCCACGGAAGGACGGACTGACGAACAAACGGACAAACCAATAACATAAGCACGATCTTTTTTTACAAAAGGCGTGGTAAAAATGAAGGGGCCTATCTTTGGTTTATTGAACAGTTTCATCAGTATTATTGGGAATGGTTGTAAATTGGAATGTTCTCCTTCAGTGCTGTTTTAAATTTTCTGCCCTAATAAAATTTAATTTGCGCCGGGTTATGTAATGTTTTTGCAAACTTTTCAGTTTCGGGTTTTTCCGTTTTTTTTTTTTTTTGTGTAAAATTCGCTCAAGTTTGCAAAAACTTCGGTTTTGACTTTTCCAGTTCACAAAGCGAACGAAGCAGCTTGCGTTCTCGTTCCCACTTTGTAGCACGTTTTTGTAAAAAAACAACAACAAAAAAAAAAAAACCCAGTACGTGCTTATATCATTCGTCCGAGATGGGCCAAGGCTTCAGTTCCGGATGAGGCATAGTTGGTGTGCTTATCCGCTGGTGCTGGCTCTCTTCCTTTCCTGAAACCAGTGGTCCCAAATTAGGGATGAGCGACTTCTTGAAGCCCTCAGAGGTGCTGATGGTGGTCATTAAACAACAAAACCTAACAAAAATCACAAGTCACATTACAGCCATTCTGAGTTAAAAATACAGTTAATATCTGATTTTTCGGCCTAAGAGGAAGCGGAACACTTTTAATTTTATTTTCTTCCTTTCTTTTTCCGTATGAATGTGTCCGCACATTGTAGAAACTTAGCAGAGTGTGTGTACCGTTTTCTTTGGAACAGAGAGTTTGTTTTCCTACTAGCTTAATTAAGGAACTCCCGCAGTTGGTTGCCTGCGCAAATAGAGCATTAACTGTATTCGAAGCTTGGCTGGTTTTGAATTGAAGGTATTTCGTTCCTTTCCTGGAAGTAAGATTTATAGCTAATGGTGCCAGAAGGCGATACCGACTTAATTACTAAAATACAGTCTCAGAGGGTAATTATAATTCCCCCCCCCCCCTCCCTTCAAAAAAAAATAGTCACATGGGACCATTCTTTGATCCGATTTTCCTGACGCGCGTTCGAGATTAAAATTTCGGCTTACGAACATTGTGAGCTTAATGAGCATTTGAGAGCGAAGTACTGGAAATGCTATGATTGGGTGTGAGGATTCGAAATCTAAAAGGCACTGCAATGGAGTAAGGAGCTTAAAGACGACATGCTTAACGAATGAAATATGGGAAAAAGGCTAAGAAAAGAAAATCATTTTCTGAGTGGATGAATCTATCAAAGTGACTGATTAATGCGGTTTTGTCTCAAGGATAATATGTTTACAATATGTAAAGGAATTTAGAAAGGGAGTGTCTCACCCCAGATCTTAAACAACCCTTAGAAATAGGAAGCTAGGAGATTTGGGCTAGGGTGACGCATAGGAAAGCGACACGGAAGCGAGGTACGAAGGAGGAAGAAGACGCCGTTATTTATAACTGGGGGACCAGTACCCGGGGACCGACGGCTTAACATGCCCATTCGATGCACGTCGGACATTTAGTAGTTCGAGCGTTCCTACCTGCCTGGGATCGAACCTGAGATTTCTCCGTGGCAGTCACGGACGTTGACCACTACGCCACCAGCAGCCCAGGAAAAGAGATTAAAATGACGATCAAGTTATTATTTGAAATACTCTGGGGCTGTAATGTTTTCTAGTGGCTTAGCGCACTATAGTGGTCTGGGTGTGTTGAGTCTTGGTTAAGAAATGGACGCTGTGCTCATATATCGGGGGCTGGGAGACAACTCGACATAACATTAAGCGGGCCAAATTTATTTTCGATTTATACGGGCTGCAGAAGATACGAAGTTTCCTTGTCGTCGAAAAATTCTGTTATTTCATTTATGAGTTATACGAAGCATTCAAAATATTTCCGTGAAAGAGCCAGTGCAGTTTCGTATAATGTTCGTTTCATCCACGACCATTCACCCGAGAATCACTATACAAAAGTAAATGTCGTTTTGTCGAAATGATCGGTTTACCAAAGAGTTGTTTCACGAAAAATTACCCTCTACCAAAAGATCATTTTATCGAATTGTTCATTTCACCGGCAGGCCCAGTTGTCGAACAGTTCATAACATTAAAAGGTTACTTAACTTTTAAGTTAAGGTGAAATGAACAACTGAAAAAAAAAACATTAATGTGTTACTGAAAAAAACATTAAAGGGTTACTTTGTGAAAAAAAAATAACATTAAAGGGTTACTTAACTTAAAAGTTTATTTCGAACTTTCAAGTTAAGAAAACACTACTCATAATATTATTTATGAACTTTCAGTAGTTCATTTCCCCTTCGATGAAATGAACTACTGAAAAAAAACCCATTAAAGGGCTACTAAATAAATAACATTAAAAGGTTACTTAATGAAAAAAAGAACATTAAAGAGTTACTTAGTGAAAAAAATAATATTAAAGGGTTACTTAACTTAAAAGTTCATTTCATCGAAGGTGAAATGAACTAGTGAAAAATGAATCGAAAAGTTTGCATTTAACTAAAGAATCTATTGGAGTGCAGTGCTCAGTATACACTATATTGACAAAAGTCACCGGACACCCTTTCAAAAGCAAATGAATTCCTCACGTTTTTTTAAATTAAAAAACGTGAGGAACAGAAGAATGACAGGATTTTTACGATATCTTGCCAAAATTCATTCATAACTAAATCGAATTGTTTTTCCTGCAGCCAACATACTTACAAATCAATTGACACTGTCACAGAAGCAGCACAGGCAGTTCCCTGCCGGACAGAGTTCCTCAACTCACTGGCGCCACCAGGTATGCCTCCCCACAATTTGCTTCTCAAAAACGGGGCGCCAATCATGCTGCTGAGGAACTTAGACCCACAAAGACTTTGCAATGGAACCAGGCTTTGCATCAAGAATTTGTTCAGGCACATCATCGAAGCAACTATTCTGGCTGGCTGTACAAAAGGGGAAGATGTCTTCATTCCGAGAATTCCACTGATTCCCACAGATATGCCGCTTGACTTCAAGGGTCTGCAATTTCCGATTCGTCTGGCCTTTGCCATATCCGTCAACAAAGCACAAGGCCAATCATTGGCAGTGGCTGGCATTAATTTGGAGGAACCCTGCTTTTCACATGTACAACTCTATATCGCCTGCTCAAAGGTTGGCAATCCTAAAAATCTCTACATTTTTGGCCCCAATGGAAAAACCAAAAATATTATTTACCAAAAAGCAATAACCTAAACGAATTAAAATAAATTTACTGGAAAATTACAGGAATGCATTTTTCATTCTAAAAATTTCACCCGCTGAACTTGGTGATTCCACGAATATTTACCCAGGAAATACCGGGAACCCCTGCCAGTACTTATTAAACTATGGCTGCTGCAATAGTATTTCGACTGTTTAGTTTTTCAAAAACAATATTTATTATTATTATTATTATTATTCAGATTTAGACGAACGTAAGAAACGACCCTGACACCCATGAAATGTGATGTAGCTATGAAAGACCATCTGCACATGCGCAAGCTAAAATATGATCTTACGATAGAAAGTAAAGCTGAACTGGAAGTGTGTTAGTGTGGAAGGTATTAGAGACTTTTGGTCTAGGATATCTACACGTTACACCCCATCGTGTGATGCATCGTTTTGAAGCTCTCGTCAATAGCAGGTAGCCTCTCCTTGAGAGAGGAGTTTCGAGAGGAGCCAAATTTCCCTACGACGCACCATTTTCATAGCATCAAAAAATGCATCTTTGTAATGGCTTTTAGTACTTTAGCATCAGGATCTCGTAATTTACGCAGATAGCAATGAGATATTGTTACGTTTATGTAAAACGTGATGAAATAACATTCGGCGAAAGTTAAGTAAAGTATTAGGTGTACAAATAAGTTTTAAAGCGTTTTAAGACAACGCAACGTGTAATTTGAGAGAAAACAACAATACCTTAACAAATCAAAATATGCGCCGTCGTTGCCTATCACCTTCCACCATCGGTCGGGCAGCTGACGTATTCCAGCCTTGAAGAATACTTCGTCGTTTGAAGCCATCAAACCATTTTTCGCACTTCTTCACATGTCCGGAACCGTACATCAGACAAACCATGTTGCATCGATCAGAACAAATGATAGTCTGAAGGGGTTATGTCGGGACTATACGTTTGGTGCTCCAAAAGTTCACAGCCAAGCGTCAATAACGTTTCTTTGACCGATTTCGCGACATGCGGCCTAGCGTTCTCATGCAGTAATTTCACGGGACGCAATCCTTTTCCTGTGAATGGACTTTTCCGACAGATTTCCTGGTTCAATCGCAGCAATTGTTGCTTGTGCCGATCAAGAGTAACAGTTTGACCCTATTCCAATAGGTCATAATAGAGCACACCTTTCATCCACCAGATGCACAGCAGAATTTTCTTGGAGTGAATATTGCGTTTCGGTATCGAAGTCGTTGCTTCACCGAGGTCTACTCAGTGTTTTTTGGCGTTTGGGATTGTTGTACCATATTCACTTTTTATCACCCATAACGATTTTCCACAGGAAAGATTTTCTGTGTTGTTTATTAAACAGATTCAAACACTTCATGACACGCTCATCCTTGTTCCTCTGGCTCACGTCGCGTGGCACCTCACACGTGTTTTTTAAATAAAATATTCTCCCGCAGAACAGAACAGAACGATGAACCTACTTTTGCAGCACTTTTTCCTTGATGAAATTCGTAACGAATGCAGTGTCGAATAAATGCAGTATCGCTTGCCATCTTTCACCTACCGATGTGCAAGTGCGTTTGACTGTTGGGCAAACTTCTGTGTCACATTTTATACTCTGGACCAGTTACGGTGAAATGACAAGAAGGCGCGCGAATGTCGGATATGTAAATTAGCGGTATACATCACACAAAAAAAGCTTTAAAACTTATTTGTACACCTAATATATTGTTGAATAACAATGAAATTTACTATTGCTGCGTCACTTCATGGGCAGCACTCAAAAATCAGATTTCAACAATGGTTTTGAGTACCTTCCGTTACCCATTTACGTTACAACAAGATTTTATGCATCGGAGTTACTTTACTGTTGTCGAGAAAGGCGCATAGCATATAAAAATTGTGGCTGGACATATAAGTCTGTTAAAAATCTTGACTCACGACTCCATAAAAGTCGGACAACACTGCTTTATCGCATTCAAACGGAGTTTTTCGAGTACGTTTTCCTGAAGTGAAAGTGCGCATTTTTTTAAATGTAAAGCGAAAGACATTTTACCGATAATACACTATGTTCTTATTGTGGGAAGAGCGGAAGGTCAATAACCATTAGACGCACGAATGAACGGAATCTCGAAAGACTGTCTCTACGCATTGCATTCAGCTGTCAAATACCTGAACCGAATCGACATTTCCCTGAGAACATAACTGTAACACTGTGAAGTTCGAGAGAAGAGATCAGTGAAAAGATTACAGCAATTATCATCACTTAAAGTGTTTTTTCAGTGCTCGTATTCTTGTTTTGCGAGAGAGAGAGAGAGAGAGTTGTGTGAAACCACTTTTCCTCTGTCAGCTCACAACTTCAATTACTCTTGCGTGACGTTACCCAAAAGGTGTTGATTGTTACCTCTTTGACGCGAAGCTTGGAAAGAGCCATGGCAACCGGAATTTGATATATGCAAAACATGTTATCTTTATTAACCTTTTGTGGTCATGAACTCTCTTTTTTATTTCCGATAAGGTAGACTGAGCACTGCAAAATCACATGCAAAAGGCGTTTAAGCATGAAACGACATGGTAATTCCTTTAGCACATGCTCATGTTATTAATTACGTACAAAAAAAATCATTCCCATTGCTCTTCAAAAGATGCTATTGTTCTTTTCTGTGATGGAGAATCTACCTTTCAGATGGAGGAAGATTGAGTAATTGCTTTTCTGAGAAAATAGCAGCTTGGCAATCTTAAGAAGACCAAAGTATCTTTACAAGAATAAATGAAAACACAGCATACGTATGAACGTTTTCTTTGTTATTTCGTGTTCACGTGAGTTAAGCACTAAGTGGAGCTTATTCATGTCGCAACGTATTGCGTAGATGACGTACAGAGTGTCCACAAAGTCTCTTTACAGCTTTACACATTTATTACGGATGCACTGTATGAGATAGCCAAATGTGGTTGATCACATAAGTAAGAGCAAAGACTAAAGTTTTTTCTACCTCATTACAAAAGCTCGATATGCGCACCATTTGTTGCGCGTAGAACATCTATCCGAAACTCCAGTTCCAACCATGTGCGCTGCAGCATGTCCTCAGTAGTGATCGAAATGGAATTGTCGATCCTCGATTTCAGGTCATCGATGTCCTGCACCTTTGTCCGATACACTATATTCTTCATACATCCCCATACAAAAAAGTCCAGAGGTGTGAAGTCGGGGGAACGGGGTGGCCACGCAATTGAACCATATCGTCTAATCTACCTCTCAAGAAATGTGTTTAAAGAGTTCCGAGCGTGCAGTCCCCAATGTGGTGGCGCACCGTCCTGTTGGAATATCACGCTTGGTTGAAGGTCCTCCAACTGTGGCACAACATACTCACGCAAAACATCCAGGTAAACATCTGCCGTCATTGTTTTCTCACTGAAGAAATATGGTCCAAGGACTCGGTTATGCATAACACCGCACAACACGTTCTCTTTAGGACTGTCTCTCGCAAGTTTCATATACGCATGAGGATTTTCAGAACCCCAAATCCTGACATTGTGTCGGTTTAACTGCCCAGAGACGTGAAAAATTGTCTCATACGTAAAAAAACACATGTGTGAGAAACTCGGGATCTTCACTGTCTGTCCAGCATCGGTACTGCGAATTCGTTTCGTCGTGGTCTATCCGTTCGCCTCAGGTGCTTGTTACAGTTGTAATTAGTATGCATATAAGCGTAGATGTCTACGTAGCACCCTGTGAACCGTGAACCGGAGCATTTGTAGTTCTCTGGCAGCGGAGCAAATGGACTTCTTCGGGCTTCGTGAAAATGAATAACGAACACGTTCGCTGTCTTCATTCGATGTTCGTTGGCGGGTACTACGGTCTTGATCCAACCCAGGCCCAATCTCCATTGCCGGATACTAGGACGAGATGGCGGGGTTTTCCCATACTTAGTCCGGAAATGTCGTTGCGTTTGTGTATAAGATTTTGTTTCGATGAACCAAGCAACGCACTGCGCTCTCTCTTGCGGGAACTAGTGCTGTCAAAAACCGGATGTTTTGAAATCCGGATTTCGGATTTCAGAATATCCGAAATATCATAAATTCGGAATCCGGATTGCCGTATGTGTTTGTTACAGGATAAAACACCGCAATTTTATTTATTATTCCTTCATCCGGATATCTGCAGTTCATAATCCGGAGTAAAATTCGGTTTTCGGATAGTAAAATATCCGGAAATCCAAAATCCGTGAACAGTACTTTCGAAGTTCGAAATTCGGATATCCGGAGTTCGAACTATTCGAATGCTAAAAATCCGGTTTTCGGATACGAAAAAATCCGGATATCCAAAAATCCGAAATCCGTGAATAGCAGTAGTGGGGACCACATTTTCATAGAACAGCACCTGCTACGTCAGTGAGGGACCTATTACAAAAAACGATAATGTTGATTAAAACTTTGATATTTACAGTATATTACACAACAAATACCATGAACTTAGATAGTACAGGTTGTATGTAATAAATGTGCAAAGTTGTAAAGAGACTTTGTGGACACCCTGTACTACTGAGATAATGCATCAGCCAAATCGACAACGGAGATTAGGAGCTCCGGAGTAGGAAGACGTGTTTCCAATAATGCCACCCCAAGGGTTTATATACGAGGGTTGTACCTAAAGTAATGCTAAAGTGGGCATAACTTTTTTTATTAACTGACAGAGGTATTTCAATTGCACATGTTGGTAGAGTAACTCTTCCTGTATAGTAACTCTTCTTCTTCATTGCAGGTAAATGATGGATTCCAAGCAGAAGCAATGTGTCGTCATTGAGTTCTTGACGAAGGAAGGGTACAGGCCGTCGCACATCCAGAGAAGGCTACAGAATGTTTACGGAGATTACACCATTAACAAGAGCAATGTGCACAGATGGATGAAGAAGTTTAAAGAAGAGGAAACCCGCATTGAAGACAAACCACGCAGTGGGTGACTATCACCTTCGACCACTGACACGAATTGTCAGCAAGTGGATGCATTGATTCGCGCGGAGAGACAGTCACAATCCGTGAGGTTCTTGCACAATTGGACTGTGGTGCCAATCCCATACGGAAGATGATGGAAAACTTAGTGTATCGGAAAGTGTGTGCAAAGTGGGTATATTGGAAGACTTAATCGGGAGCCAACTGCCGTTGCTTGCCTCGGCAGTTCACACCCGATTTGAAGGAGAGATTAGTGGAAGTCTGCTCTGATCTGCTGGAAGCGTTTGAAGACACGTTTTTTTTTCGATCTGTTGACAGGGGATGAAACGTTGGCGTATCTTTACGACCCGGAAACGAATCAATCCATGAAATGTTGTCGCATCTCTTCACCAAGGCCTAAAAAGTTCAAGAGCCAGCGATCAGCACAGAAAGTCATGGTGACTGTTTTTTGGGATGACAGGGGTGTCATTCTCCTTGATTTTCTGGAACGTGGTCGTACAGTGACCAGCGAGCGGTACATTGAGACACTCAAGAAGCTTAGAGAAGCCATAAGGAATAAAAGACCGATTAAGAATGTGAAAAGGACCCACATTCACCATGATAATGCGAGACCACACACATCTTTCGCAACAAATCAGGCGATCAGCAAATTAGGCTGGTCGGTGGTTCGCCATCTACCGTACAGACCAGATCTGGGGCCCTCCGATTTCCACCTGTTCGGTCCAATGAAGGACAGTCTCCAGGGACAACGATTTGATGAAACAGACGAGGTGAAAATGGCTGTGAAGAAGTTGGTACAAGAGTCCACACCTGAATTCTTTCAAAGAGGATTCGAGAGTTGGGTTGAACGATGGCTCAAAGGCATCGCTTGTGATGGAGACTATGTTGAATAGTGCGTTTGTATAGAGAAAGAGTTACCCTGCCAGCATGTGCAATTTGAACGACCTCTGTCAGTTAATAAAAAGTTATGCCCTCTGTTGCATTACTTTTGGTACAACCTTCGTACGTTGGCGCCCGAACGACGGCGAATCTCTTGGACGTTACGTTTTAAATATATTCGTGTGGTAAGTCATCCACATAACGCACGTAATTAAATAAAATTACTTCTGCAATGAAAGAAAAAGGTCCTTCAAGCACAGTTGTCAGCTGCCCCGAAACCCATGATTTCGTACCCCGCATTTCTCAAGAGAAATGGAGGGTGGGGGTGGGGGTGGAATATGTAACGTACTACGTGACATGATATATGACCAGACCCATATTAAAGGTATGTTACACCCCTGTGCAATCGTTTATTTTACGTCCTCCTGCCTCCTCTTAAACACCAAAATCACTTATCACCTACTCACAGCGTTGTCTAGCAGATATATGGTTGTGAAAACTTATTCAAAATGCGCATTAATTTCCAATTTTATTGTAATATTGTAACATGATCGAAAAAACCGCAAAAA
Source organism: Macrothele yani (assembly GCA_039090855.1). Classification (NCBI taxonomy): domain Eukaryota; kingdom Metazoa; phylum Arthropoda; class Arachnida; order Araneae; family Macrothelidae; genus Macrothele; species Macrothele yani. The sequence continues at coordinate 34,379,462 of CM077029.1, forward strand.
CTGAGAAATTTAGAAGTTTATATAAATATTAAATATTGCTGTGCAACAATTATTTTGATAACCGTACTGAAATCCGATAAATAAAAAGTCTGAAGAAAGATATACTGAAACACGGAAAAAATTATCATTATAAAAATAATCCTCAATTCTGGAGCTTATCTCAGTTATAGAAGTGGTTTACTCCTAGCCTTCGCGTTTGCAAAGGAATTTATTACAACCTCAAATTCCAGTTTCACTGTAATGCCTGGTTCTACGGCAAGTACTCCAAGATTGATGAGTCGTCCTTGAGTTTGGGCTGATCGTAGAAAATGTTTAATCCTTTTTAGAGCTGAAAATGATTTTTCAGCATAACAGTTTGTTGCTGGAGTACAATTGTAAATCTTAAGTGCAGTGTACATATATGGGTATACATCGTTATGTTTTTTTTAACTAACATCTTGCAAAGAAATAGAAGAAACGATAGCTTCTGATCTTGTACTTTCTTTATACTGAGTACATAGCTAATTAATAAAAAGGAACGGTACACCAATTACACTTAAAATAGTACTAGTGATCTGAATTTCTTGGTGTAGAATATAAATAAAAGTTTCCAAGCTTTCGCACATCAACCAGATGGCTTTTTCAAGGAAGGTAGACAGCTAACTGCCAACTGGATAATGGAACACTTCAACAATTTGAACATGGTGACTTGACTAGACAATAAATGAATAGGCACAAATGTGATCAGTCATTCGAAGAAACGAGGTCACGTTGGTTGAGCGCGTGGCACTGTGGTAGAAAACATAGCTTATTTGAACAAGTTAGTAAAATCATGCAATGCATTGATTATGATACGCTTTCCAATATACTGGAAATCATTACTCAAGCTATTACTCAAGTTATGAGGAAAATGGCTGTGGAATAAATCTCACCCCTGTGCCCTGACCTTTGATCGATTTGGATGATATTCACCAGAACTGGTTCAGTATATCTCCGAAATAACATGATAAAGTTTTGTCGCAATCGAAGCAATTTTACGGAAGTTATGATGCATAAGCGCTATGGAATAGATTCCGCTCCAACCTTTACCCCATTTCGCCCATTTTCAATAAGATTCGTCCCCAGGAAGGTCCCTACAACATAGCAACATTTCATCCAAATCGAAACATTTTTACGTAAGTTATGATTCATAATGGCGATCGAAGTGATTCCGTTCCTATGTCCTGACCTTTGACCCCCATTTCGCCAATTTTCAATAGGGTTTGTTCCCAGGTGGTCTCCTACCACATACTAAAATTTAATCGAAATCGAACTTGTTTTACGTTAGTTATGACGCATAAGAGCAGTGGAATAGATCCTGCTTTTATGTCCTGACCTTTGACCCCATTTCGTTCACTTTGAATAGGGTTTCTTCCCAGGTGTTACCCTACCACATACTAAAATTTCATCAAAATCGAACGATTTTTACGCGAGTTATCGTGCGGACGAACATACGCACACAACGCGTGACGTAATGAGACAGATGGGAATCGCGACCATCTGCTAGCAAGGTGTGACGTCCTAAAACTTTAATAGTATCAACAAACAACACGTGACGTAATGAGATAGATGGCATGACCGCGCACCAACATCTAATGGGGCGACGCCATGACACCACACTTGGAATACTTAATATTTTCTAAAACATAACCATAATTACGCAATCCAACATTTTTTTGTCTGCTGACGTCATAAAAATACAGGCCGCACCATCTTTTTTCTGGACAATTAATGTGTTCACAAGGGTGAAAATTTGAACATCGATTAAATTAGCTTCATTTTATAACTTGGAATACTTGATATTTTCTAAAACATAACCATAATTATGCAATCCGACATTTGTTTGTCTACTGACGTCATGAAAATACAGGTCGCGCCATCTTTTTTCTGGACAATTAATGCATTCACAAGGATGAAAATTTGAACATCGATTAAAATATCTTCATTTTATAACATGGAATACTTAATATTTTCTAAAACATAGCCATAATTATGCAATCCAACATCTGTTTGTCTACTGACGTCATCAAAGTACAGGTCGCGCCATCCTTTTTCTGGTTTCAACACCACCAAAGGAAAAGTTATTGATTTTTAATATAATTATGGTTATGTTTTAGAAAATATTAAGTATTCCAAGTTATAATAAAGTTATTTTAATCGATGTTCAAATTTTCATCCTTGGGAACACATTAATTGTGAAGGAAATGTGTACAAAAGTTTTTCCATTGGAAGTATAGGAAGCACAATTACTTGACGTTCACCTTAATAATATGGGATAAGAACGATGGAATGGATCGCAATCCTATGTCCTGACCTTGGACCCCATTTCGTCCACATTCAATAGGGTTCGTCCCCAGGTGGTCCCCTACCACATACTGAAATTTCATCGAAATCGAACCATTTTTACGCACGTTATGATGCATAAGGGCAATGGAATGCATTTCCGCTCTTATGTCCTGACCTTTGACCCCACTTCACCCATTTTGAATAAGATTCGTCCCCAGGTGGTCCCCTAACACATAGTAAAAGTTCATTGAAATCGAACCATATTTACGCAAGTTATGACGCATAAGGGCAATGGAAGGATCCCGCTCCTACGTCGTGACCTTTGATCCCATTTGTCCCATTTTCAATGGGGTTCGTCATCAGATGGTCCGCTACCACATACTAAAATTTCTTCGAAATCGAACGATTTTTACGCCAGTTATCGTGCGGACGGACAGACGGACAAAGCTGGAGCATATACGCTTCTTCAACCTACGGTTGGAAAGCGTAAAAAACTGATTCCAAATGCGTAGCAACTCGAGAGAAGCCTCGCTGCTGGTCAAGTTTTCCAAGGTTTCGCTAATGGCAGTAGATTTGGGTGTGGAGTATGAAGCTAATTTCTTGATATCATTCCACATAGGATCAGCGGACTTGAACTTGACCTCTCTTGATAGGACAGTGGTTATTTTACCGTCTTTTGTATCCCTTTTATGTTCGATGATTCTAATTCCAAACGAACGTTTCGTCATTCCGATGTAGTATCGCCTGGAGCCGTCCGGATATTGTAGTGTGACTGCATACAAACCTGCCTCATTGAGAAGAGTTGGCTTGTCAATATTTCTCACTACTTCGCAACCTGGGCTCTATCAAGCCCATCTTTATACCTCGTCAGGCCTGCAACAAGATCACGTGACTTGCCCGTGACGTCACAATCGTAGGGCTACTCTTCTTCAGTAGACCTACGGATTTGACTCGTTTCGTAGTTTGTTGATATTATATTCGTTCTTGTTGGCTAGTTGTGCTGTCCCAGTGAATGTTGTTTGGATATTTACAGCACGTTTTAAGGTTATTGTGGATATTTTCAGTGGTAAGGTATGTTTTATTTTTTTATTAGTATTTAATAGTAAAATTTTATAAATTCGAGCTGTTGACTAAACGTTACTTAATTCTTCACGAAGTGCGGATTTTACGTTTAATAAACGTTCTTATTGCTGCGATGTAATTTATACTTTTTAGGGATGTAATTTTATACAATTTGTTATATGTATTATGTGCATGCTGGAAATGGTACAAGTTACAATAATTCGTTGTTGAAAGTGATCTTAGAAATGGGTGCATGACTCTGAAGTCATGAAAAATTTCTTTATTCTGTAAAAGTTCGTTGTGGATAATGGTAAAATTACAAGAAATTACGAAATTTTCGTCTTAAGTAGCATGTCTTAGTGATTGTTCAATGAATTTAAAACTGATAACTTGGAATTTCAAAACGTATTTTCTATTGTATGCCACCAATAATTCTGTATTTAACCCTACACACATAGCTTTCATTCTTGCTTTCTGGAGTTTATTGTGGATGGATTTTCGTCTTTTGAAAATCTTCGACCCATGGTACTACCATGGTACCGCATGCCCAACCAACGTGACAGCTCGTTTCTTCGAATTATCACGTTTCCGTCTATTCATTTATTATCTAGTCAAGTCACCACGTTGAAATTGTTGAAACGTTCTATTGGGAACCTCAACGAACTATAGGGGGCGCTGCGCAAACGTAAACAAACTTCTCTAGTACGGGTAACGTCGCACGTGTTTCCATAAAGTCGAATGTTAGAATGGCTGGTTTGTCGCTTTCAATCCTTGAAATAATGAAATTTGTAGACGCTTCCAAATATTCAAGATGCATTAAAGAAAGGGAAGTGATTGTTAATGTAGGCCATATAATTTCTTGTGGAATTAAGAAGGAAGACGGAAAAGAAATTCTCATAGTTTCGCACTGCATTCAGTCCATGGCAATAACGTCGTAGCCTCACTCCATCAACGGTTTTTTAGATACAAGTAACAGTGAAATTTCTATAAAGTCATTTGAGTGCTCTTGTAAAGCGGGCAGAAGTGGAACGTGTAAGCACTGTGTAGCAGTAATGCTTTACTGTAACAGGTAATTTTTATTTTTTACATTTTCAGGCAAGTGATATAGAAATACCGACAGGGGTGTTCTAATCCGGATTACTATTAAAAGCTGACATTTCGTTACACTTGACGTTTCCCAGGACCCATTTTCAATTCTGTCAACAATAACATTTGTAAATTTTTAACATTCTGTTCCTAAAAGTGTTTGTGAATTGGTAATTGTTGATCATCATTGGGTTCTGCGTTTTTGAACCGATGACTCTTGACAGAACATTGCAAATCTTGTTCCATAATGAAGTTTAAATTTATATAGATAACAGCAATTATTTGTTTTCAAGATTATGTAGAAATGCGGATTTTTTAATTACTACTATGCAATAAAAACATGCTGCCTTGTTTATTATTCATTCAAAGACGTTACTAGGTTAGTAGCATTTCACTGGAAGGTTTTCAAACGCAAGGCACAAACGTTTATACTAATTTGTGTGAAACATAGCTGAAACCTTGGGAACGACATTGCGGGACACAACAATATGATTTGTTCTTCTTCACGGAATTCTCCATTATACAACTCTCTAATTCCAGAATGAATGCAAAAATACACCAAACTACGACAACTGAACGTAATGAGCGATCTACCAACAGCCAAGCATTGAGCCAAAAACGTTACCCGTACTACAGTAATTCTTCCTTTTGCCGCTAGAGGGAGAGCGGACCGTTGAGATTGCCAATTGTCCAGTTTGCAGTTAGCTGTCTACCTTGCTTAAAAAAGCCATCTGCTTGATGAGCGAAAGCTTGGAAAGTTTTACTTCTATTCTACGCCAAGGAATTTCGGATTATTAGTATAGTTATACTATTTTGAGTATATTGGTGTACAGTTCCTACTTATTGAATTCACTCTTCCGCTTTTCGTTTTCCACAAGCAAGTATTTGTTGGACTCGACGCCTTTTTAAATCTCCTTAATAGTAATTTCATCCATGTTAACAAATAAGGCATTAATTGTGAAACGACATGCAATGAAACGGAATGTTAGCACGTCAAACGAAAGCCTCTGAATGCTCAATGCAAAGTAGCTTTCAGTCTTACAGTGTGACATGCGGTGTGTGAGGCAGTGAATCACTAAAGAAGCAGGCGACAGGTTTGCCTGTATCTTGCTCTGGTTAATCGCATCAAACGCAAAGGGAGTATCGTTTTACGATAGGGTACCGATGAGTCTAGCGTTTTCGCCGTATCGTCGGACGGTGGAAATCTTTTTTTTTTTTTTTTTTTTTTTTTGATTGGAGGTTTAACGACCACCGTGAGCAACTCAATGGGCTATAAGCAGTCGCCCGTCCCTAATTTAGGGTCACTGGTTCCAGGGAAGGGAGAGAGCCTGTGCCGTAAGACAAACACAACATCCATGCCTCACCGGGATTCGAACCCGGACCCCTTTCGGACGAATGATCAGAGGCCATCGCTTAGACCACTGCGCCACCGGGGCGGCTGGAAATCTTCGTTGCTTTAAGAAAGAGACGGCAATATTTTTGTATTAGGTGTACAAATAAGTTTTTAAGTGTTTTAAGACAACGCAACGTGTAATTTGAGAGAAAACAACAATACCTTTACAAATCAAAGTATGCGCCATCATTATCTATCACCTTCCGCCATCGGTCGGGCAGCCGACGGATTCGAGCCATGAAGAATACTTCGTCGTGTGACGCGATCAACCAATTTTTGCACTTCGTCACATGTCCGAAACCGTACAGCAGGCAAACCATGTTGCATCGATCGGAACAAATGATAGTCTGAAGGGGCTATGTCGGGACTATACGCCAGGTGCTCCAAAACCTCCCAGCCAAGGGTCAGTAACGTTTCCTTGACTGATTTCGCGACATGCGGCTTAGCGTTGTCACGCAGTAATTTCACGGAACGCAATCCTTTGCCTGTGAATGAACGTTTCCGACAGATTTCCTGGATCAATCGCAGTAATTGTTGATTGTGGCGATCAGCAGTAACAATTTGACCCTGTTTCAGTAGTTCATAATAGAGCACACCCTTCGTATACCACCAGATGCATAGCAGAACTTACTTGGAGTGAATATTGCGTTTCAGTGTCGAAGTCGTTGCTTCACCGGGGTCTAGCCAGGGATTTTTGGGTTTGGGATTGTCGTACCATATCCACGTTTCTTCACTCGTAACGATTTTTCACAGGAAAGACTTTCTGTGTTGTTTATTAAACAGATTGAAACACTTCATGACACGCTCATCCTTGTTCCTCTGGCTCAGGTCATGTGGCACCCATTTTCCTTCCTTTTGAAACTTTCCCATTGCGCGTAAACGATTGGAAATGGTTTGTTGAGCTACCCTCAGTTGTTCAGCTAGTTCGTTTTGCGTTTGAGACGAATCTTCATCAAGGAATGCTTGCATTTCCTGATATGCAACCTTCTGCGCAATTGCCGCTACGATCTCGATCACTAATATCAAAATCACCTGCTTTAAACCATCTAAAATAAAACTCACACGTGCTTTTTGATACAATATTCTCCCATAGAACAGAACTGATCGATGTACATGCTTTTGCAGCACTTTTTCCTTGATGAAGTTCGTAACGAATGCAGTGTCGAATAATTGCATTATCGCTTGATATCTTTCACCTACCGATGTTCAAGTGCGTTTGACTGTTGGGCAAAGTTCTGTGTCACATATTTTACTCTGGACCAGTTACTGTCACATGACAACAATGCGGGGGAATGTGGGTATGTAAATTAGCGGTATACGTGACACAAAATACACTTTAAAACTTATTTAAACACCTAATACAACAAATATTTTTCACCAGTATTGAGCACAAAATTCCACAGTACGCATTTTTCTTTGAAATACCTTTTTCTTTGAAAATTAAAACGGAAATAAAACCTGGTCGAGATCGGGTCAGAAACACCTTTACCCAACCCATTTGGCCCGCAAGGAATTGTCGACTTGTTGACCCCCTGGCCTGTGAGCCGTTTCCATCTCTTAACGCGATATACAGAAGCATATCAGCTTGAAGTGGGTGGCAGGGAGAATGTCTAGCGGAACTTGCTTGTTGAGCTTTCCCCCATTGTTTTTCAATCAACATTCATCCGCTAGCACACCAGGATTACCTTGCGCTGTTGCAAATTCTTTCTGTATACCACCATTTCTATTCCAGGACAATACGCAGCAGATTTTCTCTGGATCGTTTAGCATGGAATTTCATTGTTACTTTGCTTGTTAAAAGTGATCATTTTTGCGTTTGTTTCCCTCGTTAAATCCGGGGACTTCATTAATTTTTGTTCCCTAAAAAGATCAGATTAGCTTTCACAACGTTATACCGAACAAGAATTCCTGTTTTGCTCGTTAAATCCGAGGTATTGTTATTTATATGGGGCTCGTTATAAGCGGGTTCTACTCTCTCTGTTTACATATTTGGGGATCGATATCTACCTTTACATTTGTAACAGAAGCACGCAGTCAGATCTAATCCTCATATGTGGGAGGGATTCCTACGAGAACGCTTGACAAAAGTCTGAAACGGATCGGGTAGGACCGGGATGTAAATTTGAAATTCTTAGCCTGGCTTTCAAAATTTCGACCCGTGCAGACATCTAAATCCTCAAACAATAACAAACAAGAAAGATGACACCAAACTTTCGGTTGTAATGAGCACGTCTTTTGTATTCTTTCCGGCGCGAATGAAATTCATCAAAGTCACTCACAGTCAATGGCACCGGTTAGAAAAAAAAATCAGCAGGATTTCTACAATCGATAAAACATCCAGAAATAGAAACAGTTACTTACTTTCACCAGCAGCTAAAAAATAAGTTACAAAAATTAGCAAATTTTCTACAAAACGTTTTTTATAGCGGAAGTAAGGTATACGAGACAAGGGATTTTCAAATCGAATAATTAAACAAGTTAGTAAAATCATGCAATGCATTGACTATGACACGCTTTTCAACATACCAGAAATCATTAATCAAGTTATTACTCAAGTTATGAGGATAATGGCTGTGGAATAAATCTCGTCCTTGTGCCCTGACCTTTGACCCTATTTGGATGATATTAAACAGAATTGGTCCAGTATACCTTCGGAACAACATACTAAAGTTTTGTCGTAATAGAAGTATTTTTAGACAAATTATGAGGATAATGGCTGTGGAATAAATCTCGCTCCCGTGCCCTGACCTTTGACTCCATTTCGATGATATTCAACAGAACCTGTTCAGTGTACCCCTGGAACAACATGATAAAGTGTCGTCGCAATAGATGCATTTTTACGTGAGTTATGACGCATAAGAGCGATGGAATGGATCCCGCTTCTATGCCCTGACGTTTCACCCCATTTCGTCCGTTTTCAAAAGGTTTCGTCCCCAGGTTGCCCCCTACCACATATTAACATTTCATCCAGATCGAATAATTTTTACGTAAGTTATGACGCATAATGGCGATGGACTTGATTCCGCTCCTATGTCCTGACCTCTGATCCTATTTCGCCCATTTTCAATAGGATTTCTCCCCAGGTGGTCCCCTACCACATACTAAAATCTTATCGAAATCGAATCATTTTTACGCGAGTTATCGTGCGGACGGACGGACAGACAGACGGACAAGTCTGGAGCACATATGTCTCTTCAACCTACGGTTGGAAAGCGTAAAAAAGGCTCTAAAGAAATCTGTGACAATTACAGAAAAATATAACTAATCAACCATGCAAGCAAGAGTATACTGTATGTAATACAAGGAAGCTTAAAACCCTATCTTTTACCGCAGATCTCGTAAGAATAATCAGGTTTCGTTTCAGGCCGGGGAGCAAGGGATCAACTCATGAATTTGAGAGAAATGGTTGAAAAATTCTACGAATACAATGTACCAGATGTTTTCTGTTTCCTAGATTACTCAAAGGGGTTTTATACCTTTCTTAGAGAGATGGGACGTCTTATCTTTCTTATTAAGTCTCCCTACAACGCTAATATAGCCTCCGTCACGTTTAATGACGAAACGCCTGACACATTCAGCCTGGGAAAGGCAGTTCCCCAGGGATGCATTCTCTCACCCATACTTTTGAATATATTTGGAGAACGGATAATTGGGAAAGCGACGGAAAACGGATACAATGGGGTGTCAATAGGCGGTAGGAAAATACCTAACCTACGCTATGCGGATGACACGACTATAATACCTGGTTCAGAGCAGGAGATCGTGCAATTTCTCACACGCATTGCAGACTACAGCGGCGAAGCTTGTCTCAAACTAAATTAGAGCCAAGTGCTGCCTTTGGTAGTTGACAAGGCTGGAGCGCTTTCTCTAAACTTCGAACAGATACCAAATATTTTCCCGAAAATTCGAAGTCATATATCTGAGGTCACGCATAGCCAACAACGGCAACTGCGAAGGCGAGATCAAAAGGAAGATATGAATGGCCAAATCTGCCCTGGCAGGGCTTACCACGTACGGTTCTGAAACATGGACCTTTAAATGCAGCATGTCGCAGAAATATTTAGGTGTTTCAAATGATCTGCTAAAGACGCATGATGAGAATATCCTGGGTTGTGCATAGAACTAATACATCAATCTTGAGAGAGCTCGGCGTAGACGCGCACAAGCGAATTCTTCCGACAATCCAACAACATATACTAACCTTCTTCATCTACATCATCCGGCGAGAGGGTTTAGGAAAACTTTGTATTCAGGAGAAAGTCGACCGCAAAAGAACGAGAGGACATCCCCCAGACAGATTCAAAGACCAAATGAAAACTCTCACTAATCTATCAATTGCAGAAATCATGAGAGCTGTTGAGAAGAGAGGAATGTCGAACTTTGACTACCGACAGGGTGTGAATTGAGTCACTGCGCTCGTACCGAGCAACGAGGAGATAGAAATAACGTAATAATCCATTTTTTACGCTTTCCAACCGTAGGTTGTTTTTTTTTTTGATTGGAGGTTTAACGACCACCGTGAGCAACTCAATGGGCTATAAGCAGTCGCCCGTCCCTAATTTAGGGTCACTGGTTCCAGGGAAGGGAGAGAGCCAGTGCCGTAAGACAGACACAACATCCATGCCTCACCGGGATTCGAACCCGGACCCCTTCGGACGAATGATCAGGGGCCAACGCCTTAGACCACTGCGCCACCGGGGCGGCCAACCGTAGGTTGACGAAGCATATATGCTCCAGCTTTCTCCGTCCGCCTGTCCGCACGATAACTCGCGTAAAAATGGTTCGACTTCGATAAGATTTTAGTATGTGTTAGGGGACCGCCTGGAGACGAACCTTATTGAAAATGGGTGAAGTGGGGTCAAAGGTCACGACATAGGAGCGGGATCCATTCCATTGCCCTTATGCGTCATATGGTTCGATTTCGATGAAATTTTTGTATGTGGTAGGGGACCACCTGGAGACGAACCCTATTGAAAATTGGGGAAGTGGGGTCAAAGGTCATGACATAGGAGCGGGATCCATTCCATTGCCCTTATGCGTCATATGGTTCCATTTCGATGAAATTTTCATATGTGGTAGGGGACCACCTGGAGACGAACCCTATTGAAAATTGGGGAAGTGGGGTCAAAGGTCAGGACATAGGAGCGGGATGCATTCCATTACCCTTATGCGTTATTACTTGCGTAAAAATGGTTCGATTTCGATAACATTTTAGTATGTGGTAGGGGACCACCTGGAGATGAACCTTATTGAAAATGGGTGGAGTGGGGTCAAAGGTCACGACATAGGAGCGGGGTCCATTCCATTGCCCTTATGCGTCATATGGTTCGATTTCGATGAAATTTTTGTATGTGGTAGGGGACCACCTGGAGACGAACCCTATTGAAAATTGGGGAAGTGGGGTCAAAGGTCAGGACATAGGAGCGGGATCCATTCCATTGCCCTTATGCGTCATATGGTTCGATTTCGATTAAATTTTTGTATGTGGTAGGGGAACACCTGGAGACGAACCCTATTGAAAATTGGGGAAGTGGGGTCAAAGGTCAGGACATAGGAGCGGGATGCATTCCATTACCCTTATGCGTCATTACTTGCGTAAAAATGGTTCGATTTCGATAACATTTTAGTATGTGGTAGGGGACCACCTAGGGACGAACCCTATGGAAAATGGGTGAAATGGGGTAAAAGGTCAGGACATAGGATCGGGATCCATTCCATGGCCCTTATGCGGCGTTATAACTTACGTAAAAATGCTTCGAATGAGACAAAACTTTATCATGTTGTTCCGGAAGTATATCATTGAAATGGAGTCAAAGGTCAGGTCATAGGAGCGAGATTTATTCTACAGCCATTATCCTCATAATTGAGTAATGATTTCTGGTATGTTGGAAAGTGTATCATAATCAATGCATTGCATGATTTTACTAACTTGTTTTTTACAGGTGTAAACGGAATCATAAAGGATATGCCAAGCTTTCACTTGCCATATTAATATATTGATATTAAGCTGATATAATCTTATGTGACCAGGTATATGATTTGATTTGTATGCTCTCTTCTTCTGATTTGTGTTTTTCAATTTGAGCTTGTAAGTCGTTCTAGTGCCTTGAAAAAAGCCGCTCGTTGGCGAATGAAAGCTCGGCAGATCCTATATGATTCCGTTTACGCTTGTGTAAAAAAAACAGATTGCACTTATTTGGTTTTAGGGTATTAAGTAAGGTGTCGCAATTTCGTGATAATTTCAGACATTTCCATTTTGAATACAAAAATGTATCGTTTATGTTTATCAAATCCCAGTACCCCATAAGCAACGCATTTGTACAACTGAAAAACAATAGTAGGACACTACGTTTGTGTTCCACAACAGATATCTTTGCATAATATTTACCAGTGGTTATTCCGCGTAAGTCATTTCAAAAGTGCTGCACATTGCGCAGGCGCTGCCCGTAGGATGACGCAGTCGCTCCCATTGTTGCTCTAGTTGTGAGCCAGACTTCAGTGTACAAAGCTGTGTCTATATTTGCTGACTAGTTTGTTTCTGTTCCGAAAAATTCTGCCTCGAAATGGAGGAAGAAAGCGGGTCAGGTCATATCTCGCATAGCGACCAGCGATCCTACATTAAAATTGAAACTTTGCGAGGAAAATCCCCTACCAAAATTCATAAAACTTTGTGTGAAGGCTATTACTTGTTCCCAAAACTGAAGACGCCACTCCGCGGGAAACGATTCAGTAAAATTCAGGATGTTTCTGATGAGGTGACCAGAGTAATCCGACGCCTCAACAATAGAGGTGTCCTGACTGGAATAGAAGACTAGCCCAAACGTTGGGACGCTGTCATAAAGAAACATGGAGATTACTTCGAAGACCTGTAAAGATATGTTGTGAAATAAATTCGTTTTTTAAGAGATAAGCCACAGTGTGCAAAACTTTTGAAATGACCCCCCCCCCCTCTAACCCCGTATGACAAACTTGGTAACTTCGTGATAATAACTTGCTAAGTTCGTGATAGTGAACAAGTTCTCCATTTGTACGCACTACATTGGTGAATGTAAAGAAATGCAGAAATAATAGTACACATGCTATATTGCACAGTTTACTCTAATCAAACATGGAGGAAATTCATATTTTTATCAATAAAATGCTCTCTTTTTCCATAAAGTGCCATTTTCGCATTTTAATTTCAGACATTATCAGCATCTTTCACAGGCGTCGCACATGAACACATCTTCATTTTAACCGTAAGAGTTTTAGCTCTTCATGTGGTACGATATCATGCAAAAACTACATTGAACCCACTGAGCACCACATTTTTTTTGACATCCTTGTTATAGTTGTGTCCACAAAATTCGCCATTCCAGTTATCGTCTCTTTCCATGGGTCTGTTGATAAAAACTGTACATATTGCGCTATATCTTGTTACATTTCAACCTCATCAACTATTACGAATCACGTAGTTACCACCTGTAGATGATAAATTCGTGATACGTTGGTTACTTCGTGACAGGCTAAAATTAATTAAAAACCGGAACTAAAGTGTTTATTTTAACCCCAACTATCATGAGTACGATTCAAAAATCAAATATTGTTCGCTTACCTGTATTTAACTTCTTGAAATCCACTCCTCTACCTTCTATACTAAAAACTATCACAAAAAACTATTCGATTCCCACAACACGTTGATTAGTTATTTCTGAAACGAACAAAAGAACTTACTGACGATCTCCTTCCAATTTTAGAAACTGGACATCTGCTACCATTTATGATAACAAGTTAGTAAAATCATGCAATGCATTGATTATGATACGCTTTCCAATATACCAGAAATCATTACTCAAGTTATGAGGATAATGGCAATAGAAGCAATTTTAGTCAAGTTATGAAGATAATCGCAATTGAAGAACTTTTAGTCAAGTTATGAGGATAATGCATATGGAATAAATTTCGCTCCTGTGCCCTCATCTTTGACCCTATTTCGATGAAACTCAACAGAACCGGTTCAGTATACCTCCGGAACAACACGATAAAGTTTTGTCGCAATTGAAGCATTTTCATGTATGTTATGACGCATAGGAGCGATGGAACGGATCTCGCTTCTATGTCCTGACCTTTGACCCCATTTCGTCCATTTTCAATAGGGTTCGTCCCCAGGTTGTCCCCTACCATATACTAAAATTTCATGGAAATCGAACCATTTTTACGCGAGTTATCGTGCGGGCAGACAAACAGACAGACGGACAAAGCTGGAGAATATACGTTTCTTTAACCTACGGTTGTAAAGCGTAAACAAGTTGGTAAAATCATGCAATGCATATATTATGATCCGCTTTCCAACATTCCAGAAATCATTACCCAAGTTATGAGGATAATGACTGTGGAATATATTTCGATCCTGTGCCCTGACCCTTGACACCATTTCGATGATATTAAACAGAATTAGTTCAATGTATCTCCGAAACAACATACTAAAGTTGTGTCGCAATAGAAGAATTTTTAGTCAAGTTATGAGGATAAAGGCTGTGAAATAAATGTCGCTCCTGTGCCCTGACCGTTAACCTCATTTCGATGTTATTCAACAGTACCGGTCCAGTATACCTCTGAAACAACATGATAAAGTTTTGTCGCAATAGAAGCATTTTTACGTAAGTTATGGCGCTTAAGGGTGATGGAATGGATCCCGCTCCTATGTCCTGACCTTTAATCCCATTTCTCCCATTTTCAATAAGGTTCGGTCCTAGGTTGTCCCCTACCAGATGCTAAAATTTCATCGAAATCGAACCATTTTTACACGAATTATCGTGCGGACAGACAGACGGACAAAGCTGGGGTATATACGCTTCTTCAACCAACGGTTGGAAAGCGTAAAAAGTTGAAACTAAGTAAGACAGTAGTTACTCTACGAATAGTCGCCTATGTTCTATCACGAATTTACTTATGCCATGCAATTACCAATGTTTACCCTATTACATAGTGAATAAAATCAGAGTGATTTCACAGCCATGATTTATGAGAGACTCGTAATATGGCAGAAGTCTCTGGACTTGTTCATCGGGGGTTTATGAAAACGTTTATCTAATTCAATATTTTTTTTGGTTTATGATAATTTTGTCACTGTTGAGAAATATCAGCGGGATTAAGAAGCGTAAAATCTGCCTCAATTGGATAACAGACCATGCCAGTCAAAGAGCGATCGGTGCCACGTGCAAAGATTGATATCTGTTACATTATAAGAGAGTACATGTCTTTCACAACAAAGAGGCGCTGAAGCGTTAATGCGTGTTGGGTTAGTGTGTCACGTTCGTCTACGGAAGTTCAGATAAATTCCCAGACAAAAATCTTTTTATGTGTCAAAAAAGGTCCATAATGGGAAAACGTTTGCTAACGAAACCCCACCTCACTCCCATACCCGTCAGTGCATCTACAGATGTCGTGGCGTATCTAAAAGAATACAAGTTAGTAAAATCATGCAATGCATTGATCATTATACGCTTTACGACATACCAGAAATCATTACTCAAGTTATTACTCAAGTTATGAGGATAATGGCTGTGGAACAAATCTCGCTCCTGTGCCCCGATCTTTGACCCTATTTCGATTATACTCAACAGAACCGGTTCGGTGTATCTCCGGAACAACATGATAAAGTTTCGTCGCAATAGAAGCATTTTTACGTAAGTTATGACGCATAAGGGCAATGGAATGGCTCCCGCTCCTATGTCCTGACCTTTGAACCCATTTCGCCCATTTTGAATAGGGTGTATTCCCAGATCGTTCCCCACCACTTACCAAAATTTCATCAAAATTGAACCATTTTTACGCAAGTTATGACCCATAAGAGCAATTGAATGGATCCCGCTCCTATGTCCTGACCTTTGACCCCATTTCGCCCATTTTCAATAGGGTTCGTTCCCAGTTGTTCCTTACCACATACTAAAATTTCATCGAAATCGATTAATTTTCACGCGAGTTATCGTGCGGAACGGACAGACAGGCGGACAGACAGACAGACAGACAGCGTAAAAAAGCGAAATTGTTGTTAATAAGTGCGTAGGACGCCCTGTCCGCTATCCCTAAAGGTGTGAGAAATAACGCATTTGACGGTGAAAATGAAATTTCACTTTATCATGCAAACATTCAATGAGAAGCAGTCTGATTTGCAAATCGATAAGGGATAGGCTTTCACACCTGACTTCAAACCATTAAATGTCATTATTATTATTACTATTATTATCACCAACCATTCTGAATCAACTTCTGGATGAAAGTCTTCTTCACTCACTTTCCCACAGCTCTGTCTTTAACAATTTTTTTCTGTGTCACTCCGACATGCTTCATCCACCCATCTCAGACGTGGTCTTCTGAGAAGGAAAATGTTTCTTTTTCTTTTTTGTCCCACTCGGATTTTAACCAAACTTACCACAAATGTATCACACATGTAAAATATTTTGTTCGAAACGCAATAGGTTAGAAAGATACAGGGCGCGAAAGTTTTCGCATGAAAACTAACACAAACGCGCAAAATTTGACTTTGTTTAGCATTGTATTGAAAAATTGTTTGAAATTAAATACAAATGTGTAGATTAACAATTGAATGTTCAAAGCAGAATATATACAACGATGAGCCATTACGTTATGACCATCCCCAACCTAACGCGCCTGGAGACCAAGCGGTAGCGCAGGTGAAGTTCACACAGCAGTATATAAACTGAAGAGCAATTGAATTAGAGACAGCTGGCGTTATGCAGATGTGGCGCTGTGGGCGGCCCTGTAAACGGAAACGACATGACGTATGCAGCGATCCTACAATATAAGGAGTGATGCGACGGGAATCAGTAAGAGTCGGACGCAGTACGGGTAAGACGAAAGATCTAAGCGCATTTGATCGTGGGAAAATTGTCGGGACTCGACGAATGGGTCACTCCATCTCGGAAGTCGTGCAGGCATTTTGATTTTCACGAGCCACTGTATCACGGGTGCACCGTGAGTACATCGAATCCGGTAAAACCATCTGTGCAAGGGCCAACTGCCGGGGACAACAGCGTGTGGATGAGCGGGGTCATCGTCGGCTAGCTCACATTGTAACAGCGGATAGATGGGCCACAGTGCAAGAAATCACTCGGTAATTTAACGCTGGTGCACAAAAACGTGAAAGCAGCCACACCATCCAGAACCATCTCCTCGCTATGAGGAACAGAAGCCATCGTCCCACGAATGTACCGCTGCTGACCGCACATCACAGGGTGCAAAGATTAGCATGGGCGCGGGAACATCGCCACAGGACCCTAGACATGTGGGAAAATATTGCCTGGACTGATGAGTCGAGATTCACGTTAGTACATGCGGATGGCAGGATACGAGTACGGCGCAAACCACATGAAGCGATGGATCCTTCTTGCCAGCAGGGTGCTCTTCAAGCTGGTGGGGGTGGCATTCTCATCTGAGGACTGTTTACGCGGACTAAAATGGAACCCCTGGTACGTGTGACATCGTCCCTCACAGGTCAACGTTACCGAGATATCCTGGACGACCATTTGCTCCCGTTTGTGCGTCTTCAACATCCCACTGGGGACCTCATCCTGCAACAAGACAATGCACCGTGCCATCGCTCCCGAATTGTATCCGAATGGTTGGATGAACACTCCACCGACGTGGCCTCGGTTCATTAGCCAGCTAAGTCACCTGACCTCAATCCCATCGAGCACATCTGGGATGCCATCAAGAGAGATGTTCGAGGCTCTGACCGCCCTCCATCAAGTCTTCGTGAACTGTGGGAGCTTGTTCAGGGGTCTTGGATCCGTATGGCTTCCCAACGCTTCCGGTATTTTGTGGAGTCCATGACGAGACGAATCGCCGCCGTCATCAGGGCGAAAGGTGGTGCTACACGTTACTAGACAGGTATCTCTAATTCAATTGCTCTTCAGTGCATGCAACCAGAAGACCGGCTTTCAGTTAGTAAAGTGTTCGGAGTCAGAATAGGAAAAGCTCCCGATCTATCGGAGTTTAACAAAGGACAAATTGCGATGGCACGGCGCGTCAGAACTACGATCTTGGAAATGGCGCGGCTTGTGGGTTGTTCACGTGCCGCTGTACTGAGTACGTAATCAAAAGTGGTGCACAGATGACCAAACGTCGAACCGTCGTCTAGTCGTGTGTCGTCCGCAGCTCATTGATGCCAGAGGAGAGGGAAGACTGTCGTACATTGTTCACAGCGACCGCAGGGCCGCAGTGTGACAAATCACCCGCCGGTACAACAGTGGTGATCAGGGGAATGTGCCAAAGCTCACAGTTCACCACAGCCTTCGGCGCGCACGGACCTGCGTAGCTGAAGATCCAGCCGAGTCACCATGCTCACTGCACGTCATCGCCAACAACGCATAAGATGAGTTCAAGATCATCTAGATTGGACCGTGAATGATTGGAAGAAAGTGGCCTGGTCTGACGCATCAAGATTCCTGGTACATCACGTAAATGGCCGAGCGCGGATAAGCCGATTACCAACGAAGTCTAGGGCACCTGGATGCACTGTCGGGCAGAAACAGGCCGGCGGCGGCGGTGTTATGCTGTGGGCGATGTTTTCTTGGGACACTTTGGGCTCTATTATCCGAATAGCACAATCCCTGACAGCTGTCAGGTATCTGAACATCGTTGCAGACCAAGTCCCCCATTCATGGCAACTGTGTTCCCTGCTGGTGACTTTCTGTTAAAGCTCTGGCCTCCACATTCCCCTGACATGAACCCAATCGAACATTTGTGGTTCGACTTGGAAAAGCGAGTTCACGCAAAATCGCCAGCACCCCAAAATGTACGGGAACTGGAGGACGTGCTGTTGACATTATGGTACCAGATACCCCAGGATACCTATCGCCACCTCATCGAATCGATGCCTTGTCGAATGGGCGCTGTTTTGCGGGCTAAAGAGGCATTCTACAGCTTATTACGTAGGTGGTCATAATGTAATGGCTCGCCGGTATATGTGCTTTGAGCACGTAAATGTTCTGTGATGTCAAGCGTTCCAGAGAGAGAGAGAGAGAGAGAGAGAGATCTGGGAGTTTGTATGTACAATACGTTTGTCCAATTTCAACCAAATCGACTGCCAAAATTTTTGTTAAAGAAAGCTTGAAAATATCAAATATATATCATCATCATCATCATCATCATAATCATCATTGTGAACCATTATCAATCCACTGCTGGACGTAGGTCTCTCCAAGTTTCTTCCACAATTGTCTGTCTTGTGCCAGTCTCCTCCATGTCACTCCCGCCTACTTTCGAATTTCATCCACCCATCTCCCATGTGGTCTTTTTCTGGATCTTTTTCTGTCCCTTGGAATCCAGTCTGAAATTACAGCTGTCCATCGATTGTATGTCCTTCTGGCAATATGTCCAGCCTATTGCCATTTCAGGGATTTTACTCTGATCATGATGTCTTCCACTCTTGTCATTTTTTAGATCCACGTGTTTCTCTTCTTTTCACCCCTGGTTACACCAAGCATGCATCTCTCTCTCCATGTTTCTTTGAGTTGTCTGCAGTCTTTGTATGTCTCTTTTGGATAAGATCCACGTCTCTGCACCATACGTAAGCACTGGAAGGATGCATTGATCAAACACTTTTTCTTTTAAGACATAACGGCATATTGCTTTTGAAAATTATACTGTTTCTTCCAAATGCTCTCCAAATCAAGTTTTATACGCCGATTAATTTCTTCATCAAGGTGACCCTCACTTGATATCTGCTGTCCAAGATAAATGTAGGTATTGGTTATCTCCAGCTTTTTCCCATAAATCGATAAATCTCCATTTCTTGTAAATCACTTTTGTCTTCTGACAGTTCATTTTTAATCCTACTTCTTTACTCTTCTCAGCAAGTTCCTGGATCATACTCTGCAACTCTGATGGAGCAGTTGCAAAAATGACTACGTCATCAGCAAAACGAAGATGAGTTAGATAATCTCCATTAAGCTTTATCCCTTTGTTTTCCCAGTTCAGTGATTGAAAGACATTTTTCCAATGTGGCATTAAAGAATTTGGGAGATATAGTGTCACCTTGTCTCACTCCCTTTCCAATTTTTATGGGTGCTATATTCTCAAATAGCCAAATCTTTGTACTTGCATATTCATAGATGTTATTCATAATATTAATGTATGCATCTTCAATACCGCAGGATTTCAAAGCCAATATAACTGCTTATTGTTTCACCGAATCAAAGGTCAAATATATATATATATATATATATATATTATCGGGATGTAAGGTCAGGTGATGCGTAACATCACAGCCTCTCCTTGACAAATGTCAACCCCGCCTTCTCGTGGTGCATCCTGTTCCCACTAAAGGGGCTCTGACGACCGCCAATAGCGGTATAACTATACCATCGGGATCAGAGGAAATGCTATCCCACACTCACCAACCCGCTTGGCCAGCGTGGTGAGTTATGGCCAAACACCTCCAAAATGACTCTACAACTTAAATCTTGGCCCTCAGTCTCCGGCAGCTGGAATGTACCTGGCCAAGGCAGCGGCCAGTGCGACATGAAGGCAGAGGGTGCTAAGAATCCCCGGAGGACCGGACTAGGCTGCCATTTGATGCTGACCTTGGCTACCTATAACGGACGCTCCCTATCTTCTGATTCAAGGCTTCTTGAATTGGAAGAGGAACTACAAAGGATCAAGTGGGACATCGTCGGGCTAAGTGAGGTAAGGAGAAAAGGAGAAGATCTCATTGAACTGAAAAGTGGACATCTCTTCTATTATCGTGGGACAGATACTGGCAGAACTAGTGGTGTTGGATTTATAATAAACAAGAAACTGAAGGATAAAGTGGTAGAAGTTGAAAGTTCCTCTGACAGAGCTGCACGACTCGTTATCCAACTATCGAGAAGATACCAGGCTCAGATTATTCAAACTTATGCACCCACCACAAGTCATCCTGAAGAAGAAATTGAAGAATTTTATGAGGAAATTCGTCATCTAAATAATAAAGGTAAGCAGCACTTGAAGATAATTATGGGAGATTTCAATGCAAAAATAGGGCAACGGCAACAGAATGAAACTTCAGTAGGTAAATTCGGTCACGGCAACAGAAACCAGCGTGGAAATACTCTCGTTGAGTTTGCAGAGGCAGAAGGATTTTTCATCTTGAACTCCTTTTTCAAGAAAAAGCCACACAGGAAATGGACATGGAGACATCCAATTGGGACGACAAGTGAAATTGATTTTATTATGTGTAACAAAAAATTCGTCATCGAAGACTGCAGTGTGCTGAACCAGTTCAACACAGGTAGTGACCATAGATTGGTGAGATGTAAGATGCACCTCAACACTAAACTGGAACGTGGCAAGCTCATAAGACAAACAAAATGTATTGACATAACCAACCTTAAAAAACACCATAATACTTTCAAGTTGGAACTGAAGAACAGATTCTCTGCTTTAGAAGGCCTAACATCGGAAGAAGTGGATATTTCGGAAGTTAACAGAAAAGTAACCAAAGCTCTAATGGAAACGGCAACAAAATTAGCTGGGTCTAAGAACAAGTTGCATGTGAACAAATTATCAGGAAAAACCAAAATGTTGATGCAAAAAAGAAGAGAGATAAGGACAACTAAAGAAGATGTGACTTCCAAAGTGGAATATATAGAGCTATGCAAGACAACACGAAAAAGTATCACTGAAGACGTAAGGAAATTCAACTGTGAGCTAGTGAGGAAAGCAATTGAAAACAACCAAAGCCTTAAGATAGCAAAGGGACATCTCAGTAAGGGAAGAAAACAGATTATGGCTCTGAGAAAAGAAGATGGTTCTATAACAAGAAATAGAGGCGAAATTTTGACAAGAGTGAAAGATTTCTACTCCAAATTATATGAAAGGGATGATACATGTACTCCAGACATCATGAAAGATACCAGTACCAGAGTTCTCCCAGTCCTCCCAGCAGAAGTTGCTCATGCAATCAAGAACATGAAGCCGGGGAAAGCTCCAGGAGAAGATGGAATTACTATAGACATCATACAAGAAGCAAGTGGAGAAATTGAAACAGTACTCGCCCAAATTTTCACTCGATGCCTTAATGAAGGGAAGATTCCTGAGGATTGGAACAATGCTACAATGATCCTGCTACATAAAAAAGGTGACATTGAGGATCTCAGGAACTACAGACCTATCAGCCTCCTATCAGTGGTTTATAAAATCTTCACTAAAGTTCTTTCACATCGCTTGAAGGTAACACTGGACATGGCTCAACCGAGAGAACAAGCTGGATTCAGGAGTGGCTACAGCACAATAGATCATATCCACGTACTGAGAGAACTAATTAAAAGAGCGAGGGAATATGAACTTCCATTGTGCATGGCTTTTATCGATTATGAAAAAGCCTTTGATTCGGTGAAACCATCAGCAGTTACCACGGCTCTGAAATCCTGCGGTATTGAAGATGCATACATTAATATTATTAATAACATCTATGAAAATGCAAGTGCAAAGATTCGGCTGTTTGAAAATACAACACACATAAAAATTGGAAAGGGAGTGAGACAAGGTGACACCATATCTCCGAAGCTCTTTAATGCGACATTGGAAAATGTCTTTCAATCACTGAACTGGGAAAACAAAGGGATAAAGATTAATGGAGAATATCTAACCCACCTTCGTTTTGCTGATGACGTAGTCATTTTTGCAACTACCCCATCAGAGCTGCAGAGTATGATCCAGGAACTTGCTGACAAGAGTAAAGAAGTGGGATTAAAAATGAACTTTCAGAAGACAAAAGTGATGTTCAATGCTTTTATAAGAAATGAAGATTTATCGATTGATGGAGAAAAACTGGAGATAACAGATACGTATGTTTATCTTGGACAGCAGATATCAAGTGAGGGTCACATTGATGAAGAAATTAATCGGCGTACAAAACTTGCCTGGAGAGCTTTTGGAAGAAACAGCATAATTTTCAAGAGCAATATGCCATTATGTCTTAAAAGAAAAGTGTTTGATCAATGCATCCTTCCAGTGCTTACGTATGGTGCAGAGACGTGGACCTTAACTAAAAGAGACATACAAAGGCTGCAGACAACTCAAAGAAGCATGGAGAGGTGCATGCTTGGTATAACCAGGAGAGATAAGAAGAGGAACTCATGGATCCGAAAAATGACGAGAGTGGAAGACATCATGATCAGAGTTAAATCCCTGAAATGGCAATGGGCTGGACATACTGCCAGAAGGACAGACCATAGATGGACAGCCGAAATTTTAGATTGGATTCCAAGGGACAGGAAAAGACCCAGAAAAAGACCACATGGGAGATGGGTGGATGAAATTCGTAAATATGCGGGAGTGACATGGAGGAGACTGGCACAAGACAGACCGTTGTGGAGGAAACTTGGGGAGACCTTCGTCCAGCAGTGGATTGATAATGGTTGACAATGATGATGATGATGATGATATATTATCATTCGGAACATAACACAGACCATCTCGGACAATAATCATTCGGGACCCGAATACAGACCCATCTCGAACAAATAATCAGAAGCCAGTGCCTCAGACCACGGTGCCACCGTGGTCTGAGGGCTTATTGTATTTGTTCAGTGGTTCTCATTTCCTGTTTCCACTGCTGTAGTGACACGAAAAGAGAACCACTTTTCCCATACCAACGCAAAATTTAGAGCGATGGATTCCTACTAAATAGAAAAACAACGGAATAAAAATCATGACATTTGATTTCACTAAAAAGAGAGCTATAGCGTAAAAGACATTTGGTGGTGGGAATCGAAACAGCATCCTTCTGTTCCGGAGTAGAATGCTTTCCCTATTAAGCTACACAGACGGTGTTTGTCCCTGCAACTTTGAAGTCTTAATCACCTCTGTAGTACGACACATATATTCCTCTCCCCCCATTCAAGACGGGCTGGGACGGAATCGTAGGTCTCCGGGTCAGCAGGCGAAGCACGCCAGAAGGAGATCACTACAGAAGGAATTTTCATTAATTCCAGAACGAACATCACACGCTTTTAGAAGAACCCAATGGCCAGGAGATTCATTTTAAGTTCGGGCGCCAATATAGTGTAAAGCCATTTGCCAGTGGCGAGAATCCTTTTGCTCCGGAGCCAAATTCTTTCCCAATTAAGCTACACCGACGGAATTTATCGCTGCAACTTTTCCGTCCTGACATGTGCTTCACCTCTTTTAGTACATAGGTTAGAATCTTCGTGCACATCAGTATTCAAAACACACAATGTAGCTGTCCTTTGCATGATTTAAAACTTGATGAAGCTAAAATCATCAAGTAAAAAACTTTATTTACATATTAAAAAAATATCAGGGAATCCCAAAAATACTGTCGTTTTTCCAACGTGTGAAGAAAAGAAAGAAAAACGTACCTGGAACAGATGTTTTAATCCATATAATAAGTGCCGCCGGTAGTTATAACCTTCTCCCATCGATCAACTAGGTTTTGAATCCCAGACTTGTAGAATTACATGGGTTTCAATGTAAAAAAGGCAAAAAGGAGGTTCGCCGTACATCCTCCACATTTCGAAATGTAGTCCCAGCAAGATGGTTTTGCAGGCTGCGAAAGAGGTGGTAGTCGGATGGGGCGATGTCAGGGGGATATGCCGGATGCGGAAATTTTTCCTGTCCGAAGTCCTGTAATGTGGCACTGGTCATTTTCGCTGTGTGTGGTTTTGTCTTGTCCTGCTGCAGCAGCAGCAGCACGCCTTTAAGATTCACGACTGCTGGACGTTTGTCCTGCAAAGCAGTGCGTAGACGCTGCAGCTGCTGACAGTAGACTTCCCCTGTAATCGTTTTGTTGGGTGGCAGCAGCTCGTAATGGATTATACCTTGCATATCCCACTGCACAGACAGCAAAACCGTTTGTGGAAAACGTCCTGGTTTCGCCACTGCTGCAGGCACATTCCCTTTGGGAAAGCACTGCCGTTTACGCTTAATGTTGTGATAAACAATCCATTTTTCATCGCCCGTGAGAATTCTGTGCAAAAACGGCTCCCTTTTTTCACGGGAGAGCAAAGAAGTGGAAATGTCCACACGCTGTTGCAGCTGTTGTGGATTGAGATCGCGGGGTACCCACTTATCCAGTTTCGACACATAACCGAGGTCCTGCAGATGCCGGTGAACAGTGGAATGGGTTGAATGAACAAGTGTGGCCAATTCCTTGACTGTTGCCTGTGGATTTCCCTCAACAGCAGCTTTCAGCACGTCGTTATCCAGCTCAACAGGCCGTCGGGTTGCTTCATATCCTTGAGGCTGTTGTCCCCCGTCAAAATTTCTGGAACCAGCGTTGACATCCCCTGACCTCCAGGGTACGCGGCCCATATACGGCATTGATGTTTCGTGTTGCTACCGTCGATGAATGTCGATGGTGGAACTCATACAATGTAATGCCTAATGTGCTCTTCTGACACTGCCATTTCCTATGCGGTTTAAGTACACAACGACTGCACCTAGAACTCCCGTTCGCAGTCTCAAGTGACATGAAGGTCTGCTCGCGTGATCCCTCTTATACTAACCGTGGCCGACGTCATAGTCTGAGCACCAGGGTTATCACTAGTGTTGGGCTTGCGCAAAACGACATTACTTCCGGGATGACCTGATATTACGAAACATTGAAATTGCACAAGATCTTTCTGACCAGCATCTGGTCCATCATCAGGTGCTGTACAACAGCTGGTTACAGGGAATTCATTATTTATAGCAAGTTAATTAAAAAGTTATGACACGTGATCATTGCTCTGCGCACGATCAGAGGACCTATCCATGGTAACACAGTAATCATAATCAAATCACTGTGCACTAGGCCTGAGCTTAAAAAACAAAATTTCGAATTTCGATATGAGCTAGTGCGGAAAAGCTGTGTATATCTACGTAAACCATGTGCAAAAAATTTAGCGAAATTCAAATAATATCTTACGGTTCCACTTTACCTCCAAAATTTCGATATTTGGGTAAAATAGTCACATTTTCATGTCCGTTGTGAGAAAAGAACAGTGTTCGTTACAGAGTTTCCCTAGTGCGCAAAAACTATCTGTTGGTACCTGAAAAGATATGCACAATGTTTCAGGCAAAGCAACTAATATCTTATGGTTCCAATTTAATGCAACAATATTCCATGTTTAAGAAAAATTGCAATACTTTTATACCTAGTGTTCATCATGTGATTTGTTTCCCAGTTGTGTTAATGTGTGCACTACTGCACTGAAAGCACAACATATTATGCAAATGTGCTGTAGTCCACACTGCACACGATGCAGCTCTTGACATTTTACATGTTTCAGAAAAATCCCAGAACCCATCATGAGGGGTGGCTGCACAACGAGTTCCACCCGTGCCCAACCCAACCACCCATCCTTTAGGGCAAATCAATTTCGGTTCTTCTTTTTTAATCTTCAATTTCCTGTTATTTATTAATTTTTACCCGGAAATCTGATTTGCATTCCAAGGCTGGCATTATTTGCCGTGCTTCCAACCGTACTCTAATAAATCAATCCCTTTGTTCTTCTTCTCAAACACAGCAGATGTTTCTGATGTCAACTTAAGGCATCGCTCCACTCCCTGATTGTGACAAGGAAAGTTTTGCGTGACCAATCGCTTAACAATGTCCTTACAGTCACTGTTGCATAGGTTCATTATTTCATCGTCGGTTAAATGAGCAGTCAATGGCGGTTCGTTTAAGGCGCATGATTGCCAGTCAATTAGGTCAAAATAATCCTCACCTTGGAAGTTGAACTGAGGAATTTTAAATACACGGATTGCATCGAAGTTTTGTACTCTTGCTCTAAGGATCCTGAGGAAGCCAATTTCTCTGATGTTTCCTCACGTCCGTGATCGTAGCCAGAAGTATTGATTCTGGATGGCCAAAATAGCCATTCCTTTGGATTACGCGGTCCAGAACGCTCTTCAAATCCTGCGTGAGATATCTGGACGTATGGAGCCATCATTGTAAGTGCACTTTTGCAAGATATGGGAATGATAACTCAAGCTGATACTTCAAGTTTTACAGGTAGGCACAAAATTAGAAGGTAGAGAAAACAGAAACATAGAAAACAGCTTCAAAACGATAATCTGACTGCACGTAAAGTTATTAAAGGGGTATATTTCGACGGGCGTAAGGACCAAACCATAATGTATGAAGATAAGAAAGGAAAGAGGCTCAAAAAACTATTACTGAAGAACACGTGACTATGCTGGAAGAACCTGGAAGTAAATATCTTGGGCATACCATTCCTACATCTTCCACCGCGAAAGACATTGCGAAATGTCTGCTGGATTTCTTACATGCCAAGAATATCGACCTAAGCAAACTGTTGGTGATAGGCTGCGACGGAACCGTCGTTAATACTGGGTGTAAAGGAGGTGCAATTAGCATTCTAGAGCTAGTCTGCCCAAAACCTCTTCAGTGGAGCATATGCCAGTTGCACGGAAACGAGCTGACACTCCGTCAGTTAATTCAACATTTGGATGGCCAAACAAGTGGCACAAAAACATTTTCAGGGGAAAATCGGAAAACAGCTGGAGAGCTGCAAAATTTTACCGGTTTTGAAATTTAAAGCAATTAAAGCAGGTTTTCCTGAACGTGATGAAAAAATGGCAAGGGATCTTAACACGTCTCAGAAATACCTATGGGACATTAGCCACGCTGTGACAACGCATACGTGGTCATCAAGCTCGGCACATAAGCACCGGAAAAATGAGCCACGCACGGTGGCAAACGACGGTTATTCATATTTTGAGCATTTACATCAGTACTTCGCAGCCTTCGGATTCACTTAAAATTCTGGCAGAATTTGTTGTGAGGTTTATGCGCTCATGTGGTTCACATATAAGATCACACCCTCATTGCCATTATGGAGCACGGAATCTGTGGAAGGCCATCCATACATCCAGATATCTCCACCAGGATTTGAAAAGCGTTCTTGACCGTGTAATCCAAAGGAACGGTTATTTTTCCCATCCAGAATCAATACTTCTGGCTGCGATCACAGACGAGAGGAAACACCAGAGAATTTGGCTTCCTCAGGATCCTTAGAGCAAGGGCACAAAACTGCGATGCAATCCGTGTATTTCAAATTCCGCACTTCAACTTCAAGAGGGAGGATTAATTTGACGTAATTGACTGGCAATTATGCGTCTTAAGCGAACCGCCATTGACTGCTCATTTAACCGACGATGAAATAATGAACCTATGCAACAGTGACTGTAAGGACATTGTTAAGCGATTGGGCACGCAAAACTTCCCTTGTCACAATCAGGGAGTGGATCGATGCGTTAAGTTGACAGCAGAAGCATCTGCTGCTGTTTGCGAAGAAGAACAAAGGGGTTGATTTATTAGAGTACAGTTGGAAGCACGGCAAATAAGGCCAGCCTTCGAAAGTAAATAAGATTTCCGGGTACAAATTAATAAAGAACAGGAAATTGAAGATTAAAAAAGAAGAACGGAATATTGATTTGCCCTAATGGATGAGTGGTGGTTGGGTTGGGCACGGGTGGAACTCGCTGTGCAGTCACCTCCTCATGATGAGTTCTGGGATTTTTCTGAAACATGAAGGATATGAAGAGCTGCATCGTGTGCAGTGTGCACTACTTCACATTTGCACAGTATTTTGTGCTTTCAGTGCAATAGTGCACACTCTAACACAACTAGGAAACAAATCAAATGATGAGCACTAGGTGTCAAAGTATTGCAATTTTCCATAAACATGGAGTATTGTTGCATTAAATTGGAACCATAAGATATTAGTTGTTTTGCCTGAAAAATTGTGCATATCATTTAGGTACCAACAGATAGTTTTTGCGCATTAGGGAAAGTCTGTAACAAACACTGTTCTTTTCTCACAACGGACATGAAAATGTGACGATTTTACCCAAATATCGAAATTTTGGAGGTAAAGTGGAACCGTAAGATATTATTTGAATTTCGCTAAATTTTTTGTAAATGGTTTACGTAGCAATACACAACTTTTCCGCACTAGGGCATATCGACATTTTGTTTATTTACGCTACAGCCTACTGTTCAGAACATCGACCCCGTACCTCTCAATACGTGTCTTCCTAGGTTCATAGATGGCGGGTATTGGGAGACCATCGTTACAGCAAACATCCCATATATTTATAAATAAAAATGCTCTCAGTTAACATTGTAGTACGTTTGGTGGTAGGTCTGGCCAATATGTAAGAGTCACACCAGGAGGGAGAATGTGCCGGCCTCCTGGTGTGACTACGCCCTCCTGGACACACATTCGCCCTCCTGGTGTGACACTTACATATTGGCTAGACCTACTACCAAACGTACTACAATGTTTACTGAGAGCATTTTTATTTATAAATATGGGGATGTCTGCTGTAATGATGATCCCCCATATACCATCCATGAACCATGGAAGACCAGATACTCATTGGGAAGTCCGGGGTCGATGTGGTGGCACAGTCAGCTCCGGCACTTCTGTATGTGATTTGATTCTAATTACTGCGTAACCATGGGTACGTCCTCTGAATTTGTCCGGGGTCGACGTGGTGGCACATTCAGCTCCGGCGCTTCTGTATGTGATTTGATTCTGATTACTGTGTAACCATGAGTACGTCCTCTGAATTTGTCCGGGGTCGACGTGGTGGCACATTCAGCTTCGGCACTTCTGTATCTGATTTGATTCTGATTACTGTGTAACCATGGGTACATCCTCTGAATTTGTCCGGGGTCGATGTAGTGACACAGTCAGCTCCGGCACTTTTGTATGTGATTTGATTCTGATTACTGTGTAACCATGGGTACGTTCTCTGAATTTGTCCGGGGTCGACGTGGTGGAACAGTCAGCTCCGGCACTTCTGTATGTGATTTGATTCTGATTAGTGTGTAACCATGGGTACGTCCTCTGAATTTGCGCAGAGAAATGACCACGTATCATAACTTTTTAATTAATTTGCTATAAATAATGAATTCCTTGCAACCAGCTGTTGTACAGCACCTGATGATGGACTAGATGCTGATCAGAAAGATCTTGTGCAATCTTAATGTTTTCGAAGTATCTGTAAATAAAGTTTTCAACTTGATGATTTTAGCTTTATCAGGTTCTAAATCGTGCAAAGAACAGCGACATTGTATGTTTTTTATATCTTGTAGTACGTCACGGAGCTCCTAAGATTTTCAACCTGTTTCTTTTTTAACTTTTTATGAACAGATATCTCAGCAATATTTTTACCAAGAGCTCTACCATCAACAGGAAAATTCACTCTTTTACATTGGCTACAGGTCACGTTTTTCATTTACTAAGTCACAGACTGAGATCCTTTTTATAGTAAGCAACAAGTTCGATTCAATGATTTCGAGATACGAACACAAAGGTTTTTACTTAATTGTTTTCTGTTATTTCCTTTGTTGAAGTAGCCGTACATACGAATCAACATTGAATATTACTATTGAATGTCCACATACTTATACTGGATGTAAATGCATGTCATGTATTTACATTATTATGTGGGAGGAGAAGGAGGAGTGGCGGCGTTGGTGGTACTGGTGCAAACATTAGCATTGCTCTGCGTGGCCTGTTTCTTCCGGTTCACAGGAAAAGAGGTAAAACAAAAAATTCTGTTCTATTTTTACCTGAAAAGAATATCAATGCCTTTCTCGAATGAAATTTTGTATTGTTATCTGAGTAAGCATGTAAGTTTCTAGCAAACGAAATTTCAAAATACGTATTTTTAATAAAAAAGAAACGAAGAATAAAAAAGAATCGCTCGAAAAGACTAACAATAAGACTTTAAAAATAGCATGCTTTCGTAGTCGTCCAATAACCTTCACGTTCACCGATCAGTCAATTTAGATTTCCCATTCTGGCATAATCTGTGGGCATCATAATTGTGTTCCAGAAGAATAAATTGTTACGGGAAAAGCTTCTGTTTCTTATATGACATGTACATGTATAGTGAGTGGTCACTACATTTTTAACATTCTCACGTTATCACTAAAAAAGATCAGATCAAATCACATGTACAGGATTTTAGGAAGGGAGTGTCTGACCCCAGGTCTTAAACGGCCCTTAGAAATAGGAAGCTAGGAGATTTGGGCTAGAGTGCCGGATTGGAAAGTGACACGGAAGCGAGGTAGAAAGGAGGAGGAAGAAGCCCTTATTTATTACCGGAGGGCCAGTACCCGGGGTCCGACGGCTTAACGTGCCCATCCGATGCGCAGCGGATATTTAGTGGTTCGAGCGTTCGTGCCTGCCGGGGATCGAATCTGAGGTTTCTCCGTGGCAGTTACGAACGTTGACCACCAGAAAGTTATTTTGTTTTTACGTAGATAAATTTTCTTTTTAAACAAACTAATAGGAGACTATAATCCTGACCACTGGGCAGTGCTGCTTAGAGAAAAAGTTAATCAGGTTTGTTTTTTTTAAATCGTAACAATAATAGATTGATTGCCCGGATGAGCAGATAAATCATGAATGGAATACGGGGTTACACCATACAATACAAATTTTGAAGATGACAATCCGTTTTTTGGTGTAAATATGACAAGGATAGTAAGTCAGATAATATCCGAAAACTTGAAAATTTCGTTGTCCTGGAGCAGGAATCGAATCAGCGTCTCCCAGATAGCGCCCGGGTATGCTAACCACTACACCACCCAGAACGACCAAGTCTCAATTTTTATAATTTACACCAAAAAACGGATTGTCATCTTCAAAATTTGTATTATATGCTGTAATCCCGTATTTCATTCATGATTTATCTGCTCCTCCCGGCAATTACGGGAGAGGATTCTGAACCTCCAGATTCGCTAAACATGAATGCCGGTTGCTTCGACTAGCGAATCCTGCGATGGTTATATTCAAATTAATCGGAAACTTGAGACTTGGTCGTTCTGGGTGGCAGTGTTGCATTCAGAGTTTTTTCCGGGGGGGGGGCAATCACAAATTTTGAGGGGGCTGAAACTTGTTGACTGCTAATACACATATAATCGCAATTTTGTTATTTGCATACAGTATACATTAATATATATATATAAATTTTAGAGTATAAAATTTTCCTATATTCGTATATCGCAAATGCAAATTCCAAATAATGTGTGCCGCCTCGGTGGCGCAGTGGTCTAAGCGATGACTTCTGATCCTTCGCCCTTGATGGAGTCCGGGTTCGAATCCCGGTGAGGCATGGATATTGTGTTTGTCTTACGGCGCTGGCTCTCTCCCCTCCCTGGAACCAGTGACCTTAAAATTAGGGACGGGCGACTGCTTATAGCCCACTGAGTTGCTCACGGTAGTCGTTAAACCTCCAATAAATAAATAAAAAAAAGTAATCTTTACACATAAGTGATTGAAAATGTAAAAATATTATACCTTTGTTTTAACTCAGTAATTCACCACGGATTTATCATGGGGAGTGTAAAATATTGAAGATGCTAGTAAGACAACGCTGTGTCGGAGAAAATCCTCCCCCCTCTAAACATTAGGAGTGGTAAAAATGTCCTCTCCTTACTTACAAGCCTGTTTCTGATTATTAAGGAATCATTACTATATTGTTATACATCATCATCATCATTTTCAACCATTATCAATCCACTGCTGGACGAAGGTCTCCCCAGGTTTCTTCCACAACGATCTGTCTTGTGGCAGTCTCCTCCAGGTTACTCCCGCATACTTTCGAATTTCATCCACCCATCTCCCATGTGGTCTTCTTCTAGGTCTTTTCCTGTTCCTTGGAATCCAATCTAAAATTTCAACTGTCCATCGATGGTCTGTCTTTCAGGCAGTATGTCCAGCCCATTGCCATTTCAGGGATTTAACTCCAATATGCGATTATGTCTTAAAAGAAGAGTGTTTGATCAATGCATCCTTCCAGTGCTTACGTATGGTGCAGAGACGTGGACCTTAACTAAAAGAGACATACAAAGGCTGCAGACAACTCAAAGCAGCATGGAGAGTGTGCATGCTTGGTGTAACCAGGAGAGATAAGAAGAGGAACTCGTGGATCCGAAAAATGACAAGAGTGGAAGACATCGTGATCAGAGTTAAATCCCTGAAATTGTTATACATATCATTATATTATTAGGGATTGTTAAGGAATCATGAGGTAAACCATTCCTCTGCCGTTTGATTTCAGCCCTTTTAGATTATTTGGAGTAGCACATAGTAGTAAAAAAAAAATAACCAAACCGTTTGGATGCCAGTTTGAAGTGCCTCGATTTTTTTATATATTTTTTTGTCACAAAGT
The DNA here is from genome assembly GCA_039090855.1 of Macrothele yani. Taxonomy (NCBI): domain Eukaryota; kingdom Metazoa; phylum Arthropoda; class Arachnida; order Araneae; family Macrothelidae; genus Macrothele; species Macrothele yani. Next base: position 34,412,514 of record CM077029.1, read on the forward strand.
GTAAAACACCCATCGCCAGGAAAAAAAAACTTTTTAGGGGAACAATTTCTAATAATTTTCTATTGTTAAAAATTAGGTGGCAAATATTTTTTTATTTTGAATGCACTAACGTCACGTTAGCCACATCAAAAGTCGGCATCCAGAAGACTGAAAAAAGCTGAATACCAGCTTCCAAAAGATGATGATGTATTGCAGTGCAAACATCGCTAATATGTGGAATTAGGTTTTTATTGAGGAAGTAGTCCGAGTTGTCAATGCTTGAAAAATTGCCCCTTCAGCGAGGACAGTTTAGTGTTTTATTGAAGGATGATAGAAATTTCAGACTGAAGTCCATGTGGGTGTTTTTATTATTACATTTTCCCTAATTAATTAATTTCTCCAAATATTCAGCTATAAACGAAAATATTTAAGCTAAATATAAGAGGAGGTCGCCCCAAAAAACTAAGGGGGGAGGGGTGTTAATGGATTTTAGGGGGAAGCTAAGCACCCCGGAGAAGATGCCTGAATAGAATACTGCTGGGTGGTGTAGTGGTTAGCATTCCCGGGCGCTATCTGGGAGGCGCGGGTTCGATTCGGGCTCCAGGACGACGAAATTTTCAAGTTTTCGGATAATATCTGACTTATCACCCTTGTCATATTTACACCAAAAAACGGATTGTTACTTTCAAAATTTGTATTGTATGGTGTAATCCCGTATTCTATTCATGAATAATAGATTGTATTAAAATGATGAACTACAGACATTGCATTAATATATTTTTCATCTTAATATGAAGAAAGAATGTTTATAAATGCAATTATTTATATCTTAACGTCTGCTATAGTTTCGCTTGGAACTATGGTCCATCTTCATCAGGACTACGGCATGTTATTGAATTGTTGCGACGACGGTTTTTCATTTTACGTGCCAAATGTCAAGTGAAGGTCATCGGTTCCATGCGCTTGAGAGATCTGGCGTAGAAGATGAATCATTCATCCTTCCCTGATGAATGATGAAATGTGAAAGGCTTCTAAAAAGTCAAGATCAGATACGGATCTAGGTGTTTCTAACAATTTTGCGTCATCAAATAGTGGTTATTCTCACAACAGTGCTGGGCTAGAGATTTATTTAGTTCACGCTTTTTAACACGTGACTGGTGTTCTTTCAACCAGAATCTAAGTGATCTTCGGCAGGTCACTCTGACACTTAATGAGATAAATTCGCCAAGAACTTTGTTAGGAATTGTGTCCTTTTTTCGTTCTGCAAAGTTGTTCTTCATACTCACTTTACAAAAAAGGACCCAATTCCTGACAAATGTTTCGAGAATCTGTCGCACCCGGTTTCCAAATTCCACAGTTGGGACAACACATTCACGCAGATAGCGGTCATCTGGCATCCTCCACACCCAGACTGGTCCGTCGGACTGCCAAATGGTTAAGAGTGATTACTCCAGAGAATGCATGGAGTAATCACTCTTAACCATTTGGCAGTCCAGCTCCCAGATTTACATCACGGCAACCGACACTTGACGTTGATCTTGCTGATGTTTGATACGTATATGACTGTTCGGCTGTGGAAGATAATTCTCTTCAGCTCTCGACGAACCAATAAGGTGGTAGAGTTGCTTTGATAGGCTTTTTTGAATTCGGTGATGAGTGTTTCAACCGAGGACAGGTGATTTTGTCGCTCCACCCGCTTCAGTATTCGGCGGTCTCGCTTTTTTCATTTTACGCAGCCCAGCAGGCCGCGATTGTGCTGTTGTTCCTCCTTGGCATTTTCACTTCTCAACAGCATCACTTAGAGTTGATTGGGGAAGCTGCAGCAAGCAGGTCAGAAATTTCTCAAACTCACTTGTAGCTAAGATGGCATCTCATTACCGTGTCCCGTTGAAGGTCACTGAGCTCTGTCCTAGAGCCCATTCTATTGTTGAATATTACCTATGATGTTTTCAAGGCCGGGTACGGGCTTTACACCTGTATGGCCATAGCTGTGACATATATGGGCAAATTCTCGACTTAAAAGGGGTGTCCGGATACGTTTAGTCATACAGTGTACATCGATCAGTCAAACATTAAAACAAGAAAGATGACACCGAATTTTCGAGTGTTTTTCACGTCTTTTGAATCAGTTCTGACGCAAATTAAATTTATCAAAGCTATTCAAAGAAACCGGTATGGAAAACAATAGTATCTGACAGAAGAATAAAGTTTTTCAATTGGGTTTTTAATCCGGTAGATATTTCTGTAAAAGGAATCGTGAGCTCACGCCCTCTGGTTGCCGACTTGTGCGTTAAGAAAATTTTTCATTCATATGAGAAACAGTTCGCAGCGGAAACGCTCTGCAACAAAGAAAGAATTTTTCAAATCGGACTCATCGAAGAAGAGGTATGGACAAATATAAGATATGCATCTACGCCTCCTGGCGGGAAAACCATGCATTATTTTAGGAAGAAAGTATTCTCAAAAGTTTTTTCCATATGAGTTGTATCGGTCCAAGAAAAGAAAATTTAATCGAGTTTTCAGGAGCCCAGATTTTGCTACAAATACATCAGAAGCAGAAATTAACACTTATGCCCCCTGGTGGCCAAACCATTCTTTACCAAATATTAAAATTTATATGAAAAACATTTTCCATCAGGAGCTGTATGCGGTACAGAAAGAATTTTTTAAATCTGAATTTTCGAAGCAGAAATAACTAAGAAAACATAATTTACGTTTGCGCCCCCTAGAGGAGTGTCCATGAATTACTTGAAAATTTTGAAATTGTTTGGAAAAACATGTCGCACCAGAAACTCTATCCAATAAAGGAATAATTTTTAAAATCAGACCATTAGAAGCAGAGATATTGACAAAAATAAGATATACATCTACGCCCTCTGGTGTAGAAACCGTGCATTATTTTAATAAGAAATTATTCCTAAAACGTATTTTGACGTGAGTAGTATCGGTCCACAAGCAATTTTTTTTAAATCGAGATGTTAGAAGCTCAAATTTTGCTGCAAATACACCAGGAGCGGAAATTAAAACTTGCACACCCCTGGTGTGCAAACCATTTTTTACCAAAATTAGAAATTGTATGCAAAGGTTTTCCCATTGGGATCTGTATCCGGTGCAGAAAGAATTTTTCAAATCGGAGTTTTAGAAGCAGACATATCGGGAGAAACGCAATTTATCTTTACGCCCCCTAGCCAAAAGCCTATAAATTTCTTGACAGTTTTGAAATTTTTTGAAAAGCATGTTACACCGGAAACTCTATCCAATAAAGGAAGAAGTCTTTAAATCGGACTATTAGAAGCAGAGATATTGACAAAAATAAGGTATACATCTACGCCCCCTTGCGGAGAAACCATGCAATATTTTAAGAAGAAAATATTCCAAAATGGTTTATCGACATGAGTGGCATCAGACCACGAAATAATTTTTTCAATCGACATTTTAGAAGCTCAGATTTTATTGCAAATACATCAGAAGCAAAAATTAACACTTACGCCCCCTGGTGGCCAAAGTATTCTTTACCAAAAATTAGAAATGATATGCAAACGAATTTTCATCAGCTGCTGTATCCGCTGAAGAAAACATTTTTCAAATCGGAATTTTAAAAGAAGAGATATCGGGGGAACGTAATTTAATTTTACTCCCCCTAGCGGGGAATCTATCAGTAATGTGAAAAAGTAACTATACCTAAAATACCCTTCGACATAAATGGAATCGAAAGATAAAAGGATTTTTTCAATCGGATGTTTAGAAGCAAATATATGGAATAAAATGTATTTTGAATTCGACGTCGTCTGCATTTACGCCCTCTAGCGGCGAAATTGTACATCGTAAAAACAACGAAATGAAGGATCATCATTCGCATAATTGAAGCTTCCCAATGCAAAAATAATTTTTCAAATCGGATTAATAGTTGCAGAGATATGGTGTCTACAGACGGACGGACAAACCGATAACATAGGCACGATCTTTTTTTACAAAAGACGTGCTAACAACCTACTTAATATGATGTAGGTCCTCCTCTCACCTCCAAAAGAACACACGATGAGGCATAGATTCAACGAGATGTTGGTAGGTGTCTCTTGATATTTGGTACCATGACTGCAACAGAAGATCCTGCAGTTCCCGTAAATTACGTGGTTGGGATGCTGCTGCTTGTACCCGTTTCTCCAATCTCAAACCACGGGTTCGATTCCAGGTGGCGGCCAATGACAATTTTTTCGTGACTCACTTATAAACGTGGAAAGAGCGATGACTTCTGTTGATGTTCCACGAAAAATGTCTCTATTAATCAAACCATAAATGCTCGATAGTTTTCATGTCCGGAGAATTTGGGAGCCATAGCGATCAATGGAATTCCTCTTCCTGTTCTTGGAACCATTCCTGAACCTTTTTCCAGTCTAGCTTGGAGCATTTTCCTGTGGACAGACACCATCTCGGCCACGGAATACAGTCGCCATAAAGGAGTGTACTTGGTCAGCCACAATGTTTAGGTACCTAACAGCTGTCCGAGTTCGCTCTATAGCGATAATGGGTCGAAATATACCTCAACAAAATATTGACCAGGCCATCACACTCACTCCAGCCGCCTGGATCCGTACCACAGAGCATCCAGGTGAGAAGCCAAACTTGGATAAATGTCGTGCACGGATTCTTTCGTCAACATGGTGTAAAGGAAAACGGGATTTATCTGAACATGAGACCCTCTTCTAGCCTTCTATAATACAGTGTCAATGATTACGTGCCCACTGCAAGCTCTGACGACGGTGAATGGCTGTGAGCATAGGCACATGAATGGGTCTGCGGCTGCCCAGACCCATACCTAAGATCGTACGATGAATTGTGTGTTCAAACACATTGGGCCCTTCACCACAATTGAAATTCTGGGCAATGTCAGCCACAGTGGTTCTCCTGTCGTTGCGGACAAGACAAGATAGTTTGCGCTGTCCTCTGGCATCAATGAGGCATGGCTTGCCCACACCTTGATGACGGCACGAAGTGTCACCTGTGTTGCACCATCTTTGATAGGTACTGACTACTTCATAGCGTGAGAAGCTTACCAGCGTCACTGTTTCGTAGATGCTCTTACCATGGCGTCTTGCCATAACGATCTGGCCTTCGTCGAACTCGCATAAATCCTTTGACTGAGAGAACTCCTACCCAGAACATGCACTATATTAACAAAGGTCACCGGACACCTAGAAGAGAAACACAACGTAGCATTTATCGACATACATTAGTACGGCGTCGGTCCACCTTTGGCCTTAATGCATGCACTGACCCTTCGAGACATGCTTTCGAAGAGGTTTTGGAATACAGCGATAGGTATGCCCTTCGATTCAGTACATAATGCTGCCGCTAACTGTTGCTTAGTAATTGGCTTTGGTTCCAAATTTCTTATGCGGCGCTCTAATTCATCCCATAGGTGCTTTATCGGATTAAGATCAGGGCTCTGTGCTGGCCAGTCCACACACAATACGGAATTATCGTCAAACCACACCGTAACAGTCCTTGCTTTATGGCTCGGTGCATCATCCTGCTGGTACCAACAACGCTCGGTTCCATAGTATTGCAACAGACTTGGTAGGGCATAATTGTCCTGAATATCGAGGTAGACGTGCTGGGTAACAGGTTTGTCCACGATAACCAATGGGCCGGGCCCATACCACAAAAACACGCCCAGACGAGTACACTGCCAGCTCCAAACTTGACCGTAGGAACAGTACACTGTGGTAAATAGCGTTCCCCCGGCTGCCGCCATACCCACACACGGCCATCAGGTTGATGGACCGTGTGTCTGGACTCATAAGTCCATAGGAGCCGTTTCCATTCATCTACGGTCCACAATAACTGTTCTTTACACCATGCTAAACGACGAGTACCATTCCGAGTGGAGTTGAAACGCTTATGAGCAGCCGCACAACCACGGTTACCCATGGAATGAAGTTATTTGCGAATGATACGTGTACATACCGATGCTCCAGCATTTTTGCTCACCTGTACACTGATGCCTTATGCAGTACTCCGTCGATCAGCTGTAGCGACTCTTCTGAGGCTTCAACGTGCTCTATCACTGATTTTCTTTGGTCTGCCGGTACGTTTTGCTGCTTCAGGCACGCCATGTGTCTTCCACTTATCCAGTACATCCAAAACAGTTGACTTGAGTATGTTTAAACGCCTCTCGGTTTCTCTTATGGACAACCCACTAATATAACACCCAACAGTCTTTCCTTTCTCAAAGTCAATTCTCTCCCGCCGCTAAACTTTCACTGAACCTCACAGTGCGATATGATCGCAGTCAGCTGCAGTCTTGTTTTTATACCATTTGCAGCTGTATCGCGCATCTTAACAAAGCAGCGGTTCCGTTCATTTGCTTTTGAAGAGGTATTTGGGGACTTTTGTCAATATATTGCATATCATTCGCAACCATGGCACGTGACGCTGATTGACCGCACTCGCGCTTTTTTTTTTTGATTGAATTTTTAACGACCACCGTGAGCAACTTGATGGGCTATAAGCAGTCGCATGTCCCTAATTTAAGGCCATTAGTCCCAGTGAAGGGACAGAGCCAGAACCGTAAGACAAACACAACATCCATGCTCGACCGGGATTCGAACCCAGACTCATCACGGACGAATAGTTAGAAGCCATCTCTTAGACCACTGCGCCACCGGGGCGACCGCGCTTATTTGCGTAACGCAGAAGTTGGGCTGATCGGTGTACGTATATCACTATACATAGAAAAACATTCGGTCATCTCCACATATGCAAATAAACACTCATTTGCAGAGCCACAGTGCAAATGGGGCTGCGTGGTCACCAGCCCACTCCGAGTGTTCGTGCTAACCTCGGCTCATCGTCAAAAAGCGCCTACAATAGGCACGCGAGCATGAAAACTGCACCTTGAATGATTGGAAGAAGGACATCTGGTCTTATGAATATCGTCGTTTACTATTGCACAATGTGGACGGCCAGGTACGTGTGCCTCGTTTAATTTAGGAGGTATTAGCATCAAGATGCACAGTGGGAAGAAAACCATGTGGCGGAGGAAGTGGAATGCTTTGGGCAATGTTCTGCCGGGAAAGCCTGCTAGCAGTCATTCATGTGCAGAAAACTATGACGTCAACCACCTACCTAAACATCATTGGAGACAAGGCACATCCTTTCATGAGAACGGTATTCCTTTTTATACCCCTCCCCCATTTTTTTGCCTTCTTTTAGAGGATAACACACTAAGCGGATTGTTCGAGATGGAACATGAGGAAGACTACCAGGTATTGCTCTGGCATTTTATCCAATCCAGCGTCTGTGGTTTGTGTTGAAACAGCAAATCCGATCTGAGGCGGCTCGACCCCGTAATTTACACGAGTTAAAAGACCTGCTGGCAACGTATTTTTAATAGATACCCCAAGACACCTTTAGAAATTTTGTAGTGTTCCCCCCTCGCCGGGTTAGATCCGTTTTGGCCGCACGTGAAGGACCAAAGTCATATTAGGCAAGCGGTCACAATGTATTGACTCTTCAGTGTATGGTGGACATCTTCCAAATACGTGGAGACAATGTATATATAGACAAAGGCATCGCTCTTTCCACGTTTTTCTTTAATTAACACACAGCAACCGAAAAATTGTATTTCGACGCCGCTGGGATCGAACCCAGATCTCTCGATAACTAGCCGAGAGCGTTCGCTTTTCGCTACGGTGCCAACAATCCACAGCGCTATGTGTGTTTATCTGTCAGCATCTGACTTCACATATCCGTAAAAATGGACCCATGACACACTGACCAGATTGTTGGAGACGGAACAGCTCTCGAACAATCTGGTCAGTGCACTCGGCTAGTTATCCAGAGATCTCGGGTTTGATCCCAGCGGTGTCGGAATACAATTTTTCGGTTGCTGTGTGTTAATTATAGAAAAACGCGGAAATAGTGATGACTTTGTCTATTTACATTGTCTCCACGTATTCGGAAGATTTTCACCATTTCTCTCTCCCTTTGGATTTATTAGCTATAATTAAATAGCTTGTGCCGTTAAGCCCCACCAGATGAAGGCGTCTAAGTTTCTGAACCCATCCCTGTGGATTTGTGAAGTCAGATGCTGACAGATAAACACACATAGCGCCGTGGATTGTTGGCACCATAGCATAAAGCGAACGCGCTCGGCTAGTTATCGAGAGATCTAGGGTTCGACTCCAGTGGTGTCCAAATACAATTTTTCGGTTCCTGTGTGGTATTTAAAGAAAAACGTGGAAAGAGCGATGGCTTTGTCTACAGTGTATACTGTCGACCTTATTTACTTCTGTATTTATGTTCTATTTAGAGGCGTCTGCTAGCAATACACTGAGAAAAACCATTAAAATACCGCTAGAAGAAGAAGAAAATCTGTCTGGTTTAGCAAGCAGAGCTTTTTGATTTCATTAAAATTTGTTGACTCCCTCAGGAGGTAAATTCGCTGGAAGCGAAGAAATAACTCACCGAAGATATTCGACTCTCTAAGAATTCATGACTTTGTATGCCCTTGGAAAATATGATTAGTGATCTATGCGTGTTTTCTAAAACAGTTTTTTTCCCTTCCTTCTTCAATTTTCTTCCTATTTTTTTCTTTTCTTTTCCTTAGCATTAACGCCGTCCTTAGTAATGTGTCGATGGTTATGGAGGTGTGAACACACAGCGAAGTAAATTCTCATTCTGCCATTAACTCTGACAGGCGCAGCAATATATGGCATATATTAAACGGGCCAAGAAAATAATGCATGATTTTGCAGCGCAAAAGGAGGAATAAAAACACTCGAGATTCCAAATTTAGAAACAACGCCTTCCGCTCCATGATTCCGACGATCTGTTATAGCAGAAGGAAATTAATCTTTATTTTCCACGCGCGCAAGGAAGCAACCCGTACTTATTTATCATCTTCGGTTGTTATTTGCAGTGTAAGAAGGTTTCACGAACAGATGTGGTCTAAAAGACCACGCTAATTTAGTCTGATCCTTGAAGCTTTAGAAAACAGAGACTGTGTTTCCCGCAAGCTCTGTGGAAATAAACGTCCACGCTCGAACTTGTATACATTCAATTTCCTCTCCCACAAAATGCTCCCGAGTTTGCAAGTTTTAAATTTATCACGTTTCTCTCATTACACTAGGGCCATTATAAGTACCTTTTGAAGATAAAACAAACGAAAAAAATAGTGATTACTAATTTTTAATGTGCGATGAACTCTACGTACCTTAATCTACTTTTCAACATAATTGCCGTGGATGTTAAGGCATTTGTCATACCGTGGCACAAGTTTCTGGATACCCTCCTCCTAGTAGAAGCCCGGAACCGGGGTTTTTGAAGCACCGGGTCGGCTTTAGCTCGTCGTCGTATGCATTGGTGCATACACGGGAGAAGGGGGGCTTTGGGGACTTAAACCCTCCAGTAGATTAACAGCGACGTACGTCACAAATTAAACATCCAAAATATTATTTTACATGTTAACAAAATTATCTATCTATCTGTCTATCTATCTATCTATACACACAAACATATACGTATATATATCATCATCATCAGCATCATCAACCATTATCAATCCACTGCTGGATGAAGGCCTCCCCAAGTTTCTTCCACAATTGTCTGTCTTCAGCCTGCCACCTCCATGTCACTCCGACATGTTTTCGAATTTCATCCATCCGTCTCCCATGGGGTCTTCTTCTGGGTCTTTTTCTGTCCCTTAGAATCCAGTCTAAAATTTCAGTTGTCCATCGGTGGCCTGTTCTTCTGGCAACATGTCCAGCCCATTGCCATTTCAGTAATTTCACTCTGGTCATGATGTCGTCCACTTTTGTCATTTCCCTTATCCACAAGTTCATCTTCTTATCTTTACTGGTTACACCAAACGTGCATCTCTCCATGCCTCTTTGAGTTATCTGCAGTCTTTGTATATCTTTTATAGTTAAGGTCCATGTCTCTGTTCCATACGTAAGCACTGGCTGGATGCATTGATTAAACACTTTCCTTTTAAGACATAATGGCATACTGCTCTTAAAAATTGTACTGTTTCTTCCAAAAGCTCTCCATCCAAGTTTTATACGGCGATTAATTTCTTCGTCAATGTGATCCTCACTTGATATCTTCTGCCAAAGGTAAATGTAGATATCTGTTGTTTCAAGCTTTTCTTCATCAATCAATAAATCTTCTTTTCTTGTAAAAGCATTGTACATCACTTTTGTCTTCTGAAAGTTCGTTTTTAATCCCACTTCTTTACTCTTGTCAGCACGTTCATGGGTCATACTCTGCAGCTCCGAAGGAGTAGTTGCCAAAATGACTACGTCATCAGCAAAATGAAGGTGAGTTAGATAATTTCCATTAATCTTTATCCATTTGTTTTCCCAGTTCCATGATTGAAAGACAGTTTGCAATATGGCATTAAAGAGTTTGGGAGATATTGTGTCATCTTTACTCACTCCCTTTCCAATTTTTATTAGTGTTGTATCCTCAAATATCCGAACCTTTGCACTTGCATTTTCATAGAATATATATATATATATATATATATATGGAGATTATCTAACCCACCTTCGTTTTGCTGATGACATAGTCATTTTTGCAACTACCCCATCAGAGCTGCAGAGTATGATCCAGGAACTTGCTGACAAGGGTAAAGAAGTGGGATTAAAAATGAATTTTCAGAAGACAAAAGTGATGTTCAATGCTTTTACAAGAAATGAAGATTTATCGATTGATGGAGAAAAACTGGAGATAACAGATACGTATGTTTATCTTGGACAGCTTCGAATATCAAGTGAGGGTCACATTGATGAAGAAATTAATCGGCGTACAAAACTTTTGCGCTGGAAGACTTTGGGAAGAAACATAATTTTCCAAGAGCAATATGCCGTTATGTCTTAAAAGAAAAGTGTTTGATCAATGCATCCCTTCCAGTGCTTACGTATGGTGCAGAGACGTGGACGCCTTATAACTTAAAAGAGCAACATACAAAGGCTGCAGATAACTCAAAGAAGCGCATGGAGAGGTGCATGCTTTTGACATAACCAGGAGAGATAAGAAGAGGAACTCAGAAGTGGATCCGAAAAATGACGAGAGTGGAAGACATCATGATCAGGGTTAAATCCCTGAAATGGCAGTAATGGAGCTGGACATATCTGCCAGAAGGACAGACCATAGATGGACAGCCGAAGGCTTTTAGATTGGATTCCAAGGGACAGAAAAAGACCCAGAAAAAGACCACATGGGAGATGGGTGGATGAAATTCGTAAATATGCAGGGTGACATGGAGAGACTGGCACAAGACAGACCGTTGTGGAGGAAACTGAGGATCATCATCATCATCATTGTCAACAATTATCAATCCACTGCTGGACGAAGGTCTCCCCAAGTTTCCTCCACAACGGTCTGTCTTGTGCCAGTCTCCTCCATGTCACTCCCGCATATTTACGAATTTCATCCACCCATCTCCCATGTGGTCTTTTCTGGGTCTTTTCCTGTCCCTTGGAATCCAATCTAAAATTTCGGCTGTCCATCTATGGTCTGTCCTTCTGGCAGTATGTCCAGCCCATTGCCATTTCAGGGATTTAACTCTGATCATGATGTCTTCCACTCTCGTCATTTTTCGGATCCACGAGTTCCTCTTCTTATCTCTCCTGGTTATACCAAGCATGCACCTCTCCATGCTTCTTTGAGTTGTCTGCAGCCTTTGTATGTCTCTTAGTTAAGGTCCACGTCTCTGCACCATACGTAAGCACTGGAAGGATGCATTGATCAAGCAACACTTTTCTTTTAAGACATAATGGCATATTGCTCTTGAAAATTATGCTGTTTCTTCCAAAAGCTCTCCAGGCAAGTTTTGTACGCCGATTAATTTCTTCATCAATGTGACCCTCACTTGATATCTGCTGTCCAAGATAAACATACGGTATCTGTTATCTCCAGTTGTTCTCCATCAATCGATAAATCTTCATTTCTTGTAAAAGCATTGAACATCACTTTTGTCTTCTGAAAGTTCATTTTTAATCCCACTTCTTTACTCTTGTCAGCAAGTTCCTGGATCATACTCTGCAGCTCTGATGGGGTAGTTGCAAAAATGACTACGTCATCAAGCAAAACGAAGGTGGGTTAGATAATCTCCATTAATCTTTATCCCTTTGTTTTCCCAGTTCAGTGATTGAAAGACATTTTCCAATGTGGCATTAAAGAGCTTCGGAGATATGGTGTCACCTTGTCTCCCTCCTTTCCAATATTTATGTGTGTTGTATTTTCAAACAGCCGAATATTTGCACTTGCATTTTCATAGATGTTATTAATATTATTAATGTATGCATCTTCAATACCGCAGGATTTCAGAGCCGTGGTAACTGCTGATGGTTTCACCGAATCAAAGGCTTTTTCATAATCGATAAAAGCCATGCACAATGGAAGTTCATATTCCCTCGCTCTTTCAATTAGTTCTCTCAGTACGTGGATAGGATCTATTGTGCTGTAGCACTCCTGAATCCAGCTTGTTCTCTCGGTTGAGCCATGTCCAGTGTTACCTTCAAAGCGGTGTGAAAGAACTTTAGTGAAGATTTTATAAACCACTGATAGGAGGCTGATAGGTCTGTAGTTCCTGAGATCCTCAATGTCACCTTTTTTATGTAGCAGGATCATTGTAGCATTGTTCCAATCCTCAGGAATCTTCCCTTCATTAAGGCATCAGTGAAAATTTGGGCGAGTACTGTTTCCATTTCTCCACTTGCTTCTTGTATGATGTCTATAGTAATTCCATCTTCTCCTGGAGCTTTCCCTCGCTTCATGTTCTTGATTGCATGCGCAACTTCTGCTGGGAGGACTGGAAGAACTCTGGTACCTTTCATGATGTCTGGGTACATGTATCATCCCTTTCATATAATTTGGAGTAAATCTTTCACTCTTGTCAAAATTTCACCTCTATTTCTTGTTATAGAACCATCTTCTTTTCTCAGAGCCATAATCTGTTTTCTTCCCTTACTGAGATGTCCCTTTGCTATCTTTAGGCTTTGGTTGTTTTCAATTGCTTTCCTCACTAGCTCACAGTTGAATTTCCTTACGTCTTCAGTGATACTTTTTCTTACTGTCTTGCATAGCTCTATATATTCCACTTTGGAAGTCACATCTTCTTTAGTTGTCCTCATCTCTCTTCTTTTTTGCATCAACATTTTGGTTTTTTTCCTGATAATTTGTTTACATGCAACTTGTTCTTAGACCCAGCTAATTTTGTTGCTGTTTCCATAAGAGCTTTGGTTACTTTTCTGTTAACTTCCGAAATATCCACTTCTTCCGATGTTAGGCCTTCTAAAGCAGAGAATCTGTTCTTCAGTTCCAATTTGAAGGTATTATGGTGTTTTTAAGGTTGGTTATGTCAATACATTTTGTTTGTCTTATGAGCTGGCCACGTTCCAGTTTAGTGTTGAGGTGCATCTTACATCTCACCAATCTATGGTCACTACCTGTGTTGAACTTGTTTAGCACACTGCAGTCTTCAATGACGAATTTTTTGTTACACATAATAAAATCAATTTCACTTGTCGTCCCAATTGGATGTCTCCATGTCCATTTCCTGTGTGGCTTTTTCTTGAAAAAGGAATTCAAGATGAAAAATCCTTCTGCCTCTGCAAACTCAACGAGAGTATTTCCACGCTGGTTTCTGTTGCCGTGACCGAATTTACCTACTGAAGTTTCATTCTGTTGCCGGTGCCCTATTTTTGCATTGAAATCTCCCATAATTATCTTCAAGTGCTGCTTACCTTTATTATTTAGATGACGAATTTCCTCATAAAATTCTTCAATTTCTTCTTCAGGATGACTTGTGGTGGGTGCATAAGTTTGAATAATCTGAGCCTGGTATCTTCTCGATAGTTGGATAACAGTCGTGCAGCTCTGTCAGAGGAACTTTGAACTTCTACCACTTTATCCTTCAGTTTCTTGTTTATTAACTTTCTAGTATATATCATCATCATCATCATCATTGTCAACCATTATCAATCCACTGCTGGACGAAGGTCTCCCCAAGTTTCCTCCACAACGGTCTGTCTTGTACCAGTCTCCTCCATGTCACTCCCGCATATTTACGAATTTCATCCACCCATCTCCCATGTGGTCTTCTTCTGGGTCTTTTCCTGTCCCTTGGAATCCAATCTAAAATTTCGGCTGTCCATCTATGGTCTGTCCTTCTGGCAGTATGTCCAGCCCATTGCCATTTCAGGGATTTAACTCTGATCATGATGTCTTCCACTCTCGTCATTTTTCGGATCCACGAGGTTCCTCTTCTTATCTCTCCTGGTTATACCAAGCATGCACCTCTCCATGCTTCTTTGAGTTGTCTGCAGCTTTTGTATGTCTCTTTTAGTTAAGGTCCACGTCTCTGCACCATACGTAAGCACTGGAAGGATGCATTGATCAAACACTTTTCTTTTAAGACATAATGGCATATTGCTCTTAAAAATTATGCTGTTTCTTCCAAAAGCTCTCCCGGGAAAGTTTTGTACGCCGATTAATTTCTTCATCAATGTGACCCTCACTTGATATCTGCTATCCAAGATAAACATACGTATCTGTTATCTCCAGTTTTCTCCATCAATCGATAAATCTTAATTTCTTGTAAAAGCATTGAACATCACTTTTGTCTTCTGAAAGTTCATTTTTAATCCCACTTCTTTACTCTTGTCAGCAAGTTCCTGGATCATACTCTGCAGCTCTGATGGGGTAGTTGCAAAAATGACTACGTCATCAGCAAAACGAAGGTGGGTTAGATAATCTCCATTAATCTTTATCCCTTTGTTTTCCCAGTTCAGTGATTGAAAGACATTTTCCAATGTGGCATTAAAGAGCTTCGGAGATATGGTGTCACCTTGTCTCACTCCCTTTCAATTTTTATGTGTGTTGTATTTTCAAACAGCCGAATCTTTGCACTTGCATTTTCATAGATGTTATTAATAATATTAATGTATGCATCTTCAATACCGCAGGATTTCAGAGCCGTGGTAACTGCTGATGGTTTCACCGAATCAAAGGCTTTTTCATAATCGATAAAAGCCATGCACAATGGAAGTTCATATTCCCTCGCTCTTTCAATCAGTTCTCTCAGTACGTGGATATGATCTATTGTGCTGTAGCCACTCCTGAATCCAGCTTGTTCTCTCGGTTGAGCCATGTCCAATGTTACCTTCAAGCGGTGTGAAGAACTTTAGTGAAGATTTTATAAACCACTGATAGGAGGCTGATAGGTCTGTAGTTCCTGAGATCCTCAATGTCACCTTTTTTATGTAGCAGGATCATTGTAGCATTGTTCCAATCCTCAGGAATCTTCCCTTCATTAAGGCATCGAGTGAAAATTTGGGCGAGTACTGTTTCAATTTCTCCACTTGCTTCTTGTATGATGTCTATAGTAATTCCATCTTCTCCTGGAGCTTTCCCTCGCTTCATGTTCTTGATTGCATGAGCAACTTCTGCTGGGAGGACTGGAAGAACTCTGGTACCTTTCATGATGTCTGGAGTACATGTATCATCCCTTTCATATAATTTGGAGTAGGAAATCATTCACTCTTGTCAAAATTTCGCCTCTATTTCTTGTTATAGAACCATCTTCTTTTCTCAGAGCCATAATCTGTTTTCTTCCCTTACTGAGATGTCCCTTTGCTATCTTAAGGCTTTGGTTGTTTTCAATTGCTTTCCTCACTAGCTCACAGTTGAATTTCCTTACGTCTTCAGTGATACTTTTTCGTGTTGTCTTGCATAGCTCTATATATTCCACTTTGGAAGTCACATCTACTTTAGTTGTCCTCATCTCTCTTCTTTTTTGCATCAACATTTTGGTTTTCCTGATAATTTGTTCACATGCAACTTGTTCTTAGACCCAGCTAATTTTGTTGCTGTTTCCATTAGAGCTTTGGTTACTTTTCTATTGTTAACTTCCGAAATATCCACTTCTTCCGATGTTAGGCCTTCTAAAGCAGAGAATCATTTTCTTCAGTTCCAACTTGAAAGTATTATGGTGTTTTTTAAGGTTGGTTATGTCAATACATTTTGTTTGTCTTATGAGCTTGCCACGTTCCAGTTTAGTGTTGAGGTGCATCTTACATCTCACCAATCTATGGTCACTACCTGTGTTGAACTTGTTCAGCACACTGCAGTCTTCGATGACGAATTTTTTGTTACACATAATAAAATCAATTTCACTTGTCGTCCCAATTGGATGTCTCCATGTCCATTTCATGTGTGGCTTTTTCTTCAAAAAAGGAGTTCAAGATGAAAAATCCTTCTGCCTCTGCAAACTCAACGAGAGTATTTCCACGCTGGTTTCTGTTGCCGTGACCGAATTTGCTACTGAAGTTTCATTCTGTTTGCCGTTGCCCTATTTTTGCATTGAAATCTCCCATAATTATCTTCGAAAGTGCTGCTTACCTTTATTATTTAGATGACGAATTTCCTCATAAAATTCTTCAATTTCTTCTTCAGGATGACTTGTGGTGGGTGCATAAGTTTGAATAATCTGAGCCTGGTATCTTCTCGATAGTTGGATAACGAGTCGTGCAGCTCTGTCAGAGGAACTTTCAACTTCTACCACTTTATCCTTCAGTTTCTTGTTTATTATAAATCCAACACCACTAGTTCTGCCAGTATCTGTCCCACGATAATAGAAGAGATGTCCACTTTTCAGTTCAATGAGATCTTCTCCTTTTCTCCTTACCTCACTTAGCCCGACGATGTCCCACTTGATCCTTTGTAGTTCCTCTTCCAATTCAAGAAGCCTTGAATCAGAAGATAGGGAGCGTCCGTTATAGGTAGCCAAGGTCAGCATCAAATGGCAGCCTAGTCTGGTCCTCCGGGGATTCTTAGCACCCTCTGCCTTCATGTCGCACTGGCCGCTGCCTTGGCCAGGTACATTCCAGCTGCCGGAGACTGAGGGCCAAGATTTAAGTTGTAGAGTCATTTTGGAGGTGTTTGGCCATAACTCACCACGCTGGCCAAGCGGGTTGGTGAGTGTGGGATAGCATTTCCTCTGATCCCGATGGTATAGTTATACCGCTATTGGCGGTCGTCAGAGCCCCTTTGGTGGGAACAGGATGCACCACGAGAAGGCGGGGTTGACATTTGTCAAGGAGAGGCTGTGATGTTACGCATCACCTGACCTTACATCCCTAGTATATATATATATATATATATATCATCATCTAATAAACAAGATGATGATATATATATATATCATCATCATCATCATTGTCAACCATTATCAATCCACTGCTGGACGAAGGTCTCCCCAAGTTTCCTCCACAACGGTCTGTCTTGTGCCAGTCTCCTCCATGTCACACCCCTGCATACTTTCGAATTTCATCCACCCATCTCCTATGTGGTCTTCTTCTGGGTCTTTTCCTGTCCCTTGAGAATCCAATCTAAAATTTCGGCTGTCCATCGATGATCTGTCCTTCTGGCAGTATGTCCAGCCCATTGCCATTTCAGGGATTTAACTCTGATCATGATGTCTTCCACTCTTGTCATTTTCGGATCCACGAGTTCCTCTTCTTATCTCTCCTGGTTACACCAGGCATGCACCTCTCCATGCTTCTTTGAGTTGTCTGCAGCCTTTGTATGTCTCTTTTAGTTAAAAGGTCCACGTCTCTGCCTGCACCATACGTAAGCACTGGAAGGATGCATTGATCAAACACTTTTCTTTTAAGACATAATGGCATATTGCTCTTGAAAATTATGCTGTTTCTTCCAAAAAGCTCTCCAGGCAAGTTTTGTGTACGCCGATTAATTTCTTCATCAATGTGACCCTCACTTGATATCTGCTGTCCAAGATAAACGTACGTGTCTGTTATCTCCAGCTTTTCTCCATCAATCGATAAATCTTCATTTCTTGTAAAAGCATTGAACATCACTTTTGTCTTCTGAAAGTTCATTTTTAATCCCACTTCTTTACTCTTGTCAGCAGTTCCTGGATCATACTCTGCAGCTCTGATGAGGTAGTTGCAAAAATGACTACGTCATCAGCAAAACGAAGGTGGGTTAGATAATCTCCATTAATCTTTATCCCCTTGTTTTTCCAGCTCAGCGACTGAAAAACACCCTCCAATGTGGCATTAAAGAGCTTCGGAGATATGGTGTCACCTTGTCTCCTCCCTTTCCAATTTTTACGTGTGTTGCATTTTCAAACAGCCTAATCTTTGCACTTGCATTTTCATAGATGTTATTAATAATATTAATGTATGCATCTTCAATACCGCAGGTTTTTCAGAGCCATTGTAACTGCTGATGGTTTCACCGAATCAAAGGCTTTTCATAATCGATAAAAGCCATGCACAATGGAAGTTCATATTCCCTCGCTCTTTCAATTAGTTCTCTCAGCACGTGGATATGATCTATTGTGCTGTAGCCACTCCTGAATCAGCTTGTTCTCTCGGTTGAGCCATGTCTAGTGCTACCTTCAAGCGGTGTGAAAGAACTTTAGTGAAGATTTTATAAACTACTGATAGGAGGCTGATAGGTCTGTAGTTTCCGAGATCCTCAATGTCACCTTTCTTATGTAGCAAGATCATTGTAGCGGTGTTCCAATCCTCAGGGAATCTTTCCTTCATTAAGGCATCGAGTGAAAATTTGGGCGAGTACTGTTTCGATTTCTCCACTTGCTTCTTGTATGATGTCTTCAGTAATTCCATCTTCTCCTGGAGCTTTTCCTCGCTTCATGTTCTTGATTTCATGTGCAACTTCTGCTGGAAGGACTGGAGGAACTCTGGTACTGGTATCTTTCATGATGTCTGGAGTGCATATATCATCCCTTTCATATAATTTGGAGTAGAAATCCTTTTCACTCTTGTCAAAATTTCGCTTCTATTTCTTGTTACAGAACCATCTTCTTTTCTCAGTGCCATAATCTGTTTTCTTCCCTTACTGAGATGTCCCTTTGCTATCTTTAGGCTTTGGTTGTTTTCAATTGCTTTCTTCACTAGTTCACAGTTGAATTTCCTTACGTCTTCAGTGATACTTTTTCTTACTGTCTTGCATAGCTCTATATATTCCACTTTGGAAGTCACATCTTCTTTAGTTGTCCTCATCTCTCTTCTTTTTTGCATCAACATTTGGTTTTTTTCCTGATAATTTGTTTACATGCAACTTGTTCTTGAACCCAGCTAATTTTGTTGCTGTTTCCATAAGAGCTTTGGTTACTTTTCTGTTAACTTCAGAGATGTCCACTTCTTCCGATGTTAGGCCTTCTAAAGCAGAGAACCTGTTCTTCAGTTCTAACTTGAAGGTATTATGGTGTTTTTTAAGGTTGGTTATGTCAATAGATTTTGTTTGTCTTATGAGCTTGCCACGTTCAAGTTTAGTGTTGAGGTGCATCTTACATCACCAATCTATGGTCACTGCCTGTGTTGAACTTGTTTAGCACATTGCAGTCTTCTATGACGAATTTTTTGTTACACATAATAAAATCAATTTCACTTGTCGTCCCATTTGGATGTCTCCATGTACATTTCCTGTGTGGCTTTTTCTTGAAGAAGGAGTTCAAGATGAAAAACCCTTCTGCCTCTGCAAACTCAACGAGAGTATTTCCACGCTGGTTTCTGTTGCCATGACCGAATTTACCTACTGAAGTTTCATTCTGTTGCCGTTGCCCTATTTTTGCATTGAAATCTCCCATAATTATTTTCAAGTGCTGCTTACCTTTATTATTTAGATGACAAATTTCCTCATAAAATTCTTCAATTTCTTCTTCAGGATGACTTGTGGTGGGTGCATAAGTTTGAATAATCTGAGCCTGGTATCTTTTCGAGAGTTGGATAACAAGTCGTGCAGCTCTGTCAGAGGAACTTTCAACTTCTACAACTTTATCCTTCAGTTTCTTGTTTATTATAAATCCAACACCACTAGTTCTGCCAGTATCTGTCCCACGATAGTAGAAGAGATGTCCACTTTTCAGTTCGATGAGATCTTCTCCTTTTCTCCTTACCTCACTTAGCCCCACGATGTCCCACTTGATCCTTTGTAGTTCCTCTTCCAATTCAAGAAGCCTTGAATCAGAAGATAGGGAGCGTCCATTGTAAGTAGCCAAGGTCAGCATCAGATGGCAGCCTAGTCCGGTCCTCCTGGGATTCTTAGCACCCTCTGCCTTCATGTCGCACTGGCCGCTGCCTTGGCCAGGTACATTCCAGCTGCCGGAGACTGAGGGCCAAGATTTAAGTTGTGGAATCATTTTGGAGGGTTTGGCCATAACTCACCACGCTGGCCAAGCGGGTTGGTGAGTGTGGGATAGAATTTCCTCTGATCCCGATGGTATAGTTATACCGCTATGGGCGGTCGTCAGAGCCCCTTTGGTGGGAACAGGATGCACCACGAGAAGGCGGGGTTGACATTTGTCAAGGAGAGGCTGTGATGTTACGCATCACCTGACCTTGGAAAGTTACAAAAAACCCTCAAAAACCATAAAAATCTAACCGCGCAAAAGTAGCCGAAAAGAATATTCAAGAGCTATAGTACGAGCAAGTAGGAAAAGAAAGTAGGAAAACGAACACAGAAATTACCAGACCGCTAGCCATGACGTTTTGAAGGACCAGCCTGGATAGCACTCTCTCGTTTCTACAAAGACCCAGCAAACGTGGGTTTCTTCTACGAGATGCTTGTGTATGTGCAAATTCAGCATTAATCCCACTGATATACCCCGGTTTGATATTACAAACAATCCGTTAAAATAATCCTTAACATAAAAATTACATCACTTAAAAGAAAATAATACTACACACATGTCGCAACATGTCTTTTAATAATACTAAAAATACTACTACTACACACATGTCGTAAACACGTCTTTTGTGGTATTATTATTTTCTTTTAAGTGGTGCCTTAATTTTATTTTTAAGGGTTATTTTTGACGGATTGTTTCTAATACCAAAGTGGGGCATATCAGTGGGTTGAATGCTTGAATTTGCAATAGCCTGCAATCATCTCGTAGCAGAAAACCCCACGTTTTTATCAGGTCTTTGCAGAAACTAGATTGTTATCCATGCTGGTCTTTGCTTAAACGCCATGGCTATCAGTCTCGAAATTTGTGCATTCATTTTCTTACTTTATCATACCTGCTGTTTTTTGATTGCCTACACATCTATGCACACTCTGTTGATCACATCGAAATGGAGAAGAAAATGAGGATGGCTGTGTCAGTTTGATTCCAAGATTTGAGAAAATGTATGGTGATCAACAGTCTCATCCATCCCATTAATTATAATTAGTTGAATATTTTCAATTACATTTTTTTGTGATCTTCAATACGTGTTTTATTTATTGCTTTGCCTAAGTGCACTTGTAGGATAGTGTACTTGTTAGAATTTAACATAGGGCGCCTTGGGAAAACCTGGATTCAGCAAGGGTGCCGAGAATCGAAAAAGGATTTGGGAACCACTGATCTAGAGGAATATGTTCCTTCACGCGCAAGAGCTCTTCCCTTACTCGCTTTGAGTGCTACAAAGCTATGGAATGTAAAGAACAAGGATACCGTTCGCCCGTAAACAGGCTCAGACGATACATTTTTTTACAAATTTCATCACCAATGTCTCCGCGAGTTTTGCAAGTAGAAAAATGTTTTTTTTAGACTAGTGGAATTAAGACATCGCGCAATTTTTTATTGAACCTGGTTTTCTGCGAAGACTGTATAAAAAAATTGATCTTTTTATTTTTATGCAAATGCCACCCACAGGGGTGCAACTGCCATGTAGTAAGTCTTTATGTCATTCTGAGTATTTTTCTGATTGGAAGTATGTATCTGTGATCGACCGTTGAAGACATAAAAGCTTGTTTCAACGTTTTTTTTTACCAGACACCCGATACTCCGCTTCTCAAAGATGCTTTAGAAAAATTATTTTTGCATCCCATAGCTGAAATTCCTTTCAAATGTTTTACGGATTTCTGTACTTGTGTGATGTAACGAGTTTCCAGTTAAGCGCAATAAACTAAGATATATATATAGTTAAAAAATGTCTAGGTTTTTAATTCTCGTCTTGGTAAAATTCTTTTAACTCCGTCCAGATTTTGTGATGGACATTACAATGCACATCAAATAGAAGTTATCGCTCTTCCCACGTTTATCAGTGAGTCACAGAAAAATTCTCATCTGCCGCGACCGGGAATCGAACCCAGTTACTGCCCCGGATATGCTTCCACTGCACTACAACGGCCTAGAAATTCTCCAGACTCACAAACGACAAACTGCCTAACCACATGGCACGGTTCCTTCTTTGGAGCCCCGCACAATGCTGGGGATTCACCATATCTTCATTTCTTTAATTGATAGTTGAACAAACTCGTTTCATGCCCAAACGCTCTGTTAAAATTCTGTGAATTGATGATTTTGAAACACGAACCGAATTCTTCTGAAATGCTGTTGAAGCACCCCTGTGCAGATCTAATAAATTGTTGACAAATCTCAAATTCTCGTCCGCCTATTAATCTCTCTCTTTTTTTTTAATGAGGAACAGCCTGAAGTCACATGGTGACAAGTCTAGACTACACGAGGCATCAACTTAATATTCATTTTCTCCAAATAATAAACGACAGAATTGACCATCATGTGCGGATGGAGAACCCAAGTTGAACAAACTCGTTTCATGCCCAAATGCTCGGTTAAAATTCTGTGAATTGATTAGCATTAAACACGAACTATATTTTCGATATCTCTAATTGATAGGTGTCTTTCTTTCCGTATAATAGCACCTATTGTATTGATGTTTACCTCTGTAACACTCGTTGAAGGTCTTCCTGCAAGCACGATTAAAACCGCCGACTCACAGACCATCCATGAATTCCTTATGCCATCTGTAAATTGTCGATTTTCCTATCTTTATATGCCATAAGACTGAAAGTCTCTCTGACGAACTTCTTAAGTCGACAGGAAAATCTAATGGCGCATCTTTCTTCCTCTTTCACATCCATTTTTCGAAAAATCACAGCATGAAAACACTTGTTAGGGGTTTGATACACATGTCCCATTTGCCATACCTTGTTTCACCTGGGATTCCACAGCCGGAGACCAATGAGAGTACACATGATGACTCCCAGTCATCGCAAACAACTCTTCTGTTGGGCCAAGGAACGTCAAAAATGGGCCCTCTACACATAAACCCATGTCCCCTGGTTTCACAGCTGCACTTCAACAGACCAGTGGAGGTGGTGTTCTGGACTGGGGAGCTTTTTACTGGTAAGCTATTGGTCCGTTGGTTATCATCCCACAAACACTGAATGGTGGAAGCTACAGGGACATTTTAGCCAATCATCTTCATCCATATCTGTAAAAGGTTTCCCCAGACCACAGTGCCATCTTTCAACAGGACAATGCGTAATGCCATCCTTCAACAGGACAACGCATAGTGCCATCTTTCAACAGGACAACGCACAGTGCCATCGGGCTCATGTGGTTAGAGGAACCCGATAACGAATACGATACATTGCCTTGGCCACCAAATTCCCCTGACTGTAGCTTAATTGGACCTTTGTGGGATATGCTAAAACGGGCTATGAGAAGTGTTGATCCTCCTCCACGAAATGACCGTGAACTGACGTAGCTGCTGCTGCAACGGACATGGGTCAAGTTACGCATGGAGGATGTTCGACACCTTGTACAATCTATTCTTAGGCGTCTGCGAGCGGTGATTGCACAGAAAGGTGTACAGACGCGTTGTTAGGAAATAGATGTTCCTAATGCAAAGCTAACTCAGTATATATACAGGGTAATTCATAAAAGTATACCGTTTCAACGCACTATAAAACAAGAACAATGTAAGATATTTTATGTTACCTGTAACAGAATTGTAGGGGAATGTTTCAAGTTTTTTAGAGACAGTCACAGATGTTCTATGTGTGCACCCTTAGTCACACGACACACATCGAGCCGGTAATACATTTCCGCCCAAACACGAGGTAAGATATCTGAATCAAGTGAAGTGATAGTGTCTGTGATACGCTGTTTCAGCTCCGCTAGATCAACAGGAAGGGGAGGGCCGAATACCTTGACCTTTACGTGCCCCCACAGGAAAAAATCACAAAGTGTTAAGTCAGGACTTTTGGGTGGGCATTGGGTCAGTGGCAGGTTGTAGTCCGCGGCTCGTCCAATCCATCGGTGAGAAGATGTTCATCGAGATGGTCCAATGACGTGACACGCGCGCTATCGCCTACGTCACTTCCTTCAGTAGCGGGACACAAACTTTATGAGTACATCTACCTAACGGTTTGCAGTTGTGGCCTGTGTCTTCAACTGTTGCTGTTTACATTTTACAGCATCTGCAAGCTGTATAATTCTTTATGAATCACCCTGTATTTAATGCAGTCAGCCTTCTTATTTATTTTAGTTGGGATGTTTAAGGACCACCGTTAGCAACTCCACGGGCGCAGTTGCCCATCCCCTAATTTAGGGTCACTGGTTCCAGGTACGGAAGATAAAGTCAGTTCTGTAAGAGAAACACAGCATCCATGCCTCACCCGAATTCGAGCCCGTATCCGTCTCGTACCAAGGGTCAGATGCTAGCGTTTAAACCACTACGCTACTGGGGCAGCATCAGACTTTTCAAATTATATTTTTTACGATTAAAACTATTGTAGTTTGAAGATGATTCATTAGCATTTTATTTAAATACTAGCCTATAGCCCCATTCTAAGACGGTTGTTTTTAAGCTTTAAATAAATATTAATATATAGGGGATGTTTTCCTTTCTAAGACAGTGAAATTTTTAATTGAAGTAGATTGAAAGCAAATCAAATAGACGCTGGCTTTTTTGTAAGGAAATATAGTAAAGACTTATATAGTAAGAACTTATTCATGTTAGAACATGAAAATTGTAAGCTATTTATTTCAGTTTTTCAAAAGGACCTCGCGATAAATATTCTACGCGAATTATTTGTTGTTGTTCAACAATTTTCCTTGTAGTCCAGTTGTTTTCGTGTAAACTTACGTTAATAACTTTTGCTTTGTTATTTCGCGTTAAATTACTTTTTCTCCGGGACGCATGCTATTCCGCTCACGGCTTGTTTTAGACTGTCCTATCCGAAGTTTAGTTTGAAGTTTCATATCAAAGCTTTTTCTACAAAATAATGCGATGTCTGGTATTACAAGTCGGAACGATGTAAATTCTGGACAATATGTTATTGAAGCGACAGCTGCTTTTATATGCAATCTTGCTCACTTCGACATCGCGATATTTCAGTTTTTTATTGTAGGTTAGAACGTTTAGATAGATCGATATTTTGCAAAATGTATAATATAATCAGCACTAAACTCGGAAAATTAGTTAAATTAAAAAGTAAAAACTAATTAAAGCGTACAAATTAATATTCGAATTGTGCTAAATTAAATTAATATACAAACGCAACTTGCCGCGATATTAAGATTTTAATTCGAATTTTGTAACATAGAACTCGAGTCATTAATGAGCCAACGTTTTAAAATTTGCACGCGATCCCCTTGACATCTGAAAGTGATCCCGTGCTGTTATATAGCAGGAAATCATTCTGACATCGCGAGAGCACACACGAATTGATCGATAAGAGATGGCGCAACAATGCAGACATTTGGTGTGACGTCAAGCATTCCAGAGAGGCGGATATGGGTGTTCATATTATCAATAGGAAAAGATTTCCTCTTTGTACTTATTTTACGATAAAAAAAACACATTCATATTTAGTTTTAAAGGGTACATAAAAATAAATGTAAGTAACCTAAATGTTCAGTGATGTACACTTAAGTTCGTTGAGCCCTTAAGGGTGGATAAGAAGGTGTTCCAAGCAAGGATAGCCTAGGATCCCCCAAATTTTATATCCCCCACCGTGTCCGCCGCTGGCTAGAAGATATCTCTCTATGTAGAGCATACTTAATCTAAGGGCTCACCCAAATTTAAGTTTCTTAATTGAGAGTGTGATTACTTTTTTCTTATAAGATTGTAAAACACGCGTTTTCACTGCTTAGCGGATCGACACTCTTGACGAATTACTTTATTTTGTAATCGAAAGAAGAATGCAATGAGTAATTCTATGTTAAACAAATAGCATGCAAAATTTTTGTGTCACATGAGTATTTACACAACCTAAAAAGCTCCAAGGAGAAGTGGGGCACAAATATGGTCCTCCATCACAGGGGAAAGCCAATATTAATCCCAATAAGATAAGACTGAAAGAGTTGCAAGTAAACATGGAAAGCCCCTAAAACTGTCTTGCGTAACTCTCCTTCCGTTAAAGTTGACTAAGTGTGATAAATAAACGCAGTGTTTTCCAACTATTTGCTCGGCATACCTTCGTTTATTTGTACAAAGACAAAGTTGCAATCCGTTACTTTCACCTTCGAAAACACGGGAGAAGATGTGACCGAATTCTGGTTTGACCTAAAGACAGACAAAATTTGGGGCTGAATTTTTTTGGAAAAGAGCCTTTTTTTTTTTGATTGGAGGTTTAACGACCACCGTGAGCAACTCAATGGGCTATAAGCAGTCGCCCGTCCCTAATTTGGGGTCACTGGTTCTAGGGAAGGAGAGAGCCAGGGCCGTAAGACAAACACAACATCCACGCCTGACCGGGATTCGAACCCGGACCCCTTACGGAAGAATGATCAGAGACCAGCGCCACCGGGGCGGCAAAGAGCCTTTTGTCATTATATCTTATTGAAAATCTGCAAACTCGCCACTTGTGAGAAAAGGTTTTAGCTCTTTCTATATACTTCCAGTTAAGTAAGAGCGAATTCAGAATGCCGCCTCGGTGGCGCAGTGGTCTAAGGCGATGGCCTCTGATCATTCGTCCGAAAGGGGTCCGGGTTCGAATCCCGGCTCGAGGCATGGATGTTGTGTTTGTCTTACGGCACTGGCTCCCTCCCTTCCCTGGAACTAGTGACCCTAAATTAAGGACGGGCGACTGCTTATAGCCCATTGAGTTGCTCACGGTGGTCGTTAAACCTCCAATCAAAAAAAAAAAAAAATTCAGAATGACTGACGTAGTATATTTCCTCCCAAAACGAATCACCTCATCAAAGTAAAAATAAATTTTTTTTTTATTGAGGTTTAAAGACACCACCGTAGCGACAGCTCAGTAGGCCGCCGGCGCGGATCGACCGTTACTAATTTAGGGCCACTGGTTCCGGGGAAGTGAGAAACCCAGCGCCGTAAGACAAACAAAACATCCATATCGCACTGGGAGTTGGAATCAGAACCCATATCGAATGGATGAATGATCGGAAACCTACCTGGCAAGACCTACTGCGTCACCGGGGCAAAAATAAGTTTATGAAAACTGTCTTATGATCAGTGACGTGCAGTGGTATCCGAGATACCGGAGATACGCCTGGTTCGATTTTTTTTTCACTAGAATTTAAACAATCTATTCATTTTCTGACTACAACCCGTCGAAGAGGACGGCTATGAAACAGGATAAAGTTGAGAAAATTCTGCAACTGCTTAACAATTGCATTTTATGGTAAATGCACTCACGTTGTATAATACGCGAGCGACAACTGAGAGATGAATGAATGGTGTAAATTTGTATTGAGAGATAAATATTTGTGGCCTCCCCGGTGGCGCTGTGGTCTAAGCACTGGCTTGTGACCATTCGTCCGAGATGCGTCCGAGTTCGAATACTGGTGAGGCATGGATATTGTGCTTGTCTTATGGCACTAGCTCTCTCCCTTCCCTGGAACCAGTGGCCCTAAATTAAGGACGAGCGATTGCTTATAGTCCATTGAGTTGCTCACGGTGGTCGTTAAACCTCCAAACAAGTAAGGCCGCCTCGGCGGCGCAGTGAATCTAAGCGATGGCCTCTGATCATTCGTCCGAACAGGGTCCGGGTTCGAATCTCGGTGAGGCATGGATGTTGTGTTTGTCTTACGGCACTGGCTCTCTCCCTTCCCTGGAACCAGTGGCCCTAAATTAGGGACAGGCGACTGCTTACTGTAAGCCCACTGAGTTGCTCACGGTGGTCGTTAAACTTCCAATCAAAAAAAAAAAAAAACAAGCAAGGAAAACAAGAAAAAGAATCCCGGTGAGGCATAGATGTTGGGTTTGTCTTATGGCACTGGCTCTCCCGTCCCTGGTACCAGTGGCCCTAAATTAAGGACGGGCGACTGCTTATAACCCATTGAGTTGCTCACGGTGGTCGTTAAACCTCCAAACAAGCAAGAAAAACAAAGGGAAATAATCTCAGTGAGGCATGGATGTTGTGTTTGTCTTACGGCACTGGCTGTCTCCTTTCCCTGGAATCAGTGGCCCTAAATTTGGGACGTCCGACTGCTTATAGCACATTGAGTTACTCACGAAGGTCGTAAAAACATCCAACAACAAACAAAAAAATATTTGTGACGTCAGCGCTTCATGTTTTCGGGCAGGTGTACAATGACTGGAAACTCCTTCCAGGATGAAGTTATGTCAACGTGTAACGTAACAGCTCTATGATGTTGGTTAGCCAATACGTTTCGTGTTATTATTACACTACTATTTGTGAAAACTGCAACACCATGAAAGACTGTTCGTATTAGCTTGAAACTTACAGGATATGTACAACAGGTTGGGACATGCAAATGATTAAAAAATGTCACTGAAAATGCGCATGAGGTTCCGGAGCAGCGCCTTCTTAACTGTCCGTCTTGGGATGTAAAAAGCTGGCTCGAACGAGATTTTGGAATCAGTGGAGAGCCGACATTGCGTCGAAAAGGAGTATTTGTTGTGTCTAACTATGCCCGTAGCCCAAGGTCACATTATGAACACCTGACGGACTTTGAGCGAAGAAGGATTGTTGGGATGAGAGAAGCTGGATTTCCCTACGGCGAAATTGCCACTCGTACGGAACAAAACGCCAGTACGGTGATTCGAACGTGGCGTCGGTGGACAGATGAAGCTCGGACGTACAGAAATTTGGGAAAAAAATCGCACAACTGCACGGAATAACAAGACAGCTCTACCTCATGGCTGTGACCAATCGCTCAGCGACATCCACAGTGTTAGCGCAGCAGTGGAGGACTGCCAGAGGTCAGGCCTTGTCTTCCAGTACATTTCGACGTCGTCTGCTTAACAGCAGCGATCTGATCGCTAGCATCCACACATGCCTGGCGGGTATGTGTGGTTGCCCCCCCAACCACACATACCCGCCAGGCAGCAACGGAGTCTCGAACGCAGACACTGGCGCGCTGATTGATGATATAGGTCGTGTTTTCTGACGAGTTACGATTCAACTTGATGCGCCATGATGGTTGCATACGTGTTCGAAGTCATTGTGTTGAACGTCATCTTGTAGCGTCATACCGGCTCGACGTCAAGCGTCACTGTTTGGGGCACCATTGTGTTCAGTTCGCGATCTCGTCTGATACGAATTGATGAAACTCTCGACAGCCAGCGATCCATCAGCGATGTTTTAGAAGCAGAGGTGATACCCCTTCCTTCAGAATTGTCCTGGAGCTATATTCCAGCAGGATAATGCTCGGCCACAGGTGGCCAGGAACGCCCATGGCCTCTTCCATCAGGGCAAATACCGCTTCTTCCCTGGCCTGCATGTTCACCGGATATCTCCCAATCGAACATGTCTGGGACATAGTAGCTAAGCGACTGTCGCGTCAAGCCCGTCCACCTGCCACCACAAATGAACTCTGATCTCGCATAGTTGCAACTATTATCGCACGAGCTGGCTTGTCTCTAGTAACACCGTGATAAATACATTTCCTTTGGAATAGCACGGTTCTTTCTTCGTGCTGCAGTTTTTCACCAATAGTAGTGTATTATCAGCTGTTATACTTAAAATTAATTAATTCTTACATACAAGTACTATTAGGTCAGTGCATCCACAAAAACAGGCAAATAAACAAACAGAAGAAAACATGGTTTAGCCATGTGTTAAATCATTTTTAATACTCAGTTCCGAATAAACAAATGCATCGTTCTTTCCACGTTTTAGTAACACACAGCAACCGAAAAATGTTTATTCGGTCACCGCCGGGTAATTGAATCCCGGATCTCTCGATATCTACCCGAGAGCGTTAGCTTTACACCTGGGTGACCAACAATCCACGGCGCTATGTGTGTTTTTCTGTCACCTTCTCACATCATAAATCCGTAAGATGGGCTCAACTACTGGGAATGGCTCCATCTGGTGGGCATTAACGGCACTGGCTATATATTAATTATAGCAGTTAAATCAAGGGGCGATATCCCCTATTTCACATGTCCGAATACTTTGGATGAGATGACGTCAACTGTGAAAAACAGTCTCAAATTCTTAACTGTTAATTCATGAGTTCCGTACTGAATCAAGGGTCTCAAATTCTTAACTGTTAATTCATGAGTTCCGTACTGAGGCAATGGTCTCAAATTCTTAACTGTTAATTCATGAGTTCCGTACTGAAGCAATGGTCACAAATTCTTAACTGTTAATTCATGAGTTCCGTACTGAGGCAATGGTCTCAAATTCTTAACTGTTAATTCATGAGTTCCGTACTGAGGCAATGATCTCAAATGCTTAACTGTTAATTCATGAGTTCCGTACTGAATCAATGGTCTCAAATTCTTAACTGTTAATTCATGAGTTCCGTACTGAGGCAATGGTCTCAAATTCTTAACTGTTAATTCATGAGTTCCATACTGAAGCAATGGTCTCAGATTTTTAACTGTTAATTCATGAATTCCGTACTGAAGCAATGGTCACAAATTCTTAACTGTTAATTCATGAGTTCCTTACTGAAGCAATGGTCTCTGATTCTTAATTGTGAAGATTTCATTTAATCTAGAATCAGCATTTCCATATACAAATAGCGCCGTTAAAAGAGAAGTCTGGTTTTCATAGGCTTTATGCTTTTTGCAATGCAATAAAATCACAAACAGTGTAATTTCCTTTATATGAACGTTTGAACGTTTGCCCTCACTTTTGGTGGCGCAGTGGAAAGAGTGCTTTCCCGTTTCAATTGTCGAATCTTTGCCTCAACCAATATACTTTCTTGTTGTTCTTGTAATGTTCATGAAACATACTTTCACATTTGTGCATCACAAACAAAAAGAATACCTGGTTATTAAAATAATACATATCTTATTTTTCCTCGTCATTATTGACGGGCTTTATCTAATACGTTATAATTTGTAACTCTTTTTTTTTCTCTCGCTGCGAATTCGACTTTAAATAAATCAGTAAGTAATATCTTACACTCCTTTAAAATATAAATTTCACAATAATCTTTGACATTTCGTTTATATTTTTTTTACATTGTACGTTTTTAAGCCCATCCCCTAGAAAAACGTATAACCGAGGTTTCACTGTATGTGTACGTGTGTAATACAGATTTCTGTACTTTCATGGACAAAGTAACACAAAGGGATTTTCAGTGTGTTGAGAAATTTTCTTTGCGATTTCACACACCTACATTTTGCACTTGATTTGTTATTCACCGCAACACACTAACATAACAGAGGAATAAGTTTGGGGTGGGGGACCTTGAATATAGTTTACTCTTTTTTGCAGTCGCTTTGTTCAACAAGGCCAAAAATCTAATCGTCAAATATAGTTCAGAAAAGCCTGTCGCAGACGACTCAACCAAATGTATCAGAACACTTGCCCTGCGGTTTAATCAAATACCGGTACTGCCTCATTGACTAGATCCGCAAAGAATCGTTCTGGTTCAAAGCGAATTAGCGGTTTCTTCCGATGGGAGAAAATGAAGCTGTACCAAGTTTCACACGAGTGAAAGGAAATTACAAGCGCACGGTCAAGGTTTAGCGAAATAAGGAACAATCCGTCAGCAGCATTCGGTCGCGGTTAAATAAACTTCCGCGTGCCCATTGAACGAACCGCCTCACTTAGCATTCAGTTGCAACATTCCGCTTTGTTTTATTCATTTCTTTCTGAACCCGAACTTCTAGCGGCAGTTTTTCAACCTTCGCGTGATAAACATCGTCGCAGTTACGGTGTTGCTGCCTCCACTCATGAAAATAGTCCTTCTTGAACCGGAAAAGTCGTCGCACTTTGTGTTAACTGTTTATGGCGTTCGCATCTCCTCAAAGATTCAAAAAAGTGTCTGCTATACAAGCACGGAAGTGAAGAACAGAAGCGAAATAAAAGAGGTTCGTTATTAGATGATGTTCTGCTGTCATTAGGTCGTCGCGTGAACTGGTCTACGTCTTATTTTTCAGACTCCTGACCGTGGCCTTATAGTTTCGTGCCTGCTCAAAAGCAAGTAGGGTAAGAAAGAAGACGAATACGTTTGCAGGAATAACTGCGTACATGAGGCATAATTTATTTGAATACACAGAAGGACAATGTAACAAGAAGCAAGTAACATCACGCCAATAAAATGACCTATGTGCTCAGTACTCACAGTAGAGTTAGAACGTTTTTTTTTGTATAATACTAAACAGTCGATTGTTCTCTTCCTTTTGTGCCAACCAGGTGACTCTTTGCTTTGATTTGCATTAAGGTGGTTCCACCTAAAATCTGTGCCCTATGTTTCCAATGGTAAAACTTCTTTACATATTTTCTTCGCAATTAATGTATTCCCAAGAGCAAAAACTTGCACATCGATAAAACTAACTTAAAGTTATACCATGGGATACTTAATATGGTACTTCCTAAATCATAACCATAATTGAGCAATCCAACCAAGACCAGCTTACATAGATATGACCTGCCCATTTCACGCAATTCCATGATCGCCCTTGCGAATAAATTTGCCCCTAGGTGGCGCTGCATTTCGGCGTTTCTAAGAAGCTCGCATGTGGGTTAAACGTCAGTTTCTATCAATTTCAATTGGAATTTTTTCCACTGTTAGAACAACAAAATGCCATACTGTTCAGTGCCATTCTGTAAATCAAATAATAAAAAAAAATGTTAAGGACATTTAAATTTATTTTCACCAGTTCCCCTGCAATCATGACCAACTTAATTTCCCATTTTGATTGACAGAATGGCGCTGAACAGTATATTTTGTTGTGCTAACATAGGAAAAATTTAAATTCGGAAAAGTCATCTTTCAAAGCATGTGCACACAGGTGAAAAGCCTTATCATTGTGATGCATGTTCTAAGCAATTTGCTCGAAAAAGTAATATTTCACGGCATATGGCTATGCACGCAGGTGAAAAGCCTCATCATTGTGATGTGTACTCTAAGCAATTTGCTCAGAAAAGTCATCTTTCAAGGCATATGCTTGTTCGTTCAGGTACAAAGCGTTACCAAAGTGATGTATGTTCCAAGCAACGTCCGCGGAATGTGTCCTGAAGTCAGCGTTGACTTGAAGTTTTTGTTCTATTACTTTTCAAATAACTCACCCTACTTTCGAAAATTGAAATAGAACTGAGGAAAATAAAAAACTTATCCTGTGCATCACGACAAAGTTGTAAGCACAAGACCAGTAAAAACTTCCAGCTTTCCGCCGTAACTCGATTAGAAAACTGATCTCGTAGTAAATTTGAAACGTACCTGCCTTTGCCGAATGCACAAATACAGTCAAACCTCGATTTGAAGAACTTCAAGATACCAACAATCGCGTACGTAAGATCGCGGAATTCGCTAAATCGAGGAAACCTTTCGAATGAAACATTCAAATTAAGCTAGTGTTCTTTATAGAATAAGTAAGCAGCTATGTTCTCTTTCTTTCAGTGACTATGTTCTCTTTCATTTGTCAGCATTATTGTGTAATGATAACTTTTGAGGTAATAGAGTAAGGTATTTGGTGAATATGTGTGGTAGAGTGTTGAGAGTGATTTGGTATCAAGTAATGCTAGAATGTTGAGTATATTTAATTGTAAGGCAAATATTCCTGGGGAGTGTAGAACCATTTAGTAACGTAACTTTTATTAGTGAATTTTGGTCAGTGGTTGTGATCTATAAAATTAATGTGTTAATAAATCTGGTTTGAGGGGATTGTTCGAAGGTGATTAATCAAAACAATAGTACACATGTTCTTATAGCTTTCCAAACTGAGATGAGAGAGACATTTCATTTCAGCGACAGAACTTATCCACCATGTTAAATCAAGTGTTTGTGTTGCGCAATTCATTAAAATTCTGGTATTCATTTTTATAAGTGATGTGCCTAGTGCTATAGGCCAGATGTTCCATAATTTGTGAACTTCACATATGTGAAATCTCATGCTAATACAGCAGCGTGTTTAAAATATGTCAGTACTGAAGGCAAAATTGTTTGTTTCATTTGAAGCTCCTTCGCTGTATATCGTTTGATATTCTATGAGGCCCAGTGGCCAAAGTTTTTCCTTCTTTATGGTTAAGTTATTCAAATAAATGCAGGCCAATTGGCCTTTCAAAAACCCAAACCTTGTGCAGTGAAGAATTAGTTGACCCAGTTGAAATTCATCGCAAGGTCGCATGTTAATCCACCTTAGCTTGCCTAAGGCCGGAAACAACTTGGGAATTTTTGTGTTTATTTAATTAATGCATTTTGTCTTAGTCACTGATATGATCATCACAGCCTTCAAAGGTTATTACACGTGTACATTGTATACCATCTAATTTTCAGTGTTTACAAATTTGGTACACATGTAAACAATAATTACTTATTTTACAATTGCAGGTGTCTCAACTCGTCGAACATTCAAACAACGCAAACCTACAATAATAACTTTTGGGAATTTTCAACAACAGTGTTGCATTTTATTTATATTTTCATTTATCATGGCCTAAAGATAAGTGAATTTATCTTTGTTTCGAAATGCATCCACCCATCTCCCAAATTTTAATTTTCGCCCTAAATCCAACTTTTACCATAATTTTAACATGATTTGCATAACTTAAATATTAATTACCCAGGAATAACCAATCTCTTTTTCCCCGCCACAACACTTTCAGTGACTAACTTTTCTAGTGCTACCTGTGTTCATCAAAACCTTGTCCCTAAACGAGCTGTGTTGTTTAATTTGAGGTGTAGATTTAACACTGAGAAGAAAAAAAACGCGATTTGGCGAAGAATTCCATAGGTTCAGTAATGGGCACGTACCATGTGTGTCCCTGACTCCACAGAGTGCTATTGTTCTGTCTGTTGCTGAAAACAAGAATCACCAGAGTACTCGAGATTTTCTCCCACATACCGCCTTTTATTTTCCAGCTTCCCACCCACGCAAGAAAACGTTGTGCTCCTTAGGAACTTGTTGGTCATTTGCTTCCTCCTGTAAGAAGCTTACGCTTGATAGTCGGAGGAAAGGCGAACTGATTTATGATTCCGTCAAGCTGTGTCGCAGATGGTGTTTTTTAAAACGCTGGTTAACTGCATGCGTAAAGTTTTCCTGTTACGCTCTTTCTAGCTGACGTTTAACGTGAAAATGTTGGTTAACATAGATTGGTGGTTTAAAAAAAACAAAAAAATGTTCGCTAAATTGAGGAACCGTGTTCGTTAAATCGGGAAACGCCAAGCATTAATTTCAATGTGGTTCCGTCCGGCCCACAAAAAATGTACGTAAAATCGCGGAATTCGTTAAACCGCAGTCCGTTAAATAAGGGTTTGACTGTATTACAATTGATAAGTTGGTCTAGTTAGGTCCAATTGTTTATTTATTTGGTTTTACTGCCTCGGACATAGATCGACCGCTAGCTTCACTAACGTACAAGTACACAATACGATACGACGAAAAATACTGCCATCTGGCCAAAAATAAATGCTACAGGAGCGGCGCAGTTTCAGGAAGGGAGCCTCTATATTGACAGGTCATGTCTATATAAGCTGGTCTTAATTCCAACATTTGTTTATCTACTGATGTCATCAGTGCACAGGTCGCGCCATCTATTAACTGGTCTGAATATTACTCAAAGAAAAACGACTGATTTTTAATATAATTATGGTTATGTCTTAACAAATATTAAGTACCATCGATAAAACTAACTTAAAGTTAGTTTTATCGATGTGCAAATTTCCATCCTTGGGAATACATTAACTGCGAAGAAAATATGTAAAGAAGTTTTACCATTGGAAACATGAGGCAGAGATTTTAGGTGGAACTACCTTAAGAGCTTGTCTTCTCATGATTGCTGTTTCGGCTGATAAGAAAACAACATGAACTGATTTAAATAAAAGAAATAAATGCAAGAGAACAGGAGGATTTTGTAAAATTCACTCAGCGGCAAAATTCAGCTTATGAGAATTGTGAAGGAAATATTCTTCACCAATACACATTACAGAATTATGAAGGATTTAAATAGAATGCCATTGCCAAGATAAATATTCAACATAAAACACTGAGTCACAGAACTTGAAAAATTCATCGGCCTGCCGTGGAAATTAAGCCCCCCATCTCCGGATTTCCCGAAATAGGGAGTTCAGAGTTCGATTCCCTCTCCAGGGAGCTAATGTTTAAGCTTTCTGATGTACTGTTATATATTGAACAGTGAGCTAAGCAATGGTTATTCAATTTTCCGCCCAAATAACACCGAAGTTTTGATTTGGGTAAAAACTCGGAGAGTGGCGCAGTGGTCTATGCGATGGCTTCTGACCATTCGTCCGAGATGAGTCTGGGTTCGAGTACCGGTGAGGCATGGATGTCGTGTTTGTCTTACGGCAGTGGCTTTCTCCGTTCCCTAGAGCCAGTTGCCCTAAATTAGGGACGGGAGACTGCTTGTAGTACACTGAGTTGCTCACGGTGGTCGTTAAACCGCCAATAAAGGAAAAAACAACAACTCAGAAAATTTATAATGACTTTTAAAATCTATTATCGGGGACTAGAGCATAGGGGGAGCGTAGTTACAGATGCAGATAGTCTAGAAGGGCGTCTCTGCAGTCTTACATGAACCGCGTTCCTGACTGTAATAGCAAATGCGCACCGTTATTTGAAAAGTTATCGATATATCAACTACACTATCTACCAACAAGTAATTGGACACCTGTGATAGCAAAGGAAAACGAAGTTTACTCACCTTCAATAGTTGGTGGAGCCTCCACGAGCGCAGATTACAGCTGCGACCCTCCGGGGCATTCTCTCAATCAGGCGTTGTACGACGGCTAGCGGTATTTTCTTTCACTTGGCTTGGAGAAGACAGGTCAGTTCCTTCACCGATTTTGGACGGTGGGGGCACCCTTTAAGTCGACGCTCCAACTCGTCCCAGAGGTGCTCGATAGGGTTAAGGTCCGGGCTCTGCGTAGGCCAGTCCATTTGATTAACTCCATTGTCACCATACCAAGCTAGGGTGGACCTCGCAACATAGCATTGTCATCCTGAAAATAACATGGGTCCACCCCGTAAAACTGCCACAACGTAGGAAGTGCATGGTTATCTAAAATGGTGCAGTAGGTCTCGGCGTTGAGTCTACCAGGAATCGCGACCAAGGGTCCAGTGCCATACCAGGAGAAAACACCCCCATAGTATAATTCCACCGCCGCCGAACTTCACAGTTGGCACAATACATTCCGACAGGAGGCGTTCTCTAGGCAGACGCCAAACCCAGACCCTGTCATCCGAACAGTAGAGGGTGAACCTTGATTCGTCGCTCCAGAGAGCCTGTTTCTACTGTTCACCGGTCCACTGTCGACGTTTTTTGCACCACGTTAGCCGAGCAGCGCTATTGGACTTGGTGATCAAAGGCTTGTGGGCGGCAGCACGTCCATGATAACCGAGCAGATGGGCTTCCTTACGGATGCTATTCATCGAAAAAACACTCCCGGATGCCTGTCGAAAGTCCTCGCGGATGTGGCCCATCGATTTCGTGCGGTTCTTCCGAATTTCTCTGGCCAGCACCCGTCGGTCTCTAACTCCCAGTTTTGTGGGTCTGCCGGGTCAAGGCACATTCCGACAGTCACCTCTCATCTTCCACTTGCCAATCACGTAGGCCACTGTCGATTTTGGGTATTTCAACTCGCCGGATATGTCACGTATGGATCGGCCATTTCTGTGATACCCGACGATTACACCTTTCT
Organism: Macrothele yani; assembly: GCA_039090855.1. NCBI lineage: Eukaryota > Metazoa > Arthropoda > Arachnida > Araneae > Macrothelidae > Macrothele > Macrothele yani. The sequence continues at coordinate 34,450,342 of CM077029.1, forward strand.
CGAAATCAGAGAGCTCCAAACTGCGTGGCATCTTGCATGCGACTGGTTGCGTTGTTGTTTCCCACACGATATTTAACGGCGGCGGCCGTGACGTGTATCAGGACCGCAGATAGCGTCGATTTCAGGGGTGTCCAATTACTTGTTGGTAGATAGTGTACAACTGCCGTTCCATAAAAACTGAGAGTAAAATCATATCAAATGAAGAAATATAGGTACGGCAAAATATATGTTATTCTTTCTCAAAGTATCTTCCCTCTGATGTTATGCAACGGTAATATAGTTCAGTCCACTTTTCAAAGCATCTGGCGAACCCATTTTGTGGAAGTTTCTTTAGCGACCCCTGTACAGCTTGAATAACGTAGGCATTTGTGTTGAATATTGCGCCACGGAACTTCTCCTCCATTGTTGGAAACAACCAGAAATCGCACGGGTCGAGGTCAGGAATGTAGGCTGGCTGGGGCATGATTCTGATACTGCATTTCGTAAGAAACTGTTAAACACAAGCAGCCACATGTGGGTGGGTTGTTATCATGGTGTAGGGTCCACTTGCCCACCAGTTCCGGTCACTTAATCGATATGTGTCGTCGCAGACGCTTCAAGACTGAAATGCAATATTCAGCATTGACAGTAATTTGTGGAGAACGGCATGCTGGTAGACTACACCATTATGATCAAAGAAAATTATCATCATCACCTTCCCAGCTGATTTGGTTTGGCGGACTTTTTCGGAGGAGGCAAGCCTGTGTGTTTCCAGACACTCGTTGCCCGCTTCGTGAGGGGGTCGAAATAGTGAACCCATGTTTCATCGGTAGTTATTACTGTGTTTAGAAAGTTTGGATCCTTTACAATCATTTGTTTCCACTCATGACGCACCTGAACTCTGGCTAACAATTGTTCTCTCGTCAGGTGATGAGGTACCCATCTGAAACACACACGATGCAGCAGTAATTTGTCGCGTAGAATGCAGAATACCAACCTTTTTGAAATATTAGTTGAAGCCGCTATTTCTTCACACGTCATTCGCCGATCTACTTGAAGGGTTTCCCAAGCTTAACAATACGCTCCGTTACAACACTTTCAAGGCGACCAGGCGTATGAGGGAGTTCCGCTGACAAACGCCCTTTATTAAAATCACGGTGCCATCTAAAAATCGTTGACTTACCCAAACATTTATCTTTGTAAGCTTTTTCATTAAATCAAATGGTTCTGTAGCCGTTTTACCCAAACGGTAGCAAAATTTTATCGCAGAACGTATTTCACTTCTTAACTCTGAATCACTCACCTCCATAGCTGTATGGCGAAATGCAGACGTGCGTTAAACAGCTGCGCAATAACAAAACCAGAATCGTCTGCCACGGCTAATAAGTGTTGCCATCGATACTTGCTTAATTTAGTCGTCTGCGTAGTTAACTACCCCCTTCGCGCACTGTTGCCAACTAAAAAATACTCTCAGTTTGTATGGAATGGACTTTGTATTTAAAAGGAAATATATGTTTATAGGTTTTCGCAAGGGAAACATCTGAATGAAATATCCATATATACATCAAAGAGCCAAAACACTTGACTAGCCCGTCTTTATGCAAATAAAAGCAACTGCAGGTAAACGACAGAGCGTGTGAAAGTCATGTAATAGTATAAGCAACATCTGACACCGAGCTCTGTTAATCAGTGTTATTCTTGATCTTCAGATGGGAAAGGTAAAGAACTTAGAGAGTTTGACAAAAGCCAAATTAAAATGACCAGACGACTGGATCAGAGCGTTTCCGAGGTACCAAGGATTGTAGGGGGGTTCACGTTTACCCGTGGTTAGTACTTTGAAAAAGTGGTCCGAGGAGGAATAAAACCGCGAACCGCCGGCAAGGTGTGGACTTTCCATGGCTCATCTAAAGGTGAGCGAATGCTATGGTGCGAGCCAACAGATGAGACACTGTGGCGCATCTCGGTAGTAATTTGAACGCTGGTAATGGAAGTACTGTGTCACAACACACAGTACATCGAACCGTACAAAAATGGGGCTGAGTAGCCGGAGGCCGCTCCAAGTGCCTATGCTAACCTCATTTCACGTCGAAAGATAATACAATAGACACGCGAGGATAAAAACTGGACCTGGAATGATTGGAAGAACGACGTCTGGTTCGATGTATCTCATTTCCTGTGGCACCATGTGGACGGCCGGGTACGTGTGCATCGTTTATCTGGGGAAGTGTTGGCACCTGGATGCACCGTAGAACAAAAAGAAGCTGATGAAAGAAGTGTAATGTTTTGGGCAATGTCCTGCTGGGTAACCCCGTGTGCAGTCAGTCATGTGCAGGGAACTACCAAGGTAGCACAGCTTTACAATTTGACGTAGGCCCAACGCTGAACCACCGTCTTCTTTTCCTAAAAGACGGTTGCTCAGTGTTGGGCCCACGTTAGGTTGCATAGTTGTGCTACCTGGATATGATGTCTGCCACCTACCTAAACGTCATTGCAGACCAAGCACATCCTTTCATGGCAAAGGTAATCCACTCTAGTAGAGCCTTCTTTCACCTGCATAATGCGCCATACCGGACTGTTCGGGAATGGTTTGCGGAACATGATGAAGACTTTCAGATATTTCCATGGCTTCCAAATTTCCCAGACAACAATCCAATCGACCATCTGTGATTTCTGTTGGGACATCAAATATTGTTTGCGGCGGTTCTACCACGCAACTTACAAGAGTTGAAGGATCTGCTGGTAATGTGTTACTACCAGAAACTACAAGACACCTTTAGAAATCTTGTAACGTCCATGCCTCGCCCATTAAGACTTGTTTTGGCGGCACGTGAAGTACCAACACCATATTATGAAGGTGGTTATACTGTTTTGGCTGTTCGGTGTACCTGGTCAAACAAGTAATCATTCATATACCAAGTCTACGGCTCATGTCACTGTGAAGGCGACTTCAAGCTGCAGCAGCTTGCGAAATAACGATTTCACGAAAGTGCAGAACAGAAATGAAAAGTTTTAATTAGAATTGCATAACCGTGGAGTGTGTGCATTTTTGTTTTAGTTGCTTCTGGAATTGTTGCTTCTCCACGTATCTCATGCAATATTTGAATTTCATCCACCTGTCTCCCATGTGGTATTCTCCTTGGTTTTTCCTGTCCTTAGAATCCAATCTAGCAGTCCAGTTATCTATTGGTGGTCAGTTCTAGCAATGTGTGCAGCTCATTGCCATTTCAGAGCTTTCACTTTGATCATTTACTCTTCCACATTTCACCCATTCATGGCATCTGTGTTCCCTGATGGTGATGGCCATTACCAACAGGATAATGCACCATGCCACACACTGCCAGAATCGTCAAGGAGTTGTTCGAGGAACATGCTGGTGACTTTCTGTTAATGTCCTGGCCTCCAAATTAACCTGACACGAACCCAATCGAACATTTGTGGTCCGACTTGGAAAAACAGGTTCGTGCTAAATCACTGCCACCCCGAAATGTACGGGAACTGGAGGACCTGCTGTTGACATTATGGTACCAGATATTCTAGGATACCTATCTCTACTTTATCGAATCAATGCCTCTCCGAGTGGCCGCTGTTTTGCGTGGTAAACTTGGTCCTACAGCTTATTAGGTAGGTGGTCATAATGTAATGGATCATCGATGTAGACCCATTGTAAGTATGAATCAAATTCCTAAATTACAAATTTTGGTGATGAGTACATGTACAGAGATCTGGATACAGAATAATTAGGAAGACATTTGCACCTATGCAAACGACAACGAAATTGGAGGGTGGAGGAATTCAGAAGGAATGTACTGAAGTACCGTTGAATTAGAGACACCTGCTTAGTAAAGTTTTGGGCGACCTCTTGTCCTAATGACGGCGGCCACACGACGAGGCATGTACTCCAGGAGCTTACGAAAATGCTCTGCAGTTGTTGCCAGCCACACTGGAGTAACATTGAATTAGAAATACCTGATTAGTAACATGTTGGGCCACCTCTTCTTCTAACTGCAGCCGCAAGACAGGGCATGGTCTCCAGGAGCTTACGAAAATGTTATGCAGTTATTACCAGCCACACTGAAGTACCATTGAATTAGAGATATCTGCTTAGTAACGTGTTGGGCCACCTCTTGTCCTAATGACTGCAGCCACACGACGAGGCATGGACTCCAGAAGCTTACGAAAATGTTCTGCAGTTATTGCCAGCCACACTGAAGTACCATTGAATTAGAGATATCTTTTTAGTAACGCGTTGGGCCACCTCTTGTCCTAATGACTGCTGCCACACGACAAGGCATGGACTCCAGGAGCTTAGGAAAATGTTCTGCAGTTATTGCCAGCCACACTGAAGTACCATTGAACTAGAGATATCTGCTTATTAACGTGTTGGGCCACCTCTTGTCCTAATGACTGCAGCCACACGACGAAGCATGGACTCCAGGAGCTTAGGCAATGTTCTGCAGTTATTGCCAGCCACACAGAAGTACCATTGAATTAGAGATACCTGTTTAGTAACGTGTTGAGCCACCTCTTGTCCTAATGACTGCAGCCACACGACGAGGCACTGAATCCAGCAGCTTACGAAAATGTTCTGCAGTTATTGCCAGCCACACTAGAGTACCATTGGATTAGAGATATCTACTTAGTAACGTGTTGGACCACCTCTTGTTCTAATGACCGCGGCCACACGACGATGCATTGATTCCATGAGCTTACGAAAATGTTCTGCAGGTATCACCAATATCCCAAAGACGGTCGATGCGATTTAAACCAGGGTATATCTAGGTGCTTAGTGAAGTATTTCAAATTCACTACAATGCTCTTATAACCATGCATGAGCCAAGTGGGGCCTGTCGAATGGGCAATCATCGTGCTGAAATAATCCATTAGGACTGGGATATATGCTGGATATGAATGGGTGTAAATGGTAGGGTAGGATGTCCACGTACGTGGGTGGACTCAAAGTCTACTGTACACGTACCAAATGTCTGAAAGCATTCCAACTGAAGAGTCTCCAGACCATCACTCAGCCACTACCAACCTGTACTGTTGGAATGTCACATGAAAGGTCCGTGGATTCACGATTTTGACACCAGAGATGAAAACGGGTCAACGGGTCTCCGGGTCGACAATTTCTTGCGGGTCAAACGGGTCGGGTCAAGGTGTTCCTGACAGGATTTTGACCCGGTTTTATTGCTGTTTTATTTTTGAACAAAAAAAATATTTCAAATAACCCTTCTTCAGAGGTCTTTGAAATAATACATCAGAGCTACAGAATATGATCCAGGAATTTATCGAGAAGGGTAAAGAAATAATTAAAAATTAGCTTTCAGAAGACAAAACTGAAGTACAATGCTTTTACAAGGAATGAAGATTTATCAATTGATGGGGAAAGCTGGAGATAACCAATTCCTACATTTACCTTGGGCAGCAGATATCAAGCAAAGGTCACATTGATGAAGAATTTAATTAACGTATAAAACTTGGTTAAAGAGCTTTTGGTGGAAAGAGTAAAATTTTTAAGAGCAATATGCCATTATGTCCTAAAAGAAAAGTTATTAATCAATGCAGCCTTCCAGTGATTACGTACGCAGAAGAGACATGTCCCTCAGTGGCGGCTTTTGAGGTAAAGTAGGTGAAGTGCCCCTTCACCTATTTTACTCAAAATAAAATTTTATTCAGTATTCTTTTTAAATATATTCTTTTTTGCCTTTATTCATTTCCGAAATACTCAAACTTTTGATTAGTTATTAATTCACATGGCACGCTCAATACGGAAAACAAATCTTTATACGCAAAACAGTGCAAGTGAAGAGCGGAAATGAGAATGCTTGGAAGTCTGCAGTTTTCGGCCGAGTTGTCATGGTAACCGTGACGTCACGCTCCCCAATCTGCTTGCTCAAGTGAAGTGTTTCAGCTTAAGGCGCCGTACCTCTGTATCTCTCAGTTTTTGAGCGTCGTAAAGTCGTGAGAGATCATGGTGGAGCGGGCGGACTACCAGGGTACCTTGCAATCAACTAGGGCTTTTTCCTTGTGGTGCTCTGGTACATTATTTTCCGAAAAAAATTTGTTCTTTCGGGCTTTGTGATTATTTGCTGAAAGCTTTAGCGGATATTTTAGGTTTGTGTGCAATTTAACTGAGAGTGATAGTTTTTAGTATGCATCCTGTGGACGACATTGTTTGTAATTTATTGCAAACTACATTTAATCGGTGGAAAGATGAAGATAAAAGAGACATTTTGCTTCAAGTACGACCGACGGTTTCACTGACAATTGTTGCCAAGAAAGAAATCAAGAAGAGCGATAAATCTAACAATATTAATTTTAAAAATTGTTGGTTTACTGAATATAAATGGATTTGCAGCACTTCTGTGTTAATTATTATTTTTGGCTCTGCTTACTTTTTTGTAATAAACATTCGGCGTGGAATAAAGACGGATTCTCAGATTTATTAAGCGTAAAACGGTCAGTTCATAAACATCGTGATTCTAGCGAACACCTGAAACGCGGATTAATGTTAAGGAATTTTGAAAAAATTCAAAACACCATTGCCGATGCCCTGAGGAAGAATGCTAGGCTTTTGAAAACGCATTTTAACGAAAACGTTCCTTTAAATAGACTTTTCCTGCAGACAGTGATTGATGCAATATTAGTCTATATTATATTTGAGCAAACAAAAACTAGCATTCCATGGCCATGACGAAAGCATGGGCTCGATAAATCGTGGAAAATTCATTGAAATACTTTCATTGTTGATATGAAGAAGTTCTTTAAAAATTGAAAATCCATACAAAAGGATAAAAAACTGTTCAAAATGAATTAATTGAATGTATTTCTGAATATATAAACGATCACGTCAAGAATTAAATAATTTTTGATTGTTGATTCGGAAGATGTATTGGTTGAGGGAGTTTTGGGTTTCCATGATGTGAGTGAAGATAGAACGTCGGGAGCTTTATGCAAAATGCTAGACAAAATTTTGGAACAGTCTGATTACCAACACAAATAAATAGGACAATGTTACGATGGGGCAAGTATAATGTTTGGGCACTTAAATGGGCTGCAGAAAAAAAGTCAAGGATAAAGCTTCTCAAGCTGTTTTTGTTCATTGCTTAGTTCATCGTTTGAATTTTGCATTACACCAGAGTATTTCTAAAATTTCTAAGTGTCGAATACTTTTTGCAAGCCTCAGTAGAATTGCTTCGTTTGTTCACCATTCTGCGAAGCGGTCTTATACACTTATATCAACAACCGTAAGACGCAGACCAACCCTAACAGAAACTCGATGGTCCTCCACTTCGAAATTAGTAAATGTAGTTGTTGAAGATTGGGATAAATTGAAGGAAGTGTTCAGATTTCTGACGTATAGCGAACAATCAGACAAAAAATCAATTCATCTTGCCAAGAGGTTTATGAATGATGTGAACACTTTCGAATTTATATTTTTGGCTCCACTGATCTATTATTCGAACTTTAGAAGAAAAAATAACTGAACACAAACTACTGTGTAACTCAAATTAAAAATAAAAAAAAAACCTCGTGAAATTTCGAGCCATAAAAGGAACGATGAAATATTTGAAACACACTTTGGAAAAGCTAGCAAAATCACAGAAATAAGCACGGGAATGTGCTGCTCTTACACAGGAAACAATTTTACAAAATTATAAACAATTGTATTTTGAAATTTTGGACCACATTCTTATGGAAATGGATATAAGATTTCAAGACTGTAAGACACTTCAATTTGTCTGACTTGCTGACACAACCAAATTCGAATAATTTAATGCATTCTTTCCCTCTAGCGCACTTGAAAATCTACATTTTTACGGTAACATATTTACTAAATACCAGCGCCTTAAAAATGAACTGAAGCTTGTATATGCCGATGAAAAATTAAGGAATATATTGACTCAAGAACTCCTTCGAGTGTTTCACGGAGACAAAGACAATTCTTCAGAAGATTATAAATTGGTTTTCCTCCTTTTAACAATTCCATCTACAAGTGTACCAGTCGAAAGAAGTTTTCTTAAAAGAATCCAAACTTGCTCAAGAAACACTAGTTCCCAAGATAGACTTGCTTCTTTGGCAAATATTTCTATTCAGGAAGACATTTTGATGCTCACGAAGAAACAACCATCTTATGACGACATAATCGAAAAATTTCCAGTTTTAAAAAGAAGAAAAATTGATTTAATAAACAAAAAATAGGTAAGTCCTTATTAAGAGATTTTCATTGTAGACAGTCGATATCCTTTCATATTGCTCTTGTGCCTCTTCACCTATTTTTCCAACTACGAGCCGCCACTAGTGTCCCTTAACTAAAATAGACATACAAGTTAGTAAAGCCGCCACTGGTATCCCTTAACTAAAATAGACATACAAGTTAGTAAAGCCGCCACTGGTGTCCCTTAACTAAAATAGACATACAAGTTAGTAAAGCCGCCACTGGTGTCCCTTAACTAAAATAGACATACAACAAGTTAGTAAAGCCGCCACTGGTGTCTTTTAACTAAAATAGACATACAACAAGTTAGTAAAGCCGCCACTGGTGTCCCTTAACGAAAATAGACATACAACAAGTTAGTAAAGCCGCCACTGGTGTCCCTTAACGAAAATAGACATACAACAAGTTAGTAAAATCATGCAATGCATTGATTATGATACACTTTCCAACATACCAGGAATCATTACTCAAGTTATGTGGATAATGTCTGGGGAATAAATCTCGCTCCTGTGTCCTGACCTTTGACCCCATTTCGACGATATTCAATAGAATCAGTTCAGTTTACCACCAGAACAACATGATAAAGTTTTGTCACAATCGAAGCATTTTTACGTAAGTTATGACGCATAAGGGCGATGGAATGGATTCCGCTCCTATGTCCTGACCTTTGACCCCATTTTGCCCATTTTCAAAAGGGTTCGTCCCCAGGTGGTCCCCTACCACATACTAAAATTTCATCGAAATCGAACCATTTTACCGAGTAATCGTGCTGACGTACGGACAGACAGACAGACGGACAGACAAAGCTGGAGCATATACGCTTCTTCAACCTACGGTTGGAAAACATAAAAAATTGCAGACAACTGAAAGCAGCATGGAGAGACGCATGCGTGGTGTAACGAAGAAAGATAAAAACAGGGACTTATGGATAAGGAAAATAACAGGAGTGGAAGACATCACGATCAGAGTAAAATCCCTGAAATGGTAATGGGCTAGACACAGAGCCCATTTAAGAGAGGGGGGGGGATAGGGGAGCTGCAGCCCCATTTTCAAAGGGTCTCAGAATTACGCAGTTTGCTTGAAGAATTGACAGAGTTCTACAGCTTTTTCTTTTTCGCAGATAGCACAGAATTAAGATATTATATGAAACTGCCTTGTGAAAAAGTTTTCTATTTCTTTCCTCTTTTTCAGGTATATAAGTATAGTCGCCCTCAAATCTTTCAGAAAGCATTACAGATGTTTTTTTGTACACATCTGTAACTGGGGGAATTTCCATATGTTAAGAATTCTTTGCAATCATGATATTTGGTTCATATTATTTCGTCCACCACTTTGATATAATTTCAACAAGTTGAACCCTGGGGGAGGGGGGTAAAGGAGAACTGAACGGCTATCCATTTTTAAACCATGCATTTTTTAATTTTATTACTACCACTGATTGAATCATGGGATACACGCTTCGATACAGAGGGGATATTTGTATGGCTTCTTCTTCATATTTTGGGAATGATCAGATCATATGTAGAGGATTTTAGGAAGGGAGTGTCTGACCCCAGGTCTTAAACAACCCTTAGAAATAGGAAGCTAGGAGATTTGGGCTAGAGTGCCTGATAGGAAAATGACATGGAAGCGAGGTAGGAAGGGGTAGGAAGACGTCCCTATTTATTACCGGGGGCCAGTTCCCGGGGCCCGACGGCTTAACGGGCCCATCCGACGCACGGCGGATATTTAGCGGTTCGAGCGTTCGTACCTACCTGGGGTCGAACCTGTGGTTTATCCGTGGTAGTCACGAACGTTGACTACTAGGCCACCCGCTGCCCTATTTTGGGAATGTTCCCTCCTGGGTATTTTTTTTTCATATACCCATAGTTAAATCCTAGATGTACGACTAAAACTGGGGCCCCAAATACTGTCCAGCCCCCGGGCCCTCTACGTCCTGTGCTCTGGGTAGACATATTGTCAGGAGAACGAACCACCGATTAACAACCGAAATTTTAGACTGGATTCCAAGAGACAAGAAAAGACCTTGAAGAAGACCACGTGGGAGATGGGTGGATGGAGAAGACTGGCCCAAGACAGTCTGTTGTGGAAGAAACTTGGGGAGACCTTCATCCAGCAGTGGATTGATATAATGATTGGCAATGATGATGATGATATATTCGATTTTATAGTTCAAAGCAGTTTTGTTCGAGTCCAAAATTGATGACCCTTTTTCAACTCTGGTTGACACCAGATCCGCACTCTCCCATCAGCCCGATGCAGTTTAAATCTGGATTCATCACTCCAGGCTATCCGCTTCCAGTCCTCTGCAGTCCTCTGCGGTCTTGTGTCAGTGTGATTTTACCCATATAAGGCGTTGAGCCCGGTGTCGTGCCGTTAACAGTGGTACCCTTGTGGGTCTGCGGCTCCCGGACCCTAGATGTTTAAAGTGAACGTTGCACTGTCCTTGCACTGTCATGGAGATTTGATCCACTCTTCAAATCAGTGGTCATTTGAGATATTGTTTCCCGCATATCAGTTCGAACAATGCGGCGCCCAAACCACGAGCTGTCAAGGTTGCTACACCTCAGGAGTTCATTCTGAAGCTTGTTCTTTTGTCAGAATGTTCTTATTCCCGAAACACCATGGACCCTGCAGCACGGGAACTTCTCAGATGGACTGACCCATCCCGAGATTACCGACAATCTGCCTCTGTCAAAAGCAACCAAAGTGGGTGCCTTACCCATCACGCTTGTAATGGATCACTATTGAGAAAGCTGTGGGCAACAGCTGTAGTTTCGGCCAGGCATGCGCGACAATGCGGGAGTAGTAGCACAGCATTTGAATAACTTCTCCTATCTCTAATTCAATGGCACTTCAGTGTATACGATTTGAATTCGTCTCGTCTGCTGACACGTGATGTGACGTACTACAGAGGTAAAACACGTGTCAAGACGACAAATCTGCAGCGATACATTCCGTCCGTGTAGCTTAGTTGGGGGAACAACTTACTCCGGAGTGAGGGGACGCGGTTCGATCTCTGTCATGGACAAATTTGTGTTTTCTTTTTTTTTTTTTTTTGAGGTTTAACGACCACCGTGAGCAACTCAATGGGCTATAAGCAGTCGCCCGTCCCTAATTTAGGGTCACTGGTTCCAGGGAAGGGAGAGAACCAGTGCCGTAAGACATACACAACATCCATGCCTCACCGGGATTCGAACCCGGACCCCGTTCGGACGAATGATCAGAGGCCATCGCTTAAACCACTGCGCCACCGGGGCGGCAATTTGTGTTTTCACAGTGAGATAAAATATCTTACGTGCATTGAATGGCTAACGAATAAATAAAGAATATCTAGATATACACTATATTGACAAAAGTCACCGAACACTCCTTCAAAAGCAAATGAATAGATCCGCTGAGTTTTTAAAATGCGCGGTACAGCTGCAAACAGTATAAAAACAAGCCTGCAGCTGACCGCGATCATATCGCACTGTGAGGTACAGTGAAAATGTCGCGGCGGGAGAGAACTGACTTTGAGAAAGGAAAGATTGTTGGGTGTTATATCAGTGGGTTGTCCATGAGAGAAACCGAGAGGCGTTTAAACATACCCAAGTCAACTGTTTTGGATGTACTGAATTAGTGGAAGACACATGGCGTGCTTGAAGCAGCAAAACGTACCGGCAGACCAAAGAAAATCAGTGATATAGGACGTCGAAGAATCAAGGGATTTGTTACAGCTAATCGACGGAGTACTGCGCAAGACCTCAGTGTACAGGTGAGTAAAAATGCTGGAACTTCGGTATGTATACGTACCATTCGCAGAGTACTTCATTCCATGTGTTACTTATCCTTCTTTTATCGTGCATTACTTTTTAAAAACAAGAAAAATTGAATTGATACAGCACGAACGATGAATAACTATAAAGAAATTCCATTTCGAGGTGAATAAGTAGGAGCAGCTGTGCCAATGATTCGCTGCCATGCGGTGACAAGGCTTGTTGATGTCATGTGCCAGGAAAGAGAGAAATGCCATATTTTTTTTTCTTTTTCGGAAAAACGTAAAATTTTAAAGAACATTACCAAAAGAAAAAAAGAAAAGGTAGAAAGTAGAAAGAAAGAGTAAAAGAGGTGGAAGCGTAGTTGTGTTGAAGGGTAAAACCCTGCTCGTCATTTTTCATCTCTACTCGAAATGCTACTCGTCGTTTATCATGGTCAATAGAACATTTATCGTGGACCGTAGATCAATGGAAACAGGTCCAATGGACTGATGAATCCAGATACACGATCCATCAGTCTGATGGCCGTGTGTAGGTATGGCGGCAGCCGAGGGAATGCTATTTACCACAGCGTACTGTTCGTACGGTTAAATTTGGAGCTGGCAGTGTACTCGTGTGGGGGTGTTTTTCGTGGTATGGTCCTGGCCCATTGGTTATCGTGGACAAACCTGTTAACCAGCATGTCTACTTCGATATTCTGGACAATTATGCACTACCAACTCTGTGGCAATATTATGGAACCGAGCCTTGTTGGTACCAGCAGGATAATGCACCGAGCCATAAAGCAAGAACTGTTACGGCGTGGTTTGACGATAATTCCGTATCATGTGTGGAGTGGCCAGCCTTGATCTTAATCCCACAGAGCACCTGTGGGATGAATTTGAGCGCCGTATAAGAAGTTTGGAACCATGGCCTACTACTAAGTAACAGTTAGCCGCATCATTATGTACTGAATGGAAGCGCATACCTATCGCTGTGTTCCAAAACCTTGTCGAAAGCATTTCTCGAAGAGTCAGTGCATGCATTAAGGCCAAAGATGGACCGACACCGTACTAATGTATGTCAATAAATGATATGTTGTGTTTCTGTTCTAGGTGTCCCGTGACTTTTGTCAATATAATGTATGTGTTCGATATGAAAATTAAGGGAGAACGATGTAGAGGTTGTGTTTAATCAGACCAAGAAAGATTGGGAATTCATGGCTCGAGAAAAAAGTTAACGAGAAACAGCATGGGGTATGCTTGCTGCGAAGAGCATTAGAGACTCAAAAAGGTGAAGAAGAAATTGCTGTAATGAAATAATTGTCACAGCTGTATATAATTGCAAAGAAATGAAATTTTACTGAAAATTGCTATCAGGTTACAGATACTTCCTGGAGTTAAGAAATCATTTCATGATGCTTACATGCTTGAATAAGAAAAATATAAGTGACAAGGAATTGGGAAATACATGAAAAGCAATTGAATTCAGTACTTAATTCAGATCTCATAAAGTAATCAGTAAATTTTATAAGCACAGTTCATTCTTTGATCTATGCATTGCGCAATATTTTTAATGAGCTTACTGTTGGTGAAGGAAAAAACCATAATGAGGTCCCTCGAGAATAGATTGTCTGTTTTGAAGCGTTTCATTGCGCAAGGTTTCGTGAATAATTCGCCAAGTTGAAAATTGCAGTCTGCTTGAGAAGGTGACATTGAAAGAGGGCTGTTGCAAAACTAAATTTCAGGATGCGTCTCTTGTTTTTTGTCTCTACATTTTTGCTATATTACATTGAATGTCTCGGGTTAGTCTACTCCGGCTTTTGAATTCCAGTTTCTCTTACAAAGGGTGAGAAGAGATGGAATTTTTCAGAAATTAATGTACAGGCGGGTTACCTAAAATATGGATAGCAGCTCAGTATCACTATACTGGCCTTTAAAGGTATACAAATATTCTCACAGTTCCATTAATATCGCTCAGCAAGGTCAACACGTGGCAAGAAGATTGGTTTAATAACATTTCGCATTTCCCAGAACGCTTTACAATAAAGATATGTTGCTTAATCACCTGTGTTCGCTAATCAGTTTCTTTTCTGAAAGCAATGTAGTAAGCCCATCCAAAAATAATTTTTTCGCTTCGTTTTTATGTGTGCAAACCCTCCCCAGGCTATTATTATTATTATTATTTTATTGGAGGTTTAACGACCACCGTGAGCAACTCAATGGGCTATAAGCAGTCGCCCGTCCCTAATTTAGGGTCACTGGTTCCAGGGAAGGGAGAGAGCCAGTACCGTAAGACAAACACAACATCCATGCCTAACCGGGATTCGAACCCGGACCCCTTACGGACGAATGATCAGAGGCCAGCGCCTTAGACAACTGCGCCACCGGGGCGGCCCTCCCCAGGTTATTTTTTGGTTTTCTTTTTATATGTGATTCCATTTCTGGACATAAAAAATAAATAAATTTACAACCCAGGATATTTTGAGTTTTAGTAAACCTGATTTACAAAAACGTGATTTTAGTTCTCGATATTAATCAACGCAAAACGAAATAGTGAACAACGGCGTTTTCTTCACAAAATTCAATAAGTCGGTTAGTGGAAGTACTATTGTCTGAAGATTCAACAACGGTGTTTAACCAAGTATGCTCAAACACCTCTGCAATGGAAATACGGGAACATGTGCTCTGCAAATCTCAATAGCTGTGACAAAATACAACCTCAGACTTACATTTTTTTTTTTTTTGATTGGAGGTTTAATGACCACCGTGAGCAACTCAATAAGCTATAAACAGTCGCCCGCCCCTAATTTGGGGCCACTGGTTAAAGGGAAGAGAGAGAGCCAGCGCCGTAAGTCAAACACAACATCCATGTCTCACCGGGATTCGAACTCAGACCCATCTCGGACGAATGATCAGAAGCCATCGCTTAGACCACTGTGCCACCGGGGCGGAGCATCCGAATCGGACCTCCGCTGATTGGCAAAGGATTGCCTTCTCCGATGAGTTACGTTTTCTGCTTCATCGAACGGATGGACGTTGGCGTATAAGGAGAGAAACATCGGAGAACAAACTCTTCAATCATTGTTGGAAGAACACAAACAGCTGGGGCCAGCGTTATGGTTTGGGGAATGTTTCCGGGGCATTCTCTCGGTCCACTCATACCTGTAGAAGGCGTTATGCACCGAATTCGTTATGAATCCATCTTTAAAGACCACGTACACCCATACATGCTGATTGTCTTCCCTGGGGCGGATGGGATCTTCCAGCACGAGAATGCGACGTGTCACACAGCTAGAAATGTCCTAGAGTGGTTGGAAGAGCACGATAACGACTTCAAAGGTCTTCCCTGGTCTCCCTATTTCTCCAGACTTAAACTCAATTGCGCATCTGTGGGGCCACCTCGATCGTATTGTTCGCTCTATGGATTCCCCACCACGCACCCTCCAGCAGCTGCACTACAGTCAGCATGGCTCCACATACCTATGAACACCTTCCAGTACCTTTTTGAGTCACTCCCAGCCTGTCTAACAGCTATCCGCCCTGCACACGGCAGTTACTCGGGATATTACCTGGTGGTCACAATAATGTGACTCGACAATGTAATTTTAAATTTTTCTTAAGGTACCAGTCTGTCACTAGATGCAAGGCGGTAGCTAGCAGGGGGATAGAGGAGGCTCATGCCCTCGCAAGACAAGCAAGCCCCCCTCCCCACTTGAAAAATGCACACTGTTTTAAATTCTTTGAACTTTTATTTTTTATTTTCGGTGGCTTGTGAAATGTTTTTTTTATTTTCCTTTAAGCATAAATTCTTATCCTTCTTTTATCGTGCATTACTTTTTAAAAACAAGAAAAATTGAATTGATACAGCACGAACGATGAATAACTATAAAGAAATTCCATTTCGAGGTGAATAAGTAGGAGCAGCTGTACCAATGATTCGCTGCCATGCGGTGACAAGGCTTGTTGATGTCATGCGCCAGGAAACAGAGAAATGCCATATTTTTTTCTTTTTCGGAAAAACGTAAAATTTTAAAGAACATTACCAAAAGAAAAAGAAAAGGTAGAAAGTAGAAAGGAAGAGTAAAGGAGGTGGAAGCGTAGTTGTGTTGAAGAGTATAACCCTGCTCGTCATTTGGTAAGTGTCTATGAGGGGCTAAGCTGCTGCTTAAAAACTTCCAGATCGTTCAACAGAATAGTGTTGTCGTGGAGACCTTTTTACCAAATGTATCACTTTACGCGTTGAAAAATCATGCTAAAGGGAAATCCTTGCGCATGTACAAGAGAGAGAAAGAGCTTTCAACATCTTCTCGTTCATTGTTTCTTGTCCAGTACGAGAGGTTTTACGACGCTTGTGTTGGCGAAGAGGCTTTCTTGGAGGGATTTCGGTTCTCTTAGTTATAACGAAGTAAATTTCTCCGTCATTTTTATCCGCGCCAGGATTCGAACCCGGGTCCACTCATTCCGGAATAAGTTGCTCTACCAATTAAGCTACGCGGACATTTTATTCTGATTGCTATCTGCCTTTATGTCGTGTGTGTCCTTCTGGCAGGTACGTCACATCTCCTCGTACGTTACATCATCTCCCCCTTATTTTTTTTTTTTTTTTCGAAGTGCTGCTCTTATTTTTCCTATCTCGCGGTGTGGAAATAACATCACACCATTGCGAGAGGTCGGGTCATCCGGATAGTTCGGGCGCCATTATAACGAAGTAAATTTCTCCGTCATTTTTATCCGCGCCAGGATTCGAACCCGGGTCCACTCATTCCGGAATAAGTTGCTCTACCAATTAAGCTACGCGGACATTTTATTCTGATTGCTATCTGCCTGTATGTCGTGTGTGTCCTTCTGGCAGGTACGTCACATCTCCTCGTACGTTACATCATCTACCCCTTATTTTTTTTTTTTTTTTTTTCGAAGTGCTGCTCTTATTTTTCCTATCTCGCGGTGTGGAAATAACATCACACCATTGCGAGAGGTCGGGTCATCCGGATAGTTCGGGCGCCATTATAACGAAGTAAATTTCTCCGTCATTTTTATCCGCGCCAGGATTCGAACCCGGGTCCACTCATTCCGGAATAAGTTGCTCTACCAATTAAGCTACGCGGACATTTTATTCTGATTGCTATCTGCCTTTATGTCGTGTGCGTCCTTCTGGCAGGTACGTCACATCTCCTGGTACGTTACATAGTTTTTGAGAAGGAAACGGTGCTTGGCTATCGATCAGGGTAAGAAGTATCTATCACATAACACCAACGAAGGCGAATATGCGTTATACATAGGGAAAAAAGTGGAACCAAAGAAAAGGAGTAGAAACAGTTGAAATATGGCAATCTCGATGCAAATGCATGGAACCATGGAATAGACCAGAACAGTAAAATAAAGGCACGTTAGTTGTGTCGTTGGGAGTTATTTTGCCTCCAGCGATAAGAAATATGCAGTTCAACCACCATCAATCAAATTCAAAGAACGTGATTTATTTTTTGCAGGTCTCTTTTAAAAAAGATTGCGCTTATGTTACCAGTTTGTACGTCCATCCGCCTGCGTACACCATATCTCTGCAACTATTAGTCCGATTTGAAAAATTCTTTTTGCAATGGGAAGCTTGAAATGTGAGATTCTTGCATTCCGTTTTTTATTTTACGATACACAATTTGCCGTTGGAGGGCACAAATGCAGACAATATCGAATTCAAAGTACATTTGATTCCATATATTTGCTTCTGAATATCCAATTGAAAAAAACATTTTACCTTTCGATTCCATTTATATCGAAGACTATTTTAGGTGCAATTTCTTTTTCAAGTAATGCACACATCTTTTCTAGGGGCGTAAAGGTAAATTGCGTTTCACCCGATATTTCTGCTTCTAAAGCTCCGATTTGAAAAAATCTTCCTGCGTCGGAAACAACTCCTGATGGAAAACTCCTCATGCATTTTCAGCAAAATGTAAGCTTCCGAAAACTCGATTGAAAAAACTTTTTCGTGAACCGATTCCTTCCGCCTCCGAAAACTTTTGACAATACCTCCTGCTTAAAATAACACATAGTTTTCCCGCTAGGGGGCGTTAACGTAAATTGCGTTCTCCCCGATATCTTTGCCTCTAAAATTCTGATTTAAAAAAATTCTTCCTGCATCGTATACAGCTCCTCATGGGAAAGGTTCTGCGTATAATTTCTAATTTTATTTTTTTTATTAGAGGTTTAACGACCACCGTGAGCAACTTAATCGGCTTTAAGCAGTCGCTCATCCCTAATTTAGGGTCACTGGTTCCAGGGAAGGAAGAGAACCAGTGCCATAAGACAAACACAACATCCATGCCTCACCAGGATTCGAACCCGGACTCTTTTCGGACGAATGATCAGAAGCCATCGCTTAGACCACTGCGTCACCGGGACGGCCTCTAATTTTTGATAAAGATTGGTTTGTTTGTCCACCAGGGGGTGTAAGTCCCTATTTTTTTTTTAATTGGAGATTTAACGATCACCGTGAGGAACTCAATGGGTTATAAGCAGCCGCCCGTCCCTAATTTAGGGTGACTAGTTCCAGGGAAGGGAAAGAGCCAGTGCCGTAAGAAAAACACAACATCCATGCCTCACCAGGATTCGAACCCAGACACCTTTTGGACGAATGATCAAAGGCCATCGCTTTGACCATTGAGCCACCGGGGCGGCGTCTTTATTTCTGCTTCTGTTTAATTTCCAGCGAAATCTGAGCTTCTGAAAACTCGATTGAAAAAATTCTTTCGTGGACCGATACCGCTCACCTCGGGAAACCCGAGAATATCTTCTCCCCAAAAATCGCGCATAGTTTTTCTGCCAGGGGGCGTATTTTTGTCAATATCTCTGTTTGTAAGAGTCCAATTTAAAAAAAAATATCTTTCCTTGTTGGAGAGCGTATCTGTTGCAAAATGTTTTTGGTAAAATTTCAAATTTTTCTTAACGCACAAGTTTGTCATTAGAGGGCGTAAGTTTACGTTTCCAACAATATCTGCGGGACTAAAATCCTCATATAAAATATTCTTTTTCTGTCAGATACTACTAACTATGAAAACTCTTTGTGCGTATTTTCTTCCCACAATAATGTACAATTTCGCAGATAGTGAGGCGCAAATATTTAATTTGTTTTTCGTATTATCTCTGCTTCTAAATGTGCGATTTATATAATTCGTTCAACACCGGTTGCGATTTACCATGTGGAAAATCTTAGGTGAGTATTTGACAAGTTTTATAGTTCACAGTTCTGTAGCGAGGTGGTGATTTTGTACTTCTGTTTGCATTGTACCTCTGCTCCTAAAAATCTTATTGAGAAATTACTTTTTAACTGTATGCCATTCATGAGAATAAAGATATGAAACATTTTCCTCTTTAAATAATGAACAGATTTCCCATAGAGGGCGTAAAGGTCAATACCTTTTTTCGCTATCTCTGCTTCCGGAAGACGTATTTGAAAAGTTGATTTTTCTTAGCATAGAGTTTTCCACTATCAATAGTTTTGGCCTATTTTCAACTTTCCTATTATGGAAAATTCTTTCACTGGAAGGCGTAAAGTTAAAGCATGTTTCGTTCTGTATGTCTTCTTTTAATTGTTCGATTTGAAAATCTTATTGTCTCCGATATTCTTCTTTCATTAGAAACTTTCTGGCGCCATTTTTTAATTTCCGTAACATACTTTTTATCAGCTGGTGGAAGTAAGTAGCTGTTTCTATTTCTAGATGTTTTATCGATTGTAAAAATCCGGTTGATAAAACTCGTTGCATTGACTTCGAATTACTTTGTTAAATTTATTTCGCGTCAGAAAAGACTCAAAAGGCCGCCCCGGTGACGCAGTGGTCTAAGGCGCTGGCCTCTGATCATTCGTTCGTAAGGGGTCCGGGTTCGAATCCCGGTCAGGCATGGATGTTGTGTTTGTCTTACGGCACTGGCTCTCCCCCTCCCTGGAACCAGTGGTCCTAAATTAGGGACGGGCGACTGCTTATAGCCCATTGAGTTGCTCACGGTGGTCGTTAAACCTCCAATCAAAAAAAAAAAAAAAAAGATTCAAAAGACGTGCTCATTACAACCGAAAATTTGGTATCATCTTTTTTTTTTTTTTTTTTTGTTATTTCATGTTTGTATTTTATCGAATTGTTTTTAATTTTTAGCATTTCGCTAATGAAACAAATTAAGAAAAGGAGATCAAAAACAAAAGAAAGCTTGCGTCTGTATTAATACAAAATTCAAGTTTGTAGTAAACACAAAGCCCCCAGATGACTTTTCAACCCCTCTCTTCCCCCTGTTCATGGCATAAAATCACGTACTGGTTAATAATAGATTTACGCCAACATCTTCGGTTCTGAATACCCGATTGAACAGTCCATGTTTGTGGATGTTTTATTGAACGCAAAAATGCGGTATTTTTTTTTTTCAGCTGTTTTTTTCATTGGAAGTTTAACGCCCACCGTGAGCAACTCCCTTCCGTAATTTAGGGCCACTAGTTCCAGGGAAGGGCGTAAAACAAACACAACATCCATACCTCACCGAGATTCGAACCCAGCCCCCTTTTGGACGAATGATCAGAAGCCATCGCTTAGACCAATGCGCAACGGTTCCATTCACTTTGATTAACTCTACTCACACTGTATGTTTTAAATTATGCGCTGTTGCCCCCTAAGAGGTGGTGTAAGTGTATTCTCTGTTTTGCTAAATTTTTATATTTTCTAAAATTTTGCTTTGAAATACGTTTTTCATGTAGGAAAGGATTCAAAAGACGTGCTCATTACAACCGAAACTTCGCTGTCATCTTCTTTGCTCTTAATTTTTCTGAAAACCATTTCTATACCAGGCATCTGATCCTTTCTTATACGGTCTTATCTTTCTTTTCTTTCTTTCTGCTAAACAAAGTTTGCACTTGATAGTAGTTTTCCCTACATTCAAACCTTGTGTCTTGGATTTACTTTATTCAATCACTTATTTTGCATTAGAAACAGCCAGCATTACAGATGCTTACTTACTGAAGTTATTTTAATTCTCTTTACTGGGCTACTGTAGTCTTATTCTCCATCACTTGTCACTAGCAATTGGGTAGGAAAAGGAGGAAATCAAAACCTTAGGAAAAAACATATTATGAGCATTCCCCGTGAATCTAGAGCTCTGGGGGCAACTGACAATCTCAAATATAGCTGAATCACTTAACCCAGTATCACATGCGATATTAATTACAAGAGACAGATTGGAAAAAGAAAGGAAAAATTCTATTTTGCAAGAGTCATTGCTGATTCACTCATTGTTGACATCTCAAAGGTCTGGAATTCTGTGTTCCTTTGTTGTGATAATAAGGTTTCCAAGACTAAGAATTATGTCGAGAGATAAGGAGCAGTGAAATCACATATCTCCCTCTGACTAAGAATTTCTTGACATTTCGAGAACGACTACGCAAGGTTTTTAAAACAAAATGAAAAATGCAGGCTACGGGGATTACCTGCGATTCTGAGAATGTCTCCCACGGTTTGTATCCGACGTGCTTGTGAAAAGCAGTTTGAAGATAGATTCTTCGAACACATAACTGAGCACAAAAAGATTAAAATACTGCATGAACGCGCTCTAAGATCAAATATAAACTTTCAACATCTTGAAATATATATGTAAGCATATTTCGTTATATTATTTAACCCACGTTCGTCCAATGACAACTGAACTTACCCTCTTTGAATAAATTTATTGCATACAAAAATAACGAGCTCTCTCTTTTCACGTGGTGTTTTATTTAGTGATTCCGAATAATTCGACAACATTTGCCTCGTTAGTCAGTATCTCTGTTAAGCATGGTATATAAAGATGTCGTAGAACTTTTGCCGACACCGAAGTTAATCTTTTTGAGTTGATACACTGTAAACAAGTTAGTAAAATCATGCAATGTATTGATTATGATACGGTTTCCAACATACCAGAAATCATTACTCAAGTTATGAGGATAATGGCTGTGGAATAAATCTCGCTCCTGTGCCCTGACCTTTGACACCATTTCGATGATATTCAAAAGAACCGGTTCCGCGTACCTCCGGAACAACATACTAAAGTTTTGTCGCAATAGAAGCAATTTTAGTCAAGTCATGAGGATAATGGCTGTGGAATAAATCTAGCTCCTGTTCCCCGACCTTTGACCTCATTTCGATGCTGTTAAACAGAATTGGTTCAGTATACTTCCGAAACAATATGATAAGGTTTTGTCGCAGTCGAAGCATTTTTAGATATGTTATGACGCATAAGGGCGATGAAATGGATCCCGCTCCCATGTCCTGACCTTTGATTCCATTTCGCCCATTTTCAATGGGGTTTGTCCCCAGGTTGTCTCCTACCACATACTACAATTTCATCGAAATCGATCCATTTTTACGCAAGTTATCATGCGGGCGAACGGGCGGACAGACAGACAAAGCTGGAGCATATATGCTTCTTCAAAATACGGTTGGAAAGCGTAAAAAAAATTCTGAAATTCACGAGCTACTTTCTGTCATTTTTATTCATGAATAAACGAGGCAAATTTCTGATACAACTTTTTCCGTGAAATGACAGAAAGAAACCTGAATTTCACGGATTTTTCGTACCACGGGAAAATTCTGAATTTTCAGAAACCTCTCCGCAGTTTCTTTCTTATATTGACGGTAAATCAGCCTCCACTAAGGACCATTCCGGAGCTCCGAACTGCCGCTCTTCGTCAGGAGTGGGACTTGCTGCCCACAGAGCTCTTGGACAACCTGATGAGCAGCATGAAAAGTCGATGCGAGGTTCTCGTGGCTGCACGAGGGTCACCACATCCCAGCCTTTTCTCAATTTTATGTAGTGAACACGAAAATCACTGTTGTTGATTTTGCCAAATTTGTATAACTAATATAATAAACTTTGTTTCATAAATTGTTGTATCTACTGTCGTACTTGCAATATGCTATTACACAGGCATACCCATTTTCGTACCTTTCCAGCGATTGGTTCTTGAAATATTCACAGGTATAGTGATTATGCTTAACCTTTGGGCATGCGTGTATAGTTATTCCATTCGACAATATCTAAACAGGCAAGATGATGAAAATACCTTCTTTTCACGGGTTACTTTTTTTTATTTCGAAATGCAGAATACTGCGGATTATCAGTTGCAACGACACCAGCAAAAACTTTATCTAATGATTCCTAAAAAAATGAAGCAAAACCTGTGATATTTTGTAGTACAAATTGTTGACCTTTTTATTGCGCTGAGTATTTTGCAAGATTGCCAAAAGGTTTTTCAGTGGAAAGAAGATTAGATAAATATTTGCATCCTCTAAAGGAATCTTTTCCCTACAAATACGTAGTTTTTCTTCCTCCGTGAAATAAATGCACTCACGTCATATAAACAACTTCTTTTGCTTGTAGGTCTCACCACTTGCTCATTATCCCCACCAACAACGACTACTTATTTTTTTCTATTTTTTACGTGCATTTTGGTTGCACAGCTTTTCTGAGAGGTTCTGTGTAAGAAACTTTTTGGCTTCTTATAATGAATAAAGTTCTCCGCCTGGAGGTGTAGTGCAGGGAAGCTTACGTTAAGTCACGTTAGGGTTATTGGAAGGTTACTTGACGTAGCTAAAGTGTGCCTAATCTTCAAAGTGCTAGAGTTTGTTTTGGTAAGACATGCACGTGCAATAAGTTCATTGAATATGGAACTTCTTTTTACTCAGCGTTCCTCATTATTTTGAATATCAGTACTATAACTTCGGTTTTAGTACATTAGTCTTGAAGGCTCCTTATTAGAGCGGTAAACACAATATACCCTGGACTTAACGTAGACACTTAAAGAAATAGACTTAACGGCCAGACAGAGGTCTGACAATAAAATGAACTAAGAAAACGTACTCACTTTTAACCTTTTATTGGGGAACTCCTGGTATTACTCAAACACACTCCAACAAAACACAACTACTGATATTCAGAACTTTCGTACTATCGTAGATAACAATAATAATGGAAGAACCTATCACAAATAAAACGAAGCTGCTCGGTATAGTTGAACGCGCCTATATATACTGCATACCACCACGTCATGACTTACACTCGTTGCTACAGATAATTCAGCGGGAGAAATAACATCTCGTTAAGTGAGAAGATAATTTGCATAGGAAAATAAAATAACAAGAGATAGTAAAATCAAAAGGAAACTGATTCTAGAGTATACGTTACATTCTCAGCGGAGTTGCTATGTCATTTGAAATTCATAGTCCCGCCACTTTTAACATCGTACAATATGTACACTTCCCGACCACTAATAACTGGTCACCTTTCTGTTGATAGTGAATTAGATCCTTCGCAGATCCAGTGGTGCAGAAGATCCTTAGCAGGATTTAGCGACTCTAACGCACTTTTTCTCTAACTTAGCTGCGCTAAGGCACTTTCGTGGTTAGATTTTTTTTATGATCACGTAAAAGGAACACTTTTTTTTATGATAACACTAGTTGAAAGTCCATCAATAATGACGGGAGGGGGTGGGGAGGGATAAGACGAGTAACCAGGTAAATGAGTTTGTATATTTGGGAAGCTTGTTTGACAGAAAGAACACATTAGATGGCGAAATTAGTAGGCGAGTGAATTCTTCATTGAAAGTCATAGCTGCTTTAGGTGGTTTTCACAGGAATAATGGATTCTCAAGAGAGTCCCACATGGCTGTGCATGAAAGTGTAATTGTTCCTACTCTGATGTATGGCAGTGAAACCTGGGTACTACAGGAAGAACACAGGAGTCGTTTGTGTGCCGGAGAAATGCGTTACTTCCGGGGGAGGGGGGAAGACACGTTCTGATCATTTGAGGAATGAAGATGTGCTGCATTTGTGTAATGTGAAACAAAATGTTGTTAGCAAGTTAGAGACTAATATGTTTCGGTGGTTTGGCTATGTTGAAAGAATGAGTGACGAGATGCTTACTAAGAAAAATATTTCAGCCCAAGTGGCAGGAGAGAAAAGCAGAGGAAGGCCAAGGAAGTCATGGGAGGATCAGATTTAGGACTGTGTGAATGAGAAAAAGATTTATGAGTATGAAGTATAGAACGACTTGCGTACGTCGTGTGATGGATGTCAGTGAAGCCCGTGTTGTGTGTCAAGATCGCTGTAAATGGAGAAGTTTGATACGTCAACAGTATTAATAATCAGTTAAATTTTTTTCTGGTGGTTTGTATTTCTTTGTGGAACTAATCTCAGAGAACACCTTAGGTATATGTATTATCGGTCAAACGTTTATTTGTCAGGTGGTCTTTCTTTGAGAAGCTAACCTCTAAATGTCAGAGAATAGCCTAATGATATATATGTATGTATGTATTTTTGTAATAACCAGGGTTTCTTCTTGTTTGTGATGTCCAAATGTGAAAGTATGTTTCATGAACATTACAACAATAAAAAAAATACAGGTAGGCTCAGTTCTGTTTGAGCCGTCAGTTTGGAACGTAGGACCAGGACTTGCATATCAGAGAGTTGAAATGAGCTAGTCGAGTATGGTTTCAAAGCGTTTATTTAATTTGTTATAGCCAACACAGGTCTATGATATGAAAAGAAGCTCACATAATTTTTACAAATAATGATGGATACATTGCGAACACAAAGCAGAGTTCAAGATAGTTCGATCAGAAAGAAAACAAATAATTATTTAAAGAAATCTTTCATATATTTACACTTTTTCTTCAAAAAATATTTATTATTTAGGCATTAATTTATTCCCAAATGCTACCCGAACTTTATCATTCTGAAATAAAGATCTACAAATTAACGCACACATTCAAGGTTGCAACACTTCCAATCATACGGAAGAAACCTCCCCAAGTTTCTTCCGCAACTGCCTGTCTTGAGACAGTCTCCTCCATGTCAATCTGGTATGCTTTCGCATTTCATCCACGGATCTGCCATGTGGCCTTTCTCTAGGTCTTTTTCTGTCCCTTGGTGCCTTTTAATATTTCAGTTGTCCATCGGTGGTACGTTCGTCTAGTAATGTGTCCAGCCAATTGCCATTTCAAGGATTTTACTTTGATCATGATATCTCCTACTCTTTCATTTTCCTGATCCACGATTTTCTCTTCTTATGTTTCGTGGTTACACAAAGCATGTATATCTCCAGACTATACACGAGTATTTCACCGTAGAGCCAAAGCATTATGACCGGCGCGTCTTTATACAAATCGAAGCAGATGAACGACGAAGCGTGTGAAGCGATTATAACGTAAGCCTTTTTCGTGTGCGAGATTGGTGTTACGCAATGTCTAAAACCATGACTAAGGAAATGTTGAACTATCATAAATGAGAATACGATGTAATAGATGCACGAAATAGCTCTAAATTGATGATTTGCGGCCAGACGAAACATATACAGAAGCCAAACTTACGATAACCTTTTATTGGTCCAGGATGATGACAGCCAAAATATAGCACTGCTTCACATATAATACCTTAACTATCTATCGTATGAACTCGCTTAACAAGGATCGAACATCTACACACACACACACACTAAGCAACTGCTGTATCGTCCTTTTTATCTATCGTTCTTATCACATTCATACGTCACTCTCTCTGACCTCAAAAGTGTTGCTAACCTCATCCATGTGAAAGAGAAGATATCACGTTAAGTTTGGAAAGTGCAAAAAAGAACAAACTCAAACTTACATAGGAAAAAGAACTAAAAATGAAAGTAATACACTGCTGGACAATTGCTAAGGACGGATCATAAACGGCTATATAGCGCATAAAAAAGTAAGTGCGGTTGGATGCCAAGTGAAATAAAATAATGTCAGAATGCCAGCACATTACAAGAAAGACAATTTATTGTGCTCTGAAATCCAGAAGGCTTTGGAACGTGTTCAAGGGACAAACAGGCCATTTTGTGCAGAATACGTAAACGTGAAAAAAATGCAATTACCGTCCGCAGGCGTTCCGGCGTAAGATGTCAATACGGGATATGGCCACCATGGAGGGCGATGCAAGATTCCACACGTCGTGTCATGCTTTGCACAACATTATCAAGCAGCTGTTGGGGTAATTTATCCCATTCCTCTGTCAGTGCACGGATGAGGGTGTCCTTGTTTATTGGAAGGCATTGGCGACCAGCAAGACTCCTCCCCAAAGCATCCCACACATTTTCAATGGGATTCAGATCTGGAGAACGTGCTGGCTGTACGAGACGTTGAATATCCTCGCTCTCAAGACACTCCTGGACAGCGATTGTTCGATGACATGTTGCGTTGTCGTCCATGAAAATGAATCTATCACCGACAGCACCGCGGAACATGCGAACGTGAGGTAGCAGAACATCATTAATGTATCGTTGGCCAGTCATAGTCCCAGTTGGAAGCACATAGAGGGACGTATGGCCATTGATCATGATGCCAGCCCATACCATGACACTACATGTCGGATATCGGTCCCTTTACTGTATGTTTGCTGGACAATATGCAGTACCACTATCACGCCAGATCAGTTGACGTCGACAATCAGACGATAGACTGTATCTACTCTCATCTGAGAAGAGGACAGCACACCAGTCGTTATCGGTCCAATTGCGATGTTGATGGCACCATTGCAAACGTGCGGTACGGTGACGTCTGGACCATGGGATGCACACAACAGGACGGCGGTCGTATAGTCCTCCTTCATGCAAACGTCTGGCGACAGTTTTTCGGGAGATCCGTTTGCCAGTAGCAGCCATAAACTGATTTGCTACCTCACTAGCTGTGCTGCGCCGGTGTCTTTAGCACTACGTACCGATCTACTGCAGGTGTCGTACTGCGAACACGACCTCCCCCGTGACGTTTGCTACACTCTGCATTTGTTTGAAATGATTTCCAAAGCCTTGAAACAACACTGTGGCTGAAGTCGAACTCCCTGGCAACATCTCTTATTTTTCGCCCTTCTTCAATCTTGCCAATAATACGGCCACGCGTAAAATCATCTAGGTGATGTCGGGAAGACATACTGAAAATTACAAGTTCGTCAATTGATTCTTTCTCTTTCAACTTTGCGTTTGAACAACAACGGTCAATACGCGTCAAATCCTTTATATCTCTTATCAGCGCTATGACGTCACGAACAAGTTCGGCAATCCAAAATTTGCATACGCACAACACGTCTTACTGTATCCCGCGCTTATGCTAATTTCCACATTTTCCTGCCTTCCATTTTATGGTTGCTATCGTTGCTATTGTCATCCGTCCTTAGCAATTGTCCGGCAGTGTATTAGAATATACGTCACACGATGTAATTAACACCTGATATTAAGCTCTATTGATAAGTGTTATTCTTGTATTTCCAGCGAGTTTGGCAAAGGCCCAAAGTTTGGCAGCGAGTTTGACAAAGGCCAAAGTGTAATGGTCAGACGAATGGGTCAAAGCATTTTCGAGACGGCAAGGCTTGTAAGGTGCTCACAGTCAGACATGGTTAGTGTTCAAAAAGTGGTTCTATAAGGAAAATCCCACGAACTTCCGGCATGGTGTGAGCAGCCACAACTCATCGATACTAGAGGTAAACGAAGGCTATCACGTGAATGTACTTTGGGCAATGTTCTGCAGGGAAGCCAGTCATTGATGTGTAGGAAACTATGGCGTCTACCACCTACCTAAGCAACATTGCAGACCAAGTACATTATTTCATGGCAACAGTATTCCTCACTAATAGTGCTTTGTTTCAGCAGAATAATGCGATATACCACGCTGGCCGGACTGTTCAAGAGTGCTTCGCGAAACATGAGGAAAACTTCCAGGTCTCCAAATTCCCCTGACATGAATCCAATCGGGCATCTGTGGTTTGTGTTGGAACAGCAAATGGCTCAACCAGGTAACTTATAGTTAAAGAATCTGCAGGTAACGAGTTGGCATTAGATACCACAACACACATCTTACAGCGTCTATACCTCGCCGGGTAGTAGCTGTTTTGGTAGTTCGTGAAAGACATACATCATATTTGGCAGGTGGTCATAGTGGTTTGGCTCTTCGATGTATATATTTACACCGAAGAGCCATTACATTATGACCACCTACATAATGAGCTGCAGAATCCCCTTTAGCCCACAAAACAGCGGCCACTCGGGGAGGCGCTGATTCGATGAGGTGGCGACAGGTATTCTGCAGTATCTGGTACCATATGTGTCCTCCAGTTCCCGTACATTTCGGGGCGGTGGTGAATTAGCGCGAACTCGCTTTTTCAAGTCGAACCACAAATGCTCTATTGGGTTCATTGTCAGGTGAATTTGGAAACCACGGCATTAACTGAAAGTCACCAGCATGTTCCTCGAATCAGTCCTTTGCGATTCTGGCAGTGTAGCATGGCGCATTATCCTGTTGGTAATGGCCATCACCAGCAGGGAACACAGTTGCTATGAATGGGTGAACTTGGTCCGCAACGATGTCCAGGTGCTTGACAGCTGTCAGGCACTGTGCTACTGGGATAATGGAGCCTAAAGTGCTACAAGAAAACATAAACATCGCCCATAGCATAACACCGCCGCCGCCGCCGTCCTGTTTCCTCCCAACAGTGCCTCCATGTGCCATAGCTTCCGTTGGTAATCGGCGTATCTGTGCTCGGCCGTCTACGTGATGCACCAGGAATCTTGATTCGTCAGACCAGGCAACTTTCTTCCAATCATCCACTGTCTAATATCGATGATCTTGGGCCCATTTCACATGTTACTGGCGATAACGTGCAGTGAGCATGGTAACCCGGCTGGATCTTCGGCTACGCATGCCCATGCGCAGAAGGCTGCAATTACCTGTGTGCTGTGACACATTTCCCTGATCACCACTGTTGTAGCTGCGGGTGATTTGTCGTACTGTGGCTCTGTGGTCGCTGTTAACAATGTGCTACAGCCTCCGTTCCCCTCTGGCATCAGTGAGCTGCAGACCGCATACGGATGGATCACGGTTCGTCGTTTGGCCATCTGTGCACCATTTTTGATACGTACTTACTACAGCCGCACGGGAACAACCCACAAGCCACGCCATTTTCGACATCGTAGTTCCGAGGCGACAAACCATCACAATTTGTCCTTTATCAAACTCCGATAAAGCGGTAGCTTTCCCCATTCTGACTCCGAACACTCTATTAACCGAAAGCCGGTCTTTGGATTGTATATATACTGCGTTGTGAACTTCACTCGCGCTACCGTTCGGTCTCCAGGTGCGCTCATTCTCTAGGCTGGGGGTGGTCATATTGCAATGGCTCATCTGCGTATGTGCTGTATATTGGATTGGAGAATGAGTCTTATCTTTAAATTTCTTTCCTATTTTAGTTTTATGTACTCGCTTAAACATCACTATTATTCCTAGAAATAGTTTTAAAAATCACTTCCTCGAGTTCTGCATCGCTGAATTCTTTTGAAGGTCTTTAAGCCTGCCCTTTTGGCCGAGTAGTGAGAGCAGTAGGTTTTGGATTGGTCGTCTGAGCTTAGCCTGTGTTCGAGTAACTACACTGGTGGAAAGTGAAAAAAGAACACCAAGAAGGAGACGTCTGATACCAACGGAATTTATACAGCATAATAAAGGAATACAGAGGATAACGTGATCAAAACATTATGGCAAAATACAGCTGTATTTGCTGGTAAACTGAAAAATAACATTTCTATGTAACATGGTTAGTATGAGGTTGAACCGCAATGAACTGCGTCGCACTGTGCAATTCTGGCATGGAGTCTGTCGTACAGATGTTGGATGTAAGTTTGGGGTATTGAGTTCCAAGCATCGTCAACCTGGACGCGTAAATCGGGGATGGTCGTGGCTGGCCGTGGAGACTGGATAAGTCGTTGTCCCATAAAATCCCACACGTGCTCAATGGGGGACAAATCCAGTGAACCTGCAGGCTATGGAAGTTGTCTCACACTCTGAAATGCATGTTGCGTTGCACGTGCCGTGTGTGAGCGTGCGTTACCTAGCTGGAAAACACCACGATGAACCGACCTTACAAATATCACAACAACGGGCTGAATGATGTTGTTGATGTAGGAGGTGCTGTTTAACGTACCCGGTACAAACAATAGTTGTGTACGGGAGTGATAGCTGATAGCTCCCCATACTAGGAGACCAGGTGTAGGCCCTGTGTGTCGCTGGCGGATGCAAGAAGGGTGGAGACGCTCCCCTGTGCGTCTGCGAACACGCATACGGCCATCGGAGGCTTCCAAGCAGTATCCGCTTTCATCGCTGAACACGACAGATTGCCATTGCGTTTTCCAGTGCAGACGTTGGCGACACCACTGTAGCCGTTCCTGACGGTGGGCTGGAGTAAGAGGTACACATGCCAGAGGCACATGTGCACGTAGTCCTTCATCCAGTAGACGGTTGCGGATTGTTCGCACAGTCACCTCAGGTGTAACAGCAGGTCGGGTTTGCGTCGCAGTAGATGTTCTGCTTCACAACGCTGCTCTACTTATGCGTTGATCGGTCCGTTCATCAGTCCGTCTGTGACTCCCAGTTCCACGTCTTCTCGTGTGGGAATGTTCCTCGGACCATCTACGCCACCACCGTACCACCACCGATACTTTCCGCCAATTCGCTCCGCAATACGACGATACGACCACCCGGCCTTGCGGAGTCCGACTAGACGACCTCGCTCAAAGTCCGATAACTTCTGAAATCGTACACGTCTTCCATGCCCAGGCATTGCAGCTTCTTCAGGGACTTCGCACGTGTCCGTACGCCGACGACTGATTACATTCACTTTGCCGTACTCCTTAAATCCCACCGACGATAATTTGCATATTATGCCGTGCTGTGGCATAAGCGCTCACTGGTTGGTCCCGAAATCAACATCACACCTACGTAAACATGACCCCATTAACATATGTAAATTTCATGATCGTCCGCCAATTCTTTCTTGGTGTTCTTTTTTCACTTTCCGGCAGTGCATTTGTCTTACGGGTGTTGTGTTTGCTTTATTTTTCCCTTTCCTTAAAACTTGTGGCACAAAATTAGAGACGGGCGACATAGAGCAATTATAGTTGCTCATGGTGGGTCGTTAAACCCCGAAAGTAACAAAAAATTATAAATAACTCATATAGCTAGGTGCTCCAATACCCGCCAACTCACGAGTGTTGATGCCTCACAGTAAATGTCAATCAGCCGATACTACTGACAGATCTTTTAGGAGTACAAATAAGTTTTAAAGCGTTTTTTGTGAAACGTATACCGCTAATTTACATATCCGACATTCCCCCGACTTGTGGTCATGTGCCCGTAACTGGTCCAGAGTATAAAATGTGACAGAAGTTTACCCAACAGTCAAACGCACTTGCACATCGGTAGGTAAAAGATGGCAAGCGATACTGCATTTATTCGACACTGCATTCGTTACGAATTTCATCAAGAAAAACATGTGCAGCGATCGGTTCCGTTCTCGGGAGGATGTTGTATCGAACAGCACGTGCGAGTTTTGCTTTAGACGGTTTCAAGCAGGTAATTTTAGCGATCGAGAACGTAGCAGCGTCCAGCAGAAGGTTGCACATGAGGAACTGCAAGCATTGCTGGATGAAGATTCGTCTCAAAAGCAAAACGAACTAGCTGAACAACTGGAGGTAACTCAACAAACCATTTCCAATCGTTTACGCGCAATGGGAATGATTCAGAAGGAAGGGAAATTGGTACCACATGACCCGAGCTTGAGGAATAAGGATGAGCGTGTTATGAAGTGTTGGATTCTATTGACTAAACAACACAGAAAGTCTTCCCTGTAGAAAATCGTTACGAGTGATGAAAAGTGAATATGGTACGACAATCCCAAACGCAAAAAACACTAGGTAGACCCCGGTGAAGCAACGACTTCGACACCGAAAAGAAATATTCACTCCAAGAAAGTTCTGCTGTGCATCTGGTGGGATATGAAGAGTGTGCTCTATTATGAACTATTGGAACAGGGTCAAACTGTTACTGTTGATCGCTACAAGCAACAATCGTTGCAATTGAACCAGGGAATCTGTCGGAAACGTCCATTCACAGGCAAAGGATTGCGTCTCGTGAAGTTACTGCATGACAACGCTAGGCCGCATGTCGCTAAATCGGTCAAGGAAACGTTGTGGACGCTTGGCTGGGAGGTTTTGGAGCTTCCGGCGTATAGTCCCGACATAGCCCCTTCAGACTATCATTTATTCCGATCGATGCAACATGATTTGTCTGCTGCACGGTTCCTGACATGTGACGAAGTGCAAAACTCGGTTGACGACTTCATCGCGTCACACGACGAAGTGTTCTTCATGTCTGGAATCCATCAGCTACCCGACCGATGGCGGAAAGTGATAGATAATGTCGGTGCATATTTTCATTCGTAAAGGTATTGTTTCCTCTCAAATTACATGTTGCGTTGTCTTAAAACGTCTTAAAACGCATTTGTACCCCTAATACTTCGCACGACCTGATTAGCATTGGTGGAGTAAAATGCCTAAAATTATACACACACATGTTTTAAATAGCATGCTCTTTTCATCGTACGCTTCTTATTTAGTTAGTGATAGCATGGAATCCACGCTTACCTACCTGTTCTTAGAAAGCAAAATCGAATGCGCGTTATCAGACGCTGTACTGATTACAAAACTGTTATCACTGTTTCCGTGAAAGCGATATCATATTTCGCGTTAGTCCTGTGCTTTTGTGGCTTTGTTGTTGATGTTTCCGTGTATGTTCTCCAAAATCGATAGCAATCTGTTTTCAGGAAAATGGAGATTAATGAAATCCTGGGTCGTGCAACAATTTTGTTGTTTAAATGCCACTATTTCTTTGGAAGATGAAATACGTATGAGAGTGAAGTAAACAGTGTTTTGAAGCATTTGATACTTTTAGCACATCTTTTGTAACAAAAGATTGTTCTTATGTTGTCAGTTTGTTCATCCATCAGTCTGTGAATCCCATATCTCTGCAACTATTGGTCCGATTTGAAAATTTCTTCTGGCATTGGGAAGCCTGAAATATGCGAATGTTGATCCTTCATTTCGTTTTTTTTTACGATGTACATTTCCGCTGCTAGAGGGCGTAAATGCAGATGATATTGAATTCAAAATACATTTTATTCCATATATTTGCTTCTAAACATGCGACTGAAAAAAATGTTTTACCTTCCAATTCCATTTATGTCGAAGAGTATTTTAGGTATAGTAACTTTTTGAAAGTAGGCATAGATTTTCCGCTAGGGGGCGTAAAATTAAATTGCGTTTTTCTCGATATCTGTACTTCTAAAACTCTGATTTGAAAATATTTTTCTTCAGCAGATACAGCTCCTGATAGGAAATCTTTTGCATATAATGTGTAATTTTTGGTAAAGAATGTTTCGGCCACCAGGGGGCAAAAGTTTTAATTTCTGCTTCTGATGTATTTGCCACAAAATCTGAGCTTCTAAAATTTCGATTGAAAAAATTAGTTTGTGGACCGATGCCACTCAGGTCGATACACTCACACGACACCTCACAAAACTGCACATCCGACCAATTCATCCAAAGACGGAAACCATTAAACAAACTCTAAACTACATTTGCCCTTCTTACTGGATTTACTGGAACTCACTGCCGACGGAATTAACATCATTAAATAATATAAACCTTTAAAAAAAAAACCTACATAATGAACTGCAGTCATTAGATCAACTATAGTAAAGAATTACTACTATGTATATGCATTAATAGTTAATACTAATCTTTTGTCATTGATATATATATATTGCAATAAGGTTTTTTTCCCTGTTTGCCACTGTATTTGGCTATACTATGTCAAGTTTATTAACTATTTTTTTCAACTACCTTGTAATTCATGCTCAAGGAGCATCAGACTCTGCCAGGCCCCTTTTTTCCATGCTCCCTTGTTGTGCTTGTTTCTATTCACTTGTAATACAATCTCTCTTGCACAGCAAAATAAATGAATTGAATTGAATATGTTCTTAAAATAAGACATGGTTTCTTCGCCAGCGGCGGGCTTAGATGTATATCTTATTTTTGTCAATATCTCTACTTCTAAGAGTCTGATTTGAAAAATTCCTTCTTTGTTGGATAGCGTTTCTGGTGCAACATGTTTTTCATATAATTTCAAAATTTTCAATTCGTTCATATATTTTCAGAGGCAAATTGCGTTTTTCCAATATCTCTACTTCTAAAACTCCGATTGAAAAATTGTTTCTGCACCGGATACAGCTCCTGATCAAAAATCTTTTGCATATAATTTCTGATGTTTGGTAAAAAAAAAAAAATGGTTTGGCCACCACGGGGCGTAAGGGATAATTTCTGCTTCTGATGTATTTGCAGCAAAATCTGAGCTCCTGAAAACTCGACTGAAAATATTTTTTCCTGGAGCGATAACGCTTTCATCGAAAAACGTTTTGAGAATACTTTGTTTTTAAAATAATGCATGCTTTCCTCGCCAGGGGGCGCAGATGCATATGTTATATTTGTCGATATCCCTGCTTCTAAGAGTCCGATTTGAAAAATTATTTCTTTGTTGGAGAGCGTTTCCCCTGCGAAATGTTTCTCATATAATTTCAAATTTTTCTTATTGCACAAGTCTGCAACCAGATGGCGTAAGCTCAGTATTCTGTTTACAGCAATATCTGCGGGATTAAAAATTCGATTGAAAAACTTCTTTCTTCGGTCAGATACTACTATTTTCCGTAAGGTTCCATTGACTTCGGGCAGCTTTAATAAATTTAATTCGCGTCAGAACGGATTCCAACGACGTGCTCATTACACCCAAAAATTCGGTGTCATCTTTCTTGTTTATTCATAGTTTGACAACCACCATCAGCAACTCGGATAGTTATAAGCCGATGACCGTTTCTAATTTAGGACCACTGGTTCCAGGGAGGGCAGAAAGCCAGAGCCATCGAAAAAGCACGCCTCATACCCAACGGGACTCGAACCCGGGCTCATCTCGGCTGAATGATTAGAAGCCAGCACCGCACACAATTCGACCACAATACAGCAAGATTCAGAACATCAGGGCCGTAATTATGATTATGGCCTGCGTGGCCGCAACCACAGGCGTCTATTAAACGGAGGCGCCATACGATGTTTAAGGTACACTGGCGTGCAAAAATTAAGGACGAGACGGTTTTTCGAATGTAACGTCGTGCAGAAGTGCTCCACATCGACTCAAATCATACCATAAGAACCCCAACATGTAAGAATATGGGACAAGTGAGCAAAACCGTCCAAACAACGAATCCAAAGGATAGAAAGGCACTTTATTGAAAAGGTAGCTTCGAGCACAACTGGACAGAAGACAGAAACGTCCATGTGACAGGCGGCTGCCAAGAGAAATCCAGTCTTTAGTAGGGGATATGATCACCCCTGACTGCGTTGCAGGATTTACAACGTCTGTCCATGCTGAGGACGAGGTTGTCAAGGAGCTGTTGAGGCATCGCGGCCCATTCCTCTTGTAGCGCCAATCGCAGCTGCGGAATCGTTGCTGGCGGCTGGTGACGCGCTGCCAAGTGTCTCCCAAGAAGGTCCCACACGTGTTCGATTGGATTTAGGTCAGGGAACCTTGCGGGCCAATCCATGCGTTGAATATCTTCACTCTTCAACAGCTCTGCGGCAGCCACTGTACGATGAGGTGCAGCGTTGTCGTCCATGAAGAGGAACTCAGGACCCACGGCACCTCTAAACAGACGCACGTGAGGCAGCAGAACCTCGGTACAATAGCGGACACCAGTGAGTGAACCTCCTTGGAAGATGTGGAGGTCATTACGGCTACCAAGCATGATACCGCCCCAAACGAGAACTCCGCCACCTCCAAACCGGTCCCTTTCGAAGATGTTGGAGGTGTGATTGCGTGTTCCCTGCTCTCTCCAGATGTGTATACGTCCAGAATCGTTCGTCAAACTAAATCGGCTCTCATCTGTGAAGAGAATTCGACCCCATTGCTGATGTGTCCAGTTCTTGTGTTCCTGGCATCACAGAAACCGCCGTCTCCGATGAGCAGGCGTTAATGACACACACCGTACTGGTCTTCGTGCAAATAGACCACCTTTGTGTAGCCTCCTGGCCACGGTTAAACGCGATAACGGACGTCCAGTTGTCTGTTGCATGTGCCTTGCGATTTCTCCCGCTGTCTGCCGTTTGTCTCTTCTCGCCTGTAGGACAATATACCGGTAGTCCACCGCCGTGGTTGCTCGTGGACGACCACTGCTAAACTCTCGGACAGCTGTTCCTGTCGTTTGAAATGCTCTCCAAGATCGTTAAACGAAGCTGTGAGCGATCCCAAACTCCTCCGCCACACTAGTCACACTTCGACCTTCTTCCAATTTCCCAATGACGCGACCTCGAGTAAAGTCATCCAGATGTCGTCTACTGGATTGCGTGTTGGCCATATCACACGGTGGCAGCAACTCGACGTTGTTCAAACCGATGTACACCGTGCAATAGCTTTCACCGAATTGCTGAGCGTACACCGCCCGTGTGCTTCTTTATACCCTTCCGACCCCGACCCCTATGTCATGCTGCATATATGCGAATGCCCTACCGTACCGGACCCTAGTCTACCTCCTGAGTGGTCTTTCGGTCCGTTCTGACTGCTCGTTCCGCTGTTATGCTAATTTCTCCTCTTCGTCCTTAATTTTTGCACACCAGTGTACTTAAATGAACAGTAATTAGTAACTCCAAAGTTCAGAAATAAAGCAGCGTGAACACAAACTCTGGGCATGTTTTAATATGTTCATTATTTTTTATATATGTCTGCATTTTTCAATATATCGGCGACATGAACTACTGATCCAAAAATTGACCGCAAGTCTTTCAGGCCAGATAAAAAAGAAAGGTTAATCTTTTTTTTTTTTTGATTGGAGGTTTAACGACCACCGTGAGCAACTCAATGGGCTATAAACATTCGCTCGCCCCTAATTTAGAACCACTGGTTCCAGGGAAGGGAGAGAGCCAGTGCCGTAAGACAAACACAACATCCATGCCTCACCGGGATTCGAACCCGGACCCCTCTCCGACGAATGATCAGAAGTCATCGCATAGATCACTGCGTCCGCGGGGCGGTTAATCCTTTTTAGCACGTCTTTTGTAAAAAGATTTCGTGCTTATATTATCAGTTTGTCCGTCCGTCTGTGGAGACCATATCCCTGCAACTATTGGTTCGATTTGAAAAATTCTTCTTGCATTGAGAACTTGAAATGTGTGAATGATGAATATTGCTTGCCAGTTTTTCTACGATGCATAACTTCTCCACCAGAAGGCGTAAAATAAGATGCTATCGACTTCAAAATACATTTTATTCAATATAATTACTTCTGAACATCCGATCAAAAACATTCTTTCTTCCGTTCGATACCATTTATAACGAAGACTATTTTGGATTCAGTTTCTTTTTCAAGTAATGCATTGTTTTTCCGCTAGGAAGCGAAAAGTTAAATACATTTTTTTTTCTTTGATTGGAATTTTAACGACCACCGTGAGCAACTCAATGGGCTATAAGCATTCACGCGTCCCTAATTTGGGATAGCTGACCCCATAGAAGGGAGAGAGCCAGTGCCGTAAGACAAACACGGCATCCATGCCTCACTGGGATGTGAATCCGAACCCCTTCCGGACGAATGATCAGAAACCATCGCTTAGACCAATGCGCCTCCGGGACGGCTAAATTGAATTTTCTCCGATATATCAGCTTCTAAAATGTGCTCGAAGCGCCCAAACAATTTGCAGGTAGGGCCGGAAATATTTTATCGGTTTTTGTTACAGAGAGTGAATCGAAAGTTTTGCAATATTTGAATCACTTTATGTCCTCATGCGTACCTTTACGTCGAAAGCTGGCTAGCATTCAAAGTATAGGCCATCGTGTTGCACCGTCTTTAGCCATCTGTCTGCCAGTTCTTTGATTCGGCGGAGGTACCAGTTCTTGTTCTTCGAGGCGAAGAACTCTTTCACCCCAGTTACCACCTCTTCCTCGTTGCTGAAATGCCGCCCGCGAAGGAAGTGGGCCATGGACCAGAACAAGTAATAAACTGACGGGGCAAGGTCCGGACTACGTGCTGGGTGTGGCATCAGTTCGATGCCCTCAAGTTCCTGGAGTTTTACCAGGGTCCTTTGCAAGGTATGAGGCCGAGAGTTGTCCTGCTGTAGGAGAGTGCGCTTTCTGTTCACCAGTGCTGGGTACTTCTCCTCCAAAACGGCATACATCCCCTCCAGATGTTCAGAGTAGAGGTTAGCGTTGATGGTCCGACCGTCTTGAACAAATTCGTAATGGATTATCTCCTCGAAATCCCACCAGATGCAGAGCATCACCTTGTGCTCGAAGCGCCCACGTTTGGCAACGGGTTCTGGAAGCTGGTCGGGGCTCAACCACTGCGTATTAGGATTACGGAAATAGACCCGCTTTTCATCGCACGTAACAATTCCCTTGACGAAACGTACATCGCGCTGGTTTTCTGGGGGTTGAGTTTCGTGCACACTTCCAATCGGCGGTTTGCTTCAGCTGGCGTCAGTTCGTGATGGACGATGCGGAAGCTCCTGCAAACATTGCCGAGGTCCTGAAGGTGACGAGCCACGGTGGTCTGTGATATGCCCAGCTCGCCTGATAATCTCCGAGTGCTGGTTGTCGGATTTGTCCCTACTGTCTGGCGCACGGCCTCCGAATCCACGGTTCGCGGCCTACCTGACCTTGGCTGGCCGTCGAGATTTCTGTCACCTGAGCAAAATTTCTTGAACCATATGGTTGCGGTGCTGTGGTCCACGGAACCTTCCCCTTTTGCATGACAAATGTTTCGTGTTGCTTGAGCAGCGTTATGGCCGAGTTTAAACTCGCAAAGCAAAAGTTCCCTAATTAGCCGGTTGTTGTTGTTCATCTTTTAGGCATCCCAACCAGACAGAACGACGACTTGCAATGCTGTTCACAGCAACGACTACCACTTTATATCCCTTTCGACTGACTGCAGTGCGCAACTTGAACTGTTTCAAACACGTGACATACCCGCCGCAGCAAATGCGTTTATGCAAATATTGCAAAACGTTCGACTCACCCTCTTTATTTAAAGCATTTGTATTGTGTTTAAACAGTGTTTTAATGTCCCTTTATGTCTGAACAATTTCATGCAGACGCGTTCAGAAGATGTATGTAATTCTTCTAATTTTTGTTCTCGTTTCTCTAGGTTCTTTATTTGAGTTCCGGTCCTTGTGAATTTATCTTGCATTGCTGATTCTTGTAAAGTATCTCCTCAAATGGTAAGTCTTGTAAATTCTTCCCTACACGAACTTCACTTTAAAGATTTCTTGTGCATGCAAATGAAACACAGCAAGCTGCTCTACAAAACTTGAACACAAAGTATATTTCGGTAAGTTGAAATCGGGAAAAGCGCGGTTGTAGCTGCAAGGGGAATAGACGGTATTAGCAACAGTAAAATAAAACGCACGGCATCAAAAATCATGAGCTATATGTAGTAGAGATCGAAACAGAACAAAATGTTATGAAGAAAGTACAGGTTCACCTGTCATCCAGCGATATTGTTCCATCAGTATTACGCAAAGGGGCGAAGACCTCAACAGGGGATACCTCCACTCCGCATCACAAAGCATATTTGGCACCAGTATGTCATGCTTTGTATCTAGTGCTTTAGGAGCTCTTCAAGTAAATTGTGCTGGTTCTTCTGAAGAGCCCTGGTAAGAGCTGTAATGGTTTCTGGTGGAGGATTCCTTTGCGCACAACGTCTCTCCAGAGAGTCCTATGCATGTGCGATTGGATTGAGATCAGGGGAACGTGCTGGTCACTCCATCGGACGGATATCCTCTCTAAGCAGTATTTCATCTACAGTTTCTGTGAGCCGCGTACGGGCGCCATCGTCCGTAAAGATGAAATCTGCATCAGCAGCACCACGAAACAGACAAACGTGGCGATGAATCACATCCCTGCAGCACCGTAACCTGGTGATTATTCCTGTAGTTCCATACGTCCATCGACCATAATAACGGCATATATATATATAGGATTTCTGCTTATTCAAATGGACTAACTACTTGTGATGACAATTCTGCCTCACAGATGGCAGCCGCAGTACTGTCTGCACCATAGTTTCACGGATGAGGACGACGCGGAGCGCAGAAGGGCAGAAGAGAGAGAGAGAGAGAGAGGCAGAGGGGGAGGGGGAGAGAGAAGGTCGTTGACCGTAGTTGTTTATTGTGCGGAATAAATTCGTTAAGTTGTTAATTATTGTCTGGTGTTCTTGTGCTGTGTGTCCGAATCAAATGTTAAAAATATGACGGCTGTAGCCGTAGTGAAAGAATGAATTCCCCTAGACGCCACGAGTTCAACATTTATACAGTAGTGGGCAAAATTGTGGAAACCTTTTGGAAATAGTGTATTTTTGAGGTTTGATGGCTCATGACACCACTTTTTGTTTTGGAGTAATACCATAAAATTATATATCAATGGAAAGATAATTTTATCAAGAATGTAATGCAATAACTTTTATGAAGGATTTTGTATTAGAACAGCAGTTATAAAGAAGAAAAGCGAAACACATAGAAAAAAAAATGAGATATACAAAAATTCTCACCATGTCAGTTAATTCTCAGTTGGGTAACCTTTAGCGTTAATTACGGCCTTACAACACCTTCTCGTGGAGTGAACCAAGTTTTTTAGTTCTGCAGCTGTTATAATGTGAAACCAAGATTGAATTATTGCTTCTATTAATTGGGTTTTATTGCTGGGTTGCTTCTGACTATCAAGTTTCTTTAGTCGGCTCCGTAGATTTTCTATGGGGTTAAGCTCTGGGCTATTTCCAGGCCATTCCAGCAGTGGAATATGATTATCTTGAAACCACTTTTTGCACATAGCAGCAATATGACATGGAGCTGAATCCTGTTGAAATATAAATGCTTCATTATCTTGGAAAATATCACGTGCGGAAGGCTTCAGTTTGGGCTCAAGTATTTCTATAATGTATTTTAAAGAGGATTGTTACCCGTAATAAGAAGACCACAGCACCAAAAATTAGTGCGGAGCTCAATCTGCATCTCCAGACCTCAGCATCAACGAAAACAGTGAGCAGGGAACTGCATAAACAAGATATCCATGGCAGAGCTGCTATTGAAAAACCTCTGGTGACCCGGATGAATGCACAAGTGCGACGGCAGTGGTGCCAGGAGCATACAACGTGGACTGCCGATGCCTGTAATGTGGTCGGATTAATCCACATTCACACTATTCCCCACAGCAGGACGTGTTTACGTGTGGAGATCACCGTCAGAAGCGTACAACCCAGACTGTCTGCTCCCAACAGTGCAGCATGGTGGTGGTTCTGTCATGCTCTGGGCGGTCATATCGTGGTTTTCATAAGGTCCCATGATCACCTGGAAAAAATAGTCGTTTGAGGAACATGAGGATGAACTTTCACACCTTCCTTGGCCTTCCCAACGACCAGACTTAAACATCATCCAGCCGCTGTGGTTTGGGTTGAAAAACAGAGTAAGATCCCGTTATACTCCTCCTGCATCGCCCAAGGACCTAGAGCAGTTTCTGCATGAAGAATGGTGTAACATCCCATACAATTTTTCAAAATTTTAGTATAAACCACTGTGATATGTTCTTTATATATTTGAATAGATCTCGTCGAGAGCTTTAAAACGATATCACGCACATTCGTTTTGCGCTCACATTTGACAGCGGTTATATGTCCGTTGTGCACTAACCAAAGCCGCGACACTCTGCTGTGAGCAACTTCAAACTCTGTGAGGACGGTTACAGTGCGGTCTTCTTCGAGCCTGCCAATAATTCGGTCTCTAATAATTTTGTATATTAGCAAGATCTTTTAGCACCATGGCCTTCAATCGTCAAATTTCATGTTCTCCCTTAAGTTTTCGATATCAGTTTACTATGTCAACAAAACTGGGATCTGCTGTTTCGGTGGGCAGAATCGAATTTTTCTGGCTGATCGTCCCAGATAGGCCCGAGATCGAATCGCGGATGAGGCATATGACGCTGTGCGTTTGTTGTACGGTGGTAGTTCTTTCCCTTAACAAGTACCAATGGCAAAATTAAGGGCAGTCAATGACTTAAAACCTGGGTTGCTGCTCACAGGTGTCGTCAAACCCTTTGAAATAAAAGACAGACAAAAAAAAACGAATACTCTAGGAGTTTTATCAATAAGACGGCAGATTCCCTTTTAGTGAGCATCAATGCTATGTATAAAATCGCAACTAGTATAACCATGCAATATTG
The DNA here is from genome assembly GCA_039090855.1 of Macrothele yani. NCBI lineage: Eukaryota > Metazoa > Arthropoda > Arachnida > Araneae > Macrothelidae > Macrothele > Macrothele yani. Next base: position 34,493,425 of record CM077029.1, read on the forward strand.
TTCTCAGATTTAGTTGGCAAACCAAAATTAACACAAAAGTCTTGATGCTGTACAAAAAGAAAGGCTACAGAAAATCAGTATGTACCTGATTAACACCAGATACAGAGTGCTGTCCAGTGCTGTCAATTCTTATAGCACTTTCCACCACGGCGTTACACTGCGAGTAGCACGAGAACTCTTAATGTGTTCAGCTAAACCAGTTGCCAAACCAAATGGAGAAGCAAAATAAAGATAGGAAAGAAAAATTGGTGGAGACTTGGCAAACCAATAGCTTTGTTAACGAATTCATTCCTGTGACATGAAATTCCTTACCTGGTTCTATTTATCCGAGAGTTTCACCGTTGAACCATGATGAGACAGGGTCTCATACAGCTCAACCCAGTGGGAATGAAATTGATTGCATCTGTTGGTCAATATTGTCTCAGCGACCATATAGCCCAGAACTTGCCCTCTGGTTTTCTTTTTTAAACACCTGAAGTCTTTAATGTTTTCTGCGCAAAAAGGTTAAATTTTTTCAACATGATTTAGAATTCTACGTTAAGCATTAGTAAAAAGAACAGGTAGGCTCAGTTCTGATTGAGCCGTCAGTTTGGAACGTAGGACTAGGCTTGCATATCGGAGAGTTGAAATGAGCTAGTCGAGTATGGTTTCAAAGCGTTTATTTAATTTGCTATAGCCAACACAGGACTATGATATCAAAAGTAGCTTACATAATTTTGACAAGTAATGCTGGATACATTGAGAACACAAAGCAGAGTTCGAGATGGGCGGGGGAAGGGTTCGATCGGTGTGTTGGACTTTTGTTTGACGACGGCTACTTTCAGGCGTTCTCAATACTCTCTAATTCGTTGGGCTGCAGTCTTCTTACATTCCTCATCACTTGCTATTGTCTTTCGTTTTGGTTTTCTCCACTTCTGCTTGCATTCATTCTGCTGATTCCGCGGCACTATCGAAAATGTTGACCCATTCACACGAAAACAATTTTTCAAAATTTCAGTTTAAACTACTGTGATATGTTCTTTATATATTTAAATAGATCTCGTCGAGAGCTTTAAAACGATACCACGCACAGTCGTTTTGCACTCACTGTTGTCCAGATAAACCGCGATATTGTCAAAAGTGTGAACCACTGCGAAATGTTGTTTGTATATTTGAATAGATCTCGTCGAGGGCTTTAAAACGATACTACGCACAGTCGTGTTGCGCTCACACAGTTGCTGAGATAGATTGAATCAAACGAGGCGGCACGCTCATAAATATTGTATCATTTCCTCCCCTCTCTATGGTGGGCGCGACGCTCCCCTCGCTCCTGCGCACAGGGAGCGAGGGGGAGCGTCGCGTGCACCATGTATTGCGCAGTACGCGAATTGGACTCCATGCGGTTTAAGAATATGCTAACACGATTAATGTGCGGCGCGTATTTTTAAACGCTGTAATGATTTCAATTGGGACCTATTTTGGTCGTAGTTGGTCTGCCGTAATTCGCTCCATACTATCCTCGGAGTTAGACGTATTCCTACGTCAAAATGTGTAAATTAAAGTGATGGCTACGTAGTATAAAATGAATATCTCTTATTCATTCCGTAATTTGCATATTTTCAATTTCGGGTTTATGTGTTGGTTCCAATTAAAGATTTCATTAACATAAGGACATTAAGCTTGTTAGAGTACCCTATTAAATCAAATAAAAACCAAAACTAAATCTGACAAATTGAAAAATATATATAATCTGCTTGCGAGTCCTAATGAGGAAATCGAGTTCACTGCTCTTCTTTTCATTCACAATTATCTCACGAATCTGCACTTTTTTTTTGGCAATAAAACGTACCAAAGTTGTCGATCTAAATATTTAAGAACATTTTTTTTCCATTCTTAGGAAGATTAAAACTTCCCCGTTATAAGAAATCCCAAGTATTTTCTTTTCTTTCTTCTTGTGAAAAAAAAAAAAAAAAAAGGAAGAAAGAAATTGTAGTAGATTAATTAAATAATACTGCAGTAAATCGAGGAGTAATAAAAACTAAGATCCCTCCTAGCGACAGATACAAATTTCGGAATTTAGATCACTCCTCCCTCCCTTCATTCATAAAACCCCTGGAAAGATGCTTGTCATATTAAGAGGACTTAAACAAACGTTGATTAATTGTAAGCAGCACTCGTTTCGTCGACTTTGTCTTCTCAAGGGTATGCAATGATGAGTTTGCACTTCCTTTTCTTTACTGAAAACTCTTAAACGCAGGCTTTCGTTTAATAATTATTCTGCTGCTGACGGAAAATCCTGTTAAAATATTGCAAATAAACATTGGCTTCAGCTTCTTTTTTTGTAATTAATATATTTTGGAACACTTCTAAGAACAACTTCTGCTGCCCTTCGTCTTTCTCCCTGAGGTACTTCATATGGAGAACTCAGAAATGGAGAACGGGGTAAAAAACCTCATCTAGTTCTAATTTATTAACAAAGTTAGTAAAATCATGCAATGCATTGATTATGATACGCTTTCTAACATACCAGAAATCATTACTCAAGTTATGAGGACAATGGCTGTAGAATAAATATCGCTCCTATGACCTGACCTTTGACCCCATTTTGATGATATTCAACAGAACCGGTAAAATATACTTCCGGAAGAACATGATAAAGTTTTGTCTCAATCGAAGCATTTTTACGTAAGTTATGACGCATAAGGACGATAGAATGGATCCTATGTCCTGACCTTTGACCCCATTTCGCCCATTTTCAATAGGATATGTCCCCAGGTGGTCTCCTACCACATACGAAATTTCATCGTAATCGAACCATATTTACGCAAGTTGTGACGCATAAGGGCAACGGAATGCATCCCGCTCCAATGTCTTGACCTTTGACCCCACTTCACCCATTTTAAATATGGTTCTTTCCCAGGTGGTCCCCTACCACATACAAATGTTTCATCGACATCGAACCATATTTACGCAAGTTATGACGCATAAAGGCAATGGAATGCATCCCGCTCCTATGTCCTGAACTTTGACCCCACTTCACCCATTTTAAATAGGGTTCCTTCCCAAGTAGTCCCCTACCACATACAAAAATTTCATCAACATCGAACCATATTTACGCAAGTTATGACGCATCAGGGCAATGGAATGGATCCCGCTCCTATGTCGTGACCTTTGACCCCATTTCGGCCATTTTAGAAAGGGTTCGTCCCCAGGTGGAGCCCTACCACATAATAAAAGTTTCATCGAAATCGAACTATTTTTACGCGAGTTATCGTGTGGACGGACGGACGGACGGACGGACAGACTGACAAAGCTGGAGCATATACGCTTTTTCAACCTACGGTTGGAAAGCGTAAAAAAGAAAAGCAACAGATCATGCGTGTAAGTAGTTGCTGTTTTTTAAACCTCTCATTAATTGCTTAGTACTTCAGTAAAAGGAAGCAGCCTGAAACGCCTGCCACTGCAAATAAGTACGAAAGGGAAAGAGGAAACTGACAATAGCAACGAAAAAAAAATATACGTTTGCTGCTAAATTTTGGACAAAAATGAGCACGTCTTCTCACCAAGGAAAAACAAAGTAGAAGTATGTCACTGAATTTTTGAGGGAAATGATCACGCGTTTTTGTGTTTTGAGGGAAATGACGGCTCATTTTCGTGTGCTATCAGAATTTTTGAGGGACCTCGCATTTTCGTATGCTATCTGATAGGGAAATGATCACGCACTTTCGTATACTACCTGAATTTTGGAGAGAAATGTATCAGATGACGCATTTTCGTGCGCTATCTGAATTTTTGAGGAAAATGATCAGAGCACGCGTTTTCGTAATGTTACCTGATTTTTTGATGGAAATGATCACGCTTTTTCGTGTGTTATCTGATTTTTGAGCGAAATTGTTACTCGTTTTCGTACGTCACAGACTTTTTGAGGGAAATGATCACCCATTTTCGTATGCTATCTGTTTTTTTTTTTTTTTTTTTTTTTTGAGGGAAATGACCACGCGTTTTCGTATGCCATCTGAGTTTCGAGCGAATTGATAACGGGTTTCCGTAGGGTATCTGAATTTTTGAGGGAAATGATCAGAGGTTTTCGTATGCTATCTGAATTTTTTAGGGCAATGATCGCGCGTTTTCGTTTTCGTATGCTATCTGGATTTTTTAGGGAAATGATCTCGCGTTTTCGTATGCTATTTGAATTTTTGAGAGAAATGACAACGCGTTTTCGTATGCTACGGGTATGTGAATTTTTGAGGGAAATGATCATTCGTTTCAGTATGTTATTCGATTTTTGAGGGAAATCATCACGCACTTTCGTATACTACCTGAATTTTGGAGAGAAATGTATCAGATGACGCATTTTCGTACGCTATCTGAATTTTGGAGGAAAATGATCAGATCACGCGTTTTCGTATGTTACCTGATTTTTTGATGGAAATGATCACGCTTTTTCGCGTGTTATCTAATTTTTAAGTGAAATTATTATTCGTTTTCGTACGCCACAGACTTTTTGAGGGAAATGATCACGCATTTTCGTATGCTATCTGTTTTTTTGAGGGAAATGACCACGCGTTTTCGTATGCCATCTGAGTTTCGAGGGAAATGATCGCGCGTTTTCGTATGCTATCTGGATTTTTGAGAGAAATGATAACGCGTTTTCGTATGCTACGGGTATGTGGATTTTTGAGGGAAATGATCATTCGTTTCAGTATGTTATTCGATTTTTGAGGGAAATCATCACGCATTTTCGTATGCTATCTGAATTTTTGAGAGAAGTAATCACGCATTTTCTTATTATGTTATCTGAATTTTTGAGAGAAATGATCACACATTTTTGTATGTTATCTGATTTTCTGAGGGAAACTACCACGCGTTTTCGTAAGCTATCTGAATTTTTGAGAGAAATGATCAGGCGTTTTCATACGCTTTCTTAATTTTTGAGGTAAATGATGCCCCTGCTTCCGAAGAAATAAATAAATAGAAAAGAAACGCAAGCGTAAAAACGTAAATCGAAGCAACTGTATTTCATATTTTCATTTCTTTTTTTTCTTTCTTTTTTATAAAACATTTGTTCGCATGCGAAATCTTATAACTCAGAATTTTGGATCACTAAAAAATTTCGCATTTGAGAATGGAATTACACGCGAAAAGAATTCTTTTGCAGAATTTCTAGAAACGCAGATAAGATTACAAATGAAAGTGTACGGTCGCACTCTCTAGCAGAAAACTTTACATTACTTTTAGCGTAAAAATACGAGTAAAATATTTCTGATGAAGAAAGCTACTGATGAGAAAATTTTTCCAGTCGGACTTCTATAAACGAGGATAGGAACTCAAACCGAGATAAATTTCTATGATCTTAGCGAAAAAACGGTGTAATCAGAAGTAGAAAATCTGTTTATATATTTCTCATAATGACATGAAAATAAGTTTTTTTCACTCAACTCATTAAAAGCGAGCCTATAACTTTCAGATTATTTCCGCCCTATACTGGTAGATTGTGCATTGTGGGAAAGCACAAAATGTCGCTCGTTGGGAAAAGAAAAAGGGAATTTCTCAAATGGGAATTTTCTTTTCAGTTTTGTTACCGGATTTAACGACCACCTGGCAGCAACTCTTAGAGCCATAAGCCGTTGTTCGTCCCTACTTTAGTGTCACCCATTCCAGAAAACGGCGATCTCAGGCAAAAGCTCAGACGACTCAACCCCTGGGGCGCCCAAGCAGAGATTTAGAAGCTGAGCTAATAAGGAAAACAAAACATAAATTTATGCACCCTAGCGAGAAAAATGTTCGTAATTTAAAATATACAATGTGTGCGAAATGCTGTATGTAGTGAATGGTGTCCGGAGCAGTCCTTCATAGTGTTGCAATTTCACAAGCAGTAGTGTATTGCAGATGTGTTTTGGACATTTCTTAGAGCACAGTTTTCCCCTTCTGTGACATAAAGGTGTTATGACGTACCTGCCAGCAGGACGCACACGACATAAAGGCAGATAGCAGTCAGAACAAACGTCCGCGTAGCTCAATTGGTAGAGTGACTTATTCCGGAATGAGAGGATCCGGGTTCGAGCCCCGGCGTGGATAAAAATGACGGAGAAATTTACTTCGTTATAATGGCACCCGAACTTTCCAGATGACCCGGCCGTTTAAAAATCTCGAACTTTCCGGATGACCCGGCCGTTTAAAGATTTTCCCTCTCTCGCGGTGCGGAAAGAACATCAATGGTGTGATGTTCTTTCCGCACCGCGAGAGAGGGAAAATCAGAGAATCCCTTCTCCAGCGCTTCGAAAAATAAAAATGAGTGTGATGTTGCATTCCACACACTAGATTGACTGGGAGTTCTCGAGTGCACGTTCTACAGCGGATGGCTGCCTGCAACGATTCATGGTCACGGCTGACCCGTGGGCCATGCCCCCAGCCCTCTTTCGGGGGGGAGAAATGTGACGTACCTGCCAGCAGGACATAAAGGCAGATTGCAGTCAGAACAAACGTCCGCGTAGCTCAATTGGTGGAGTGACTTATTCCGGAATGAGAGGATCCGGGTTCGAGCCCCGGCGTGGATAAAAATGACGGAGAAATTTGCTTCGTTATAGTGTGCATATATTTATGACGATATCTATCGCCAAAAAATGAAAGTAATCTTTGAGAATCCGATGAATCAAAGTCCATTGCGTGTTATCTAATTTTCTCTTATATTGCATGTATGAATGTTTGTTTCAGGTACACTATTTTCATTTCTAGATGATGATCGTAAGATTGCATACACTTTGTGACATTGAAATTGCAGCACACTAAAAGAACGAAAATACATATTGAACACTTCTCAGAGCAATAACACCCAAGGCGGCGAGAAACACACGATAAAATCCATGATGCTAATGAATACATTGTTTCTCGCTAAACAGATCAGAATGATGTTAAACCCCTTGGTTGCTGATACATTGAGCTAAGCATTTCGCGAGATGGAGTCGTATAGCTGAGGAACAGCGTGCATCCCGCATCCCTCGGTATTTTCCACCAAGCCTTTTGAATCTGATCCAGTATAACAGCCGTGTTCCTCGATGGCTGCTGGTGAATCTGTGAATGGTGTCCAATCATAGCCACACACTGGCTCGATTGGGGAGAGGTCCGGAAACTTGGCAAACCAAGACACGGAGTGTCATGCTGAGAAATGGCACCATGCACTCCAGTAAGAAAGGACAAATTCCGGAATATCAGCAACACAGCAGCGAACAATAAGATTGCCGTTGATGAGCGGCGATCTTTACTGATCGCTCTCTACACTATAACGCCAGCAAGGCGTGCCGTATGGAATCCCACAATCGGTGTTAAGTTCCTTGCATTCACGACGTCACTGCCACAGGTGTATACGACAGATCATCAAACCTGAAGCAGAAGCGGGATTGACTGAAGACCACCCGAGGCCATTGTATTCACAGGTGGCCAGTTTGCCGCGCCATCCCGGATGCTGATGACGATGGGCCGCAGTGAGTGGCAACCGACATAACCTCTACAATTTTATGCTGACCGAAGGAAAGAGGTCAGCATAAAATGGTTCGATAGGAGATGGAGTGATAGCCGGTGGAAGCTGAAGCTGAAGCTCGTTGGACAGTCGCTAGCATGGTGGTAGGTGCAGTATGAATCTGTCGGCGGTCAAGAAGACCAAGAGTTCTGCTCCACTACCGTGGCGAAGAGTACTCTTACCTTCCTGTAACTATTGTGAGTTATATCCTAAGAAGGAGGAGGATTCAGGTTTATGGAAGTATGTTGGACAACGCGCTGTGTGTTTGTATTGTATAAGTTAATAGAATACCAGGTTATATTTCTCACCACGAAAGTGTGCCTAACTTACCAAGGTTTAATCCTTGCAGATTTGTGGGACAAGTAACATACACAAACTACCAAAATGAGGTCTTCTGAAGCCAAATAAATGAAAAGCTTACATTACATGGAATGGATTCGATAAATGTAGTTGTATATATGCACGATTAGATGTACAACACCCATATTATATATAATGACAAATACTAATACGTGAAACACTGAAAGTAAACAGCCCCGGTGGTTCAGTACTCAGTAGTATAAAGGCCACGCCTCATACCATTCATCCAAGACGGGGTCGTGTTCGAATACAGGATGAGGCATGGATTCATGGGTGTTGTGAATGTATAATGGTGCTGGCTCTGTCCTTACCGTGGAACCAGCGGCCCCAGACTGGGGATGGGAGACTACTAATAGCTCTAACAGCTGCTTATGGTTGTAGTGAAACAACGAAAGAAAACAAAAACACAAACACTTCAGTCATACTAAACGTAGAATAATGTTAACAGTAAAGACTATGTGCTCCATCAAGAGACTATTAGCTGAATGGTGTAGTTTGTCAGATATCTGTTAAAAACAACAACGGGGAAATGGAATTCTTTTGTCATGCTAAAATGTCTAGCGCACTAGGGATCACCAATCCTGTAACAGTAAGTTACTCACTCTGCAGAATCCGAGTCATAAGTTGAAGCGGTACAGTAGTCTCGGAAGTTAAGTTTTACTTGAACTCCAATATTTTACATGAAATCTGCAGTTTCTCCTTCTTCGAGGGACTAGTCAGATAATCCACAAGCACATTGACTACGTTAATGTAGTATTTAATGCGCGATAATGCTCAAAGCACGCTGACGATGTTATTGATAATATTTGAAGCACGCTGACGACGTTATTGATAATATTTGAAGCACGCTACTCTGTGTGCGTGGTATTCAGACTCTGCGCGCTCTCTACTGTAATGATCGACTTCTATTTTAGAAAATTTGCTCCACAGGATTCACGAATGGATCATCGCTCTCGGAATCTTCCCTTTTCTAAGTGCACCGCTTTTTTTTTTTTTTTTAATTTGGGTCAAGGTGTCACTACATGCCTCAGAGAATATATTGTTCGGGACTTTTCCGAGGAGATGTCTCCGTTTGCCAGGCAAAAACTCACTTCCCTTCTATCTGTTCTTCATCGAATCACCTTTCTCCCCTTCAAGTTATAAACAAAACCGCACTATCGGTACCAGAGAGGAAAGTGTAGATATGAACAATCTTTGGACGAATCTCCTGCCTCTGCCCAAATTTTCTCCGATGACGTAAGCTGATGGACGATGGCACAGGAGTGGTTTTGGCCTCGAAGATTCTGCACATACGAGCCGTTTGCTTCCTTGACATGTTTAGTAAAAAAATTTTTATTTAGCTGTCTATGGTCTAGCAACTGAGTGTTTTTCCACATTAACCACCTAACTGGGACTTCCTGGAACTAAACATTTCAATGAACATCATTACCTCGAAAAACTTGGATTACGAACAGCAAGAATTACATTAAATATAATAAATTAGAAACCAATTGTAACACAGGCAATCTTACCAACAGCCTCGTACGATTCTACTGTCAGTTTTAACATGTTTTCCTACACGACGAAACGGCCAACCCTTCTCTCAGAAGCCAATAATCCGTCCTCAGTGAAAGTTGCTGAACTGCTGATGTCCTAGTCGAAAGTAACGTCTCAACATTCCTGATAATTTCCTTGAACTTGGTAGTTAGTCCTTGAGAGACAAAAGACTATTAACTTCTTGCAAACGCGATGCCTTCAAGTATAATTTCTCGCTCTCTCTCTCTCTCTCCCTGTCCGATTGTCTGTGTCTATATGCTTAGCTTCCGCTCGATTGTACCCGTATTTTAATCACTTGCATATCTTGGCACAACTTATCCACCTGCAATCGCTTCAATTACAGAGAAAATTAGAAGTTTGTATTCACTTGCATTCACTTCCAATTACTCCTGAAATTAACACTTCATATCCACTTGCATGCACTTCCGATTACTACGAAAATTAGAAGTACATATCTGCTTGCAAGAACTTCCAGTTACTTCTTGTATGCATTTCCAATTACTCCTTGCTTGCACTGCCTGCACTCTGAAGTTAGTCCCTGAGAGACAAAGGACTATTAACTTCCTGCATACGCGTTGCTTTCAACTATAATACACAATCGAGTTACATTATTGTGACCACAAGCTAATATCCAGAATAACCACCGTTTCCATCGCGGAGAGCAGCTAGACGGGCTGGGAGTGACTCAGTAAGGTACTGAAAGGTGTTCACAGGTATGTGGAGCTATGCTGACTGTAGTGCATTTGACAGCTGCTGGAGGGTGCGTGGTGGACCATCCATAGAACAAACAACACGATCGACGGGGTTCCACAGATGCTCAGTTGTATTTGAGTCTGGGGTGTTAGGGGTCTGGGAAGTACTTTGAAGTCTTCATCGTGCTCTTCCAACCACTCTTGGACAGTTCTAGCTATGTAACACGTCACACTGTCGTTCTGGAAGATACCATCTGCCCAGGGAAGACAACTAGTATGTATGGGTGTACGTCGTCTGCAAGGAGGGATTCATAACGAATTCTGTCAGTAGTGCATTCCACAGGTATGAGTGGACCCAGGGAATGCCACGAAAACATTCCCCAGACCATAACGCTGCTCGCACCAGCTTGTGCTCTTCCGGCAGTGGTTGAAGAGTGTTTGTTCTCCGATGTTTCTCGCCATATACGTCAACGTCCATCGTTCGATGAAGCAGAAAACGTGACTCATCGGAGAAGGCAATTATTTGCCAATCAGCGGAGGTCCAATTCTGATACTGCCGTGCAAATGTAAGCCTTTTCTGCCGATGCACCTTCGTCAGCATAGGTGCAGTGACCATACGTCTGCATCGAAGCTCCATACGCAGAAGGGTTCACTGAACTGTCGTTTTAGACACATTTCTGGTAGTCCCCTGGTTCATTCGACCAGTGAGTTGTTCCACTGTAGCCTGTCGATCGGCCCTCACGCACCTTCGAAGCCGACGTTCACCTCTGACATCAATGGCACATGGTGCTCAGCAGTTTTCACGTCGCTTATTCGCAATGGTGCCATTTCTTCAATCACGATATACTTTAACCGCAGCAGTATGCGAATAGTTTATAAACTGCTCTGTTTCAGAAATACTGCCACTCTTGGCCCAAAAGCAGATAATCATCTTTTTTTGCAAATCTGATAAATCGCTCCTTTTACCCATGATAGCAACGAGCGATATGTTTCCAGAATGCCTATAAGCACACCTTATGTACCCTCTAAGCCAGCTCACGACACGTGCCTTCTTTCATTGGCTACGCGCTGTTGACGGCAAAAGTAGGAGGTGGTCACAATAATGTGACTCGACTGTGTCTGTATGTCTAAGCTTCCGCTCTCTCGTTCACGCATTTTAATCACTTGCGTACCTCGGCACAACTCATCCACCTGCATGCGCTTCCAATTACTTTGGAAATTAGAAGTTTATATTGAAAATTAGAAGTTCATATCCACTTGCACACACTTCCAATTACTCTGGAAATTAGAAGTTCATAGCGAAATTTAGAAGTTCTTATTCACTTGCATGCACTTTCAATTACTCCTTGCATGCACTTGCAATTACTCCTTGCATGCACTTGCAATTACCCCTTGCATGCACTTCCAATTTCTCCTTGCATGCACTTCTAATTACTCCAGAAATTAGAAGCTCATATCGACTTGCACGCACTTCCAGTTGCTCCGAAAATTGGAAGTTCATATCCGCTTGTTGGCACTTCCAATTACTTCTTGTATGTACTTCCAATTACTCTTTGCATGCACTTGCAATTACTCCTTGCATGCACCACTTCTAATTACTCAAGAAATTAGAAGTTCATATCGACTTGCACGCACTTCCAGTTGCTCCGAAAATTGGAAGTCCAGTAACGTACCAGGAGATGTGACGTACCTGCCCGAAGGACGCACACGACGTAAAGGCAGATAGGAATCAGAATAAAATGTCCGCGTAGCTCAATTGGTAGAGTGACTTATTCCGGAATGAGGGGATCCGGGTTCGAATCCTGGCGTGGACAGAAATGACGGAGAAATTTACTTCGTTATAATGGCGCCCGAACTATCCGGATGACCCGACCGTTCAAAATCTCGCATTGGTGTGATGTTATTTCCACACTGCGAGATAGGAAAAATAAGAGAATCTTTTCTCCAGAACGTCGAAAAAAAAATAAGGGAGATGATGTAACGTACCAGGAGATGTGACGTACCTGACCGAAGGACGCACACGACATAAAGGCAGATAGGAATGAGAATAAAACGTCCGCGTAGCTCAATTGGTAGAGTGACTTATTCCGGAATGAGGGGATCCGGGTTCGAATCCAGGCGTGGACAGAAATGACGGAGAAATTTACTTCGTTATAGTTCATATCCCCTTGTTGGTACTTCCAATTACTTCTTGTATGCACTTTTAATTACTCGTTGAATGCACTTGCAATTACTCCCCTTGCATGCACTTCCAATTACTCCAGAAATTAGAAGTTCATATCGACTTGCACGCACTTCCAGTTGCTCCGAAAATTGGAAGTTCATATCCGCTTGTTGGCACTTCCAATTACTTCCTGTATGCACTTCCAATTACTCCGTGCATGCACTTGCAATTACCCCTTGCATGCACTTCAAATTTCTCCTTCTGGGTGTTGCTGGTTCAGTTGCACATAGTGCATTTTCGTGTAGCATTAAGCAGCATAAAAGTTCTATGTTTTTCTTAAAACAAAATTTCCATTACGGATGGAAGCAACGTACAGCGAACTCAATACTATATAGCACGTTATGTCAGTGAACTCAATATCTACTTCTTTACGGGGTTTTTTCTGCGGCGTTCGCGTCATGCTGGAATATTATGGAACAAACTGGTTTTTCGTTATTTATTGGAGAAGCTGATATACGATGTCCGATATTTTGTAGACTTTTCCGGCTCCTGTCTTTGCATTCATTCAGTAGCACATCCGTACGACAAAAAAAAAACCGGTGAATGTCTTGTGTTAATGTTTATGATTAGATTACCTCATAAGTTAAGTATGATCAAATCCCATGTGCCCGTCTGCATTCAAAACAGAAATAATACTGCTTCAGATATCATCTTTCGAAGCAGTTATTTATATATAATCCCTGCAGTGATTTAAACATTGATAGTTGCTTTTATCATCGATTAATTGCTCCGCTTCTTCCATCCTTCCTCTACAAGATCCCTACAAACTTGTTTACCGTGACACAGCCTTTGGTGCTCATAAACTGTGTGACCTGAATGTTACCGTTTGTTGTATTCACGAAATACTTTTTTTTTTTCCTTTTTATTTCTTTAAACTCGTTTTAAAAAGTCTTTCCGTTATCACTTCGGGAAGTCAGACTTTTCTAAATAAGACTTGTCCAATATCGTAGCGCATCTGAGTCGTGAAGAAGAAATGCAAATTAATCTTTAGCATCTTCCGCTCACGTATTTGAGAGAGCCGGTCGAAGAAGACTTTGTTGTTGCTGTTTTGGAAGACGTCGACTTCCTTCAATGGCAGCGGGATTAACCGTACGGAGAATAGTGTCGACCGCAGCAGGAGGCGTGCTTTTCAAATCGAGTATATGCCATTCTCAATATTGCGTATATAACGAAGTGAATTTAATAATGTCGGCTTTTCAAGTTCCTTTACTTCCACGAACTTCTGGCTTGAAGACTTAAGAAGTGACGTGGGTAAAGATGCGAAGAAGCAGGAAATAAAAGGAAAGGGATTTATTTCCTTCCATCGAGACTTTTCTGCTGTGCTTTTGATAAAAATTTAGCACAATAGCTGAATTCGACTTCCAGTTTCTGAGATCAAACGACAGCGTAAAGCGACAGGTAGAACTGTGCTAAATGAACTACACGATGGAGTTTCTGTGCTCGTATATCACATCGTTCTACCTTTCATTATCCTTCTGTTGAGGGGTCCGCAAAGTAATGTAGTTTTTGGAAAAGAAGAGAAACACTATTTGTAACAGAAGAAATTTATTTGTTAATCAGTTATACAGGGTGTTCGTAAACTGTTTTGACAAAAGAAGAGGGGTGATAGAACCCATAAAGACGAACAATATTTACAATGGAACCTAGGGTCGCATTCCAGTCTGAGTGTCAGAAAAGAGTAACTTCCAAATACGTCCAACAAGCGCAAGTCGTCACCTCACACGTCATTTCTTTCGTGCCGAAGAAGTAGCACATCGCCAGAACATCACCGTCACGCATTTACCGTATGCAAATTGCCAGAGAAAAGACGCTGTATCGACAGTTGCAGCTGATTGGCTTATCAAGGTGCAGTAGACACTTCCTGAATGCCACATATCACGCACGATGGATTGGACGTGGCGAACCTGTGGCATGGCCTCCACGCTCACCGGGCTTAAACCCACTGGACTTCTTCTTCTGGTGGCGCATGAAATCATTGGTGTACGAGACGCCTGTGGACTCCGTGGATGATTTCATCGCGATAATCGTTTTTGCATTGGACAGGATAAACACGACACCAGAAGTCTTCGCGAGGGTGCGCCAGTCTTTCATTCGCAGGTGTGAATTGTGTAACGGCACCCGTGGCCGCCACTTTGAGCATCTACTTTGAGTCTGTCCCTGATCTCCATAAATGGGATTGTGTAACTTATGATGTCGTTAATTCTCTTTCTTTGCACTGTTGAAAGTTCAGCTTGGACATCTAATTTTACACTTTTCTGACACTCAGAGTGGAATGCGACCCTAAGTTCCATTGTAAATATTGTTCGTCTTGATGGGTACTATCACCCCTCTCTTTTGTCAAAAAAGTTTACGAACACCCTGTATAATTGCCATCATTGTCGATCACATTTTCCCATCGTGAAACCAAACTTTCAATGCTGTCTTTATAAAAAGACGTAGGCTGTGATGCAAAAAATTCCGAGAGCCCCGTTTTGACATCATCAATATTGTGGAATCTTTTCCCATTAAGAAAGTGCTGCAGAGATCTGAACAAATGGTAATCAAATGGTGCAATGACAGGGGAATAAGGGGGATGGGGAAGAACTTCCCAGCCAAAATCTCTGATCGTCTGCTGGATCCGTCTCGCCGTGTCAGGTCTCGCGTTGTCATACTGGAGGATGACACTTTTTCTGTTGACCAGTGCTGGATGTTTTACAGTAAGAGCTTGCTTCAAACGGTCCAGTTGTTAACAATAGAGGTCTGCCGCTACGGTCTGTCCGGGTTCCAAGAGCTCAAAGTGAGCTATGCCAGCGGTAGTCCACCAAACATACAGCAAAGTATTTTTTACGCTTTCCAACCGTAGGCTGAAGAAGCGTATATGCTCCAGCTTTGTCCGTCTGTCTGTCGGCACGATACCTCGCGTAAAAATGGTTCGATTTCGATGAAATTTTAGCATGTGGTAGGGGACCACTGGGGACGAACCCTATTGAAAATGGACGAAATTAGGTCAAAGGTCACTGCATAGGAGCGAGATCAATTCCATTGCCCTTATGCGCCATAACTTGCGTAAATATGGTTCTTCGATGTCGATGAAATTTTAGTATATTGTAGGGTACAACCTGGAAATGAACCCTATTTAAAATAGGTGAAGTGGGGTCAAAGGTCAGGACATAGGAGCGAGATTTATTCTATTGCCTTTATGCGTCATAACGTGCGTAAAAATGGTTCGATTTTATGAAATTTTATTATGTGGTAGGGGACCACCTGGGAACGATTTTATGACGTCACAATCTCGCGCTTGATATGTTGGCGCGCGGTCACGCCATCTGTCTCATTACGTCACGCGTTGTGTGTGGTTCCTGTTAAAGTTCTATGACGTCACATTCTTGCGAGCAGATGGTCGCGATTCCCATCTGCCTCATTACGTCACGCTTTTTGTGCGTATGTTCGTTCGCACGATAACTCGCGTAAAAATCGTTCGATTTTGATAAACTTTTAGTATGTCGAAGGGGATCACCTGCGAAGGAACCCTATTGAACGTGAACGAAATGTGGTCAAAGGTTAGCACATAGGGGCGGGATCCATTCCACTGCTTTCATGCGTCATAACTAACGTAAAAAGGTTCGATTTCGATTAAATGTTAGTATATGGTAGGGGAGCACCTGGGGACAAACCCTATTGAAAATGGGCGAAATGGGGTTGGAGGTCAGGACATAGGAGCGGTATCACTTCCATCGCCATTATGCGTCATAACTTACGTAAAAATTCTTCGATATGGATGAAATGTTAGTATGTTGTAAGGGCCTGCCAATTAAATGGGCGAAATGGGGCAACGAATCCTATTGAAAATGGGCGAAATGGGGTCAGAGGTTAGGACACAGGAGCAGAATCTATTCCATAGCCGTTATGCATCATAACTTACGTAAAAATGCTTCCATTCTGACAAAACTTTATCATGTTATTTCGGAGGTATACTGAACCGTGTGACGCACACGTCATAAAGGCAGATAGCAGTCAGAACGAACGCCCGCGTAGTTCAATTGGTAGAGTGACTTATTCCGGAATGAGGAGGATCCGGGTTGGAGCCCCGGCGTGGACAAAAATGACGGAGAAATTTACTTCGTTATAACCGGTTCTGTTGAATGTCATCGAAATGGGATCAAAGGTCAGGGCACAGGAGCGAGATTTATTCAACAGCCATTATCCTCATAACTTGAGTAATGATTTCCGGAATGTTGGAAAGCGTATTATAATCAATACATTGCGTGATTTTACTAACTTGTTGGGGTGTAAGCCTGGTTTTGGTGTAGGAACTTGTGTCTGACCTGAAGAAAGCCACTGGTTTTTGCGTTTGTTGTTCAATCCACTTTTCATCTCCTGTGAAAATTCGATGAAGAAATGGATCATTTGCGTGTCAGATGAGCAAAGAGTTGCAGATGATGGAACGTCGGGCTTTGTTGTCAGGTGAAAGTTGGGGTGGGACCAAAGCACCTTGTCCATAGACCTTCCCTATCTGTTGCAGGGGCTCTTGAACAGTACACCATGATGCATTAAGATGGTGGATTTATTCATCAAGGTTTGACGAGGATCTGCCTCAACGGTGGCCATTGTCCAGCTCCATGGGCCTTCCCGTACGAGGGGCATCAAAGAGGTCAAAATTGCCCGACCGGAATTGGGTGAACCAACGCTGACACTTAACGCATTCAGATAAACAGCGCAAATGTCATTGGTGGCCACGGTTGCATTGCTCCCCTTGTGAAATTCATACAGCATACAATGACGAGCATGGATCTTCTCGGTTTTTACATCACTCATTTTGTTCTGCAAATCTGGAAGACAAAAACACCTACATAAGTTAAAGGCGAATAGTTCATTCGCGTGTGCATACATTTACTTTACGTTGAACGCACATAAACACCTCACAACCGATCCCCAAACTTAGCCCCCCCAAAAAAACGACATTTCTTTTTGATCCTCTCAATACCCTTAGTGTAGAGTCGAACTCTTTATAACAGAGTTGAAATGAGCATTAAAGTCATTCGATATATGGAAACTTGTTTATAAACCTACCGATAAAAAACAGGCTACTTTTTGGCATATCACATTATGTCAGGTTAAAAGTAGTCAATTATAAACTTGTGACAGAGGTGAAGCACATGCCAAGACAACGAAGTTATAGCGATAAATTCCGCCGTGTGGCATAATTGGGAAAGCTTTTGGCTCCGGAGCCGAAGGATGTAGGTTCGATCTTGCAACCGGTAAATTCATGTTTTATGGAAATCGATCTACTGACCGTTCAGTTCTTCAAAAAATATGTGTTGTTCTTTCCACACATGGTCTGGAATGAATGAAAATTCCTTCTTCGCTTCAAAAAATGTGTGCTGCTTCTTCCACACATAGTCTGAAATTAATGAGAATTCCCTCTTCTACAGAGAGTTTCTTCAAGCATGGTTTGCGGCGAACCCGAAACCTTTGATTTCGTACCTCCACCTTTCCCAAGGGGCGGATAAATGGGACGTATTACAGATGTGAAGCACATGTCAAGACAACGAAGTTGCAGCGATAAATTCCGTCGGTGGCGCTTCCTTGGGAAAGCATTCGGCTCTGGAGCAGGAGAATGTGGGGATCGATCCCCGTCACTGGCAAAATTTGTGTTTTCGCAAACTCTGCACCATTATACACAGTCGAGTCATATTATTGTGACCACCTCCTACGTTTGACATCAACAGCGCGTATCCAATGAAAGTATCGTGAGCTGGCTTGGAGGGTATATAAGGTGCACTGTAGGCATTCTGAAAATATATCCCCCCTTGCTATCTTGGATAAAAGGAGAGATTTATCAGATTTGCAAAATAGGATGATTATCTGCTTTCGGGCCAAGAGTGGCAGTATTTCTGAAACAGCGCAGTTTCTGAACTGCTCGCGTGCTGCTGTGATTACAGTGTATCGTGATTGGAGAAATGGCACCACTGCGAATAAGCGACGTGGAAACTGCGGAACACCGCGCGCCATTGATGTGAGAGGTGAACGTCAGCTGCGAAGGTGCGTGAAGGCCGATCGACACGCTACAGTGGAGCAAACCATTGGTCGAATGAACCAGGGGACTACCGTAAGTGTGTCTGAAACGACATTTCAGCGAACTGTACTGCGTATGGGGCTCCGACGCCAACGGATGGTCACTGAACCTATGCTAACAAAAGTGCATAGGCAGAAAAGGCTTACATTTTCACGGCAGTATCGGAATTGGACCTCCGCTGATTGGCAAATAATTGCTTTCTCCGATGAGTCACGTTTTCTGCTTCATCGAACGGATGGACGTTGGCGTATAAGACGAGAAACGTCGGAGAACAAAGACTCTTCAACCATTGCTGGAAGAACACAAGCTGATGGGGGCAGTATAATGGTCTGGGAAATGTTTTCGTGGCATTCTCTGAGTCCACTCACACCTGTGGGAGGCACTATGGACCGAATTTGTAATGAATCCATCCTTGCAGACTACGTACACCTATACAAGCTGATTGTCTTCTCTAGGACTGATGGGATCTTCCAGTACGACAATGCGACGTGTCACACAGCTAGAAATGTCCGAGAGTGGTTGGAAGAGCACGATGAAGATTTCAAAGTACTTCCCTGACCCCCTCAATTCCCCAGACTTAAATCCAACTGAGCATCTGTGGAACCCCGTCGATCGTGTTGTGCGCTCTATGGATCCTCCTCCACGCACATTCCAGCAGCTGTCAGATTCACTGCAGTTAGCATGGCTACACATACCTGTGAACACCTTCCAGCACCTTATTGAGTCACTCCCAGCCCGTCTAACTGTTGTCCGCGCTACACGCCGCGGTTACTCTGGATATTAGCTGGTGGTCACAATAATGTGACTCTACCGTGTATAAATAATACTTTTTTTATTAAAAATTACAATTAGCAATAAAAATATGAGTGAGATCTTCTATAAGCAAAATATTTACAAACGTGACTGATCTGGAATGGCTATTGTGGTGTGTCAGAAGCACCGTACTCGCTATCCCTACGAACTGTCCGTGGCAGCATTAACTCCTAGTTTTGTAAAGTCGCCCGAACTACAATAAGATCACCGCATTTATCTCGCAATGATTAAACCTGTGAATTATGTCGCTACCATGCAGTCGATGAACTGGTGACAATCGCGTCGACAGCCGGCGGCGGTTGTGTTAAAAACAGCAATGACCAGCGGTTTGCGGCGACATTTTCCCCCTCTGTGTCAGTCTCTCATATGTATAACTCAAGTGAATTAAGATCAGCTTTAAGATGCCATTCTTTATCCTTATCTTAGTTTATTTCATGTACTCGATTGAAATCAAAAGCTCTTTTGGTTTCTGATTTTAACAAGACTCTGTAAGAAAGCGACGAACCATAACTCACGCCGTAAACATCACTTTGATTTAGCACACTTCTGTGACCGTGTTTTTTTTTTTGGGGGGGGAGGGGTCACCTTTGTGCTGCGGATTCCCCAACTAAGCGTTCTGGGGAAGGACCACGCGTATCATCAGTTCGTAAAAAAAAATAGCGATAAGAAATTCAATTTTTTTCTAAAAAGAAATATGCGAAAGTTACTTAATTTTTTCTTCCTTTTAATATTTACTCAAACATTAAAAACTGTTGTTGCAGAATTTCGGTAGTTTTCACCATTGCGCGGCGAATTCCCTGACTGGTCGGTCGGAGGGAAGGAATACAGACTGTGTCGGTTCATAAGAAAGAATAAGTTTACAAAATTCAGCTCTTTGCGGAATACCACATTTTACAACCTCTCCCAGAGTAAAAATAAAAATGTAAAATGGCACAATATTTTCCTGGTTTAAAATGAAGATGGAAGAGAACACATCTTATTCCAGAGTTGAAATGAATTTGTACGAGGGATAACACCTTCCAGATTTGTCCATCTCATTAATCGTCCTTGTTAGGCCTTTTTCAAAGCGGATGAGGCGCTGACGGTCTGTTGCTCATGCGGCTCTGGTTCTCTTCCTTCCCTGGAGCCAGTGACCTTAAATTAAGGATGACTCTTTTTAGCTTTTGAAGCTCTTGGAAGTCGTTAAATCTCGAAGCAAAACACAAAGGCGGTATGAGAATCGCAGTGCCAGGTTGATTTAAACTCCCATTTACTTTATACCCACCCTCCATGTACGCGAAAGTTCCGTACATTAAACTTTGCGTACATTAAATTCTCGCAAATGGTGTTTTAGAAAATAATATGTTAGGGTCCGAGATAGCTTGCAATGACATCCATATATGCTTTTGCGTATTAATTTTTAATATAAATTACATAATGAAATACATATAAAAAGTGATAAACAAAAGTTTGCAACAATTTGATAAAAGGTACGTCAAAAGTTAGAGAGCTTTACAGAACATTCCGTTAGACTTAATCCGAATCTTAGCAGGATTCAACGCTGACCATCACCAAAGGAAAACGCGTGAAATTTCTGGATGAGACACACTCTAATAGGTGCACTAAAAATCCCTGCAAGTGTTGGCTGTCGAGCTCTTCACAGTATCTCAACCTATGTAAGGTGTATGACTCTACTGTATTATTAACATTTTTTGTTATCAACAATCCACATTCATAAACGTAGGTACTAGAGAAGTCGACATGAAGTAAATGCTAAAGCCAGCATTCCTCGGTTGATTTATGATTGCCGACTGCGGCTGCGAGAACTCCGCCATATGTGATACCAATCGCTAACGTAAGATACTATTGGCTCCAGCCACTGATATGCGACTACAGGGGTTCTCCAAAATAATGAAAACACCTTGAAACAATAAGTGTCACGCACCTAATATGGTGTGGGAGCGCTCTTGGCATTTAAAACTGCTTGAATCCTCCTTGGAATGGACGCATACAAGTCCTGGATGGTGGTAAGTGGTATGTTGTACCATTCTTCCTGCAGAAACTGCTCCAATTCCTTGAGAGACGCCGGAGGAGGATAACGGGATCGCACTCTATTTTTCAACACAGACCACAGGGGCTCAATGATGTTTAAGTTCGTCGATTGTGCAGACCAAGGAAGGTGTGCAACTTCATCCTCAAGTTTCTCAAACCATGATTGAACGAAATAGGAAATATTTTCGCATGGAATGGTATATGTACAAAATATGCCGTCTATACATGCGATAAAAGCAAACCACGTCTTCAATAAGCAAATTAAAATCAATTTATTTACAAATTAAAAGCGGTTAAAAGCAGACTAGCGCTTTCGGGGATCTCCCGTCCCCATCTACTGGTCAACGCGCCACGGGATCCAACAGAGTCAACCCTTATATACTTGATAACACGACCCATCATGCACCACGTCACCAACAGACCATGATGTCACAGTATAAGCCAAATTGTAAAATTTCAATTCCAAAATCAATATAACATGAATATAAGAATACAAAATATTTACAAAAATGTACTATTCCGATGTTTTAAAATTCCTCATGGGTCAAAGTCTCTTGTGGAGCAACCATTTTTTGCCAAGGTCTTGGTACAAATGTGGGGAGATCTAAATTACAACAGTTGTCTCCGTATGCAATAATATATAAACTTTCTGAAAAGAAAACAGTCTTTTTGTTGACATTGGAGTTCAAGATTTTAACATTCTCCCAAACAGGGGTGTAACCACCCCGTTTAACAGCCATAGTAAAGGCAGTATTAATAGTTTCTGTCCGTAGGGTGTACTTGTGTTCACCCAACCGGGTATTCAGAGTCCTAATTGTAGAACCTGTATAAAATTTGTCAATAACACCCGAATCCTCATGGGCGAGCGGAATGCAATATACACCATATTTCATGAGTTTGGGTACTCTATCTCTGTCATTTCTCAGTAAAGTAAATACATTTTTAGTGCAAACTCCAAATGTCAAATTATGCCTATGGCATATCTTCTTGAGGGTGTTAACTGTTGGAGGGAGATAATCCATCTTTCCAACGTATCTAGTGATTTTATTGTCCGTGGACAAGGTCGTGAATCTCAACCTGGTGAACCTTCTCAATAGACCGGGAAAGTAGTGCTCTGGGTAGCCGAAGATCCGTGCCAAAGTTGAGGCCTTAGAGAGTTCGTCCCGTCTTGCTTTGTTGGAAGAAGAGTGTGTGAATGCGCGTTTGATTAGAAATCGAAGTGATGATGCTTTTTGTTCAGGGGGGTGAGAAGAGTTAAACGGTATGATACATGCTATGAACGTAGGTTTTCGGTGCACGGAGTATTTAATCTGGTGAGTGTTGAGGTCCCTTGATAACAAAAAATCAAGAAAAGGTAGCTTACCCCCTGCTCAAGTTCTTTCGTAAATTTTATTGTGGGAAAAAGTGAAGACAAGCAGTCAATGAAAACATTTAGTTAGGGAAGTGAGTAGGGCCAAAAAAGTAGCATATCATCGACATACCTGATTATTAGTAATAGTTGAAGTGGAGAACCCCGAAAGTGCTAGTCTGCTTTTAACCGCTTTTAATTTGTAAATAAATTGATTTTAATTTGCTTATTGAAGACGTGGTTTGCTTTTATCGCATGTATTTTTTTTTTTTTTTTGATTGGAGGTTTAACGACCACCGTGAGCAACTCAATGGGCTATAAGCAGTCGTCCGTCCCTAATTTAGGGTCACTGGTTCCAGGGAAGGGAGAGAACCAGTGCCGTAAGACAA
This sequence comes from Macrothele yani, assembly GCA_039090855.1. Classification (NCBI taxonomy): domain Eukaryota; kingdom Metazoa; phylum Arthropoda; class Arachnida; order Araneae; family Macrothelidae; genus Macrothele; species Macrothele yani. The sequence goes on from CM077029.1 coordinate 34,516,368, forward strand.
ACACAACATCCATGCCTAACCGGGATTCGAACCCGGACCCCTTACGGACGAATGATCAGAGGCCAACGCCTTAGACCACTGCGCCACCGGGGCGGCTATCGCATGTATAGACAGCATATTTTGTACATATACATGATTGAACGGTTCCGCTACTGTGAATCGGGGCGTTATCATCATGAAAGGTGCAATCCCCTGACGGAAACAATGTCTGCGCAATTGAATGCACATGGTCATCCAAAAGAGTAACACAGTCACCGCTAGTGATGCGTCCATGTAAGGTGATAATGGGACCTGCTGCAAACCACGAGATCATGGCCCAAACCATTACGGAACCGCCCCCATGCTTCACTGTAGGAAGGCGACAGTCTGGGTTGTCGGCTTCTGCGGGGGTTCTCCACACGTAAACCCGTCCTGTGGTGGGGAATAGAGAAAAACTTGATTCATTGGAAAACAAGACATGCTTCCATTGATCCGCAGTCAACGTTTTATGTTCATGGCACCATTGTAGTCTTCGTTTCATATTCACCTGTAACACCAGGGGTTTTGTAATCGCAGCTCTGCCGTAAATATTGTGCTTGTGCAGTTCCCTTCGTACGATATGGGTCGACACTGGGTTGTGAGATGTGCATTAAGCTCAACAGTTACTTTCGTCGCCGTGGTCTTCCTCCTTGCGGTCACAATCCTCTTTAATGTCCTACTGTTCCTCGCAGTGAGTTTGGTTTTCCTTCCGCAGTTGTGTCTCGCAGATGATGTTGTGCCATGAACGTTGCATGCTGTCATGCTCTTCGACACGGTACCTTTCGACACCCTCAATACTTGTGCCACTGTGGTTACTGACGCACCACACAAACTAGCTCCTACAATCTGCCTTCTTTGGAACTCCGACAGATAACTCATTGTGCCTTCACCTGGAACGAAATTATGTAAACACCAATTTACAATGCAACTACACAGACCCTTGAGGCTATAAGCAACACTTTTTTACAAAAATAATTGTAGCTACATGTTCGTTTTACTTAGAAAGCAGCACATACCAAAGTCACTGTTTTCAGCGAGGTGTTTCCATTATTTTGGACAACCCCTGCATATCAAATAACGAACAGGAAATCCTCAATCTCGCTGAAGGGTTCCAAGGATGGAATACACACGGTCTTTTTGCGAAGGAAATGAAACACCAAGATTACCATATTCTTACCCAGACGTGACGAAAATAGGTTGATCGCGATGCTTAACTTGCACGTATTCAAAGTTCCGCGAATAGACCTTGCATATGGAGGATTGAGTATAATTTTATTGTAATATAACTTACAGTATCAATGGTGCAAAGCCTTGTGTTTTGGGTCCTGTCGGCATGAAGTATATACAAGTCAGGGGAATGTTTCGATGAAGGTCGCTCGGATCCGAATCACGTGTTTGAACCTGGTCTGAGCATTGTTTATCCAAGAACATCATCATTGTGTTTCAAATTTTCAAGAAGGTGTCACGTGACTCGGAAATACTGCGAAGCACTCAAAATTTTAACCCATCTTGTCATCAAGTGCGGTTATTAATGAGTTCTTTGTTTTCATGAGGAGACAAACAAAAAATTGCAGGTATAAGGGTGTTCAAATGAAAAGGTACGAAACGTCATAAGAACGTAACCGTTAACATATTTGCCTATGCCGCTATGGGAGAACGTAGCGACACATCTAGGAATGCGATTGGAGTCGCCGGCGTGGATCGGAGCATGCGCGGGCGCCCGCATGCGCAGGAGAGAGCAGAGGCTCTTATAAAGAGCGCCGTCCAATTGACGCGGCAGTGCGTGTGAGGACAGGATGGCGTTCATTCACATTGCAAAATTCGACGATTGAGGAGCAGCGAGGCGTTATCCGATTTCTGACATCGGAAGGTGTTAAACCGGCCGCTATTCATCGCCGGATGGTGACCGTATATGGGGAAGACTGTGTGTCCGACAAGTCAGTGAGAAAATGGAGTGCCCGTTTTCGTGCAAGCCGTGAGAGTTTGGTTGATGACCCGAGACCAGGCCAGGCAAACACAGTCATCACGGCCGATCTCATCGACAAGGTGGACGACCTAGTCGATGAGATCAAATACCGACAAAATGACCTGACATCGACAAAGTGGACGATATGTCGCCCTGCGATTTCCATGTGTTTGGTCCCCTGAAAAAACATCTGAAAGGGAAGCGCTTCCACTCGGACGACGAACTCAAGGACGCTGTGCAGGACTGGGTCTCATCACGGCCACAGGAATTCTGGGAACAAGGAATCCTTCGGCTCGTTAATCAATGGGATCGTTGTGCTACGGCCTATGGTGTATACTTTGACTAAAGTCTTCATTTATACCCACAGTGTCGTTTCGTACCTTTTTATTTGAACACTCCTTGTACAAATAACTTTTACAAATATTCATATAAAAGTTTTCCGTCCAACCTCGCTGTTATTTACGAGTTTTTACCAAGCGCACGCACACAGAAGAGAGATATTTAACTAAGTATCAAAATACCCAGAAATTGCGTAAAAGCGGCAAGTATATGAATTTGTATAATACACTCACGCACAACGAAATTTGCGCACCTAGAAGAAAACACGCTACAACAGCGAAACTTTGCAAATAGCTAGAGTGCGTGCTGGTTTGCAAATGATCCACTTGGGGTGCGATTGCGCATGATGAAACACCCTGTGGTGGCGCTTCAAGCACGAACCGCAACCTTATAAACCGGCGTGTAGTTGATGCCCCATGAAAGCGAAAAGCATCGTCCGACGCAAGCAAAAGTACAGAGTGACAAGAATGCCGGGTGGACGCCAGAGACGTCGATTTACTCTACTTACGGACTTTGAGAGAAGCCTGATCATCGGGCTGAAAACCACAGGGTGGTCGGCGCGCCGTATAGCCCGCCACGCGAATCGTTCTGACCATACCGTTCGACTGTGTTGGGAGCAGTGGAAACATGACGGTACTGCCACGCGAAGGAGCGGCTCAGGACGGACCAAGAGGACCACCAGAAGAGGGGATCGACGGATCGTGCGCCATATACGAACGGATCTCACGTGCACCCGGTCCACTACACATGCAGATGTAGCCTCGAACTGTTTTCGGACGCCTCGCGGAAGTGAATCTGCGATCCCAGCGCCTCTTACGTGTGCTGCCATCAACACGAGAAATCGCTGGCTCCGTGTGCTGTGGTGCCAGCTCAGAGCGTCGTGGAACGCCACAGACTGGCGACGTATGGTATTTAGAGACGAGTGCCGCTTCGTTTTGGGGAGAGATGATCATCGTGCCTGGGTATGGAGGTCCCCGAGTCAACGGCACAATCCCAATCTCGCTATCGAGCGCCACACCTCCTTAACAGCAGGCATTATGGTCTGGGAGAGTCATTGCCTACGACAGCTGATCAGCTCTAGTAGTGGTACGTGTATCATTGACGGGCCAGCGGTCTGTGGATGAGATCTTGCGGCCCGCATGTGCTCCCAGTCCTGGCCGGGATTCCAGGTGCGTTATATCAGCAGGATAATGCCCGCCCACACAAGGCTCGGGTTGTCCAGGACTGCTACGTCGTCATGTCCAGACACTTACATGGCCCCGGACATGTCCAGATACTTTCTCACCCCGGACATGGGACCTATCGAGCAAGTGTGGGACCAGTTGAAACTACGGCTGCCGCAGTGCCTCATTATCCGAGATTTGGTGCACACCTTCCGACACGTGTGGCCCAACCTGCCGCAGGACAACATCAGGCGTCTGTTCGCCTCCATGCCGGACCGTATTGCAGCATGTATCGTCTCACGTGCGGTGCGACGCGCTATTGAAGATGACCGGACTGCGTGCCACAGATCCCTCTGCAATTGTCCTGCAGCTCTGTTTCTGCTATTATCATTCATATGTATCATTACGTCCATAAAATTTCAGTGCAATCCGATGAATCCTTCTTAGTGCGCAAATTTCATTGTCCGTGAGTGTATGTTGAAACAATGTAGATATTTATTTGATACTTTGCTGGGTTTTTTCGTCAGTTTTTTTTATTAGAGGTTTAACGACCACCGTGAGCAACTCAGTCGGCTATAAGTAGTCGCGCATCCCTAATTTAGGGCCACTGGTTTCATGAAAGGGAGAGAGCCAGTGCCGTAAGACAAACACAACATCCATGCCTAACAGGGATTCGAACCCGCACCCATCTCAGACGAGTGTTCAGAAGCCATCGCTTAGACCACAGCGCATCGGGGTAGCTGCGTAAGTTTTGAGACCTTTCTGTTGGTCGCTCTGTTGAACCTTAGTGTTCAATAAATCAGTCAACTATAAGAAAAAGTACTGTAAAGACAAAGTTTTTAAAGAAGCGGGAGGAAAATTTTGTCTAACAGTGAGTGCAGCAAGAGTGGCTGCCTTTTGTTGTTTGTTGGATTTGTTTCGGGGTTTAACGACCTTGTGTGGCCATATAAGATTATAAAAAGATATCAAGACCACTGGCTCCAGGGAAGGTACAAAACCAGCACGTGGGGACGAACCCCCTGTGGTACTTCATCTGTGACTTGAAACTGTGCCGAACTCGTATCACTAGATGCGCATGCCTCGCTAACTGATGGAACTGAGTGGCTTCTGTTGATGATGGTGATAATATTGAGGGGTTGGACAAAGTAATGTGGACACGTGACAAATAGGCGATATATTTTTATCATTAAGGTGTTGGAGTACCACCACAATATTGATAAAAAAATTTATTAAAACAGCTTCCAATCTTCTTGGAATAGATTCATACTGCTTTTGAATAGTCTCCAGTAGAATGCTGAACCATTCGTCGATCAGAACATCACCCAATTGTTTCAGAGATGTCGGAGGAGAGAATCTGCTTCTCGCACTGCTCTAGAAAACTGCCCGCAATGGTTTGATGATATTCAAGTCAGATGATTGAGCTGGCCAGAGCAGATGTTGAAGTTCGTCTTGATGATCCTCAACCCAAGATTGAACTTTTCTGGCTGGGTGTATGATAGCATTGTCATCTTGAAGAATGTCATCGTTGTTGGGAAACAACACTTGGACCATAGGAGGCACCTCATCACCTACAGTAGTATGTCCAAGTACTCGCTGGAAGTAACTCGACCATGTAAAGTAATGATGAGGCAAGCTGAATGCTAAAATATGGCAGCGCAAATAATCATAGCTCCACCTCCATATTTGACAGTTTGAACCAGACATTCCTAATTGTGCATTTCCTTGGGGGTTCTTCATCGGTAAACCCGATCTACATTTGGGAATAATCTAAATAAGGACACATTGGACCATATCACACATTTTCAGTCATCAGTTGTCCAGGTTTCACGCTCATGACACCATCTTTTCTGTAGTGTAGCGTTGGTTTCTGTAATTAAAGATTTACGAACAGAAGCTCTTCCGTGGATGCTGACTTTGGGAAATTCTACGGACTGTTTTTTCTGTGGAAACAGTATCTTTTAGGTGAATATTAAGTTCTGTCAATTTTTCTGCAGTAGGTCTGTGTTGTTTGGACACAATCCTTATTAGTGTTCGATGATCCCTCTCATTCAATCTCGCTTTTTGCCCACTATTCTTCTTCGCCATGATTTGTGTAAGGATTCATAACTGCGGGGTCTGAAGTTTTTGAGACACCCAAAAGTTTGGCTATTATATACTGGCGTGCAAGAATTAAGGACGAGACGGTTTTTTGAATGTAACGTCGATCAGTAGTGCTCCACATCGATTCAAATCATACCATAAGATCCCCAAGATGTAAGAATATGGGACAAGTGAGCAAAACCGTCCAAACAAGGAATCCAAAGGATACAAAGGCACTTTATTGAAAAGTTAGCTTCGAGCACAACTGGGCAGAAGACAGAAACGTCCATGTGACAGGCGGCTGCCAAAAAAATCCAGTCTTTAGTAGGGGATATGATCACCCCTGACTGCGTTGCAGGATTTACAACCTCTGTCCATGCTGAGGACGAGGTTGTCAAGGAGCTGTTGAGGCATCGCGGCCCATTCCTCTTGTAGCGCCAATCGTAGCTGCGGAATCGTTGCTGGCGGCTGGTGACGTACTGTCAAGCGTCTCCCGAGAAAGTACCACACGTGTTCGATTGGATTTAGGTCCGGGGACATTGCGGGCCAATCCATGCGTTGAATATCTTCACTCTCCAACAGCTCTGCGACAGCCACTGTACGATGAGGTGTAGCGTTGTTGTCCATGAAGAGAAGCTCAGGACCCACAGCACCTCTAAACAGACGCACGTGAGGCAGGAGAACCTCGGTACAATAGCGGACACCAGTGACTGAACCTCCTTGGAAGATGTGGAGGTCAGTACGGCTACCAAGCATGATACCGCCCCAAACGAGAACTCCGCCACCTCCAAACTGGCCCCTTTCGATGATGTTGGAGGTGTGATTGCATGTTCCCTGCTCTCTCCAGATGTGTATACGTCCAGAATCGCTCGTCAAACTAAATCGATCTCATTCGTAAAACGAACTCGACCCCATTGCTGATGTGTCCAGTTTTTGTGTTCCTGGTACCACAGAAACCGCCGTCTCCGATGAGTAGGCGTTAATGACAAACACCGTACTGGTCGTCGTGCAAATAGACCACCTTTGTGCAGCCTCCTGGCCACGGTAAAACGCGATAACGAACGTCCAGTTGTCTGTTACATGTGCCTTGCGGTATTTCCCGCTGTCTACCGTCTGTCTCTTCTCGCCTGTAGGACAATATATCGGTCGTCTGCCGCCGTGGTTGCTCGTGGACGACCATTGCTAAACTATCGGACAGCTGTTCCTGTCGTTTGAAATGCTCTCCAAGCTCGTGAAACAATGCTGTGAGCGATCTCGAACTCCTCGGCTACACTAGTCACACTTCGACCTTCTTCCAACTTCCCAATGACGCGGCCTCGGTTAAAGCCATCCAGAAGTCGTCTACTGGATTGCCTGTTGGCCATATCACACGGTGGCAGCAACTCGACGTCGTTCAAACCGATGTACACCGTGTAATAGCTTTCACCGAATTGCTGAGCGTACACCGCCCGTGTGCTTTATATCCTTCCGACACTCCCCCGCACGTCATGCTGCATATATGCGCATGCCCTACCGTACCGGACCTTAGTCTATCTCCTGAGTGGTTTTTCGGTCCGTTTTGTCTGCTCGTTCCGCTGTTATGCTAATTTCTCCTCTTCATCCTTAATTTTTGCACACCAGTGTAGTTACAGATGCTCCTGCTAAACGGGTTCCCACGATTTGCCCTCTTTGGAAGTCTGACAGGTCAGCCATTTTTCACAGACAGCTCGTATGAACCGCTGCTTAACACAACTTGTACTACACAGGCGTACAACTTTCAGAATATGGGCAAAGAAAAGATACATAACAGATAACAACAATGTTTCGTTTTTGTTTTTCTCCAGTGTAGCCTACACGAATAACATTAACCCCTCTAATCATGGTGTTTATATTATTTTGTCTAATCCCTGTGTTTTTACGTTCTTTGCCTTTCTTACTTGTTTCATACTCTGCGCAATGTCCCCTAATATGGACAGAAAATTTTTAGTGCTATTTCCTATTATATAACTCCATTCGGGCCTTTCTGTTATCCAGAAGTTTTGATCATCAGATAAATGCATCAGGGTAATTGAGCGAAACGAGGCCGAAGGCCGAGCGAAGCTCTCTTTACGAGACTCAAGACAATTAGTTGTTCGGGCATACGTACGAGACGACACATCCGATCCCCGTGATTTTTTGCACGCGATTGGACATCGTCCATGGTCAGGTTTTGACTCCTTTCGATTCCCGAAATTCCGTGTCATTGAGGAATTTCAATTAAAATTATTAAAATTCATCAGTTTTTTTACGCTCATTATTCCTATAGGACACGACCAATCACCGTGATACCAACCCCATGTCACTAATAATGATTTTTTCAATGATATTATGATTTCGGTCTCGGCTTGACATATGTAGGGTTGCCGAGAGTAAAAGAACTAGATAGCCTTTTACTTGAACCGTTTCACGACAGTCGGCTCACTAACATTAATTTAAAAAAGAAATCGTTTGAATTGAAACACGAAGAAATGGAAAAACTCCTTGTGTTAGCTCAACACTTGCTTAATCTATAATAAAAGGAAGTTTATGTGTGTGTGTCTGTCTTTCGCGATACAAAATGAAAAACATGGTTCCCGCTCTGAGTGTGTCTCTCCGCTTTGTTTGCATGCAACCTGATTACAACCAACGTGAAGGCATGAAGGAAAGTAGTTCATGATACATTTTAGGCATTTCATTTTTAAAAAGTTTCGTACTTTTGTTCTGGAAGTCATAAATTTTACGCGTTCGTTTTTTGGAATTTGTTTTAATAGACTCCGACGAACTTAGAATTTGCAATAGCAAAAAACTCTGGTGACGCAATACTTTCAAGACATAGCCTCTTAGATTGGGTGGCGGAGATTTTCTTACACAACACGCTTGTTGAGCATTAGCCCTGGGAAAAGTCTACGACGCATATCCTTCGAACTGACAGTACACAACACGTGAACGCCTTGTGCAGCGTTACCTGAAAATGTATCGGTATCGCTTACAGTGTGTGCAAGCACCACGGGAGCGTGAACACGTAAGCCGTTTCGAGTTTGTCTGACTGATGTGAGACCGGATGGAAGCGGATACCACTTTTTTGATCGATGGCTATTCACAGGCTGTAACGTACCAGGAGATGTGACGTACCTGCCAGAAGGACGCACACGACATAAAGGCAGATAGGAATCAGAATAAAACGTCCGCGTAGCTTAATTGGTAGAGCAACTTATTCCGGAATGAGTGGACCCGGGTTCGAACCCCGGCGCGGATAAAAATGACGGAGAAATTCACTTCGTTATAATGGCGCCCGAACTATCCAGATGACCCGACCGTTCAAAATTTCGCATTGGTGTGATGTTGTTTCCACACCGCGAGATAGGAAAAATAAGAGAATCCTTTCTCCAGCACTTCGAAAAAAAAAAAAAATAAGGGGAAGATGATGTAACGTACCAAGAGATGTGACGTACCTGCCAGAAGGACGCACACGACATAAAGGCAGATAGGAATCAGAATACATGTCCGCGTAGCTTAATTGGTAGAGCAACTTATTCCGGAATGAGTGGACCCGGGTTCGAACCCCGGCGCGGATAAAAATGACGGAGAAATTCACTTCGTTATAAGGCAAGGATAAATTTCATGTGATCAGCAGAGTGAATACGTACAAAGCTATCATTTGGGGTACCCAGAATCCCTATACTTTCTACGAAGTGGAAAGAGCAAGCCCCAAGGTAAATGGTAAACGTGTGGTGAGGGGTGAGTCATCACCAGCTATACGTTCCTGTTTTCTTCTTTGAGGATACTGTACGATCAGGTCCATACCTGGGCATGCTACAGATCTTCTTGCCACCCCAACTGGATAACGATGTCATTTTACAGCAAGACAGGGCCCCACCCCACTGGTCACTGGAAGAAAGGAACTTCCTCAACAATACACTGAATGATAACTGGTGTGCCCGCGATGGCACTATTCCTTGCAGCGTTCACACAAATCATTCCGCAGATGTTAGAAAACACGTGGCAAGAATTGAGCACCCGGTATGAATTCTCCCGAGTATGCGGGTCATGTAGAGATCTAGACAAACTCTCATGCATAAAGGCAATTTCCACCAAATATTGGGCAATTTTACATCCGCCATCCGTAAAGGCAATTTCCGCCAATATTATATCTGTTACAAACCGTAACTTTTAAATTATCCCTACCCAAATAGATCACCCTGTAACATGTAATAAATGTTTTGTTAGAATTTGTGGAGGATATCTTGAAATTCTAGTTTTATAACAAGACTTTGTATTTCCTTAAGCTTTAATTTTAAAATCTTCACTCGGAATGTTAGACGATAATTTGAAGAACTCAAATGGCATTTTCTTTTTCTTGTAATAAAATTTCCACTCATGTTATTTTAATATTTTGAGTACAGCCACTCATAACGAGTCAAAAAACATTTTTCAGCATAATCAGAACAATTTGTTTTTTCGGTTATGAAAGAACAACCGCAAAGAAAATTTGTTTGCTTCAAAAATTAATTTACAAATTGTCTGATAATAAATACAATGTTTAACAGATTTTTGGGAAGATAACAGCCCTGGAGAACCGGTTCCAAGGTAGAACCGAAGAACAGATCTGGACAATGACGTCACGAAGCGACCACGGGAGGTGAAGATTGAGTAAAACGAGCTGGCGTTCAGTCCTGAAGAATTGATGAATCGATTGCGTAAGCTATATATTACAAAGCATTTACTGGTCATTTCTGGCTACAATGAACTTCAAGTGACCAGTCAGATTATTTTACCATAACGAAATTCTATCTATAGAATGTAATAATTCACTGTGGATTGTAGGTAAAACCTTTTTTTGCCGGTGGTGGTTTCGAAACCACATCTTCCTACTGCGGAGTCTTCTATTCTTCCAACTGAACTTTGCCGATTGGACCAACGCTTATGAGCCATTACATTATAACCTCCACCAACCTAGAGAAGTTAGCGCGCTTGGAGACCGAACCGTGGTACAAGTTCACAGAGCAGTATACATACAACCCGAGGACCGACTTTCGGTTAGTAGAGTGTTAGGTGTCAAACTGGGAAAAACTGCCAATTTATCGGAATTTTATAAAGGAAAGATTTTGATGGCTCGGTGCCTCGGAATTACGATATCGAAAACGGCGTGGCTTGTGTGTTGTTTCCGTGCCGCTGTGACGAGTACGTGTCAAAAGTGGTGCACAGATGGCCTAACGACGAACTGTCGTCCAGACGTGTGTCGTCCGCAGCTCATTGATGCCAGAGTGGAGGGGAGACTGTCGCGCATTGTTCACAGCGATTGAAGGGCCACAGTGCTACAAATCACCCGCAGCTACAAAATTGGTGATCAGGGCAATATGTCACAACACACAGTTCATCGCAGCCTTCTACGCATGGGACTGCATAGCCGAAGACCCAGCTGGGTCCCCAGGATCACTGCACGTCATCGCCAACAACGCATGAAATAAGCCCAAGATCATCGAGATTGGGCTGCGGATAATTGGAAGAAAGTGGCCTGGTCTAGCGAATCAAGATTCCTGGTGCATCACGTAGACGGCCGAGTGCGGATACGCCGATTACCGACGGAGGCTATGGCACAAGGATGCACTATTGGTCGGAAACAGGCCGGCGGCGGAAGTGTTATACTGTGGACGATGTTTTCTTGGGACGCTTTAGATTCCATTATCCCAAGAGCACAATCCCTGACTGCTGTCAGGTATCTGAACATCGTTGCGCACCAAGTTCTCCCATTCATGGCAATTATGTTCTCTGCTGGGGATGGTCATTACCAACAGAATAATGCGCCATGCCACACTGCCAGAATCGTCAAGGAGTTGTTCGAGGAACACGCTGGTGACTTCCTGTTAATGCCGCCCTGACCTCCAAATTCACCTGACATGAACCCAATCGAACATTTGTGGTTCGACGTGGAAAAGCGGGTTTGCGCTGAATTACCACCACCTTGAAAATGTACGGGAACGGGAGGACCTACTGTTGACAGTATGGTACCAGATACTCCAAGATACCTATCGCCACCTCACTGAATCGTTTTCTCGCCGAATGACCGCTGTTTTGGGGGTTAAAGGGGGTCCAACAGCTTATTAGGTAGATGGTCATAATGTAATGACTCATCAGTGTATACATCTCCGCAGTAGACTCGGAAATATTTTCGGTTTAATGTGATCTCTAACAATGTACACTAACAAAATGTTTTCTTGGTAATTTCACGTAATTTCTCGAAGTGCCAAATACGCCTTGTTCTGTGCAGTGCATTTGTGCCTCCACGGAACATATTTTCGTCCACATCTTCTATTCCCGGAAAGTTTCCCAAATCATGGGAATTTTAAGGAATTTGAGAAATTGCGAATTTTTCTTTTTGGAAATTTATTAAACACCGAGAAGTTTTCAACATCGAAATTTCTGTTAATTTTGCCATCTCATATAAAACCTTTTGGACAACTGAAATATAGCAAAAACTGCTCTCAACTGGTGAAACTATCACGTGATTTCTACCCTGAGTCATGTGCTTCTGCGCTGTACATGACAGGGAGTCCGCGGGTGGGAGGAAGGAGGGTGGTAACAACAAATCTGTTGTTGTTGTTGTTGTTCGTTTTGGGATTTAACGACAACTGTAAAGACTACGAGCAGCTACCAGTCTGTAGTTTAAGAAACTGATGTCTGCCAGTGCCATAAGATAAATACTTTATTCATGCTTCACCCCTGACTTGAACCGGTGTCCATCGCGAACCGATGGTCATAAGCCAGTGGCTGACACTACTTAGCCACTGGTGCGGCTCCAACAATTTAACGGTGATGGTGATGACATCTGTACAGAGGAATAAGTCACATCTCATGTGATGAGTAAGAGCGTAAAATTAATCGTGATATTTTTTTATTATGGGTTTAACGATCACCGTGAGCAACTCAGTGGGCTCTAAGCAGTCGCCCGTCCCTAATTTAGGGTCACTGACTCCAGGGAAAGGAGAGAGCCAGTGCCGTAAGTCAAACACAAGATCCATGCCTCACCGGGATTCGAACCCGAACCCATCTCGGACGAATGATCAGAAGCCATCGCTTAGACCGCTGTACCACCTGATATTTTATGTCATCATCATCATCATCATCATCAACAACAACAACCATTATCGATCCACTGCTGGATGAAGGTCTCCCCAAATTTCTTCCACAATTGTCTGCCTCCTCCATGTCACTCCAGCATACTTTCGAATTGCCTGTCTCCTCCATGTCACTCCAGCATACTTTCGAATTTCATCCTTCCATCTCCCATGAGGTCTTCTTCTGGGTCTTTTCCTGTCCCTCGAGAATCCAGTCTAGAATTTCGGTTGTCCATCGGTGTTCCGTTCTTCTGGCAGCATGTCCAGCCCATTGTCATTTCAATGATTTCACTCTGGTCATGATGTCGTCCACTCCTGTCATTTTCCTTATCCACAAGTTCTTCTTCTTATCTTTCCTGGTTACACCAAGCATGCATATCTCCATGCTTCTTTGAGTTGTCTGCAGTCTTTGTATGTCTTTTTTAGTTAAGGTCCATGTCTCTGCTCCATACGTAAGCACTGGCAGGATGCATTGGTTATACACTTTTCTTTTGAGACATAATGGCATACTGCTCTTAAAAATTGTACTGTTTCTTCCAAAAGCTTTCCATCCAAGTTTTATACGCCGATTAATTTCTTCATCAATGTGACCCTCGCTTGATATCTGCTGCCCAAGATAAATGTAGGAATCGGTTGTCTCAAGCTTTTCTCCGTTAATCGATAAATCCTCGTTTCTTGTAAAAGCATTGTACATTAATTTTTTCTTCTGAAAGTTCATTTTTAATCACACATCTTTATCATGCATTAAATATTTTATATTTCCTAGAAATAGTTTGCTACCTGCGAATAAAAATATTTGCCAATAAAATTTCAATATGAAGCGAAGAATTCGTAAGATTCCTTGAATATCGAACTGCACAACATCATGGTAAAATACGTATATGAATTATCACATTCTTTTAGTTTATATTCTGTTTACCCGCTTTATATTGATGTTTCTCCAGTTTTGTGGCTTCAGTAACACGGAAAAGTGACAAAACTTACAAAACGAGTTAACTAACTACACGCAAGAAAGATTTTAAATATATAAGAAAAAAAATCTGAGAAATTTTGTTGGCACAATGTGGAAGAACTCTGCGGCATCAGAAAGGTGCGTGCGCGTTGTAAAACAAATGTAGTTTTTACGGAAAATTACTGTTGTCGCTACAGAAAAATGCCATAAATCATATTCAACAGTTTAAAACTCTGTAGAATCTGCACCAACTAGTCATAAACAGAACATGAAAACTGTGCACGCTCATTAATCGCTTGAACGTTTGTAGCCACCAGGTTTAGTTGTGTGTTTTACAGTCTACCGCTTAACGAGTTCTCCGGACGTAGAATTCTTTAATCGGAATATTTCACCCAAGGAACGTAGAAGAGAGGTTATTTGTTTTTATTATTACTAATTAGGGTAGGAATGTATTTTCGTCGCGAAACCTCACCGATGGGGTTGACACTCTTCAATTATTTGTCCTTTTTTCAAAGCAGCAATACTCTGTTTCACACAAATAATTGCGTTATTCATAACAGCTAAGTGCTTCATATTTTATGTTTTGTGTGTATTTATATATATGTAATCTTTAAACGCAAAAATGAACAAGGAAGAGTCCATGGCAACTATAGGGGCAACGAGCGCAGTGTTGAATGTCGTAGTGTTGAGAAAAAGCAATTTTAGAAGCGCTATAAATAAAAACAAGAAAGATGACACCAAATTTTCGGGTGTAATAAGCACGTCTTTTGAATCCGTTCTGACTCAAATTAAATTTTTCAAAGCAATTCAAAGTCAATGGCACCGGTATGGAAAACAATAGTATCTGACAGAAGAAAGAAGTTTTTCAATCGGGTTTTTAATTCCTCAGATGCTGCAAACGGAATTGTGAGCTTACGCCCTCTGGTTGCATACTTGTACGATAAGAAAAACATGAATTTATATGAGAAACATTTCGCACCGGAAACTGTCTCCAACACCGAAAGAATTTCTCAAATCGGACTCTTAATAACAGAGATATCGACAAAAATAAGATGTGATTTTACGTCACCTGGTGGGAAACCATGCATTATTTTAGGAAGAAAGTATTCTCAAAGGGATTTTCCATATGAGCGGTATCGGTCCAAGAAAAAAAAATTTAGTCGAGTTTTCAGGAGCCCAGATTTTGCTACAAATACATCAGAAGCAGAAATTAACACTTATGCTCCTTGGTGGCCAAACCATTCTGTACCAAACATTAGAAATTATGTGAAAAATATTTTTCATCAGGTCTCGTATGCGTTACAGAAAGAAATTTTCAAATCGGAGTTGTGAAGCAGAAATAACGCAGAAAACGCAATTTACCTTTGTGCCCCCTAGCGGAAAGTCTATGATTTACTTGAAAATTTTGAATTTATAGGAAAAACATTTCGCATCGTAAACACTATCCAACAAAGAAGGAATTTTTCAAATCGGACTCCTTGAAGTAGAGATATTGACAAAAACAAGATATACATCTACGCCCCCTGGCGTAGAAACCATAAATTATTTCAAGAAGAAAATGTTCCTGTCGACATGAGTAGTATCGGTCTACAACGACGTTTTTTTCAATCGAGAATTTAGAAGCTCATATTTTGCTGTAAATACATCAAAAGCGGGAATTAAGATTTACGCCTCCTGGTGGCCAAAAATTTTTTTTACAAAAATTAGAAATTATGTGCAAACGATTTCCCATCTTGAGCTGTATCCGGTGCAGAAAATGTTTTTGAAATCAGATATTTAGAAGCAGATATATAGAATGAAACGCAATTGACCTCTACGCTCCCTAGCGGAAAGTCTATGAATTACTTAAAAATTTTGAAATTATATGAAAAACATGTCACACTGAAAACACTATCCAACAAAGAAGGAATTTTTCAAATCGACTCCTAGAAGTAGAGATATTGACTAAAATATCTCTACTTCTAGGAAGTCGAGGGTTAAAATGTTAAACAGCATTGTTGCAACTTGAACTATGCTTCGGCACAAACTTCTAATTGTTGGGGAGGGATAGATGAAAATCTTTTACAAGGTCAGATATTGAAATACTGTTATTTTTTACAAATAGTACTGCGTAAAACTAAGATTCACGGTGCCTGACAGTTTCCTTCGCAATTATTTTCTGTAAATAATACGGCATAAAACTGTAAAAATTCCGGTACTTGACACCTTTCTTCGCAGCTATTTTCTGTAAAAAATACGAAGTAAAACTAAGAATTACAGTGCTTGTGAATGTTTCCTTTACAGTTATTTCCTGTAAATAATACGGCTAAAACTAAGAATTACGGTTTCTGACTGTTTCCTTCACAATTATTTTCTGTAAATAATACGTCATTAAAATGTAAAAACCACGGTGGCTAACTGCTTCCTTCACAGTACTTTCTGTAAATAATACGGCGTAAAACTGTGAGAATTACGGTGGCTGACTGTTTCCTTCAGTTATTTTCTGCAAATAAGTACGGCGTAAAACTAAGATGCACGGTGCCAGACTGTTTCCTTCACAGTTATTTTCTGTAATTAATACGACGTAAAACTGAAAAAATTACGGTACCTGACAGCTTCCTTCACAGATATTTTCGGTAAAAAATACGAAGTAAAACTGTAAGAATTACAGTGCCTGTGAATGTTTCCTTTACAGTTATCTCCTGTAAATAATACGGTGTAAAACTAAGAGTTACGGTGCCTGAATGTTTTCTTCAGTTATTTTTTGTAAATAATACCGCTTAAAACTGTAAGATTTACGGGGCCTGACTGTTCCTGTAAATAATGCGGCGTAAAACTATTATTTTTACAGTCTAATGACGGCAACATCGTTAATGGTCGAAAACCGTAAAATTAACAGTCCAAATGTTTACAGTGCAGTATCTAAATGAAAGGAAAGTAAAACATGCATGCAGGCATTCCTCAGTGTCACATTGTACTTCGAGCAAACATTTGAAATCTCTTTGAAGTTTCTTTTTTCTTCTTTTTGAACGGCTTCCAACTATGATTCGCCCTTGGCCTGTGGTTTACACTGTAATGTCTCCCTTGAACTTAACAATGGAAGCATCCCAATTCTTCGTGTATGAGAGAGAAGATTTTTGTTTTCGATATACTGAAGTCTTCATAGGGAAATTACTTTTTGTCCCTCAGATAAGCTGAAGCATGTTTACAATTATGAGCTTTGAGGTTATGGCTTTTCTTGTTTTCTTTTTTTCACTCCGACGATTTCTTCAAGGTCTTCTTCCGCTCTTTCCTTTGTTATAAATGCAGGTCACGTAGTTCTTGCCGCAGGGCATGGGAATCGAAGCGGCCTGGACAGAAATGAAATAAGTCACGAAGCAACCTAATTAATATTTATTCGTATCACGATATTGGAATAAGTATTAACGATGTTGATTAAAAGTATTTTTCAAAACTACCCTCACCGCCATTCCTTTCGCACTTCTTTAAAATGGAAGAGTTTGGTAAATCTGCAGTTTTGGATTTTCCGTTGATATGAGGTTGAACTGATGGCATGGTGTTTCTGGTTATTATATAAATACAGCACTGATTAATTTTTTTTTTTTTTTTTTTTTTTTTTATTTTTTTTATTGGAGGTTTAACAACCACCGTGAGCAACTCAATGGGCTGTAAGCAGATAAGCAATCGCCCGTCCCTAATTTAGCGTCACTGGTTCCAAGGAAGGGAGAGAGCCAGGGCCGTAAGACAAACAACATCTATGCCTCACGGGATCCGAACCCGGACCCCTTTCGGACGAATTATCAGAGGCCATCACTCAGACCGCTGCGCCACCGGGGAGGCCTGCTCAAAATTAAAGTATCATTTATAAATTCGCACATAACTCAAAATATTTATGAGGAAATTCAATGAAATTTGATAAAGAGGTTTATTTTTACCTTACTTATGTAACTCAAGCAAAGGAAAATCATCGTCGTCATCATCAACCATGAGAAGGAATTCCGTAGGTCTCTGTTACCACAGGGCATCAGATATCAATCGTATTTTATTGTTTTACTACCAGCGCATCTATAAACTTATCTGTCCGTAAAAAGCATCTGTCGTGCTTTTTACGGACGTGCCACTTGCGGACAGTTCCAGATACGTACGCAGCAATTCATAATGGCATTTTTTTGAAAATGAAAGAATTAAATAAAACCGGTAACCAAACGGAAGAAAATGTGTCTCAAAATTGATGAAAGAATTGAAAATATCATTTCAGTATTTGAAGAAAAAATAAAAATAAACAAAGACTTAAAAAGGTGCTTTAAAAGCATTAAGTTTTGTAACAAATTTTGACTAAATTTGAATTTTTTTTAGTATTGAAACATAAATTGAAATTTGTAACATTAAAATGACACAAGAAACTATCCTACAATTTTTAAACTGCCAGTGTGAATTGTCCGCATCTGTCACAACAAGCTCTTCCAATCTATTCAATTTCGGTTTGTCCGCAACTGGCACGACGAACCCTTCCAATCTATTCAATTTCGGTTTGTCCGCAACTGGCACGACGAACCCTTCCAATCTATTCAATTTCGGTTTGTCCGCAACTGGCACGACGAACCCTTCCAATCTATTCAATTTCGGTTTGTCCGCAACTGGCACGACGAACCCTTCCAATCTATTCAATTTTTCGGTTTGTCCGCAACTGGCACGACGAACCCTTCCAATCTATTCAATTTCTGTTTGTCCGCAACTGGCACGACGAACCCTTCTAATCTATTCAATTTCGGTTTGTCCGCAACTGGCACGACGAACCCTTCTAATCTATTCAATTTCGGTTTGTCCGCAACTGGCACGACGAACCCTTCCAATCTATTCAATTTCTGTTTGTCCGCAACTGGCACGACGAACCCTTCTAATCTATTCAATTTCGGTTTGTCCGCAACTGGCACGACGAACCCTTCTAATCTATTCAATTTCGGTTTGTCCGCAACTGGCACGACGAACCCTTCCAATCTATTCAATTTCTGTTTGTCCGCAACTGGCACGACGAACCCTTCTAATCTATTCAATTTCGGTTTGTCCGCAACTGGCACGACGAACCCTTCCAATCTATTCAATTTCGGTTTGCCCGCAACTGGCACGACGAACCCTTCCAATCTATTCAATTTCGGTTTGTCCGCAACTGGCACGACGAACCCTTCCAATCTATTCAATTTCGGTTTGTCTGCAACTGGCACGACGAACCCTTCCAATCTATTCAATTTCGGTTTGTCCGCAACTGGCACGACGAACCCTTCCAATCTATTCAATTTCGGTTTGTCCGCAACTGGCACGACGAACCCTTCCAATCTATTCAATTTCGGTTTGTCCGCAACTGGCACGACGAACCCTTCCAATCTATTCAATTTCGGTTTGCCCGCAACTGGCACGACGAACCCTTCTAATCTATTCAATTTCGGTTTGTCCGCAACTGGCACGACGAACCCTTCCAATCTATTCAATTTCGGTTTGTCCGCAACTGGCACGACGAACCCTTCCAATCTATTCAATTTCGGTTTGTCCGCAACTGGCACGACGAACCCTTCCAATCTATTCAATTTCGGTTTGCCCGCAACTGGCACGACGAACCCTTCTAATCTATTCAATTTCGGTTTGTCCGCAACTGGCACGACGAACCCTTCCAATCTATTCAATTTCGGTTTGTCCGCAACTGGCACGACGAACCCTTCCAATCTATTCAATTTCGGTTTGCCCGCAACTGGCACGACGAACCCTTCCAATCTATTCAATTTCGGTTTGTCCGCAACTGGCACGACGAACCCTTCCAATCTATTCAATTTCGGTTTGTCCGCAACTGGCACGACGAACCCTTCCAATCTATTCAATTTCGGTTTGCCCGCAACTGGCACGACGAACCCTTCCAATCTATTCAATTTCGGTTTGTCCGCAACTGGCACGACGAACCCTTCCAATCTATTCAATTTCGGTTTGTCCGCAACTGGCACGACGAACCCTTCCAATCTATTCAATTTCGGTTTGCCCGCAACTGGCACGACGAACCCTTCCAATCTATTCAATTTCGGTTTGTCCGCAACTGGCACGACGAACCCTTCCAATCTATTCAATTTCGGTTTGTCTGCAACTGGCAAGACGAACCCGTCCAATCTATTCAATTTCGGTTTGTCCGCAACTGGCACGACGAACCCTTCCAATCTATTGTTGGATCTTACCTTTACAGGCTGATGTGGCCGCGGCACCAGGTGAAGTATCGCCTGCAGTGAAGCACCCGATATCTCCACCGAAAAAAATAAACATCTAAATAAAAAAAACACTAAGGGAAATTTTGTCAAAAATTTTGCTCTCCTCCTCTGCTGCTAGGGGCTAGCAAGGAGTTTTCCTACTTGCGTTGACAACCGAAAATTCTGCAACAACAAATTAATTATCTGATTTCAATAATTAATAATGACCTCCCATAATTAATTATAACAAATTAATTATTAACTTCCCGCAAAACCCGTACCGCGATTGGGCGTGGATGCCTGGATTTAACTCCAGCACGTCCCAATCTACCGAAAATCACAGCAACGCACACACACACTCGAAAAGATACCCAACGCTCATTTCACGTACGCTTGACATTTAATATCCAACGTTATATTATATACAATGCCACCTTTATCCATGAAGTGGCACAAAAATCTGCTGAGATGAATGTATGGTGGGCTGCTCTATCGGCAGCTTAATTATGCACAATGATTTAAACACTTTATCACTGATTAAACGATAATACTGATTTAACTAACTCTGATTTAACAATTAACACTTATTCAAACACTGTTCAATGATGAAATTCTAGTATGCACAATAAACAAATAGAGCGAAGGAAACATATGTGAGAGATTACCCAAAACATTTAAATACACACTTTAGAAAACGATAATTGAGTACGAGCGTGGGTACCAGCAATTAAAATGATACAGTAATTATCATGACTGCCGCAGTTTAATTATAAGCTATATATAACTATACCATTACACACACCTGCATAGGCTTGATGCCAAATTAGCAGGGAAGAGCTCTTAAAACTTATGGCCATAACACAAATAAAAATCACGAATAAAATGTGTTGGAGGCCTCCGCTGTCGTGCGTACTCCCTTTCAGAGGGGACAGAGTTCTATACGCTGTTCACTGTCCGACGGCACTTGTAAGTCGTGAGCAAATGTTCGTATAAAGACCACATACCTTGGCAACCGTTGTCTGAGGTCCTCAGCGCAGAGAAGTGGCAAGGAATATCCTGCCTGTTTTCGTAGGTATATAGACAGCCTAGGCAAAAGTGCACTAATGTCGACCTAGTATCGGTCGAGAAGTCCAAAGGACTGAGATGTCCTCGTTTAAGAGGGGATCATTCATAGCCCTCCTTACTTGCTTCTCTCTTCTTTTTCCGAGCTCTCCCAGCGGTCAGCTCTCAGGCCTAGGTTCCATGCAGCTCGCTGGTGCTGTTCTCGTGCGTGTGTCTGGCTTTGCCACCGTCCTGAGAATGCCACGCCGCTTGTTTTTCTCTTCTCCTCGTTTCTCTCCTCTTTGTCCAGTCACAGGGCTTCTCTTAGCCACTTGAAAAGGGATTTATCACCTTGTTTTCAGCTGTGGGTGGTAGTCGGTTCTCCCTTATCCCGTTCAGTTCGGAGAAAAATGCAACCAACAGAATGTCTCTTGGCTTCCAGAGGGAATTTTGGGGGGTGAGTTTTGCAGACTTTCGTTAGAGTTGAAAATGCACAAGACTGTTGCTATGAGTCCGAAATAGAGATGGTCTGTCGCCATGTGGCCTTTCACAATTCTCGTTTGCCAGAAGGCTACGAATTATGCACTTATCAAATAATGAACAGATTTTAACAATGGCAGTGATGAACAAATTAGAGGATCAATTACCGTAATTAATTATAACTATGAGTGTCGCCTTGCAGTTACATCGAAACACAAATTTACCGCATAAATGAAATATAAAAATTTTCCACGAGTTAGGCTGCACCCTATAACACTATTCAATTTCGGTTTGTCCGCAACTGGCACGACGAACCCTTCTAATCTATTCAATTTCGGTTTGTCCGCAACTGGCACGACGAACCCTTCTAATCTATTCAATTTCGGTTTGTCCGCAACTGGCACGACGAACCCTTCCGAATCTATTCAATTTCGGTTTGTCCGCAACTGGCACGACAAACCCTTCCAATCTATTCAATTTCGGTTTCTCCGCAACTGGCACGACGAACCCTTCCGAATCTATTCAATTTCGGTTTGTCCGCAACTGGCACGACGAACCCTTCTAATCTATTCAATTTCGGTTTGTCCGCAACTGGCACGACGAACCCTTCCAATCTATTCAATTTCGGTTTGTCCGCAACTGGCACGACGAACCCTTCCAATCTATTCAATTTCGGTTTGTCCGCAACTGGCACGACGAACCCTTCTAATCTATTCAATTTCGGTTTGTCCGCAACTGGCACGACGAACCCTTCCAATCTATTCAATTTCGGTTTGTCCGCAACTGGCACGACGAACCCTTCTAATCTATTCAATTTCGGTTTGTCCGCAACTGGCACGACGAACCCTTCCAATCTATTCAATTTCGGTTTGTCCGCAACTGGCACGACGAACCCTTCTAATCTATTCAATTTCGGTTTGTCCGCAACTGGCACGACGAACCCTTCCAATCTATTCAATTTCGGTTTGTCCGCAACTGGCACGACGAACCCTTCCAATCTATTCAATTTCGGTTTGTCCGCAACTGGCAAGACGAACCCGTCGAATCTATTCAATTTCGGTTTGTCCGCAACTGGCACGACGAACCCTTCCAATCTATTCAATTTCGGTTTGTCCGCAACTGGTACGACGAACCCTTCCGAATCTATTCAATTTCGGTTTGTCCGCAACTGGCACGACGAACCCTTCTAATCTATTCAATTTCGGTTTGTCCGCAACTGTAACGACGAACCCTTCTAATCTATTCAATTTCGGTTTGTCCGCAACTGGTACGACGAACCCTTCCGAATCTATTCAATTTCGGTTTGTCCGCAACTGGCACGACAAACCCTTCCAATCTATTCAATTTCGGTTTGTCCGCAACTGGCACGACGAACCCTTCCGAATCTATTCAATTTCGGTTTGTCCGCATCTGGCATGAAAAACCCTTCTAATCTATTCAATTTCGGTTTGTCCGCATCTGGCATGACGAACCCTTCCAATCTATTCAATTTCGGTTTGTCCGTAACTGGCACGACGAACCCTTCTAATCTATTCAATTTCGGTCTGTCCGCAACTGGCACGACGAACCCTTCCAATCTATTCAATTTCGGTTCGTCCGCAACTGGCACGACGAACCCTTTCGATCTATTCAATTTCGGTTTGTCCGCAACTGGCACGACGAACCCTTCCAATATATTCAATTTCGGTTTGTCCGAAACTGGCACGACGAACCCCTCTAATCTATTCAATTTCGGTTTGTCCGCATCTGGCATAACGAACCCTTCCAATCTATTCAATTTCGGTTTGTCCGCAACTGGCACGACGAACCCTTTGAATCCGTTCAATTTCGGTTTGTCCGCAACTGGCACGACGAACCCTTCCAATCTATTTAATTTCGGTTTGTCCGCAACTGGCACGACGAACCCTTCCAATCTATTTAATTTAGGGTTGTCCGCAACTGGCACGACGAACCCTTCCAATCTATTTAATTTCGGTCTGTCCGCAACTGGCACGACGAACCCTTCCAATCTATTCAATTTCGGTTTGTCCGAAACTGGCACGACGAAGATTTCTAATCTATTCAATTTCGGTTTGTCCGCAACTGGCATAACGAACCCTTCCAATCTATTCAATTTCGGTTTGTCCGCAACTGGCACGACGAACCCTTCCAATCCGTTCAATTTCGGTTTGTCCGCAACTGGCACGACGAACCCTTCCAATCTATTTAATTTCGGTTTGTCCGCAACTGGCACGACGAACCCTTCCAATCTATTTAATTTAGGTTTGTCCGCAACTGGCCCGACGAACCCTTCCAATCTATTTAATTTCGGTCTGTCCGCAACTGGCACGACGAACCCTTCCAATCTATTCAATTTCGGTTTGTCCGCAACTGGCACGACGAACCCTTCCAATCTATTTAATTTCGGTTTGTCCGCAACTGGCACGACGAACCCTTCCAATCTATTCAATTTCGGTTTGTCCGAAACTGGCACGACGAACCCTTCTAATCTATTCAATTTCGGTTTGTCCGCAACTGGCATGACGAACATTTCCAATCTATTCAATTTCGGTTTGTCCGCAACTGGCACGACGAACCCTTCCAATCTGTTCAATTTCGGTTTGTCCGCAACTGGCACGACGAACCCTTCCAATCTATTCAATTTCGGTTTGTCCGCAACTGGCACAACGAACCCTTCCAATCTATTCAATTTTGGTTTGTCCGCAACTGGCACGATGAACCCTTCCGAATCTATTCAATTTCGGTTTGTCCGCAACTGGCACGACGAACCCTTCCAATCTATTCAATTTCGGTTTGTCCGCAACTGGTACGACGAACCCTTCCAATCTATTCAATTTCGGTTTGTCCGCAACTGGCACGACGAACCCTTCCAATCTATTCAATTTCGGTTTGTCCGCAACTGGCACGACGAACCCTTCCAATCTGTTCAATTTCGGTTTGTCCGCAACTGGCACGACGAACCCTTCCAATCTATTCAATTTCGGTTTGTCCGCAAACTGGCACGACGAACCCTTCCAATCTATTTAATTTCGGTTTGTCCGCAACTGGCATGACGAACCCTTCCAATCTGTTCAATTTCGGTTTGTCCGCAAACTGGCACGACGAACCCTTCCAATCTATTTAATTTCGGTTTGTCCGCAACTGGCACGACGAACCCTTCCAATCTGTTCAATTTCGGTTTGTCCGCAACTGGCACGACGAACCCTTCCAATCTATTCAATTTCGGTTTGTCCGCAACTGGCACGACGAACCCTTCCAATCTGTTCAATTTCGGTTTGTCCGCAACTGGCACGACGAACCCTTCCAATCTATTTAATTTCGGTTTGTCCGCAACTGGCACGACGAACCCTTCCAATCTATTCAATTTCGGTTTGTCCGCAACTGGCACGACGAACCCTTCCAATCTGTTCAATTTCGGTTTGTCCGCAACTGGCACGACGAACCCTTCCAATCTATTTAATTTAGGTTTGTCCGCAACTGGCACGACGAACCCTTCCAATCTATTTAATTTCGGTTTGTCCGCAACTGGCACGACGAACCCTTCCAATCTATTCAATTTCGGTTTGTCCGAAACTGGCACGACGAACCCTTCTAATCTATTCAATTTCGGTTTGTCCGCATCTGGCATGACGAACCCTTCCAATCTATTCAATTTCGGTTTGTCCGCAACTGGCACGACGAACCCTTCCAATCTGTTCAATTTCGGTTTGTCCGCAACTGGCACGACGAACCCTTCCAATCTATTTAATTTCGGTTTGTCCGCAACTGGCACGACGAACCCTTCCAATCTATTCAATTTCGGTTTGTCCGCAACTGGCACGACGAACCCTTCCAATCTATTCAATTTCGGTTTGTCCGCAACTGGCACGACGAACCCTTCCAATATATTCAATTTCGGTTTGTCCGCAATTGGCACAACGAACCCTTCCGATCTATTCAATTTTGGTTTGTCCGCAACTGGCATGACGAACCCTGTTCCGAATCTATTCAATTTCGGTTTGTCCGCAACTGGCACGATGAACTGTTCCGAATCTATTCAATTTCGGTTTGTCCGCAACTGGCACGACGAACCCGTCCAATCTATTCAATTTCGGTTTGTCCGCAACTGGTACGACAAACCCGTCCAATTTATTCAATTTTGGTTTGCCCGCAACTGGCACGTCGAACCCTTCCAATCTATTTAATTTTTCGGTTTGTCCGCAACTGGCACGACGAACCCTTCCAATCTGTTCAATATCGGTTTGTCCGCAATTGGCACGACGAACCCTTCCGATCTATTCAATTTCGGTTTGTGCGCAACTGGCATGACGAACCCTTCCAATCTGTTCAATTTCGGTTTGTCCGCAACTGGCACGACGAACCCTTCCAATCTATTCAATTTCGGTTTGTCCGCAACTGGCACGACGAACCCTTCCAATCTGTTCAATTTCGGTTTGTCCGCAATTGGCACGACGAACCCTTCCGATCTATTCAATTTCGGTTTGTCCGCAACTGGCATGACGAACCCTTCCAATCTGTTCAATATCGGTTTGTCCGCAATTGGCACGACGAACCCTTCCGATCTATTCAATTTCGGTTTGTGCGCAACTGGCATGACGAACCCTTCCAATCTATTCAATTTCGGTTTGTCCGCAACTGGCACGACGAACCCTTCCAATCTGTTCAATTTCGGTTTGTCCGCAACTGGCACGACGAACCCTTCCAATCTATTCAATTTCGGTTTGTCCGCAACTGGCACGACGAACCCTTCCAATCTATTCAATTTCGGTTTGTCCGCAACTGGCACGACGAACCCTTCCAATCTATTCAATTTCGGTTTGTCCGCAACTGGCACGACGAACCCTTCCAATCTATTCAATTTCGGTTTGTCCGCAACTGGCACGACGAACCCTTCCAATCTATTTAATTTCGGTTTGTCCGCAACTGGCACGACGAACCCTTCCAATCTATTTAATTTCGGTTTGTCCGCAACTGGCACGACGAACCCTTCCAATCTATTCAATTTCGGTTTGTCCGCAACTGGCACGACGAACCCTTCCAATCTATTCAATTTCGGTTTGTCCGCAACTGGCACGACGAACCCTTCCAATCTATTCAATTTCGGTTTGTCCGCAATTGGCACGACGAACCCTTCCAATCTATTCAATTTCGGTTTGTCCGCAACTGGCACGACGAACCCTTCCAATCTGTTCAATTTCGGTTTGTCCGCAACTGGCACGACGAACCCTTCCAATCTATTCAATTTCGGTTTGTCCGCAACTGGCACGACGAACCCTTCCAATCTATTTAATTTCGGTTTGTCCGCAACTGGCACGACGAACCCTTCCAATCTATTCAATTTCGGTTTGTCCGCAACTGGCACGACGAACCCTTCCAATCTATTTAATTTCGGTTTGTCCGCAACTGGCACGACGAACCCTTCCAATCTATTCAATTTCGGTTTGTCCGCAACTGGCACGACGAACCCTTCCAATCTATTCAATTTCGGTTTGTCCGCAACTGGCACGACGAACCCTTCCAATCTGTTCAATTTCGGTTTGTCCGCAACTGGCACGACGAACCCTTCCAATCTATTCAATTTCGGTTTGTCCGCAACTGGCACGACGAACCCTTCCAATCTGTTCAATTTCGGTTTGTCCGCAACTGGCACGACGAACCCTTCCAATCTATTTAATTTCGGTTTGTCCGCAACTGGCACGACGAACCCTTCCAATCTATTTAATTTCGGTTTGTCCGCAACTGGCACGACGAACCCTTCCAATCTATTTAATTTCGGTTTGTCCGCAACTGGCACGACGAACCCTTCCAATCTATTTAATTTCGGTTTGTCCGCAACTGGCACGACGAACCCTTCCAATCTATTCAATTTCGGTTTGTCCGCAACTGGCACGACGAACCCATCCAATCTATTCAATCTATTCGGTTTGTCCGCAACTGGCACGACGAACCCTTCCAATCTATTTAATTTCGGTTTGTCCGCAACTGGCACGACGAACCCTTCCAATCTATTCAATTTCGGTTTGTCCGCAACTGGCACGACGAACCCTTCCAATCTATTCAATTTCGGTTTGTCCGCAACTGGCACGACGAACCCTTCAATCTATTCAATTTCGGTTTGTCCGCAACTGGCACGACGAACCCTTCCAATCTATTCAATTTCGGTTTGTCCGCAACTGGCACGACGAACCCTTCCAATCTATTCAATTTCGGTTTGTCCGCAACTGGCACGACGAACCCTTCCAATCTATTCAATTTCGGTTTGTCCGCATCTGGCATGACGAACCCTTCCAATCTATTCAATTTCGGTTTGTCCGCAACTGGCACGACGAACCCTTCCAATCTATTCAATTTCGGTTTGTCCGCAACTGGCACGACGAACCCTTCCAATCTATTTAATTTCGGTTTGTCCGCAACTGGCACGACGAACCCTTCCAATATATTCAATTTCGCTTTGTCCGCAATTGGCACGACGAACCCTTCCGATCTATTCAATTTTGGTTTGTCCGCAACTGGCACGTCGAACCCTTCCAATCTATTTAATTTTTCGGTTTGTCCGCAACTGGCACGACGAACCCTTCCAATCTGTTCAATTTCGGTTTGTCCGCAACTGGCACGACGAACCCTTCCGATCTATTCAATTTCGGTTTGTCCGCAACTGGCATGACGAACCCTTCCAATCTGTTCAATTTCGGTTTGTCCGCAACTGGCACGACGAACCCTTCCAATCTATTTAATTTCGGTTTGTCCGCAACTGGCACGACGAACCCTTCCAATCTGTTCAATTTCGGTTTGTCCGCAACTGGCACGACGAACCCTTCCAATCTGTTCAATTTCGGTTTGTCCGCAACTGGCACGACGAACCCTTCCAATCTATTCAATTTCGGTTTGTCCGCAACTGGCACGACGAACCCTTCCAATCTATTTAATTTCGGTTTGTCCGCAACTGGCACGACGAACCCTTCCAATCTGTTCAATTTCGGTTTGTCCGCAACTGGCACGACGAACCCTTCCAATCTGTTCAATTTCGGTTTGTCCGCAACTGGCACGACGAACCCTTCCAATCTATTCAATTTCGGTTTGTCCGCAACTGGCACGACGAACCCTTCCAATCTATTTAATTTCGGTTTGTCCGCAACTGGCACGACGAACCCTTCCAATATATTCAATTTCGCTTTGTCCGCAACTGGCACAACGAACCCTTCCGATCTATTCAATTTTGGTTTGTCCGCAACTGGCATGATGAACTGTTCCGAATCTATTCAATTTCGGTTTGTCCGCAACTGGCACGATGAACTGTTCCGAATCTATTCAATTTCGGTTTGTCCGCAACTGGCACGACGAACCCGTCCAATCTATTCAATTTCGGTTTGTCCGCAACTGGTACGACAAACCCGTCCAATTTATTCAATTTCGGTTTGCCCGCAACTGGCACGTCGAACCCTTCCAATCTATTTAATTTTTCGGTTTGTCCGCAACTGGCACGACGAACCCTTCCAATCTGTTCAATATCGGTTTGTCCGCAATTGGCACGACGAACCCTTCCGATCTATTCATTTTCGGTTTGTCCGCAACTGGCACGACGAACCCTTCCAATCTGTTCAATTTCGGTTTGTCCGCAACTGGCACGACGAACCCTTCCAATCTATTCAATTTCGGTTTGTCCGCAACTGGCACGACGAACCCTTCCAATCTGTTCAATTTCGGTTTGTCCGCAACTGGCACGACGAACCCTTCCAATCTATTCAATTTCGGTTTGTCCGCAACTGGCACGACGAACCCTTCCAATCTATTCAATTTCGGTTTGTCCGCAACTGGCACGACGAACCCTTCCAATCTGTTCAATTTCGGTTTGTCCGCAACTGGCACGACGAACCCTTCCAATCTATTCAATTTCGGTTTGTCCGCAACTGGCACGACGAACCCTTCCAATCTATTTAATTTCGGTTTGTCCGCAACTGGCACGACGAACCCTTCCAATCTATTTAATTTCGGTTTGTCCGCAACTGGCACGACGAACCCTTCCAATCTATTTAATTTCGGTTTGTCCGCAACTGGCACGACGAACCCTTCCAATCTATTCAATTTCGGTTTGTCCGCAACTGGCACGACGAACCCTTCCAATCTATTCAATTTCGGTTTGTCCGCAACTGGCACGACGAACCCTTCCAATCTGTTCAATTTCGGTTTGTCCGCAACTGGCACGACGAACCCTTCCAATCTATTCAATTTCGGTTTGTCCGCAACTGGCACGACGAACCCTTCCAATCTGTTCAATTTCGGTTTGTCCGCAACTGGCACGACGAACCCTTCCAATCTATTTAATTTCGGTTTGTCCGCAACTGGCACGACGAACCCTTCCAATCTATTCAATTTCGGTTTGTCCGCAACTGGCACGACGAACCCTTCCAATCTATTTAATTTCGGTTTGTCCGCAACTGGCACGACGAACCCTTCCAATCTATTTAATTTCGGTTTGTCCGCAACTGGCACGACGAACCCTTCCAATCTATTCAATTTCGGTTTGTCCGCAACTGGCACGACGAACCCTTCCAATCTGTTCAATTTCGGTTTGTCCGCAACTGGCACGACGAACCCTTCCAATCTGTTCAATTTCGGTTTGTCCGCAACTGGCACGACGAACCCTTCCAATCTATTTAATTTCGGTTTGTCCGCAACTGGCACGACGAACCCTTCCAATCTATTTAATTTCGGTTTGTCCGCAACTGGCACGACGAACCCTTCCAATCTATTCAATTTCGCTTTGTCCGCAACTGGCACGACGAACCCTTCCGATCTATTCAATTTTGGTTTGTCCGCAACTGGCACGACGAACCCTTCCGAATCTATTCAATTTCGGTTTGTCCGCAACTGGCACGATGAACTGTTCCGAATCTATTCAATTTCGGTTTGTCCGCAACTGGCACGACGAACCCGTCCAATCTATTCAATTTCGGTTTGTCCGCAACTGGTACGACAAACCCGTCCAATTTATTCAATTTTGGTTTGCCCGCAACTGGCACGTCGAACCCTTCCAATCTATTTAATTTTTCGGTTTGTCCGCAACTGGCACGACGAACCCTTCCAATCTGTTCAATATCGGTTTGTCCGCAATTGGCACGACGAACCCTTCCAATCTATTCAATTTCGGTTTGTCCGCAACTGGCACGACGAACCCTTCCAATCTATTCAATTTCGGTTTGTCCGCAACTGGCACGACGAACCCTTCTGATCTATTGAATTTCGGTTTGTCCGCAACTGGCACGACGAACCCTTCCAATCTGTTCAATTTCGGTTTGTCCGCATCTGGCATGACGAACCCTTCCAATCTATTCAATTTCGGTTTGTCCGCAACTGGCACGACGAACCCTTCCAATCTGTTCAATTTCGGTTTGTCCGCAACTGGCACGACGAACCCTTCCAATCTATTTAATTTCGGTTTGTCCGCAACTGGCACGACGAACCCTTCCAATATATTCAATTTCGCTTTGTCCGCAATTGGCACGACGAACCCTTCCGATCTATTCAATTTTGGTTTGTCCGCAACTGGCACGACGAACCCTTCCAATCTATTTAATTTTTCGGTTTGTCCGCAACTGGCACGACGAACCCTTCCAATCTGTTCAATTTCGGTTTGTCCGCAACTGGCACGACGAACCCTTCCAATCTATTCAATTTCGGTTTGTCCGCAACTGGCACGACGAACCCTTCCAATCTGTTCAATTTCGGTTTGTCCGCAACTGGCACGACGAACCCTTCCAATCTATTTAATTTCGGTTTGTCCGCAACTGGCACGACGAACCCTTCCAATCTATTCAATTTCGGTTTGTCCGCAACTGGCACGACGAACCCTTCCAATCTATTCAATTTCGGTTTGTCCGCAACTGGCACGACGAACCCTTCCAATCTATTTAATTTCGGTTTGTCCGCAACTGGCACGACGAACCCTTCCAATCTATTCAATTTCGGTTTGTCCGCAACTGGCACGACGAACCCTTCCAATCTGTTCAATTTCGGTTTGTCCGCAACTGGCACGACGAACCCTTCCAATCTATTTAATTTCGGTTTGTCCGCAACTGGCACGACGAACCCTTCCAATCTATTTAATTTCGGTTTGTCCGCAACTGGCACGACGAACCCTTCCAATATATTCAATTTCGCTTTGTCCGCAATTGGCACAACGAACCCTTCCGATCTATTCAATTTTGGTTTGTCCGCAACTGGCACGATGAACTGTTCCGAATCTATTCAATTTCGGTTTGTCCGCAACTGGCACGATGAACTGTTCCGAATCTATTCAATTTCGGTTTGTCCGCAACTGGCACGACGAACCCGTCCAATCTATTCAATTTCGGTTTGTCCGCAACTGGTACGACAAACCCGTCCAATTTATTCAATTTGGGTTTGCCCGCAACTGGCACGTCGAACCCTTCCAATCTATTTAATTTTTCGGTTTGTCCGCAACTGGCACGACGAACCCTTCCAATCTGTTCAATATCGGTTTGTCCGCAATTGGCACGACGAACCCTTCCGATCTATTCAATTTCGGTTTGTGCGCAACTGGCATGACGAACCCTTCCAATCTGTTCAATTTCGGTTTGTCCGCAACTGGCACGACGAACCCTTCCAATCTATTTAATTTCGGTTTGTCCGCAACTGGCACGACGAACCCTTCCAATCTGTTCAATTTCGGTTTGTCCGCAACTGGCACGACGAACCCTTCCAATCTATTCAATTTCGGTTTGTCCGCAACTGGCACGACGAACCCTTCCAATCTATTTAATTTCGGTTTGTCCGCAACTGGCACGACGAACCCTTCCAATCTATTTAATTTCGGTTTGTCCGCAACTGGCACGACGAACCCTTCCAATCTATTTAATTTCGGTTTGTCCGCAACTGGCACGACGAACCCTTCCAATCTATTCAATTTCGGTTTGTCCGCAACTGGCACGACGAACCCTTCCAATCTATTGAATTTCGGTTTGTCCGCAACTGGCACGACGAACCCTTCCAATCTATTCAATTTCGGTTTGTCCGCAACTGGCACGACGAACCCTTCCAATCTATTCAATTTCGGTTTGTCCGCAACTGGCACGACGAACCCTTCCAATCTGTTCAATTTCGGTTTGTCCGCAACTGGCACGACGAACCCTTCCAATCTATTTAATTTCGGTTTGTCCGCAACTGGCACGACGAACCCTTCCAATCTATTTAATTTCGGTTTGTCCGCAACTGGCACGACGAACCCTTCCAATCTATTTAATTTCGGTTTGTCCGCAACTGGCACGACGAACCCTTCCAATCTATTTAATTTCGGTTTGTCCGCAACTGGCACGACGAACCCTTCCAATCTATTCAATTTCGCTTTGTCCGCAACTGGCACGACGAACCCTTCCAATCTATTCAATTTCGGTTTGTCCGCAACTGGCACGACGAACCCTTCCAATCTGTTCAATTTCGGTTTGTCCGCAACTGGCACGACGAACCCTTCCAATCTATTTAATTTCGGTTTGTCCGCAACTGGCACGACGAACCCTTCCAATCTATTTAATTTCGGTTTGTCCGCAACTGGCACGACGAACCCTTCCAATATATTCAATTTCGCTTTGTCCGCAATTGGCACAACGAACCCTTCCGATCTATTCAATTTTGGTTTGTCCGCAACTGGCACGATGAACTGTTCCGAATCTATTCAATTTCGGTTTGTCCGCAACTGGCACGATGAACTGTTCCGAATCTATTCAATTTCGGTTTGTCCGCAACTGGCACGACGAACCCGTCCAATCTATTCAATTTCGGTTTGTCCGCAACTGGTACGACAAACCCGTCCAATTTATTCAATTTCGGTTTGCCCGCAACTGGCACGTCGAACCCTTCCAATCTATTTAATTTTTCGGTTTGTCCGCAACTGGCACGACGAACCCTTCCAATCTGTTCAATATCGGTTTGTCCGCAATTGGCACGACGAACCCTTCCAATCTATTTAATTTCGGTTTGTCCGCAACTGGCACGACGAACCCTTCCAATCTATTGAAATTCGCTTTGTCCGCAATTGGCACGACGAACCCTTCTGATCTATTGAATTTCGGTTTGCCCGCAACTGGCACGACGAACCCTTCCAATCTGTTCAATTTCGGTTTGTCCGCATCTGGCATGACGAACCCTTCCAATCTATTCAATTTCGGTTTGTCCGCAACTGGCACGACGAACCCTTCCAATCTATTCAATTTCGGTTTGTCCGCAACTGGCACGACGAACCCTTCCAATCTATTTAATTTCGGTTTGTCCGCAACTGGCACGACGAACCCTTCCAATATATTCAATTTCGCTTTGTCCGCAATTGGCTCGACGAACCCTTCCGATCTATTCAATTTTGGTTTGTCCGCAACTGGCACGACGAACCCTTCCAATCTATTTAATTTTTCGGTTTGTCCGCAACTGGCACGACGAACCCTTCCAATCTATTCAATTTCGGTTTGTCCGCAACTGGCACGACGAACCCTTCCGATCTATTCAATTTCGGTTTGTCCGCAACTGGCATGACGAACCCTTCCAATCTGTTCAATTTCGGTTTGTCCGCAACTGGCACGACGAACCCTTCCAATCTATTTAATTTCGGTTTGTCCGCAACTGGCACGACGAACCCTTCCAATCTATTCAATTTCGGTTTGTCCGCAACTGGCACGACGAACCCTTCCAATCTGTTCAATTTCGGTTTGTCCGCAACTGGCACGACGAACCCTTCCAATCTATTTAATTTAGGTTTGTCCGCAACTGGCACGACGAACCCTTCCAATCTATTTAATTTCGGTTTGTCCGCAACTGGCACGACGAACCCTTCCAATCTATTCAATTTCGGTTTGTCCGCAACTGGCACGACGAACCCTTCCAATCTATTCAATTTCGGTTTGTCCGCAACTGGCACGACGAACCCTTCCAATCTATTTAATTTAGGTTTGTCCGCAACTGGCACGACGAACCCTTCCAATCTATTTAATTTCGGTTTGTCCGCAACTGGCACGACGAACCCTTCCAATATATTCAATTTCGCTTTGTCCGCAATTGGCACAACGAACCCTTCCGATCTATTCAATTTTGGTTTGTCCGCAACTGGCACGATGAACTGTTCCGAATCTATTCAATTTCGGTTTGTCCGCAACTGGCACGATGAACTGTTCCGAATCTATTCAATTTCGGTTTGTCCGCAACTGGCACGACGAACCCGTCCAATCTATTCAATTTCGGTTTGTCCGCAACTGGTACGACAAACCCGTCCAATTTATTCAATTTCGGTTTGCCCGCAACTGGCACGTCGAACCCTTCCAATCTATTTAATTTTTCGGTTTGTCCGCAACTGGCACGACGAACCCTTCCAATCTGTTCAATATCGGTTTGTCCGCAATTGGCACGACGAACCCTTCCGATCTATTCAATTTCGGTTTGTGCGCAACTGGCATGACGAACCCTTCCAATCTGTTCAATTTCGGTTTGTCCGCAACTGGCACGACGAACCCTTCCAATCTATTTAATTTCGGTTTGTCCGCAACTGGCACGACGAACCCTTCCAATCTGTTCAATTTCGGTTTGTCCGCAACTGGCACGACGAACCCTTCCAATCTATTCAATTTCGGTTTGTCCGCAACTGGCACGACGAACCCTTCCAATCTATTTAATTTCGGTTTGTCCGCAACTGGCACGACGAACCCTTCCAATCTATTTAATTTCGGTTTGTCCGCAACTGGCACGACGAACCCTTCCAATCTATTTAATTTCGGTTTGTCCGCAACTGGCACGACGAACCCTTCCAATCTATTCAATTTCGGTTTGTCCGCAACTGGCACGACGAACCCTTCCAATCTATTTAATTTCGGTTTGTCCGCAACTGGCACGACGAACCCTTCCAATCTGTTCAATTTCGGTTTGTCCGCAACTGGCACGACGAACCCTTCCAATCTATTCAATTTCGGTTTGTCCGCAACTGGCACGACGAACCCTTCCAATCTGTTCAATTTCGGTTTGTCCGCAACTGGCACGACGAACCCTTCCAATCTATTTAATTTCGGTTTGTCCGCAACTGGCACGACGAACCCTTCCAATCTATTTAATTTCGGTTTGTCCGCAACTGGCACGACGAACCCTTCCAATCTATTCAATTTCGGTTTGTCCGCAACTGGCACGACGAACCCTTCCAATCTATTCAATTTCGGTTTGTCCGCAACTGGCACGACGAACCCTTCCAATCTATTCAATTTCGCTTTGTCCGCAACTGGCACGACGAACCCTTCCAATCTATTCAATTTCGGTTTGTCCGCAACTGGCACGACGAACCCTTCCAATCTGTTCAATTTCGGTTTGTCCGCAACTGGCACGACGAACCCTTCCAATCTATTTAATTTAGGTTTGTCCGCAACTGGCACGACGAACCCTTCCAATCTATTTAATTTCGGTTTGTCCGCAACTGGCACGACGAACCCTTCCAATATATTCAATTTCGCTTTGTCCGCAATTGGCACAACGAACCCTTCCGATCTATTCAATTTTGGTTTGTCCGCAACTGGCACGACGAACCCTTCCGAATCTATTCAATTTCGGTTTGTCCGCAACTGGCACGATGAACTGTTCCGAATCTATTCAATTTCGGTTTGTCCGCAACTGGCACGACGAACCCGTCCAATCTATTCAATTTCGGTTTGTCCGCAACTGGTACGACAAACCCGTCCAATTTATTCAATTTCGGTTTGTCCGCAACTGGCACGACGAACCCTTCCAATCTATTTAATTTTTCGGTTTGTCCGCAACTGGCACGACGAACCCTTCCAATCTGTTCAATTTCGGTTTGTCCGCAATTGGCACGACGAACCCTTCCAATCTATTTAATTTCGGTTTGTCCGCAACTGGCACGACGAACCCTTCCAATCTATTCAATTTCGGTTTGTCCGCAACTGGCACGACGAACCCTTCCAATCTATTCAATTTCGGTTTGTCCGCAACTGGCACGACGAACCCTTCCAATCTGTTCAATTTCGGTTTGTCCGCAACTGGCACGACGAACCCTTCCAATCTATTTAATTTCGGTTTGTCCGCAACTGGCACGACGAACCCTTCCAATCTATTCAATTTCGGTTTGTCCGCAACTGGCACGACGAACCCTTCCAATCTATTCAATTTCGGTTTGTCCGCAACTGGCACGACGAACCCTTCCAATCTATTCAATTTCGGTTTGTCCGCAACTGGCACGACGAACCCTTCCAATCTATTCAATTTCGGTTTGTCCGCAACTGGCACGACGAACCCTTCCAATCTATTCAATTTCGGTTTGTCCGCAACTGGCACGACGAACCCTTCCAATCTATTCAATTTCGGTTTGTCCGCAACTGGCACGACGAACCCTTCCAATCTATTCAATTTCGGTTTGTCCGCAACTGGCACGACGAACCCTTCCAATATATTCAATTTCGCTTTGTCCGCAATTGGCACGACGAACCCTTCCGATCTATTCAATTTTGGTTTGTCCGCAACTGGCACGACGAACCCTTCCAATCTATTCAAATTTCGGTTTGTCCGCAACTGGCACGACGAACCCTTCCGAATCTATTCAATTTCGGTTTGTCCGCAACTGGCACGACGAACCCTTCCAATCTATTCAATTTCGGTTTGTCCGCAACTGGCACGACGAACCCTTCCAATCTATTCAATTTCGGTTTGTCCGCAACTGGCACGACGAACCCTTCCAATCTATTTAATTTCGGTTTGTCCGCAACTGGCACGACGAACCCTTCCAATCTGTTCAATTTCGGTTTGTCCGCAACTGGCACGACGAACCCTTCAATCTATTCAATTTCGGTTTGTCCGCAACTGGCACGACGAACCCTTCCAATCTATTAATTTCGGTTTGTCCGCAACTGACGCACTTTTCTATTCAATTTCGGTTTGTCCGCAACCATGGCACGACGAACCCTTCCGATTGTCAATTTCGGTTTGTCCGCAACTGGCACGACGAACCCTTCCAATCTATTCAATTTCGGTTTGTCCGCAACTGGCACGACGAACCCTTCCAATCTATTCAATTTCGGTTTGTCCGCAACTGGCACGACGAACCCTTCCAATCCGTTCAATTTCGGTTTGTCCGCAACTGGCACGACGAACCCTTCCAATCTATTTAATTTCGGTTTGTCCGCAACTGGCACGACGAACCCTTCCAATATATTCAATTTCGCTTTGTCCGCAATTGGCACGACGAACCCTTCCGATCTATTCAATTTTGGTTTGTCCGCAACTGGCACGTCGAACCCTTCCAATCTATTTAATTTTTCGGTTTGTCCGCAACTGGCACGACGAACCCTTCCAATCTGTTCAATTTCGGTTTGTCCGCAATTGGCACGACGAACCCTTCCGATCTATTCAATTTCGGTTTGTGCGCAACTGGCATGACGAACCCTTCCAATCTGTTCAATTTCGGTTTGTCCGCAACTGGCACGACGAACCCTTCCAATCTATTTAATTTCGGTTTGTCCGCAACTGGCACGACGAACCCTTCCAATCTGTTCAATTTCGGTTTGTCCGCAACTGGCACGACGAACCCTTCCAATCTATTCAATTTCGGTTTGTCCGCAACTGGCACGACGAACCCTTCCAATCTATTTAATTTAGGTTTGTCCGCAACTGGCACGACGAACCCTTCCAATCTATTTAATTTCGGTTTGTCCGCAACTGGCACGACGAACCCTTCCAATCTATTCAATTTCGGTTTGTCCGCAACTGGCACGACGAACCCTTCCAATCTGTTCAATTTCGGTTTGTCCGCAACTGGCACGACGAACCCTTCCAATCTATTTAATTTAGGTTTGTCCGCAACTGGCACGACGAACCCTTCCAATCTATTTAATTTCGGTTTGTCCGCAACTGGCACGACGAACCCTTCCAATATATTCAATTTCGCTTTGTCCGCAATTGGCACAACGAACCCTTCCGATCTATTCAATTTTGGTTTGTCCGCAACTGGCATGATGAACTGTTCCGAATCTATTCAATTTCGGTTTGTCCGCAACTGGCACGATGAACTGTTCCGAATCTATTCAATTTCGGTTTGTCCGCAACTGGCACGACGAACCCGTCCAATCTATTCAATTTCGGTTTGTCCGCAACTGGTACGACAAACCCGTCCAATTTATTCAATTTCGGTTTGCCCGCAACTGGCACGTCGAACCCTTCCAATCTATTTAATTTTTCGGTTTGTCCGCAACTGGCACGACGAACCCTTCCAATCTGTTCAATATCGGTTTGTCCGCAATTGGCACGACGAACCCTTCCGATCTATTCAATTTCGGTTTGTGCGCAACTGGCATGACGAACCCTTCCAATCTGTTCAATTTCGGTTTGTCCGCAACTGGCACGACGAACCCTTCCAATCTATTCAATTTCGGTTTGTCCGCAACTGGCACGACGAACCCTTCCAATCTGTTCAATTTCGGTTTGTCCGCAACTGGCACGACGAACCCTTCCAATCTATTCAATTTCGGTTTGTCCGCAACTGGCACGACGAACCCTTCCAATCTATTTAATTTCGGTTTGTCCGCAACTGGCACGACGAACCCTTCCAATCTATTTAATTTCGGTTTGTCCGCAACTGGCACGACGAACCCTTCCAATCTATTTAATTTCGGTTTGTCCGCAACTGGCACGACGAACCCTTCCAATCTATTCAATTTCGGTTTGTCCGCAACTGGCACGACGAACCCTTCCAATCTATTGAATTTCGGTTTGTCCGCAACTGGCACGACGAACCCTTCCAATCTATTCAATTTCGGTTTGTCCGCAACTGGCACGACGAACCCTTCCAATCTATTCAATTTCGGTTTGTCCGCAACTGGCACGACGAACCCTTCCAATCTGTTCAATTTCGGTTTGTCCGCAACTGGCACGACGAACCCTTCCAATCTATTTAATTTCGGTTTGTCCGCAACTGGCACGACGAACCCTTCCAATCTATTCAATTTCGGTTTGTCCGCAACTGGCACGACGAACCCTTCCAATCTATTTAATTTCGGTTTGTCCGCAACTGGCACGACGAACCCTTCCAATCTATTTAATTTCGGTTTGTCCGCAACTGGCACGACGAACCCTTCCAATCTATTCAATTTCGCTTTGTCCGCAACTGGCACGACGAACCCTTCCAATCTATTCAATTTCGGTTTGTCCGCAACTGGCACGACGAACCCTTCCAATCTATTCAATTTCGGTTTGTCCGCAACTGGCACGACGAACCCTTCCAATCTATTTAATTTAGGTTTGTCCGCAACTGGCACGACGAACCCTTCCAATCTATTTAATTTCGGTTTGTCCGCAACTGGCACGACGAACCCTTCCAATATATTCAATTTCGCTTTGTCCGCAATTGGCACGACGAACCCTTCCGATCTATTCAATTTCGGTTTGTCCGCAACTGGCATGATGAACCCTTCCAATCTATTCAATTTCGGTTTGTCCGCAACTGGCACGATGAACCCTGTTCCGAATCTATTCAATTTCGGTTTGTCCGCAACTGGCACGACGAACCCGTTCCAATCTATTCAATTTCGGTTTGTCCGCAACTGGTACGACAAACCCTTCCGTCCAATTTATTCAATTTGGGTTTGCCCGCAACTGGCACGACGAACCCTTCCAATCTATTTAATTTTTCGGTTTGTCCGCAACTGGCACGACGAACCCTTCCAATCTGTTCAATATCGGTTTGTCCGCAACTGGCACGACGAACCCTTCCAATCTATTTAATTTCGGTTTGTCCGCAACTGGCACGACGAACCCTTCCAATCTATTCAATTTCGGTTTGTCCGCAACTGGCACGACGAACCCTTCTGATCTATTCAATTTCGGTTTGTCCGCAACTGGCACGACGAACCCTTCCAATCTGTTCAATTTCGGTTTGTCCGCAACTGGCACGACGAACCCTTCCAATCTATTTAATTTCGGTTTGTCCGCAACTGGCACGACGCACCCTTCCAATCTATTCAATTTCGCTTTGTCCGCAACTGGCACGACGAACCCATCCAATCTATCAATCTATTCAATTTCGGTATGTCCGCAACTGGCACGGCGAACCCTTCCAATCTATTTAATTTCGGTTTGTCCGCAACTGACACGATGAACCCTTCCAATCTATTCAATTTCGGTTTGTCCAAAACTGGCACGACCGCAAAAAACACGTAACCTGACAAAACCTGGTATCCCAGGGAAGAGGGGTCAAGGACAAAGGGCGTCAGTCGATCAAATGAGCTTCATAGGGAACCAACCACGCATTCACGTCTCCACACGCGGGGTTTTGAAAACCCACGTCAACCTGTCACACAGTGCATAACGACTTAATCAACTGCGCTATGGGGGTGGTAAAGGAAAATAATAATCTTATAATTTCTATTCGTTAATATCTTGTAATTTACGTGAAAGAGCAGTCCATACAACAATATGTAGTCTTTTGCTTAGTACATATTGTATTTTAATATGGAGTGTGATCACCTTTGACAGCCG
This sequence comes from Macrothele yani, assembly GCA_039090855.1. Lineage (NCBI taxonomy): Eukaryota > Metazoa > Arthropoda > Arachnida > Araneae > Macrothelidae > Macrothele > Macrothele yani. The sequence continues at coordinate 34,557,242 of CM077029.1, forward strand.
TGTAAATCAAGCAACAACGACTCATGCTATTTATGGCGTCATGAGGAATTATGACCACTCTTCAACAAGAACTGTTTTGAGTTTTTAAGGTGTTCTGGCCGGGAGCTGGGGAGCTGCATTGCGTCTCCCTAGATAATTACATACATGCTCAATAGGATTCAGATCAAGGGATCTGAGTGGCCACTCCATTCGGCGAATATCTTCCTCTTCGAGAAAATCGTTGATCAAATGAGCTCCCTGAGGTTAGGCATTATCGTCCACAAGAATAAAATCTGGACCGACAGCTCCTCTGAATGGTCTTACATATGGTTTCAGGATCTCGACGTCGTACCTCACGGAAGTAACAGAGCGGCTCTGAAAGACGTGCAGGTCGCATCTCCTACTCATCATAATTTCTGACCAGACCATCACGCCACCGCCACGAGAGTACTCTTTTTCTCTGATGTCAGGGACACTGTTGCGAGTCTCAGGTTCTCTCCAGATGAGAATATGTCGCGAATCAGTGTTTAAACTGAATCGCAATTCATCTGTGAAAAGAACTCTCGCTTACTAATCTGGTCTTCAAGTGTGATGTCAGCGATTCCACGTCAAACGAACTTGCCGGGAAGCAGAATTTTAAACAGACGCTAAACAGCTTGCATTTTTAGCGTATAGGCATTACTCACGAGGTCTTCTACAAACTGTATACCTCGAAACATTCGTCCTTGCTGCTGTTGTAAGCTCCGAAGGGAGGTGCCTACTCATATAGCAGCAGCTGTGTCTCCCGAACGGCCTCTCCCTGATTGACGATGAACATCGCCTGTCTGTTGAAACTGTCTTCAGAGTCTTGAGGGGAAATTTAGTGGAACATTCAATGCTACGGAAACTCCCGTCTGGGACTGACTTGCTACTATTCTACTAATCGCTTTCCACCAGTGAAAATCATTCGTATCTTACGGAGATTTAATACTAGAATTTTAGGCAAAGATATTAAATCTCATTTCACAACTTTTATTTCGCTTTAGTGCTCCATTTCCTTTGTTTCCACGTTGTGTGGGTGAATTTTGCTGTGTCACCATTGGAAGCACGGTTTTTTTTTACAGACGCCAGTTTGTCGCATTTTAAGGGTCTTGGCTTTTGTGTTTTGTAGACGCATTAGTATTATCGTGCCATTTTGATCTTTGCTTTCTTAATTTCAAAGCAGCGGACTGAAGGCGCAAGCCCTCTTAATTTCTACCTTGAAGCTTTGTTAAACCAACGCCGGCGTTTTCCCCATGGGTTTTGTAGAGATAAAGGCGTGAGTTTGCATGGAAACAAAGGGGGGAGTTAGGACAGTCGACTCAAGGGATTGAAAGCGAGCAGTCGCATGGAGGAGGCAAAGGAAGACCCTTAGGTGTTGGGAGGCACATCTTAAGCTGACCGGGAGAATGGAGGTTTTTCTCCAGAGGAGCAAAGGGGAGACCAGGGAATGACCGAAGAGCGATTCAGGGAAGGACATTTTAGTTTCAGGGAACAGGGAGCAAGAATTACTAAGCTTATGACACCCTTTTTGCGTTAAGTAAAGAAAAGAATAAAGTGCCTTTTTTAAAGAGATTTAAAAGGATTGCACAAAAATTATTATTTATAGCTATTTTATTATCTTCAAAAACGTAAGACTATGGAAGTAACATTAACTAGTTAACACATTTGATGTCCTCACGGCATACGAGGGTCATAACAAAAGTTCTCCACACGTTAATCTAAAACTGACATACGAGGGTCATAAAAGTTCTGCACACTCTAATCTAAAACTCACACACGAGGGAGCCGCCCCGGTGGCGCAGTGGTTCTAAGCGATGGCCTCTGATCATTCGTCCGTAAGGGGTCCGGGTTCGAATCCCGGTGAGGCATGGATGTTGTGTTTGTCTTACGGCACTGGCTCTCTCCCTTCCCTGGAACCAGTGACCCTAAATTAGGGACGGGCGACTGCTTATAGCCCATTGAGTTGCTCACGGTGGTCGTTAAACCTCCAATCAAAAAAAAAATCACACACACGAGGGTCATAACAAAAGTTCTGCACACGTTAGTCTAAAACTTACTTACGAGTGTCATAACAAAAGTTCTGCACACGTTAATCTAAAACTGACATACGAGGGTCATAATAAAAGTTCTGCACACGTTAATCTAAAACTGACACACGAGGGTCATAATAAAAGTTCTGCACACGTTAATCTAAAACTGACACACGAGGGTCATAAAAGTTCTGCACACGTTAATTTTAAACTGACATACGAGGGTCATAAAAGGAGTTCTTCACACGTTAATCTAAAACTGACACACGAGGGTCATAAAAGTTCTGCACACGTTAATTTAAAACTGACATACGAGGGTCATAAAAGGAGTTCTTCACACGTTAATCTAAAACCGACATACGAGGGTCATAAAAGTTCTGCACACTCTAATCTAAAACTGACATACGTCGGCCATAAAAAAGTTCTGCACACGTTAATCTAAAGCTGACATACGAGAGTCATAAACGTTCTGCACACGTTAATCTAAAACTGACATACGAGGGTCATAACAAAAGTTCTGCACATGTTAATCTAAAACTGACATACGAGGGTCATGATAATAGTTCTGCACACGTTAATCTAAAACTGACACACGAGGGTCATAATAAAAGTTCTGCACACGTTAATCTAAAACTGACATACGAGGGTCATAAAAGGAGTTCTTCACACGTTAATCTAAAACTGACACACGAGGGTCATAAAAGTTCTGCACACGTTAATTTAAAACTGACATACGAGGGTCATAAAAGGAGTTCTTCACACGTTAATCTAAAACCGACATACGAGGGTCATAAAAGTTCTGCACACTCTAATCTAAAACTGACATACGTCGGCCATAAAAAAGTTCTGCACACGTTAATCTAAAGCTGACATACGAGAGTCATAAACGTTCTGCACACGTTAATCTAAAACTGACATACGAGGGTCATAACAAAAGTTCTGCACACGTTAATCTAAAACTGACTTACAAGGGTCATAACAAAAGTTCTGTGCACGTTAATCTAAAACGGAAGCGAATGATGCAATCGGGAAAATTATTGCGTCATGTCAAGGTCAGAGTCTCAGCAACGCTGCGTGATGTCAGAAAGACGCGCTATCATTTGCTGTATGGACGTGGGAGTGTTCGGAAAAGGAAGCGTGCAGCTCCTCAGGTCGAGTCACGGCGTTAGACCAGCGCTCGTACGTGAAAATGAAAACTCTGCGGGGAAAAACTCCGGCTCAGATCCTCACTGCCTTGCAAGAAGTTTGTGGGGATAAGGAACTCTTGATCGAAGAACAATTTCTCGCTTGGCATCGCGCTTTCGGGAGGGCCGAAGCAGCATCGAAGATGATCACCGATCAGGCCGACCTCAAACGGCGACAGACAAAATATCTGTCACCATTGTTGCAACGATTCTCGAAGAGAGTCGCCGTTTCACAGTCGAGGAGATTGCTCATCAGACAAATTTGTCCACCATGTCTGTTCACTGGATTTTGACCAACTCGCTGGGAAAAAGAAAAATCAACGTATGTTGGATGTCCCATCAACTCACCCCTGAGCAGAAGCCAGTCAGGGTGAGCATCACACAGGACCATCTCCACAGGTTCGAAAGGGAGGACGGCACCTTCCTGAACAGAATTGTCGCAATTGATGAGACTTGTGCCCGAGATTTTGAGCCGGAACTAAAGTCACAATCAGGGGAATGAAAGCATCCAAGTTCTCCACGCCCTTCAAAGTGTCGTCGGCAAAAATTCAAAGAGAAGCAAATGATGATTTTTACGTACGATGCCCAGGGTGTTGTGGTCTCTGATCGAATGCCGGTAGAGCAAAATGTCAAAACCCAATATTATCGTGTGTCTCTGAGGATAAAGTTCAGACCGAAAATTCGTCAAAATCGCCGCAACTTGTTGGAAGCGGGAGCGATCTTGCTGCATGACAACGCATCGTGTCATGGTGCAGCGTCAGTACGGGGGATTTTGTCGAAATATAACTGGGAAACTTTATCCCGCCCACTATACAGCCCTGATCTCAGTCCACCCGACTTTGATCTTTTCCCAAAGTTAAAAAATTGGCTCCGTGGCATCCGTTACCAATCGCTGGACGAACTGTCATTGGACGTGACCCGAGTAATACGACAGCTGAATAAAGATGGTGTAGTACGGGGCATTCGGGACCTACCTCACTGCTGGCAAGCTGTCATTAGGAGCGGAGGGGAACACATTGAGCGGCAATAAGTTACATTTTCTCCGTCACTTCACACTCTTCTCAAAAATGGACAGCGGGCAGAACTTTTGTTATGACCCACTGGATATGCCACTGAAGTGAAAGCAAGAGCTGCCTGAACAGCTATAAGATGCGAGTAGCCTCGCGCGTCTTTTTTAGCGCAATCCTAATTTTCATATTCCGACTTACTGGCGGGATAGTCTTCCGTGTAGTGAAATTTGCATGTTCGCCTGTTCTTAGTGCATTATCTTTCATACTTCGCCAACTATATACAGTTTTGTAGTTTACCCTTTAATTCTGAGTGCTAGTGTTTTACAACAAGAAAAACTGTGTCAGACTTCATGATCTCCCAGATGCCACGCATATGGCAGAGTACCGTCTTCACATGCGCAGAAATTCAGCTATTGTACACGCAAGTTTTCATTTCGAAAGGCATCTAAGGATATTTCACTGTTTTAAATCAAAAAGCACATGTTAATCCAGCTCGCACAAGGATGCCGTAACATATGTCATCCATGGGGGAGGGGGAGGAGTGAGGACTCAAACCTCAAAACTGAATCGTCCCGTAGAGGAAATTGACTTACACCATTCGTGATTACCCTTCTAATGTGCTAACCATCACACTATCCAGAAAAATGTATTTCCGATTAACTGATGCACATAAACAAACTCTGCACTACCATTAATTTTATTTGGGGGGAGAAGAGGGGATTACGACCTCAGTGAGCAACTCAATGGGTTATAAGCAATCTCCCGTTCCTAATTTAGTTCCACTGCTTCGAGAAAAGGGAGAGAGCTACTGCCGTAAGACAAACAACAATCATGCCTCACCGAGATTCTAACCCAGACCCATTTCGGACGAATATTCAGAAGCCAACACACAGACCACTGCGCCACGGGGACGATCCATTTATATCCAGATACCTAAATATGTACAAATAATCCTTATTTACAGAAAATTCGATAGTGTATGGTGAAACCTTTGGAACTTATGACGGTCTCCAGGCTTCGTGGAAGACTCCCCAAATGTTTTTGCAAATATCTGCCGTTATGTTCCGCCATTTAGTCTCCAAAGCAGTCACCAGTTCGGCTTTGTTTGTTGGAAGATCTCTTCTTCCACGCACCTGACGATTTAATTCGCCACAGAGGTTCTTTATAAGGTTCATCTCAGGAATCCGGACTGGCCAGTCCAACCTTTTGGCACTCATGTCCTCAAACCAATCTGTAACAACGCGAGCACTATGACATGGCGCGTTGTCCTGCTGAGAGAGTCATGGGCTTCCCCAAAGGTGCTGCCATAATGTTGGTAGTGCATTGGTTTACCCAGAAAGTCTAGGTACAGCTCAGCACATTTATGGTTTTGTCCGAAATGACTAAAACCCAACCACAAAAAAAGAGCTTCATGTCATCACCCTGCCTCCAAAAATACTTATTGTTGGGATCGTACAGTCCGTATGATACCTTCCTAACTGCATGCACCACACACAGAAATGACTATCAGACTGGTAGACTCTGTACCGTCAGTCCAAAGCACTTTTTCATTGGTCTACAGTTCAAGATCGATGTTCCCCACGCTAACTGCGTGTGACATTAGTCGAATAGATTAGCGGCTTGTGGATTGCTGCAAGACCGTGGTAACTTATGTCGTGCAGCACCCTACGCACTGTACTGGCGTCAACATTAGCCCCAATATTCTCACACAGGTTTTGACAGTAGTAGCCCATGTCGTGTAGCATCCTGCGCAATTTAATGGTGCCAAGTTAGTTAATACGCACTCTAATGGTGCCATCAGTTCCAATAGTCTCATATAGGGTTTGACTGCGGTAACCCATGTCGTGCAGCGTCCTGTGCATTGTACTGGTGCTAGCATTACTCCCAATAGTCTCGCATAGGGTTTGACAGTGGTAACTCATGCCACGCAGCATTCTCGAACTGTACTGGTGCTAAAATTAGTCCCAATAGTCTGACGTAGGGTTTGACAGCGCTAATCGATGTCGTGAACTATCCTGTTAACTTTGATGGTGATAGCATCAATCCCAATAGTCTCACATACTGTATGGTTTGCGTGATTTGAGACAATGTTCATCTGCATTCTGAGCGACAGTTCTTTGAAGAGCTTCCCTGTCACGTTGTGTTGTTTTTGGAGGTTTACTGGGTCGTTTCTGGGCAGATTCAGGCCCCAGTCCGCTGCCATTTGGAAATGACATCACATCTCCATTCGTCAACCTAAGAATCTTCAGTGTCGCTGAAATGTCATGCGCTGGGCGATTGCTTGTGAGGCATCTATTACCAATCCGAGCTAGAAATCAGTTATCTGTGTCGAGACATCTTGAAATTCACGGATGTGCTATTGTCTCATTACAGCCATACGAGCATATTTATAGTTGGGTCTGTGACGTGGTGGTCGCGTAGGACCTAATTCACTGTCAATAGAGCAAAGCATATCGCATTCGCAGTCTTACTATTGTCTCATCATTGCTCTACGAGCATATTTATAGTTGGGCCTGTGACGCGGTGCTTGCATAGGATCTATCATAGTTCATTATCAATAGAGCAAAGAATCTTTCTTTCACAGTCATGCTATTGTCTCATCATTGCCCTACGCGCATATTTATACACTATCTACAAAAAGTAATTGGACACCTGTGACAGCAAAGGAAAACGAAGTTTATTCACCTTCAATAGTTGGTGGAGCCTCCACGAGCGGCGATTGCAGCTGCGACCCTCCGGGGCATACTCTCAACCAGCCGTTGTACGACGGCTAGCAGTATTTTATTCCACTCGGCTTGGAGAAGACAGATCAGTTCCTTCACCGATTTCGGACGGTGGGGGTACCCCTTAAGTCGACGCTCCAACTCGTCCCAGAGGTGCTCGATAGGGTTAAGGTCCGGGCTCTGCGCAGGCCAGTCCATTCGATTAACTCCATTGTCACCATACCAAGCCAGGGTGGACCTCGCAACATGATAGGTGGCATCGTCATCCTGAAAGTAACATGGGTCCACCCCGTAAAACTTGTACAACGTAGGAAGCGCATGGTCATCCATAATGGTGCAGTAGGTCTCGGCGTTGAGTCTACCAGGAATTGCGACCAAGGGTACCGTGCCATACCAGGAGAAACACCCCCATTGCATAATTCCATCGCCGCCGAACTTCACAGTTGGCACAATACATTCCGGCAGGAGGCGTTCTCTAGGCAGACGCCAAACCCAGACCCTGCCATCCGAACGGTAGAGGAAGAACCTTGATTCGTTGCTCCAGAGAAGCTGTTTCCACTGTTCAACGGTCCACTGTCGAAGTTCTTTGCACCACGTTAGCCGAGCAGCGCTATTGGACTTGGTGATCAAAGGCTTGTGGGTGGCAGCACGTCCATGATAACCGAGCAGATGGGCTTCCTTACGGATGGTATTCATCGTCGAAAGAACACTCCCGGATGCCTGTTGAAACTCCTCACGGATGTAGCCCATCGATTTGTTGCGGTTCTTCCGAATTTCTCTGGCCAGCACACGTCGGTCTCTAACTCCCAGATTTGTGGGTCTGCCGGGTCGGGGCACATTCCGACAGTCACCTCTCATCTTCCACTGGCCAATCACGTAGGCCACTGTCGATTTTGGGTACTTCAACTCGCTGGATATGTCACGTATGGATCGGCATTTCTGTGATACCGACGATTACACCTTTCTCGAAATCAGAGAGCTCCGAACTGCGTGGCATCTTGCATGTGACTGGTTGAGTTGTTGTTTCTCACACGATATTTAACGGCGGCGGTCGTGACGTGTATCAGGACTGCAGATATCGTCGATTTAGGGGTGACCAATTACTTGTTGGAAGATAGTGTAGTTGGGCCTGTGACGTGGTGCTTGCATAGGATCTATCATAATTGATTATCAATAGAGCAAAGAATTTTGCATTCGCAGTCGTGCTATTTTCTGATCATAGCCCTACGCGCATATTTATAATTGGGACTGTAAAGTGGTGCTTGCGTAGGATCTAATTCACTATCAATAGAAGGAAGCATCTTGCATTCGCAGCCACGCTGTAGTCTCATTATGGCCCTATGAGCATATTTACAGTTGGGAGTATAACGTGGTGCTTGCGTAGGACCTACTTCACTATCAATAAAGGGAATCATCTTGCATTTGCAGTCCTGCTATTGTCTCATCATGGCCCTATACGACAATATTTATAGTTTGGTCTGTAAGGTGGCGCTTGCATAGGACCTAATTCACTATCAATAGAAGGGTGTCTGGATATTAATGGTAGGGCAACGTATATGCAGAATTCTACTCTATGTAAGTTGCTTTCTTTATGTTCTGACACCTTCGTGTAAAACATAATTTTTTTTCATGGCGTAAAATCCCTGTTAATTATATTATCTTCTTTGTGATTTCGAAAGGCAATAGCTAAATACTATTGCAGAATTCGATGGATCCTTCACATGGCAGAAGTAAGCGTCTTATAAACCAAGGTAAATAAATATTCGATTGTTACTTGTAGCAGACGCATTCAGTTGTAGAGGTTAATCAGAGTTATTGTCAGTTTTGACAGTCTGAACAAAGCCAGGGTCCTTCACAGCCATCGGTCGTTTGTTAAAGCGAGGTGGGTAACCAACAATGGTTGGCCCATTTCCAGATCTATTAGTATCAGAATGAGACATCTCATAATCAAGAGCGAATTATTCTGCGCGTGAAATAATGACCAAATAGTTGCGCTTCAAGCTTTATGCTGAAATCTTGTCGGCGCTATAAAGCAGAAGAAATGAGGCGTGAAAGACCATGAAATGGATGGTTGGGAAATCTTTCTCAAAGCACACAGACACGTGTTTTGTAATGGGGCAGAGAACGGATTGGAACATGGGATTGACCAAAAACACATTATGGCATAGATGAGTGTCGAAAATATGGTGTGTTATACTGTCTTTCCGTCCGTTTATCGACGCCTCGCTTTACTTTCTCTTCCAGAATTTGTATCGTAAATATTCTTGACATTCAGAAGAAAATAAATTTCTTCAAGGTTTTACTTTTTCTAGCTTCCGATTTTTCTGTTACTGCAACAGGTGTGGATTTTTACAACTTTTACAATGTCAATGGAGTTCAGACAGAAAAATTCGCTTTCGTGTCACACAAAGGAAACCGTAGAATAATTTCCATGTACCTTCTAGCATTTTTCGACGCAGATTTGTTGTTAAATGTCGTAAATAAAATTTGCATTTGTAGCAATGTATCTGTGATTGAAGAACAAAGGACAACAAAAAAAGAGATTTAAAAAATGTGAATAGCATAAGGCAATCTAGATTTCGGATATAAACTACTGCTTGTGAAAATTGCAACACCATTAAGGAATGATGGCAATCTCATGAAACTTACAGGACATACAGAGTGGGGTAGGACCTGCAAATGATTAGAAATGCAGAGTCATTGCGCATGTCTTCGGCCGGCAGCGCCCTCTGAACAATCGAGTGAGGGGTATAAAGAGAGGGCTGTTTAGGATGTACACCAGTAGCCCGCGGGTGGCCTAGTGGTCAGCGTTCGTGACTGCCATGGAGATAACCTCAGGTTCAATCCTGAGCAGGGGCGAACTTCCGAATCACTAAATACCCGTCGTGCGTCGGATGGGCACGTTAAGCCGTCGGACCCCGGGAAATGGCCCCACGGTAATAAATAAGGGCGTCATTCTCCTCTTTCTACTTCGCTTCCGTGTCACTTTCCTATCGGGCACTCTAGCCTCAATCTCCTAGCTTCCTAAGAGTTGTTTACTCCCTTCCTAAAATCCTCTACATATGATCATATACACACCAGTAGTGCATCGCTGGCAGCGAGTTGTAAAAGGGGCTCCAGGATTCAATAATGCCTCGGTGACGACGAAGGACGCAATATAACCATACGACAGAGTTTGAACGGGGACGAATGATTGGTCTGCGTGAAGGTGCATTTTCGTACCGCGACATTGTGCCTCGGACGGGTGCGCGTATGGCAGCAGTGGACCGAGGCGAACCAGGTGCATCGGCAATCCGGCGGTTGACCGAGAACTGTGATGACACCGCGGGATGACCGACACCTCGTTCGCATGGCAGTGACGAACCTTTCCGCATCTTCTCAAGTCTTAGCACAACTGTTACAACGCTCAAAGCACGAGCTCGTCACATTAGTAATTAAAAGGGGAGTAAGGCAGCAGTTGGTTCTAACGGAGTAAGGTAACATAATTTAAATAGTCTTATTTAGGAAACGTCAGTAAAACAGAATCGACTAGATAGCAGTATAACCAACAAGTTAGTAAAATCACGCAATGCATTGATTATGATACGCTTTCCAACATACCAGAAATTATTACTCAAGTTATGTGGATAATGGCTGTGGAATAAATCTCGCTCCTGTGTCCTGACCTTTGACCCAATTTCGATGATATTCACCAGAACCTGGTTCAGTATACCTCAGGAATAGCATACTAAAGGTTTGTCGCAATAGAAGCAGTTTTACGCAAGTTATGAAAATAATGGCTGTGGAATAAATCTTGCTTTTGTGCAATGTCCTTTTGACCCCATTTCGTTGATATTCAACAGAACCGGTTCACTATACCTCCGAGACAACACGATTACGTTTTGTCGCAATCGAAACATTTTTAGGTAAGTTATGATGCACAAGGGCAATGAAATGGATCCCACTCCAGTGTCCTGACCTTTTACCCCATTTCGCCCATTTTCAATAGGGTTCGTCCCCAGGTGGTTTCCCACCACATACTAAAATTCCATCGAAATCGAACCATGTTTACGCAAGTTATGACGCATAAAGGCAATGAAATGGATCCAGCTCCTACGTCCTGACCTTCGACCCTATTTCACCCATTTTCAATAGGGTTCGTCCCCAGGTGGTTTCCCACCACATACTAGAATGTCATCGAAATCGAACTATTTTTACGCAAGTTATGATGTATAAAAGCAATGTAATGGATCCAGTTCCCATGTCTTGACCTTTGACCCTATTTCACCCGTTTTTAATAGGGGTCGTCCGCAGGTGGTTTCCTACTGCATACTAAAATTTCATTGGAATCGGACCATTTTTACGCAAGTTATGACGCATAAGAGCAATGGAATGAATCCCGCTCCTATGCCCTGATCTTTGACCCTGTTTCGCCCATTTTCAATAGAGTTCGTCCCCAGGTGGTCTCCTACCACATACTAAAATTTCGTCGAAATCGAACCATTTTCACGTGAGTTATCGTGCGGACGGAGGGACAAAGCTGGAGCATATACGCTTCTTCAACCTACGGTTAGAAAGCGTAAACAAGTTATGATGTACAAAGGCAAAGGAATGGATCCAGCTCCTATGTCCTGACTTTTGACCCTATTTCACCCATTTTCAATAGGGATCGTCCCCAGGTGGTTCCTTACTACATACTAAAATTTCATCGAAATCGAGCCATTTTTACGCAAGTTATGACGCATAAGAGCAATGGCATGAATCCCGCTCCTATGTCCTGACCTTTGACCCTGTTTCTCCCATTTTCAATAGGGTTCGTTCCCAGTGGTCCCCTACCACATACTAAAATTTCGTCGAAATCGTACCATTTTCACGTGAGTTATCGTGCTGACGGACGGACGGACAAAGCTGGGGCATATACGCTTCTTCAAGCTACGGTTGGAAAGCGTAAAAAAGATTCCAATGAATACGTTGAAATGTTTACACTTATTAAGTTAAACTCTGATTACTTGTTTTCTACAGTGCTGGCCACCAAAAAGGCAACACCAAGAAGGAAGCATCCGATTGGCCTGAAATTCGCAACATGCGTCGCCCGCGAGAGAACATGCAAACGATTAGCATTGCAGGGCATATGCAAACCATGTGCGCCCAGTACGCCACCGAGAAGCACTATAAGAAGGGTGCACAGAAGGCGGGGTGTAAGTAGTGGAAGTGTGTTGTGCTGCCGGACCTGTGCGTGGGAAGCTTCCTGAGGCCTCGTCGCAGAATACGGCAATCATTACAGCCCGTTTCGGAGTTCGACAGAGGACGAATAGTGCCTTATCGCGACAGCGGTTTATCCATACCGAGACATCGGCGCCGGTGTGGGACGGCATCCAGCCACAGTGAGGCGAGTATGGATTCGGTGGGTGCAGGAGGGACGGACGGACCGCCGTGAGCGATTGCCGTAGCTACGGCACACCACCGAACGAGAGGACCGGCATGTTGTGCGGCGGGCATTGACGGCTCGCACCGCCATATTACGAAAGTTAGAGTGCAGGAATTACGGTGTGTTGCGCAACAACCTTTGTCAGCACGTACCGTTCGACGTCGTCTGCCGGAGCGGGGACTTGTCGCACGGCGCCCATTGCTCCGATTACCATTGACGTTACACCACCGGCGAGTGCGGCGGCAGTGGGCCGTTGACCGCCGCATCTGGAGTACGGAATGACACGGCATTGTTTTCTCCGACGAATCCCGCTTCTGCCAGCAACACCACGATCGCCGGATCCTCGTGTGGCGGTACCGCGGCGAGAGACTGTATGACGCCTGCTTTATGCGTCGCCATACCGGTCCGATGCCTGTCGTTATGGTTTGGGGCGCAATTGGATACGACACCCGCACCCCTCTGGTACGCATCGCCGGTACACTCAACAGCCACCGCTACATCTCCGACGTTTTGGAGCCTGTAGTCCTCCCTTACCTGCAGGACCTGCCAGCGGTCACGTTTCAACAGGACAATGCGTGCCCGCACGTGACACGCATCGTGCAAAAATTCTTCACGGCCCACCAGGTGTCACTGCTGCCGTGGCCCGCCTGTTCTCCCGATTTGTCGTCCATCGAACACGTCTGGACGCTGATCGGCAACTGAGTGGCCCGGCATGCACCACCCGCGTCTACGCCTGAGGAACTGTGGCAACGTGTGGAAGCAGCCTGGACCAACATACCCCAAGCCCACATCCAAAGCCTCTTTCGTTCGATGCCGCGGCGTGTAGCGGCCGTTATCGCCAGCCATGAGGGCCACACAAACTATTGATGTCTGCGTGTTCCGCAAGCCGCACGGGCCTGTAAGCTCAATCGTTTCATCTTTGTATCTGTTGTAATGTGTCCAGTAAATCTGGCTTTGCTATCTCGTGTCCTTCTTGGTGTTTCATTTTGGGTGGCCAGCAGTATACATATGAGTAATATCAGTGGTGAACAAGTCACATCGTATTCAATTATTATTGGTATCTTTAGAAGATTTTCTTCATTGGTAAAGAAATTAATTCAAGAACATGGTTTGCATTATATTATCCAACTTATAAGTACGGTAGCAGTATTTTCAGGCATCAACAAAGTGATACATTCCAAGAGGTTTTTTTTTTTTTTTTTGAATTTAAAATGTTTCAGGAATCTATTCAGAATTTTAACCATTAATTACTCATTGTTTAAATTTAATGACAATCATGGTAAAAATTGCGGCATGCTTAAGAACTATAATACCCATATGATACTGCGTATGTAACACAACTTCTGTCTTCAGAGGTTGAGTCTACGTCGGCCCGACGCTGGGATAACGTGGCCCTCATAATCTGCAAGACAAACCGGAGCAGTTCGCGGGTCCGCGATTCCATACAAGGGGGACGGGTCCGTATCCGGGCGCTAATTACCCAGAGCAGTAGTTAGTGCGAAGTTCAGGTTGTTTGGGTTATAGTTAGCTTAATGTCTAGAAGTTAACCCAGGAGCCCGACAACACAACAGTGGAGCACTGCAACAGGTGTGGCACCGTATGCTTCCACAGTTCGACGCCGTCTGCTGCACAGAGGGCTGGTTGCACGCATCCCTTTGGGGCGGATGCCTTTGACCCTGAACCACGGACGCCTCAGGCTGGGATGGGGTTTTCAATACAGATAATGGCGTGCTGGTTGACAACATGTGTTTTCGGACGAGTCCCGATTCAACTTGGACTACCATGATGGTCGCATACGCATTAGACGGTATTGTGGTGAGCGCCTTCTTCCATCATGCATTGTCGAGCGTCATACGGGACGGCAAGTGTGATGGTGTGAGGTGCCATTGGGTACCATTCGCGATCTCGGCTGCTACGACTTGAGGGCAACCCCAACAGCGACCGCTACATCAGGGAAGTTGTACAGGCAGAAGTCATACCCTTTCTTTAGAGCACTCCTGGCGTTATATTACAGCAGGACAATGCCCGACTACATGTTGCGAGGAATGTCCAAGCCCTTTTCGCAGCACAGCAGATATCGCTTCTTCCCTGGCCTGCACTTTCGCCACACATGTCGCCTATTGAACATGTCTGGGATATATTCACTCTGCAACTGGCCGATCAAAGTCCTCCAGCGATCAGTAGTAATGATCTGTGGACTCGCAGACATGCCGCCTGGCAAGCAATTACCCAGAACACCATCTAATGCTTTTTCGATGCTACGCCGTCTAGAAGTTCTTATTCCAGCACGCGGAGGCTTCACAAGATACTGATTTTTGCAGGGGAAAATTGTTGTATTGTTCTGAAAGTTAAATCACTTATGTACAGTCATATCAAGTGATATGTGGTATAAATTTCATTCGAATCACATGGTTTTTTCTTGGTGTTACAATTTTCACAAACATTGGTGTATTTTCTCCGCTTGGCTGCGCACAAATTTCAACCAAAATCTACGGTTGTGGATATTTACAAAAAACTCTATTTCGTCTGGTTGTGCATAATTTTCAAAATTGAATCTATGTCGAAGACGTATTACAAAAAAAAATATGTTCAAAATGTTTTGTATCTGATAATTGTAAACAAGACAAAAATTTTCCGATTTTTCTTAATCTAAAATTTTCTTCTAGGTGGTAACATTGAACGATACTGACTTAACGCAACCCCATCTTGGAAAGCTGGAACTTCTTTTTTGAAAGCCTCATGGCATTTTTGAATTTATGGAACTTAAATAATTTGAGAATTTTTGTTTTTTTTATTTTTTTTAATGTATTCGCCGCAACAGGAACTTCGACTTTGCTCTTCTTTTAGGAAATATAGTCTACCAGTATCTCGAAACGATGGTACTGTTACTTTGGCATGGTCACGTGAGTACTCACTCATCATTTGATCACTTCCTGTTGCAACTGGAAATAACTGTCTAGAAGGTCGTGAAACGCTGTATATGAAACTGTAATTGTTCCTTCTGTGATGTATGACAGCGAAACCTGGGTACTGCAAAAAGAGACAAAGGAGTAGTTTTTATGCTGGAGAGATGCGTAATTTACGAGGAATTTGTGACAAAATACGTTTTGATCATGTGAGGAGCCAAGATGTGTTGCAGATGTACACCGTCGAGCAATATTATTATGACCACCAGCTCATATCCAGAGTAACCGACGTGTGCAGCGCGGACAGCAGCTAGACGAGCTGGGAATGACTCAATAAGGTGCTGGAAGGTGTTCACAGGTATGTGGAGCCATGCTAACTGCAGTGCATCTGACAGCTGCTGGAGGGTGCGTGGTGGATGATCCATAGAGCGAACAGCATGATGGTTCCACAGATGCTCAATTGGGTTTATGTCTAGGGAATTAGGGGGCCAGAGAAGTACTTTAAAGTTTTCATCGGGCTCTTCCAATCACTCTAGGACATCTCTAGCTGTGTGACACGTCGCACTGTCGTGCTGGAAGATCCCATCAGCCCCAGGGAAGACAATCAGCATGTTTGGATGTACGTGGTCTGCAAGGATGGATTCATAACATATTCGGTTCATAGTGGCTTCCAAAGGTATGAGCAGACCCAGAGAATGCTTCGAAAACATTCCTCGGACCATAGTGCTGCCCTCACCAGCCTGTGTTCTTCCGGAAATGGTTAAAGAATGTTCATTCTCCTATGTTTTTCGCCTGATACGCCAACGTCCATCCGTTCGATGAAGCAGAAAACGTGACTCATCGGAGAAGGCAATCCTTTGTCAATCAGCGGAGGTCCAATTCCGATACTGCCGTGCAAATGTAAGCATTTTCTGCCGATGCACCTTCGTTAGCATAGGTGCAGTGACCATCCGTCTGCATCGGAGCCCCATACGTAGCAGGGTTCGCTGAAATGTCGTTTTCGACACACAACTTGTAGTCCCCTGGTTCATTCGGCCAGTGAGTTGCTCCACTGTAGCGTGTTGATCGGCCCGCACGCACCTTCGCATTCCACGTTCACCTTTCACACCAAGGGCACGTGGGGCTCCGTAGTTTCCACGTCGATAATTTGCAATAGTGATATTTCTCGAATCACGATCGACTTTAACCACAGCAGCACGCGAACAGTTCACAAACTGTGCTGTTTCAGAAATACTGCCACTCTTGGCCCGAAAGCCGATAATCATCCCTTTTTGCAAATCTGATAAATCGCTCCTTTAATCCATGAGAGCAACGAGTGATATGTTTTCAGAATGCCTACAGCACACCTTACATACCTTCCAAGCCAGCTCACGACACGTGCCTTTTTTCATTGGTTACGCGCTGTTGATGTCAAAAGTAGGAGGTGGTCACAATAATGAGACTCGACTGTGTATAATGTGAATCAAAATGTTGTCTCTGGTTTGGTCATGTTGAAAGAATGAGTGGTGAGAATTTATTAACAGAAATTCATTAAGCCTAAGCGGCAGGGAAAAAAAAATAGAGAAAAGTCAAGAAAATCATAGGAGGACCAGATTCAGGAGTGTCTGAATGAGAAAAGGATAATGAGTGTCTTGTGGGAGACATGCAATGAATGTAACTAAAGCTCGGGTTGTGTATCAAGCTAACTGCATAGGGAGGCGATTTACCTTCAATGTAAAAAAAGGAATTGCGGAAAGGCTTCTAAGAATTCAGAGTTCTCCTGGGGTACGAAAAATTCATAAAATACAGATTTTGCCCCCCTCATTTTATGGAAAAGGGTGTATCAGGAATATGCTTCGTTAATTCAAGAAATTAATCACGGAAAATAGCTCGTGAATTTCAGAATTTTATTTTACAGTGTATATACTTCATCTCAGTGGCGTATATTCGAGGCTAGATAGGCTAGCTGCGAAACCCAGAGAATACACAAAAGAAACTGAATTAAATATACACAAATAAAAGTCAATTATCAACGGTATTAAAATATGTCGATGCTTTCGGTGCGAAAAAACGCGTGCGGATTCGCTTCTTTGACTACATCTGGCGAGCGAAATCCAACGGCATAACGCAAGCAGCTCTTCCAGAGTCTTCGCAGTTCTGATGCGAAAAACTTCCGTACCATCGCCTGCTAGCGTTTCCATGACAACATGAATCAGCTGATGGCAATGGGCCATTGCTTTGGGAAACGGTTCGCTCAGAATAGAGAAGACTTAGACTATCTCAGTCACTCGTATACACCCGCCCATAAGAGTGTTTCGCGAGAGTTGTTTCAGTTTTTGTGAAGTGTCAATGAATTAAAATCAGAGATATTATATCATAAATTCGTGTCTTTGTTGGATTCAAACTGTTTTGATAAATTTTGCGAAAGCTTCCCTGAACATCTACTGTTAGAACTTAAATAACTCTATGCTTCAAATTTTGATACAGCTCGACTAAAAAATGAACTGAAGGTTGTTGTTGAATACAAAAACAATACAGTAAGAGACATTACGTGTTGCATAAAGTTGAATAAATTGGACATAGTGTTTAGTGAGGTGTATAAATTAGCAGACCTCATATTAGACTTTCCATCAAAACCTGCAACTGCCGAAAGAAGTATTTCAGCATTAAATAGAATCAAGATATATCTTAGAGCCACTTAAGGACTTGCACATTCGAAAAACTTGGCTGTTTTGTCAATAGAGAAAAACATTTTTTTTAAATATGGAAAAGTACTCGGAAGAAACATTTTATGAAAACGTAGCACTCAAGTTCACACAAAAGGAAAGAACAATGGAGTTCATGTACAAATAAAGTATTCAGAAAAATGGAGTTCATGTACAAATAAGTGTTCAAATCCTAATCCTCATAATTATTTGGAATCATGTTAGCAATGGCATGTACCTAAAATTTAGAAAAAAGTTATTTTTATTACTTAAGAATTAAAAATTATACTTCGCAATTTAAAATTAATAAACAGTACTGGTGGGGGGGGGGATAGCCAATGTCTCCGACCCAAGATACGCGTAATGTTTGTCCCTTAAGTAGACAAAAGAATATCTGTGCAGCGGATCACCTGAATAGGGCCCTGTACAAAATAATACTCAGATAAATACCTTGAGATTTCACGTAACGTGCCCTGAAAGCATTAAAGCTTAGACTTAGTACTGAGGTCTTAGACTTATGGCACACACCCGTGCATTTTTTTTATTATTGCAGTTCCTTGATCGGCAGCCAATAACAGCAAGCAGATGGCCTTTCAAGAAAAGCTTTCATACCGTTACTGCGTGAAACTCGAAGAACAAACATTACGTCTACTATGCTGATGAATTTTCATTCATTACCTCTAATCACGAACTGAGAGAAACACGACTATCTACTTCACGAATAATTTAGATCATGGCGGACCTCCCACAACTAGCGTGCCCAGGAAATGTTACGAGCACTCGTGAACACCTGCCAGTCCTTTCGGTAAGAGATAGCTGCCATATTTTCTGCCTCCGTACCAAAGTTGGCCGTCTGCTGCACTCAGCTGAGCAAAGCTCTTAAGATTGGAGCATTACCCTGCCTAGAGTAGCGTGCAGTCTTACGAAGGCATCCCACCTGCCTCTCCATCTCATCTTCTCAGAACGACCTAACCAACCGAATCTTTCACTCCTACCTCTTTTCCTTCTTTTTTTTTCTGTTTGATAGATCATACTTCAGACTTTCCTAACCTTTAAAAACAAAAAGTATAATCTGAGTTCTAAAGGAAAATTAAGGGTGCATGAGAAAAATTAAGGGTCCTTTCATTGTCCCATTACTCACGATTGTAAAAAGTGAAGAATGATATTTTCTAATTCGATTTGATGTATAAGAAGAAGAGAGCAGGGCAGGGGAGCTCACAAAACGGATCTTTCATATTGCTCAGATATTGATCACAGACTATAATCTGCAAAATTTTCAAAATATCAAAACCAAAGAACAAATTTCGTCAAATTAATAACGAGGAACTATACACCAATTATGCTAGTAATCCGATTTATTTGAGTACGAATATATATCATCATTGTTAACCATTATCAATCCACTGCTGGACAAAGGTCTCCCCAAGTTTCCTCCACAACGGTCTGTCTTGTGCCCGTCTCCTCCATGTTACTCCCGCATACCTTCGAATTTCATCCACCCATCTCCCATGTGGTCTTCTTCTGGGTCTTTTCCTGTCCCTTGGAATCCAATCTAAAATTTCAGCTGTCCATCGATGGTCTGTACTTCTGGCAGTATGTCCAGCCCATTGCCATTTCAGGGATTTAACTCTGATCATGATGTCTTCCACTCTTGTCATTTTTCGGATCCACGAGTTCCTCTTCTTATCTCTCCTGGTTACACCAAGCATGCACCTCTCCATGCTTTTTTGAGTTGTCTGCAGCCTTTGTACGTCTCTTTTAGTTAAGGTCCACGTCTCTGCACCATACGTAAGCACTGGAAGGATGCATTGATCAAACACTTTTCTTTTAAGACATAATGGCATATTGCTCTTGAAAATTATGCTGTTTCTTCCAAAAGCTCTCCAGGCAAGTTTTATACGCCGATTAATTTCTTCATCAATGTGAACCACACTTGATATCTGCTGTCCAAGATAAACGTACGTGTCTGTTATCTCCAGCTTTTCTCCATAAATCGATAAATCTTCATTTCTTGTAAAAGCATTGTACATCACTTTTGTCTTCTGAAAGTTCATTTCTAATCCCACTTCTTTACTCTTGTCTGTACATCACTTTTGTCTTCTGAAAGTTCATTTCTAATCCCACTTCTTTACTCTTGTCTGTACATCACTTTTGTCTTCTGAAAGTTCATTTCTAATCCCACTTCTTTACTCTTGTCAGCAAGTTCCTGGATCATACTCTGCAGCTCTGATGGGGTAGTTGCAAAAATGACTACGTCATCAGCAAAACGAAAGTGGGTTAGATAATCTCCATTAATCTTTATCCCTTTGTTTTCCCAGTTCAGTGATTGAAAGACATTTTCCAATGTGGCATTAAAGAGCTTCGGAGATATGGTGTCACCTTGTCTCACTCCTTTTCCAATTTGTATGTGTGTTGTATTTTCAAACAGCCGAATCTCTGCACTTGCATTTTCATAGATTTTATTAATAATATTAATGTACGCATCTTCAATACCGCAGGATTTCAGAGCCATTGTAACTGCTGATGGTTTCACCGAATCAAAGGCTTTTTCATAATCGATAAAAGCCATGCACAATGAAAGTTCATATGCCCTTGCTCTTTCAATTAGTTCTCTCAGTACGTGGATATGATCTATTGTGCTGTAGCCACTCCTGAATCCAGCATGTTCTCTCGGTTGAGCCATGTCCAGTGTCACCTTCAAGCGGTGTGAAGGAACTTTAGTGAAGATTTTGTAAACCACTGATAGGAGGCTGATAGGTCTGTAGTTCCTGAGATCCTCAATGTCGCCTTTTTTATGTAGCAGAATCATTGTAGCGTTGTTCCAATCCTCAGGAATCTTCCCTTCATTAAGGCATCGAGTAAAAATTTGGGCGAGTTCTGTTTCGATTTCTCCACTTGCTTCTTGTATGATGTCTACAGTGATTCCATCTTCTCCTGGAGCTTTCCCCCACTTCATGTTCTTGATTGCATGTGTAACTTCTGCTGGGAGGACTGGAAGAACTCTCGTACTGGTACCTTTCATGATGTCTGGAGTACATGTATCATCCCTTTCATATAATTTGGAGTAGAAATCTTTCACTCTTGTCAAAATTTCGCCTCGATTTCTTGTTACAGAACTATCTTCTTTTCTCAGTGCCATAATCTGTTTTCTTCCCTTACTGAGATGTCCCTTTGCTATCTTTAGGCTTTGGCTGTTTTTAATTGTTTTCCTCACTTTTTCACAGTTGAATTTCCTTACATCTTCAGTGATACTTTTTCGTACTGTCTTGCATAGCTCTATATATTCAGCTTTGGAAGTCACATCTTTTTTAGTTGTCCTCATCTCTCTTCTTTTTTGCATCAACATTTTGGTTTTCCTGATAATTTGTTCACATGCAACTTGTTCTTAGACCCAGCTAATTTTGTTGATGTTTCCATAAGAGCTTTTTCTGTTAACTTCCGAAATATCCACTTCTTCCGATGTTAGGCCTTCTAAAGCAGAAAATCTGTTCTTCAGTTCCAACTTGAAAGTATTATGGTGGTTTTTTTTTTATTTTTTTATTTTTTTGGTTATGTCAATGCATTTTGTTTGTCTTATGAGCTTGCCACGTTCAAGTTTAGTGTTGAGGTGCATCTTACATCTCACCAATCTATAGTCACTACCTGTGTTGAACTTGTTTAGCACACTGCAGTCTTCTATGACGAATTTTTTGTTACACATAATAAAATCAATTTCACTTGTCGTCCCATTTGGATGTCTCCATGTCCATTTCCTGTGTGGCTTTTTCTTGAAAAAGGAGTTCAAGATGAAAAACCCTTCTGCCTCTGCAAACTCAACGAGAGTATTTCCACGCTGGTTTCTGTTGCCGTGACCGAATTTACCTACTGAAGTTTCATTCTGTTGCCGTTGCCCTATTTTTGCATTGAAATCTCCCATAATTATCTTCAAGTGCTGCTTACCTTTATTATTTAGATGACGAATTTCCTCATAAAATTCTTCAATTTCTTCTTCAGGATGATTTGTGGTGGGTGCATAAGTTTGAATAATCTGAGCCTGGTATCTTCTCGAGAGTTGGATAACGAGTCGTGCTGCTCTGTCAGAGGAACTTTCAACTTCTACAACTTTATCCTTCAGTTTCTTGTTTATTATAAATCCAACACCACTACAACTTTATCCTTCAGTTTCTTGTTTATTATAAATCCAACACCACTAGTTCTGCCAGTATCTGTCCCACGATTGCAGAAGAGATGTCCACTTTTCAGTTCAATGAGATCTTCTCCTTTTCTCCTTACCTCACTCAGCCCGACGATGTCCCACTTGATCCTTTGTAGTTCCTCTTCCAATTCAGGAAGCCTTGAGTCAGAGTATAGGGAGCGTCCATTATACGTAGCCAAGGTCAGCATCAGATGGCAGCCTAGTCCGGTCCTCCGGGGATTCTTAGCACCCTCTGCCTTCATGTCGCACTGGCCGCTGCCTTGGCCAGGTACATTCCAGCTGCCGGAGACTGAGGGCCAAGATTTAAGTTGTGGAGTCATTTTGGAGGGGTTTGGGCATAACTCACCACGCTGGCCAAGCGGGTTGGTGAGTGTGGGATAGCATTTCCTCTAATCCCGATGGTGTAGTTATACCGCTATTGGCGGTCGTCAGAGCCCCTTTAGTGGGAACAGGATGCACCATATATATATATATATATATATATATATATATTATCGTTCTGTAGGTCATATGCGCAAAATTATTTTGCATCTGAAGGCTACACTTACGAGAAAAATACTTACAGAACATTGTTTATTATAAAATATTCCAGTTAAATGGCGCAAATTTAGAATCTTGTGTCAGTGCTTTCCAACTTCCTTACTGTCAGATTGCAATTGTAGAAATTCTTTTAACAACGAATACCTTTGGATGCTATCAGTATGAACATCAACCGTCGAATTTTTCAAGATGTAGGATCTGTTATATCCCTATTTAAAGACCGATTTGATTTTATAAAAAGAGATTCATACAGCCGTATCCGCAATTGTTCATGCCCCCCTCTTTTGTTTGGGGTGCAGATTTTCTAGTTAAGTGGTATCAATTCTTATTTTCCGTCTGACGATATCTCAGGTTCTTCAGATCGGATCGCAAAAATTCTGGCTAGTTTCAGCATGAACTATTTATCCGCATAATCTCCTGATTTACTGAGACACTTGTCCTAGCGTTTGATAAGTTTCGCGATTACGCTGCAGAAGTCCGTGCTAAACACAGTAGCCAACAACGTACCTCCCGACAACTCTCTCTCATCTGGGCCTTTACAAAAGATGGTTCTTAATAACTTATCAACTAGCACTTCAGTAAGTTGACCTCTTGCTCCAGTTTCACAGAGCTTCATCCGCTTGTTTTCGACAACGCTGCCATTAATGCGCGAAATGTTGTCTTCTGTCTTGTCTTTCATGGCCTACCCGCAGGATGCATGTCGTCGACGTCAACACCAGGGTCGAACCAAATCTCTCTGAAGATTAAGAACGCCTCCGATCTGATCTGTGACGTCAGAACTAGCGGGCTTGATGAAAAATACACCGTGAACACTGTGAGACATCCGCCTAGTCAGATGATATGCGGTGCTATGTCAGCATCCGGTACTGCTTCATTATCCTTTTTGTCGACAGGCACTACCATGACTGGTCCTTTTTATGTGGAAATGTTACGTGAGAAGCTGTTAACTCATATGCACGTGCACGGATGCACAATCGTTATGCATGATGGTGCTCCATGCCACAGATCAAAGACAGTAAAGGACTACATGCAGAGGAAAAATATAACTGTGCTTGACTGGCCCGGTAATAGTCCCGACCTGAACCCCATCGAAAATTTCTGGACCATTTTAAAAGACAAGGGAGCAGAAAAACTGCCATCAAATTCCGAAGCTTTGATTAACGCGATAAAGTACGTGTGGTGCAAAGACATTTCAAGTGACTTCAGCAAATCTCTCATTGAGAGTATGCCACATCGGATTTTGTCCGTTATAAAAAAAACAAAGATGGCCACACGCAGTACTGTGTTCGAAAGAATGTAAGTATTCATCTGTGTTGTCATTTTTTTCAAATGTCTCTGACTAGTTGTTTGTTTGAAAATCTTAATTTTCAATAAATTGACAGGTGGTCTTGAACTTTTGCAAAATACTTTAATAAAGGAAACGCATTTATTGTAGATATTAACGAAAAATCCCAAATTATTTTTTCCTGAATTTTGAAGTTCGTTTTAGGATGGTCAGTTTTTCGATACCAATTTCGCGGAAAACTAATTTATTCCGCACAGCTGATTATTTATTTATTTCCATTGGAAAGGAGGGGTATTACTAAACCTCCTCCTTCAAATTAGCAGAATGAATGATACGTTTACCGATCTATTTTCGGTTGAAATCCCACTACGTTCCCTTCAGCATTGTCTAAAAAGTTGAGTTGTTTGCACTGCTGCAAGATTTTGCGCAAATGGTGTCTAGTCCTTCGGTATTCCATTAGATTCCTAAACAAATCACGTGGCATGTAAAATTTCCAATAAACAGACCTCCTCTGATGAAACTAAGTGATGCGGAAAGGATGTCTGTATAATAAGTGCTATCGGGCTTTCAAGTGAAACGCTAAACCGGTGTGTAGGACACTGAACTGGAAAAGTAGTGGAAGTGATTTAGAAGGCGCATTGTCTTAGCTGCTGTAATGATTTGTATTGCATATATTGATTATGTAAGAGGAAAGTATATTGAATGACGAGGTTTATCGTCTCTTTATCAGAGTAGATGAAGTTTAGAAGGTTAAAAATACACCTAAAATGTTTTGAGAAAATGCAGTACAGGAATATACACTGTAAAAATTTCACGAGTTTTTCATACGTGAATTGACAGAAATACTGCGATTCGTCTTTCTAACATAACGAAAATTTTCCATTTTTAAGAGGTGTCAACAGAAAATTGTGAATTTGAATTTTCAGATGCCTTTCTGCAATTCCTTTTGTTTATTAATGAAAAATCGCTGCTTTTAAAAGGTGTTTACAAAAAATTTTGAATTTTTAGAAACCTTTCGGAAAATGTTTCGTAATAGCAGCAGTTTTCGGGAATAGTTGGGGTTTGATTAACTATTAAATTTCAGTGGTCTGTCCTAAGGCGTGATTTTGAAGTTCTGGAGTGACATCAGAGGTTATGGATAGCATACCGCATGAAGTTTATGTTTGCGGCAACGGATATTCTGCCCCCTCCCCTTCCCCAGTTGGTGCACCAGCTGTAGTACTGTATATTGTGCTACCGTAAGAAACCAGGTAGTTAAAGTATCTCACGGTTGGCCATATAACGTCTATATATCAATTTGTGGATACAAAAGCTATTTGCACAGACGTATCAAAATAATATGACCACCCCCGGAATCACAGTGTACCCGTCTAGGCGCATCACAGAGTTCAGTGACAAGGTCGACCACACGGAGATATAAGCTGCCGGTCCGGACAGATGAGCCATAGTGCGTTACGTGAGCACAATGGGCAGAGGCAGGGATTTGACGGACGTGCAAAAAATAATTATAATCGGCTACCCCACCAAGGTTGGAAGCATCTCAGAAAACAGCAGACTTCGTGGACTGTTCGCTGGCAGCAGTAGTAAGGGTGTACCAAGAATGGACCGCTGGCACACAGAATACCTCCCGACGTCATAACTGTGGAGCTTCAAAGGTCATCGACCCCAGAGGAGAACGTCGCCTCCGTCGACTGGTAAAGGGCAATCGACGCGCAACAGTGCTGCAATTGACATCGCAAACGAACGCTGGGGCACCCAGGGACGTGTCCCCGATAACAGTAGAACGAACCCTGTTACGCGTGGGTTTCAGGAGTCGAGGCTGCGTCAAGGCGATCGTGTTAACCTTGGTCCATCGCAAACGCTTCCGGATGTTCTCATGGAACTACAGTCATTAGACAGCGGAAGAGTGGGAAAAAATGTTGCCTTCTCCGACGAATCGAGGTTTTTACTCCACAGAAATGACGGGCGGTGGCGGATACGCCGTCAGACACACAAGAACCAACACATGGACACGCTTGTCGGTCAAGTGCAGGCAGGCGGTCGCAGTGTGCATGTCTGGGGGATGTTTTCCTGGTATGACCTAGGACCGCAGGTACCACTGGATGGGTTCCTGAACACCAATAGCTACCTGTCCATCCTCGCTGACCACATGTATGCCTTCATGTTGAACGTTTTTCCGGGTGGTGATGGTGTCTACCAAAAGGATAATGCGCCTGCGATGTCGCTAAAGGACTGGTCCCAGAAATACGACAGCGATGTCTCCGTTCTCCCTTGGCCGGCGAAATTTTCCCGACCTCAATCCCATAGAACATTTGGGGGACTATTTTGATCGACAGGTTCGATGTGCCGACCCACAATCACGTCATCTCCGGGACCTCCGTGCTCTTCTGCAGTCCGAATGGGCACGTGTCCCTCGGGTAACCTTCCAGGGCCTCATTACGGTTAATTAATCATAATAAAATGATTAATTAACCCGCATTGATAGCGAAAAACATTTCATCATCGCACTATTCCAGTCTTCTTCATTTCTACCTGAAACATTATAAAGTTGCAAGGGTCTTTCCAGGCCAGTCGGTAGCGCGTTTCACAGGTGTTGAATCCCACCAGAGGAAAAGGAGCACGTTTCTTTCACTTTGCGCATCAGGAAAAATGAATTGAAAAAATCGCAGTTTTTGATATTTTTCTATAACAATGGAAAAACCCGAAACTTTCTCTTCTGATGAAACCAAATTAGTGGCAAACAAAAGGAAAAGGTTTGTCAAAATACTGGTTTCCGTAATTGGAAACGGAAGCTTTCCAAAATGGAAATTTCGTTAGAAGTCGGACACCTGTTAGCAACTTTGTTGCAGTTAGATAATTAATTTTCCGTGTATTCGCGCTATTTAATTTTTGCAGTATAGGAACAATTATGAGGAAGAGTATGAATGATAAGGATAAAATTTCTAGGGATATGTATGCATCTGAAATGCAATTCAAATGCAAAATGTGTTGATGGAGTACAACTCCATTTTGGTAAAAGCAGGGAGTTTCTCTCGCAAGAAAGAAAGTGTGGAGAAAAAAGGTGAAGGAAGAATACGCTATGAAATATTGTGAGCATAGCAAAAATAGATATGCCGTCTGAGAGCAAGTTAAGTAAACGCGAGATTTAATTCGAGAACGAATCAGAGACTCAAATTTTTGCACAATTTAATAATTTAGTTACCTCATTCAGGGGAGAATTGCAGTGTGCTTCTCTGGGACACACTAGGCGTGGCAGTACTTTTCGATAATGACCCCCCCCCTCCCGCCCTCTCAGAAAGGAAACAAACTAACATACATAAAAACATGTCTGTCAACAACTGGCAAAAAATTATGTGTACATTGAAATGCCAGTTTATCAATTACACCTACTAGCATGTTTCGCCGACATTTGCCTACATAAAAAAAAAAAACGAATTCGTAGGGCATGGAACCAAGGCCGTATTAAGGAGGGGGGGCGTGCTTCCAAGAATATTTTAGAATAAAAAAGAGTAATGTTATCCATTATTTAAGAGCAGGGTTTCTCGTGATCTTCTAAGATGCAAATAATTGTTTGCTACAGATGAAAATAACTTCACTTCCTCTCTTCAAAAATTTTAAAATTTCGATTTTAAAGGCCAGTAACAAACAAATCAAGCTTATTAACAAATCAAAGGGGCAAATTTTTAACACATCCAAGTATGTGTTTTAATTAGCAGTTTATTTTTCGCAATTAGCACTGAAAATGTGAAATAAAAAACATATTTAAAATTTAAAGTACCTAAGCGCTTTTATTTTCTGCAAGGCAACAAAATAATAAAAAAAAAAAAATAGAACGATTATTAAAAAAAAAATGGAGGCCATATCCGAATCGGTGAGATGACTTGGCACAGCAAAAAAGAGAGCCCACGTTCTTCTTTAAGCGTGCTCTTTCCCTTTGAAACTGCTCTAGGCGTCGTAACAAATTTTAAATATAACATACGCTGTAAGCGGAATATCACTGATATGAGGCAAATTACAAAAAAAGCCGAGTTTCGACCACTTTTGGTGTTTTGCAGTTAAGACTTCAGGATGATGCATTGAAGCCTCTTTGCCAGAGCTCCTACTTTCATTTAGAGAGCTCTTCCTCCGCCACAGAAGTCTTGAAACTTTTAAATTATGAAAACCATCTGTTCGTTTGTGGTTTTGCTACGCAATCACTTCCTCGGTAAGTCCATGCTATGCTGTGCGTTTCTCAAACGGAACTTTATGCTGTTAGGTTTTGAATAATTCATTCAATTCGCAGCTTGTGTCAAAGCTAATATGTCTTGGTTATGACTGCCGTTCCATAAAACATAGGGTACTACGGCGACATCATCATCATCATCATCATTGTCAACCATTATCAATCCACTGCTGGACGAAGGTCTCCCCAAGTTTCCTCCACAACGGTCTGTCTTGTGCCAGTCTCCTCCATGTCACTCCCGCATATTTACGAATTTCATCCACCCATCTCCCATGTGGTCTTTTTCTGGGTCTTTTCCTGTCAATTGGAATCCAATCTAAAATTTCGGCTGTCCATCTATGGTCTGTCCTTCTGGCAGTATGTCCAGCCCATTGCCATATCAGGGATTTAACTCTGATCATGATGTCTTCCACTCTCGTCATTTTTCGGATCCACGAGTTCCTCTTCTTATCTCTCCTGGTTACACCAAGCATGCACCTCTCCATGCTGCTTTGAGTTGTCTGCAGCCTTTGTATGTCTCTTTTAGTTAAGGTCCACGTCTCTGCACCATACGTAAGCACTGGAAGGATGCATTGATCAAACACTTTTCTTTTAAGACATAAGGGCATATTGCTCTTGAAAATTATGCTGTTTCTTCCAAAAGCTCTCCAGGCAAGTTTTGTGCGCCGATTAATTTCTTCATCAATGTGACCCTCACTTGATATCTGCTGTCCAAGATAAACATACGTATCTGTTATCTCCAGTTTTTCTCCATCAATCGATAAATCTTCATTTCTTGTAAAAGCATTGAACATCACTTTTGTCTTCTGAAAGTTCATTTTTAATCCCACTTCTTTACTCTTGTCAGCAAGTTCCTGGATCAGATATCGGCGACATATCGTTAGGTATATTGGTCGTCCAAATGAAATATTGATCCGGGTAGACGGGTGGTACTGCAGTGTTACCACGCATAAAAGAGGAATACAGCATTCGAAACATTTAGTTGGTGCGACGCTTTGGATGTGAGTAACATCAAAGGAACCTTAACGACCTTTCTCATGGATACCTCCAAGCGGACACAGCGAGCCCTGATTCAATTTTTGACAAAAGAGGGAAGAAAATTGACAGAAATCTTACGACGCATGCAGGAGGTTTACGGGAATGTGTCTGTGCCTTGCATTCAGTGCGCTCTTGAAATGGTGCAAATAATTTCAGGGTGGACGTGAAAGCACTATGAACCTGCCAAGACCTGATCAAGCACACGCAGCCGTCACACCGAACACAATCGCTGTAGTGGATGAACTGGTGAAAGTTAATCGCAGAATAACAGCGAGTTGGTAGCAGCAATAGGCAGCAGCATGGGCTCCATTGGCAAAATCTTCCACCAAGAACTTGGTATTCGAAAGTGTGCGCGCAGTGGGTTCCGAAAAAACCTGTTGAAGAATGGTTTGTCAAGCAGCCTGCTTCTTTTGCGCGGCCGGTATCGATTAACTTATCGACCGATGAGACACCTGCCTAAATCTTAGCAGTGCCTGTTTCTAGCGCTATCGTCATCTCTGTGTTATGTATATGCACGGTCGAGTCACATTATTCTGACCACCAGCTAATATCCAGAGTAACCGCCGTGCGCAGCGTGGACAGCAGCTAGACGAGCTGGGAGTGACTCAATAAGGTGCTGGAAGGTGTTCACAGGTATGTGGAGAAATGCTGACTGCAGTGCATCTGACAGCTGCTGGAGGGTGCGTGGTGGAGGATCCATAGAGCAAACAACACGATCGAGGAGGTCCCACAGATGCTTAATTGGGTTGAAGTCTGTGGAATTAGGGCGTTAGGGAAGTACTTTGAAGTCTGTGGAATTAGGGCGTTAGGGAAGTACTTTGAAGTCTTCATCGTGCTCTTCCAACCACTCTCGCACATTTCTAGCTATGTGAAACGTCGCATTGTCATGCTGGAATATCCCATCCGCTCCAGGGAAGACAGTCAGCATGCATCACGTGGTCTGCAAGGATGGATTCATAACGAATTCGGTCCATAGTGGCTTCCACAGGTGTGAGTGGACCCACAGAATGCCACGAAAACATTCCCCAGACCATAACGCCGCCCCCACGAGCTTGTGATCTTCCAGCAATGGTTAAAGAGTGTTTGTTCTCCGATGTCTCTTGCCTTATACGCCAACGTCAATCCAGGAAACGTGACACACCGGAGAAGGCAATCCTTTGCCAATCAGCGGAGGTCCAATTCCGATACTGCCGTGCAAATGTAAGCTTTTTTTGCCGATGCACCTTCGTTAGCATAGGTGCAGTGACCATGCGTCTGCATCGGAGCCCCATACGCAACAGGGTACGCTAAACTGTCCTTTTAGACACATTTCCGGTAGCCCCGTGGTTCATTCGGCAGTGAGTTGCTTCACTGTAGCGTGTCGATCGGCCCTCACGCACCTTGGCAGCCGACGTTCACCTCTCACATCAATGGTACGTGGTGCTCCGCAGTTTCCACGACGCTTATTCGCAATGGTGCCATTTCTCCAATCACGATACACTTTAACCACAGCAGCACGCGAACAGTTCACAAACTGCGCTATTTCAGAAATGCTGCCACTCTTGGCCTGAAAACCGATAATCATCCCTTTTTGCAAATCTGATAAATCGCTACTTTTATCCATGACAGCAACGAGTGATATGTTTTCCGAATGACTACCTCACATCTTATATGCTCTCCAAGCCAGCACGTGCCTTCTTGCATTGTCTACGAGCTGTTGACGTCAAACGTAGGAGGTGGTCACAATAATGTGACTCGACTGTGTATTTGCATCATTATATTTTATATTTTTCATGTAAATATAAGAACCTATAAATGTTCAGCCAAGTAGCAAGTGCAAAATTTCCATTGCAAGAGCAACTGGTTCTTCTACATATTTACTCTTTTACTGCTGTCAAACTATTCGATAAAATCACCGTTTTGATAAGATAATTTTTCAGTGAAAGGATTGCTTCGGTAAAACGACTTTTTGCTACAATGAACCTTTCAGTAAAACGACTCTTTGTTAAAATGAACTTCTCAGTAAAAATACTGTTTGGTTAAATTAACTTTTCAATGGAACGATTATCTGGTGAAATAACCTTTCGGTAGAACGACACTTTGGCTAAGTGATCTTTTAGTGAAACACAGCGACCTCCGGCTTAGACGCATAGAACGAATCACGGTAAGCAGCTTCCTAGGTAGGAAAAATACCATTTCCAAGACGACCTAAGGGAAGAAAAGGAACACCGCCCCGGTGTCGCAGTGGTCTAAGTGATGGCCTCGCATCATTCGTCCGAAAGGGGTCCGGGTTCGAATCCCGGTGAGGCATGGATGTAGTGTTTGTCTTACGGCACTGGCTCTCTCCCTTCCATGGAACCAGTGACCATAAATTATGGACGGGCGACTGTTAATAGCCCATTGAGTTGCTCACGGTGGTAGTTGAACCTCCAATCAAAAAAAAAAAAAGACAAGGAACAGTTCGGGAAGGTAATGAATGTTTAAGAAGGCTTTGAAGAAGTAGGAATCCTAGATAGACCGGAAGAAGAAGAGATTGCATAAAACCAGAGAAAAGAAGAATCCCTAATTTCACAGCTTTCTTAATCTGAAATCAATGCGATTTCACATTTTTTAAACTAATTCGATTTTATATTTTTATTTTCGCCTTTTATCATTATTAGTAGAAGAAAATGCAGTATTATTAGTCGCATTAGTTGTGGCATAGTATTATTCAGTTGTATTAAATATTATTGCACAAAAAAAAGTATCTGAATTTTTTTTTTTTTTTGTATTCGGTGCACTGAACTAAGGTAAAATTTAATTCATGGGTTAGCAGTTCAAAGTGGTGTGATGGAAACAAACCAGAAAAAAGTAACATCCAGGTCAGTAAACTTTAATCTGATTCCATCTCAGGATCCAAAATATAGCGCTTACTAAATTGCTGCTCTGTGGTGGAATAACACAGAATAACATTACCACCTACCTGAAAATGGGAATAAACACCCTTGGCCCGGATGACAGCGGCGAGACGGTTCAGTCTTAGTACACCCTTACTACAACACCTCGCGAACAGCCCACGAAGTCAGATCATTCCTTTTTGAACGTCCGTCAAATCACTGCCTCTGCGCATTGTGCTTACATTATGTACTATGGCTCATCTGTCCTGACCGGCGGCTTATATCGCTGTGTGGTTGACCTTGTCACGTGCACTCTGTGACGCTCCTGGGCAGGTACATTGTGATTCCGGGGTGGTCATATTCTGATACGACTGTGTATGTTCCATGTTATAAATGCCATAACAACAATTGCAGTACTACACACTCCGAAAGAAATGATTAAGAACCCATTAATGATTCAGATTTTATTCTGAATTGGTCGTGAAAAAAATCTCGAATTTAAACATTCTGTAAGATCGTTTCTAGCTTAGTAATAATGAACAAAGAGCTGTGTGTTCACTCTTGACGCAGGTGTTGCATTGCGCAATTAAGCCAAGTAAAGGCTAAACGGTACTTTTGAGGGAAAAACTTCTAACTAAAGGAAAAGCAAATCCCTTGATCTCTTACAGTAGCAGTCAGTAAAATATCTGTTTTCAAAACGACCAAATTGTGCGACTCAACTTTTCTGTTTTCTTTAAAGCTTACATTTGAGCAATGGGGTTAAGAAGAAAAAATGGAATGTTCTAACGACACGCGTCTCTTTTAGTGACAGCAAAAAAAAAAAAAGCGTCGCGCTGCCGTCATCACCTCCTATTCTTTGTGAAAGCTCTAAAATGAAGACATATTGGTATTTTACTTTGCTGTCATCGGGAACTAAAACGTGCTGACAAACTCTTCTGTCGCAGAGCAATACATAAAACAACGCTGACAGAAAGAGCAAACGTTCATAAAAAAGAAACCAAAAAAGAACTGTGCGAATGTCGCCGAAGACACAGATATAATACACAGGACTTTTGACAAAATCATTAAATTCAGTGTGTTCTAACTGCCATGTACGTCTCGTGGAAAATTGTGAAGAGACAGAGATACCGTGTCCAAAAATGTACAGTTGTTTTCCTTTTCAGCAACACCATGCGTTGCTACAAAACAGAGGATTATTCCGCTCAATTAAAAGAAATGTGTTTCTGTGTTTGTCCTGTGACGTACTACAGAGATGAAACAAGTGTCAAAACGACAGATCTGCAGCGATACATTCAGTCGGTGTAGCTTAGCAGGTTAGATCAACAAACTCTGGGGGAAGTTAAGCGGGTTCGTTCCCCGTCACCGACAAATTCTTGTTTCCACATTGGCGCGTGATAGTGTCAAATGGATCTACTTGCCGTTGGGTTCTTCGAAAAATGTGTGATGTTTGTTCGTTCCACATGTTGTCTGGAATTAATGAAAGGTTCCTTTTTTGCTTCAAAAAAAAATAATAATAATAAGAGGGAGATGATGTGACGTACTACCAGTGGCGTAAAGCAAAATCTTTAAGCCGCCTCGCAAAATTTTCCTAACAGGCCCCCAACATAGTGAAAATTAATGCGAAAATTGAGAGTAAATATTTAATTAACTTCGGCGTAGTAAAAATATATTTTCCAGATATTGATTCCAAGATCACTTATGTATTACTTTTAATTATGTGAGCACTTATTCCAGTAAGTATCCTCGATAAAATTAGTACTCAGGTAAAAAAGTGCAAAATCTTCAATTGACAAATGTTGACGGTATCAAATCAAGTAAAAACAAATACTGATCTTCGATTGTCTGGTTTCGAACTTCCTTTAAAGCTCGTTAATTCCTTAATACAATATTTTTTGAGAAAGAGAAAAAACACGTGTGTTTACATTTTTCTAGTTTTCAATACTTCAGCGATATTGTTTCTTTTTAGTGTTTTCTCTTTTAAATTCAAGAAACAAGCATACTTTACAAAATAAAGAAAACTTACGTTACTAAAATCTGAATTCTCTTCTAACGTTCTTTTTAGCGAATACTTCAATCAGTTTCGTCACGTCAAGTTTTCTGCATCGGTTATTTTCAATGCTTATCATCGCAAGTCCATCAAGGCTACTTTGAGTGTGCGATGACCGAATTTAGAAACCTCAGGTTCGATCCCAGGCAGGTACGAACGCACGAACCACTAAATATCCGCTTTGCGTCGGCTGGGCACGTTCAGCCGTCAGACCTCGGGTACTGGACCCCCGGTAATAAATTAAATCGTCTTCCTCGCCCTTTCAGCCTCGCTTCCGTGTCACTTTTCTATCGGCCACTCTAACCGAAATTTCCTAGTTTCCTATTTCTAAGGGTTGTTTAAGACGTGGGGTCAGACACTCCGTTCCTAAAATCCTCTACATATGATCTGATCTCATCTCTAATTGGCGCGCAGATAAAATTCTGTGTCAATGAGGCCCTTTAGTTCAAAAACTTTCATATCCAAAAGACAGAAAATTTAAAACAAAATGTTTTAGAGAAAGTAGAAAACCTCTTGTCTAAAATTAAATTGCTAAATAAAAAAAAAAAAAAAATTACGTACGTAGATCCGGGCCCCTTAAAATTCAGCCCCCCCCCCCTCACCCCGCGACACGGAGGTTGCGGGGGATATCTTTACGCCCCTGCGTACTACAGAGGTGAAGCACGCCAGTCAAACCGACAAATCTGTAGCGATATACACTATCTACCAACAAATAATTGGACACCCCTGCAATCGACGATATCTGCGGTCCTGATACACGTCACGGCCGCCGCCGTTAAATATCGTGTGGGAAACAACAACGGAACCAGTCGCATGCAAAATGCCACGCAGTTCGGAGCTCTCTGATTTCGAGAAAGGTGTAATCGTCGGGTATCACAGAAATGGCCGATCCATACGTGACATATCCAGCGAGTTGAAGTACTCATAATCGACAGTGGCCTACGTGATTGGCAAGTGGAAGATGAGAGGTGACTGTCGGAAAGTGCCCCGACCCGGCAGACCCACAAAACTGGGAGTTAAGAGACCAACGTGTGATGGCCAGAGAAATTCGGAAGAACCGCCCCAAATCGATGGGCTACATCCGTGAGGAGTTTCAACAGGCATCCGGGCGTGTTCTTTCGACGATGAATACCATCCGTAAGGAAGCCCATCTGCTCGGTTATCATGGACTTGCTGCCACCCACAAGCCTTTGATCACCAAGTCCAATAGCGCTGCTAGGCTAACGTGGTGCAAAGAGCGTCGACAGTGGACCGTTGAACAGTGGAAACAGGTTACTCTGGAGCGACGAATCAAGGTTCTTCCTCTACCGTTCGGATGGCAGGGTCTGGGTTTGGCGTCTGCCTGGAGAACGCCTCCTGCCGGAATGTATTGTGCCAATTGTGAAGTTCGGCGGCGGTGGAATTATGCTATGGAGGTGTTCTCCTGGTATGGCACGGGACCCTTGGTCGCAATTCCTGGTAGACTCAACGCCGAGACCTGCTGCACCATTTTGGATGACCATGCGCTTCCTACGTTGTGCAAGTTTTACGGGGTGGACCCATGTTACTTTCAGGATGACAATGCCACCTGTCATGTTGCGAGGTCCACCATGGCTTGGTATGGTGACAATGGGGTTAATCGAATGGACTGGCCTGCGCAGAGCCCGGACCTTAACCCTATCGAGCACCTCTGGGACGAGTTGGAGCGCCGACTTAAGGGATGCCCCCACCGTCCGAAATCGGTGAAGGAACTGACCTGTCTTCTCCCAGCCGAGTGGAAGAAAATTTCGCTAGCCGTCGTACAACGCCTGGTTGAGAGTATGCCACGGAGGGTCGCAGCTATAATCGCCGCTCGTGGAGGCTCCACCAACTATTGAAGATGAATAAACTTCGTTTTCCTTTGCTATCACAGGTGTCCAATTACTTGTTGGTAGATAGTGTATTTCGTCGGTGTATCTCAGTCGATTAGAGCAAGTCACCCCTATAGGTGAGGAGACGCGGTTTCGATCCTCTTCACCCACAAGAAATCTGTGTTCACAGTCGTTAGTTTGACACCTTAAAGAAATACAGAAAAACTTCTCAAATATCTTTAGCGATAGCCCAAGTATGCTGTGAGCTTCACCTATATGATATTTCTAAGTTTCCAATAACATGCTGAAATGCCATTTTTGTAGAAAAATATGAGTCCTTTACAAGAAAGTTCTCTCTGTTTGTGATAAAACTTTCTGCATGTTGTCTCCAGTTCTCTGTGTATGGCATAAGGAGGAAAACTCATCGATAACTTCAAAATCTCAATATACACTGCTGGCCACCCAAAATGCAACACCAAGAAGGACACATTATAGCAAAGCCAAGATTTACTGGACACATAACAACAGATACAAAGCTGAAACGATTGAGCTTACAGGCCCGTACGACTTGCGGAACACGCAGACATCAATAGTTCGTGTGGCCCCCATGGCTGGCAATAACGGCCGCTACACGCCGCGGCATCGAACGAAAAAGGCTTTGGATGTGGGCTTGGGGTATGTCGGTCCAGGCTGCGTCCACAATTTGCCACAGTTCATTAGGTGTAGCCGCGGGTGGTGCTTGCTGGGCCACTCGGTTGCCGATCAGCGACCAGACGTGCTCGATGGGCGACTTATCGGGAGAACAGGCGGGCCACGGCAGCATGACACCTGGTGGGCCGTGAAGAATTGTTGCACGATGTGTGCCACGTGCGGGCGCGCATTGTCCTGTTGAAACGTGGCCGATGGCAGGTCCTGCAAGTAATGGAGGACTGCAGGCTCCAAAACGTCGGAGATGTAGCGGTGGCTGTTGAGTGTACCGGCGACGCGTACCAGAGGGGTGCGGGTGTCATATCCAATTGCACCCCAAACCATAGCGCCAGGCGACGGACCGGTATGGCGATGCATAATGCAGGCGTCATACAGTCTCTCGCCGCGGTGCCACCACACGCGGATCCGGCCATCGTGATGTTGCAGGCAGAAGCGGGATTCGTCGGAGAAGACAATGTCGCGCCATTCCGTAGTCCAGGTGGCGTTCAACCGCCCACTGCAGCCTTACTCGCCGGTGGTGTAACGTCAATGATAATCGGAGCAATGGGCACCGTGCGTCAAGTCCCCGCTCCTGCAGACGACGTCGAACGGTACGTGATGACACAGGATGTTGCGCAACACACCCTAATTCCTGCGCTAACGTTCGTGATGCGGCGGTGCGAGCCGTCAATGCCCGCCGCACAACATGCCGGTCCTCTCGTTCGGTGGTGTGCCTCGGCTGCGGCAATCACTCACGTCGGTCCGTCCGTCCGTCCGTCGCTCCTGCACCCACCGAATCCATACTCGCCTCACTGTGGCTGGATGTCGTCCCACACAGGCGCCGATGTCTCGGTAAGATAAACCGCTGTCGCGATAAGCCACTATTCGTCCTCTGTCGAACTCCGAAACGTGCTGGAATTATAGGAAGTCAATTTTGCGTGCTGAAGGATAATAAGAACACAGTTTGCCGTCTTTACACGATTTGAAAAATTACGGTTAAAATGATATATACATTAAAACATGAGCACTTTCAAGTCCACTGTGGACCCGTCACCACACCATCTGATGACGGGTCCACAGTGGACTTGAAAGTGCTCATGTTTTAATGTATATATCATTTTAACCGTAGTTTTTTTAAATCGTGTAAAGACGGCAAACTGTGTTCTTATTGTTACGTGCTGGAATGACTGCCGTATTCTGCGACGAGGCACCAGGAAGCTTCCCACGCACAGGTTCGGCAGCATAACACACTTCCACTACTTACACCCCGCCTTCTGTGCACCCCTCTTATAGTGCTTCTCGGTGGCGTGCAGGACGCACATGATTTGCATATGGCCTGCAACGCTAATCATTTGCATGTCCTCTCGCGAGCGACGCATACTGCGAATTTCAGGCCAATCGGATGCTTCCTTCTTGGTGTTGCATTTTGGGTGGCCAGCAGTGTGTAAAAAACTTTACTCTAAAATTCCTTAAAAATACTGTAGTTCCAACAAAAATGAAATATGATACAGCAAAAGCGAATTGGGTGAGCGCCAACCGAGCTGAAACGAATTGAAAAAAGAAACACGAATTTAAATAAATTGGGAAAAATTAGAAATAATACATCAAAAACGAATTGGGAGAACATACCATTCCCCGTCGTGTCATTCGTTGAGCGATTACGTTGTTACCCTTACGTGACGAAAGTGAGACTGAGGTTTAGTAGAAAGTGGCAGAGTAAGTGTGATCACAAAGGACACAGCAGACATTGTACCTGAAGATGGTAATGCATACATCACCGAAATGCATAGGAAGAGAGTATCGAAAGGACATCATTCCTTATGCTTAGGTCACCGTGATTTGGCATTTCGGGAGGTTTTTGTTTTATTTGGTATAACTTTTTCCACTTGGTTTTAAAAGCAGTGTTTTAATGTTTCAGCTGTGTTATTACGTCGTACACAACAAGAGTTCGACCATTTTCGTACTCGAGAATTTTAGTGTTTTAAGTTGGTGCTTTTATGGGTTATTTCATATTCCTTTTTTGTGAAGTTTGGTGACTACTGGGTTGAGAATAGAATTTCAGTGTGGTGTATGGCTTGAGGGAATTCCGTGTTGGAACAACGTAAAGGTAACCCCGTAATCGCTCAATGAATGACACTACGGTGAAAGGTATGTTCTCCCAATTCGTTTTTGATGTATTATTTTTTAAATTCGTGTTTTGTGTTGTTTCAATTCGGTATTGTCATCACGCGGGGTTGTTTCCCTTGGACATCCACTTCTCTTTCGGTAGCTAAATTCACCTGTATCTCGATATTTCATGATCGCATTATGAATAAGTCTTCCTCACATTCATCTTTCTTCTTATGTCACGTTAGGAGTATCCTTCATGATATAAAGTCACTATTTGCACCCTGTCAGTAACATTTAACGACGCTTTTTTTTTCATTTTTCGCTATATAGAAACTACGTACAAACCTCTCAGCATGAAACCCAGAAGTAAACTGACTTTCACACGCTTCTCCCAACTCTATCAACAGTTGCCGCTGTAGGATGGTGCAACACCGAAAGGAAGTTGAGTAATACAGACAGTAGTTGACGCAATCGGCAAAAATCTCGTAATACCAACAACTGTAAATGAACGGAGCTTCTTTGCAGGGGTAACACAACGCTCCATCTCAGTCAGTGTGGTTGTTTGAGACCTCTTTTGCAAGATAAATGCTTTGTAAGAAGCGTTTCTGAGAAAACACCATTCAGCGACCCTGAGATCTTTAGGCCAAAAGGAATGCATCAATATTGTGGACAGCTGCTGAAACAGCAAACCTTTCGCACCGATCGCTGTATGACAAACCTGTTATTTTACGCTTTCCAGCATCAAAGAAACAATGTTCTTGAGAAAGGAGGCTCGAAAAAATTAAGAAACAGACAAACACGCTGATACAACTCTGGCACACGACACTCATCGTACAATAGTATGCGTGAAAATAGGAAAAACGAAACAGAAGAAAAAAAACGTGCCATAGAGAAGTCAGGAACTGCTGTGTACAACATACAAGGGTTGTACCGAAAGTAATGCAAAAGTGGGCATAACCTTTTCATTAACTGACGGAGGTAGTTGAAATTACACATGCTGGTAGAGTAACTCTTCCTCTATAGTGGCCCTTCTTCTTCATTGCAGGTAAATAATGGATTCGAAGTGGAAGCAATGTGCCGTCATTGAGTTCTTGACGAAGGAAGGGTGCAGGCTGTCTAACACCCACAGACGGCTGCAGAATGTTTACGGAGATGACACCAGTGACAAGGGAACTGTGCACAGATGGATGAAGAAGTTTAAACAAGAGGAAACCAGCGTTGAAGACAAACCACGCAGTGGGAGACCATCATCTGCGACCACTGACACGAATCGTCAGCGAGCGGATGAATTGCGTCTCGCGGAGAGACGAGTCACAATCCCTGAGCCTGTTGCACAATTGGACTGTGGGTCACAATGTCATACAGAAGATGGTGGAAGACATTGGTATCGGAAAGTGCGTGCAAAATGGGCACCTCGGCAGTTGACACCCGATTTGAAGGAGAGAAGGGCGGAAGTCTGCTTTGATCTTCTGGAAGCTAGCCAATGAAGACACGTTTTTTCCGATCTGGTGACAGGGGATGAAACGTAGACGTATCTATACGATCCGGAAACGAAGAATCAGTCCATGGAATAGTGTCACACTTCTTCACCAAGACATACAAAGTTCAAGAGCCAGCGATCAGCACAGAAAGTCATGGTGACTGTTTTTCGAGATGACAGGAGTGTCATTCTCCTTGATTTTCTGGAACGTGGCCGTACCGTGACCAGCGAGCGGTACATTGAGACACTCAAGAAGCTTAGAGAAATCATAAGGAGGAAGAGACCGAACAAGAATCTGAAAAGGATCCACATTCACCATGACAATGCGAGACCACACACATCTTTGGCAACAAATTAGGCTGGTCGGTGGTCTCGCATCTACCGTACAACCCAGAACTGGCACCCTCCGACTTTCACCTGTTAGTTCCAATGAAGACAATCTCCGGGGGCAACGATTTGATGACACAAACGAGGTGAAAGTGGCTGTGAAGAAGTGGGTACAACAGTCCAGATCTGAAAATTTTCGAGAAGTATTCGAGAGTTGGGTTCAACGATGGCGCAAATGCATCACTTGTGATGGAGACTATGTTGAGTAGTACCTTTGTATAGAGAAATAGTTACTCTACCAACATGTGCTATTTGAAACATATTTGCCAGTTCATGAAAAAGTGGTACCCACTTTTACATTGCTTTCGGTACGATCCTCGTATTTGCATAGGAAATTTGCTACACCAAATTCACCCTGCTTCGGACTGAAGTGGGTGCTTCTCTCATTATCTTTGTACTGCACCATTTGTTGCAAGATAGTGCGATCATGTACTCGAGTAACACAGCCTCAAGTTGTGAAGGCTTCCATTAATAAATTTCCCACGGGAATAACTGACAGATCTCTTTCTCTCTCTCTCTCTCTCTTGGAGTGTGACTGATCATTAGGAATATTACGAAAATGTGTGTGTGTGTGTGTGTGTGTGTGTGTGTGCGCGCGCGCGCGCGCGAGCGCAGGCCGAATGATGAGATTAAAGAAAAATAAAAGCAAGGAAGAAAAATATTGCGACGGAAAAGAACAGAAGGCACGATAGCCGAGTAAAAAAAACACCATGGAACAAAAAGTGGAGTATGTAATTGTGTCCCATAAGTGTGCTAAAGTCGGGAAAAAGAGGTGTATCTTTTAGAGATAAAACGCGACTTCGACCAGGAGGTCATGTTCTTTAAATAACGTTTCTGAACGGCAAAAATTGCCACAATTTACACTGATTAAAAAGAAAGAGAGAGGTTATCAGGTAAAGAGTTCCGGCAATAAAAAATCTCTCACAAATATCACTGCAGGCGACCCAGATCTTTTTTTGTTATGGCGTCGACACACTTCAACAGCGTGTAGAGATGTTTCCAAACTGAAAGCCTGTAAAAACAACGTCAGCCCTGATAAGAAATAAGAGATACGGGACTTGGCGTTTTTGCAAGTGTCATAACTAATCACCGCTAAAATAAAAAAAACAAAAACATATTGCAATCGTTCTAACGAAATCCTTATCGATTAATCATATTACAGAAACTCTTGATTTCCACGTGAAGCTTCCGGAAATGAATTTGTTCTCAGATTAGAAATTTTGATGCTATGCGTCTTTCCCAACAGTAGTAAAGTAAAAAAATCCGATGTAACGAAAGTGGGTAACGGTGCATCATTGTAAAAACCACTGTTGAAATCTAATCGTGCCGCATGTTGTTCCATGAAGTGACGGAACAACAGTTAACTTCATTGTTACTCAACAATATAATTTACTAAACTATCGCCGAACATTGCAACGGCCGTTCCATAAAAACTGAGAGTAAAATCACACAAAATGAATAAATATGGGTACAGCAAATAATATGTTATTCTTTCTCAAACTATCTTCCCTCAGATGATATATGCAATGGTCCCATCGTTCAGTCTACTTTCAAAGCATGTGGTGAAGGCGTTTTGTGGAAGCTGCTTTAGCGA
Source organism: Macrothele yani (assembly GCA_039090855.1). NCBI lineage: Eukaryota > Metazoa > Arthropoda > Arachnida > Araneae > Macrothelidae > Macrothele > Macrothele yani. The sequence continues at coordinate 34,599,454 of CM077029.1, forward strand.
CCCTTGTACAGTTTCAATAACGTCAGCATCTGTGTTGAATGTTGCGCAGCGGAACTCCTCCTTCATTGTTGGAAACAACCAGAAATCTCACGGGACGAGATCAGGACTGTAGGCTGGCTGTGGTATGATTTCAATACTGTATTTCGTAAGAAACTGTTGAACACAAGAAGTCACATGTGAGCGGGCGTTATCATATTGTAGGGTCCACTTGCCCGCCAGTTCCGGTCGCTTAATCGATATGTGTCGTCGTAGACGCTTCAAGATTGAAATATAATACTCAGCATTGACAATAATTTGTGAAGAAACGGCATGCTGGTAGACTACACCTGTGTGATCAACAACACTACACACCCGTATATAGAACTTCACATTCCAATGCATTTAATATATTAACTATACAACAACTATATGAATATAATTTAGGAAAGATCATGTTTAAAAAAAATATATATAATCTCTATCATGATTTGATCACAATTAATACCCATACTGATACTTATCCAACAAGAAATAGATTTAATTACTACCGGTATTTACATGTACAGAAAATTTTAAAAATAACAAGCTATTCTGGTCCTAAATTATGGAACACTTTTCCTTACCATCTTACTGCTATTAATAATATTAACCTTTTTAAGGAAAAACTAAAACTCTATTTAATGGGGAAGAACTAGATCTATCATAGTATATCTCTTTTTCTTTTGACCAAATGGTTTAAGGCCAACTTATTTACTTTTGTATTTCTCATGTGCTTGCTCCTGTTTGATGGGAAAAAAGGGGGAAGGGAAAAGGGGAAGAAAATGAAATTGGGATAAATTTCTACTTACATAATACTAAATTACTCTTAATGACCTTTCTCTATAATTTCTATTTACTACTTACTAATTTACTTATATGATATCAGAAAATCAGTTACGTCTGTTACTGACTTGTATAATCTTTATTACGGGTGCCGAGTTCTATGTTAGGCCAATTCAGGCCTTTTCCCTCCTGCTCCTCATTTGTCACTAGTTACATTCTTATTGTTATACTATACTGTGCAAATTAATTGGGACAAAGTAAAAAATCACTCTTTTTTTCCAAAACTATGCCTTCATATCATTCTATGCCTTGATATACACTGATAAATACCTGTATTAGTATGTAGTATGTCCTCCTTTAGCAGAAATGACCTCTTGAATTCGTTTTGGCATTGACTCTACTAATTGAGTGCACATATTTTGACTTCATAGTCGTGGAACCACACTTTTATAGCATTCGTTATCATGCGTTCTTTGGTTGTACAGTCCATTTTACCTAAACGTCTCTTCAAAATATTCCACAAGTTTTCTATGGGATTTAAGTCTGGTGAATTTTCAGGCCAATCAAGCAAATGCATTTGATTTTCCAGCATGAAATTCTTGACCAATTTCGAATTGTGACATGGGGCCAAGCCATGTTGAAATGTCCCGTCAAAAGTTTGCAAGAATGGAACAATCCTTCGTTGTAATATTTCTACGTACTTGGCTGAATTCATCATACCTTGAACAGGAACTAAGCTTCCAGTGCCATTTGATGTGAAAAACCCCCAAAACATCTGTTTCAGAGGGTATTTTACAGTTTGTTTGACATGCTCAGGTCTTAAGGGTTCAGAGATCCTTCGTCTAACGACATTTGCTTGGTAACCCTGCACAAATAAATGAGTTTCATCACTGAAAATTACATTTTTCCAGTCGTCAGCAGTCCATGATTTATATTTTTTGGACCATGCTAAAGGTTTTATCTTTATTTTTGCATTCAAATATGTTTTTTTTTCGTTGGTCTTCTTGCCTTCTGGCCAACTTCCAGAAGCCTACGAAGTACAGTTGAATCACTAACATCACAACCACTAGCCAATAAATCTCTTTGAAGGTCGGTGCTTGTTTTCTTTTGGGATTCATTTTACTATTTCTGATTAGATATTTATCGGTTCGTGGAGTTGTTTTTCGTTTTCTTCCACATTTCCCTCTCCTTTTTGGAGACGATGATCCAGATGCATTGTATCGCGTAAGTAGTCTTGATACACTTGAGTTGCCTACACCAACTGCAGAAGCGATATCTCTCACTGTCATAGAAGTGTGGTCCTTCAGAGAAATTATTTTTGCACGCTTCCTTGGGGAAATATCCATTTTTCAATACTCGAAAGCAACACGTCGATCACATTACAATTCTGAGAATAAAATAGATTGTCCCAATTAATTTGCACGGTATAGTAATACTACTATTAGTGTATATAGTCACAACTGAAAAATAAAAATGAAATGAAATGAAATAAAGAAAATTATCACCATCACCTTCCCAGATGATTTGATTTAGCGGACTTTTTTCGGAGGAGGCAAGCCTGTGTGTTTCCAGATACTCGTTGCGCGCTTCGTGATTGTGTCGAAGTAGAATACCCATGTTTCATCGGCAGTTATTACTGTGCTTAGAAAGTTTGGATCCTTTGAAATCCTTTCTTTCTACTCATGACACACCTGAACTCTGGCTAACAATTGTTCACTCGTCATTATATGAGGTACTCATCTGGAACACACACGATGCAGCAATAATTTGTTCCGTAGGACGCGGAATGCCGACGTTTTTGAAATATTAGTTGACGACGCCATGTCTTCACACGTCATTCGTCAATCTTCTTGCTGGATTGCAAAATCAGTGTTAACAAAACGCTCCGTAGCAAAAATTTGAGGTCGACCAGGCCTAGAAGCAAGTTCTGCAGATAAACGCCTTTTTTTGAAATCATGGTCCCATCTAAAAATCGTTGACTCACCCAAACATTTATCTTTCTAAACTTTTTTCATTAAATCAACTGTTCCTGAATACGTTTTACCCAAACGATAGCAAAATGTTATCGCACAACGCATTTCACTTCTTAAATCTGAATCACACCTCCATAGCTGTATGGCGAAACGCAGACGTGCCTTAAACAACTGCGCAATAACAAAACCAGAATCGTCTGTCACGGCTACTAACTGTTGCCATAGATACTTCGTTAATTCAGTTAGTCGTCTGCGTGGTTTCTTTCCCCTACGCACTGTTGCCAACTCAAAAATAATTACTCTCACTTTTTATGGAACGACCTTTGTATTTCATCACGTTTAACGTAACAATATCTCATTGCCAGTTCAAAATTACGAGAACCTGATGCTAAATGTGATAGAAACCTTTGGTATACCATCCGTTGATTTTATTGGCGTAAAAACAAACCGATGTAGCCAGGGGCGGATTGGATCTGCGAAACCAGGCTGGGAATTTTAATCTTGTAGTCCACTACAGAAACGCACGTACCCAAGGGAGAAACCTCATAAATTTCCTCTTGAAAAAAAATCTGCTAACTCCTGGATGAAATAAGAACTTACATACGCAAACTAAGATATTTGATTGGTTTCTTGATATGTCGCCTTAATATACAATGAAACACAGTAGACAGGTACTATATACAGTATATCCGTTTATGGACGTAATAACACACTACACAAAGGCAAGCTTTCGCTCACTACGGAGAGCTTCCTCACGCAGTGGAACCGAGACAATAAATATAACTAGAACGTTAGAAAAGGAATGCATATGAAATATTATAATTGCGTCATTGTAAGCAATTACGTCATTTTAAGCCGAAGGATGCTCTCCATAGGGAACGAAAGCTTGCCTTTGTATAGTGCGTTATTACGTCCATAAACGGAAATATATAGTACCTGTGTACTGTGTTTCATTGTATAGAAATAAGAACTGTTGAAATATGCATTGTAAAACTAATTCACTCGAGAACGAATTTTAACAGCAATTTAAAAGCGAAAGGTTTTTAAAATCCCCTCATGATTGAATGTAGTATCAAACCATGATCAAAACCAGATGCTACACAAAATACTTACACTGATCGTCAAAAAATAGTTGCACCCAGGACGACGTGTCGGATTGCAATGCTATTTGGGAGCAAGGTAAAAGTGATCAGGAACAATAAATGATTAAACATTGAGACCGGGCAATACTTATTGAGCTATACACGCCAATAAGTAGTGTCTTTCAGTATGTCACCAGGCTACCATGATTGGTCACACAGCATGCCAGACGTCTCCGCATGGAGTTGTGCACGTTCCTAATGGTGTCCTGCGATAAGCCATCCCATGCAGCTTGAATCTTCTCACGCAGTCCCTGCAGATTGTGCTGTAGTAGTGGAGTGTGGATAGTGCGTCCAATAGCATCCCACACATTTTCAATCGGCGATAGGTCTGGCGATGCGGCTGGCCATGGCAGAGTGTCAGTGCCTTGAAGGCAAGCTCTCGAGACAGCACCAGTATGCGGACAAACGTTGTCCTGTTGGAAAATCGGACCGGAATGAGCGTTCAGAAAAGGTAGGGCCACTGGATGCAGGACCTCATTAACGCAACGTTTGGCTGTCAAAGCGCCTGTAATGAACACCAAAGGCGATCTGGTATCGTAGGCAATTGCACCACACACCATGGTACCAGGCCTTCTGGACGTGTGACGCTCGACAACAAACCGTTCATCTTGGCGCTGACCACGGTATCTCCCCACACGGATTTGTTGATCGTCTCCTCCAAGACAAAGGTGCAACTCGTCACTGAAAATCACGCTGTCATTCTGAGTGACTCCATGACAGTCTGGCACGACACCATTCTTGTCTTTGGCGACGGTGCAATGGTGTTAAGGGCTGTCGTCGTAACGGTCTGCGTGTCGTCGTAATGGTCCTACTTCATGCAGCCGTCTGCCAATGGTGCTGGCACTAATCAGACGATGCATGGAGGGCACCACTGCTCGTTGAATATCCGCAATCGTGGCTGTTGGGTCACTCCAAGTATGTCGGGCAACCCGTTGGTACTCTCTCTCCGTATTTCGTCTAGGTCTCCCTGACCCTTCCTGTCGTTGCTGCGTGCCTTGTCCTATCCACTGTCGCCAACAGTGTGGTATGGCTGATTGGTAAATTTTTATGGCGCAAGGGACATGTTTGTCCAAAGAGCACCAGACTATGGTGATATACGCACGACCGGTATGGAGCACAATACGGCGATAAGACCATCACGCCTCCCGGAGCCGGACGATGCGGCCCCCTATCAAACTCCTCCAACTGCTCGAATTGCTTCCGAACTTTTCTCCGAGGCATACTTCACTTGCAAAGGATGCAACCAATACAACAGCACGAGTCAGAATGGCAAGCACGTGCAAAGGAACGATCTAATATAGCCAGTCAGGCACAGAGCTACGACCATCTCCTTGTTTACGTCACATGCGTGGCCAAATGTGATACTTGAATCATTTGCATATTTCAGGATGTTAAACCTGCCCACCAAGTTTCATTCCTATCGGTTGCTTCCTTCTGGGTGCAGCTATTTTTTGGCGACGAGTGTTTATTTATGTGGTCACTGATCGTTTACTGCGCAACGGTATTCGTACCACCTCTTCGAATAGACGTTTTTTATAGTCTATCCAATATTTTTGCTCATGAGCTGCCATTTCTGATCCATCAACTAGTACCGGTAAACCGCTGTTGTTGTTTTTTAAGACAAATGTGGGTGGGACACGGATTTCGGGACATCTCTGCCGGAGAATCGCTTTGTGCTCTACGTCTGTAAGTGGATAAGAGTATGGGGATGATGTACTTCTGAAATTGTTACTAGTTTCTCCTTCAAGATTACAAAAGGAGACTATATAGGGCCTACCAATGACTCTTTGGCTCCAAGTCCTACGACCTACGCCAAACCGCGGTTAGCTTAATTTATTTAGAACAGTATGCTTGATTCGGCGGCAAATTTTCCACTGAAGTAGAGAGAATTTTGCTTTGTCATTTCAGAGAAAACGCCCAACATATGTATAGATAGAAAGAAACGCCATTTTTTTTAGACAATAACCGTTTAGACAGGTAATATAAAAACTCAAATGAAGTTAACGATTCTTATTCATAAGTACTAATATAATTCTTTGTTCTTTCCAAACAATTCGAACGAAGAGTGCACGAGAAAACGGGCCATTTCTCGAGTGGTCCACCGCAAGATATTTCGGTGTCTCGGTGGGCCAATCCGCCCCTGGATACAGCCGAGCTTTTACTCACCAACTGGCGGTTTTTTCGGTGTCATTTTTCTTGTTGAAATATTGGATTACTCTTAGTAAAATAATCACACAGCTGTTAATTTCTTCTGAATATACATAATACGTACTGCATATACTTAAACTTCGATCGCAATTATGCACTTTTGTGCAAGACCGTAGCAAGTTTTTCTTATCTGGGAGGGCGACAGTTGAAATTACGCCCCTTCGACTTCCACTCAAATAATACATGGTTTTTACTTTCTCACACAACGCCGTAATAGGAAATTATTATGATCGTTCAAAAATCGCACTTCTAGGTTTTTGACATAATTTTATTAAAAATGTAAAAACTAGGTAAATACCCAAGGAACGTAGGTTGTAAAGTAAAGAGCAAATGGCCGACAACACAACGCTCGATAGAAATGTAGAATGAAAAACAAACCGACGCAGAACTAATGAGTATCGGATAGTGAACGTGACAATAGGAAGAAGCTTTTGGGTTAGGGCTTGGAAAAATTCCCTTCAAGGTTAAACCCTTAGAGAACCTTCTGCGACAGAGCACAAATGATTAATTAGCTCTTCATCCCAACGACATGTTTAGTAAGGTCATGGAGGTCAGGTATATCAGCATATTGTTTTCTATGCCTAAATCCACTGTTTTGGAAAATTCCCTTCATGGATATGAGATGTTCACACCTCATACTGTATGTTACTCTGTACCCTGGTTAACTGCATGGAATACTGTATGAGACTAACCAATGTCTTTAAAGGTCATGGAGGTTAGGCCTATCAGCATATTGTTTTCTATGCCTCCATCCACTGTTTTCGAAAATTCCCTTCATGGATATGAGATGTTCACACCTCAAAGTGTATGTTACTCTGTACCCTGGTTAACTGCATGGAATACTATACGAGACTAACCAATGTATTTAAAGGTCATGGAGGTTAGGCCTATCAGCATATTGTTTTCTATGCCTCCATCCACTGTTTTGGAAAATTCCCTTCATGGATATGAGATGTTCACACCTCAAAGTGTATGTTACTCTGTACCCTGGTTAACTGCATGGAATACTATATGAGACTAACCAATGTATTTAAAGGTCATGGAGGTTAGGCCTATCAGCATATTGTTTTCTATGCCTCCATCCACTGTTTTGGAAAATTCCCTTCATGGATATGAGATGTTCACACCTCAAAGTGTATGTTACTCTGTACCTTGGTTAACTGCATAGAATACTGTATGAGACTAACCAATGTCTTTAAAGGTCATGGAGGTTAGGCCTATCAGCATATTGTTTTCTATGCCTCCATCCACTGTTTTGGAAAATTCCCTTCATGGATATGAGATGTTCACACCTCAAAGTGTATGTTACTCTGTACCCTGACCAACTCCATGGAATACTGTATGAGACTAACAAAAGTTTTTAAAGGTCATAGAGGTTAGGCCCATCAGCATATTCTTTTATATGCCTCCACTCACTGTTTTGGAAAATTCCCTTCATGGATATGAGATGTTCACACCTCACACCGTATGTTACTCTGTACCCTGGTTAACTGCATGGAATACTATACGAGACTAACCAAGGTATTTAAAGGTCATGGAGGTTAGGCCTATCAGCATATTGTTTTCTATGCCTCCATCCACTGTTTTCGAAAATTCCCTTCATGGATATGAGATGTTCACATACTGTATGTTACTCTGTACCCTGACCAACTCCATGGAATACTGTATGAGACTAACAAAAGTTTTTAAAGGTCATAGAGGTTAGGCCCATCAGCATATTCTTTTATATGCCTCCACTCACTGTTTTGGAAAATTCCCTGCATGGATATAAGATGTTCACACCTCACACCGTATGTTATTCTGTGCCCTGGTTAACTGCATGGAATACTGTATGAGACTAACCAAAGTATTTAAAGGTCATAGAGGTTAGGCCTATCAGCATATTGTTTTCTATGCCTCCATCCACTGTTTTGGAAAATTCCCTTCATGGATATAAGATGTTCACACCTCACACCGTATGTTATTCTGTACCCTGTTTAACTGCATGGAATACTGTATGAGACTAACCAAAGTCTTTAAAGGTCATAGAGGTTAGGCCTATCAGCATATTGTTTTCTATGCCTCCATCCACTGTTTTGGAAAATTCCCTTCATAGATATGAGATGTTCACACCTCAAAGTGTATGTTACTCTGTACCCTGACCAACTGCATGGAATACTGTATGAGACTAACAAAAGTTTTTAAAGGTCATAGAGGTTAGGCCTATCAGCATATTGTTTTCTATGCCTCCATTCACTGTTTTGGAAAATTCCCTTCATGGATATGAGATGTTCACACCTCACACCGTATGTTATTCTGTGCCCTGGTTAACTGCATGGAATACTGTATGAGACTAACCAAAGTCTTTAAAGGTCATAGAGGTTAGGCCTATCAGCATATTGTTTTCTATGCCTCCATCCACTGTTTTGGAAAATTCCCTTCATGGATATGAGATGTTCACACCTCAAAGTGTATGTTACTCTGTACCCTGACCAACTGCATGGAATACTGTATGAGACTAACAAAAGTTTTTAAAGGTCATAGAGGTTAGGCCTATCAGCATATTCTTTTCTATGCCTCCATTCACTGTTTTGGAAAATTCCCTTCATGGATATAAGATGTTCACACCTCACACCGTATGTTATTCTGTACCCTGGTTAACTGCATGGAATACTGTATGAGACTAACCAAAGTCTTTAAAGGTCATAGAGGTTAGGCCTATCAGCATATTGTTTTCTATGCCTCCATCCACTGTTTTGGAAAATTCCCTTCATAGATATGAGATGTTCACACCTCAAAGTGTATGTTACTCTGTACCCTGACCAACTGCATAGAATACTGTATGAGATTAACAAAGCCTTTAATGGATAGAGGTTAGGCCCATCAGCATATTTCTTTTCTATGCCTCCATTCAATGTTTTGGAAAATTCCCTTCATGGATATGAGATGTTCACACCTCACACCGTATGTTACTCTGTACCCTGGTTAACTGCATAGAATACTGTATGAGATTAACCAAAGTCGTCGTGGAGGTTAGACATATCAGCATATTGTTTTCTATGCCTCCATTCACTGTTTTGGAAAATTCCCTTCATGGATATGAGATGTTCACACCTCATAGTGTATGTTACTCTGTACCCTGACCAACTGCATGGAATACTGTATGAGACTAACCAATGTCTTTAAAGGTCATGGAGGTTAGGCCTATCAGCATATTGTTTTCTATGCCTCCATTCACTGTTTTGGAAAATGCTCTTCATGGATATGAGATGTTCTCGCCTCAAAGTGTATGTTACTCTGTACCCTGACCAACTGCATGGAATACTGTATGAGACTAACCAAAGTCTTTAAAGGTCATGGAGGTTAGGCCTATCAGCATATTGTTTTCTATGTCTCCATTCACTGTTTTGGAAAATTCTCTACATGGATATGAGCTGTTCACACCTCAAAGTATAAGTTACTCTGTACCCTGGTTAGTTGCATGGAATACTGTATGAGACTAATTATAATATTTAAGAAGAAAATACCGAAGGGTGTAACTTTCTTTATTAGTTACAATTTATATTTTTTGTATCCCCAGAGCATTAATTTACGCCCCTGGAATGACCACTCTGGGAGGGCAACTGCCCACCTGCCCTCCTGGTAGCTACGGCTGTGGAGAGGACGAATAGTAAACGTTAACATTTGAAAATATGTTCTTGATTTGAATTAATTTCAATTTGTGCAAAAAGCTGGGATATGTGCATGTGAACAAAATGTCAAGAAACAAAACTAAACTAAACAAAAATGTCTTAATATCTTAAGAAATCTGTTCATGAGGGGTGCAGGAAACGATCCAAACTTCAGATTTCCGTTTGCAGCACAAACGTGCTGTAATCGTTTCCGTTTACAGCACATTTGCAGCCGTATTTAGGTATCTAAAATCAAATTCAAGAAATTATTTTTTGTCAGAAACCGCTCGCTACGGAAAATATTTTATGAAGATCTCCTGCTCAAAATAATGGGCAGTTTTTTCGCTACGGGGAGATGGTCTTCATCTCAATATCTAATGTACGTTTTCGTTTACAGCTTTTTTGCAGCCGTATTTAGACGTCTAAAATCAAATTCAAGAAACCCTTTTGTTGGTCAGATACCGCTCGCTACGGAAAACATTTCATGAATATCTCCTGCTCAAAATAATGGACAGTTTTTCCGCTACGGGCAGATGGTCTTCTCAATATTTATTCTTTTAAAAGATACCTTTTACGTCTGGTACCCCTCACCGCGGGGAACATAACATGTATTGCATATACCGTAGTCTTGAATTTTCGTTATGCACGGTTTCCACACTAGGTGGCATAAGAGTGTATTTCTGGCGGAAACAGTTTTTTTTTGTCGCATTCCGATGCGTTTCTGCGGTGAAGCCTCTGGTAAAGGTCTTCGTGTGCTGGTAGGGCCCCTGATGACGTCGCCCAGGCAGTCTCGCGTCTTGCACGTGCTTTCTCCACCGAGATCCCTCCGAAATAGTGGTCTGCACTCTCAGGTTAGAAAGACCAAACTCAGCTATACGTCGAGCCGTTTCGCCCTTTTATCTTTCACATCTGTCACGTGATTAGTTCGCAACTGCAATCGTTTGCGTAATAACCTAACTGTCGACACATACTCACCAATTTGCATAGTGCTCCGATTAATATTACCTGGTGTGGCATTTTCTACGTTGAGCAGTGTATCTCACTCTTACACTTTCCGTTCATAAATTTCCTTCCAGCTTCTGGAAGTCGTAAGACTTTAGGATTGTAATTTTCCCACTCTGGTACTTCCAGTGCATAAATTGTAGGCCAGGACTTGAAAGACCTGAGGAATTTATGGTTTTAAAATTTTCAGTCTTGTCCTTCGCCTGAACAAATTTTCCACCAGAATCTCAAAGTCGTGAAGAATTCTGAAATTGTTAAAAGGAGGTAATTTAACACCTTACAAAGGTAGAGATGCGCCTACATAAATAAACTAAAATTGAGATAACCGTTATTTTTTTTGTTTCTTGCAGCTTCTTGAAAACACGCGCATCCCACCATCCTCACTAACAAACTTTAGAACACAGCACTGATTCCTGTTTATATTTGGAATGCATTAAAAGAAAAAATCCACAAAACGCATTTTTTGCTACGCGTTAATATGTTTTGGTGCGTTTCCGTGTGCTTATATATATATATTTTTAATGTTTTTTTTACGTAGGACTACGTCTAACTCCGCGGATAGTATGGGGCGACTCATGGCCGACCGCTTGTGAGAAAAATAGGTCCTAATTGAAATCATTATAGCGTAAAAAATACTTGCCGCACACTAATCGTGTTAGCACTCGTAAACAGCATGGAGTCCGATTCGCGTACTGCGCAATACATCGTGCGCACGACGCTCCCCCGCTCCCTGTGCGCGGGGGAGATGCAATATTTCTGGGTGTGCCGCCGCGTTTGACTCAGTCTATCTCGGCAACCGTAGGCGCAGCACGACTGTGCGTGGTATCGTTTAAAAGCTCTCGACGAGATCTATTCAAATATACAAAGAACATTTCGCAGTGGTTTGAACTGAACATTTAAAAAGTTGTTTTCTTGTGAACCCTTTTGACAATATCGCGGTTTATCTGGACAACCGTGAGTGCAAAACGACTGTGCGTAGTATCGTTTTAAAGCTATCGACGAGATCTATTCAAATATATAAAGAACACATCGCAGTGGTTTAAACTAACATTTAAAAAAATTGTTTTCGTGTGAACAGACTAACATTTTCGACAATGCCGCGGAATTCGCAGAATGAACCTAAGCAAAAGTGGAGAAAATCAAAAGGAGAGGCAAGAGCAAGTGATAAGGAATGTAAGCCCAAGAAGACAGAGAACCAAGTTGGGTAATTTGTGTATCGATGTGCTTTGTGTTCGCAATGTATTCAGCATTATTTGTAAAAACTATGTAAGTTACTTTTCATATCATATAGACCTGGCTATAACAATTTAAATAAACGCTTTGAAACAATACCCGACTATAACTGATTTCAACTCTCTGATCTGCAAGTCGTAGTCCTACGTTCCAAACTGACGGCTCAATCAGAACTGAGCCTACCTGTATTTGTTTCTTTTCTTCAAATAAACAAATTATTCCGTCGTCCTCTGAAAACCGCACGTTCCTAGTATGCCTTTCCCTAAATGCTTCCCTAATTAGCGTGAAAAATGATCGCTAAAAATACATCTTGTTGTGACGGAAACATGGTATGCAGTTATGTGAGAATTTGTTTAGTTTTCATTCAAGTCTAAAGACATTTGGAATTGTTTGCAGCTAGAATATGGGGTCGAGTTCGCGTAGGAGCATCCAATTTTTCGACAGACGCTTTATTTTGTCTCCATGACAGAAACTAGTAACTGTAGATTAGAATTAGATGCGTGCCAGCGTTGAATAAGCAGTCATTAATTAACAATTATCAACTGGTAACAGAAACGACCATCTAGCTCATATAGAGAAATTTTTAGCTGTTTAAAAGTGAGCAAGCGTTGGCTCTGTTTCGGAAGTTACTGGGAAGGTATAACATACAAAAACTTTCTTGTGGTCAAAGTTTTTGTTTTGTTATTGTTATTAATGTCTAAGCACCGAAATTTTTAGGAAATAGGCCATCCCTAGTTTAGGCTTCTTAGCCCTACAGAGCTGAGGAATCAAGAACCGAAAGTAGACACTTGTATCCATATCTCACATGGAAATTGTAAGTAGTCCGTCGACGAAAAAAGCTAGCATCGTTAACGCGTGAAGTTAATTTCTCCACCAATGGGCTACAGGAAAATAGTTCCCATAATTTTGACTCAGACGATAATGGCACCCAAGGATATTTTTTTACTAGCAGTTAAAACACGAATTGGTGCGCATAATTGTATTTCTCTGCATTTCTCCGCATTTTTTCGCTCTTAATTTTCAATTTTTATACCTGCACATTTACTTTCCCTTTATTTTCTTCCCTTTCCTGCAAGTATAATTTTTTTCTTTCTCAATTTGCAGTTTTCCTTTTTGTTCTCTATCTTGTTTTTCTTGTAGAATCTCTATTTTTTGTGCGTTTCACTTTGCTTTTACTTTTGTTTCGTGCATATTTTTCTCTTTTTACTTTGTTTCACTTTTCATTTCACTTTAGTTTACTTTTCTTTCTTTTTCTTGCAGATTTTAGTTTCTCTTCTTGCACATTTTATCTTTTGAAGAAATGAAGGAGAAAATGCGCAAGAGAAAAAGAAAACGGTGAAAGAAAAAGAAAAATTTCAGCAAGTATCTTTGTTACACTTTTGTCCTTCACTTTTCCTGCAAGTATATTTTCTTTTTCTTTCTCTACTTGCAATGTTCTTTTCCGTTCTCTGCTTCCTTTTTCTTTCACATTTTCTCTTCATTTCTTGTGCGTTTGGTTTTTCTTTCGTGCACATTTTTCTTTCTCTTTCCTCTGTTTCACATTTCCTTTCACTTTCGTTTCGCTTTCTTTCCTTTTCTTGCACATTTTAATTTCATTTCTCTCACATTTTTTCTTCCTTTTTTCACAATTATTTTTTCTTTCATTTCTTTCGTTGTTTTGTACATTTCATCTTTCTTTTCCATTCATTTTGTTGCACATTTTCCTTTCTTTTTCATGGAATTTTTTTCTTGCTTTTCCGAGTTTTTCCCCCACACATTCTTTTCTGTTTTAACTCTTCATCTAAAATCAGTTTTGAACGTCTAAGATTGGGATTAGCGCGCATGCGTAATTCTGGGCCACCGGATTCAAAGTATGGAAAGAACCAGAATCGAAGAACAAGCACAAGTATGTTTTACCAAGATAAGATTTTTTTTTAACAATGCTACTGCTTCTACGAATATACAGTATATGATTAGGAAAAGTCGTCCATCACATATTTAGAATAGCTAACTGTACCAACTAAAAAGAAACAAGGTAACAAAAACCTAAAACCCCACACATTCACGAAACATAAAAACTGGTTTCTGTTGAATTGCTTGTTTTGTTTGCTGTGAAGCCCCCCCCCTTTCCAGCTCTTTTTAATTGAATTTTATTTCAGTTTGCTGATTATTTGATCCCCATTGCCACGCAGAGTTAAATGGAATTTTACATCCGTAATTCAGTTTTGATGTTAGTTTGCTCCTCCCCTTTCCGGGGATTTGTTTAGTCATTTATTTTGTTCATTACATTTTATTTTTTCACAATGCACACCTACGTAATAGAAAAGAAATTTAGAAAATGATATGCGCCGCAAAGGTATGACTTTTATATACACTCACGAAGAATGAAATTTGTGCACCAAGAACGAAGCATCGGATTAAACTGAAACTTTATGCAGGTAATGATGCAGATGAATGATACACATGATGGCAAAAACAGAGATGCAGGACAATTACAGAGGGATCTGTAGCACGCAGTCCGGTCATCCTCAATTGCGCGTCGCACCGCCTCGTGCGGCAATACATGCCACAATACGGCCCGGCATGGAGGCGAACAGACGCCTGATGTTGTCCTGCGGCAGACTGGCCCACACGTGTTGGACGGCGTGCTCCAAATCCCGGATAGTGCGACACGGCGGCAGCCGGAGTTTCACCTGGTACCGCACATGCTCGATAGAAGACATGTCTGGGGAGAGGGCAGGCCATGGAAGTGCCTGGACATGACGTAGGCATTCCTGGGCAACCCGAGCCGTGTGCGGGCGGGCATTATCCTGCTGGTACAAGCGCACCTGGAATCCCGGCCAGGAATAGCAGCACAGGGAGGCGTAGGATCTCATCCACATACCTCTGGCCCGTCAATGATCCACGTAACACTACTAGAGCTGATCTGCTATCGTAGGCAATGGCTCCCAGACAATAATGCCTGCAGTGGGGGAGTTGTGTCGCTCAATAGCGAGGTTGGGATTGTGCCGTTACCCTGGGACCTCCACACCCGGACACGATGATCATCGGTCCCCAAAACGAAGCCGCACTCATCACTAAACCCCACACGTCGCCAGTATGTGACGTTCCACGTGGCTCTGGCCTGACACTACTGCACACGGAGCCGGCGATGTTTTGGTTTTGATGGCAGCACACCGAAGGGGCGGTGAGATCGCAGATTCGCTTCCGCGAGGCGTCGGGAAATGGTTCGTGGGCACACAGGAGGTGCTTTATTTTCCTGTACAGTGGACCGGGTCTCCGTGGCATTCGTTCGTGCCTGGCGCACGATCCGTCGATCCTCTCTACCGGTGGTTCTCCTGGTCCGCCCGGAGCCGCTCCGCCGTGTGGCAGTACCGTCACGTGTCCACTGCTCCCAACACAGTCGGACTTATATGGTCAGAGCGATCCACGTGGCGGGCTGTACGGCGCGCCGACAACCCTACGGTTTTCAACCCGATGATCAGGCCTCTCTCAAGGTCCGTCAGTTGCGTAAATCGACGTCTCTGGCGTCTACCCGGCAGTCTTGTCACTTAGTACTCTTGCTTACCTGCGCTGGTACTTTTCGCATTCACGGGTCATCGACTACACGCCGGTTTATAAGGCTACCGGTTCGTGCTTGCAGCGCCGCCACAGGGTGTGAGGTCATGCGCAATCACACCAAACGTGGATCATCTGCATACTAGTATGCACTCTAGCTATTTGCAAAGTTTCGCGGTTGTAGTATGTTTTCTTCTAGGTGCGGAAATTTCATTGTCCGTGAGTGTATATTGTAGCCTGAGCATCAATGTTTTTCAGGAGTGAATTTAGGAAACCATTTTGAGTATAGTAAATTTGAATCATCTTCCCTTCCTTTTGCGCCTTTTTTCGCCATTTTGATGCAGCTGGCCAGCGGGCATCTCATTTTCTCAGCGTCCCATCTGAGGGAAAGGTAGATTTATGGGTTTTGGAACTGGATAATGATCTCTGAGAGGAAGGCAATTAAGGAACATCTACCCCTTCTAGGAACAAGGAGGCACTCTTTCATGTTTCTTAGCCGTAAACTTGACTTTTCTGAGGGGATTCGGTTGGAAGGCAGAGAGAGCAGAAAGGTGGCGACAGATATTCGCTCCCGAGTGCGAAACCGGGGAATGCTGATGATTAGGGAAAGCGAATACTGACTCAACGGGAAGGAGATCGACGAGTGAGTAATGCAGACAGTGAATAGAAATCGGGACAAAGCTTAAGACCTTCTCCATATCAGCTGAAAAGACACTTTCCTCACTGAAAGAGCGAGTTTATAACTTTAGTAGGTATTTTATTTATTTTTCATTTATCTGCTTCAGTTGGGTAAAATACCCTTCACACAGGGTACTGAAATATAACTCAGTACCAAGCCCTGTAATAATATTCTATAAAACTTTCAAAAAGTGGATTGTGGATGAAAAAAAACATAAACCGGTCATTGGTCATTTCATTTGTTCATTCAGCCTTTTAAGAAGAGAAGAGATAATAGTCCAGAAAAGATGGAAATAGAAAAGAGAAATCATCGAGGGTTAGTTTTTTTTTTTTTTTTTTTAGTTTTACTTTCTCTCTCACGAAACCGTAGCCTGTATATCATAAAATGCATGGCCGTTAAACTTAATCGACAACAACAAAATAAAATCTTTATCGCCATCGTAATACACAATACTTTAGCTAAGACTGAATTAGGTCAAAAAAATATAAATAAAAATAAAAAATAAAATAAAATAATGTCTCGGGAGGGGGCGGGGTGAGGGGGTGTCCACCGCCCGTTGAACCCACTCCGGGCTGTCTATTGATTGCGACTTGCGACACAAACGAAAGGAGTTGACTAGAACCGTGTTAGTCCAGCTATGGGTTTTGGCGCAGAGGTGTGAAATGGCAACGCACTGAAAAAAAAATCCTCTGGGCGTTTTGCACTAAAATATTGCTGAAGGACATGATCATGCTTCCTCGAGGGCTATGACCTCGGACATAAGCCCTGGAGGGAGGCAACATGTGGAACCCTAAAATGCCGCTAACGGATAACAAAAAAAAAAAAGTGTCGAACAAACAATCGATTTGTTTACGCACAATCACCCAAAGTGAAACGACACACTGAAGTTCCACAAGAGTGTAAAGCATAATGCATCTGCTTTGTTGTAAAGGGGTGTATGTATAAGCCGC
This sequence comes from Macrothele yani, assembly GCA_039090855.1. Classification (NCBI taxonomy): domain Eukaryota; kingdom Metazoa; phylum Arthropoda; class Arachnida; order Araneae; family Macrothelidae; genus Macrothele; species Macrothele yani. The sequence goes on from CM077029.1 coordinate 34,616,629, forward strand.
GCTGGAGGGGGAGGGTCCGTTGCCGAACAAATTGGATCCGTGTTGTGCCAGTAACTGAGGGAGAAATAGGAGTAAACCACATGAAGTTATATTAAGGCAACAGTAGCGGGAATGTGGACGCAATGGCCTCAACCTTCAGACAATTTTAACGCCCTCCCCTTTCAGGAAAGGGGGGGGTGGACAGCAGACGATGACGTGCGCTCACCTGGTGAACTCCCAAAATTAGAATGGGTAGCCTATCCGTCCTTTAAAAAGCCCCAACGGAAAGTCAATTTGCCGTTACTAGGAAGCAAAAGTATCAAGCGGACGTTGACCTTGTGCGGAGTTATCACAACTGCTTGCACGAAAAGATGCGGGCCATTTCCGGGAGCTCTCTCTCTCTGAGGTTTTATTTTTTGTCCCTCCTAACAGATCAATACCCACCCGGAATCAAGCCCACGTGACGTTTTGTGTGTTCACGTGAGGAGACGAGAGTTTCTGGGCGTCGTTGAGCTGATGGCAGAGAAGCAGACGATGCTCTGCGAATCTGAAGCAAACATTGGCAACCCGCTCATGTTGACGTTCGCGAGTTAAAAAGCAGGTGCAAGTCCGTTTTGAAAGGTAAGTGTCGTCCATTATCAGTGTTGCTGTACTATTATTATAGGTCTTTAGTTCATAACCGGCGGCCGTTTAAGTTATAACCGTACGCCATATGCTGTTTAATTTTATGAGGAGAGAGAGAGAGAGAGAGAGAGCTCTGTTACGAAAATCGCGTCGTGTCTACTCACTCATCTGGAAGATTTCGACTGCAGTTATTTCTCCTTCACTTTTCTCCCGATCTGCTTTGGATAATCTTTCCGGATTTCTTTCTCTTGGAACAATAAGAGGTTAAATAAATTTCGTGTCGCTGAATTTCTGAACCTTGTTAAATCAAACGTCCTAAAATTAGGTTTTGAATAGTTTTTGGATCGTTTAGTTGGATCAAAGGGGGTTTCAGTAGCTTGAAATACATCCACAATGACGAAATGACGAAAATCGTTGAGGAATATAGCGGACATTCGGTTCGTTGAACAAAGAATATAGGCAAAAAAATTTACTTTCTGCTTTATCTACCTAGCGTCGTGTATTTGTTTTCAAACAACAGATCAGGCTCGCCAGAGGCTCCGGCGCGGCGGTTAAGCGATTTAGAACACGGCTTTTGGCATATATTGTTAGTCCGGGTTCGAATCCTTTTTTTTTTTTGATTGGAGGTTTAACGACCACTGTGAGCAACTCAATGGGGTATAAGCAACCGCCCGTCCCTAGTTTAGGGTCACTGGTTCCAGGGAAGGGACAGAGATAGAGCCGTAAAACAAACACAACATCCATGCCTCACGGGATTCGAACCCGGATCCCTTTTGGACGAATGATCAGAGGCCATCGCTTTGACCACTGCGCTACGAAGGGGGGTCAATTTTTCAAATGTGCTGTTGTGTTCTGTTCAGGGGCGTATTCAAAGGGGGCCCTGCCCTCGAAATTCTGGTTGTTGTTTTTTAAATCCAAATGTAACTTACATTAGAAAAAAAAATATTTTAATAAAAATGCATCAACTTACATTAGAAAATAATGCTTTAATTTGTTTCTTCTATTTTTCGCTAACTTTAATTTTGTCCTGGTGGATTTCAAAAACCATTTTCTGCCGCCCCCACCCCATCCGAAAAAGAATTTCATGTAGGCCCCTAGTTCTCTCTTAGGAGTCACTCCCACTCTTTGCCGATACTAGTGGCCCTAAATTAAGAACTCACGACTTCTAACCTTAGATGCTCATGAAGTCGTTAAACTCCGAGAAGAAGAAAAAAGTAGTGACGTAACTTTCTTTTCAGAAAGTCTTTTTCTACACTGTTGGCAACAGTTCATAGATCCATGTTAACAACAGAAAACAGAAATGATGATTCGGCGAGAGATACGGATTAAAAAAAAAACATTAAAAGGGAGAAATAGAATTGTTTTTCCGCAGACAAAAAATTGTAGCAACATGTAATATTCTACAACACTGAATAGCTCCCTATAAAAAAAGAAATTTAAATAATTAGCGACGCGTAAATACTGTAGGTGTTCGAATGACAACACCTGTCAATGAAACAACGTTTGGGGTATACACTGACAGTGTTTCTATACGGTGGGCGAATTTTTAAATGCCTGGAGAATGAAAATTTATCTGCATGTTGTTGTATCTAGAAGAGGTAGTTGCAGTCAGTAATTTTTAATATAAAGTAAAACGCGGCGATCTTTAAATGCTGCAAATACAGAAATAGCAAGCTCTGTCCAATGCTCATTGCAGATTCTGTGTTAGTGCTTGACAAGTGCTTGTATGACTCCGTACAACGTTATTGTTTTGAATTCAACGCGTCATACATTTACAGCTCTTTAGTATAGAGGGTGAACAGGGAAATTCTAAAATTAAGCGTGCCGTTATAGTCTCAGGTTCAACGGCAACCGTGAGCAACTCGATGTGTTATAAGCAGTCGTCTGTCCCTAATTTAGGACCACTGGTTCCAGGGAAGAGAGAGAGAGAGAGAGAGATCCAGTAGCGTAAGACAAAACACAAGATCTATTCCCTACAGGACTCTAATCCATCTCAAAAGAATGGTCAAAGGCAGCTCTTTGAACCACTGCTCCACCGGGTCCTGCAACTGTTTGATAACAACTAGTTTTGTGTGGAGTGAATTTTCCCTCTAAATTGTCATGGCGCAGAGGCAGTCTCTCAGATCCGGGATTCATGTTATGAAGCAAACAGTTTTTCTGCCTGGTAAATATATTTTTCGCGATTTGAATATATATAAACTTCAAAATTGCTTGGTAGTGTAAATCAAAGAGCGTTTCGCCAGTTTAACAAATTAACGTTTTATAGTTCTCTTCAATCTGACTTATACAGGCAGGCAGTATCTGCTGTGTAAATATACCTTTGACAGATACTGTAACAGTTGCTACTCTCTAAAACTTTCAGAATTTCTTCCACCTGCTGCTATCTTTCATCGCAGTACAGGATACACAGTATTCCAACTCACATATCGGGTCCATATGTCGGCTCGATCTCATTCCTTCTTCACCAAAAGAGCAGAAACCACAGCTAGGTATGTTGTCACTCAGCGCATCACCTGCAGTCATTCAAATACAAGGCAGACAAACTGTCTGATATGGTTCTTCCAAAGGAAACGGCCGCAAATAGGTTTTATATTTCATAATCATTTTATATGAAAAAAAAAATTAAAAAAGCAGCGGCGCAGAAAAAAAAAACAACAAAAAAAACGGTGGTCTAAGCGATGGCAACTGATCGTTCGTGCGAAAGGGGTCCGGGTTCGAATCCCGCTGAGGCATGGATGTTGTGTATGTCTTACGGCACTGACTCTCTCCCTTCCCTGGAACCAGTGACCTTAAATTAGGAACGGGCGACTGCTTATAGCCCATTGAGTTGCTCACGGTGGTCGTTAAACATCCAATAAAAAAAAAAAAAAAGCAATGTTGTGATTTACTTAAAGAAAGGCAATGCTGAAATCAATAACTTTTCGCAGAAATGTGGTGAAGGAAAACTGCTGAAAACTCGTTTTTATCATCATGAATTTAATATGAGTTTTTCTATCATATAGAAATATCATGAAAATTTAGGGTTTTGAACATATTCGCATTCTGAGTTTGATTACTTGAACAGGGTTATGAGTTAACATGTAATTAACCTCATCTTTTAATAAGTGCATCGCTTCTGTGTTGCCTTTTTGGTACCGAAGAATGGAGTTGGCATCTTCAAAATTACGTTTCCTCGATAAATCGCATTTTTCCAAACCCCGATTCTCCGTTGGTGTAATTGTTTTCAAAACTCTTCATAAATTATTATTAGTATCCCGATAAGCACATTTCCCCCTATTTTCATAAATTATATTCCTTAGCTTTTGGCCGTCGGTGTATATACACTCATAATGGCATTATGACCACCTGCTTAATAGCGAGTTAGGCTGTCTTTTCTTACGGTAACTCCTTACGCCTGGCGTAACAGGGACTCTACTACACCGCGAAAGGTGTCCTCAATATTCGGTACCAGCTAGACAGAATGACGTTCCGGTGTACGTCATTGAAAAAGAATACTGGCGTAGACTGGTGAATGCTACTTTCCACTGGAATCCATAAACGCTCGATGGGACTCAAGTCGGGGAAATTTGGCTGCAAGGGGAGCACACGAAATATTTGGATATGATCCTCGGACTATCCATCCCTGCATGATACGGACCTGGTCATGTTAAATGAGTTAAGTGCCATTCGGATACACGGTCACCATGTAAGATAACGCTTGGCCCAAAACAATGCGTAGGTAGGATCTAATTATAAGATTGTGTTCTGTGGGGATCAGGGACCCAGTACTGACCATGAGAACATTCCCCTTACCATGATATCGCCATCTCCGGCTTGTTTCAGTCCACCCATACCTGAGACTACTAAGATGCCTTCTTTTGTCGATAACCAATCCCCATTCAAACTCCTATAAGTCCTTCCTTTTCCCCATTGCACCGGCTTCGTACTAGCGAAAACGCGCTGACAGTCATCTATCGTTCATAATTTCATTCTATCTACTCATACTTCTTTTTTAATGAAAATTTTAAACACGAGCTCATCTTTTAATCCTGTGTTTTCTGTTAAGAGTTAGCAAAAAATAACATGCAATGAACGACGCGAATAAACCGTTCTGGGATGCGAATTAATTTTTTTTCAGTTAACAGTACTGATCATTTGTTCTCCCATTTCCTTACTGGCAAAACATTTCCAGGATAACTTAGAAGGAATCATACCACATTGCCTCGCTCCCTCTTTTTGTGTTTATACATCTTTTATCCTCAAGTAGTCAAATTTGGTACTTGCTGTCTATTTATGTTTTCAGTAATCTTAAAGTAAGAATCATCAGTGCTTTAACAATTTTAAGAATCAGTAACTGCAGTTTTTGTACGTAGCTGGAGTCCACTTGCATCTGATCTTTCAGTTAGCTCTTTTAATGTATGGATTTATTGCTATACCCGCTCCTGAATGAGTTGAGGCTTGTTGAATGACATCCAACATTTTCTGTGAGTGATGTGGATGATCTTAGTGAAAAAATGTTAAAGAGTAGAAAGAATACTAACAGACTTATAAGTTCTTGAGATCTTCTTTATCTTCCCTTTTCCGTGCAGAAGAATCACTATGGCACGATTCCAGTCTTGAAGAATTCTCCCTTCATTGAGGCATCTGCTAAAAAGTAGCACAAGAGCAGTTTCTATTTCCTCACTAGCTTCGTTAATGATACCCCTCTTCCCTAACTTCATCCTCTTCAGGTACCTTTTTCCTTTTCGTTCGTAATTGCATAAGCATCTTCTTTTAGAAGGACTTTAAGGATTATATAGAGCTTACTTTGTTTGGTATCTATAGCTACAATATCTTCACTTCTTATACAGTTTTGAGTGAAGTTTTTCAAATATTTTCAATACATCTCCGTACTGTGCTTTCTACCAAAAACGTGATCGTGAGAGTCAACATCTGCGTGTATATGGCCATGATGAGTTTGTTTCGTATTTAAGAAAACGGGATCGTGAGAGTCAACATCTGCGTGTATAGGGCCACGATCAGTTTGTTTCGTATTGAAAAAAACGTGATCGTGAGAGTCAACATCTGCGTGTATAGGGCCACGATCAGTTTGTTTCGTATTGAAGAAAACGTGATCGTGAGAGTCAACATCTGCGTGTATAGGGCCGATCAGTTTGCTTTGTTTCGTATTTAAAAAACGTGATCGTGAGAGTCAACATCTGCGTGTATAAGGCCATGATCAGTTTGTTTCGTATTGAAAAAAATGTGATCGTGAGAGTCAACATCTGCGTGTATAGGGCCATGATCAGTTTGTTTCGTATTGAAAAAAACGTGATCGTGAGAGTCAACATCTGCGTGTATAGGGCCGATCAGTTTGCTTCGTATTTAAAAAAACGTGATCACGAGAGTCAACATCTGCGTGTATAGGGCCATGATGAGTTTGTTTCGTATTTAAAAAAACGTGATCGTGAGAGTCAACATCTGCGTGTATAGGGCCACGATCAGTTTGTTTCGTATTGAAAAAAACGTGATCGTGAGAGTCAACATCTGCGTGTATAGGGCCGATCAGTTTGCTTCGTATTTAAAAAAACGTGTTCGTGAGAGTCAACATCTGCGTGTATAGGGCCATGATCAGTTTGTTTCGTATTGAAAAAAACGTGATCGTGAGAGAACATCTGCGTGTATAGGGCCATAATCAGTTTGTTTCGTATTGAAAAAAACGTGATCGTGAGAGTCAACATCTGCGTGTATAGGGCCATGATGAGTTTGTTTCGTATTTAAAAAAACGTGATCGTGAGAGTCAACATCTTCGTGTATAGGGCCATGATCAGTTTATTTCGTATTGAAAAAAACGTGATCGTGAGAGTCAACATCTGTGTGTATAGGGCCATGATCAGTTTGTTTTGTATCTTTAAAAAGTGCAACTCTTCAAGAAGAACACTTCATTTGTGTTTGATTTAAATAGTTGAAAGGCTGGCTGAAATTCAAAAAAATTCGTGCGCGGAATATCATAAATTATCACTAAAGCCGTATTTGCACGATCTATAAAACACCAAATGTAATTACTTCAAACACACCGATGATTCAATAGAATACTTAATGCATGGGAGTCTAAGTTAAAAACATCGTATTTACAATTAAAATTACAAATTAAAACGCATTAGAAATAAGGTCATCAACGGATATAGACTGTAAAACGTAGAAATGGGGGAATGAGAAAATAGGAGGTGTTGACAGCAGGGGAGCTCTTCGCACATCTGATCTGCTCAGAATATTACGTCACACTTGGACTTGGCCAATGACAGATATGTATATCTTCGTTCCTTATCACTTTTTACAGTATTTCATCTGATGATGGCCTTATTGTAAGTGCCAAAAGATCTAATGAGTTTTAATTTGTAATTTTAATTGTAAATACGATGTTTTTAACTTAGACACCGATGTATTAAATATTTCATTGAATCGTCGGTATGTTTGAAGTAATAACATTTGGTGTTTTATAGATCGTGCAAATACGGCTTTAGTGATAATTTCTGAGCTGAAAGGATGTTGTTTTCTAAGCAAATATAACTAGATATGAGTTCCGAAATTCGGCTGCAACAAGAGTGAGCAACCCAATTGGCGCTGCAGTTCTTCACCTGAACACAAAATCGTATACGACCTGTTTTATTCAGTTGGGTTCAGAGTGTGTGATAAATGACAATTTTACTCAATTGAACACATAATAAGTGTTTAGCGATCTTTTTACTCAACTAGACATGAGGTGGTTTCTATGAGACCCATTATTCTTTTACTCAGGTGGAAATAGATTGGGTCCTAGGCGAACCTTTTTACTGAACTATATACAAAAATGTCTGCTGGATAACCACTGCTGAACTGGATACAAAAATGTGTGTTGGGTGACCTTTTTACACAACAGGTCACACACTGGGTACCAGATGATGTTTTCAGTCACAATGAATGCTAAATGGCTTGTGTACTTCTATTAGATGTAAAGTAGGAGACTTTCTGCATTTAACTGGACGGAAAATGGTCACTGGGTGATATTTTTCCTCAACTGGACACAAAGTGGATGTTTGGTGACATTTTTACGCCAACTGGACGCAGAGTTATTACTAAGTGAGTTTCTCACTGGACTGTACACTGCAAAAAAAAATTTGAAATCCACGGACAATTTTTCGTCCTTTCTTTCGTGAATTAACGAAGCATATTTCTGATACAACCCTTTCCGTGAAATGACGGGGAAACCGAAATTTCACAGATTTTTCGTACCTTGGGAAATTTCTGAATTTTCAGAAACCTTTCCACAGTCTCTTTCTCATATCGACGGTAAATTACCGTTTTAGAGATGTGTTAATGGAAAATTCTGAATTTTCAGAAACTTTTCCGCAATTCCGTCGTATATTAACGGAAAATCTCCGTTCTCACGATTTACGTATCCGTATGACGAGAAATTACCGTTAATAAAAGCGACTCCTAAGAATACTTGAGGTTTGATTAACTTTTAAATTTCAATCGTCTCTCGAATTTTGAAGTTTCGTAGCGAGATCGGATATTGTGGATAGCATATCGCATGTATTTTGTTTATTGTGGCAAATGATATTTCTTCTTCTTTCCCCTATTTGGTGCACTATATCTACTTATTATATATTGTGTTACTGTAAGAAACCGGGTACTTATTGTACAGATGATTATACACTGGCGTGCAAAAATTAAGGACGAGACGGTTTTTCGAATGTAACGTCGTGCAGAAGTGCTCCACATCGACTCAAATCATACCATAAGATCCCCAAGATGTAAGAATATGGGACAAGTGAGGAAAACCGTCCAAACAAGGATTCCAAAGGATACAAAGGGACTTTATTGAAAAGGTAGCTTCGAGCACAACTGGACAGAAGACAGAAACGCCCATGTTACAGGCGGCTGCCTAGAAAAATCCAGTCTTTAGTAGGGGATATGATCCCCCTGACTGCGTTGCAGGATTTACAACGTCTGTCCATGCTGAGGACGAGGTTGTCAAGGAGCTGTTGAGGCATCGCGGCTTATTCCTCTTGTAGCGCCAATCGCAGCTGCGGAATCGTTGCTGGCGGCTAGTAACGTGCTGCCAAGCGTGTCCCGAGAAGGTCCCACACGTGTTCGATTAGATTTAGGTCCGGGGATCTTGCGGGCCAATCCATGTGTTGAATATCTTCACTCTCCAATAGCTCTGCGACAGCCACTGTACGATGAGGTGTAGTGTTGTCGTCCATGCAGAGGAACTCAGGACCCACAGCACCTCTAAACAGACGCACGTGAAGCAGGAGAACCTCGGTACAATAGCGGACGCCAGTGACTGAACCTTCTTGGAAGATGTGGAGGTCAGAACGGCTACCAAGCATGATACCGTCCAAACGAGAACTCCGCCACCTCCAAACCGGTCCCTTTCGATGATGTTGGAGGTGTGATTGCGTGTTCCCTGCTCTCTCCAGATGTGTATACGTCCAGAATCGCTCGTCAGACTAAATCGGCTCTCATCCGTAAAGAGAACTCGACCCCATTGCTGATCTGTCCAGTTCTTGTGTTCCTGTCACCACAGAAACCGCCGTCTTCGATGAGCAGGCATTAACGGCACACACCGTACTGGTCGTCATGCAAATAGACCACCTTTGTGCAGCCTCCTGGCCACGGTAAAACGCGATAACGGACGTCCAGTTGTCTGTTGCATGTGCCTTCCAATTTCTCCCGCTGTCTTCCGTCTGTCTCTTCTCGCCTATAGGACAATATACCTGTCGTCCGCCGCCGTGGTTGCTCGTGGACGACCACTGCAAAACTCTTGGACAGCTGATCCTGTCGTTTGAAATGCTCTCCAAGCTCGTGAAACGATGTTGTGAGTGATCCCGAACTCCTCGGCCACACTAGTCACACTTCGACGTTCTTCCAACTTCCCAATGACGCGACCTCGGGTAAAGTCATCCAGATGTCGTCTACTGGATTGCCTGTTGACCATATCACACGGTGGCAGCAACTCGACGTCGTTCAAAACGATGTACACCGTGCAATAGCTTTCACCGAATTGCTGAGCATGATGGTCATGATCATATGTAGAGGATTTTAGGAAGGGAGTGTCTGTCCCCAGGTCTTAAACAGAAATAGGAAACTAGGAGATTTGGGCTAGAGCGCCCGATAGGAAAGTGACAAGGAAGCGAAGTAGAAAGGGGGAGGAAGACGCCCTTATTTATTACCGGGGGCCAGTACCCGGGGTCCGACGGCTTAACGTGCCCATCCGACGCACGGCGGGTATTTAGTGGATCGAGCGTTCGTACCTGCTGGGATCGAACCTGAGGCCCTTCCCGTGGCAGTTACGAACATTGCCCACTCGGCCACCCGCGGCCCGAATTGCTGAGCGTACACCGCCAGTGTGCTTTATACCCTTCTGACACTCCCCCCCCTACGTCATGCTGCATATATTTCCGATGGCCTACCGTACCGGACCCAAGTCTACCTCCTGAGTGATCTTTCGGTCCGTTCTGCCTGCTCGTTCCGTTGTTATGCTAATTTCTCCTCTTTGTCCTTAATTTTTGCACACCAGTGTACGATGTCTGTGTATCAGTCTTCGAACAACTTAAGACAAAAGCTATTGTAGCTATATCAAGAGTAAATTTTATATTTAGTTTTTTTTTTCTGTGAAATACTACTATAAAAAGTACATTTCACCTTCTTTTAAAGATAACATAACTGAAAGTCATTGTCAGTTTAAAAAAATCAAGTTGCAAAGGATTTTGTTGCTTCGAAAAATCACGATGAAAAATGCTTAATTTGTGAAAAGTCCTCCTACAAAAATATATTACAAACCTATTCAGAAAAATAATAAGCTCCAACAGAAAATAAAATGACTAAATCACTCACATTAATGGCAAAAAAACAAAATTTAATCGTCGCGGAATTCGTTTTACGATGTACGTGACTCAGATTGCCTCGCGTTTGTGGCTCAGTTGTTAAAAGCGATACTCACCTATTGAGCCAGCTCTAACTTCGGGGGTTCGAACTTAACCTCAGCAGAAAGATTATCTGGGGGTAAGTGCTGCAATGGGTAGTTGGCTTTGACGAAATTCAGTTTAAATACGGAAAACCCTCAAATGGAATTTCTGTCTATGGAAAATATGAAAGTTAAAATGAACGGGCACTTTTAAAAACGGAAAATTATGAAAAACACGGATACTTACCGGCAACTTTGCTACAAGTTATCTTCAGAAATTTTCCGTGAATTCACACCACTTATTTTTTTACAGTGTACACACAGTAGCATACTTTTCTTATCTGAGAGGGCGAGACTCGAAATTACGCCCCTTCGAGTTGTACTCAAATAATACGAGGTGTTTACTTTCTCACACACTGCAGTTATATTAATAGAAAAGCATTATGATCGTTCAAAAATTGCATTTCAGGTTTTTGACATAATTTTTATTAAAAATGTAAAAACTAGGTAAATACCCGAGAACCACAGGTGGTAAATACCAAGTAAAGCATAAATGTTGTGCGAACGCTGACAACAGAGTACTCCACCGAAATGCAGAACAAAAAACAAACCAGCGCAGAACGAATGAGTGAACGTAACAATAGAAAGAAGCTTTAGGGTTAGGGCTTGGAAATATTCCGTTCTAGGACGCTCAGAGAAATTTGTACGACAGAACGCAGATGAATAATTAGTTAATTCTTCATCCCAACGACATGTTCGGAAAGGTCATGGAGGTTTGACATATCAGCATATTGTTTTCTATGCCTCCATTTACTGTTTTGGAAAATTCCCTTCGCCGTCCCTATGGCTCAGAGCGTTCGTCTGAGAAAGGGTCTGGGTTCGAATCACGGTGAGGTATGGATTTCGTGTTTGTCTCACGGCACTGGCTCTCTCCCTTCCTTGATGCCAGTGTCCCTAAATTAGGGACAGGCGACTGCTTATAGCCAATTGAGTAGCTCATGGTAGTCGTTAAACCCTCAACAAAATAAAAGAACGAAAAAGATTCCTTCATGAATATGAGAATAGTGAATGTTACTCTGTATCCTAATTAACTGCGTGTAATAGAGACTAAAACAACGAGAGGGACTTTTCAACAACGCAGGATTGAGATGCAGAAGATTTATTCATTTTATTTATTTATTTTATTTTTGTTGTTACATGCTCTTAGAAGGAAAAAAAAAGAGTGGGGGAAAAAATTGACCGTTCATAAATGATGAACAAGGGAAAAGGCTAAACTTACCTGACATAGCCCTATACTTCCCGTAGAAGAAACAAATGAAACAACAGATAGACACATCAAGTCAGACAATCAGAAGACGTTTCGCCAATCCTTTCCTTTTCTTTTAATTATTGAAGTAGATAGAGTTTGATTTTTTTTAAATAAATTAAAATTGTTTGAGTAGTCAGGTTGCTAGGTAAAGAATTCCAGTATTGAGAGCCTCTGTAATTTAAAGTAAGTTTAATTGATTCCGTTTTTGGAAAAAATAGATTGCAATTGTTGTTTATTCCTTGTTTCATACGAATGTGCATGTGTATTAAGAAATATGAGATCTGAATATAAATTATATTTAATTCGTTTGAACATAATTTTACCAAGATTAAAATAGTATAGTTGAGTAAGTATATTATATTTATTAGGATATACTTTTTGTTCTAAAATTAATTAAAAGTTTTTTATAACCTTGCTCTTGCACATGGCTATGCTAAAACACATGTTGTTTGTTTGATTGGAGGTTTAACGACCACCGTGAGCAACTCAATGGGCTATAAGCAGTCGCCCGTCCCTAATTTCGGGTCACTGGTTCCAGGGAAGGGAGAGAGCCAGTGTCGTAAGACAAACACAACATCCATGCCTGACCGGGATTCGAACCCGGGCCCCTTACGGACGGATGATCAGAGGCCATCGCTTAGACCACTGCGCCACCGGGGCGGCCCTAAAACACATGTTGATTGCATTTTGGGGAAAGTTCAAAGATGGGCATTCACAACACTAACAAGTGCGAGTCACCCCACCAAATTCGTTGAAGTCATGGATTACATACCACAATGTGTTCATATCCTGAAAAATGTGTGCCATCGCTATAATTTGTTGTTTGGCACTCGAACTCGGAACATCCTCGCTAGGGTTAAAAAGACCTAGATGGAGTTGATATGTTAGATAAGTATGGAGTGTACTGCATCCCCCTTAAAACGAGAGTGAATGATGACAACGACTGTATTTATATTGGCACGACCCCCAGAAGATTAAAAACTAGACTCTCTGAACATAAGTATAGTGTGAAAATGTGTTCACAATCTACAGCCCTCTCCCGCCTGGTAAATAAAGGTTCATACTCTCCCATTTGGAGCGATACTACCATCCTTGCTGTTCCAGCCTCCAGAACTTCATTGCTACTTACCGAAAGTATGTATATTTTTCATATCTATAATATTTGTTGTAATGATGAACTTCCTGCCACCTGACATCAACTGTGGAGATTATTGTTTAACAATAGAAATCATTGAACTTTAAGTTATGTATACATGTAGCCTTAATGTGGTGGCGTTTTCCCTCTGTTATCAGGTATTTTTCAGGTTTAAGTGGCAACGACCTGTTTTGCACTTGTATTTAACTGTCAGATTCCGAGCATTTGGGTCTTTTCATCTGATGATGTGGTTGTTGCAGCCACAAAAGATCTCATGGTGTTTTTAACTTTTAATAAACACTTTATTTTTTCCTGCAAGTTTGAACCTTTTTTAATCGTGCACCTAAGGCAGAATTCTCGTACTTTGTTTGATTTACAGCACGCATATTTTGCTGCATTAGAAGACTAACGAAAGTCTTTAAAAATAAAATACTGAAGGGTGTAACTTTCTTTTTCATTTACAATTTATATTTTTTTACATCCCCCAGAACACAAATTAAGGCCCCTGGAATGACCCTTCTCGAAGGGCAATCGCCCTTCTACTAGCTACGGCCCTGTGTGTGTGTGTGTGTGTGTCCATGGGGAGGGGGAGGCGGTGATTTCACGAATTCTTTTGTAGCTGGTAGTGAAAAGCATTGGCAATTCTTTCTTCCGGTGTTTCATAAATAAAGTAGCTACCAAACTTGCCCTACCAAAAATAATAATTCCCCACCTACATGTCGAAGTCAAGCGACGTCCGTGCACAATAACGCAGAGGAGAACGAAAACTTTGAATTGAATTTTAAACAAATGAAAGAAGCGCTCAGACGAGTACTTGCAAGCGGGTGGTTAAAGTTTATGAAGATTCTGTGTTGTTCTGTTTTTTTTTTTTTTTCTGAAGCTCTTCATCTTCGCTGCTACCGTGAAACACATTTCAGAGACAATGAAGAAGTCCATGAAATGAACGACTGAGGCATGTTTGGAAGAATATGGTAAAGAATCCTATTTTTAGTTGTTGATGCTACGCATCTTTCCAGACAATAGTATGGTAAATCCCCAGTAAAATATTTCGATGTAACGGAAATGGGTAACGGAAGTAGTCAAAACCATTGTTGAAATCTGATCGTTCCGCATACTGCCCCATGAAATGACACAACAATAGCTAATTTCATTCTTACTCAACAATATATTTTACTAAACTATCGCCGAACGTTATTTCATCACGTTTTGAGAAACGTAACAATATCTCACTGCAATCTGCGTGAATTACGAGAACCTGATGCCAAATGTGATAAAAGCCATTACAAAAATAGATTTTTGATGCTATGAAAACTTGCCTCGTAGCAAAATTTGGCTTCCTCTCGACCCCATCCTCCAAGGAAGGGGGTGCTGCCAGTGATGTATTCAGGCATCTTCTCGGGGGTGCTTACCCCCGAAAATCCACACACACACACACACACACACACATGTAGGTTTTTGGGAGATCTCCCCTTATATTTAATCTAATTGTTATCGTTTATAGCTGAATATTTGGATAAATCAATTAAAACCAAAACTTAAGAAAATGAGGGAAATATTATAATAATAAAAAAACCTTCCACATGTACTTCAAAATTTCTATCATCCTTCAATAAAACATTTTACAGTCCTCGTTGAAGCAATTTTTCGAGCATTGACAACTCGGTGTACTTCCGCAATGAAAACCTAATTCCACAGAGTAGAGATGTTTACACTGCAATAGATCAGCATATTTTGGAAGCTGGCAATCAGCTTTGTTTCAGTCTTCTGGATGCCGGCTTTCCATGTATACGGTTAAGCCTCAGTGAAGCTACCGAGACGTTAGAGCTTACAACACAACAAAATATTTGCTACCTAATTTTTAACAATAGCAAATTGTTAGAAATTGTTCCCATAAACAGTTTTTTCCTTGCGGTGGGAGGTTTCTGACAAAAAAAGTCCAGGTACCTGAAACTGCCATCCAAACAGTTAGTATTTTATTTACTGCTATGTGCTCATCTAAATCATGTAAAAATGCTGAAACCAAATGGAAGAGGAATGGTTTACACCATTCTTTTTCAGGTAACACGGTAATGATTCCTTAATAATCAGAAACACGCTTGTAGTAAGGCGAAGACATCTTTACCACCCCTAATGTTTTGGGGGGATTTTTTCCTGCATCTTCAATATTTTACACCACATTAAACCATATTTACACCATATTTTGCACCAAATCCATGGTGCATTACTGAATTAAAGCAAAGGTATAACATGTTTACATTTTTAATCACTTGGAGTGGCTACAGCACAATAGATCATATTCATGTACTGAGAGAACTAATTGAAAGAGCGAGGGAATATGAACTTCCATTGTGCATGGCTTTTATCGATTATGAAAAAGCCTTTGATTCGGTGAAACCATCAGCAGTTACAATGGCTCTGAAATCCTGCGGTATTGAAGATGCATACATTAATATTATTAATAACATCTATAAAAATGCAAGTGCAAAGATTCGGCTGTTTGAAAATACAACACACATAAAAATTGGAAAAAAAGTGAGACGAGGTGACACCATATCTCCGAAGCTCTTTAATGCCACATTGGAAAATGTCTTTCAATCACTGAACTGGGAAAACAAAGGGATAAAGATTAATGGAGATTATCTAACCCACCTTCGTTTTGCTGATGACGTAGTCATTTTTGCAACTACCCCACAAGAGCTGCAGATTATGATCCAGGAACTTGCTGACAAGAGTAAAGAAGTGGGATTAAAAATGAACTTTCAGAAGACAAAAGTGATGTTCAATGCTTTTACAAGAAATGAAGATTTATCGATTGATGGAGAAAAACTGGAGGTAACAGACACGTACGTTTATCTTGGACAGCAGATATCAAGTGAGGGTCACATTGATGAAGAAATTAATCGGCGTACAAAACTTGCCTGGAGAGCTTTTGGAAGAAACAGCATAATTTTCAAGAACAATATGCCATTATGTCTTAAAAGAAAAGTGTTTGATCAATGCATCCTTCCAGTGCTTACATATGGTGCAGAGACGTGGACCTTAACTAAAAGAGACATACAAAGGCTGCAGACAACTCAACGAAGTATGGAGAGGTGCATGCTTGGTATAACCAGGAGAGATAAGAAGAGGAACTCGTGGATCCGAAAAATGACGAGAGTGGAAGACATCATGATCAGAGTTAAATCCCTGAAATGGCAATGGGCTGGACATACTGCCAGAAGGACAGACCATCGATGGACAGCCGAAATTTTAGATTGGATTCCAAGGGACAGGAAAAAGACCCAGAAGAAGACCACATGGCAGATGGGTGGATGAAATTCGAAAGTACACGGGAGTGACATGGAGGAGACTGGCACAAGAGAGACCATTTTAAGGAAACTTGGGGAGACATTCGTCCAGCAGTGGATTGATAATGGTTGACAATGATGATGATGATGATGTGTAGATTGATTGGAAATTTTTATATGTATTAATGTGTATATATATATATATTTATATTTTATGTATAATCATATGTATTATATCATCATCATCATCATTGTCAACCATTATCAATCCACTGCTGGACGAAGGTCTCCCCAAGTTTCCTCCACAACGGTCTGTCTTGTGCCAGTCTCCTCCATGTCACTCCTGCATATTTTCGAATTTCATCCACCCATCTCCCATGTGGTCTTCTTCTGGGTCTTTTCCTGT
Source organism: Macrothele yani (assembly GCA_039090855.1). Taxonomy (NCBI): domain Eukaryota; kingdom Metazoa; phylum Arthropoda; class Arachnida; order Araneae; family Macrothelidae; genus Macrothele; species Macrothele yani. The sequence continues at coordinate 34,633,282 of CM077029.1, forward strand.
CCTTGGAATCCAATCTAAAATTTCGGCTGTCCATCGATGGTCTGTCCTTCTGGCAGTATGCCCAGCCCATTGCCATTTCAGGGATTTAACTCTGATCATGATGTCTTCCACTCTTGTCATTTTTCGGATCCACGAGTCCTCTTCTTATCTCTCCTGGTTATACCAAGCATGCACCTCTCCATACTTCGTTGAGTTGTCTGCAGCCTTTGTATGTCTCTTTTAGTTAAGGTCCACGTTTCTGCACCATACGTAAGCACTGGAAGGATGCATTGATCAAACACTTTTTTAAGACATAATGGCATATTGCTCTTGAAAATTATGCTGTTTCATCCAAAAGCTCTCCAGGCAAGTTTTGTACGCCGATTAATTTCTTCATCAATGTGACCCCTCACTTGATATCTGCTGTCCAAGATAAACGTACGTGTCTGTTACCTCCAGTTTTCTCCATCAAACGATAAATCTTCATTTCTTGTAAAGCGTTGAACATCACTTTTGTCTTCTAAAAGTTCATTTTTAATCCCACTTCTTTACTCTTGTCAGCAGTTCTGGATCATACTCTGCAGATCTGGTAGTAGTTGCAAAAATGACTACGTCATCAGCAAAACGAAGGTGGGTTAGATAATCTCCATTAATCTTTATCCTTGTTTTCATAGTTCCAGTGATTGAAAGACATTTTTCCAATGTGGCATTAAAAGAGCTTCGGAGATATGGTGTCACCTTGTTCCTCCCTTTCCTATTTTTATGTGTGTTGTATTTTTCAAACAGCCGAATCCTTGCACTTGCATTTTCATAGATGTTATTAATATTATTAATGTATGCATCTTCAATACCGCAGTGATTTCAGAGCCATTGTAACTGCTGATGGTTTCACCGAATCGAAAACTTTCATAATCGATAAAAGCTATGCACAATGGAGTTCCCATATTCCCTCGCCCTTTCAATTAGTTCTCTCAGTACATGGATATGATCTGATTGTGCTGTAGCCACTCCTGAATCCAGCTTGTTCTCTCGGTTGAGCCATGTCCAGTGTTACCTTCAAGCGGTGTGAAAGAACTTTAGTGAAGATTTTATAAACCACTGAGAGGAGGCTGATAGGTCTGTAGTTCCTGAGATCCTCAATGTCACCTTTTTTATGTAGCAAGATCATGCAGCGTTCTTTCCAATCCTCAGGAATCTTCCTTCATTAAGGCATCGAGTGAAAATTTGGGCGAGTATTGTTTCGATTTCTCCACTTGCTTCTTGTATGATGTTGCATGTGCAACTTCTGCTGGAAGGACTGGAAGAACTCTGGTACCTTTCATGATGTCTGAGTATCATCCTTTCATATAGTTTGGAGTAGAAATCTTCACTCTTGTCAAAATTTCGCCTCTATTTCTTGTTACAGAACAATCTTCTTTTCTCAGTGCCATAATCTGTTTTCTTCATACTAGAGATGTCCCTTTGCTATCTTTAGGCTTTGGTTGTTTTCAATTGCTTTCCTCACTAGCTCACAGTTGAATTTCCTTACATCTTCAGTGATACTGTTTCGTACTGTCTTGCATAGCTCTATATATTCCACTTTGGAAGTCACATCTTCTTTAGTTGTCCTCATCTCTCTTCTTTTTTGCATCAACATTTTGGTTTTTCCTGATAATTTGTTCACATGCAACTTGTTCTTAGAAACCAGCTAATTTTGTTGCCGTTTCCATAAGAGCTTTGGTTACTTTTCTGTTAACTTCAGAAATATCCACTTCTTCCGATGGTAGGCCTTCTAAAGCAGAGAATCTGTTCTTCAGTTCTAACTTGAAGGTATTATGGTGTTTTTTTAAGGTTGGTTATGTCAATACATTTTATTTGTCTTATGAGCTTACCACGTTCGAGTTTAGTGTTGAGGTGCATCTTACATCTCACCAATCTATGGTCACTATTTGTGTTGAACTTGTTGAGCACACTGCAATCTTGGATGACGAATTTTTTGTTACACATCATAAAATCAATTTCACTTGTCGTCCCAATTGGATGTCTCCATGTCCATTTCTGTGTGGCTTTTCTTGAAAAGGAATTCAAGATGAAAATCCCTTCTGCCTCTGCAAACTCAACGAGAGTATTTCCACGCTGGTTTCTGTTGCCGTGACCGAATTTACCTACTGAAGTTTCATTCTGTTGCCGTTGCCCTATTTTTGCATTGAAATCTCCCATAATTATCTTCAAGTGCTGCTTACCTTTATTATTTAGATGACGAATTTCCCTCATAAATTCTTCAATTTCTTCTTCAGGATGACTTGTGGTGGGGGAATAAGTTTGAATAATCTGAGCCTGGTATCTTCTCGAGAGTTGGATAACAAGTCGTGCAGCTCTGTCAGAAGAACTTTCAACTTCTACCACTTTGTCCTTCAGTTTCTTGTTTATTATAAATCCAACACCACTAGTTCTGCCAGTATCTGTCCCACGATAGTAGAAGAGATGTCCACTTTCAGTTCAATGAGATCTTCTCCTTTTCTCCTTACCTCACTTAGCCCGACGATGTCCCACTTGATCCTTTGTAGTTCCTCTTCCAATTCAAGAAACCTTGAATCAGAAGATAGGGAGCGTCCGTTGTAGTAGCCAAGGTCAGCATCAAATGGCAGCCTAGTCCGGTCCTCCGGTGATTCTTAGCACCCTCTGCCTTCATGTCGCACTGGCCGCTGCCTTGGCCAGGTACATTCCAGCTACCCCAGGAGACTGAGGGCCAAGATGTAAGTTGTAGAGTCATTTTGGAGGTGTTTGGCCATAACTCACCACGCTGGCCAAGCGGGTTGGTGAGTGTGGGATAGCATTTCCTCTGATCCTGATAGTATAGTTATACCGCTATTGGCGGTCGTCAGAGACCCTTTAGTGGGAACAGGATGCACCACGAGAAGGCGGGGTTGACATTTGTCAAGAAGAGGCTGTGATGTTACGCATCACCTGACAACACAACTAGAAAACTTCAAATATATATATATATATATATATATATATATATATATAAATTGGGATGTAAGGTCAGGTGATGCGTAACATCACAGCCTCTCCTTGACAAATGTCAACCCCGCCTTCTCGTGGTGCATCCTGTTCCCACTAAAGGGGCTCTGACGACCGCCAATAGCGGTATAACTATACCATCGGGATTAGAGGAAATTCTATCCCACACTCACCAACCCGCTTGGCCAGCGTGGTGAGTTATGGCCAAACCCCTCCAAAATGATTCCACAACTTAAATCTTCGCCCTCAGTCTCCGGCAGCTGGAATGTACCTGGCCAAGGCAGCGGCCAGTGCGACATGAAGGCAGAGGGTGCTAAGAATCCCCGGAGGACCGGACTAGGCTGCCATCTGATGCTGACCTTGGCTACTTACAATGGACGCTCCCTATCTTCTGATTCAAGGCTTGTTGAATTGGAAGAGGAACTACAAAGGATCAAGTGGGACATCGTGGGGCTAAGTGAGGTAAGGAGAAAAGGAGAAGATCTCATTGAACTGAAAGTGGACATCTCTTCTACTATAGTGGGACAGATACTGGCAGAACTAGTGGTGTTGGATTTATAATAAACAAGAAACTGAAGGATAAACTGGTAGAAGTTGAAAGTTCCTCTGACAGAGCTGCACGACTCGTTATCCAACTATCGAGAAGATACCAGGCTCAGATTATTCAAACTTATGCACCCACCACAAGTCTTCCTGAAGAAGAAATTGAAGAATTTTATGAGGAAATTTGTCATCTAAATAATAAAGGTGAGCAGCACTTGAAAATAATTATGGGAGATTTCAATGCAAAAATAGGGCAGCGGCAACAGAATGAAACTTCAGTAGGTAAATTCGGTCACGGCAACAGAAACCAGCGTGGAAATACTCTCGTTGAGTTTGCAGAGGCAGAAGGATTTTTCATCTTGAACTCCTTCTTCAAGAAAAGCCACACAGGAAATGGACATGGAGACATCCAAATGGGACGACAAGTGAAATTGATTTTATTATGTGTAACAAAAAATTCGTCATAGAAGACTGCAGTGTGCTAAACAAGTTCAACACAGGTAGTGACCATAGATTGGTGAGATGTAAGATGCACCTCAACACTAAACTTGAACGTGGCAAGCTCATAAGACAAACAAAATCTATTGACATAACCAACCTTAAAAAACTTGCCATAATACCTTCAAGTTAGAACTGAAGAACAGGTTCTCTGCTTTAGAAGGCCTAACATCAGAAGAAGTGGACATCTCTGAAGTTAACAGAAAAGTAACCAAAGCTCTTATGGAAACAGCAACAAAATTAGCTGGGTGTAAGAACAAGTTGCATGTGAACAAATTATCAGGAAAAACCAAAATGTTGATGCAAAAAGAAGAGAGATGAGGACAACTAAATAAGATGTGACTTCCAAAGTGGAATATATAGAGCTATGCAAGACAGTAAAAAAGTATCACTGAAGACGTAAGGAAATTCAACTGTGAACTAGTGAGGAAAGCAATTGAAAATAACCAAAGCCTAAAGATAGCAAAAGGACATCTTAGTAAGGGAAGAAAACAGATTACGGCACTGAGAAAAGAAGATGGTTCTGTAACAAGAAATAGAGGCGAAATTTTTGACAAGAGTGAAACATTTCTACTCCAAATTACATGAAAGGGATGATATATGCACTCCAGACATCATGAAAGATACCAGTACCAGAGTTCCTCCAGTCCTTCCAGCAGAAGTTGCACATGCAATCAAGAACATGAAGCGAGGAAAAAGCTCCAGGAGAAGATGGAATTACTGTGGACATCATACAAGAAGCAAGTGGAGAAATCAGAAACAGTACTCGCCCAAATTTTCACTCGATGCCTTAATGAAGGAAAGATTCCTGAGGATTGGAACACCGCTACAATGATCCCTACATAAGAAAGGTGACATTGAGGATCTCGGAAACTACAGACCTATCAGCCTAATATCAGTAGTTTATAAAATCTTCACTAAAGTTCTTTCACACCGCTTGAAGGTAACACTGGACATGGCTCAACCGAGAGAACAAGCTGGATTCAGGAGTGGCTACAGCACAATAGATCATATCCACGTGCTGAGAGAACTAATTGAAAGAGCGAGGGAATATGAACTTCCATTGTGCATGGCTTTTATCGATTATGAAAAAGCCTTTGATTCGGTGAAACCATCAGCAGTTACAATGGCTCTGAAAACCTGTGGTATTGAAGATGCATACATTAATATTATTAATAACATCTATGAAAATGCACGTGCAAAGATTAGGCTGTTTGAAAATACAACACACGTAAAAATTGAAAAGGGAGTGAGACAAGGTGACACCATATCTCCGAAGCTCTTTAATGCGACATTGGAGGGTGTTTTTCAGTCGCTGAGCTGGGAAAACAAGGGGATAAAGATTAATGGAGATTATCTAACCCACCTTCGTTTTGCTGATGACGTAGTCATTTTTGCAACTACCCCATCAGAGCTGCAGAGTATGATCCAGGAACTTGCTGACAAGAGTAAAGAAGTGGCATTAAAAATGAACTTTCAGAAGACAAAAGTGATGTTCAATGCTTTTACAAGAAATGAAGATTTATCGATTGATGGAGAAAAGCTGGCGATAACAGACACGTACGTTTATCTTGGACAGCAGATATCAAGTGAGGGTCACATTGATGAAGAAATTAATCGGCGTACAAAACTTGCCTGGAGAGCTTTTGGAAGAAACAGCATAATTTTCAAGAGCAATATGCCATTATGTCTTAAAAGAAAAGTGTTTGATCAATGCATCCTTCCAGTGCTTACGTATGGTGCAGAGACGTGGACCTTAACTAAAAGAGACATACAAAGGCTGCAGACAACTCAAAGAAGCATGGAGAGGTGCATACTTGGTGTAACCAGGAGAGATAAGAAGAGGAACTCGTGGATCCGAAAAATGACAAGAGTGGAAGACATCATGATCAGAGTTAAATCCCTGAAATGGCAATGGGCTGGACATACTGCCAGAAGGACAGATCATCGATGGACAGCCGAAATTTTAGATTGGATTCCAAGGGACAGGAAAAGACCCAGAAGAAGACCACATGGGAGATGGGTGGATGAAATTCGAAAGTATGCAGGGGTGACGTGGAGGAGACTGGCACAAGACAGACCGTTGTGGAGGAAACTTGGGGAGATCTTCGTCCAGCAGTGGATTGATAATGGTTGACAATGATGATGATGATATATAAATTACAAAGCAGAGTCTGAAACAAAAAAGTTATTCAACAAGGACAAAAACTACGAATTAAAACTCAAAACCCAACAGGCAAGAGTAAAAAAAATAGTAAAATAATAGCAGAACCAGAATGCAGAAAGTGTCGAGAATGCCGAGCTTTGGCTTTATCAAGGACCAGCAAAACTCTGCATTTTCTCACTTCCACAAAGACCTGGGTGAAAATGGGTTTCTGCAAAGCTATAGATGCAAGTATAAGTCCCACAGGAATTTTTTAATTAACATAACCGCCCTCAATGGTGCGGGAAAAAAATTTAGCTAACGTTTTTGCATACTTCTATCACTTTCGTGGCCCAACCCATACTCATCATCTGTCACAAAAAACAGAAAAACGTTGTCAAAAAAAAACTCACAAAATGTGAGAAGGCTTGAACAAACCAACAGAAAAATCCAGTTTAAGCACGTGGTTGAGCAACCATACCGCCGAAGTGAAGTTCCAAACGTGAATCAAAGTACCAAAAGCTCTTAAATAATGTATATATCGCCCTATAAACGACATATATATATATAACTTAGCACCCACTACCATTCAACTCACCCACCCCACTAAATTACCCGCAACAGCCGAAAGAAACAATAAATCCAAAATAAATAATGAACCAAGAAAAACATCAAAATTTTTTCGAAAATTTAGCTGTCATCATCAGGTAGACCCCCAGCTAAATACATGGCCTTTCAAAACAACAGGAAAGGCAGACAAAGTCAATACCTTCTGTGTGGGTCCCCTAAGCCAAAAATGGAAACAACGACAGACCTAGATAAAAAAAAAAAAACTAAAATATAAAATGAAAATAAAAATAAAAGCAACAATCCGGAGAAATACCGAGAAACAGGAGACAAAGCATCGGACAACTCAACAGCCTGTGACATTTTATTTTCATTTAATATTTTAGTTTTTTTTTTTTTTTTTTTTGTCTTATTTAGGTCTATCGTTGTTTCCATTTATGGCCTAGGGGACCCACACAGCAGGTACTGACTTTGTCTGTCTTTGCTGTTGTTTTGAAAGGCCATGTATTTAGCTGGGGGTCTACCTGATGATGACAGCTAAAATTTCGATATATTTTTGATGTTTTCCTTGGGTTATTATTTCTTTTGGGTTTATTGTTTCTTTCGGCTGTTGCAGGTCGTTTAGTGGGGTGGGTGAGTTGAATGTTTTTGGATGTGTGTTTTTAATATATTTTGTGTCGTATATCAGAGCATAGTTCAATCTGCTGCATTTGCGCGTCTGAGCTTGTGCTCATATTTCTTTGCACTATTTCTTTGCAACTTTTGATGCCATTTTCTTGTGTGTTGAGTATATATAGTCCCTTTAATCAAAGTTTTAATATATCATCATCATCATCATTGTCAACCATTATCAATCCACTGCTGGACGAAGGTCTCCCCAAGTTTCCTCCACAACGGTCTGTCTTGTGCCAGTCTCCTCCATGTCACTCCCGCATATTTACGAATTTCATCCACCCATCTCCCATGTGGTCTTTTTCTGGGTCTTTTCCTGTCCCTTGGAATCCAATCTAAAATTTCGGCTGTCCATCTATGGTCTGTCCTTCTGGCAGTATGTCCAGCCCATTGCCATTTCAGGGATTTAACTCTGATCATGATGTCTTCCACTCTTGTCATTTTTCGGATCCACGAGTTCCTCTTCTTATCTCTCCTGGTTATACCAAGCATGCACCTCTCCATGCTTCGTTGAGTTGTCTGCAGCTTTTGTATGTCTCTTTTAGTTAAGGTCCACGTCTCTGCACCATACGTAAGCACTGGAAGGATGCATTGATCAAACACTTTTCTTTTAAGACATAATGGCATATTGCTCTTGAAAATTATGCTGTTTCTTCCAAAAGCTCTCCAGGCAAGTTTTGTACGCCGATTAATTTCTTCGTTAATTTCTTCGCTCGTTTAATATATATATATGTTTATATAAATCAGTCAACAAGTTTCAGCTCCCTCAAAATTTGTAATTGTCTCTCCCCTTCCCCCTCCCCCGGAAAAATCTCTGAATGCTCCACTGGGTACTGCTATTGACGAGAGCTTTAAAATGATGTATAACACGATTGGGTGTAACCTGTAGATAGATATCATAGACCAAAAGTTGCCAATCCCCTCACTAACACAATTGTGATTCAGCTTTTCTTCCTATCTTGAGAACGGATTTGATTTTAGCTTGCGCAGATGGACTTTCCTAGCTACATCTCATTTCATTTGTGTCAGGGTCGTGTTTTACGCTCGTCTAAATCTGAATAATGTACAATTATAATAATAAATATAAATTACGTTTCTGAGAGAAATTAAGCAGTCAAAATACTTATTATTGCCGACGCCATAGTTTAGTAAATATTTACTTTAATGACACATATCTACTTTAATTGGTTTTAGGACAATAACATTCATTAATCCACATACCTAAGTACCGCTCAATGTCAGGAATTAGTAAACCTTATTTGTTTGTTGTTATGATTTAATTCCACTTAGCATGTACATGACGGTGGCTCTGAGTGGTCGTAACTGACGCGTATAAATGCAGTGTGTTATACTAAAATATAAGATCATGAATGGAATACGGGATTACACCATACATAAAAATTCGGAAGATGTGAATCTGTTTATTGGTGTAAATATGACATGAATGGTAAGTCAGATAATATCAGAAAACTTGAAAATTTCATCGTCCTGGAGCGGGAATCGAACCCGCTCCAGGACGATGATGGGACGATTTATGAGATAAATCGATTCATGATTTATCTGCTCCTCCGGGCAATCACGGGATAGGATTTTTAACCTCCAGATTCGCTAAACATGAATGCCGGTCACTTCGACTAGCAAATCCTGTGATGGTTATATTTAAATTAATCGGAAATTTGGAACTTGGTCGTTCTAGGTGGTGTAGTGATTAGCATACCCGGGCGCTATCTGGGAGACGCGGGTTCGATTCTCGCTCCAGGACGACGAAATTTTCAAGTTTTCGGATATTATCTGACTTACCATCCTTGTCACATTTACACTATAAATCGGATTGTCATCTTCAAAGCCTGTATCATATGGTGTAATCCCGTATTTCTTTCATGATTTATCTGCTCTTCCGAGCAATCACGGGATAGGATTTTGAACCTCCAGATTCGCTAAACATGAATGCCGGTTGCTTCGACTAGCGAATCCTGTGATGGTTATATTCAAATTAATCGGAAACTTGAGACTTGGTCGCTCTGGGTGGTGTAGTGGTTCGCATACCCGGAAATAGCGCCCGGGTATGCCAACCACTACACCACCCACTGGGAGACACGGATTCAATTCCCGCTCCAGGACGACGAAATTTTCAACTTTACGGATATTATCTTACTTACCATTCTTGTCATATTTACACCAAAAAACGGATTGTCATCTTCAAAATTTGTAAAATATGAGAGCGTACTCTTGAATTACTCGTTTTACGAGTATTTCCCACCCAGTAACATCTTGTCATGCGAAAAATACAAAGCATAAATTATGTACAAAGACCACCTTAAGGAACTCTAAGTAGATCACTCCTCATTTAGGGCCACTAGTTTCAGGAAAGAGACAACCAGTCACCGCCATTGGACAAACGCAACTACTCAGGTTTCATCCGAGGCACGGGCCGTGGTCCATCTCGGACCAAAGATCAGAAGCCATCGCTTAGACCACTACGCCACCGGAGAGGTAGAGTTAATTCTATTTTCCAAGTTAACCTAAGAGACTCTTGTGGAAGATACGGAACAGCATCCTCCGCTACGAAAAGTAGTCCCTATTGTTTAGAGCGAAAAGCAATAGAATTATTGCTCAGAATCAATTTTCGTTTACTCAGCAGTTTATTGGGTAAAAGAAATAGAAAAGGTAATCAAGAGCCTTGCACTTTCAGCTGCGGACTGCCCTGTTGGGAATCGTGCGTAACTTGTAAAAGTGGGAGACTGTTTGGAAGGGATAGCAGACTTCTTCCAACATTTGCAAAACAGAGACAATGAATTGACAATTGAGAAAATGAAAATAGGGTAAGCAACTGTTGGTAAAAACATTTATTTGTAGTTCAGAACCTCACTCCACCGCGATTCTGTTCTGTCCTTAATGCTTTACAGCAAGGGGACTCGTCTGGACTAAAGTACGACCCGGATTGACTCGGTTCTTGCGTTCCGCGGAGACACTGCGAGCTAGCTTACTTTACCTTCTACAGCAATATACTGTAAATTCTGTGGAAGAAATATTCTCATAATGAGTGAAAGATATGCCTGAATTGTTAACACAGCTATCGTACATCTATGAAATGCCTGCATTTACTCTTGGTCACGTAACATTAATCACATCAGATAAATTGAAAAAGTGGCTAAATGGAAACAGTGAACATTCAACACATTTGTGCCAGCAATGACACTTTTATTTTAAGGTGTTGCATTGACTGTTAATTAATTTCCATGGATATGACAGTGAGTTGTTTCTCGGGGTAAATTACTATGCATCAATACATATGTATTGATGCATAGTAATTAGTATTAGTATTGATGCATAGTTTTCCTGTTCACAAGATATCCGGTATGTGCAAGAAAAAAAAAAAAACAGTTTTACACGTGTCGCAAATTTCTCTAAGGAGAAAGATTCGCCAAAATAGCTTTCTATTGTTTACTCCATACCCAGCTGTAGCGATTGGAGTGACTGCGGCATTCAGATAAATCCTCTTGATCTCTTATGTTCAGACGCGTTTTATGTATTATTGTCTCATTATTTTTGTGCTAAGTAATTATGCGGCAAAGGAAAGCCTATAATGAGCATCAGGACAAAAAGAATAAATTAGTTGGCCTATCCCAATGCACCACTCAGCAATTGTACACTTTCATTTTCCACAACTTTCTGGTTGAAACATTTCCTGATGACAACCTATTTCCTTCCCTTTTGCATCGTTTCAGGTGAATTTATTTCTAAGGAACCTTTAAGTAAACTGTTTCCCTGAACTCTAAAACACTGTGGTATTCTTTCGGACACTTTCATGTTCCCATTATCTTTCACACTGATAATCCTCTATTCTTCCATGTTCTAATCATCATCATCATCAACCATTATCAAACCACTGCTGGATGAAGGTCTCCCCAAGTTTCTTCCACTACGGTCTGTCTTGTGCCAGTCTCCTCCAGGTTACTCCCGCACGTTTTCGAATTTCATCCACCCATTTCCCATGTGGTCTTTTTCTGGGTCTTTTACTGTCCCTTGGAATCCAGTCTAAAATTTCGGTTGTCCATCGGTGATCCGTCCTTCTGGCAATATATCCAGCCCATTGCCATTTCAGGAATTTTACTCTGATCACGATGCCTTCCACTCATGTCATTTTCTTGATCCACGATTTCCTCTTCTTACATCTCCTGGTTACACCAAGCATGCACCTCTCCATGCTTCTTTCAGTGGTCTGCAGTCTTTGTATGTCCTTTTTATTTAAGGTTCACGTCTCTGCATCATGCGTAAGAAGTGGAAGGACGCACTGATCAAACACTTCTCTTTTAAGACATAATGGCATATTGCGCTTCAAAATTGTACTGTTTCTTCCAAAAGCTCTCCATTCAAGTTTTATACACCGATTAATTTCTTATCAATGTGACCCTTGCTTGATATCTGCTGTCCAAGGCAAATGTAGGTATCTGTTATATCCAGCTTTTCGATAAATCTTCATTTCTTATAAAAGCATTGTAATCACTTTTGTCTTCTGAACTTCTTTACTCTTGTCAGCAAGTTCCTGGATCATACTCTGCAGCTCTGAAGGGGTAGTTGCAAAAATGACTACGTCATCAGCAAATCGAAGGTGAGTTAAATGATTTCCATTAATCTTTATCCCTTTGTTTTCCCAGTTCAGTGATTGAATGACATTTTGGCTGCCCCGGTGGCGCAGTGGTCTAAGCGCAGGCTTATCATCATTCGTCCGTGAAGAGTCCGGGTTCGAATCCCGGTGAGGCATGGATGTTGTGTTTGTCTTACGGCCCTGGCTCTCTCCCTTCCCTGGAACAAGTGGCCCTAAATTAAGGACGGGCGACGGCTTGTACCCCATTGTTTTGCTCACGGTGGTCGTTAAACCTTCAATAAAAAAAAAAAAAAAAAAAAGAACGATATTTTGCAATGTGGCATTAGAAAGTTTGGGAGATATGGTGTCACCTTGTCTCACTCCCTTCCCAATTCTTACTGGTACTGTGTCTTCAAATAGCTCACGCTTAGCACTTTTTTTTTTTTTTTTTGATTGAAAGTTTAACGACCACCGTGAGCAACTCAATGGGCAATAAGCAGTCGCCCGACCCTAATTTAAGGTCACTGGTTCCAGGGAAGGGAGAGAACCATCATCGTAAGACAAACACAACATCCATGCTTTATCGGGATTCGAACCCGGACCCCTTTCGGACGAATGATCAGAGGCCATCGCTTAGATCACTGCGCCACCGGGGCGGCGCTTTGCACTTGCATTTTCGTAGATGTTATTAATAATACTAATGTTTGCATATTCAATACCGCAAGATTTTAAAGCCATTGTAACTGCTGATGGTTTCACGGATTCAAAGGCCTTTTCAATACTGGTCCTGAAATAGAGCCGTTACTAAAATTTAAGTTCGCGCTGTGACCAGAGATGGAAACGGGTCACGGGTCAACGGGTCAGGTCAAGGTGTTCCTGACGCGATTTTGACCCTGTTTTATTCCAGTTTTATTTTTGAAAAGAGAAAAATATATTCCAAAGAAAAATGCGCGTTGTGGAATTCTGTAATCGATATTGGTGCCCACGGAGTGAATAATGATTTGCCATGCAGAAATATTGTCGTCTTTTTTAAAGCAACGAAGATTTCTACCGACCGACGTCAGACACACTGACACCATATCGTAAAAAAATACTTCCTTTCCGTTCTTTTACAGTCCGATTGTCCAGGGCAAGATACAGGCAAACGCCATTCGCCTGCTTCTCAGCTGATTCACTCTCTCCGTGCGAAGTTCACTGTATGACTAAAAGTTACTTTTCCCATCGCATCTTTTACATTGAGCATTCAGAGGTTTTCGATTGATGTGCTAACATCGCGTTTCCATGACCTGTCATATCATAATGAACTCCTTATTTGTTAATATGGATGGATTTAAATATTAAGGAGGTTGAGATAAGCGTTGAGGCCAACAAATACGTGCATGTTAATAACCACAAGGTGAAAAGTGAATGCTGGAAATTGTTTCGTCTCATTAAGGAACCGGTGAAAAGTTCTGTGTTGTTTGCTCTTGCTTGTTGCTTTAAAATGTGGAAAGTGTATAATTACAAAGAAAGATGTCGACGGTGTAATAAAAGATTATGGAACCAAAAATCTAACAGACCATAAGAAAGTATGCGCAATTCCATCAAAGGTTGAAAGGAGTGAAAAATCTAAATGCATTTGTGTAATCGTTGATAATGATTCCCATTTGTAATATACTCCATTGTCACGGTCATAGTCAGCCAATACTTCTGGATTACGCAAAACAGTGGCACTAAAAATGGCACTAAAATTTAGTAAGTAACCAAATTTTATTATTAAAAAAGGATTTCAGTTATTAAATATGAAGCAGTTACTGGGATATATATATTACGTTTATACGGTCAGTTACGGGTCCGGATTGGGTCGGGTCGGGTCCAGTTATGGGACGTCAGGATCCAAAATTTTTGACCTGTTTCCAACTTTAGCTGTGACTGAAAGCTTAGTTTGCTCTTCCTAGAATATATACATACACTGAGTGGACAGAATTCGTGGAATTCCTACCTAGTTACGGGTTGACCCACCTTCCCCCGGATAAGGGCAGTCACACGGCGAGGCAGTGAGTCCACTAGGTCACGAAAGCTTTGTACAGATATCTCCACCCATATGTCTGCTGCACCGTTGCCCGTAATTCCGTCGCATTGTTTGGTGGAGAATACAAAGCTCGAACACCCCTTTTCACAAGATCCCAAAGATTTAACACATGTTTCATCATGCCCGGTGAATGGGGTAGCCATTCCCCTACAGGAACTTCTGCAGAATGCTGTTCTGTGGGAAGGCGCATTGTACTTCTGGAAGAGTTCATTGTCTTGTGGGTGTATGATGACTATGAATGGATGCTGATGGCCAGTAAGGATGGGGACGTACCGTGGGTCGTTCAGAGACACACCTAGACGTACCAAAGGTTTTGACGTACTACAGAGGTGAATCACGTGTCAAGACGACAAATATTCAGCGATACATTCCGTCCGTGTAGCTTAGTTGGGAGAGCAACTAACTCCGGAGTGAGGGGGCGCGGACAAACTTGTGTTTTCACAAGGTCTCAACGTGTGCCACTTCAACACGCCGTTAATCGTAACCACACCTCCATCAGCCGGAACATTCCCTCGCTGACATGCCGGTTCCATCGCTTCGTGCTCTTTCTTCCGGATCTGCACCCTCCCTTCTCCACAAAATAACTGGAAACGGGACTCATCGGACTAGGAGACCCGTCTCAAATCATCTAAAGTTCTTGGCAATGTTTTTTCATTCAGTTGAGGCGTACAGTCCGGTGATGTTGCGTTAGCAATGGGTCTCTGGTGGGTCGGCTGCTCCTGTAACCTATTGCGGCTTATGATCGCCCAACGGCTTGGTGGAGGCGTTTTTGGCATCTCCCGCGTTAAAGTGGGAAGTGATTTGTGCCACTGTCGCTCTCCGATTGGTTGCAGTTCTGCGAGACAGACGTCGACTGCTACTTTAATCCACCAATTTACACAACCCACAGCGCTGTCTACGATGCGATGTTATTCCGGAAATGGTGCATTCCCGATGCACTCTGAATACTATCAAACGGGAATACTGACTGAAGTTCCTATACCATCTCCACGCATGGGTGCCGATAGGGGGGATCACAGGGGTCACTTGACCCCCTGTAGAATTATTTTTGCCTTTAATTTATTTTATTTTATTTTATTTTATTTATTACTTTTTTTTACACTCACAGAACTGGACCACAAGGAGAGATGGAGTTTGGGGCGTTTAATTTAATATCCCAATTTTATTGGAAATTTGGAACTGGAAAACGATAACGTGAAAGGGGAAAACCTAGCAAACCGTAAGGTAGTACGCCCAAACAAGTTCCGCTCAGTGTGGTGTGTGCTGAACTTAAAAGGCTTAGCGCGGCTCTGCTGGACACTGTTCATTATTTTGAAAACAGATACCAAAGTACATGATAATACATGACTTTTACTAACATACACTTTCTTCAAGAGCAGCATCAATTAATTATAATAATAATAATAGTAGTAGTAGTAGTGTTCCTTTTTTTTTTTTTTTTTTTTTGATTGGAGGTTTAACGACCACTGGGCAACTCAATGGGCTATAAGAAGCCGCCGTCCCTAATTTAGGGTCACTGGTTCCAGGGAAAGTAGAGAGCCAGTGCCGTAAGACAAACACAACATCCATGCCTCACCGGGATTTGAACCCGGACCTACCTCGGACGAATGATCAGAGGCCATCGCTTAGACCACTGCTACACCGGGGCTGTGTAGTAGTGTTGTAGTGTAGTAAGTAAGTAATAGTATTAATCTTTCATTTTCACGAATTACTGTTTTCTACATATTAGCCAAACCTTATTAATTATACTTGACCCCCCTTGAAAAATGTTCTGCCCATGCCTCCACGCTAAAGTGCCACATGCATCTGGCACCCACTGTCATCCCTGTTTCAAATGCTGTTAAGTCACGACGTTTACCCATACTGACATCGAATCACTGTCTACGTAAATACAGTGATGTTCTCTTACCTACATACTTGCCAAGCGTTCGGTTCCTCCACTAAGGAGAGGGGTGACACCATCGCGTTGCTCAGGATCCAGATAGCCCATGCTTTCAGCCCTCTCAGTGTGTGTACGTGTGTGTAGCAGTGATACAGGCAGAACCGTAGCAAGGTTAGTTTTCTTATCTGGGAAGGCGAGACTTGAAATTACGCTCCTTCGAGTTCAACTCAAATAATACGTCGTTTTTACTTTCTTACACACCGCCGTTATAGGAAAGTATTATGATCGTTCAAAAATCGCCCTTCAGATTTTTGACGTAATTTTATTTAAAATATGAAAACTTGGTAAATGCCCAAGAACCACAGGTTTTTAATACCAAGTAAAGCGTAAACGTTATGGGACTACCGACAACACAACACTCCACAGAAATGCAGGACGAAAAACAAACCAGCGCAGAATGAATGAGAATCGGATAGTAAACGTAACAATAGGAAATGCTTTAGGAGTAGGGCTTGGAAAAATTCCGTTCTAGGTTAAACGCTCAGTGAACTTCCTGCGCAGGGCAGAAAATTAGCTGCTCATCCCAACATGTTCGTGAAGGTCATAGATCATATCTGCATATTGTTTTCTATGCCTACATCCACTGTTTTGGAAAATTCCCTTCATGGATATAAGATGTTCACACCTCACACCGTATGTTACTCTGTACCCTGGTTAACTCCATGGAATACTGTATGAGACTAACCAAAGTCTTTAAAGGTCATAGAGGTTAGGCCTATCAGCATATTCTTTTCTATGCCTCCATCCCCTGTTTTGGAAAATTACCTTCATGGATATAAGATGTTCACACCTCACATCGTATGTAACTCTGTACCCTGGTTAACTGCATGGAATACTGTATGAGTCTAACCAAAGTCTTTAAAGGTCATATAGGTAGGTAGGCCTATCAGCACGTTGTTTTCTGTGCCTCCTTCCACTGTTTTGGAAAATTCCCTTCATGGATATGAGATGTTCACACCTCATAGTGTATGTTACTCTGTACCCTGGTTAACTGCATGGAATACTGTATGAGACTAACCAAAGTCTTTAAAGGTCATATAGGTAGGTAGGCCTATCAGCATGTTGTTTTCTGTGCCTCCTTCCACTGTTTTGGAAAATTCCCTTCATGGATATGAGATGTTCACACCTCACACCGTATGTTTTTCTGTATCCTGGTTAACTCCATGGAATACTGTATGAGACTAACCAAAGTCTTTAAAGGTCGTAGAGGTTAGGCCTATCAGCATATTGTTTTCTGTGCCTCCATCCACTGTTTTGGAAAATTCCCTTCATGGATATGAGATGTTCACACCTCATAGTGCATGTTACTCTGTATCCTGGTTAACTGCATGGAATACTGTATGAGACTAACCAAAGTCTTTAAAGGTCATAGAGGTTAGGCCTATCAGCATACTGTTTTCTTAGCCTCCATCCACTGTTTTGGAAAATTCCTTCATGGATATGAGATGTTCACACCTCATAGTGCATGTTACTCTGTATCCTGGTTAACTGTATGGAATACTGTATGAGACTAACCAGTCTTTAAGGTCATATAGGTAGGTAGGTCTATCAGCATGTTGTTTTCTGTGCCTCCTTCCACTGTTTTGGAAAATTCCCTTCATGGATATGAGATGTTCACACCTCACACCGTATGTTTCTCTGTATCCTGGTTAACTCCATGGAATACTGTATGAGACTAACCAAACTCTTTCAAGGTCATATAGGTAGGTAGGCCTATCAGCATGTTGTTTTCTGTGCCTCCTTCCACTGTTTTGGAAAATTCCCTTCATGGATATGAGATGTTCACACCTCACACCGTATGTTTCTCTGTATCCTGGTTAACTCCATGGAATACTGTATGAGACTAACCAAAGTCTTTAAAGGTCATATAGGTAGGTAGGCCTATCAGCATGTTGTTTTCTGTGCCTCCTTCCACTGTTTTGGAAAATTCCCTTCATGGATATGAGATGTTCACACCTCATAGTGCATGTTACTCTGTATCCTGGTTAACTGCATGAATACTGTATGAGACTAACCAAAGTCTTTAAAGGTCATATAGGTAGGTAGGCCTATCAGCATGTTGTTTTCTGTGCCTCCTTCCACTGTTTTGGAAAATTCCCTTCATGGATATGAGATGTTCACACCTCATAGTGCATGTTACTCTTTATCCTGGTTAACTGCATGGAATACTGTATGAGACTAACCAAAGTCTTTAAAGGTCATAGAGGTTAGGCCTATCAGCATGTTGTTTTCTGTGCCTCCATCCACTGTTTTGGAAAATTCCCTTCATGGATATGAGATGTTCACACCTCATAGTGCATGTTACTCTGTATCCTGGTTAACTGCATGGAATACTGTATGAGACTAACCAAAGTCTTTAAAGGTCATGTAGGTAGGTAGGCCTATCAGCATGTTGTTTTCTGTGCCTCCTTCCACTGTTTTGGAAAATTCCCTTCATGGATATGAGATGTTCATACCTCATAGTGTATGTTACTCTGTAACCTGGTTAACTGCATGGAATACTGTACGAGACTAACCAAAGTCTTTAAAGGTCATATAGGTAGGTAGGCTTATCAGCATTTTGTTTTCTGTGCCTCTTTCCACTGTTTTGGAAAATTCCCTTCATGGATATGAGATGTTCACACCTCACACCGTATGTTTCTCTGTATCCTGGTTAACTCCATGGAATACTGTATGAGACTAACCAAAGTCTTTAAAGGTCGTAGAGGTTAGGCCTATCAGCATATTGTTTTCTGTGCCTCCATCCACTGTTTTGGAAAATTCCCTTCATGGATATGAGATGTTCACGCGTCATAGTGTATGTTACTCTGTACCCTGGTTAACTGCATGAATACTGTATGAGACTAAACAAAGTCTTTAAAGGTCATGGAGGTTAGGCCTATCAGCATATTGTTTTCTATGCCTCCATCCACTGTTTTGGAAAATTCCCTTCATGGATATGAGATGTTCACACCTCACACCGTATGTTTCTCTGTATCCTGGTTAACTCCATGGAATACTGTATGAGACTAACCAAAGTCTTTAAAGGTCGTAGAGGTTAGGCCTATCAGCATATTGTTTTCTGTGCCTCCATCCACTGTTTTGGAAAATTCCCTTCATGGATATGAGATGTTCACGCCTCATAGTGTATGTTACTCTGTACCCTGGTTAACTGCATGAATACTGTATGAGACTAACCAATGTCTTTAAAGGTCATGGAGGTTAGGCCTATCAGCATATTGTTTTCTATGCCTCCATCCACTGTTTTGGAAAATTCCCTTCATGGATATGAGATGTTCACACCTCATAGTGCATGTTACTCTGTATCCTGGTTAACTGCATGAATACTGTATGGACTAACTAACGTCTTTAAAAAGAAAATACTGAACAGTGTAATTTTCTTTTTTTAGTTACAATTTCAATTTCTTTACATCTCGCTGAGCATGAATTTACGCCCCTGGAATCACCGTTCTGGGAGGGCAACGGCCCTCCCGGTAGCTACTACCCTGGATACAGGGAATTTTGCCAAGCGGTTTAAAGCGCGAAATTCCGTATTCCAATCATACTGGACTCGGGTTCAAATCTCCGGTAGACACTGACAGGCAACAGTCATTTCTCTTCCACCATGAAACCAATGCAACGGTCCTATTAAAGTGTCAGACTACTGCTCCTAACGTTTCTACATGCCCATCGAATTCGTTAAATCCTAAAGTTAATAAATAAAAAGTTAAAAACAAATCTTACCAATTTCAGCTTTAAAAAAAATAAAAGCTACCACTCTCTCAAAACCAATAACAAACTGTTAATTTTTAGGAGAATTAATTCCTCGATTTACGACGAACGATGCAATTTTTCTAGAGCAAATTCGTATCGTGTGTGTTCACACTGGAACAAAATGTACGGTTCAGATTCACTACGTTATTTTCCCATTAAGAGTATGCGAGGAACAGAAATCTCAAGGTTGATGTTATTTTTTTTTATTTTTTTTTATTTTCTTGAATAACAAGCAGCAATAACTTTTTTCATCTTGTTTATCAATAAAATGAGACGTACGTAGAATGAGACAGGAAGCGCAATAGCTGTCAAATATCGTTTAGCAGAAATTTTGAGGTCGTCTGTTTCGCATCGTAAATTTCCAACAAAGACTTCCCCGCCGTGTTTTGCACTCTACGTTTTAAGCCCGAAATCATTTTAGGACCGGATGCCGACCAATCCTTCTCCGCCGATGCAACCTTGGCACTGTTTTAACACCCGTTCTTTGTGACGACGGCCTTTCCCTTACTTTCTTTGCCGCACACATCAGTTGTTACGAAAATCACGGAGTCTGCAGAATTTCCGAATTTCCTATCAACCATTTTGACAGGGAAACTGATGTAACACGCATTATTGCTAGAGAGCCCTGACCGAAGTTTCAACCGTGCAGAAGGCCTTACATGGAAGCTATGAGTCTCAAAGGATATTTCAGGTTTGATCTTTTCGCTTTTTTTTTCTTTTTAGGTATATTCCCAACGTACGTATTTTGATACATGTACTGCGCATCTATCCGATGGGTCGGAAATATTAATATTACATGGTATAACTCTTTAATCCATAGATAACTTGTAAAATTCACAACATTGTCGTTGACGAAGATCATATACGCGTCTTTTCGCTCCGGAGTGAGTTGCTCCAACCGACTAAGCTTCACCGACAGAATGTATCACTGCAGATTTGCCGTCTTGACAAGTGCTTCACCTCTGTAGTACATCACGAACTGTTAAATGTCGTTTTTTTCTTGCTGTTTAGTTTCTGGGTTTAACAACTATCATGATGAACTCTTAGGTCAATAAACAGTCACCCATCCCTAATTAAGGACTACTGGTTCCAGAAAAGGCAGACGGTTACG
The DNA here is from genome assembly GCA_039090855.1 of Macrothele yani. Taxonomy (NCBI): domain Eukaryota; kingdom Metazoa; phylum Arthropoda; class Arachnida; order Araneae; family Macrothelidae; genus Macrothele; species Macrothele yani. Next base: position 34,654,152 of record CM077029.1, read on the forward strand.
CCTTTGAACAAGAAAACCATATCTGGAAAAATAAAAATTTGATGTCATTTAATCAGAAATATCCAAATTTCAGAGCAAATAAAATTGGCAATAGAATGCGTTTTTCGACGAGTTCTAAGATTTGAAAAGACAAAATATGGTGTAAATAATACTTTTGAGAAATAGATAGCATTAAAACCAACAGTTTATAAAAAAAGGTAAAGATATTCTTAATAAAATATTGGAATAAAATAATACTAAAATTACAGGAAAATAATTTAAGTCACGAGGCCGCGGATGGCATAGCGGTCAGCGTTCGTGACTGCTACGGAGATACCTCAGGTTCGATCCCAGGCAGGTACAAACGCTCGATCCACTAAATATCCGCCGTGCGTCGGATGGGCACGTTAAGCCGTCGGACCTCGGGTACTGGCCCACCAGGAATAAATAAGGGCGTCTTCCTCCCCCTTTCTACCTCGCTTCCGTGTCACTTTCCTATCGGGCGCTCTAGCCCAAATCTCCTAGCTTCCTACTTTTAAGGGTTGTTTAAGACCTGGGATTAGACACTCCTTTCCTAAAATCGTCTACATATGATCTGATCCGATCTTTAAGTCGCGAATTGATAGAAGGATCCAGAATCAAATTTTTAATTTCAGTGTGTTTGAAACTGTTTCTTTTTCTGTGTCTGTATTATATTTTGACTGTCACTATCTTTCATTGTTAATGTTCATTTTTTCTACTTTCTTAGTTTTTTAGAATCACTTCAATATGGGTCTCTCTTTAAAGATCTCTGATGCAGGTGATTCTAAATTAATTGTATATAACCTGCACCTGGTGGTTGTTGCTGGATAGGTCCCCTGCCCTGCCGCAAAGGTGTGAAAGCTCTGTGCAAAAGATATAAAAGAATTTTGTTGTAATTTATAAGTATTTATCGTATGTCTTTATCTCTTCGATTCACTTGAAATTTAGATTTGATAATATATCTGCGAGAAATATATTACGTTCATAGTGTTCATTGGTTGTTTAATTCAGGAACTCGTTCAAATTAATTTTCTTTATACACTGAGTGGCCACTTTATTATGACCACCTGACAGTTTTAAGCAGATGAACTATAGCTGCACGCTGTTGCCGCCAGAGGGCGAGGCTAGTATAAAAAGGGAAAGCTTAGTTCTTGCGACAGTAGTAGAAGTGATTTTGGGGTGACGAGATGGGTAAAAAATGCGATTTGACGGACCTTCAACGTGGGATGATTGTAGGAGCTCGGAGCCATGGAGCGAGTATCACCGAAACCGCCGCATTCGTGAAATGTTCCAGAGCATCTGTTGTTAAAGTGTTTAAAGACTGAACTGTCAGCCAAAAACCTGGATCTCTACGTGCAAGGTGTGAACGTCATCGATTACTGACTACTCGGGCAGAACGGAGAGTGTCCAGACTGGTAACAGACAACAGAAGGGCAACAGTGCAGCAAATTACAGACCATCTTAATCAAAGATCCCCTCAAATGATCTCTGCACTCACTGTTCGCCGTACACTGCATTGGATGGGATATGGCAGCCGAAGGCCTGTTCTAACACCTTTGCTGTCTGCAGTTAACAAGAGAAAACGTCTCCAGTTCGCACAGGAGCACAAGGATTGGACAGTCGATAATTGGAAACAAATTATGTGGTCCGATGAATCACGTTTTCAGTTGCACCATGCCGATGGCCGAGTGAGAATTTGGCGGAAACAGCAGGAAAGCATGGACCCCAAATGCATTGCTACAACACTTCAAGCTGGGGGAGGCAACGTTATAGTTTGGGGAATGTTTTCCTGGCATGCGTTGGACCCTTTAATTCGTGTTGATCAACGTCTGACTGGCACATCATATCTAAACATCGTTGCGGACCAAGTGCCTCCTGTCATGTGGATGGTTTATCCCAATGGCGATGGCTACTTTCAACAAGATAATGCGTCCTGCCATAGTTCTCGTATTGTACAGGATTGGTTTCAGGAACGTGCCGGTGAGTTTACTTTGCTTAGGTGGCCCCCACAATCTCCAGATCTCAACCCCATTGAGAATTTGTGGGATGAAGTTGAACGAGCCATCAGACAGCTGGATCCACAACCCTGCAATCTCACACTCCGGGAAAGTACTATTCATCGAACATGACTTCAGATTCCACAAACCACCTATCAACATCTCGTGTAGTCCATGCCACGAAGAATCGACGCAGTATTAAAGGCAAAAGGCGGCCCAACGAAGTACTGAGGGGGTGGTCATGATAAAGTGGCCACTCAGTGTATATCTTTTCAGCAAATTAGTAGTGTAAATACATTTTGAATTTCTAGGTATAGATAAATAAGAAAATCTTTAAATTATGTAAACAGTGTGAAAGTGAGAAAAATATATGTTTAAAGTCAGGCATGAGACATAAAATAAAGAAACAAAAGTCCATCTAGGTCCCATCCGGGTCTCAAACTCTCTGAGGAGATGTCATCAGGTAACCAAAAGAGTTCTAGCGATTTTATAATGCATGGGATCCCATTTGCTTGGCTTCTGGATTTTCCCATTTGATGCAAGTGTAAACGAATTGTTTCACACCACTCACGTTAGACATTTGTGAAAGTTCTTGGCATGTTAATCTAGAATTATTTTCAACAGCGACAAGTTATTCGTCATTATCAATAATGGAGAGATTTCCTGAACGGGGTGCATCTTCAAGTGATTCATCGCCAGAAACAATTTTTTTAAACAATTTTTACCGCATCTTTTCCGAAAGCCACACGTATCTTACAGGACGCTGCTGAAGCCTTTGAACAGGGTTTAAATTTGTAAAGAAAACAAGCCCGAATTACACCAGATTCAACGGACATTTTAAAAGGGTTCAAACCCACAGAAAAAGAGTACACAACAAGTTATAGCGCACCAATTGACTGACGCGTATCTGTGCCTTATGATGCACATAAAGAAGTACGCTCTGCAAACCAATACAAAATGAAACAAGTCATTGCGGCGAACTCTACTGAAAACCGCACGAACTCGTTTTGTTACCTAACACATAGGAAACTGTGAAGTAAATTTACCTAATGCATAGTAAACTGTGAAATAAATTTACCTAATATATAGGAAACGATGAAGTAAATTTGCCTAATGCATAGGAAACTGTGAAGTAAATTTACCTAATGCATAGGAAACGAAGTAAATTTACCTAATATATAGGAAACGATGAAGTAAATTTGCCTAATGCATAGGAAACTGTGAAGTAAATTTACCTAATGCATAGGAAACGGTGAAGTAAATTTACCTAATGCATAGGAAACTGTGAAATAAATTCACCTAATGCATAGGAAACGAAGTAAATTTACCTAATATATAGGAAACTGTGGAATAAATTTACCTAATGCATAGGAAACGAAGTAAATTTACCTAATATATAGGAAACGGTGAAGTAGATTTACCTAATACATAGGAAACGGGAAGTAAAAGAAACTGTGTATTGTAATCTGGTTTCTGAAAATTATGTACTTTAGAAAACAATCTTTTCATATCTGATAGAAGCAACTTTTATCAAGATTTTCAATGTATGTTCCCACTTTTCGTTGATGCCAGTATTCCACCAGGTGTCGTAAGCGTGTATTTGTATTCATATTTGGCACTGTTTTTATTTCTAGAAGACGGCATTAAAAATCCTAGTTTAAAGGATTTTTAATCCTAGTTGTATCGGATAGCTCCATGCATTACCAAATCTTTCCATTCCCTTTCCTTATTAGCAATTTTCCAGCTGGTTGGCGTAAAAGTATTTTTGCGTTAGGCTGAGTGAAAAGTAATTTGTATTCAGTAGGGGTTTTTTTTCTTTTCTTTTTCTTTTTACATATGTACATGCATACATATCATTAAGTTGTTCTCTGATATTCAGAGGTTAGCTTCTCAAAGAAAGACCATCCACCAAATAGACATTTACCTGATGGAACTAAAATTTACTTGATGTTGGTGTATCAAATGTCTCAATTTGCCATGTAGTAATGCCTTTTTTTTCGCTAGAAATGAAATAAGAAAATCTATTTTCAGTTCTGCATAGCCCCAGAATCCGAAAATTGTGGTATAACTGTAGTACGACGTATGAAGCGCTGGAAATTTTCTTCAAAAAGTCCTTCTGATGTTCATAGCCGTTCATAAATGTTATTCAAATAATTTTTTATATATGTGTGCAATTTTCATGTGTGTGCATTTGAAAAGATATTTTCACTCGGAAAAAGGGGGTTATTTTTCTTTTTTCGTAGACTAACTGCAGCCAAGGGTGCGACCCCCTCCCCTTCCCTAGTTTTTCTAATTCCTAAATCCCCCGCTGGGAGACACCCAAATGTGTTTGCGTTTGGCACGATATATTACCCGAAAACGAAATAAACAGAGTAAACAGAATGAGGGAAGCCTTCAGTCTTAGCGTCTAAACACTTCAAAACGTCTTAATATGTTAAACTTGAGACTTTTTCGTAAAACAAAAATAGGTTTATTATCAGACTCCATGGACAGAAATTTCGTGAGACCAATTTCATTTCATGAAATCGGATTGTGAAGCTGGATTTCCCTTACACCCCATTGTTCTCCATCTAATCCGGAAAAACAAGTTTAGTACAAATAAATAACTGTAATAGTTTTAATAATTTTATTCGTGATTTCTACTTCGTGATTTTGCCCCCAAGTTCGACTTTCCGACGCTGTTTACGCATGACGAAACAGACGAATGCGTGAATCGAGCTTCTTTCTATTTTTAACCTGCTTTCCTTGTGACCCTGGAAGAGACGTGACATTCTTTTTGCTCCGTACTTTCTAAACACGTCATGGTCTTCTCGTCTGATGAATGGGAATACTTCTTCTCCAGTGCCGCTACCGACTTGGAGAATAATTCGGGAGTTGACATCAGCCGCCGAGAAAAATATAACGGAAAAAGAGAAATGCAGCGAGAAATATTGCTCTTCTTTCTGTGTTGGAGAGCGCTTCACAATCAGTGTTCTGCACTACTTGCCTTACTTGTTAAATGAAGACTTCAAAATGAATCCTAAACACATTTCCTAACAAAAACGGAAAACAAAGGAAATTCATAAAATTGTGATGCTCTAATAAAACACACTTTACTTGTCTTTTCAAAGATTTTTTTTTCTCTGTGCTTTCAGTTCTTATCTTTCTCTCTACCACCTCACGCTCTGTGAGTTCTTTCTCTGAGTTTCTTTTTACTCAGAATTATTTTTCTTTCTTTCTCAACAAGTTGCCTCTTCCCTGGCAGTCTGCAGGCTCTGTTTTCGTACTCTTTAACTAGTTCAGTGTTTGTCTGCCTTTCTCTCTCTCTCTCTCTCTTTGGTCTGTCTGTCAATAAGTTGCTTCTGTATGCCATCTGCTTTTCATGCCTCTTCTTCATTTCTTTGTACACTTAATTCAACTTCGGTCTTACACTCGGCTCTATGTGCGTTTCCCATTTCTCTTTATTTCTCCCTTTCTACTAAATTTTTCTCTACCTTTTAAGTACGTATTGTACTGCTTCTCCTTTATTTCTGCATTTTCCACTCTCCGTCACTCTGTTAGTTCTCCTTTTATTTTGCAGTTAGCTCTCCTTTCTTTCTCTCTTCAGCTGCCTTTCCTAGCGTGCTGTTTTGCCTCTTTCGCTCACTCTCAGAATTTGCTCTCTTCTCTTCGTTCCTCAGTTCTTTATCTTCTCTGTCACTCTCACGTTTCCACAATACTTTTGCTCCCTTTTCCATCCGTTTTCCTTTCTTTCACTGTTCTCCCACGTCTTTATCGTATTAGGTTTTCTGTCATGTTTACCAAAAAGAGTTTTTCTCTCTCTCTTTCTGTTCCCTAGCACTTTTGGTTCTATTTTTGTGTGTGTTGCGGAGGGTTTAACGACCACCGTGAGCAACTCGATGGGATATCACCAGTCGCCCATCCCTAATTTAGGACAACTGGTTCCAGGGAAGGGCGAGAGCCAATAGCGTAAGACAAACACAATATTCATGCCTTACCAGGTTTCGAACCTGGAACATCTGGGACGAATGGTCAGAAGCCAGGGCTTAGACCACTGCGCCGCCGCCACGTGGCGGCTGTGGTTCTTTGTCACGTTTCCAGAACGTTTTTTTTTTCTCTATTCCTCATTTCTTTTAGTTCATAACTTTTTTCCTCTATCACACTTCTAAGTTCTTTTTCTCTCTTACCATCTGTTTCTGTTTGTTTTAGTTCTGTCGGGTCTTTATCACATTTGGTCGTTTGTCGTTTTTTTCAAAAAGTTATTTTTTCTTCTTTTCCTCTCTGCTTCTGCATGCATCAGTTCACTCGATTCTTTAGCAGATTTGGTTCTGTGTCACATTTCCCAGGGAGTCTCTCTCTCCTCTTAATTTGATCTTCCAAGCGCTTTATCTCTCAGTAAGGTTTTTCTCAGTTTCTCTTTTGCTTTCTCAGCTAGCTCAACCTCTCTGTCTCTTTCTCTCTCTTAGCTAGTTCTATCTTCGGCTCTGTGCTCTATCTCAATTCTCTCTTTTTACTTCCTTTCTTTCTCTTTTTTACCCCTCGCTCAGCTGGTTCTACCTTTCTGCCGACTCTGAGCATTCGTACGAAAAGGGACCCGGCTTCGAGTCTCAGATGAGGTGTGGGTGTTATGTTTCTCTGAAGGCACTGGCTTTGACCCTTACACGGAGCCGGTACTAAATTGCGGATGGGTGACTGCTAACAGCCCTCTGAGTTGAGTATGGCTGTCGATAATTCACTCCCCTCGCTCCCACCGAAAGAAGCGCAAGTCTTGCTGTGCAACAGCCCTCTCTGTGCGGGGAGTAAGAAGTGTGCTCTTAAATCCGAGAGCCACCGGGTGGCATATGGATAAGAAAGTGGTAAAAAATCATCAACAATAAGCTGAATTTTATTTTCATTGAAACAAGCTTATAGAGTAATGCCATGTGGACCACACAGACAGCTCAAAATAACGTCAGCAGTAATTTAACTGTTACTTAACCGTAAGCAAACTTAAACCAAGCTATTAGGAAGCTACGCTTTTTCGCCGAAGTCTTCCGTGAAGTTTACTTGGGATATGCAAAATACTGAAGTACTTCCACGATGATGTTATGTAGATCTTGTAATCACCGTTTTGTTATATCTTCGGAAAAAAAATTCACATCTATTGAAATAACAGTTGGATTAAAGATTGGATTAAACAAAAGTTGAAACAGACAAAATCTGCTTGAAGTAAAAATACATAATATCTAAGGTATTGTTTACCTGATATTGTCAAAGTATTTTGCACGTTGTTGCTCTGTGAGGCACGTGCTCCCGGCCCGAGAGGTTACGGGTTTTTGGTTAGTTATAAATGTTTTTTTTAGAGATAAAACAATTAGGTTATATATTTTTAGTTCTACATTCATTCATTCGCACAATCAAACGTTTTAAATTTACTATTAATGAGAATATTTTAGTAGAAAGAGTTATTTATACTCATCGGGTCAGGAGACGTCTCACAATGGGTTCGCCGTCACCACGTTACGGCAAGCGCTTCGGTAATTTCATACTACCATCGTCGGGCCTCTACTTCTACACGAGGGTTCCTCCAGTGTGTGTAGTCTTGGAGTTGCATGTCGGGAATCGAAGGTAAGGTATGCGGCCATGTATGTGTTACCTAATATCTAAGTGTGACCTCCGGCTTAGACGCATAGAACGAATGACGGTAAGCAGCTTCCTAGGTAGAAAAAATGCCATTTCCAAGACGACCTATGTGAAGAAAAGGAACACCTTTTCTTAAAAAAAAAAGAAAAGAAAAGGTGGCGCAGTGGTCTAAGTGATGGCCTCGCATCATTCGTCCGAAAGGGGCCCGGGTTCGAATCCCGGTGACGCTTGGATGTTGTGTTGTCTTATGGCACTGGCTTTCTCGTTTCTCTGGAGCCAGTGACCTTAAATTAGGGACGGGTAACTGCTTATAGCCCATTGATATTCTCACGGTGGTCGTTAAACCTCGAAAAAAAAATAAAAAAAACACGCAACAGGGAACGGAAAGAAATCCGGTGAACAGCCGTGCGAGTAACAATACGCCAAAAATTATTTCTTTGTCCCCTTTAACTGGCCGGACGCCAAAACCTTATTAAGTATGTTAGGATCGACGACCATCTTCTAACTTCGACCTTAACCGTTTGTCTGTTTGTTTTCTTTTGGGGTTTAACGACCACAGTGAGCCACTCAATGGGCTATAAGCAGTCGTCCATCTCTAATTTGGAACCGCTGGTTCCAGGGAAGGGAAAGAGAGACAAACACAATATCCAACTCACCGGGATTCGAACCCGGACCCGTTTCAGACGAATGGTCATAAGCCAGCATTTGGACCACTACACCACCGGGGTGGTCACCTTAACCTTTAAACGCGAGGTTGAAATTCCAACTACAATACTGCCGGATTTAATTTTGCGATGTTTCTTGTGCTTTGCAATTTATTTACGATAAAACGTTCATATAAAAAATATTTTATCGTCAGTTCTTGGGTGAATTAAAGAAGAGGAGAAAGAGAAAATAATGAAATATACAGTATATAAATATGTTGTAAATTCATTATGCAGCTAATGACAGACTAGTTAGTTTTTGGTAATACACTATGTAAGAGTAAGAAAGTCCAGATGTCATCTGTACCCAATAGCGATCAGTCTCCATAGCTTTTTTGGAGGGCAGGGGAAGTTGGAGAGGGAAGTTAACGACCACCGTGAGCAACTCGATAGGCTACCAGAAGTTGTCCGTCTCTAATTTATGTATCACTTGTTCTAGGGAATTGGGATAGCCAGTGCCGTAAGACAAACACAAAGTCCATGCCTCATCGGGATTCGAACCCATCTCGGACGAATAGTCAGAGAAAAGGAACTTATTAAAAAGCTTTCTATACAACAATGTTTACAGTAGAATTCGCTTTCTCTAATTTCCGTTTTCAAATGTGCCCGTTTTTTTTTTTAACTTCCGTATTTTCACAGATTTTCGGTAGTCAGAAGTTCCGTTTACTTCAGAAAAGTCCGTTTCAGGTTTTTCCGTATTGAAACTAAAATTTCACAAAAATTGAAGAACCTGTACTTTTCAGCCTTCACACCAGTCAGGATCAAACGTTGTTCAAGTTGGTTGAACAGATGACGCGCGCCTCTAACCACACAGATAGAAACACTCGGGAATTTAACTCACGTTCATCATAAAACAAATTGCGCGACGATGATTTGTTTTTGTTTTAATGCGAGGGATTTAGTTATTTTATTTTCTGTTGGAGTTTATTTTTCTGAATTGGTTTGTAATATTTTTAGCACGTCTTTTGTAAAAAAAGATCTGCTTCTTTTATCGGTTTGTACGTCTGTCCGTCCATCTATACCCACGATATCTCTGCAACTATTAGTCCGATTTGAAATATTTTTTTTGCATTGGGAAGCTTGAAATATGCAAATAATGATCCTTGATTTCGTTTGTTTTTGTTTTGCGATGTAAAATTTCGCCGGTAGAGGGTGTAAATGCAGATGATGTCGAATTCAAAAATACGATTTATTCCACATATTTGCTTCTAAACATCCGATTGAAAAAAAAAATCATCTTTCGATTCCATTTATATCGAAGAGTCTCGATAACTCTTCTTCTAAAACTCCGATTTGAAAATTTATTTCTTCAGCGGATACATCTCCTGATGGAAAATCTTTTGCATATAATTTCAAAATTTCTGCAAAGAATACTTTGGCCACCAGGGGGCGTAAGTGTTAATTTTTGCTTCTGATGTATTTGCCATAAAATCGGAGCTTCTAAAATAGCGATTGAAAAAATTCTTTCGTGGACTGATGCCACTCACATCGATAAACCTGTTCGGAATATTTTCTTCTTAAAATATTACACAGTTTCTCCGCCAGAGGGCGTAGATGTACATA